>OX459114.1:87553102-88887117 GCA_949775065.1 Brachyopa scutellaris | reverse complement strand
TAGATAGATTGAAAATTAGTACTAGATACTATAAATCAATAACCAACAAGATTTGCTGCTTTCTTATTTCGTTCACGAATGATACAATATGTGAAAAAAAAATTAAAATCGAATCGAAAGAAATTCTTTTGTTTTTCCCTTTTTTTTTTTGTATGGAAAATCTAGTACGAAGAAAACATTCCCATAATAATAATAATAATAATCAAATGAAAAAAAATCAAGAGAATACACGAAATCCCGACGTGCAACCGACTAGTTGCAGCAATTGACTAAAATCCGAAATTTCTGTTGGAGAAAAATTGTATATGTTCCTTAAGTTGGTAGTGGTATTTCTTTTTGTGTTTGTTTTTCTATTTTTTTTTTATTTTTTGAGTTCTCTCTCCGCATGTTCCTCTGCACACGACGACGATTTTGAGATGGTGTGTAGAGAAAAGTGTTGATTCGAGATACTTTTTTTTTTATTTAACAGCGACAGGCAGCAGCAAACTCACGCATATAGATAGAGTCATGTTTCGCAATCGGAATCGGAAAGGAAAATACGTAAAGTGAGTTGAAGATACAATGGTGTTGCGAATGCAAATACCTTGTACTGAATGGTAGTAGATGGGCATTAGAGTGGAGTATAAAAACGATTTCAATTAGACTGCTATTAGCACGAGCTTATCTCGTGTAGAAATATGAACATGTCAGAATGTACACCAAATTGAAAGACTCCAAAATATATGTTGCTAATAAAAAAGTGAATTTGAAAAACTGAAACCAGAATGCGGAAAAATCTACCTAAAAATTACGAAACGATATGTTCAGACTCTCCGTTTTGCCCTATGAATGCGTTCTTATATAAATACGTTTTTATAATGGCATGCGGCCATCATCATGAACATCATTGTTTTGCTTCATCTTGTTTCGTACTTTTAAGTTAATTTTGCCTGACGAATTTTAGTTTTTTTAACTTAATTTTTTTATTATTTAATTTTTTAGTTTCAGAAAACATGTAGACGGTAAGTGGGTAAGCAGTGTCGTATTCTACTTTTAAAGCTCTTTCATTTGATACCCATATTAAAAAAGTAGTGAATATAACAGTAATCCGCCATCTTGGGCTTCTCCGCCATATTGCATTCATAATGACGTCATAGCTTATTGTATTCTACCCACCAAGCTAAGTCATATGATACAATTATCAATGCGGCTGTAAAGGAAAACAGAAGGCAATCCGCGTCGGCCATATTGAATTTCCTGCGACGCCACATAGCCTAGACACACTCCGGATCAGGACGAATCAAACGACACCTCATTTCTTGAAACCGGTTGTATAGTTTAGGCTGTAAAAGGTGACATCCTTACATACATACAAACAAAGAAACCCAGCCAGCCAATGAGATAATAACCCTTCCTTTTGTCAAGTCGGGTAAACGACGTGAACTATCTTTCGTAATTTTAAACATTCCTATGGAGCTACCTATATGCGTATTTTTTTTTGTAACCTATATAGGCTAAGAAAAAGCTCGTATAAAAAACCGATTATCGCAGCTAAAAGTTCTTTAAATGCACATACATATGTATGTATGTACTTACATTTACATAAGTATGTGTCTGGCAGCACTGGACATAGTAACATAAATGACACTTTAGTTGTTATTTAACGAATTAAAAACTGGAAATTTGTACATTTATGTACATATTTAGAATTTTTTAATTTAGCTTTTTGTTTAAATTTGAGGTTGATTATTGATTATTTACATTTTCGATAAAATTCGCACAAAAGTAAGTTGGCAGCAAAGGTTTTACCAGAGCTTAACTGGTAAAACCCGATAGCTATCCAGGCTAAGCTAATTCTAAATAGGTTGAGGTGTTATTGTATTTTACATTGAAACCTTTTTTAAAGCCTATATAGGTTACAAAAAAAAAAAATACACACCGGTGTTCACACAGATGTTCCTAGACAAGTAGAAGTTAGCACTTTATTTGAATCGATCATAGGCCTTACTTGTTAATGCGCTTTTAAGATGTATTCCATTTATAGGCTCTGTATCAATAAATAATGCATTGATATGTATGTACGTGCTTGAGATTAACTCACAGCTCACTCATATAAAATAATTTGATCTACCTTAATTTAAGCCTCTGGGAATGATCAGTAAAGCTTCCAATAGATGTAATGAGCTATTTTTTTGAATAGATTGCTACTACATATTTATTTTAGTAGCAACCTAGTAAAACACTGGCTCTAGTAAGCCTTGAGTCGACAATAAGTATTTTTTTTATAAAACCTCTTCACGTTTGTATCAGGCTCACAAAAACCAAAGCTGTAGGTAAACACAAAAAGGTTTCAAATAGAAAGTACTGGTCTACAGATCCCAGCACTGCATGAAATAAATTAAAGAAACTTAAATGGCAGCACTGCACAATTCAGACTTCAAAATAGGTACTCAATCCATACGAAATACCTATCTTCAATACACTCCTCCGCTTTCGAATACACGCGTTCATTCGAGCTATAGCGATTGTGTTAGTATTGGTATACGCGCATTGGATTGATTCAGTGTTGTTATATCAGTTTCTGTGCTTTTTCCAAAGACTTCATGGATTTTTTTCCTTATTTTCCCTATTTCGATAGTTAAAATTCCCACAACAATGGGCAAATGGTTTAAACTCATTTTCTCATATGAATTAGGTAGTTTAATAGTTGACACTTACAAAGCTAAACAAGAAATAAAAGCTTAAACTTGACAGATCATTACGTCAAAAAAATCGATTTTGATCGAAATCGGTTGACTTTCGATATGCCACTGTACGTTGACAGCCCTAAAAAGGTAGTCACCCGAAAGTGGAAAGGGAACAGTCCCACGATATACAAACACTGGTTTGATTTGGATGCTCTTGCTTGTGGCGTTCTTGTAGGAAAAACAAAAACAAATAACAACTGAGCGACTCACTAATCATTAATTCACTAGTACGGAGAATGAGAATCGAAAAGTAGTGGAAAAAAAATATAAAGAGACGAAAAAAAACTCGTCTGCATGAATGTTGGAATTAGTTGCACAATACAAACAAAACCACATGGCGCCATGCCTATGCAGGGTATTGAAACTAAAATCATAGTGGGTCACATGACATCAGCTATCAGTGAAAATGTAACAAGTTTTAGAAAACAATTTGCTTGAAAGATCAAATACAAAACGTGTCGACTTATTGGGATCAACTGAGATCAACGAGCTGTTGTGGAATTTGTTTTTCTGTTTTTAGAAATCCAGTGCTGAGTTATACTCGTAGATATCTCTTTTCTTTTAAATACATTTTAACAAACAAAGCTATTTAAAATAACGTTTTTAGATTATTTTATAATAAAATAAAAATGTCCCTTGCCATCTAGTGGAGAATAATGGTATTGCAATAAGGTTCCTATTGGCAATCTACCGACATAAAACGAACTTTTCATAGTTTTGGATGGGGATGGGACATGGCTGGGTGAAGAAAACGAACTGGGCTTTCTCATGTCATGGCGTTCACGCAGAGTTTTTGAAGTTGTTTATGATTTCAGTACGCCAGATAATAAATGAAAAAGGTTAGATAAAATAAAGAAATGGCCGAGCAAGAAATGACATTTAATGTAGGTTATGTTAGGTTAGGTTGAGAGGCTGAGCTATCCCAAAAAACTAGGCACCAAGGTGGGCCCATCGCGATCCTTTAAGAATTCATCCAATGATGGCACCTAAATCGCCACAATTTCTTCAAATCATTTGATTGCCCTGCAACCTTCAGGTTACTAAAAAAGTACGAGCCTAAAATGTTCCTGCGACTGCGTGCTATGCCCTGACGTATAATGTAATACTTACCCAAAAAAAGCATGACGAATGATAGGCCGTTCCTTATCGGGTCGTGTAATGTGATCATTTCAAACAGCTCACAAAAAGTAGCATTTTATTTAATTAGCGTCACTTTGTAATTCAAAGAATGACAGTGGTAATGTCATCGCCATTTTGAATCTGTCAGATGGTACCTGTCAGAACCAGAAGAATGGATAAATGGCTAAGCTCCTCAACGTAGCATGAATCACTATCATTTCCCATATGATACTCTCAAGTAGTGTCTGGGTCGATACATTGTCACGTAATGGTTCTTCATAATTTGGTGTGCTTTCACTCTACAGTAGTTATAATATTCCTACGTCACATTTTGCCGAAAGTAAAGTTCTACCGATTCTACCTAAACATGACAATTATGGTTGAATAGACAGCAATGCTTCTATGGTATGTCTGATTAGAAAGTCCGTTGGCTTGGAGGTTTCTTAAGTCCTCTGGTGCCGTGCAATAGTATTGAACATTTAGAAGATAGCTGTTATCTGTTTTTTTTTTCAAGTTCATATTAAGAACATATTCTACGTGATTAACTGCACAGAGTTAATAGAGTAAAATAAAATCTCTATTTTGTTATGTTTACTTTAGTTGAGAAATATTATTTAGTTGAAACAACACACCCCTACAATTAGGTATACTTTGATCGTTAATGCTACGTTTTTGTTCGCATTCCTCATCTGTCACCATTTTCGACAGTAAACTTCGTATTTTCCTATCGGAATTTAACGTCATCCGCCGTTGGCGGTAGCTGCGAACTGACATTTGCCATCCCCAGCTTATAATTTCTCTCGTCTGACTGCCCGTTTAGTAAATAATGTTCACCCATTCGAAATGTTAAATGGTACGACAAACAAAGGTTGGCGATCCATTTTGACGTCACATTGTTATTTTTTTTTCAACTTTTATCAAATATTCGAATCGCATGTATGTACTTGTCTCGACCTTGCCATCACATTCGCACTCACATTGCTGCCCTATACAATAAAATACCCGTACATTCATTTCTAGGCATAGTAGTTCTTCGTTTCCCTTTTATTTTTTTGTTTTTGTCTCGAGTAATCTAATTGGAACCATTAGGCGCTTCGCATACGTATCTATGTGGATTTTAATGGTGGCTGTGTGTGTGTGTAGAGGTGGAGGTAGAGAATAGAGAACCACTGTGTGCCGCAGCAGATGATGAAAGAAAATGTGGAAGAAGAACAACAGACGTACCTGTTGGGCACAGATCAGATAGATGATGGTTGTCGGTACTGTATCTGTATCTGGTGACTGGTGACTTTGCGTTCTGCGATAGGAAAGGTGCAGCAGCGACCGTGTCACACATTTGCAATTAG
Source organism: Brachyopa scutellaris (assembly GCA_949775065.1). Classification (NCBI taxonomy): domain Eukaryota; kingdom Metazoa; phylum Arthropoda; class Insecta; order Diptera; family Syrphidae; genus Brachyopa; species Brachyopa scutellaris. Next base: position 88,881,926 of record OX459114.1, on the reverse strand, counting down.
CAGTAGATCTGTGCTGTGCACTTGTGTGAGTGGGAAATCGCTTCTTTTCTGGCGTTTTGGGCCAAATGGGTGTGTTCAGCGTTTGGCCATGTGTGAAGGAAAGCGTATGCGTGAGTGAATTAAATTTGATTATGTCGTCTACGGCATGGCAAGTAAAATCCAAAGTGAGTTGCCATTGCCACTCATCAAAATATAAATAATACATATGTATGTGTATATGCATGGATGTATGTACATATGGAATTACAATCGTTTTTGTATTATCTCTCGTGGTTATTGTTGTTGTAAGCTGTGTATTATTAATGGCCGTAGTCGCGGTTGGAGCTATATGTATGTATGTATGTATGCGGCGGCGCGGCGCTTCAACGCATGACGCCAAAGTGGAAACAAGATGCTGGCGGGTTTTATTGCTGCCGCAACAAACCAACAAAATGATGGCGATGGGAGAGCTCAGATAGGATGCGACATGGGAGTAGGTCAATCGCAGGGGGAAATACAAGTAGGTAGGTAGGAGTCGAGGAATCTCTTACAAGGTAATTAAGCATTTATGCATTCAAGGAATTCGTTAGCCTGTTGTCATGGGCGGATTGATAAAAGAAATAAGTGAAATCTTAATATTCCACTGTCTTTTAATAAGAAGGCTTTACGTAGTCTCAGTGGGAGTGGGTTTATACGACACCTGGGAAGAAGCGAATAAATACAATTTCATGATTAACCTGACGTTAGTTATGTTCCGTATTTCATTCCGATGATCTTCATTTATTATTACTAATGACAAGGTTGTCGTTGGGCGCCATTTTTATTGAAAAAGTGATTCCGCGAATACATCTACACTCTACAGGGAGCGTATGAAAAATTAACTGAGAATTTTAAATGATAGTCTAGCTACTAAGAATTGCAAAGCATTGTCAGATGATCCATTTTTGCGACTCGTCACTCATGAGAATCGAGACAATTATTCGGTGTAGATAGGCACCTTACACTATCTTTTCAGTGGAATTAAATTTGCGCATTCTGTTTTGCTGGTCGAACCGCTTACTCATCAAACCAACAAAGAAATTGATCTGAATTCTTGAGGCTTCTCAGCCTTTTCAACATACCTAATCTGCGTATTTTTGGATGACAAACACCGGTTCGATAAATGTGTCCTTTAACATTCACCGTTATTTCGTAAGGCGTTTTAAGAAATCGCGATAAATTGGAGACTTCGGTGACAGGCCAATGTATGGCAAAATCTTGTCGAAATCTCGAGATTTCGTGTGAACTTGCATTTCGCTGAAATCGTGGATTTCAGGTCGTTGTAAAGGTATACAGTAGACGCTCGATATAGCGAACTAATAAGAACCAGGCCTGTTCACTGAAGCGAGATTGTTCATTGTAACGAGCGTGGACTCCTTGAAGCAAATTTTATAAAAATGTGTATGTTTTTACGTACAATTCATCGAAATTAGAATATAATTACAATTTTTCTTTGCGATTACTAAAACACAAGCCAATATTTATAAGAAAGAATATCTTATTTTTAACAAAAATAACTCTTTCGTAAAAAACATAATACATTCCATGTACTTAAAGAAAAAAATACAATAAACTTAAGCTGTGCTTAAGTCACATGATCACAAAGAATATCGTTCAAAAAATAACAAAATAAGCAACACGCACTTTGTTTTTGCACTAAAAACAACCACAAGCTGTGAAACAAACAAATATTCTAAATAGTGAACAAACTTGTCACAGGCCTTTTTCTCAGAGACTACTTAACCTAGACTATTGAAATTTGGAACAGTTGTAGCAATTAGTGGCCTAAACACAGACTAGAACTTAAAAAGCTGAATTTCGACTTTGGGGGGGTAGTTTCTTAACAATTTTTCACAAAACGTTACAACTTGCTGTCCCGAGCTTTTTTTCTGAAAATATCGCTCAAAAAAATCTGAATAAAATCACAAACATTGAGAATAACGTGTAGATGGAACCATAATTATTACGACTGCCCTACTTTAGCCTTTTTTTTTAAATTAATTTTTTAATTTCAATTACCCTACTGTTTACATATCCAGAAAAATATCACAACGCCTAAAAGTAGATACGAGAGTAAAAATTGAATAATTGATGGCAAAAGTGTTATAACCGCAGCGAATTTTCGTGGCATATTTCTACCGGATAACTATTGACCTAAGACTTAAACCAATGATACATAATATAACACATAAAGGAAGCGTGATGGTTTCCTATTATAATGTAGGTGTCTCTACTTTTACTTTATTGGGAAAAATTGAATTTGTGTATATACAGACACAGAGAGGGAGACAAATCGCAAAATTCTACGCAGTTAATGCAATTGAACGAATAACGAATTAAATCTGATGTTCACAAGCGTACATTTCTTGTAAATACATATAAATATGTATATATGTAAGTATATATGAATGTATGTATATACATGCTTTATTTGTTGTTTTTTTTTTTTTTCTTTTACTTTGTGTGTGTGTATAACTATTCTTCTGAGCAGATGAGAAAGGACATCGGAGACATATGTACATACATACTTAATTTTAATTTGTTTAACTTACTTACATTTGTGTTGGTATACATTTATGTAGGTACAAATTTGAATTTATTTTTCGCAAACTGTGCTCAATCTGTTTGTATTGAAATGTGCTGTGCACCATAAAACTATGTATGTAGGTACATATGTACTTACTTGTGTCTGCAGATATACAAGTGCATATGTACATATATGTACCTATATATATATGTTTTTATGTATATATGTACATATATGTGAGTATCGAACAAAGTATCATTTTATCTTTAGTGGAAATCGTATCGTAAAGAAAGGGTTCATATAGATCTATCAACATAAATCTATGAAATACATATGTATGTATTTAGTTAAAATAACTGATACATAGTACGGAACACTTATTGCGCAAGTATAACTTGCACTTGACCGGATTTTTTGGAAATTATATTCGTTATTTTACAAATGAAATTCGTATTTTTGGTAAAGAAACCATTTTCCAAAAAAACGAATTTAAATTGAAAACGCACCGAAATTGCATTAAATGCAGGAGGACGACATCTAAATAGCTATCGAGCTATCACGTTCGCCAAGACGATTGTACTTGGCAGATTTTCATGTTAAGTGAAGTCGATCGGTCGATTGGACGATCGGTCGATTTTTATGTCAACGTGAAGTCTCGCTATCGTTAACGATGACGAAAACGATGACGACCATCTTACGTGATGAGGGCCCTGTGTTTGCTTTTCGGATGACGAAATTCGTACACACATAAACAAAGATGGCCGCTGAGTGTCACGCAGTAGCAAACGTTTTTGTTGTCGCTTTATCGCGCAAGAATGATATCAGTTTTGGGTGACATTCTTGTTCGATGGTGTGTACCCGCTTTAAGGGAGATTTCACTGTATACAATATTGCATACGTCTTTGGTTGAAGCATTTTTTTAATTCATAAGGACCAAGGAGTTCTTTATATATTTCGTCTGACCCTGAAAAGTGCCGAGCATTCGCAGAAAATGTACTCGGTCGTTTCGACTTCTTCTACACATAGTCCAACCAAACACTGCCTCCGTAGATAGGCCCAACTTGTTCAGGTAGTATCATAGAAGACAATGACCTGAGATGTAACCTACTAGATAGTAGATACCTAATAACCTTCTTAATTCTAATTAAAAGTTTGGATTATCTGACCCTCGGGACATTTCTCCATCGTCATCTATAAGTGAGTTTAAAACAAAAGAAAACTGTGTTTTGTCTATTACTTTTAACTAATTGACACATGATTCGTCTGGTGTCGTGTACATTGGCGGCTTATTGGAACTCGACGTACCTACTCTTCCACAGAAATTATTACTATAAAAATTCATTTTATTTTTAAGTTGTTTTCTCGTAATTCTATGAGCTTCCTCTTCTTTATCACCACATCATAAAACAAGTGAATGCGCCAATGCAAACAGTATACTCGCTCGTACCCTAATCGATTAACGCGTAATCAATAAACTGCTGCAGATCTTCCTTTTTGCTGTTGTACAGCAGCAGCAACCGCAACAGCAGCAGGAGCAGCCGTCGTCGTCGTCGTCTTTTGATTCTCGGAACGCACGCAAAAACAAATAAAATTTGTATAACATCGTTCTTCTCTGAGAAAAGCCCGCCCGCATCCGCATCGCGCCCCCTAAACTACTTAATATGTAGGTATGTGTAGTGTATGCACACAGAAAACATTCAAAGTTATTACTTGGAAACAAATTATCTCGATCGATTAAGAAAATTTGCCCAGTGCAGCGCACAGATACGAGCGACGAGTTCAGTTCAGATACAGAGGAGAAAGATACTTTTTTTCTTGTATCCATCGCTTGTTGCTCTGGGCTGCTGCCACGTCGCGTCATCGGCATCGTCGTCGGTGTTTCGCCTTCAACTAGAATAGCCAGCAGTAATGATACGTTCCCGCAACTCATTGGTGTGTGTATACGTACTGCAAAAATGGTTCACGAAATCGGCAGAACCCGCTCCGAGTAATAGGTCCCGGCCCGGGACTGAGCAAAAATTTAATCTGTCTGTAATCAGGGTGCGCTCCTTGTTCCTTTTTTATAAAAACGAAAAACAAAAAAACAAAAACAAATCATTTCTTGGTTTTATGTGCATGCCCTGAGATGGACCGGTGATCGTCTCGTCTCCCATTGAAAACGAAGCGGCCTGTCATTACGATAATGGGAGCCTATTTGCCCTTGTGCACGGATATGATGGTGAAGTAGATGGGCACTCAAATTGTGCGCACAGCAATAGAGTGAGCAGAGATATCCGTATCCGTGGCCACATAATGAGTGAATCTCATCATCTGCCCTTGACGTAGAGGAGGCGGGGGTTTCAACCAGAAATTGGTACGAGTATCATCGGAGTCTGTTAAAATTGAGAGCTATGTCGTGTGTACCTGCAAGGTAAATACAGAGTTTGCTCCTTCATTTAAATCAGAGGAATTTTTAATGGCAACGGCTACGCTTCATATGATCGGTTATTGATCATAAACTGATAATTGCTTAGCAAAAACTGACAGAATAACAACATCATAAACTGTTTGCCGAAGTTAAGTTCAGAGCTCTACGCGGGGAATGGGGCAATTGGGACAAAAGAGATCTTCGCATCGTCAGCATAAAGATGAATACAGTAGAGCTACTTGCTGATAGCTCCGATAAGCGGGCAATTCCCTTAAACGGACATATTTTCGGGAACCAACGTTGTTTTCTCTCATTGCCCATACAAAATGCGTTCTTAGATTTTAGATTAGATTAAACTTTATTTATTCATGTACAATTTTGCAATACCGGTACATAAATGTACATACATCCGCTTCATTTAAGGAGGGATATCACTTGCACCTCCATCAAGACGACGAATCCAAATACGTGCCTCCTTGTTTCTTGCAGAATCGGGCATCTTCCCATAAAATGGAACACATCTTCTCTCTCCACTAAATTGCACATGCTGCATAAGATATGTAAGCAGTGTTACCGCTGAGAATTTTCAAAAAGTCGCAAAAAAAGACTCAGAGACTTGAAAAAAGTCTCAACATATAAATTAAAATGTTCTTGGCTGCGGGACTATTTTTGGGGGGTCTTTATAGAATATAGAATTTTTTTTTCAAAACAAGCTTGAACTAAAAAGTAAAATAGAAAGCTTATAAAAATATTGCCTTTTCCGAGTTACCAATATGCTATTAATTAAAGCTTGGGGTCCTTAGGTTTTTTTTACACCTTTGTACCTTGGTACCGTGTCACCTTATCATTGTGGCCATTGATGGGCCTAATGTGATTTCCTCCATTCATACATACCTACATCCACACATAGGTCCGCCATAATACCAGATAATCCAAAAATGTCTTTGATTAGCGAGCTGTCAGATAAATATGTATGAATGTAGTACATACATATATCCCCTACCCTGTCTCGAGGAAGAATTTGCCTAAATGACGATGACGTGTTCTGATTACACAGTTAAAGTGACTCAAAATTTGTTCTTCTTCATTCCTCATTCTCGTTGCACATCGTGCATTGGTTGTCTTGTGCCTGAGCACCCCAAGCTTTATTTAAGTAACATATTAACATAGACGTTTTACGTTTTAGTTCATTAAGGCTTGTTGAAAAACAAAAAGGATCTATATACACTGGTCCTTTGCTTTGCGCGACTACTTTTTGCGCGGTTTTACATCTACGCGAAATGCATTTGCCTACCAAAATTCGATTTGCGCGGTCTAAATAAACACTTAAATTCCATTTTTCAGGAACGCAACACCCTAAATTACATGAAATTCATACTTCGCTCTGCACGGTTTCGCTCTGCGCGGTTTTGCATTGCGCGAGACTTTTCATTCCCCTAACCCCCGCGGAAAGCGAGGGACCAGTGTATTTATTTTCTACTTTTTCGTCGATACGTACGCGCTTGGGAGGGTTTGATTTGAGAAAATTTACTCAGAATGTATTAAGATCCTACTTGTCGAACCCTTTCATTTGATACCTACAGCTGCGAGCAAAAAAATAACAGTGCCGCTGAAGAAAAGGCATTAATCAAAAATACAACAAATTAAGCAATAGTTTTTAAAAAATTTTACCAGTAGCCTAAAATGCGTTATTTTCATATAATATCTACATTTATTAGTTATTGATTTAATTAAAATAAACTAACATAAATGCATTTTGTCGAAAAGAACTTTAAAAAAGGGCGAGCAAAAAAATAGCAGTGCTCTTTCTTCACCAGCTTACTTGATCAAAAAAGTAAAAAAAAAAATACTGAATTTAAATAAATTAGTATGAGGTGTTTTTAAGGATATACTAGTCCTTAGTGGCATGGCCTTTATTAATTACTACAGCTGCGCAAAACCGTTGTACAGAGTCTAAAAGATGCTGGCACCTTTCGAGTGATATTGATCCCCAAGACTACTAAACTACCCCACTCAACTCGTTAATTTTTGGCTTTTTGTGCAGTACATTATCTCTTTTATATAAAGCCTATAGATTTTTAATAGAATGGAGATCAGCCATACAGAAAGGTTTTAGTCTCATCAGTACACATTATATTCCTCCACTTCTCAGGAGGCACGACAAATGCTTTTTCGCAAACCTCAGCTCTTTTGATACATGCATTTTCTTGAGAAGTGGGACTTGTCGTGGACTTCGAACACTGAGATTGTGTTCCCTCAGCCGTCTTCTAAAAGTGTGAATACCACATGTCAAGTAAAACAAATCAACCATCTGGGTAACTGCTGCAGAAAGATGTGTCCTAGAGTACCTTACAACACGTTTCACCATTGACGGATGCAGTATTTTGTTTCGGCCGCGAGTTTTAACCTTAATTTCATATTTTACAGCATTGCTTATCATTTCAGCGTTACCCCCAAGAGTTCCTTAATTTGTTTGTTTTTTTAAGACTTTTATAAGGTTTTAACTCACTTTCCTATTATTTAGATCCAAAATTCAAGTTAAAACAAAATTTGTATACCGAAATCGAATAAGCACTGCTATTATTTTGCTCCCTTAAAAATGTATGAGATGCACTACCGATTGATATTTTAACGCAACGGTGAGGGCTTACCATTGCAATATGGCGTCACGTGAACGACATATTGTTGATAAATATAGTATTATAGTAAAAGTCGCAAAAAATATATATACAAAAAAATATTAAGGAAAATGGTGTTTTCAAAGTAGCACTGCTATTATTTTGCTCGCCACTGTATATCTAAGAGGTCGTAAAGATCACGGTAATGCACATTCTTGGGGCGTCCACCATATTAAAATTACAAGATCATCAAATATACTATGTATATTGCATTGTCACCGGACTTACACACGAGTGCAAAATTTTAGCATGATCGGATATCTAGAAGTGGGTGTAAAATCGATTCCCAGATTTGTCCCTCACAGAAAGTGAAGTTTATTACATAAATCTATTAAAAAAATAGATAGATTTAGTATATATCTATTACAATTCAGTTTTCAAAAGCTAAATAGGTACATACAAATTTAAAAAAAAACATATAATAGGTAACTTAGTACTAAGCCAGTCAATATTCAGTCTGTAAATCTTATAATATGTATAACAAAAGGTGCAATAAATTACTTCCGAGTCCTTTCTTTCCTGTATTTATCAATAACGTTGTTATTGGGCATAGGCACCCAAGCCTCAATTTAAGTTTTTTTTCGATGAGGTTCAGCGCTTGCTTATTTTTCATTAATGTTGTAAGCTTAGAAAAACCCTCTCCGCACAAGCACTATTATGTGGTAGTGTCAAAATATTTGCAACGAATTTATATTAATTTGAAAATAATTGGTTACCGAGGTGGTTATTAACAGGTCCGTTCGCGTACCCTCCCAAAACAACGAAAATCCACGAAAAATAACGAAAAACAACGAAAACCCGTTCGCGTACGCAAAAATTTCGTACTTTTTCCTAAAAGAGAGGGCTCACGAGAGAGTAAGAAATTTCCCCATGAAATTTCTTTGGGGTGTATTATGAGAACTGTCAAATCTGTCAAATCACATACATTCTTAATTTTTTGGTGCTTAATGCGTTCGATTACTTTTTCGTGATTTTTCTATCTTCGAGAGAATTTTACCCCCACTCTTCGAGATTTGACAGAAAACCCATATTTAGTGCAAAAAAAAACGCGAACGGACCTAACATTGCCAATGCTATCCATACCAAAATTTTTTCATGTGTTATGTGAATGCGTGCAAGTAAACTTCGCACAAAAATTGATTTCGGAAAAATCTGCAGACTGATTGCGTTTAAAAGATTTTTATTTTCATAATAAATACATTTTGACAAAAAAAAGTCGCAGAAAACCAAAAAAAATCTCAATGTTTCTATAAAAAGTCGCAAATTTGCAGCTTTTTTGGAAAAGTCGCAGGCCAGTCAAAAAAGTCTCAAATTGCGACTTTAGTCGCAGAACGGTAACGCTGTATGTAAGTCCTCCCTGTGAGGTAGCTTCAGGAGTTCTCCACGCAGTCTCAGTATTATCGCTACTTCTGCTACTTTATAACTATCATGGAAATAATTACTTTGCTGCAGGTTGTGATCGAGTCTTCTGCAGACAGCCCTGTGTAATGATCCCGCTGCTTCTTCAGCATATCTCATTCTATTGTGGTCGTCTAGGATAATATTCCTATAGTTGTTCTCATTTGTGCCCCGCTAGGTCTAGGGATTTCACTACTCCGTTTACGGTCCAGCGCCGGCCAAATTGCCTTGGAAACCCTATGTCCTGTCCATGTTAGACCATCTATGGCGAGCCCTTCGCAATCGTATCTTTGATTTGAAGCAGCATAGTGATAGTGGTAGTTGCATCCCCCCCTTCCAACTCATCGGCAAACTCGTTGCCTTCTATCCCGGAGTGACCAGGCACCCAACATAGTCTTACCCGGTTCTGCGTGCATAATGCCCTGAACAATGCCCCACCAGACCCCGTGCCGCTTGCAGTTTGATCCTACGCAAACAATTTGGTGCCAATAGCTGGACATTTTAACAGAGCTCAGCGCGGTCGCATAAAGCTCGTCCGACACAAACATTTTCACATGATCACATTCCGCAGTTAATTTCTTTGTAGCAGTGGCCTGCATACTTGCCAGATTTAAATCCGATGAACTTCTCCATAAAGTTCTATATTGAAGGCTAAGGTGTCAATAAAAAAATATGAACGTGTGGAAACATTGAAACCAGCACTTCGTCCGGAATGTTCACGAATCCTGCAAGACCATATTCGTTCAACTCGAACAGTTTCATAAAATTAAATGTATAGGTAGGTATGTACATGGTCTTGAAAAAAACTACAGCATTTTTGAATGGTACCACTTCAATTGGAGGACCCTGTAAATGATGCACCCTGCTTTTGAGGGCTAATTACTAGCTGTACTATTTCAGGTGCTTCAGTAAACAATACTGTCATTTGTAAATAGATGGTCTTAATGTGCATTCTTCCAGGGAAAATGTTACCAATGGCTTCGATGAAGAACGCTTAAAGTCAGGGACGCAGTGCACATCCTAACCTTGCACCAAACAAAATTCATCCACCTTCAGTTCCTCACACAGCTCTTGCAGATGTCCACAAAATTCAACCGATCGTTCTATATGTACTTATGTACCTATGTTGTACAACTTGTGGAAGAGTGCGTTTCGATTAACTGTAGGTAGGTACCTATGTACAGTACATAGGTATATCAAGGGCACCCTCACTCAAGTCTTCAACGGTGATAAACGGTGGAATTTCCTGACAGTCGGGAATTCTATCCAAAACTGGGGATTGGCTTTCTTGAAGGCGATTTAAAACATCAGCATGCTTAACATGCATATGTACCTATAAGGAGTCACTATGATTGCAGCTATTACCAACGCAATTCCTTACAGGGTCCTCTAATCCTAGAGCAAAGCATAGCAAAGATTCATAATCATTCGACAGCAAGGTATATAAGTATGAGTAGGTACAGATTATTTCATGTATCGCAATGACTGGCAATGAACCCTCACACATCGGTCACGAGTCACCACACCATACCTCTAAACGACAACGATGACGTCGATGACAACGACTGCTGCAGCGAAGAAGACAGCGCAATACAACTCCAGACCAGACATCAAAAACCGTCGTTTAGCATCAAAACGAATTGGCGACTGCCTGCCGGCCTTTATTCAAGTCTACGACTCTTCCTACCACCACCACCACCAACAACAAGTAGTAACGGCGCTCTTAATGGGGGTAAGTAAGAAGGTGTACTTGGCTGAGTGCAAGTCGCCGACAATTACGGCTGCAAACCGTCGACGACTCCTTTGCGGCGATAAACAGACACGTCGGCCGCGGCGCAAGGCGGAAGGGTCGCGCCATCGTCGACGGTAAGATAAGTACTACAATATAAGACTTGACTCGTACTCCTACCATCACCACACTCAGTGCGAAGCGAATAAAATATGATAAAATGCAGCCGCGTGGCGCCCATCTTCAATTTCATTGGGGGACTTGCCTAGTGGTTATGCGCTCTGATGGGTGACTACCACTCATCATATCACCCATCAGAGCCCCGACGACATGGTCTGGAACTGGATGGTGCGTATGTACACGGCTATCAGCCAAGTTCAAGTCATATCGTTGTACATAAAAGCATAGTGAATTACGAACGACATTGAGATCGTCCTCTAGCCGACGACACGGTGCAGTATGGCCTGTTGCTGTTGCTGTGTTGTCTTCTCCTGAGACTCTTGAGGACGTCTACGTCTGATCGATGGATGACGACGTGTCATTGAGACACGACTTTTCAAAAAGAGCCAATCAAAATTATACAAACATCCGCTTTACGAGTATGTGCGTTAATAGGCACGATGATGCACGAACAGATTATGATGTAAATGCAGGAGCAGAGGATAACAGAATCGCTTCAATTACAGTTGAAAGGACTTTGAACCAAATACTGTCAACAACTGTGACTTCATAAAAGCAGAAAAGGTCCTTATTTAAGCATTGCCCATGTAAAGTTTTTCGCTCTAGAGTCTAGAGTAAAGAAATTCACGTATTGAATAAATCGACATCGTTGGTTGCTGTCCTTCGCTCTACATGTCTTTACAATCTTATCCGATGAGTTTGCATCAAGTTAATTCATTCGTTTCATAAAAAAATGACACAACGAAAACATAGACAAAATTTCGTTCGACTTTTCGTTTTGCAGTATGCTGTTTATGATAGATACCTAGACCTACTGTTACCGGCAAAAAAGATTTCATTTGACACTTCATGTTCAAAGTGGAAACAAATTCTTGTGAAGGTTTTTTTTCTGGAAACATAATCAGCACAAGAAAGTTTGGAGAATTGTAAGTGCAATGTTTATTTTAAATTAATAGTATGCAATTATAAAGAAAAATAAATATTTACAGCGATATACAGAGATGCTTTCTGAGAAAAAGAAGTAACATGGAGAGCAAATCGGACCACAAGACATTGAAGTTGGTTCGATTGTGGTTCGAAGCGGAACATCTCCAAAGAAAGCGTTTGAAAAGAAAACCCGCTCTACTACAGACTCATCGAAACGCCCATTGGACCTTTGCCAGAAATCATTGAAGAATTGTCATCTTCACCGATTAGAAACGCTTTTGCGTTAATGGATTTGACGGAGTTCGTCATTATCTTTATGACTTGAGCCTCCCTCTGTTTATAAGAGGGTGACAACAAGGCGATTTGGTTAGGAATCTCATACCAAAATAAGACTAATATCCACCTCGTAAACCGCAGGGTGAAAAGTGAAGACTACCGTAAGATCTTAGATGAAGAGAATTTGGCAATAATGCAGCAATCCACTCCACACAGCGCGGAAGGCAAAAGAGTACTTTGAGCGTAACAAAGTTTCTGTTCTTGACTGGCCAGCATTGTCTCCAGACCTCAACACAATAATTGAGAATGTATCGGGATATCTCTCTATCTAGATTCTAGACGGACGACAATTCAATAAAGAAGAAAGCCTTAAAGACGCTATTTAAATTGAATGGGACAGAATCCCACGAAAATTAATTAAAAAACAACATATTTTAATTCTCTTCTATAAAGAATGATCGAAGTTGTAAGTAATGAGCGATGAAGTACTCATTACAAAAAAAATCAGCGAAAGTAAGAAAACTCAAAATTTTGTTTATACTTCGAAAAACCCCAACCCCGTCTTGTCTCTACCACTTGTCGCGGGTTATTAGGGACAAATTGCAAATTCGATGGGAATTAAGGGTGAAAAAGGATTTATATGATTAGAATTTTTTTAAAAATATCGGTAATGATTACCTAACAGCAGTATTTGCAGCATATCAGGAACAAAACTATCGTAGAATACCGAAATCAGAGGGGTGTCTCAACCAGTTGTCGAGGAGTGTATATTAGCTATTACCTACTCAAAACTCAAATAATTGCATTACATATAATAATTACTAGGGTAACTTCGGGTATTATGGCGCACTTTTTTTGTTTCTAAAATAACTTCAACATGAAAAGCTTATTTATTAAAAAAAAAAAAACAAAAACAGTTATAAAATATAAGAAAATTAGAACAAAAATAAGTTAAATAAATATAATAATTCAATGATTTAAACAATGAAAAAGTTAGGTTAAAAATGTTTTACAAAAAACTATAATGCCCTATGCATAGGGCAATATGGTGCATCCTTTTGGGCAACATGGCATGATACTGTACTCGCTGTTTGTTTTGCACACGAGTCGTGGGACCACTTGCTACTTATTTAAATTGTGACTTGGCCTGTTTATGTCTGCATGTTCAAAGCCCATATGGAACAGCTCATTTCTGTTAGGAGCGAATATATACGCGTGTAGTTTCCTTACGTGAGCCACCATTTTTTGCTCGTTTGTTACTCCTAGCATGTGGGAGCACCTTAAACATGCTTCCTGTCGTCATTGTTCTGGAGTTTTAGGATTCCTTTTTTGTACATGCTTTATATGCAAACTCCATAAGGGCGAGAGTGCGCCATATTACAAAAAAGACTTATTTGCACAAAACTTGAAAAAAAAGCCCAGATTTTCTTTTATTATTACTAATCAATGCCACCAAAAGAAAGCCAATATGATTCACTTCATTACACTGTGTACACTACACACACTTACGGCCACACGCAAATGAAAAAGAGATAAAAATATAGGCAGATGACAAAAGTGAAGTATTTTTTTGATTATTATTTTTTTCACTTGTAAAAAAAATCGCAACAGCTTTACACTTTGACATGGTACTATATCAAGGAAGACTCTGTAAGCAAATCGGAAATGTGGTATTAACAAGGTGCGTCATAATGCCCCCTGCGCCTATATATGTACATTACACAAGACTCCTTCCTCCCTTTAAGTAGGTAGGTGAGCTATAGTAACGCAAGTAGGTAGGTGGGTCGCTGACAACACCCCATCATGATTTCACTTTATAACGCTTAGCTTTCCTCTGGTAAGTTCTATGGTCAATCACAATTAACTTTAAGCCCACTTGGTATAATTTTTAGTCGTCCTTTCGAAAATAGTGCTTTCGGTAATAAAATTTGAATTTTTTGTTTTAACAAATTCGCCATCATCCAGTATAAATTAAGTCCGGCGCTTCACTTGATTCTTCACGTATATCTTGCAATAAACGCTGGATGGGTTCCAGGTCTTTCTTAAATGATATTTTTAAATTAAGTATGCAAATTCAACCAATTAAAAAAATAACACAACTGGATAGGTGGGGTGTTGACAGCACTCTTGCAGCTTGAACAGTCTGTCACGGCTTACTTGTGCAACTTAACTTTTTTAAAACCACCTGAATCTGTGAAATAGAAAACAACAGGAAGGAAGGTACTGTACCGACAATGGGTTTTGTCAGTCGCAAAGTATAATATTTTTGAAAAAAAGAGCTTGGGGTGTTGTCAGCACCTGCACCCCACCTACCCAGTTAAAGGTTTAAACGAGATTTCGTTAAACGGGATTTATTTTAGATTTCGGGACCGTGTCTCTCCCGTCGGACAAGTACCGAGTATTTTATTAAGTTTCAGTATTTTGCTCTAGATGAAATAATTTTTTTTATAAAAAGGGTGGGGTGTCCTTGTGATTCCGGTGTCCTTGCCCTTACCTTATCCACAGATGTACATATGTGTGTATATGTATAATTACCTAGGTACTTACCAAATAATAATATTTTTAAATCACAACACTGTTTATCGTTAATAGGCCGCCATCTGTTGGTATAATTATGGTTTCCTATTAACACGCTGACATTATTCGATATTGTTACTTTTGTTCGATGGCGTTTCTTAACCAATTATGGTTTAACTACTAGGTAGGTATATATTGTTGGTTAGTCTTCTCAAATGACATATACTATACACGCAATCCCATCTTTGCACATATCCATTAGTTACGATACAATGTGCACTAAACTGCAAGCACGAAGACCCTTCTGGTTAAACTGTTGTCGCACGCCTTGTTAAATAAATTTAAATTTACCCCATCATCATCCATCCGGCACTGGCATTGTACAGACACCCCTTTTATATGTGGCTGCAGCACCGATTAATACACAAAGATAGGTCGGCGACGCGGCGCCTTTACGCTCGTATTCATTTATTACAATGCCATTATTCCCGACGGCCGACGACGACGTTCACTTCCTTAAATGGGGGCGATAAAAATATCGTATGAGTGTTTCCCCTATTCCAGAGTTCCGTCTCGGTTACATCGAGAGCGCACCTGTCATTCTCTTTGTCTCTTATCTTCCACCAACCGGCACCACCTGTTGCATGTCAGACTGATCTCGGGTCGGGCAAATTAGCACTAAACAGGTACACACGATGATTTTCTTGCTAATTACATCGTTTTTTTGCTGGACGAAGCCGACAAAGTTTGGCATGTACGCACGAACGTTCACATGACAGTCCACTGATGGACCACCGCACGCGTGGTATCGTTCCTCATTTGACAAGCAACTGTCATTCTTTGAATGCAATTCCCGTCCCTAGGGGGAATAAACCAAACCAGTGCAGAGGAGAGGACCACCCTTAAGACAAACAGCATGCACTGTGCACTCCTGAAAATTAAGCCATTCGCAAAAAACAACCCTCGTTCCAATTAAATCATAATAAATCCCGAATTCCCATTGCGATGTGGAACAGAAAAAAATCGAAGAAGAACTCTGTCCTAATTATGTAAAGTTCCCAAGTCGTTGTTGGCAGGTACCTGTACCTGTACCTGGGAAACTAATTCTCGATTCTACGGAAGAGTGCCAGCCTGCCTACTTAATGACATGATAGGTCAAACGTAAAACAAAAGAAACTCGAGATGCCCACTCCGACTCCGTTGATGGATTCATTTGGAACCGCACGACATGTGCGGAAAACAACGAACGGATGAAACACAATTACGCACCTTTCAGGCTCTGACTACACCTTGTCGCATTAGGTCGGTCGTGCTCGTGGTCGTGGTCGTGGTTGTTGTCCTCGAAAACACAGCACGAAAAGGAATGATCACCAGAAGACGACCACGATGATGATGATGGGATGGTGATGATGTTGGAAGCCAGCATTATGGCCCGTAAAAAAGGTACGATGCCCTTATGGACGACCAACTTTTCAGCTTGTGGTCTTCAATTTCTTGTGTGTGTGTGTGTGTGTGTTTTCCCTGAGCGCGGATATGGTAAACCCACTCAATCGTGAATCGCTGGCGCCGGCTGTGGTTGCACTTAGTCAGACAATCGATGGCCGACAACCAGCGACGCATGTTCCTTGTTTTTTTTTATATTTACTTTTTTGGTTTTTATTTCCGCTGCCAAATGGATTTGTTTTTTATTTTATTAATGGAATTCGTGAATTCCTATCGCTGAGAGGGTAACCTACTTCTCAGATGAACATGTGATAAAGCATGAAGGTTTTCCTTCCATGTAAATCCGAAATGACCTCGGATTGTAAGGTCTGGTAGATCGGGTTTGACATTAAGTATCTTGCTCACATTGGAAACGCCAGCATAAGTGCTGTCATTAGGTGTGTTTGGTAACCTGTTAATTTATGAAAATTTACATCCAACTGTCAAAAATCAAGAGAAGAGAGAGCCAAATGACAGTGTCAAAAAATTTCCCCTCTGGCGAAATCGTGCTATATCTTTTTCATGGAGTCACCGAGGCACATCCTTCAAACAGCAATCTGACAATTTGTGAAATGTCAATCACTTCTTGTTAACAAAATAGAAGAAAATTAGTTTTTCGTGAAAATATTCAATAGTTAAAAAAGAAGAGAGGATTTTCCCCACTTTTACTATTTGACAGATGTGCCATTTGTGTAAATAAAAGTTAACAAACACACCTATTACCGTCATCAGTATACAGTTTCCTGTCAGTACCAGTACCGTCTTTCCCTTTTTTGTATTCAAATCTTTTTTGTATTAACGGTCTTAGAAGGAGCTTCAAATTTTACAGGATTCTCTTTCAGTGACAACTTTTTTATCCACACTACGCTGAATACAGTTTAGATGAGCTACAAACTCGGCATTTCGTACAACTTCTAAACTTACTTTTCTTACTTAGGTGGTGCTACTGTCCGGGGTGGACCAAGACCTCAACCAACAACCCCTTCCAGTTAGCTCGATCTTTAGCTAACTTCTTCCAGTTGCGCACTCCAAGTTGGTTGAGGTCAATATTCTGCGGGTGGAAGCGTTGGAGTCCATTCGCTCTACATGTCCTAGCCATCTTAAATGTTCAATGCGCAGTTTTTTTTAACCAGGTCTATGTCGCTGTACAGATCGTGGTTGAATCTTCTTCTCGAAAACCCGTTAGCGCAAATGGGACCGAATATCTTACGAATGATTTTTCTCTCGAAGCGACCAAGGATATCCTCATCCGCTTTCGATAAAGTCTATGCTTCAGCTCCATATATGTAGCAATACTGGGATGATAAGGGTCTTAAATGTATTGGGTCTCCTTAGTCGTTCGGGAAAGGTTTTTACTACTAAATGGCCTTCTTAGCCCTTCGTTTGATTTCGAGGTGTAATTTTTTGATGTTATAGAAGAGCCAAGGACCAAGGTGGACAAAGTCCTTACTATCACAAACAAGCTTCTAAACTGATCCTCGAAGTGAATTTAAATATTTTGCTGAGAGTTGGGGATTAAGTGTGTGTATAACTAACGTTTTTAAAATAATTTGTGCCTTCTATTTCCTTGGATTGTTTCGTCCTGGATCTGATAACTAGTTTGATAAACATTTTTTATTGAGTTCTTCCATCGAAACCACCACTTTTACCCACCTACAGCTACACAGCTTCCATTTTGAACTTATGTATAAATGCACTTGCTGAACGTTCTAACGTTTTTTAAAATTAAAAACGGCGATTTTTGGGCTCCATTGAAATTTAAAAAAAAAAACTAGGACTTTAAATTACGTACACATTTTGAATTTTTGTTACAAACTATTTATCGCAATTGTGAATAATTTGCAAACCAGAATTAAATCAAATCTAACTTCACCCCTGTGGCCAGAGATCATAATTTTCAACTTCTCTTTTCTTTTTCACTTATGGAATGTAGGTAGGTATACAATATTATTTGAAAGCATTTGAGTCTATGCATTTATATGAAACATAAAATCTTTTATAACGTGTTATAAGAACGCCAGTGTAAAGTGTAATTGACAGAAAAATGGTGAGGAGTTTCCGATAACTAATAAAATGTTACAATTATTTAACAATGACGTTGATATACGTCGTTGATATACCAAACTGAAAATATCGAGGCTGCAGATTTTTAGTTTTTTTATTTGTGTATTTTTATTATTTATTATTGAAGTGAAATGAAGTCCAATATTTTTATTTTTAGTCTAAAAGTTTTATTAGGTTTCCAAAATTAAAACTGTAAAAAACGTTTATGTGTGTTTTAGTTCATGTATTTGACATTTCCGTTCAAATAATTAGGCGATTTTTGGGCTACTTTTGGGTGAAAAAAACGGCGATTTTTGGGCTACTACTTTTTGGGAAATTGGCTACTTCCTATCAGGAAAACCTGGCAACCGTTTGGAGATAAGTGCAAGTGAGTGAAGAGCAAAATTTAAACACGAACAATCCTCTATCAACAGACTCATGATCAATGACAATGCATCTGATCTCCTGCTGGGATTTCTCAAGAACATCGGCCTGGTTGAGGAGCTATGACCTAGGCAAATCTGAACTGGGCTAGGTGTGAGCTGAGCTCTCTCCTTAAGTCGGGGTGCATCTCATCCTTCAATAAAAATAATAATAATCATCATAATAATAATACAAAGCTCGTGAAGTGAAAATCTAGTCCTTACTTATTAAATAGAAATAGCCCAAATTTTGCCAAATGAAAATCTTATTTTTTTTTTTGTCGCCGAAAAGTATTTTTTGTAGCCCAATTGGCGACAACTAGCCCAACCTGTGGCAAGCGTGTCTCCAATACAATTTGTTTTGCCTTAACAGTGGCAGGGGGCGAAGCAAAGCAAGCACTGGTCAGCTAGTAAATAATAAATTTGAGCCAAATATTTCAATTGATGAATAATGGAAAACCTGGTCAAACCTGGACAATTTAGAAAAACTATCCCGGACCTTCCCAGCATAGGCGGACATGTACTCTGTCCGCGAAAACCCGGACCCCTATGATAACTTAATTATAAATATTTGACAATTTTGAATTCATTTGAATAAACGCTAAAATAAAAATCGGAAGTGTTTAATAAGAACGGCCGAAAAGACTAGACATGGTGTCAGAAGCAGTGAAAACCAATGAATGTTTTGTAATTTTTTTTTTTCCAAGTAAAGTTCAGCGAAGTAGTGAAACTCTTCGTATTAGTTACACACGTGCATATTAATTTACTGCAGACACAAATCAGGTACGGATGGTTGATGCATGTTCACATTTCTGTTCGTCGCCGAAGATGAAGATAAAATCTTATTAGTTTCTGGTATTGAATGGAGGAGCTCCGATTAAATGCCACCCATTAGAGTTGGCATTTGACTGGCAATTACGGTTTTAACAATTGTTTACTCAACAAAACAAAACAAAACGAAAGATAGACACCGACATGTTAATGTATATAATTATTTGTAGGTCTTAAGTTGGATGCGCATGCATTTACCAACAAGACAGCTATTGTAGAAGAGTTCCTTAATGTAGGTTGCCATTTTTTTGTTTTGTGTTTTGGTGATGCCATTTAATTTTCATTTAAATGTCAAAGTTTGTTGTATGGCTTAATATGTAGTCGAGGTAAATGACACTTAACTTTATCAGTTCTATGTATGAGAAGCCATTTTAAATAGGATTGATTCTTGTATTTGGGTATATTTAGCTTACAAAGTATCTACAAATATAAGGCGGGGTTTATTTTGTAACCTATATAGTCTTAAATAAAGTTTTTAATGTAAAATACAATAACAACTTATCCTATATAGAATTAGTCTAGCCTGGATAGCTATCAGGTATAGAACCTGTGCTTCCAAATTACTTTTATCGAAAAGTTTTATACAAAATGTCAAAAATGACAAGACGCCATGTTTATTATGAAAAAAATTGGGCAGAGAAGGATGTTGTTGATGGCGGCGTAGACTTAATGATGTTGACGAAATAATACAGATATTGACGAAATAATAAAAATGTTGATGGCGGCGTGGACTTACTTACTTACTTACTTAGTTGGCGCTACAGCTCGAGGTGAGCCTGGGCCTGCTTCTCGCAACCATTTGTGTGTGCGTGTTATATTTTTTGCACGAATGGAAGGGACATACAGTTTGTTGCCGATTCCGAACGGCGAGTTGAGAGGCTCAATCGCGACAAATGATACTCTTTGATGCTTGTCAGACAATCGAAAGAGGTGGGCACTGTGAAAAACTTTTAGGTGTTTGCGGCGGGATTCGAACCCAAGACCGCTGGCTCAGTAGTCCGACCTCCGACGCACTAACCACTTGCGCTACGGTGCGTGGACTTAAAGATTTTTAAATTTCATATGAGGCGTTTATCATCTGATAAAAAAAAATGCTTTTTAAATTGTGACACTGTATTAAGAAAAAAATTACTTCCTATTCCTTTCATGGTCGTCTGTGAAGTAAGGACTTGGAATACTTTTTTCTAACAGTAGGTGTCGTTATCGATTGCCACGATCAGAGTGATCGAGGCGTGTTCGTCAAGTCCTCCTTCCAGGGACGTTACAATAACGAATTTAATTTAAAATAAACATTGAAATTCTATGTATATACATTTAAGCAGCAACATACATGCTAAATTGAAATATTTCTGAATACAAATATCCTTTTTTTAATTGTCTAACGAAAAATAAATACTACAACTGAATTGTCAGTATGCCCAGTGGTGCCAAGTGTACATTAAGAGAACTTAAGCGGCGATAATTATTTTTCTATGCGAATTTTTTTTATTAGCCTATATACGTAGGTTACAAAAAAAAAACACGCCTATTATATGGATAGACTTTCATATTTGTGATTTATTGGGCCTAAAGTCAAACACGATCTTCGAACTAAGCAGCAATTCGCCTTAAATAATAAACACGCAAGGCGAAAACGCATAGATCTACTCAAGTTGTGTTATTAAGAGAACTGTCAAGCTGTTAAGAGACTAAAGCCCGTATGACACTACATTTTTTTTCCACTTTTTAATGTACTTTTTAAGTACGTAAATGTCAGCCGCGCGTAAAAGAGACAGAAATATTTTTGCACGAAAAAGGCCAATAGAACTTGTGCAAAAAAATACACTCCTCGAAAAAAAAGAAGACCAAATTAAATTGAGTGATTGTTTTTTTTTTAAATAATGAGAGGGCAACTAATTGTACACATAATATTATATATGTAACCAGTTATTGTGTTAAAGAACTTGAAAAAACTTGATTTAAAAGTTGTTTAAAAAAATATAGTAAAAAACAACTTTAAATCGAACGAAGTAATGATAAAATCCAATAGCATAATACATACAATAAAAATATATAAAAAAAAAAAAAACCGATAACTTTGGTAGTATTAATAGCTCGTAGATGATTACTTGTTTATAATAGTTTACTGCAAATGCATTGGCATTGAATTTATAAGGTTTTGGATCTCATTTTGATAATTTTTTTCCCTTTAATCTGGATTACTTCTTTCAGTTGACGAGCGCTCTCGAACTTTCGACCATTTTGGAAAACCCGCTGTGATAATATACCAATGTTATAAATAAAAAAAGTATGATGTTTCATTAAACACATGCCTGCTAACAGAAAATCTACGAACCATTAAAATTATTTTATTTAAAGTGCAAAAAACCACGTGAGTCCATCAATATTTTGCAGTGATGCTTTTTCTTTCCATTTAACGGAAACAGTAAATAAAATAAACAAATAAACAAATACCATTACATAGTACCAATAAGACCAAGTGATGGAATACAATTTACCACGATCACTTATCTTTACATTAAAACGCATTACCAACACAAGCGTTTTGGTCCTTTTTTTTTGTTTTGCGGAGTGTAAACAAAATAACAATCTGTCAAAAAAAAGGGAAAACGCCAAAAAACAGTTTTTGACAGTTTCATATGTTTTTGATTCTTGTGTACGCACTCACACCTATTGGAGCTTTGTATTGAACATCTTTCTTACTGCTCTAAGTTCATTTTTAATGCATTAAAAAAGGGAAAAAAAGCTAGTGTCATACGGGCTTAACAGAGAGGAAAATGGAGTGCGCTACCAACATATGTACTTCGATATTGAATGAGATGCCTTAAAAGGGTTTAAAGGCAAAGTCATTGGTATTCGAACTTAGAGTTGGTACCAAGACCTAAATGTATTATGACCTACTGCGTATCTTAGCCATCAAAAGGACCAGGGTAATGCCTGGACTGAATAGGGCAATATCGTCTAGAGACGACGAAGAATGAATCGTTTTAAACGTTCTGAAGTTCAAAAAAGTGAGCAATTTTTAGGAAGACAATAATGAAAAAATTGGCCCAATAACATCTGAAAAAAGCCTGCTCCTGCTTCCAGCATAAAGACTCACGTTAAGCCTTTTTTAAGATGGGCCACAAAAAATCTCCACTATTTTAGCTCGCGAAATAATTGTCTGGAGTATTAAAAAACTATTGGATATAGAGTATTGGATATTAGAAATAAAGAACGAAGGCCAGGATTTAAGCTTGGTAGGATGTCAAGTTGGAGTATGGGAACTCAGGATGAAGTGATCGAGCATTGCTTCTCTTTCAGTTTTTACATCTCTTTACAGCAATGACGAGTAAGCTAGAAGAAGTCGCCTCTGTGGTCTAAAGATTATATTAATGCTTGTCACGCCAAAGTATTGGGATCGGTTCATAAGGCTTGAGTACTTAGGTGTTTTTGTTTGGCATCACAATGGACATTGGTCATTTAGTCTAACTGATCTAATGGAGAAGATAGCACCCGAATCTAAAAAAAAAGTAGAATAAAATGATGAATGAAATAAGACTCTTTTAGGCCTAAATCATATTTAATTTTTAATTAACTTGCATTGGTGTTGCGTCGGCAATACTTCCTGCTATTATTCCTCCAGGTTACAGAATTACCCAAGCAAGACTTATTTTAAAAAATATTTAAATGCGTATATTCTAAAATTAAGCCCCATACGAAAATATTTATACAATTTAGAAGTTGTATCCAAATTCGGTACCAAAAATTAAAATTACTATAATAACTTGTTGAATATTTGGAATTAGAATTAATTAAATTAAATAATTTTCACTTACCAATTTATATTAGTTTCAATCCAAATAAATTATACTTTTCGATGAAAATTGGCACTTTGTGGCATATATTAATTTTATTTTGTAGCAAGTTTATAACTTTGTAGAATATATAAATATTTTATTTTTGTCTTTATTTTAATATATAAATAGCGTTTTATTTTTTATTTGTTACAGTAATAAGGCATATACAATTAAAACAGTTGTTGTTTATATTGTTTTTTTTTTTTGTTTTAGTTTGTAAATATTAAAAACACGCACAATATTAAAAGCGTTATCACTATTAAATATATATAAAATCACTTAATTTAAGAGCACTTTGTATTTAGTTAATAAAATGTTTTGTTTTAAATATTTCTAATCATTGTAATCATTATACTCAAAATATCATCGGCGTACACAAATCTCGTAGAACACGTTTATCATGGCAAATGTTCACATCATCCAAAGGACTACCCTCTGGCATCTCTACTAACAAACTAAACAGATCTTCAAGCAATTGACTCATTTTATATATTGGGGACGTGTAGCTACGAAGCAAATATCCTTGTTGGCGGCGGCATCGTCCCCATTTCCTCGCCCGAAAAATAGACGTAGACACACACTACACAGCATCGGGAGCAGTATCAGAAAAAAAATGGTGATATGATTACTACCATAATTATGGTAACTATTGCCATGCCATATAGCACCAAATTTTCTGGCGACATTTGTAGTCTAGTCTCCGTGGTGGCTTTTAAAAAGAAAAGGAAAACAACAAACAATCGAGGCGAAGGATGGCAACTTTACACACACTGGCAGCAGCGCGTATTCAAAAAAAAAGGATGTGTATGGTGTGGACATTCTGAAAAGAAAAATACAGACCAGCAACAACACTAATGATAACAATGAACAAACAGCGGCGACAACAAACATCATAATCACGTTATAAATATTAAAGCTTTTTTATTTCGCATATATTCAGAATGCTGCCACGATTCCTAAAGAGGATAATACGACGATAACTCCCCATTTACAGGGGTGGTGACTCAAGTACAGTGATTAAATGTGTTAGCGTAGAGTCTTACTTTCTTTTTTGGTTAATTGGTGGAACGGGCAGTGGGACATTTTGTGTCGTTTCTAGAAGGTGACACACTGACTCACTCACTCACTTCTCCTTTATGTTTGCTCTGCGATAACATCACAAAATTACATCTCGTCGGTAGTCAAGCGAAGGATTACTCTTGCCAATCGCTGTTTCCTTGTCCAGTCCAGTCTTGCTGGAGCTTGGACTTTATCGAAAGCGGATGAATAAATGAAGAGAGAAATCCTTCGTAAGATATTCGATCCCGTTTGCGTTGACGGGCTTTGGAGGAGAAGGTTTACTGGTCGGACACAATGGCGAAGCTGTAGTGGAAGTAGAAAGTTGAGGTTGGCTGAAGTTTGCGCTTCACCATACAATTCATACTACAGCAGCAGCTTCGCATTGTGTTCGAGCTAAAGGGCTTACGTGTATTTTAACTTTGACAGCGCTGCATACTTCCACCACAGCTTCGCCATTGTGTTCGGCCAGTTGACCACAAACTGTACAGCGGCATCGATCTGGTTAAAAAACTGCGAATTGGACGTTTAAGATTGCTAGGACATGTTGAGCGAATGGAATGGAATGGAGAATATTCGATTCTAACCCGGGTGGTTAGACCTCGGTTAAGGTGGCACGCACAAGTAGAAAAGGACCTCAATTAACTTGGAGTGCGTAACAGGAGGCAGTTAGTTAAGGACCGGGCTAACTGGAAGGGGTTGTTGGTTGAGGCCCTGGTCCACCCCGGACTGTAGCGCCACCAAAGTAAGTAGGTACATAAGTAGTTGGCTGACTACCTTCAGGTTGATTTATACCAGTTACGCGCGATCATCTGGACGAGGTCGTGAATACCTTCTCGATGTGTATCTTTGGCACTCCTCCTCAGAGTTGGTAAGAAGCGTTCTACCACAGCTGCATACATCTTTGTCAATTCAAGCTACATTCAAAAAGGACCACAAGAGCTTAACTTAAGATGAATTCGAAGAAATCGAAGAAATCATTTTGAACTCTTCCAAGGCGCAAGCTATTGTTGATACATCGAAAATGTCCATGGGAATGAATATTTCAATAATTGGCCCCTGTTTTGACCTGGAACCTTATATGATTCCAGAGTTGATATAAAATGCTCCTTACCTCTGGTGGGGGGTAGCAAATTGAACGTATGACTTCTGAATGCAAAGTGATTTATTTCATTATTCTTATGGCTATTTATACTCTAATTTACAACTTTAAATGATAAGTCAGCAAAATTATTCTATGGGAATAATTTTGTAATGTGATAGGAAAGCACCTGTAAAGGTGCATGCATGACAATTTGATGGGAATGGGTATGATATCTGAGATTGTTTAACAATTGTTAAAATATAGCGTGGTCAATATGAGGAGTAGGGTGGTCATAATATTTTATATTATATTAATTCTAAACAGCACTATTAATATAGAAATGTTCCCCGATGGTGTTCGCTGGGAAGGTTTACTACTTTACTTGGTCGCCATTTTGATAAACATGGTAGATAGATAGAAGTGATTACTTCGGTGGAGAGAAAGCCCAAATAGCGCAAAAGGGCGCCGTTGTGATACCGCAACCGCAGGCGACCCGTTTACACGGATGTAGTTTTAATTATTTATTTTCAACGTGTGAAGCTTAAGAAGAAGATCAATTGTCCAATCCCATTCTCGGAAATCTCTTTAAGGTCGTCAAAGAAAGGCTTGCCCTGTATGCGTTGTCTGGATATTTGCACAGAAAATGAATAAGTGACTCTTTTTCTGTATCGTCAGAAACTGCTGTGAGGGATCACTAGTTGGCCCTATTGGCCAGTGCACAGTTCATTTGTTTTTGACCTATCGTAGTTTGGTCATGTCTTTCTGGATATGAAACAGTTTGTCAGACTGCACCCCCTGAGACCAGCTAGCTTAAAGCAGTGTGACAGTATATTGTATATTGGGGCACCGTAGCGCAAGTGGTTAGTGCGTCGGACTACTGAGCCAGCGGTCTTGGGTTCGAATCCCGCCGGAAACACCTAAAAATGTTTTTCACAGTGACCACCTCTTCCGAATGCCTGACAAGCATTCAAGAGTATCATTTGTCATGTAAAGCTTCCCAACTCGCCGTTCGGAGACGGCAGAAAACTGTAGGTCCCTTCCATTCGTGCAGAAATATAACGCGCACACACAGATGGTTGCGGGAAGCTAGGCTTGGTTCTACCTAGGACTGCTGAAGCCAAATATTTGTTTATATTTTTGACAGTATATTGCTCAACAGCACGGGAATATGCACGTTTTCCGCTGGTGAGCTGTTAAGGGCTGGCCCTCGCCTGGCTAGTTTGTCGGCTCTCTCGTTTCCTTCTATGTCCTGGAACCCAGAGAAGAGTGACTTTTTCCCAACTGTAGAAGCGATTGAGTTTTTCTTTGCATTGATCAACCAGTTTTGATGAGGCGATTGCTGAATTTATGGCTTTGATTGCGGCTTGGCTATCTGGAAGCAATATTATGATTGGGTGTTGAGTAGTTTATTAAGTTGTGACAGGCCTCGAGGATAGCTAGTTGCTCCGCCTGGAACACGCTAGTAATAGGATTTCGATACGTCGAGTTGTTTCAAAAAAAAATAAAAAATGCCCCCATCTACCCCGCAATCCATTTTCGAGCCATCGGTGGATACTGCTATATCCCTCGTCTCCATTCCTCTCTGCTTGAAATACTAGTAGCGAGGAGTTTCTTGAAATTAAGCTTGGGGATATTGTAATCGATTGGAGACATAAACAGAACATTTGGTAGTGTGTCCATGATTTTAATATGTACGTACATATGGCTTAGCCCAGATTTTTTGAGTCGGACTGCACAGTACAACGCTGTGCTTTTGATATAGATGTCCAAAGGCAGAAGATGCAACAACGCAGTAAGAGCACCAGTTGGCCATGACCTGTATGCAGCTATGATGCCTATGCTTGCCGTTCTTTACACTCTCTGAGGGCCATTTTTTACCAAATGTTTTAGTTTGCAAACGATTGTGTCGAAATAAATACGTATGTATGTATTTCTTTGTTGCTAAAGAACTCTTTACTGTCTGGACGGCTTTCGAACACCAGTGTTGCCATAAACTTGCACCCACCATTTCCTTGCGCCAAAGAATCGCTCATATGGATAAGGACTTGATGCTTTTACCTAAAGTACCCAAAGTACGATGAACAAGTCAAGTTTTTTTTTTTTAGAAACTTTGAATGCGTTCATTTCGATCAAATTTATCTTAGGAGTGCGCACTGAATTGTTCGAAGTTCAAGCTTGGAATTTGGACACTTGCTGCAAACTTTTCAGTATTGGTTGTCAAAAACTCCAATCGTAGACAGCTTCTGATCCACCCACAATCCGGCTCGAAGGACCAACAATTTTACAAGCACGTAGGAACCGCTGGTATTCCGTAAACATGACTTCACTTGTGTAAACATGACTTCACTTTAAAATTAACTGTTTTACTTATAGCTAAGTTTTACAAATTTTCGAAAATATAAAAAAGAAAACATGTGAATAGCTCGAGAGCGCGAAATGAGCTGTGTAGTAAAGTATGCAACAGATAAGGTACTATATTAATTAATTCTTTATGTAGTAAATGGCAGTAGATAATTTAATTCTTTAGTTAGTAGATTAAGGTTAGTGTTACCACCTGAACAGACTCCTTTTAATGGTGCAAGTAACTTGACCTACTCAGAAACAATTTTGAAGCTATCAGCAATTATTTCTGAATAACTGTACAATTTACGCGCCACCACAAAAATAAACCATTCCTCGTAATAGTGAGAAGGGAAATTTGCAGTTAGACATACTCATCCTCAACACTTATTGCCATAAAGTCGCAGCCTTGGAAACGTGCTACTAGGACGACTCATCACAACAAGACTCCCCCTTGCGACAGGCCCTCGTCATCGTAAAAAAGGAGGAAAAAAACTCCCAACGGAATAAAAACGGACTTATTGGCAGACTATTGGCGCACACAGCATCCACATTTTTTCCCCCATTTTAACAGGGCAGTCGCCACTTGTTACGTTTTTGGCGCCTTCTTTGATCATCAATTGTCAGGATGTGTGTGTGTGCGAGGGTTCGAACGAATGTTCGGGAATGAGAACGAGAATGACTCTGTGGAATGTCCTTAGAATAGATACTCGTATCTAACGGATGAACTCCCATATACATAAATATGTTTAATAAAATCCAAATTCAAATGGCTAATTTGGTAATAATGACGCGACATGGTTGTTGTGTATTGGCAGCTCTTCATCCTTTGGGAGATACGCATCCTTCGCCTCGTTCTTGGCGCACACAGAGCAATGCTTTTGAATTTATGAATGGGAATCAACGGCTTGTTGTTAGTGTCGTCGCCGGCACATGACGCCTCGACGGCACACAAATAAACATTGTAGTAAATATTTCGTCTCCTTTATTTTTTGTTTTGTTGCTGGTCCTTTGGTCGGTCCATTCAGAATCCGGAAGACGAAACGCTCGGCTTTATTTGTGTTGTTTATTTGTTGTGTTCTTGCTGCCGCCATTTATGGAACGGGTTGGCTGGATGGGCGCCCATACACGTTCACGTATTGAAGGACCGTTTAAATATGACTGGGCGCTATATTTTGGTAAGACGACTCATTTAAGCACACACGCGATGCATGAAAATGGAAAATAGGAAGAAAAAAAAAACAATGAGCTAGGGGTGTGGGGATGGAGACATACTCGTTTTACTATTGGAAAATGAGGACGACGCGACACGACACGACATACGGGATATAAGAAGTTGAGCTTAAAAATTTGTTCGATTTTGTGTATTTTTGGCAGCGGCTCCTCGATTCTCTGTGCGCTTCGGCAGAGGTGGTGACTAGTGACTGGTGACTGGTGACGCTTTGTAGCAACAGTAGCAAAAGCATGGCCAAAATGTGCGAGAGCCTGAATGCGCGCCAGTATTATTATGTACCATGCCATGCCATGCCATTCCGCCAGCCAGTAGTACTGGCGCAGATTGGGTGCCCGAGTTCCTGCCGCCGCTGCTGCTGTCGACGTCGTCCTGGTAGTTGTCGTCGCCACGCCGGCCGCCACGTTATTCAGACGCTTCCAAACTAAAAAGGAGGACGACTGTCGTCCTCGCACATTTTCACGAGAAAGAGAGATGATTTTGTCCAATGATGATGATGCTGATGGTGGTTGGCTCTTGGCTGGCGCTGGTCCTAGTGGTGGAAATGGTGTGTTTTGTTGTGTGCCGTGCTCTATGCATATTCGTTTTGCTTCTAACGTTGTTTGATTTAACGTGGTACGGGATGGGGGTGGTATTTGAACCGCCTGCTTGCCTGCCGGATCGTCCCTCAGCGAGAAACCCCAAAGTTAGTTTTCGGTTTTTATTTTCGGCCTGATAGAGTTGTTACAGTTATTATTTTTCTTTTGACTCTGGAAAACACACATCGAGTTCGAGTATGAAATAATCAGTTTTGTCTTTGGCGGGTGGCAGTGGGGTTGAAGTAATTTATCTGCCGGGGCCTTGAGGACTGATGATGGTAAAAATGTGGATGATTATGATGATGACTGTGTGTGATGGTGGTGATTCCCGGGGCAGTTGTGCTTCTTTCTAATATGAATGTCGCCATTAATATTGTCGCCGTTGATTCTGTTGTCTCCGTGCGTCGTGGTGATGGTTGGTTTGTTGTCGCCGTCAAAAACAACCGGCTAGTATAGTTGACGACGGCGTTTAAGTCAACAGTATTTCATTATTTTCTCATTGAATAAAAGAAGGGTCGGCGGGGGGCCTGACAATAGATAGGCGAGGATAAGACGGTGGCTTGGAAAGTATATGACGTTTTATATTTCAATTAAAGGACTTTTATGCACGTTGACTGGTTATGAGTTTCTTAGATCCTTGTGGTTTTTGTTTTTTGAGTATGCTAGTGATTGTTGACGCTGGCAATCCGTTGCTATAAGGATTGAATGGATCGAGAGTAATTAGTGGAGTAATTGTTTTTACAAACTGGCACCTCTTGTTGGATGATAGTTTGAGTTAATTGGGTTAATGGAAGCTATTGTTCGTGGTAAACACAGAGGTGTTTTATAATTGCCAACACCTGAGAAGAGTGCCTAAGTTTCATGCCATAATGTAAATGACAGTATGGTTTCAGAAAAGACAACTTCACTGGAGATTTAAGGGCATTCAAGTACCTACACATAAAGAAAAAGTGGAATAGTGGTAGGTATGGATTTATGTTTATAGTTGAAAATGATACTCTCCTATGGTTTCTATAAAATGTTAATAATAATACACTATTTAAGTAAACTTGAAGCCTAAAGATAGTGTTGGAATGTGAATCTGGATCATAAGCTAAAAAGTGAGTGAATAAGATTCGTTATCGAAATGTCACTCCTCCGCAGCCTCAACTAGGATGCACATTATGACAAAAGATTGACTTTTCTGAATATAACTAGACCTACCTACCTACCTCTACACAATGTTTCAACATTGCTCATTATTAACTGAAACACTATAGGTACATACATATATGTACTCTGTCCCAACCGAATTGTCAGCACAGCGAAGATAGGACGTTTGCCTCTCAGTCTGGTTGCAATAGCTTGCATAAACCTGTCACTGTTTTAAGCTCTGACTGGGTTACCGTGGTATGCATGACAAAT
This sequence comes from Brachyopa scutellaris, assembly GCA_949775065.1. Lineage (NCBI taxonomy): Eukaryota > Metazoa > Arthropoda > Insecta > Diptera > Syrphidae > Brachyopa > Brachyopa scutellaris. Next base: position 88,850,959 of record OX459114.1, on the reverse strand, counting down.
CGTGGCAAATCGGAGAGCAATACCCATAGGATTACCATCTGCTGACTTAAAAACAACAAAATTTATTGAACGAAGTATAGATATGTGTGTACATAATATTGCCTATGAAGTGGACACCACCTCAATTTTTATGAAATTGTAGTCATGTTGGTAGAGTATTTTGTTGTATCAATGTTGCATAACGGAAATGATTAGTTTACGAGATATAGGCTAAAAAAAAAATCGCTATTCGTTTCCGCACCCAACACTTATATCTTAAATTACAAAAATCGAAAAATTGTTGAACTAAATTTTAGTGTTTTCCCCAGAAAAACAATAACATGAAAAAATAAAACGCAAGCGGCAACACTCTCACATACTTAAATTTGTTTATTGCTTTTCAAAAGCACACAATTCCAAAGGTCTTTGTCAAAAACCAACGGAAAAACTGTAAAGATTTGCTTTGACTTAATAATTAATGGTAGCACTGTTTTGATGTTCATATTTTCCATACACACAGCGAGGTCATATGCGAATTTGAGGAAAATTACAAAAACAAAACCTATGTAAGCCAGTGGCTTGGTTTTTATTTCTGAGTCAGTTTTTCTATTTGAGTGCCGTGAAGACATTTACAGGCACCACTGTTTAATGAAAAATGCGATCGCGGCTATACTCTGAACATCATCGTTTCGTCTCGTCTTGTTACGTACCTTTTAGTAAGTGTTTCCTTAGTCGGAGTTTGTTTTTTTAACTTAATTTTTTACAACTTTATACTTTTAGAAAATACGTGGAGTGTAAGTATATAAGCAATGTCGTGTTCTACTTTACAAACCCTTTCATTTCATACTTACTCATATTAAGGAGGTCGTACAGATAGCGCTAATACACCATCTTGGTGCATCCGCCATATTGAATTTGTAAATGACGTCACTTTGCTTATCGTATTCTACTTGTTAAAACCTTTAATTTGATACTCATATTAAGGAGGTAGTGAAGATAACGGCAATCCGCCATCTTGGAGAGTCCACCATATTCAATTTAGAGGGACATCATAGCGTATCGTATTCTACAAGCCCTTTCATACTGACAATTGTACTATCAAGGCGGTTGTAAAGGAAACAGATCAGGTAGCCTAGGACACTCTCCGGGTCAAGACGAATACAACGACACCTCATTTGTTGAAATCTGTTCCATAGTTTAGGGCTTAGGCTGTACGAGGTGACATCCCCACATACAAAAAAAAAAAAACAAACAAACCCAGTCTGGTAAAAAAAAGTGGCCTCATAAGGTGTGTACTGACAATTCGGTTGGGACAGACTATATATAGTTATTGTGAATGAATGCATATGCAAACCGTTTGAAACTATCGCTGGTGTTCCTCGTGTTCTGTGTACGTTTTCTCTGAAATTCGCAATCAAATCCAGCCCTTAGCGTTCTCTTCAGTGCTGCGAAAATTCCACAATAGCGACTGTTTTCAAAGGCCTTTGACTTCACAGAAATTATAGCAGTTTAGTGCACTTAGTATGCATACGCCTACGAGTTTCCAACGTCCCATAATGTCATTTGATAAACGATTTTATTTTAATATTTACAGATTGTCTGATTAGATATCGGAAGGGAAATTACTGTGTAAAAAACTGACTTCAGCTGACTAGAGGTAAGCCACTTAATTGCAAAACGATTAAGGGTTTCAATCATTAACTTAAATGATTGGAAAAACCGCTGGTTTCTGATACATACTTTATACATGTAAACGGGAGGGTTCGGATAATTATATTTACAAACATGGCCCTATTTATACACACATGTTAATTAGCCTTGCTTTGGCAGGGCACTGACAGAGGACACATATAACACAAAACAACAAGTACTCGTAATTATTAAACAAGTGAAATTCAACAACTGTTAAAAATTTCTATACCACGTTACAACAAGTCTGCGGACACTCCAACAATTGTTATGGAATATTTTAACAAGTGCGAACTTTGATAAATCTACTACTTCTGTAACTGGAAACAGCATGTTTTTAAGAAAAGAGACTGTGACTTGCTGAAAAGTTGATAAATTCTAACCGACGACGTCGCATCGGTGATCGACTTGTTAGAGGTCAATAAGTTAGAATTGAACATTTGCAATAGACTAATTGCGCTTACCAAGTGATACCGGGAGTCATTTAAAATTTATTTAGTTAACAACAATTTGGTTTTCAGAATGTTCAAAATGTTTTAAATAATGAATTTCGAAATCGAGTCTGATTTGATTGTTTTCCAATACAAGTATTGATTATTATCTTACAGGAATTCTTTCTTACAAATACCGTTCGCCAGCGAATAAAAGTAAAGCGAGAACAAATTGATAGCCTTGCATTGGTTTGGGTCAGGATCTCAGTATCATGCTATAAATGACGTTCATGATGTTAGTAAACAGTCAGAAAAGTATCTTCTGCAATAAATTAAGTCGAACTTCAGAAACAAGTGTCTTGGCCTTAACTGCCCGAACACAATGGAAAGTAGCAGCAGCACGTTCGAAAGTTGAAGTTGGCTCAACATTGCACTTCAGCATACATATTTCTGTCCAAAAAGTTTCCGGAAATTTTAAATAAAATACGAAATATTCAACTTTTCAATATTTCAATATTTATATCGGCTTTAAAGTAGGCCCCATTTAATGCAACACACATATGCCAACGCTTTTTCCAATCTTCAAAACATTTTTTATATGCGCCTTCAGCTCCTTCCACGAATTTTATTTTATGGCTTCGATGGGCTCACAACGGGTACCACGGAGAGGCAATTTTAGTTTTGGGAATAAAAATAAGACGGCCGGAGCTAAATCAGATGAGTACGGTGGTTGATAGATGATATTTGTTGCGTTTTTGGCCTTAAATTCGTTCACAATTGCTGCTTTATGCGATGGAGCATTATCGTCATGTAAAATCCATGAGTTGTACCCTCCAAAATCGAACGGACCGACCGTGAGAGATGTTAAGATCATGTGCTCTCTCAAGCTGGAATGGCGATTTTCAGGCACAATTTCTTTCATTTTATCGATGTTCTCATCGGTTGAAGAGGTCGAAGGTTGTCCGGACCGTAGTTGGTCTTCAACCGATTCACGACCTTCCTTGAATGATTTGTACCAGTCATACACTTGTGTTTTTGATAATACCGAATCACCAAAAGTCTTTACTATCATTTTCAATTTCAAATTTCGTTTCCAACACAAAATTTAATGTACACTTTTTAATCAATGGCGCAAATTCATAGTCAGATAAAGCCGACAATAAAAGAATTTATTCACCTACATAACCTAAAATATACTTTTTGATATTCATAGTCACCTTCTTGTCGACTTTAAACATGCAGCCGGCTCGAAATTTAAAATGACCCAAACGTCACTTTAAATAATTATAGTCGGCTCTAAATTTATCATATAATATTTTGACGTTTGGCTTTGTTCGTTCAAATCACTTTACAAAAACATACCAAAGTCGATACTAACTAATACACAGGCAAAAATGTGTTTATGAATAACGAAAAGTTATAGCCGGCTTTTTCATTTAGTGCCGGCTGTAAATATAGTCGGCTATAGGCACTGACTATGAATTCGCGTCAGTATTTGCAAAAATCGTGACGCACTAGCGAGGTGAACTTATTCAACCAGCTGCTCTAAACAAACTTGCTGACAGATCGTGCTCAAATTTTGCATAATAATTAGATACCTACAGAAAAACATTTTTTGAAAAAAAAATTAACGCGGGTCTAAATGACAATTTCCGGAAACTTTTTGGACAGGGTGTATACCATATTCATACTGCAGCTGTAAAAAAAAAAATAAAAAATAAATATTTGGCTTCAACAGTCCTAGGTAGAACCAAGCCTAGCTTCCCGCAACCATTTGTGTGTGCGCGTTGTATTTTTGCACGAATGGAAGGGACCTACAGTTTTCTGCCGTCTCCGAACGGCGAGTTGGGAAGCTTTTCATGACAAATGATACTATAATGCTTGTCAGGCATTCGGAAGAGGTGGGCACTGTGAAAAACTTTTTAGGTGTTTGCGGCGGCCTTTTTACCTACAGCTGTAACTTCGCATTATTTTCGCGCTATAGGGTTTCTTCTTTCTTTAGGTGGCGCTACAGCTCGGGGTGAACCTGGGCCTGTTTCTCGCAACCATTTGTGTGTGCGTGTTATATTTTTGCACGAATGCATGGGACCTACAGTTCTTAGCCGACTCCGAACGGCGAGTTGAGAAGCTAAATCGTGACAAATTATACTCTTTGATGCTTGTCAGACATTCGAAAGAGGTGGCGACCGTGAAAAACTTTATTAAGGTGTTGGACCCGGGCTGGGTTTGAACCCGAGCAGCATGCGTAGTAGTCCAACGCACTAACCACCACGGCCACGGCGGCGGCGGCGACCACAAGTCACTATAGGGTTTAAGTGTATTTTAACTTTGACAGCGCTGCATTCTTCAACTACCGCTTCACCATTGTGTTCGACCAGTAAAGTATACACCTTACTATACAAGGCATTTTTGACAAAGATGAAATGCCGAAAGCTTGCTGTGCGAACGATGGAGTTTTGATCAACATTGATGCATCTTTAAAAACACCGGTCAACACGATTTTTTGCCGTTAATCCAATTATACTTTGAAGGAATTCAACAAGTCGAGGAAAATTTTTATCTCCAAAAATTGTTACGAGTTTTGCTGTGTTACAGGAGTGATGTTCACTTGTTGATCAAGTATGCATTATGTAGTTAAACAATTAATTGTTGACTTGTTTCCTTGTTGTTCTATATTATAGGCTCGAAGTCACGGCTTTCTCTGTGTCTCAGAGAAAAAATCTTGCAATGATTTTATCTGGCGTCTTTACGAAATATTTGGTGGTTTTGGAGGAAACTAAATTTGACCATCTCTCCTTCGGAGAGCTAATCCAGTGTAGGACTCCCGCCAGACCGACACCGATAATAGGTTCCAGACTCAACGGACTAGATTTCGAAGTCAGGGTCGCTAGTTTATTAGCGATATCGTTTCCCAGTACTTATTCCCGTGTGGCCCGGAACAGATATGTTCATCTAATGCAGACACGGCTTCTTTTAGTCAGTTTTAAAGCTTCGAGCGATTTAAGTGCAGCTTAACTGTCACTACAAATACCAATGCTTCGAGTACACCGTCACTCATTTAAAATCTGGCTGGTAACTCCAACTACCTATAGCAAAAACGTCTGTTTGGAAAACTGCCGCAAATTTACCCAGGATTGTCCAAGTACTATCTAGTTCCACTTAAGGAGCCATTTTAATACAAGACATGAATGTATTCTCTGGGAAGGTCATCTGCGTTTTCTCAGAATTTAGAGAAACAGTTTCCTGGGGTCCATAAAGCAAACCCTATTTTATTGGTTGATGAGAGATATGAAATTGCCATTCATGAACCCAACATCTTTTCAAGGAAAAGCATAAAAATACATTCCAAAGGAAGGCTTAAAGATTCTTCGGTCAACTATCGAGAGGATTTCCTATTTTGTCCGCCATCAACCAGCAACTTTTTCCAGTTAGCCCGGTCCTTGGCTAACTGCCTCCAGTTAAAGCACAGGGTCCTGTGATTATTCCGGTAATCAATCGTATTGAGGATTTATCCAGATTATAGCATTGTCTTTATCCAATTAAGATCAAGTTTCGGCCATAAAGAACGGTGAATCGGTGGCAGTCGATCCAATTCTAGCTAGTTCGTCTGCTATCTCTTTACCCTCGATATTCTAATGTCCGGGTACCAATCACAGTCTAACCTTTTGGTGCCTTATAGCATTTAGTGCATTCCGACATTTGTGGACTGTCTTTATTGTGTTGGATCCTATTGACTTTAGAGCTCGCTGATTATCCACCAAAATGGCTATCTCCGACGGAGGAATATTGCAGTGTCTCAGTAGAACTATTTATCAATGATGTTCACGAAATATTTAAATTCTGTAAGGTTTTGACATTCGCGGATGATTTAAAATTATTTTCTCGTGTAAATAATATTACTGATTGTATTCGTTTGCAATCAGACATTAATAGATTATCGGAATGGTGTAATCATAATGCCCTGGAACTTAATATTTCAAAATGTAAAATTTTTTCGGCTTATCGAATTGCCATTCCACTTTTTCATAATTACTGTATAAACGATCTTCGACTTCAACGATTGGATGAAGTGAAGGATCTAGGGGTCATGTTTGATAATAAACTAAACTTTATCTTGCATTATGATTATGCCATTGCCAAGTCTAACTCTTTGTTGGGCTTTCTAAAGCGTAATAGTAAATACTTTCGAGATGTACATAGCCTTAAAGTTATCTACTGCTCGTTAGTCAGACCTTATTTAGAATATTCATCCATCATTTGGAATTCACCATATGCTATTCACGAACTCAGATTGGAAAGAGTTCAAAAAAACTTCACGAGATATGCGGTTCGTAAATTAAATATGTTTGATGTGCTTCCTAATTATGATAGAAGGTGCCAATTAATTGGTTTGCAAACCTTAAGTTTCAGACGCAACGCAACTTCCATCATGTTTATTCGCGATATTATTAATTTTCATATTATTTCACCAGAATTGGTTTTTCTATTAAATATATATGCTCCCCAAAGGTCTCTGCGGGTTAGAAGCTTGTTTTTCCCAGAAAGGCATAGAACCAATTATGGTTATAATGAGCCTATTACAAGGTGCATAAGCGCTTACAATGAACTGTGCAATGAAGTTGATTTTTGCTTATCACGAGCAGAATTTAGAAAACGCGTTTTTTCATTGGTTTTTGATTAACTTAATATTGTTTATTTGAAGTAGTCTATAAGATTGAAAATCGGTAGATGATCCTTAGTCGCGCAACAAACAACAGTTGTGTTAAGCGATACTGAGAGTATACACTAGAGAACGTAGTGTTCTGTGTGCTCTGTGATGGAAAAAAAAAAAAAAAAAAAAAAAAAAAAAAAAAAGAACCCTGCTCCAGTAGGTACCTTAGTCCATTTTTGAGCCGTCAATGAGGGGTGTTATTTCTTGGTCTCTGATCACCTTGGTTGACGGCCAGTCTGACCTACTGGAAATATTCGAGTTGAATTCGTATCTTTTACACATGCTTCAGTGGACTTAAACTTTCAGATGATTTTGTTTTATTCCCATCTTACCCCCCACCTAAAACCCTTTTAATGGTTTGCAAACATTTAAATAGGAATAAAAAAATAGTTCGATTGAAATTCTGGCAAAGATCTTCCATAAGTATGTATGTACATATGTCTGTACCTGTACCGAAATGAAGCGACTCTACAAAATCAAATGTAAACAAAAAAAATACCGTCAAATTGGAAGAAAGCCATTCAAGAGATTCACCAAAAATGAAACCTAGTCAGTCGTTAAAAGTATTTGAAACCCTCACACGTTCTAAAACGACGATGGAGTCCTTTGGCGGACGTGCTGGCTGATAGGGTGGTGAATGAATTTACGGTGGTGCGGTAGTTGTTGCCGCAGCGACTATCGCCGCCAACCGCCAACGATTCCGGCAACAATATCTCCATGTTTTCTTCCCCCGAAGTCTATCATAGCTCCAAGTTTTTGATGTTTTTTCCCCAGTTCTCCGGCTCTTGGTTCAATCCCCGGATATGAACGTGTGTGTACACAGCCAGTGTGGAGAGACAAAGGGCGTCAATCGTTTTCTGTTTGTTACATACAAAACTACACCAACAATATGCGAACAGTTTTTGGGGAAAATATCAACGGCGACAGAAAAACTATGACACCATTACCACGGCTACCACGACTGCTGTTTCAATTTTTCTATGATGAATAAAAATCAGGAGCACTAAGGAGCCGCCACATCGTCACATTTAGTTGTTTTCCTCTTTCCACCTCTGTTTTTTTTTTTTTTGAGTTCGCGAGTCCCCTTGGTGGTGTCTTGTTTGCTGTGCTATGCTGCATCCGATTGTCTCCCCATGGCGGCACCCGTTTTAGCACACTCCCTGGACAACACGGAACCAGATTTGTTCCATCTATTGGATGATATACGACCGTAGCTGGAAATGTAAATAGAGTTCCATTTTAGTTATTCTAATTGATATTCATCTTTCATGAGTGGCGTCAAGGAGTAGGTCAGACGAGTAATTGGTGGATTGTATTGTTTCCGTTAGTGATTTGTCTAACCCAATATTTGAGGGTGAAATTTGAGACTTGAGAATTGAGAGCTACGAGTACAATGAGTCATGACTCATGACAATGAAGATTTGTGCTATTGCCAGCTTTTGTTTTGAAGAAAAACAATATTTGTATAACATTTACACTATGTACTATATACATATGTACAGAAGAGATGTTTTGGGCCCGCTTCCGCTTTCTCGTCTCTGCAACTTCTACAGAAGTCATTTGAAAGAACACCAAGCTTAGCTGCATGCTTGACTATAAGGCAGTGTCCTGTGATGATACCAATGATCGTGCTTACATATACATATGTACGTATAAGTGGCGGGTGCTTAAAGTTTTTTAGCACAACCACTCTGGCATCACTGCATCTTCAAAACGTCATGATAAATGCCGCCTGAAAGCAAGCAATGAGAAAAAGGATGATGAAATCAATCGATTCAACGTCGCATACTTAAACGTTCAAGTCCAATTCATTCGCACTTCGCAGTCGCTTCGTGACGTAAACATTAAACGCATAAGATCGTCATACTACGGATTCCAGATCTGTTTGGTGGCAAGGCAGGTAAATTCGTCTTCTCATCTAGCTTGGGTTTGAGTACTAACTTGTAAGTAGCGAGGTACATACCTTTTTTTTCCGTATCGGGTAGAATAGGTATTGTTGTTCCTAGTTTAGCGAGTTCGTTAGCTTTACGATTCCCTGGAATGTCTCTGTGTCCCGGAACCCAGTATAGGTGAATCTGAAACTGCTCAACCATGTCTATAAGGGATGAGCGACAGTTGGAGGTGGTCAGGGGTTTCGAGGCCGCCTGACTATCCGAGAATATCATCGTTAGAAGATATTACATTCTTCTTGATCCAGGGCAGTACTTCTAAAATCGCTATAATCTTCACTTGAAAAACACTGGAGGCGGAAGAAGAGATTGAGACTTAGGCCGGCATTCACCGACAGCTCATAAGTTAAGAGCCTCATAAACCTATTCACCAACCGCTATTAGTGCGTATTTATGAGCGCTCATAAGACTTATGAGTGGTCCCAACCACTCTTAAGTTACGAGCGATAATATCAGAGACAATTATTATTGTCTCTGCTAATGTCTTAGATAACTTCGAAATAATTCGAAATCAGCTGCCATTTCAACTCTAAATTATTTCTGTTGATTTTTAAAGTGGGTAGAAAAGAAAGAAATGTGTCTTCATCCGGCGAGGAAAATAACATTATAATGAATTTAGTGAACATGTTCCTTATTCCACTATTTAATTCCTAATAAATTTGCAAAAAAAAAAATTAATCCACCAACATCAATTTCACCATCTACAGCTGTGTTGCATCATCCCCATTATTTACACTGCCAAATGTCACTCACATGCTCGAAAAAGAGCGCCATTGACTCCGAATGTTCGAAAGATAACGCATTCGGAAATCCGAATATTGAGATCTCTCAAAGTCGAAGTAGCATAGACAGCATAGACAAAAACCTATTATTGGTCGGTGAATACCAACCAGAAATTTTAACTTATGAGCCTCTTAACTTTAAGAGCGATCTATGAGCGGTCGGTGAATGCCGGCCTTAATCTGCCGAAGAAAACACCAGCAACATTGGTTTTATAGCTATCAGTGTAGAAGTGTACAGACTCCTAAGTCATCCGAAAAGGACCAGTCGGGATGGGATACCTAGGAATAAAATTTGCAGCTTTCAGCAAGCTGAAAAAAGGTCTAGAGGCATCGACCTGCAGCTGGACTTAGATATAAAGCTGCTACAATGCTACGCCTGCTTCACGCTTTTATATGGAGCGAAAATATGGATGATTTACAAAGCTTCGCAAAAAAGGATAGACACTTTTGAATTGTGGCTGTAGCTGAGAATGCTAAAAATTCCATATACAGGCAGAATATCCAAAACATGAACTTAGATCAATATTAGAGCCCCCGCACACTACAGACTTTTTGTCGGCCAACAGTTTAGTCGGGCTCTTAATCAGTATGAAAATATATGAGAGTGCGCACACTACAACGATTCGATATCGGCCGATAAATAAGTTTGATAGGCTACACGATTGCCTTCAAACTAAAGTATCGGCAAACTATCGGCCGACTGCTTAATCAGTACGGCGCTCTTCTACGTGCGCATACTACAGACTATAAAGTCGGCCGATTTTTTTCGATAGCTCAGTTTGCTCTGAATTTTAAATTAATTTTCTTTAAGTCTGGATATTTCGTCGTATTTAAATATGGAATTATGGACATATTTGGGCGTAAAACAATGATTATCTCTCTGGAACATTTTTTATTAACTACCATTAAACGAATATTCTCTGCGAAATGTGTTTAAAGACTAGCAAAACCAAATTGTTCGAGAACAGTCGGCCGATTGTTTGTCTAGTGTGCGCACTCACTACCAACCCGACTATTTAATCGGCCCAGTGTGCGCACTAACCAGCCCAACCCGACCAAACTATCGGCCGATAGAAAGTCTGTAGTGTGCGAGGGCTCTTAGAGTACGAAAATTGGAATGCATTGGACACAGTAGTAGAAAACAGAAGTACCAACCTACACAACTCACCCTACAAGTTTCGATCAAATATTTCGGAGGAATAATCTCAACGACCTTCCATGTCTCAAAATTCCTCGAAATACGGACAACGAACGAATACTTGTGACAGCAGGTATAGATCCAGTAAACGCAGTCGATGACGACAATTTCTTTTTGATCGAAGATCCGCAGGAGAAGGTTGAGACTATAGGAGCGACTTTTCAGGAAGTGTATAAGGTGAATAGCAGTATTTGCCCGAACCATGACCTGGAGAATCGAGTCCTTGTGCACAACTTCTACCTTCGAAATGAACTACAGCAATGGCGATCAGAGAACATCGGTTTCACCGAGTTCAATGAAGACAATAGGGCAAATAATGCCATCGCCAACGAAGGGATACATCCCCCGTTCTTATCGAAGGTAGAGCTCCAAGCGATCTTCGAATCATTGAGAAAGAAGAAGTCAGTGGGAATCGATGGAATATCTAACATTGTGCTTAGACATCTCCCTCTAGAAGCGGTAGACATTTACTGCATTTTGTTTAATAATGTGCTGAATAATGCACATTATCCAGCGCATTGGAAAACAGCAGTAGTACATCCTATCCCTAAAAGGGGTAAGGACAATTCCAATCCGGCAAATCTCCGGTCAATAAGTCTCCTTCCGAACATCAGCAAGGTATTCGAAAAAGTGGTCAATAGAGCCCTGACTAAGTGGGTTGACGACAAACATATAATTCCAGATAACCAATTCAGATTTAAGGCGGGGCATGATACCATACATGCCGCGTCTAAGCTCGTATCGGATATTCAATGGAACAAAAGCAAGAAACAATGCACGGGTGCCTGCCTGGTTGACTTGGAGAAAGCCTTCGACACCGTTTGGCTAGAGGGACTTTTTTACAAGTTGAGCAGGTTGAGCATAAGTAAACCACTGCTGTACATACTTTATAATATGCTCACCAGTAGGCGGTTCGTTGTGAAAAATGGCAATCCGACCTCTGCGGGTATTTTTGAAATTAAAAATGGTCTACAACAGGGTGCGGTTAATTCGCCGATCCTTTTCAATATTTACACAAGTGATCTCGTAGGGTCTTTTCACCATGCTATTGCGTACGCAGATGACTTGGTCGCGTACAGATCAGGGCCAAAGATCGAGGTTATTGCAATTCTCTTGCAGCGTGACTTCGATAAGATTCAGCGATATTGTGACGACTGGAAGTTGAAGATCAACCTCCAGAAGTCAGAAACCATATTGTTTCGGACGCCGTTGTCTGGGGCCTCATGGGACACCAGAAAGAATTGGCGAAAGTTCGCAATCATTGGACGACACGGGCGGCCACTTGCATGTCGAAATGTAGTCAGATACCTCGGGCTCTGGCTAGACCAATATCTGTATTTTAACAAACATATAGATGCTGCTCTGGCCAGAGCCAGAGGCGCTTTTGCCCTTACAAAGAGACTGTTTTATAGCAGCCAACTCGATGCGAGGGTAAAGGTTATCTGCTACACGGCCCTTATACGGCCAATGATAGCATATGGTTGTCCCGTGTGGTTCAACGTCGGACCAAGTTCGATGGAAAGGATTCGGGTGTTTGAGAGCGCTTGTCTTCGGGCTTGCCTTCGTTTATACAGAACACCAGAGTCTGAGTACAAAAAATTCTATTCCAATGAGGTCCTATACAATAGGGCTAACTTAATAAGAGTGGATAATTTCCTGATCAAGATGACTCGAAGGCACATTGCAAGAGCAATGAGTTCGATGAATAGCCTGATCTTCGGGGCTTATTACCCCAATTCCACGTACCACGAAAGAGTGCGCCTTAACGGCTTCGTTCCACCAGAAGCATTCCTCTATTTTGACCAACAGGGTCTGATCCAGGATAGATCAGCGGTACCGCTAATCTTCCATGTTGCTCGCAAGACTGTGGATAGGCGGCTCAACTACGACAGAGACGTCGCACAGAGCCAAACGGAGCGCCTCCGGTTTAGTAGGTCGGTTTCGGGGCGCGATGGGCACGATGTTGAACAGCAACATAAGAAATTCCGGTGGCTGTTAGAAGCAAATGGAATTCCCTCGTCGATTCCGTTCGATCCGGGGTAGACCCCAAGGCATAGTTGGCCGCCTGTTATGTTTATTCATGTAGACATGCCGTGGCCGGCTTATGTAGGTTTAGGTAGGATAGGTCTATTTAAGTTTTATAAAAAATAACAAAAAAAAAAAAAAAAAAAAAAAAACAGCACAGCACTTTGCTAACAAAAAAAATATAAAAACAAATAAAAAACCACAAAAAAAATTATAAAATAACACAGCACAAAAAAAACAAAAAAAAAATACGTATTTAATTACGTAGCTAGAGTTAAGATAGGTTAAGTAGTTGTAAGTTTTATTTAAGGTAGTTTTAAACAAAAATTAAAATGTTCTTTTGCTAAGTTTTTTAAAAAAAAAAAAATTTTCTTAGCTTATAAATTGTAAGTTTAATTAAAATTCAATACTTTAAGTTAGGTTACGTCGAAAGACATAGTATAGGTATTAAGTTTAGCTTAGAGTGCCCGTTTGGGGCCAGTAAGTTAGAGTACGATAGTTAAGTTAGTTAAGCTAGTTTTAAGCACTTTTGTCTAGCATGTAAGGAATACTTGAATTAACAAATAAAAATGCATTAAAAATGAAAATGCATGAAAAAGTTTCGCCCAAATTAAATTTTACTTCGTTTTGTTCAGATTCAAAAAATAACAATTTCTACTAGAATTTCTACTATTCTTGCATTAAAATAAACAAACAAATTACAAATTTTCCGCCTTGTTGTTCTCTTTTTCGCATACCTACTAAAAACGAGGGAAAAATTCAGCTGTCCCTGTCAGTGTTTTATTTCGCCCTAATGAAGTTTCGGGCGAAACTCACAATGGGGGGAAAGTGATTTTCGGTCGGAATGCTGTTCGGGTGAAACTCACAATAAGGCTGTTTGAGGTAAAGCTAAAGTGAATGATATCAGCAGATTATCCAACTTTTTCAAGAAATGTCAAAACCTATAGTCTTGCATATATCGCAATTAGCACCGTCTGGCTACGGTATGCTGACCAGTTACTAACAAGTAACAGCTGACCACTGGGTTGGTCTGAATATATGTAATACATGTGTATGTATGTATAAATGTACATACATATATGCACTAGTCATGAACCTAAGAACATTAACCCATATAGCGCACACTTTAGTTGCAAATGAAACATAAAAAATGTATCACGACTGAAATAAAATATTTATTTAACGCTATACAAAATAATTCACTTAAAAAAAATGTCAGCACCTACTAAATATTTAGTAGATACACCCCAAAACAATTTATTCTTTTATAATATAATCTGAGTCAAAATCATATTTATCATCACTCGTATTCAGTGTGAAGTTCTCTAGGACATCGGCAACCTTGGCTACTTTTTTCTCAGTTCTCACCACCAGCTTCTTCTTTCTCTTTTGCAATTCTTTTAGGTTCTTGTTGTGGGTCTGGTTGCCTAACGAAAATGGTAATCGTTTAAGTGTTCAGGAGTTTTAAAGATGTTAAACTTACCTTCCAACTCCATTGTCGGATCAACTTTACGCTTCCGATCTTCCGGATCCAGCTTCCTTTTCTTACCCCTTGGTTCTGTTTCATCGATAACCGCAGTACGAGATGGACCCGTCTGGTCATCATCTACTGGTGATTTGAGTTCAACCGGCCCAGTCGATGTTATTTCCATGACATCCTCTTTCTTAACGTCGAACGTGTTGAGGATGTCTAATTCCATTGCTTCGAAATTCTCGATCTCAAACTCTTTAGCGTCTTGATGGACAATCGTGGCACTGACGTGCACTGAATCACTTTCTGATACTTCCGGAGGCTGCGTACAGTACTTAATTTTCCCTGAATTCCAATCATTTAGCACACTACGAGCCGCGGCAACGACGTCTGGTACGCCTTTCTTGAGGAATTTACCTGGAAATTAAATACAATTTATCAAAAGGGTCGTTCAACTTTTAGAGATTTCCAACCCATTCGTGCTGCTTTCTTAGCGAAGAACTCATCAAATGTTTCGTACTCCGTAACATCGTACAGTTTGCAAAAGTACTGTTTGCTTGCACGTTTGAGGACACTTTCGGCGATTGTGAAGGGATCCTTAACATCACCAACACGTTGAGCATTTTTGAGGACAGCAGGTACGTGATTGTCAGCAGTCTGACTGCCAGTGGAGAAGACAATACCTGGACAATCGATAAGTTTGATCTTTGAGTCCAATTCAACCTCTTGCATTGCTCTAAAAAAAAAACAAATGCTTGCAACCAGCGCTCGAAGTAATGGTGAGAGCAACTTACTTTGTAACTCCGGGAGTGCATCCAACTGAACATGCTTTGCCTCTAGTCAGCGAGTTAATGATAGAACTCTTACCGACATTCGGAATACCAACGACACCGACACGTATTGATGTTTTGATTCCCTTGTTGCGACAATAGTTAGCCAACATGGACATCAGGAGCTCAGCTCCAACGCAAACTGATCCTTGCATTGCCTTTTCTGTGCTCATTTGATGGAATTTTCGGCGCCCTAGTTTCGCCGATTGATCCTGTGTCGATGCTTTAAATGCGGTGACTGGACCCTTCTTACGGAAATACTTGATCCAGTTGTTTAGATTTTCTTTTGGTACCAAGTCAGCTTTGTTAAGAATTAGTACTAAACGCTTGTTTCCTCCCGCTGCTTTGACAGCACGCTCAACCTCTGTACAACGTGTTCCAAGTGGATCTCTGCATAAGGGAATTCGTGCATCAAAACCAAAGTTACAGAACATTTAACAAATAATCTTACCTAACATCCACCACTTCCAGGATAACATCGGCATTCTCAATAACTTTTTTAAATTCCTTGAAGTAGGCTTTCAATGAGTTATCCTTAGTGGCAGCGCTTTTATATTGTTTCTACAAGAGAATTGGAATTTTATAGATAATCATAATAAATCAACTTTTCTTAAACTCACTCCATCCTTCACGACGTCATTCTCGTGCATAATTGTGTGAACTGTGCCGCGAACGTCAGCATCTTCTACCATGGATTCCAGAGTTGCAAACTTATTTTGACTGCGTTCTAGCTTTTGTTGTTCACGCCGGCGAGCCTTCTCCTCCTCTTGGCGTTTCTTGGCCTCTTCGACTTCTTTCAAGATATCCTCTTTGAATGGACATTGGTTCGGAATTTGAATCAGCTTCTGTTTCTTGCTTCCAGTTTTTGCAGTTTTCTTCGCCTCCTTCCGAAGTTTCCTGGTGTGTTCGCGGACTTTCTTTTCGATTTTATACTTTTGTTTGCCTGTCATGCGCTTGGATCTTTTAGCTTGAAAATAGAATTGATTAATATGGCTGTGGAATTTGGTTTTTGGTAGATATTCTTACTTTTCAAACGTTTTAGAGCCATTTTTTTTTTTGTGGAGTGAAAATATACGGTGAGATGTTAAAGACGAACACGTGAAAAAGAATGGTTTTCTGGGGGATGTCAGCTGTCAGTTTTTAAAATGCGTTATTTTGAACTTCAAAGTGACAAACGAAAGAGGAAGTTAGGCACTGTCCATACCAAGATGAGAAGAGACGAGTCAAAATAACGAGTAGTCGAATAAACAAAAACTGATGGTGGAGACTAGAGACTTCCTTTATTCATTAACTATTATGGCGCGCTGTTTTTTTGTTTGGTTCTTAGTAAGATACACACATTTGACAGCGTGCTTAGCCTTACACAGTAAAGATACCAAGCAGACCTTTAGTCTCAGCACTCAAACCCCATCAATTCCATTGTGACTCCTACAGGAAACTAATATTTTGTCATTAGTTTACGGATATGATTGGAACTGATTAGCTCCACATTCGTTAGTTTTTGCCGAAAATACCGATTATCATTTGTCGGTAGCGAAAACGTTCCAAAAGCAATTGGGAGCATTCAGTGTGACTAAATATTTAGTCAATTCTAGAATCCTGAATGCCCCCATTGAAACATTTTGATTAAATATAATAATAATTATTCAAAGAAACGAAATTCTAATTTCAATTTTTTTCTTTCTGAAAATAACTTGATTCCCTGAACTTGACAAAAGTCCCCACCAAAATGTCAAAAACATATGTTCTGACGTAACTGACTTTTGCTCAATTTGCTTCCCCAACCGGGTTGGTATTGGAATTAAACGATTTTTATTGTTAAATTGTATAGAAATGGCTTTGCGGCAAGCGTTTTCATCATTGCTTAAAATCACACCTCGTTTTGCTGGTGCCCAAAATGTCCAAATCCATTCTAGTGCATTGCTACGGAAAGCAGAGGATCGCAAACAAATGCTTGCTTCGCTGCCTGCACGCGATGAGGGCATCGTCGGTGAAAGATCCGTTGATATCGATAATCTAATGAATAGGTAGGAAATTCGCATTAAATAAAAATGGTAAACGACTTTTTCGATTATTTACTTATAGAAAAGATAAATTCTTTCCTGGTGCTTCTACTGCAACCCAACTTTTTAATGGGATACCATTCAATGAGCTGCCCATTTGCAATGTAAGAGTGTCCAAAAACAATACTATCATTTCAGTAACAGACTATAAAGGTGAGTTCATTTAGTAATGATCGCAAAAATGTACTGTCGTTGTATACTTGGATTTTAGGAATTATAAGACTTATCCGATCATGTGGCGTTGAGGGCTTTAAGAATACAAGAAAAGGCACAAACATTGCAGCGCAAGCAACAGCTATTACACTCGGATCGGTAAGTATTTTGGTTGGATTGAAGATATGTGTATGTACCTACATTATCTGTATGCTCAACAGTCATCTTCACTTAACTTGGAGGTCGTATTGTATGTTCTTCTTAAGCCTTGTCTCCGTTTCGAAGGTTGAAAATTATTGACTTCAAGCTCAACTTCGTAATATTTCCTTTTTCCACCTTGTTCGTCTACGTACTTCTTCATTTGTTAGCTAATCGAATATGCTTCTTGTTTCCTTAAAGTTGTTCTTTGAACGTCATTCATAGTTTCGACACTGTTTTGTTTTTTTGTTCTCACTCGTGTACCAATGTCATTTCTAATTGAAACTTATATTATCCCCTTTAAGTTCTTTTGTGATTCATTAGTATGATTGTTCTGTTAACGATAACATTGTGTTATTTTGGTCTAAGGTAAGGTTACGACGGTCATCAAAGTTAGTCTTGAC
Source organism: Brachyopa scutellaris (assembly GCA_949775065.1). Classification (NCBI taxonomy): domain Eukaryota; kingdom Metazoa; phylum Arthropoda; class Insecta; order Diptera; family Syrphidae; genus Brachyopa; species Brachyopa scutellaris. The sequence goes on along the minus strand of OX459114.1, from coordinate 88,833,076 downwards.
ATTGTTATTTTTCGATTTGTTTTTATTACTTTTTTTGGAATATACAGGTTCACGTATCCATCATAACAGTGTTAGGGTTCGAAACTTTCGTCCCAAAAGAGCTCCTTATTAAGGAGTTACAAATGTCACTATCCATCTGAAACTGAAGCCATTTACATCGAACAGTGTGATGCTGTAGCACTTTTAATGTTATCAATATTCTTTTGTCATTCTAACAGAAAACAATGGAGCTTGGTTGGAAGACAATTCGAGTCAAGGTGCGCGGCATGGGCCCCGGTCGTATGGTAAGAGCAGCCAAAAACAAAAAAAAAAAACGTCCAACGATATTTTCTTAAATTGTTCTAGTCCGCTATCAAAGGCCTACAAATGAGTGGATTAAACATAGTATCTGTCACGGACAACACACCTGTGTCGTGGTATCCACCTCGTCCGCGAAAGCAGAGAAGTTTGTAAACGATAATAAAATAAAATGCAAATATTTTTAAATATAAAATTTTAATTTTATTTTACATTTATAGTTGATTGGGGTTTTTTTTTTTGCTTAACTTAACTTGAGGTACACATTCTTATGTATATATAGTTTTATTATAAACTTAAATAAAGACATTTCGAAATAATAACTTAGGTAAAAAATACATTCATATAGACAGCATTAAGAACTATAAATATCGCTTCTCTTTCCTCTTCATCATTCTTTCCTCATTTGCACCAAGCCTAATGACGGCACTCGATCCGATTCGATTCGAAGACTCCGTTCTCTATTTTGGCAATAATAGGAATGCTCTAGACTACATATTATAACGCAGAATAAACAAATAAAATGTATTAAGCGTGCTACGGTTTTGGAATGATATTACAACACACAAATGGGTGCAACGTGTCCTCTGAGGGGTATTGCTAGTTTTTATCACGCAACTGATGGCTTACAAATACGATAATGATTACATATTGACTGAAGTAGCCCGTGGGCGTTGGCATGCATACACTTCCTTATCCTTTCAAATATACACGAACGGTGCCGGTGTCTATGACACGATTTCCTAAACAGAATAGTGTGGAGTTTTTCATTGAACGTAAATTGGAAGCTTCGCAGGTCTAAATTGCTAACATAATTCGAATTACTAAAGGGCAGTGCTGGGACCATGGGTATTATGTCACTATCAAGTCTCTTGTCGAGTCCATCTACCAAACGTATACTACGTAGGCGACAACTGATTGTGGATTGAATGCATGGAACTGGATTGCTGACTAGTACGCTGCGACCTTCTGTGTTGGATTCACCGTTACTCTCGCAGTTGTTGCAACCTCTGCCGCCGCCACTATTGTGGAATTGCAAGGTTCCGCTTGAAGGTTGCCCACCACTACAGCCCAAATTCGAAAAGAACGACTGACTACTGCAACCACCACCGCCAGCACCGTCACTGCCATTATCGGGTGGCGGGCCATCTCTTAAGAAAGCTTCGTTTTCCATACAATCCATTTGAGTTGGCACGCTCGATGGCTGAAAGACTATTGTTGATGCATGTCCAGAACGGCCTGAGCTGAGTGGTGTACCCTCTTCCCATAAGTTCGTCACGGGGTCGTACACCTCAACGATGCATAAGAAGTTGGAGCCATCAAATCCACCCATAGCGTATAGCTTTCCTTCGAACGGTGTGAGTGACAATGCGCTTCTTGCAATTTTAACAGGTGCCATCGTTTGCCAACATCGATTTTCGGTGTCGTAACGTTCCACCGAAGCTAGTTGGCGTGTGCCATCGAAACCGCCAACCACGTAAATATATTGATTGATAGCAGCAACACCTAAGATAAATGAAAACATGTCGGTAAAAGTATTGAAATGTATGTTGTTGAATTAAAAGGTTTGCTTACCTGCTCCACTGCGTCCAACTTGCATTGGTGGTATGAAATTCCATTCGTTATTCTCTGGATGATAGCACTCGACCGTTGCAAGGCGATCTGTTCCATCAAAGCCACCGATGGCGTAGAGCAAGCGGTTGACCACCGAGACACCAACGCCGAGTCGCTTGGAATGCATCGGTTGAACCAATGTCCAACGATCCTGCTCGGGATCGTAGCTGAAGAGCAAACAAAAAAACGAAGAATATGTGTTTGAAAATAGTGAAATTCTTAAACTAAAATAATTCATTCAGGGTCTGTCTGCTCCTTCATTTGTTCTATTTGCACACATTCATCACCGAATATACGATCAATGGGAGATTGATTGTTATTGACTAAAATGATTGAGTTCTCTTGTTTTTTGATTGGGTCTTGCCTTTAATCCACTTCTCGAAGTTTGGCTTTTTCTTTGAATATTTAAGTTTTCTTGAATAAATAGGATAGATAGCATTGATGTTTTTTTTTTCTGCAAATAATTTCTGACCTAGTTACGGGCAATATTTATGTAACAACATAGATTGTAGTGTGACGCTTCGGTACAAGTGCTTCGACCATGCTCCCTTCCAAAGCACTTTCCATTAAGATTTCTTCAGCTTGCTCTATTAAGCATGATTAGATATTTATATGTTGAAATCTTCGTGGTCGATTTCTTGATTACCCTATTGCACTAAATTCAAAAAACGGCCACTGCACAACCAGAGCTCTATATCCAGCAAAGACCCAATGGCTGCCTTAACCGTCGAAAACTTCGGATGAATATTGCTGCAAACCTAAAAGTCCGTTCCTATTTGAAGGAGGATTGCAATGCACAATAGAGAACCTTAATGTCGAAAAATAATCTTGAAATAGAAGACTGGTTCTACGTAAAATTTTTCCAGGGTACTTGTGGACTAAACTTTACCGCATTGACTTACTTTCAATATTCGGCATAACCCCTATAAGAAGTTGTGTTTGTAGTTAGGGTTACCCAACGACAGGATTTGGGCTAACCCGTCAGGCTTTTAAGGTCTCTGTCAGGCTCAGGCCAGGCCTCACACTTTTTAATTATTTTTGACTTATTTACATCAATACAATTTTAACGAATAACAAATATGTACAGTGGACGTCCAGTATTACGAATGCTCGATATAACGAATTTCCAGTATAACGAATGAATTTTTGTTTCCCATTAATGGTTCTATATAACGAATGGTTTAAAAATTTTACGCTCGATATAACGAATGCCTTGCAAATTCTTGTAGGTGCACGTTTACTTTTGTCGGATATTGTCATATTTTGTATATATCCTTACTTCTGCTTCGGCTAATAACATCTGTTAAGTGTACACTGGTTCCTCGCTTTGCGCGACTTCTTTTTCCGCGGTTTCATTTTTGCGCAAAATGCATTTGCCTACCAAAACTGGATTTGCGCGGCTTAAATAAATGCTTACATTTAATTTTTCAGGAACGCAACACCCTAAATTATATGAAATTTATACTTCGCTTTGCGCGGTTTCGCTTTGCGAGATTTCGCATTGCGCGAGACTTTATTTCCATAACCACAGCGCAAAGCGAGGGACCAGTGTACCTATCTATTTTTTTTTTGTTAATGTTATGTTATGCTAACATGTACATATGTACACATGTACGTAAATGTAATTTGAAGGAAAATCAACTGTTTCAGTTTGTTGGGTTTTTTACGTTTTATTTTTACGCCTTTCATTTCGCGAAGTATTTTTAGTGGCGCACTGATGAAAAAATTAAACATTCAGAAGCAATGAATTGCTTCAATAAATGCATACAGTGGCCAGTTCAAAACAATATCGACTACTCAAAAACACTTTTATTAATAGAAATGTTAGACGAGGCGATCCGAAAAAGCTTGGGAGGGAACCAAAAGGCAAACTAATACCAAAGACTTCTTTTCCAAATCATAATTTTTTTGTTTACCAAAAAGTTATTAATTAATTTCTATTTTCTTCTCTTATAAATAAATACATAAATTTCATTGCAAAAATCAGTTGTTTTTTATATTCTAGTATTAATTAGCAAAAAAAAAAAAAGACGTTCGATATAACGAATTTTTCGATATAACGAATGACTGTGCATTATATAATTCGTTATACTCCCATGCCATATTCTGTGAACACTTAAAACCTTTCGTCAACAACCTGATTGGCCCTTATCAGTGTGGTTTCAGGCCAGGAAAGTCCACCATAGACCAAATTTTCACACTAAAGCAGATCCTGGAAAAACCCAAGTCCAAGTCGATACCCACCACCTGTTCATCGATTTCAAGGCCACCTATGACAGCATCTAGAGAGATGAATTGTATAGAGCCATGTCCATAGGATGACTATGGAGCAAGCTTACCGCTCCATCAAGGTCGGTTATGACTTCACCGAGACCTTCAGTGTCAAAAAAAGATTCAGACAAGGTGATGCGCTGTCATGCGACTTCTTCAAAATTATTTGAAAGAATTGTTCAAAACGCACAAGCCAACACACAAGTAACGATATATCAAAAGTCCATTCTACTACCTGCATACGCCGACGATATTGACATCATTGGTAGAACACAGCGAGCTATCACCGGTGCGCTTGCGAGTGTAAGTAGAAATGGAATCGGCTACAATGGGTTAAGCGGTAAACGAGGGCAAAACGAAGTATATGCTGTCAACGAAAAGGGACACACGACATCGACGTATTGGACAGAACATCACAATAGACAGCTGCAACTTTGATGTAGTAAACGACTTTGTCTACCTCGGCTCTGTTATAGTATCAAAAAATTACATCTCGTCGGAAATCAAACGAAGGATTACTCTTTCCAATCGCTGTTTCTTTGGGCTAAGAAGGCAATTGAATAGTAAAGCCCTTTCCCGATCGACTAAGGACACTCTTTATAAGGCGCTTATCATCCCAGTCCTACTATATAGAGCTGAAGCATGAACTTTATAGAAAGCGGATGAGGATATCCTTGGTTACTTACTTAGTTGGCGCTACAGCTCGAGGTGAACCTGGGCCTGCTTCTCGCAACCATTTGTGTGTGCGTGTTATATTTTTGCACGAATGGAAGGGACCTACAGTTTTTTGCCGACTCCGAACGGCGAGTTGAGAAGCTCAATCGTGACAAATGATACTCTTTGATGCTTGTCAGACATTCGAAAGAGGTGGGCACTGTGAACAATTTTTAGTTGTTTGTGGCGGGATTCGAACCCAAGACCGCTGGCTCAGTAGTCCGACGCACTAACCACTTGCGCTACGGTGCCCACTTGGTTGCTCGAGAGAAAAATCCTTCGTAAGATATTCGGTCCCGTTAGCGTTGACGGATTGTGGAGAAAAAGATTCAACCACGAACTATACGAGCTGTCCAGCGACATCGACCTGGTAAAAAAAACTGTGCATTGGCCGTTTAAGATGGCTAGGAAATGTAGAGCGAATGGATATCAACCCGGGGGACGTCAGCGCAGCAGAGGACGACATCGCCCAAGGAAAAAGGACCTCAACCAACTTGTAGCGCGCAACTGGAGGCAGTTAGCTAAGGACCGGGCTAACTAGAAGGGGTTGTTGGTTGATGCCTTGGTCCACCCCAGACTGTAGCGTTACTTAAGTAAGTAAATAAGTAAGATTGAAGGGAGAGCCAACAGTGAAGTTGTATACACATGTAAACTTTGCCAGCCATACCTCAGAATATAGAAATGAAACTCATGACTGTTAATTTGATTTATTAAAAAAAAAATTATTTGTTTTTGTCAGGTTCAAAATCAGGTTTTTCTCTCTTAACTGTCCAGCTTTTCGAAATTTTTTGATGGTAACCCAATAGTTGTAGTAGACCTAACGCAATAATTGTTACGCATGACAAGAGTAAATATCCACATAATCATTTTCTTTTTACTGCACACATATTATTTGTCACTTATCCAATTATGTGGGGCACCCTTTTTATTCATTCCATTTCTCCCAAGTTTTCGTAACTGGAAAGCGTGAACCAATGAAGCAGAAATTGTTTATTCCGTTTCTAATTTTTCCCGTTCTCACATTTGATTACGCATACGCAGTATATAGTTAGATGCTAATGAACAATTAATCTCTACCCTGATCAATTGGAACCGTTATTTAGATATATACATCAACTATCCACAGGTAAAATCAACAGAAACAGTTATAGGTGTGTAAAGTGTAACATATTTTATTGGCAACAAAACAAGTAATTAAAACCATATTAAATGTGTACGATAACGTAATTAATGTTTTCTTTTTCTCGCTTAACCTTGCAGATGATAGTGAAAGACGATAAAATCGTAGGTATTTCCCCGATAATCTTTAAAGTTTTTTTTTGTATTTAATTGAAACAATAATGACGTGCCAACATTGTACTGATAAAATTATTCTGGAAAATAATTATCAGGGCCTGTGATTTTACTACAGATAGTCATGCAGAGTTGCGAATTTTGAGATTGCGAAAGCTTTCGGCTATCGAAGAGATAAGCTAAAAAATAGTAAACCGGTCTGATTGATTGCGTATGAAAATACATACAATAAGACTGTACATTGTATCTATGTTTATGTCCTCACTTAGCGCATCAACGACGTGCGAAAGTAGTCAATACAAACTTCAAATACTATCAAATACTTTCAAGATACTGAAGGTTCAGAGCTCTTTATATCTACTGTCTAGAATGTTATGGTCAAGTGCTGGTTACATTGCTTTAGAAACTTCAGCTTACCCCTCCCGCGATTTGTAACCAATCAACATTTGGAGCAAATCTATTGTTTCATGTTAGTTTTAAAGAAGAATTCGTTAAGGTAAAGGTACTCAAGGAAAACGATATAACTTAAAAGGTTTCACTGTAACCCAAACCTAGCTATATTTTTACAAGAACAACGTTTTAGCACACACATATATTCTACAAGAAAACAATTATCAATACACAGCAACACTTACTATTCAACTGAATTGTGATACTCCGATCCCGCTGATCCTCCGACCGCATACATTAGTTCATCCATGACAGCAACGCCGACTCTGTGCCTTGGCACCGACATGGGCGCACATGGTCGCCATTGTTCTGACACAGCATTATACCTGTCCACCCAGTCCGAGTCATAGGAAGAGCCAATAGAATTATTTCTACCACCCACCGCATAGAATGTGCCCTTCAAAAATGCTGCACCCAATCCAGACCGTGGTATTCGAAGATTTGGCAGTGTTGTCCACGTCTTGTCATCAACATTATATCCCTCCAGTATGTCCAGAGATTGTCTAAAGAATCCGCCAGCAACAAAAATCATTCGTGTCGTATTTGGATTTCTTTCACGTACCACTGGTCGCTTGTGAAGCGTTAAATCTTTTATTATTTTTGCTAAATACTCTTTGCACGCAGGCACTTTGCGCAAAATATCACAGTTTTTCATTTGGTCCTCCAAAAATGTGGGTGTTAGCAGTTGACAACGTACCGCTCGTAAAATAGATGCCATTTTCGGATAACGCTTCGCTTCTTCATATTTCACCCACTTGAGGACGGCATTGTAGACTTCACGTTCTTCTTGAACGTTCAACTCATCTCGACGGATTAGCGATATCAGTTGTATGGCGGTCAACTGTAGGAATTCTTCTTCTTGACAGACCTATGGAAAGCGTTATAGGTACAAAATAAAATTAATTCAATTTAGCAACACACCTGTATAAAGTGACGTTCGATGAAAATATTAGCTTTTTTCTGCAAATCTGCGCATCCATGCTGTTCGGCGAAATTGGCAATACCAATCGCATTTGAAGGGTCTAACTGTCTTTCGAGAAACACACAGCAAGCGTTTATTACGTTTGGCACTTGAAACATCGTTGCAGCTGGTAAAAGCTGACACACCGTCACTTCAGTCACTTTTATTTGACCTGTGTACATGAAGTTAATTATGTGCGCCATTGCCGTTGGGCAGACCTATGGAATGCAATAAAGTTATTGAAATTGTAATTTCTTTTGAAATTAGAATGATTTACCCCCTGAAGCTGTACTCTCTTCATTTCTGATTCCTTGAGTCCACCCGTGAACATTGCCTTGAAGTATGGACTGGCTGCGCACAGGATGACTTTGTGTGCTGCGAAGAGCTCTTGTTTCACTTCTAAGAACACATCGGTGAGCATTTGATGGGAACGCATCATGAACATCATCTTTAGAGCTTCCTTCGCATAGTTCGACATGCAGAATGTCATGTCATCATCATCTTTGGACAACAGATCATCCGTATCGAGATATGTTGATGGATTTGCAAATGAGTAAGTGGAATCTCTGGAAGCGTTCCTATCACTGCCCAGTGTGGTATCCATTACAGATTCTGTAAAAATGATTAATAGTTAAATTCTGAAAATCGTTTATCTTGGCAAATATTTGATCGGCAAAGAAAACAATGGTGTTCTGGTGTTCATCACGCAGCACCATGATGTAGCAAGTTTTATGCATAGTTTGTTTTATATCATAAATGTTTTCCAGGCTATCTTATCGTTTTTTTTTTTTTTTTTTTTTGTGATTAAAGGTATACAGAGAGAAGGAAGCCATAAATCAAACGGAAAGTTGACACGAAAAGCAACAACCAACAAAAAGTGAACTTCGAAATTGGTTCCATAAAATGGAATGGGAAATCTATTGCCACTTTGGTATTATCGAATATAAAAACTTGTAGAGATAAGATGATCTATTTTCGAAATATTTTCATATACATAAATAGAATTAAGGATTCGTCATTCGAAGTGCACTTGTTCTTGTTTTGTATGGGCTTAAAGAGTGACAAGTTAATGTATACAACAAGTGTCTTACAAAAAGCTGAGTAATTTGCGGTCGCGTGATATTACCTTAAGAATTTTTGGTGATAAGCACTGAATTAAGTCTGATCACAAATAGCTTAGACTCTTCACTGTGATTGACAGATGACACATCTTTCAGTTTACTCTTAAGGTCTGTTTGGTGTGCGGTATACGTAAGATTACTGAAGCTATCAAAAATCCAGAGAAGAGAAAGCCAAATGCGGTGTCAAAAAATTTAATGAGAGTCTGAAAAAATGTCTCCTTTTGTTAAATCGTAGGCGTGTTTGGTAACCTGTTAAATTACGTAAATTTACATCCAACTGTCAAAAATCAAGAGAAGAGAGAGCCAAATGACAGTGTCAAAAAATTTCCCCTCTTGCAAAATCGTGCTAGATCTTTTTTATGGAGTCACCGAGGCACATCCTTCAAACTGCAATCTGACAATTCGATAAATGTCAATCACTTCTTGTTAACAAAATAAAAGAAAATTAATTTTTCGTGCAAATATTCAATAGTTAAAAAAGAAAAAGAGAGGATCTTCCCCCACATTTACTATTTGACAGATGTGCCAGTTGTGTTAATAAAAGTTAACAAACACACCTCGTACTACACCTTCATCCATGGAGTCACCGAGGGACATCTATCAAACAGCCATCTGACAATTTGTGAAATGTCAACCACTATTTGTATATTTAAATATTCAATAATTAAAAAATAAGAGGATTTTTCACCCACTCTTTAAATGATTACTATTTGACAGATGTCCCATTTTGATCACAAAAAACACCAAACAGACCTACAGACGTCTGTTCCCGTAATTTCTGCACCGAAATTCACAGATTCTCAAATTTCAAAGAGTGGGGGTACAAAATCTGTCAGAGAGAGGTAAAAGTGTGTAAAAGTACAGGAACGCGTTGACCAACAAAAAATGGAAAATGTATGACATTTGCCAGATTTGACAATTTCCATAGTGCTGCCCAAAGAAATTCCTTGGGCTAAAATTCGCAGCATGGAAAAATTTCTTACTCTTTTGTTAGCGCTATCTTTTGCAAAAAACTACGAAAAATCTTCGTACGGGAACAGGATTTGACTGATTTTCGTAGTTTTTCGCTGTTTTGAACAGGTACAGGAACATACCTATTACCAACGCCGACTTCGACATAAGCGCGTTATTGACAAAGTCTAGTAACTTTCTGTTGGCTGAAAATTTTAACAACGAACATTGTAATTCATAACTGTCCCGATTAGAGAAGTCACAATTGTTTTTTTTCGAGTCTAGTGTCCCAATTGAAAGGTTCAACTCGAATTGTCACGATTAGAGAAGTCACATTTGTAGACTTTTTAAATAAAATGTCTCAATTATGGCGGTTCCAGGAAAGTTAAATTGAGTTTTCCAATTGGGAGGTGTCCCGATTACGGAGTGTTTTACTGTATCTATCTTTATAGGAGGTTTTACTATATCTATCTCTCTGTACATATTCTGAACATTACTTCCAGTTCCGAAGATTTTCATAGGAACGTAGAAGAAGCCAACAAATATAATAAATATGTAGGTATGTAACTTTATTGGTTGGGTCCGCCGTTTTCCGCTTTCAAGCAACCAATATGAGCTCAAAAACAGAAACCAGTGTTAGCGTTCCACTTTAAATTTCATCACATTTTATAAGAGTGCACAACTAAATCAGTGTGAATTTCATTTAATCGCATCTTTCGTCATAAATAAAAAAAAAAAATTAATTCTAAGTGCAAATACAAACAAAAAAAAAGTTTTTATATTTGTAAATTGAATAATAAACATTTACATTTTTTTTTTTGTAGTCATAAACTTTTCCGTTATTAATTTAATCATCACAATTTTAGGTGCTCATTCACGTTGCGTATCGATGACAGTATAACGGATGATAAGAACAATGATAAGACGATAGAAGTAATAAGCACACATAAACAAATGGCTCAGGCCGAATTTTATTATTTGACACTAATGGCGGCAAACCAGCCATTTTGGATGTCAGTGACTATTTTGTACGGGGCCTTCGTCTGGTGGCCTAAAGTTATCGAAAAGAGTACAGCGAAGAAGCTCGATAAGCTTCAACGAATGGCGTATCTTGGTATAACCGCTGCTATGCGCACCTGCCTTTCAGCTGCTCTAGATGCTATAATTGGCATCTCGCCATTACAGATCTTCATTAGGAAGTCAGCCCCTAGAAGTTTTTTGCTTTTGCGATAAATGTATCGCTAGTGGAGACGGCATGTCAGGGATACCTAAACATTCACCCCTGTGATGAATTCCGACCGGTTTGAAAACGGACGGAATTACAAGGGAAGAATTCAAAATTAACGGATTTTTCCGAATTCATCCCTTGTAATTTCGTCCGTTTTCAAACCGATCGGAATTCATCACAGGGGCGATTATCAACAACACTACCAATCAGGACATGCTTTCTACCGTCGCTGATGTTATGATAAGTGAATACTGCTTTGGCAGAAAATTTAAAGTTCATATTGGGGAACGGACCTACATAGATGGTCGAACGGCGGACCCACCCAAGACCCAAAATGCTACTTTTTGGGTTAACGAAAAGGAATTAAACCATTGAATTCCAGTATGTAAATCGAGGGATAAGTGTACCTGCTACCTATATAAATTCTATAACATCTTAGTTGTTAAATGTCAAATAACAAAGTTTGGGGTTAAAATGTTCAATAAGTAAAAATATACTTTCCGAATACTTTTTTGTCCCAGTGTACGAGTATATACCAGCAATGTTTGTGTAAAAGTTCTTAAAAATGTAAACACAACTCCGAGATATGCACGCCACATACACAATCGATTTTCTCTTTTTTGAACTAAATATTGAGTTTATTCGTTAGATGATGATTATTTTTAAATATACGAGTAGCAACAGACTCTTTTTTTTTTCAGGCGATATAAAACGGCAATTTAAGCTGATACAAGTATGATGATGCTTATCAATTCACACCTTTGCTGATTTATTTTGACACTTTAAATGTTAAACCGGTTTTTTAGGTCCACAGCATAATATTTTAGCATGTACATATCTATGTATTCGCAAAGAAGATAAACATTACTCGTAGACGAGTATTTACACGTGCCAATATCTATTTCCTGAATAATAACTTTTCTAATCAAGCTGATTAGAATTCGGGAAACTTCAAGACTCAATTTGCAGTAGATTTGCGGTTCTGTCGTGTACATGGGAAATATCTCTGAGACCTATGTGGGAAACTTCGAAGGTTAATCACTATTAACGCATTAATACAAGATAGGGAAAGTTCTCAGGAAAACTCAAGAGAAAAACTAATAATGATATGTATGTACCTACCATATCATGTACATGTCAGGTACGAGTATAAACAGACATTTGCTTTTCAAATGAAATGAATTTATGAGTAACAATATTGTATTTTTTTTTAATCATTTTATAGAAAGTAATTAATGATAATATTTACGAGTACACAAATCATATAGCGATATTGTGTCTCAAATGATTCCAGGAATAAAACAATAGAAAAAAAAAATAGTTTAAAATAAGACATGGCATCGTTTTTTAAAATAATTCGAAATTTTAATGTCATGAATTTGTTTTAGAGACCAATGTCATGTTCCAAAATTATATTTCCTTGTTGTGTGCATTAGTATGGGACGCAGCGATCCATTATTGCTGTTTTTTTTTATTAGAAATAATTAATACAGGGTGCGACAAAGTTACCATTAGGATTGGAAAATATTTTTTCGTCATAGTAAACAGTCGGGTTACTCACATGGCAGATAATTACCTTTAAGATAGAAATGCCAAAGTCGACCCACGAACTTCGTCCCGCCCACAATTTATTTTTAGATTGAAATAATTTCGATTTTTTTTATCGAACATTCGCGATCGATAACAGATGTCGCCTTTGAATTTCAATTATTAGGCGTGTTTTTTCGTAATGGACAAAGAAAAATGTGCTACCAAACTATTTTCTGTCGAATGTTTATGTTATCGAAAATGTCAAATATGGCATGTAAGTGACAAATTTGAAAACAATTGCGGCGAAAAACTTTTCGAATTCGCTCAAATCAGACGATCCGTTCTCGAGATATCATCAAAAAATCCGTTCCATACAAAATATATGAGAAAATATTTTCTTCATAAATTTTTTGTTCATGAATTTTTCCGATTTTTTACCAGTTATTCTGCTATTCGGGACGGAGCCGGAGACACGTCCAACAGATAATAAAAATGGTTGGAGCCGTTCTTGAGTTATAAATGGTGTAACTTACCCGACTTTGTTTTATATATATGTATTAAAAAAATAAAAGAAGAAGATAGATAAATTTCCTGTTATATTTTTAAATGTTCATCTGTATTAGGAAGCGCCTTCCATTTCATCTACCGCTGCTATGTCACACGTTTTTTAATGGATTATCCTGTCTAGTTGCAACACGTGCATTACATTTAATTTATGTCGTGTAAGTATTCGTATAAAGGCTACTTTTTTAGCACTATCATAACTTCTGAAAACGATAATTGGCGATTCCAATTAACAGCGCGGTAACAACAGTTACTTTAGGTCTGTTCAGTAACTCTGTGGTGGACAGAAAAATACAGAAAAGTACATGTTTTGGTGTTCAGTAAAAAAAGTTTCTGTCCGAGACTGATCTTGTTTGTGTTCAGTAACTCTGTGCTGGACAACTTTTCTACACCTACTCTCGATGTAGAACAGATTTGTGAGAAATGTCAAAATCAGCTGTAATTGCATATGACTGTATTTTTCTGTGCTGACTGGATCTGCATTTTCCCACAAATCTGTGCTGTTCTGATCTGTCTTTTTTTTTTGCTTTCAACAAAATGACTCACATTTAACCAGTAACTTTCTACGCAATTTTTAAGAAATAAAAAAAATAAGAGAGTATAAACTATGTAAAAATATCGAAGCTATATAATATGTAATTACTTTCGAAGCACCCTGTATTTCAACATCTAGAGTGGAAGATATTGGTATAGAGTATTATTAGACATTCTAGAATCTTAGCAATTGGCAAACAGCTGGTACATCGCCAATATCGCATCTGCGAACATTGCAACATTTTATCTTTGCAAGTTTTAAATTTTTATATTCTTGGCAACATGTTTATTTAATTTTCTTTTTTGAGTAACGAGTTGTAGACAAATGGAAGAAACTATTTCTGTTTTCTGGGTGCCTTAGACCTACAAATTCGAAGATATTTTTGCAGCGCTAATTGGTTGTGTAATTTTGTTCCTCTTAAGAAATTAGTTTAGATCAATCGAATGTTTGTGTTCTCAGCCCTCCACGGGTGAGTGAGCAAAGCAAGTTAGTAAGATGTTTGTGTAAATCGATTGAAGTCTAAATGTGGCATCTAATCCAGGTCATACAAATTATTTAGGAACAGGACGTTCATCACTCGTGCAAAGTAGACTAATAATATAGAAGTGGTCGTTGGAATAGTTTAAAAAGACGCCTAGACATCTAGCTATGGTGCCAAAATATAGTTTCGTAAAAAGAATTGCGAAGACCAGTTTTGTAAACGGGCGAACCGAATATTGCAACGATTTACTGACCGGAAAGACTTGTGAAAGTCGTTTTTATTGACATCTAATAGGCATGTTCTGCAATGGGTAAATGTTATACAGTAAAACCAGGATAAGTGCATGGGCGGAATTGTCCAATATCGTGAGGTACTTATCCGGGATATGTAGTTACGAAAACCCGTTTAGCTGCTTAGAGGTACTTATCCCCGAACAAGACAAGTCCGCAAAAAAGGCGAAAGATCTTCACAACCAACAATCGAAAAATGACAGCTAATAGAAAACGTCAAAGTCTTACTTGAGTTCTCAAACTCACCACATTATTACCTTTTGCTTTGTTTCGATTCTAGTGCTTTATTAAAAGGGGGAACATTTCATGCAAATTATGACGAAACAAGGGAAACAATAAGTACTAAACGGGGAATGTTGTTAGGCGATATGTACTTAAAAGGGGATTTTAACAAGAATATTACTTTATAAACTTAGGGTTTCAAAAAACCGAGGAGGCTATGCGGGTTTTGCACTTAAGAGGGTGTCTATTTACCGGGTTTCGCTGAAGACTTAAAAAAGGATATGCTTGTACTTTGGAACAGTATACCCAAACGTGTATGAGGGGTGAAAACAGATTGGCAATTAAGAATTTATTATGAAAGTTATGAAAAACGATGGTGCTTGTTGTTGTTGTGGTGGATGGGATTGCCATTCAGAAACTATGCGGTCCATTGTATTCTGTTTTTTTTTTTCTTCTTTAGTAACCAAGCATTGTGCTGTTATGTTCTTATGAAAAAAAGAAGTTCGCTCTTTATATTAAGCTTGAGAGCATAGACATAGATCGAAACAGAATCTGGGAATTCTTTTTTAAGAAAATACTATTAAAGGGAGGACTATTGGACACAACTTTTAGCAGAGTTTGTTAGAAAACCCATAATCATTCAATGAATAAGCAGTTCATTCGCCAGCGATCTGTATTTTTTCAACCCTCCCCCTAATGACTCCTCGTGGGGCATAGGACGTCAAACAATGCCTACGCACCAATTAGTTAAGAGTTCTGTAATGAGTGTTTCAGCTCTTTCTCAACTTATCCCAAATGACTTTAACTGACGCAGATGTTTGCTTAGGGCGACAGTGTGCCAGGCTGCGATCGTAGATTCATACATCGCAATAGAGTTAGCTTCGTGTCTTAAGGTATACCCAATTCACTCCCACTTCCTTTGGCGTAGCGATTGCCTACTGATCTGTTCTCATGTGGAGCTCTTCGTTTGAGATGCGATTTGGCCAGAAAACGCTTGAAAGAGCTTCGGTAGCATCTATTCACAAAGGTCTGTAGCATTCGAGTTACTATGGCGGTCACTTCTCACGAGCACTGATATAGAAATGCTGATTCGACGTCTTAGAGCTAAGCAGTCGGACATCTTATCTTCGAATTCCAATGTTTATTACATCCACGAACTAACTTCAAATAGTATATGTACGTCCAATATACATGTTTACCTACATACAAATAGATGTAAGGTTGTAAAGTTAAAATGCAAAGTTCGTGATATATATTTATACTCCTATCACTGATGGCGAAATAATTAAATAGGAAAACCTACGAGTACACTTTTCTTAATCGTACTCCAACAAGTAGGTACTCAAAGGCACCTACTTTTCTTACGTTTAATTAAAACTTGCACATTGATCCGAATTCGCCTTCCTGCAAAAATCTAAAAATAAATACAATTTGCCAACCGGTTTTCACACGGCACATAGCTTGAATACCAAGCGAATAATTCAATTCACTTTAAATAGGGACACAATTGGTTTATTATTTACAAAAATAGTTCTGCTTTAAGAACAAAATAAGACACAATGGACTTGGGCAACATACCGCAATAAATGCATTCATTCACTTGCAACACAAAAACCTTTAGAAAATTTATTTTGATCACTAAGCCCGAACACAACCGATATACCGCTCACGTGAACTGATATAAAATAGTACACATTTGCATCGATCGTACGGTAGCCATAAAAAAATAAAAAAAATTATCTTTTCACTTAATATGGCTTTTTTTGTTTCTTTATTCTAAACCAACCCACCACACCTCTGGGACGATGACGAGCCAATTTTGTGTTTTATCAAAGCCGCGCAGGAAAATAGTATCAATTAAACTGCTCAAACAAACTGTCTGCGATCGTTCATTTTTTTTTTTTTTTTAATTATATATTTCCCAACGGAAATTAATTACTCGTACCTCAACTCGATCTGGCTTTGCGCGAAGTACAACAGAAAACAGAGTGACAGACGGCAAAAGCATTCTCAACCCTCACCCGCTGATATTATAATTATTACGTCGATTTACGAGTATCTGTGTAGGAGTTGTTGAATCGCGACCGGTGTGTTCTGTGTTGGTATTACTGAAGCACATTGCGCCGCGCACATCAAAATAAATAAATAAACAAAAAAATGTTACACAATCCGTACACAGAATGCATTCATCGCCGACGAGGTGGAAAATGGGCCGATTTTGTGCTGATTCACTCACCTTTTAGGGGCGCACTCAACACTTTTGTGTATGTGCCACTTAGCATTTTTTTAAGAGCGAGTTAATAACAAACTGTTTACCGCTAATCAAATGTTAAATATCTAGATTGTTCATAATCACAGGCACTCACGCACACAGGAAACACACGTTCGATGACCTTCACTCAAGAAAAACAAAAAATCAAGCGATACCCGCAATGGAATTATGGGGTGAGTTTTATTTTCTGTGCAACGCTAGCGTTTTACTCGTATCTTATCCTATTCACTTTGTATCTCCACTGTAATGACTTTGGGGGGTACACGGCATATACGACAGAACGTAGTTCTCTGCCCAGGCACAGTCCAAAGTGTGAACAGCCCCGTCGTCAAGTGGAATGCTCAACCTCTGCCGGCACTGGGTCTACATGTTTGGAGCCACGCCAAACGATAAGCTAAGAGTACATGTGTGGTGGTGATGTGCAATAGCCCATATGTTCTATGAGGCTGGCATTTTCAGTTACAATCTTGAGCTAACAAATGTGATATGTCAGTGTTAAAAAAATGTTGAAATGAAAATGCGCGGCAGACAATCACTCGTCGATGTGTTAGAACTGATGGAAGTGTGATGAATTAAAAAAAAACACTTTTGTCAAGTCATCGTGATCGACACTTTAGCCGGTTTTCAGCTGTGCATGGAATGCACAGTCAAGAGTGGAAGTTTTCCGCCTGATGTTTGCTTAATATCTAAAATAATTACCCCGAAATAAAAGTCGTCAGGTGGGGACTTAGCTTCGCCGCAGTACTAAACAACATCCAGTCGATATTTTAAGACTACTAGGGTAGGTCTGCCAGGGCGTCCTCGGGCAGAAGTTTGGGATTCTAGTGAACACAACCAAAGGTGTTGTCCTGGATGTAGACAGACTAATAAATGGTCACCGACAATGGACACTCCGACACGCATCGCAGCGTGCTAGGTTTAAGTAATAACCCTTATGCGAGTTCTGTAATTTTGATTCTTCACGTGATTCTCCTGCTTTTGACTGGATTAGATGGCAGATTTTCTGGCCAATGAAGCGCCTATTTACCTTTCTGTCAAAGACAAAAAGCAAACAATCCTTTGAGTCTGAGTACGCCAGCAGGGTGTACTAAGTACCAACACCCCTTCGATGGAAGACTCAAGGTGGTTTATGCAGGTGTTTAAAGAGCAGCACCATCTTGAACTCAGTTGAGATAGAGTGTTCCATGTTCAAATCGAGGGCGTCTCTGTATCCATCCCTTCTCCAGGAAGCTCCTGAGGAATTGTTTCTGGGTCATATGCGGTTTCTGATGTTAATTACTGAGAAAGTCATCACTAGTGACGTCAAGGAGTCTTGGTTGGTTGGAGATTATCTCCCTTTTCGGTTGACAGTTTTTTGCTGCGTCTACGTTTAAACGCAATCTTCGATCAGTTGGATACATTTTGTTTCAACTACTGTAAGAAAAACAATTTAAACAGCGTGTCAAGAACAGCAGATGAAAATTTCAACACATTCCACTTCAGTGGAAAAATATCGCCCGCTTCGCTTCTAAAGATAATCACGATTAACTTTCATATTGCTCCTCCATTTCCAACTAAAGAAGTCACTAAACTTTGCACTCTGCTGAAGTTATTGCAAGATCAAGGTTTATTTAATTCATATTGATATTTGTACAGAACAATAATTGTATTCTTCATGGAATAATGACTTTCAAAAGTGGCTAGAAAGCCAGTCGCAATACCAAACATCTAAGGTGACTCATATAAATGAATAGATAATTGTTATACCCACAGAGTAAAAAAAAAAACCCTATTAAGGCTAATCAAATGGGGTCATAATCCAAACCCTTATCTGCTTAGTCATGCTTACAATGAGTTCGCGTTTACATGGAGAATTCGGCGGACATCGACAAAATTGATGTCGAATCAAAGTTAATTTGGATTAACTTAATGTGACGTCAGGTACATATAGCTGATTTTGTAGTAATATAAAGTACATTTGTTTATCAGTATTTGAAGTTACAGAGAGAGCGGTTTCATTCGTTTAAAGTTTGTTGAACCCTTTTTTAAATTTTCTCCAATCTAACAACGCATAACACGTATCAGGGCAAATGTGTAACAACTGCGAGTATCGCAATCAACCGCCAAATACAGTCGCACATAAAAAATGTATACACCAAAAGAAGAAGAGGTAATTGAAGTAAATTATTTCTGTAGTATAGGTACCATTTGCGGCTCTCACACTTAACCAATGTTAACAAACTAGATGTCAAAACAAAGAGAATTAAGTGAAGCACTGACGAATTGCACTTTATAAATTTTAATAAATTAAAAAAGAAGGAAGTTTGGATTTTCTCTTGCGAGAGTTCTCGCACGGGCACACTAGTTGAAGTAGATGTAGCTATCGACCGAAATATTAATTAAGTAAAAGGAGAATCTATGTTTTTGTTTACAATCTTTGAAATTGAAATTGAGTAAATTTTCCTCTTTCTTCCCAACTTAAAGCGCGAATATCTCCGTTCGTTTGTTTGTCCGCAGATAGTGTATAACATGTAATCAGGTGATCTTTGGCTATCGGCTGAGAATGCTGCTCCTAAATGGTTTCTTTTCCCGTCTTCTGCTTAGTTCTCGATCTTTTCACGTAGGTACTGTTACTGATAATTTGGGCTATTTGCTACATCGTTATCAGATATGCCAATATACAATGATATCGTGAAATGTTAAGTCAGTACGTCTAAATATGCATTGGTTTTCAGCCAGCAAATGGAAAAATGGCCAAATGTTCAACATGCTATTAAGTTTCTCTCATGCTGGGACCATATCAACATAACACGTTGGCCGTTAGTGTAGATAAAGATTTCTTCATTCAGTTATGTCACAATAGTCCGACGAGTTAAGCTTCTCGCAACAAATGATACTCGGAAAAGCTTCTGGAGTGTTTGCTGTGATTCTCGACCAAACACCATAGAGGTTTATCTGAATTGAAAATCAAGTCACGTCTTTTTTTGCAGCATATGACAGAACGTCGCTAATCTATTCGCCTTGATTGCAGTAACATAAACTCGAATTCGTTAGCAGAATAAGAAACAATCCTTGTATACTGCTACAATTTTGCGTCTACAAAACTGCTTAAACACTCTTCACTCAAAGGGAAACATACAAAGTATTGGCATTGATAAAACTTTGTCTCCGTTACGATTCTTAGCATTTATCGATTCGTTTTCCTACACAAAACAGCGAAAATAATTTGCGTTTCATTCCATTTTTCGAAAATATTTTTTATTTAAGTGTTGAAAACCAAATTGAATAATGTCGCCACACAATCCTGTGATCGTTTCTAAACCATCGTATATGTTTGGCTAAAAATAGAGCGATAGGTACATATACCTAACCTACTTCAGTTTGCTTGCGTCACAAAATATCGACGTCAGTGAACTATCGGTCTCCATGCGATTTTATTTATTTTTTATTTATCGTGGGAAAAGATTCTCCGATCAGCTTTTCACCTTCACATTAGCATGAAATTGACAGTTTAGTTCTGATAAGTGAAACCGCTTCTATGTATAATAAATTAGTACTTTCTCTATAAACAGCATGTGGGTAGCATACTTTTAACATTCATTGTACCTATTTGAAAGAGTTATAAAACATTCAAGGCAGAAAAGAGAAAGGAAACAAATAAACAGTTCATGATTATCAACTACCACGGCACTGGATTGGGTGGGTTGGGTCGTTCGTTTTTGACAATTAATAATAGTAATTATTACCGCATTCTACAAACCGATCGCATTCATTCATCCATCGTCACCAGACACAGAACTACATATCAGGAAGAATACAAATATACATACCTACTTCTTTTTTTCTTAATATGAACATTCAAAGCAACGTAAAATCATATGCACTTTTGGCATACTAAAATCAATTTGATTAATACTCGCGTAATATAAAACCAAAGAAACAAAGAAAGAAAAAAAAGCAGACCCAACCGAGTATATGGACAGTAAATAAGAAAATTTCTGCTTCATCATTGCCTACGTTCCGCACATAAGAGATAAAAAGTTCATATCATGTTTTCATTTTGGTGGGGTTTTGGCGACGATGACAGCGACCAATCAGGCATTCAAGTTGTGTGTTCTATCCAGAGCGGATATAAAAACAAGGGAAATAAACTATATACCAGGAATATTATTATTAATATGTTTAATTAATTCGATTGCACTTGATAACGTACGAGTGAAATTGCTGGGGAATTTTTTTCCCCATGGAAAATGATAAATTATTCCTTTCTTTGGTTTCACTCATCATGAAGAACACTTTTAATTGTTTAATAGATAGTATTGATGATATTCTCATTTATAGCCTACCTTAAGAATTTGCAAAAATTAAGGCAAAAAGCTAAATTTGCAGGGGCACAATTTTTTATTTAGAGAAAACGCACTTATCACTTACTTAGTTGACACTTGTGACTGAGGTGAAGTTAGTTGTGGTTAAAAGGCCGGCTAGGCAAACATCTGTGAGAAATGCTTCGAGAAAAATTAATTGCAAAGAATGTAGTAGATTTGTAAGTGACTAGGACAAAATTTTTAAAAATGGGAATATTAATTAAAAAAAAATTAAAGAGGTCTGCATCTGCAATGACCTAACTGCTTTTTTTTTTTTTTGGTGTTGAATTTATTGACTTGGCTCTTGTTGAAATGGGTATTTGTATAGCTGTATATCGTACAACTGTTGTAATTTTTTGGTTGTTATTTTAAACAAGACGACTGAATAGACAATGGAGTTTAATAGGAACAATGGGCCCTGTAACCCAATTTGTATATTGCAAATTATGAATCTTTGTCGGAAACTTCGTGTTTGTATATGGTTGTATTTGGACCTTATTATATAAAATTTCCACAATTCCATAGAAATAACTTCTCAAATTTAATTAGGTTGATACGTTTTCAACAAGGAACAAACAGGAATAAAGAAAATCGGAATAAATAAAGAAAGAGCACAAATAGAGCAAGCAAAATTTTTTTTTCACACAGCCGTGCCAGATTTTCTCCATTTTTCCATAAAATAAAATATAATTAAACCTTTCTTGCCCACAAAATTGTAAGTTAAACATAATCGTTTTCATGCGGTACTGTACTTCGCAGATTTATAATTTGGCAGCACCCATTAAAGAAAAAACAAAAAATTCCGATTGTGAAATTGTCATTTTTGACATTTCAAACATTACCGCTTGTCAGGTTGAGAGCTACGCGGTGTTGTACAAAAATTTGTCCGAATTGAAAAGAACATTTATTTATTAATTTATTATGTTAACGGACTGGTACATTGCTTAAATTATTTAAATACCACTTAAGGACATAATTGTTGAAGAAAACCGGCCTGAAAATGATGTACGACAATGAGGAAGGTAAGTGCGAAGCGAACAACGAAGCAAAGCATTGCAGGCGGTGTGGAAAATGGCCGCTTAATACGACTGAATTTGTAACTTCGTAAAGAAAATAGGTTAACCGTATGGGGTTTTTTCTTGTAGAAATCTACGAGGGAGAAAATGCAGAAGAGATTTCCCACGAATTGTGGCAGGAAGCCTGCTGGATTGTTATTAACGCTTACTTCGATGAGAAAGGTTTGGTGCGTCAGCAGCTGGACAGTTTTGATGAATTTATTCAGATGTCTGTGCAGCGTATTGTTGAGGATTCACCCGCCATTGATCTGCAAGCTGAAGCGCAGCACACGTCTGGAGAAATTGAAACCCCGGTAAGTAAAAGTTTCGTACTTAAGAGGGCTTACGTTGTACAAATGAAACCTCTATATGCAATTCTCTTACCTCGACTCAATTTAACAAACGAAAAATCTCTTTCCTTGCAGCCACGTTTCTTGCTGAAATTCGACCAAATCTACTTATCGAAACCAACGCATTGGGAGAAGGATGGTTCGCCCAGTCCCATGATGCCCAATGAAGCACGTCTTCGAAATTTGACTTACTCGGCACCACTCTACGTTGACATAACAAAAACAAAGATCATCGAAGGCCAAGACCCTGTGGAGACACAGCACCAGAAGACCTTCATTGGCAAAATCCCAATTATGTTACGTTCCACATACTGTCTGTTGAGTCAGCTGTCCGATCGTGATTTGACAGAATTAAACGAATGCCCACTGGATCCGGGCGGTTACTTCATCATCAACGGATCGGAAAAGGTTCTCATAGCCCAAGAAAAGATGGCCACAAACACCGTTTACGTATTCAGCATGAAGGACGGCAAATACGCCTTCAAGTCTGAGATCCGTTCGTGCCTCGAGCACAGTTCACGCCCCACATCGACGCTGTGGGTGAACATGATGGCACGCGGCTCACAGAACATCAAAAAGTCTGCGATTGGGCAGAGAATCATCGCCATTTTGCCGTATATTAAGCAGGAAATTCCCATTATGATTGTGTTTCGTGCGCTGGGATTCGTGGCGGACAGAGATATTCTCGAGCATATTATCTATGATTTTGACGATCCTGAGATGATGGAGATGGTCAAGCCGTCGTTGGATGAGGCTTTCGTGGTACAAGAGCAAAATGTGGCGTTGAATTTCATTGGCGCGAGGGGAGCACGTCCGGGTGTAACCAAGGACAAGCGTATTAAGTACGCGAAGGAAATTCTGCAAAAGGAAATGCTGCCGCACGTGGGAGTCTCTGATTTCTGTGAGACGAAGAAGGCGTATTTCCTTGGTTATATGGTACACAGGCTGCTGCTAGCATCGCTGGGTCGCCGCGAGCTTGACGACCGGGATCACTATGGTAACAAGCGGTTGGATTTGGCCGGGCCTCTGTTGGCGTTCCTATTCAGAGGGCTTTTCAAGAACCTGATGAAGGAAGTGCGAATGTACACACAGAAATTCATTGATCGTGGAAAGGACTTCAACTTGGAATTGGCTATCAAAACAAACATTATTACCGATGGATTGAGGTACTCGCTGGCCACAGGCAACTGGGGTGATCAGAAGAAAGCCCATCAAGCCCGTGCCGGAGTGTCTCAGGTGTTGAATCGCCTGACGTTCGCCTCGACGTTGTCTCATTTGAGACGTGTCAACTCGCCAATTGGTCGAGATGGTAAGTTGGCTAAACCTCGTCAGCTGCACAATACTTTGTGGGGAATGTTGTGTCCTGCCGAGACTCCAGAGGGAGCTGCTGTCGGTTTGGTCAAGAATTTGGCGCTGATGGCTTACATTTCTGTTGGCTCCCAACCGTCGCCAATCCTGGAGTTCTTGGAGGAGTGGTCTATGGAAAATTTAGAGGAGATCGCACCCTCTGCGATTGCAGACGCAACGAAGATATTCGTGAATGGATGTTGGGTGGGAATCCATCGTGATCCGGAGCAGTTGATGGCGACATTGCGAAAACTGAGACGGCAGATGGACATCATTGTGTCCGAAGTGTCTATGATTCGTGACATCCGCGATCGTGAGATACGAATCTACACAGACGCTGGGCGTATCTGCCGACCTTTGCTGATTGTGGAGAACGGAAGTCTGCTCTTGAAGCGAAACCACATTGAGATGTTAAAAGAGAGGGACTACTATAACTACAGTTGGCAGGTACTGGTGGCATCTGGCGTCGTGGAGTATATTGACACGCTAGAGGAGGAGACCATAATGATTGCAATGTCACCTTATGACTTGAAACAAGACAAGGACTACGCCTATTGTACTACCTACACTCACTGTGAGATTCACCCGGCTATGATTTTGGGCGTGTGTGCCTCGATTATCCCATTCCCCGATCACAACCAGAGTCCCCGTAATACCTATCAAAGTGCTATGGGCAAGCAAGCTATGGGCGTGTATATTACGAATTTCCACGTTCGGATGGACACTCTAGCCCATGTGCTATACTATCCCATGAAACCACTGGTTACCACACGTTCCATGGAGTACTTGCGTTTCAGAGAATTGCCCGCGGGCATCAACTCCATTGTCGCCATTCTGTGCTACACTGGATACAACCAGGAGGACAGTGTTATTCTGAACGCTTCGGCAGTGGAGAGAGGATTTTTCCGGTCGGTGTTTTACCGTTCGTATAAGGATTCCGAGAACAAACGGATAGGAGATCAGGAGGAACAGTTTGAGAAGCCCAATCGGGCAACATGCCAGGGAATGCGAAATGCCCATTATGACAAGTTGGACGATGATGGTATCATTGCTCCTGGCATTCGTGTGTCTGGCGACGATGTGGTCATTGGCAAGACAATTACGCTACCAGAGAGTGACGATGAGGTGAGTTGTTATTTGTTAGATGGCAAGAAATATATTTTGATCTCGTTTTCCAGTTGGAGGGAACCACAAAACGTTTTACGAAACGAGATGCATCAACATTTTTGCGTAACTCCGAAACTGGTATCGTCGATCAAGTTATGTTGACACTGAACAGTGAAGGATATAAGTTTTGTAAGATTCGTGTACGTTCAGTGCGTATACCACAGATTGGCGATAAGTTTGCTTCACGTCACGGGCAGAAGGGTACTTGTGGTATTCAGTATCGACAGGAAGATATGGCTTTCACAGCCGAGGGCCTCACACCAGACATTATAATTAATCCCCATGCTATTCCGTCCCGTATGACAATTGGGCATTTAATCGAGTGCTTGCAAGGTAAGTTAGCACAGTCGGGATAGCTACGGGATAAATCAAATTTTGTTGTACTTTACAGGCAAGCTGGGCTCAAACAAGGGTGAAATCGGTGACGCTACTCCATTCAACGATGCTGTCAACGTACAAAAGATTTCTACCTTCCTCCAGGAATACGGCTATCATCTGCGTGGCAATGAAATCATGTATAACGGACACACCGGTCGAAAGATCAATGCTCAGGTTTGCCTTACAAGGCTTTGGCTTTTCTGCCTTTACCAACCTCCCAATTTTTCTTCCAGGTATTTTTAGGACCAACCTACTATCAACGTCTTAAGCACATGGTGGATGACAAAATCCATTCGAGAGCCCGTGGTCCTGTTCAGATCCTGGTGCGACAACCTATGGAAGGTAGGGCTCGTGACGGTGGTCTTCGTTTCGGTGAGATGGAACGTGATTGCCAGATCTCCCACGGTGCTGCACAGTTTCTGCGTGAACGGCTGTTCGAAGTCTCTGATCCCTATCGCATCCACATATGTAATTTCTGTGGTCTGATCGCAATTGCAAATTTGCGTAATAACACATTCGAGTGCAAGGGATGCAAAAATAAAACACAAATCTCTCAAGTTCGACTCCCGTATGCAGCTAAATTGTTGTTCCAAGAGCTGATGTCGATGAATATCGCACCTCGGTTGATGGTGATCTAACCAATTATAACTGTATTTTTTTACTCCAATGTATTTGAATAAAAATAAAGAAAAAAATTATCTAAGGGAAGTTTCTTTGTTATTGAGTGTTGAGAAGGTTAACCTGCTCACTAGAGACTCGTTGCTGCATTTACAATGAGAGCCAATTGAAATGTTTACAAAAAAAAAAACAGCAATATCCAATTTGCTTCGATTGGCAACATTTAATTGGTTACATACATACATATGCGTACATTCACGTATCGACTGGCAAGAGACGTAATGGAGTGCAAGTTGGTTTAGTGCAGAGGTTGGCTTGTCTGTCACACAATTCTGGTGCAAATCAATTGCATTCTTTCTTTTTTTTTCAATCTGTTTCCTTGTCCCCTTAATAACTTCATCGATTGTGCTGGAAGTGCTAATGAAAACATTCGCTATGATTGTCGCAAAGGTGTTGATTGATTTTTCGTTGTAAATTCTATGAATTTCTTACCTTAAAATGAATTTAATTGACATTTTTATTACTGATTTACGGTGGAACGCTCAACGCTCTCGGTCAACACGATCCGAATAAGGAAGGTTGAATTAAAAATTTTACTCGACGTTTTTAGAGATTTCAAGTATGAATGCTTGCTAGCGCTCCGATTTGTATTAAAACGTTTAAAATCATGAAAAACGGAGAGAGGGTCTTAATTCGGAAAGTGAAATGAAATATCATGCCGGTTATGGAATCCGGCGGATCGTACTCCCCGGGAGTACATCCGAACCGCATTCGATCCCCATTTCATCACAGAGCCTATGGAAACCGTCGGATCTGGGATGAACCGGTTTATCGGTCCGCAAACTACATTATCAATTGCGAGACTACGTTATCAATTCGCTCTCAAAATTTCAACTTTTCGAATGACTGTTCATATCAAGAAGTGCAAAGTGTACGTTACATTAATTTCTTTAAGTCCATAGTTATTAATTAGGGAACTTGATTGCACTTCAGTAAATTAACAGCGATTGATTCCATTTTTAGCACTAGATCATTTGTGATTTTCGCTTACTATCCGCAGGTTCTTTCGCGCGGATGCGATTCGTCAAACTTTGTATGGTGTGCGAATCGACTGCTATTTCGGTAATGGCAAATTTATTACCGACAACCGTTCATTTTCTTACCGACGTTTTCAGTAATACGAAAAACTAAAAATTGAGGAAAAGGGTCACGACTCATAGAATCCGACGACCCGTTGCTCCTTTTTTGTAACTTACGGCTCGATAGAATACACACATTCTCCCATAAGAATGGTCCATAACCAACGAGGATGAACTTCGACGGATAAAGTAGGTCTACTTTCTACTTTTTGCATCCGTCGATACGTTGTGTTAGAGATATATTTAATCGATGTATGTATATCCTTATCCACTGCACTTCTTGGAATAATTTTGACGCTCAACTTCAATTTTCAATTTTACGTTTATTTTAATTTAAAATAATGAATCGATATGCACATTAAGGATAGAAAACAAAAAGAACTTTTCAACAAACCATAATTATCAGTTTTCAAAATTAATATAAAAAAAAACAAAATCAAATATTTTCAGAACAAGACTATGCCGTTTCGCTTTTCAAATTCGACTCCCTTTTTCTTCTTTTTCTTGTGTTTCTTCTTCTCGGTTTTCTTCTTCTCTTCGCTTTTCTTCGCCAAATTCGTTAAAGGTTCAACGTTGCCAGATTCGCTAACAGTTGTTAATAGTACACACATTCACGCATTTATGTTCACACATTCACATATTGAAGTTAACGCATTCCTAAATTGAGAGTATGCATTTTCATTGGTGGAAGCATAGAAATAATGAAGAGTATCGTTGACGGATTCTATGGGACTGCTCTGTCCGGTAATACTTCAACTTCAACATTGAAGTACAACGGAGCGAAGTCGACGGATTCTATGGGTCGAAGCCTTAACTCCCGCCGCATCTGATCCCACGGATTCCATAATGAAGAACACCTAAGCAAATGCCCTGCCTTAGACGGCGCTAGAAAGCAGAGCTTCAACATCACGCTCCTAAACTGGGTTGCCCGAGAAATGATGATCTAGCCCAGTTTCGTCCATTAGTAAGCAACAACATACGAGTATGTTCTGTTGCCACAATTGCGGACCGGGACATAATAGATACGCAAAACAGTACGCCGATTTTTGGAGAATTTTTGAGGAGTCGATGACGTGCTCTCGCAGGTCGGTGCGCTACTTTTGTAACATTCTAGTTTTTTTAAATTTAGGTTAGTAATGTTAGGTTGAGGTTAGTTAGAGGGTCTTCGTGGAGTAGCCAAAATTGCGAAGCTTCTTCTCCGAGAGGTGATTGATGCTGAGGCCTCGCTCATGTCTCGGTGACGCAAGGGGCGTAGTAATGGCGGTGGCCAAGCGCCCGAGAATGCAATTCGGATAGTGAACACTCGGGGCACTAGGCAACGAGTGCAATTTATTACGAACGAATATAACACCTTACTTTACTTACTTACTTATTGGGCGCTACAGCTCGAGGTGAACGTGGGCCTGCTTCTCGCAACCATTTATGTGTGAGTGTTATATTTTTGCACGAATGGAAGGGACCTACAGTTTTTTGCCGACTCCGAACGGCGAGTTGAGAAGCTCAATCGTGACAAATGATACTCTTTGATGCTTGTCAGACATTCGAAAGAGGTGGGCACTGTGAAAAACTTTTTTAGGTGTTTGCGGCGGGATTCGAACCCAAGACCGCTGGCTCAGTAGTCCGACGCACTAACCACTTGCGCTACGGTGCCCACTAAATATAACACCTGGAGTCCAAAAATGCCGTCAAATTTGTGTTTAGAACGTTAAAATTATTTTCTGTGCATTTGGTCTTAAAACGGTTAGAGGGTTAGGGTTGGGGACCTAGTATTTGATTGCCAAGTTATTGCTCTCTAATACTCTCCAAATTGTTTGTCGAAGATTTGAAGAGGTGGCACCATGCAACCATTTTATTTTTTCTTTAACTTTACTGAGCTTTCAAAATGGCGTCAACAATTTTATCATCCCGACCCAAATCCATGTAATGGTATAGTTGTATAGTAGATCAATGCTACAAACGGCGATAGGAGTATAATTGTGATCATCATCAGTGTGTTTCTCTGGTCTCAAGATTCCCCGGACTTACGCACCCGTGGGGGTGGGACAGACTTCAAAGGGCTATTATTATAGGCTATTATTCTTCAGTTAGAAGAAGAACTGTGTTTCATATATCATTCAACAACACTCGCGTCCAGTTCCACACGAATTCTTTGATATACTGACGGCGATGGCTGATATCTTCTTTATGTGACATAAATATGTTTTTTAAAGTGGATTTAAGTGGCAGAAAGACGTAAAACTTTTCTGATCTCATCGACAGTGAATTAAACATAAAATTTCGATACTATCGCAGTTTCATTTAAAAATTCTAAACAACAGTTTAATTTCTTTAATTTTCTTAATTGATGATCTGTTGAACTCATCTTTCTTCTTCCAGCTAATTTATTGAATTTTAACTCACAGTTTAGTGCGACGCGACTCACGTTAAGATCAAATTAAGATTTGAAGTCAATTTATTACGAACAGTTCTAAAAATGCTAGGAGTATATTTATTCAATGATCATGACATCAGCATGTCATGTCGAAGAGGTGTTACCCCATACTCCTTTAATTAAGGTAAGTAAGTATGAAGGTAGGTTTTCTTAAACACATCCGCATTTTCTGTAAACATTTCCTACAAACATTCACTTATATTTTAAATAAAATTAATTTCCTAAGGTCAACACGTCAGGGAAAAATGTGATAGACGTTAGAGTATAAAAAATAAACAACACATTAAATAATCGCCCATATATGTACGTGTATGTAGTGTATCAGAACAATTTGTTGTTTAATTTAAAAAAATATGTCGTTTTCTATTCACGCCTGGCGTAACGCATTTTTTCTAAGCAAAGCAACGCATTAATACATGCATTATGTAGGCAGGTCTGAATATTAACATAAATTAAATTAAAACGACTGCCACTCCTGTGTTTGTTTGCAGTTGTTTAAAAATTCCACCAACTGAAAAGCACTTTAGGATCTTAGCGTCACTCATCACAAAACATTCGTTGATGTTAAACGAGGTATTCTACGTGAAATGTCGAAAATTGGAGATTCTTCATACGAAATGGTTCGACGTTTAAATTTGGAATGCGATTCTAGCCTCATTAGAAAATGAGTAACAGCCTCAAACAACTTAACCACTCAAATCAAAAGCGACATTGATTGTGCTGAAACACATTTCCAACACAGTGAAATGTGGTCTCATGTGATCTTCAGTGATGAGAAAAAAATTAAAACTGGACGCCCCCGACGGCTTCAAATACTTGTGGTAAAATCTCAGGAAAGAAAGGAAAATCATGCCACGCAGGACTTTAGGAGGAAGAGGAGGAGGAGTTATGTCTTTCATTGGAAATCTGAAAACAGAATTTTATTTTATTTCTGGAAGAACCGACGCCAAAAAGTACCAAGAAGTGTTGGAAGAGCATCTTCTTCCCTTATTAACCCTAATATAGGACAAAGATACCATATTTTAACAAGACAACACTCCTAACCATACAGCACAAACAACAACAGAACATGGAATTAAACTTTTACAGTGGCCAGCATTAAGTCCAGACATAAACCCCTTGGGGGGATCCTGGCAAGGTTGGTTTACCAGAAATTTAAAACGTGGTACAACTCAAAGAATGAATTGTCGAAGCATGGAATAATATAACACTTTAAATAATCTTACTTCCAGTCCACCACGAAGAGTGTGAACTACGGTGAAACCTTGATAAGTTGGCCACATGTGGTGCTACAGGTGGCCAACTTAAAAATGTATCCCTAGACGTTAATTACAAACTAAAGGAAAAGAACTAAAGTCATTTCTATAGCTACAGTCAACTGCCTAAACAGTCGGTCGTGTTTTATTTTCTTTCTCTGAAATGTCCAGTAAAAGTGAAAATTTAAAGTGCTTTAAATGTAGCAATTCTATTCTTGATCACGGGATAAGATGTGGTTTATTCTGTGGAAGATCATTTCATAAACTTTGCACTAATTTATCAATCGAAGTTTTAAATGAAATCAAGAAATAAAACTCTGACGTTGCATATAATTGCTCTGATTGTAAGAAACTTTCTGTTAACCAGTTGTTTATTAAGTTCAATGACCTAACTGCCACTGCTGATGTGCTGATTCAAAAAACTGGTTCTATGCAAACATGTATGAATGACTTTCTCGGTGAGATCAGTGCTGATTCAGCTAAATTTGGGGGTGCGACTTCTAGATCTATTAAGGTCCTATCCGGTGTGCCCCAGGGTAGTCATCTAGGGCCCTTATTTTTTAATATATTTGTCAATGAAATACCTTCAATTCTCAGGTACTCACGTTGTTAATTATATGCTGATGATATTAAATTATTTTTTAAGGTGAAGAATGTATCTGATCGGCTTAAGCTTCAATACGATATGAACAGTATTGTCGCTTGGTGTAAGACTAACTTCTTACCACTGAATTCAAAAAAATGCTATATTTTTACTGCTAGTCGTCTTTTGTCTTCTATCGTTTTTAATTACAATATCATGGATACTGTCTTAATACGCAAAAGTATAATTAAGGATTTAGGCATCATTTTTGACACTAAGCTTACATTTTTATTTCATATTGACTACATAATAGCTAGAGCTAATTCAATGAGTGGCTTTATAAGACGTGTTTGTTCCGAATTTAGTAACCCGTATGCATTCAAATCTGTGTTTATTTCCTTAGTTCGTTCATTGCTTGAATATGGTTCCATCATCTGGTACCCGTTTTATGTAAATTCAAAATCGCATAGAAAGAGTTCAGAAATCTTTCACCACATTTGTCATTCATAAACTTAAATGGAATCTCGAGCAAATGCCCCCATATTCAGCTAGGTGTGCTCTCATTGGTCTTGAGACCTTAGAAAAACGACGATCTGTTCAGTGTATAATGTTTGTGCATGATGTTTTCTCTTATCGTATTAAGTGTTCTGATGTTTTGAGAATGTGTGATGTATACGTTCCGGAAAGACAACTGCGCCGCAGGCAACATGTTCCTAGTCATAGGTTTAATTATGGATGCAATGAGCCTTTTACCAGATGTGTTAAATTATTCAACTCCATATGTACTGAATTCGATTTATCCCTAAATCGAACTGAGTTCAAAGCTTTGGTACATAATTCTTTAATCTAGCTTTCTATAATAGGTACAGTATAGGTACAATATATATTACATTTAATTTATTTATTAAAATCTAATTTATAAAATAAAAAATATTTTTGTACTTTTCATATCCATATGTTTATGTATATACAATTATTGTAAATATTGTTAGTAATCTGTTGAGTATACTCTGTAGATGAAATAAATAAATAAATAAATAAATATTGCACACGATGAAACAAGAACGAAAATCCCCTTATTTTACCGCTACGTCTAGACGTTTTGTTCAGTGGATACCCGAAAATATGGAACAAAATTCATCACATATTAACTTTGGCCATCTTTTGCAGGTTATTAAATATGAGAGATGAGATAAAGATAAAGATAAAGTATGCAAATTTGTGGCCAATACCAAGATAGGGAGGTGGACATTGGACAACATATAAAGGTATTTTGAGGAACATTTGTATGCAATTTTTTTGGTGCATTTAAATATTGGCCAATTCATTCAGGCAGCCAATTTAGAAGTGTGGCCAACTGGATAGGTTTCACTGTATTATAAGAAATAACGAACAAAGCATTCCATATTAAATAAATTATTATATAAATAAATATCTTGAGTTTATATTTTTAACAGGCGAAATTTGGAATTTAAACCATTAAAGGGTTTTACCCGATTTTGTGTCGGTGGGCAATATTTTCTCACAAAACTAGTCATGAACGTTTATTGCTCACTCCAAGAAAACTGAAAATTTATATTTAAGTCTATAATTTTTCACACCACTGTATATATGTATGATAAAGTAAAAATAAAATTAAAAATATTTATTTAAAAAAAAAAAAAAATTAAAAATAAGCTTTTATTTCATGAACTAAAAAAATGTCAACAATAATTTCTTTTTCATGAGTCACCAATATGTGATTATTAATTTATTAAAGCTTTGGGTGTTTTGGTTTAAATTCAAAGCACCGGCACCGTTTGGCATGTTGTACTTAACATACTGTATACTGGCTTGGGTGGGTTTGATATGAGAAAGTTTACTCAGAAGGTAATATTGAGAATCTACTCGTTAAACCCTTTCATTTGATACCCATGTCACGGAGATGTAACGGTAATCCGACATCTTGAAGCGTTCGACATATTGAATTTACAAAGTCATCAAATATACTATATTGTATTGTTACTGAACTTATTTACCTATATATAGTGCGCAAAATCTCAGCATGATCGGATATCTGGAAGTAGGTGTAAAATTGATTGTCAGATTCCTTCCTCAAAGAAAGTCAAATTAATACAAAACACTGCCTTTCAGCATAATCTCAATTTCGACATGAGTCGAGACTCGAGAACCACTGCCGGCATATCTTGTATGGGAGCACGGTTCTTCGACTGCATAGATGACTTGGCTACGATACCGCTTACAGACCTAATGAGATTTATTAAAAGATTAAAATGGTTTTGTTAAATGCATATTTACATGCACAAATAGGGTACTTACAATGGACATTTACGGCCTCTGAGTGAAATTGCAATTACTGCAAATGACCCTCCTAACCTAACCTAACCTATGTAGTACATTATGTCCCTGTGCATGTAATTCCTTCGGTTTCTTCTTGCACTGTGATCGTCGTCCATCTTGCCAAATTTTCCAAGTTTTACTACTTGCTATTTTTAGGGTAAATCAGTATTGAGAAATCAATAACAACAGTTTCCACGTATGTGCTTTTTGTATTCGCTTTATTTTGATTAATTCGATGTTATTCTGTGCGTTTTTAATTCAATGCGTCCCTGTCGTTAAAACAAAAAAATACCAAAGAAAATAATAAACAACAAACATATGTATAAACCACGAAAAATTAAATATAGATTTACGAAAATAAATATCCGTTTTCCAAAAGAGAAGAGATTTCTTTGTTTGGGAATATTATCTTCGAAAGTGAAAGGATTTTTACGGGCGCGGTTTTTTTTATTTTTTTATCACCCCAAGGAGATAATGAACTCTCTACGAAGTTCTCTTTTATAGATCACTCCCCAACGCATGTGGCCCTTCTTTTATATTTAATCTACTATATCTATGCATGTACATATATTCGATGTATATGGAAGCAAGGGAAATTAAAAATAAAACTTAAATGTTTGGTCTGTGCTACCTCGCTCATCTGTCTGCCAATGCGTCTGTCTTTCAAAAAAATTCTGTTTAGTGTTTAAAAATATATAAAAGAACCGCCCTTCTTTTACTAAAAAAAAAGTAAGCACCAAATGAAGGACAATTAAACAAGAATCTGAAGGATTGATTTTTTTTCTCAAAAACTTATGTTTACGAGATGTACATTTACACATTTTCCATTAATCAAGTGTTTTCAAACTTTCGGCTGATTGGCAGGGGCGTAGTCATGATTTATCGAAGATCCTTATGTTTAGTGTTTATTCCCCCACCTCCTCCACCTAAATATTGTCTATGGTGAAGACGTAGAAATACATATAATAATTAATAGGTGGGCGCCGTGGCGTAGTGGTTGGACTACTACCTCTTCCGAATGTCTGACAATCATTCAAAAGGAGGTTTTCAACTAGCCGTTCATAGACAACAAAAAACTGAAGGTACCTTTCGTTCATGCAAAAATATAGCTAACATGCACTCAACAAACTAGGCCTGCTGACGTCCAATATTTATTTGAATTGTTATTCTTGTTTATTTCCAAGCCAACACGTTTGCATAAACAAAATGTAGACGTAAACATGGTTCATTGTTTACGGGACAACTGCGGAAATATCAACATTTATGAATTTGTGTTTTTCCACTTTGACGACATCTTTAACCACATAATCGTAGGCGTGGTTGTTGATATAAACATCCGCACGATTGAGGATATTTACCTCGCATTGGTAATAGAATTTTGCTGGGAACCTGGAAAACATGGTTCAGGACAGGAGTGGAATAATTTAGTTCAAACCATGCGCTCTGGTTATCAGATGCATACAAAGGGGAAATATGATAACATTAAGGGGAAGAAAAAAGTACTCTTCATGTATTCTGGACCACACACATAGACTTATGCTGATTTCCAGTAATATCTGAGTTTGGAACTACTACACCAAATAATAACGCTGTTGTAGTTTGTTTCGGTATGAAGTGGACCGATAAAGACAATCGTATTGCGGTAGTAGCTTTACATAACTGTAAAGTGGAAGAAAGTGATATTTTTAAAATGCTCAAGCCACTCGATATCAGCCGAATGTTCGTTTATCGCTGAACTAGGTTATTTGAAGAGACTGGAGATATAAAACGCGTGTAGTTTTTTTACATGAGCCACAATTTTCTGCTCGTTTTCTACTCCTAGGCATGTGGGAGCACCTAAAACATGCTTCCTGTCGTTATCGTTCTAGAGTCTTAGTTTTCCTTTTTTTTACATTATTTACATGCGAGCTCTATAAGCGCGACAGTGCGCCATAATGCCCCTACGGCAAGCGCGCCATATTACAAAAAAGACGCATTAGCAAAAAATTTAAAAAGAAGCCAGATTTTATTTTTTTGTTACTAATGAATGCCACCAAAGGAAAACCAATATGATTCACTTCACTTCACTATGTACACTAACCTTGTGCGTTTTATACTTACGAAGCCATACGCAAATGAAAAAAAGCCAAAAATATATGCAGATGACAAAAGTGGAGTATTTTTTTGTTTATTATTTTTTTCACTTGTAAAAAAAATCGCAACAGCTTTACAACTTGACACGGCACTCCATCAAGGAAGACTCAAGTTTTCTCATTATTTGATTTTCTGTAAGCAAATCGGAAATGTGGTATTTACAAGGTGCGCCATAATGCCCCCTGCGCCATAATGCCCGAAGTTACCCTATGTCCGGTCATCTGAGGTGAGGCTTCACAACTGATTCCACGAGTCACCATCAAGGTCATCATGCACCGGCAGTCATGGTTTGGTTGGGAGTATCCTATGACAGGGTAACACACCTCCATTTTTGTAAAAAGGGGGTGAAAACATTAGCTAAAGTGTACCAAGAAGCCGTTCTAGAACGAGCCGGCGCATAAAACAAAAACTTCGCAACTATGGCTTCAAAACAATATTGCAGACTCAAGACTGGCGGTCTGCAAGTCCTGATTTGAATCCACTAGACCAGGGCTTCCCTAACTATGCGTCTCGATACCCCGGGGCGTCGCAGCACTATACTGAGGGCGTCGTGAGACCGAAAAAATAGAAGAGGAGCAACGAAATACTGACTGTTTTCCTGTTTTGAAAGGCTTCCTGCAAGAAAAATCTGTTCAAGATCTGAGCTCAAGTTTGCAATTGATATTAATCTATCACTTATCGACATTAAGCACCCATTTTGATAAATATTCTCCAGAGAAACTTGATCAATACGACTGGATTAGAGATCCATTCCAATCGACCCCACCCCCATCTGCACTTCAATAGTCGAGAAAGAACAACTGCTAGTACTATCTTGTGGTACGAGCTACATTGGAGCAATGTATCCCAAGAATATCCTACTTTCAGTACTACAGCTTTGAAGATCCTTTTACCGTTTGCTTCGTCATTCTTATGTGAAACTGGCTTTTCTGCAATTACAGTAATCTATTCAAAATACCAGCCATTAATCAATTTAGAAAACTAAATGAGAGTAGCGATTTCAAAACTCCAGCCCCGATGATTGCACCATTATATTTTCTAATAAATAACAATAATTAAGATATTATAATCTTTGAAGTTTTCTTTAATTAAATAATAAATAAAGTAATCTCAATGTCTGCTAGAGCTGCACGAGTTATGAGTGGTACTCATTCACCACACTCACTAACAACAGAATTTAATAGACCGACGTTACCAACATATTAAGCTTAGCAACAACAGCTTAACATTTATAGTAAATAAGCCCAGCAACACCAGGAGAAGACAACAAGTTGCATTCTAGCATATTAGCCCAGCAACAGCAGCTTATGGAGACAACAACTACAGCTTGGGTTCGACACGATGTAAACATGTAGCGTCAAACTAACTATGTTATGTACATACATATTTTAAGCTCTCTGTTGTCCGTTATCATCGTGTATTAAAGTATTATTTTTTTTGAAGAACTTTGTTAAGCAAGAGTCAGTCTATGTTGAATCGCCAAATAAAGACATTCCTAGCATTTGACTATTGACTTTTATTTTCTATTTTCGTTACCAAAGAAGATATAACTGGCGCAGTCGCAGCTTTACCCATTGCTATATAGTGAAAAAAAGTAGCTAACTAAATCAGTGGATTATAAAGCAAATCAGCACACTTCAACTGTATATTGAGGTGATGGATTTTAATCCATTTTGCTGATTCGAACCAAAAGCAAAAATCTTCGAGGGAACGTTCGAGTGACGATTACGAATAAAGTATCTACTTCAACTGGAAAACAACTGCATACTACGAGGGATTATTGGCGTGGATAATTTAGACCAAACTTTTGTCTTCACGGTGAGTCCAAAATTTGTTTCTACTTAGTGGTTTTCCCATGCCTCCTATATATAAAAATAAAAATAAAAAAGTGAAAGTTGGTTGCTTAGACAGCAAAAGCTGGAAAACAGCTTATTTAAATTTAGAAAAAATTATCAAAAATTGTTTAAGTGATTCAGGTTCTAGAATTAATTACGATTCGAGTAATATTAGAGAAGAAAGAAAATCTAACACGTGTTTTTCATTTTCCGAAGAGAACGTGCTCACAAGCCTTAAGCGAGAAAACAGTTGTATAGTAGACAAAATGGCGCATACTCAAGCGTCATCAAGCCAATCTTCGATAGCAATAGATGTATTTAATTCACTGCGGATCCCTGATGCCGTTAAGGATTTGCCAAATTTTGATGGAAATCCGAGATTGCTTTTTGATTTCTTGAATAATGTGGAAGAAATATTTAGTTTTATACCTGAGGTAGAGAATTCTAATTACCCAAGAATTATATTGAGGGCAATAAGAAATAAAGTTATCGGACAGGCAAATGAGGTTCTGAATTTGTATGGGACACGACTCGATTGGGACGAGATTAAAACTAATTTGATTATACATTACTCGGACAAAAGGAACGAAACAAGCCTCATTCGTGATCTTCATCAAATTAGGCAAAACCAGGACAGCCTAGAACAGTTTTATGCTAAAATTATTGATATATCTTCGGCAATGACAAATCATGTCAAAGTCCACGAAAACGACCAGAATGTTGTCAAAGCGAAGTTTAGTTTGTATGCAGAAATGTGTTTAAATACATTCGTGTCAGGTCTTAGAGAACCATTAGGTTCCACTGTTAGGTCAATGAGACCTAAGTGCCTTGCTGAGGCCTATAATTTGTGTCTACAGGAACAAAACTGTCGTTATTTTCAAAATTCGCAACCAATACCCCTTCCCCGCAGCCATAACAATCGATTTAGTTCTAATAACAATCAAATTAGACCAACACATAATGATATAAGAAATAACTTTAGACCACCCCCTACAAACTATAATTCAACTTCAACCCATAATACTAATCAGGCACGGGCAACTGCCCCATCTTATCAGTTAAACCGGACTAATACATTTGCTTCAAATACCAATACTAACAGCGACCGTTTCCCTAATTTTACCCGCAACCAAAATAGTGCCCTATACAACCAAAATAGACAACTCCCAGTCATCGAACCAATGGATACTTACAGTGGTACAACACACAAGAACGTTGCCAATTTTGTTCAAACAAATAGCTGCTCACATTGTAATAATCGTATCGATTCCGCCAACATTAGAAAAAGCTATGATTACACAAATAACACAAACACCCCTATAGGTCTGAATTCAGAATTTGTCGATCAATCCCATGAAACCATTCATCAAAATTTAGAAACGCATTTCTCTTCCAATCAAAATCCTAATGATATAGAGGATCCAAATTTTTATCCACTAGCCTCGGAAAATCTATTGGATACTTAGATATCAACAATTATGACTCGAATTTACTGCCCTATATTACAATTCAAAGTATAAGCAAAAAACCACTAAAAATTCTTATAGATACCGGCAGCAATAAATCCTTTCTAAGCCCGGATGTAAGCCTAAATGAAAAAATAAATACTATAGAGCCTGTAGAAATAAAAACAATTTTCGACACACAACTTGTAAATCAGGAAGTTAAACTAAATGGACTATCAGAATTTAATACAAATATTAGGCTACACTTTTTGATTTTCAAATTTCATAATTATTTCGATGGCCTTATAGGTACGGAAATGATGAAGAATCTAGGCATGAGAATCGATTTAGAGAACTCTATTTTAGAGAACAAAAACATAAAGATTCCTTTAAATTACAAACCTAATTTAATCTCACAAGCATACATTATTCCAGAACTAAACAAAGTAGTTGTTCGTTTACCTGTTGATATAGAAACTGGATGTATTTATATAGGGCCAACACACATAAACCAATACGTTGCTGTATGTGATGGAATCTACACAGCACATAATTGGTATTCTCTTGTAGTTGTAGAAAATATTTCCAATTCTCCTAAGCAATTTATTCTCGAACAACCTCTAAAAGCTGAACCTATTGACCACAATAAATATTTTGAAATGCATAACTTCTCCATAACTACTCATGCTAAAGACTTATCAGATTCAAATTTATCTAACCTCATTAGAACCAGTCATTTAAATTATGAAGAAGAAAACTCAATAAGATCTTTATGTCAGAAGTATGCAAATATCTTCTTTAAAGATGGAGAAAATTTATCGTTCTCAAACCAAGTTAAGCATAAGATTAAGACTAAGGATAACTTACCTATCTATTCGAAATCCTATCGGCACCCACACATCCACAAAGAGGAAGTACAGAGGCAAATTAGCAATATGCTTAAAGAGGGAATAATTCGCCCAAGCTTCTCTCCTTGGTCCTCTCCAGTGTGGATAGTGCCGAAAAAAAAGGATCCCAACGGTAAAGACAAATGGCGGTTAGTCATTGATTACCGTAAATTAAATGAAAAGACCATTGAAGATAGATATCCAATCCCGAATATCTCCGATATCCTGGATAAACTAGGAAAGTCTATCTATTTTAGTACACTGGATCTAGCGTCCGGTTTCCATCAAATTCAGGTGGAACCCGAAGATATTCCTAAAACAGCCTTTTCAATAAACCATGGTCACTTTGAGTTTACACGAATGCCCTTTGGCCTTCGAAATGCTCCATCCACATTCCAACGAGTGATGGACAATGTTTTGCGTGACCTCCAAGGCAAGATATGTCTCGTCTATATGGACGACATAATTATTTATTCAACGTCTTTACAGGAACACCTTCAAAACGTAGAGCAGGTATTCAAGAAACTTCAGGACGCTAATTTTAAGATTCAATTGGATAAGTCGGAGTTTTTACGTAAGGAAGTTTCTTTTCTAGGCCATACTGTAACAGCTGACGGCGTTAAGCCTAACCCCGATAAAATCTCAGTCATCAAAAATTTCCCACTACCTAAGACATCGAAGCAAATAAAGTCATTTTTAGGCTTACTCGGTTATTACCGAAAATTTGTTAAAGATTTCGCTAAATTAACCAAACCTTTCACCGAATGTCTTCGCAAAGGTAGAAGCATTACCTTGGATTCTAAATATGTTGAATGCTTTGAAACATGTAAGAATCTCCTTTGTAATGATCCCATTTTGCAATACCCCGATTTTTCCAGACCTTTCAACCTTACTACAGATGCGAGTAATGTTGCAATAGGTGCTGTTCTTTCGCAAGGACGAATAGGATCCGATAAACCGGTTTGCTATGCAAGTCGCACATTATCAATCTCAGAACAAAACTATAGCACTATAGAAAAGGAGCTCCTAGCTATAGTCTGGTCGACGAAATATTTTCGACCGTATCTCTTCGGTAGAAAATTTACGATTGTAACTGACCACAAGCCATTAACATGGCTATTTTCCTTGAAAGAACCAAATTCCAAACTGGTTCGATGGCGCCTCAAGCTTGAAGAATTTGACTACACTGTAGTGTATAAAAAGGGTAAGCTAAATTCAAACGCTGATGCCTTGTCACGCATCGAGCTTCAAACAAATGAGATACCTGATATCATATGTGCAAACTCGGACAATTCTTCCCTTTTTAACAATATAGATGAAGTTGAGCGTTCATCCACAATTCACTCGGCTTTAGAGAATAACGACGATGGCATACCTATAACCGAAAGGCCAATTAACGAATTCTCAAACCAACTTATACTTAAAAATAATGAAAATAAAGAGAAAAGACATGCAAATTTGAAAATTTTATTTAAACGAAAAAAAAGATATGTAGTAGAATTTAAGAACATAAGTAATGAGGAGAATATAGTTGAAATTTTGAAAAACTACGCTAATACGAAAAGAATAACAGCAATATTAACAGACGATCAAACATTTCAAGCAGTACAAGCGGTTTTTTCAAAATTTTTTCATCACAGTCAAATGAAATTAGTTAGAAGTACTTTTCTATTACAAGACGTAATAGAAAAGGATGAACAGGAAACTGTAGTTAGGACATATCACGAACAGTCTAACCATAGAGGGATCACTGAGACCTTGGAACACTTAAAAAGAAAATATTATTTTCCAAATTTAAAGCATGTCATAACAAATATTATCAATAACTGCGATATATGCCAACGATACAAATATGATCGTTTAAGAGTCCCTCTAAAATTTGAAGTAACAGAAACTCCATCCAAACCTTTAGAGATATTGCATTTAGACGTATACTCGATACATAAAGAAAACTTTTTGACGATAGTGGATAAATTTAGTAAATTCTCCAGCGTGTATCTCTTACCTGCTAGAAACAGTATTAATCTTATTAAATGTTTAAAACACTTTTTCGCTCACCATGGTATTCCCAAGAAGATCATCACAGATAATGGTAGTGAATTTATATCAACACTTTTCAAAGATTTTTTAAAAATATACGACATAGAGTTACATCTTATATGTGCAAAAACTTCGACAGGTAACTCGACAGTAGAGAGACTACACTCTACGCTTACAGAATTGATAAGGATTATAAAAGCTAAGAATCCAGATAGACCGATAACCGAAATCGTTGATGAAGCTATTCTCACGTATAATAACTCTATACATTCTGTCACAAAGCTCACTCCCTTTGAGATTCTAACAGGTCATATAAAGAGATCTAATCTTCTTTCAACTATCCCAAATATTAGCAGAACAGAGCAGGACTATCTTAAAGAACATATAAGAAACTATGAACACCTTAGTAAAATTGTTTTCGATAGAAGTTTAGCGTATAAAAAGAAAATAATCGACAAAAGAAATGAGAAGCGCAAAGATCCTCCAGATTACGATCTAAACGATAAGATCTATGAGCTTGACGATAGAAGGAATAAATTAGCCCCTCGCTTTAACGAACACATAGTTGAAAGAAATAATAAAATAACCATAGTCACAAACAAACGCAAAGCTCACAAACAAAAAATAAAGAAAAGAAGAAACTTAGCTAGGCAGTAAACAGCCATGCATAGATGTGTGTGTAGGTTCTAATAGTGAAATGAAAATTACGTTCAATGAATTATATAATATTTACATATATATATGTATATTATATATATATGTAAAAAAAAAAAAAAAAAAAAAAAAAAAAAAAAAAAAAAAAAAAAAAAATTGTTTACTATTTTTGATATGAAACTAAATCACTTAAGTTCTATTTAATGGTGTACGATAAGATTTATTGCAAACCAGGCAGCCAACTATCACTGTCCTTCTTCCCTTCCCCCACCATTTCCTAAACCACTATGTTAGAGACAAAGGCTGGACAAACCTGGAATACGGAATCACAGTCAAAATTACAAGAGCAAATGTGCACATACCACCATCAACGCACATTCTATCATCAATTTCATCACGACACACAGATATTATTCAAAACATTAATACAATCAAACATTGCTGTGACCATCGATCCTCTCAGTTCACACTAAGGCGGGAAGAGTTATGAGTGGTACTCATTCACCACACTCACTAACAACAGAATTTAATAGACCGACGTTACCAACATATTAAGCTTAGCAACAACAGCTTAACATTTATAGTAAATAAGCCCAGCAACACCAGGAGAAGACAACAAGTTGCATTCTAGCATATTAGCCCAGCAACAGCAGCTTATGGAGACAACAACTACAGCTTGGGTTCGACACGATGTAAACATGTAGCGTCAAACTAACTATGTTATGTACATACATATTTTAAGCTCTCTGTTGTCCGTTATCATCGTGTATTAAAGTATTATTTTTTTTGAAGAACTTTGTTAAGCAAGAGTCAGTCTATGTTGAATCGCCAAATAAAGACATTCCTAGCATTTGACTATTGACTTTTATTTTCTATTTTCGTTACCAAAGAAGATATAACTCACGCAGGTATCTTCTTTTAATAGGGCGTGGGAAAAAAATTACAGCCTGTAAAGGGAGTCGCAGTATAAAAAAGATTGGGAACCCCTGCACTAGACAACAAACGGTGGACGGTGATGCAGGACATCATATGCCGTAAGAGATACCCTAACATTGAGTCTTTAAAGACCGCGTTA
The DNA here is from genome assembly GCA_949775065.1 of Brachyopa scutellaris. Taxonomy (NCBI): domain Eukaryota; kingdom Metazoa; phylum Arthropoda; class Insecta; order Diptera; family Syrphidae; genus Brachyopa; species Brachyopa scutellaris. The sequence continues at coordinate 88,789,206 of OX459114.1, read as the reverse complement.
GTCTTAGCTGTAACCAATTTTCCGATGGAGGAGGTGCGTGCAGCCATCGACGTGTGGTTCATGCGACTTATAATTGAACTTGCGACTTTTGTATTTAAAATTCAATAAAAAATTAAAGAAAAAAAATCAAAGAAAAATGGAAAATGTGTGTAACAGTATTTGTCCCTACTATAGGTAAATGCTATATCTGTAGCCAGAAGCAATACCCACTTAAGTCGGAAAGTGCAACTTTTGGAAAAGACGGTTCGTTATATAATTGTGGTAAAATCTAAAAGCAGTTTAGTTTTGCTATGTGTAGTGTTACTACTGCTTTTGGCTATTTGAAAGCATACCTCAGTATGTCTGTATTATTCGAATCTATCTAATGTTGTAAGAAGAAGCGGTTTCAAATTACACTGAGGTTTTAATGGATTTCAACGCCATTTGAAACAATTACAAAAGACTGCGCTGTGCAATGTTAATGTTCCTTACCTTCAAGACTGAGTTAGGTCATATTCTGAGCCTAAGTAGCAATTTGGTCTTTTTTTACGGGTCGGTTAATATAATTTAATACAATAAAATCAAAGGCAGTCTAAATGTTGAAGCGAAGGGAAGAATTGGATCGGTTATTAGCAATAGTGATGCTGACACCCCCAAACTCCCACAGACCAACGCTCTGTGCCTGGCATGAAGCGACTTCGTCACATCATGTGCTTTATGGCCGAAATAAGATTTTAGTAGGACAAAGACGGTAATATATCTGAACAAATCCTCTGCTTAGTTATCGGAATAATCACAGGTCATATGATCAGCAAATTAGTCCGACGATATCTGTAGAAGCTGCGAAGACGAGGAAGAAAGTGAATCGATCCAACATCTACTTTGCTACTGCTCCGCCCGGCCCTCGAAGAATGGCTCATCCTTACTTTAGCCCATAGATTTTCGGCAGACATTGCAGAGCTGGGAAAGTCAATGATATCAGATCTTCTAAGATCCACCAACAGAACAAACTGAGTTAGTAATAAAAGGATTACTTCCTCGACTATAAAGGGATTCACAATGGACCTTCGGGTTTACAAGTGGAAATGATTGCTGGCACAATCGAACACCCTCCTTATCCTAACCCAACCTAACCTACGGCTTGCTCTTAAGCTGTACAGCACCTCAAGGCAGATGTTTGGTTTTTCTTCAGCGCCAGAGCCCAGTGTGGTCTTGCCCCCCTCTTCTATCGAGAGTTGTATTGATGTTTGGATTTCTAGGAAACACAATCGAAGGTACTCCGGAATGCAATCAGATGGCACGATCTATTTATCTAAATTCAGTATGACGACCGGTGCGACGCGACGTAAAAAATAAACTCCCCACGACTAAGGAATAATTGCTAGTGCTGACATTGCTGGGCTTCTATCGAGAGTGCGACGACACATTTTCTATTGCGATTGGGATCCTTTGGTCGAATACGGAAGCGGATCTCTGGTATTGAGGTGGTCGATCCTAATTATTACTCGTTAGCTCTTTATCACCGAAGTATTCTCCCTCTCGTCTGAACCGTCGTCTTTGCCTGCCACGACAAAACAAAAAACTTAAATAACCAAAATATTCGATTTTCAGTGCCTTTAACTGTATAGGAACGCTTATGACGTTTACCTGGCTGAACTGAAATTTTTTAAATCCATTTAAACAAAAGTGTTTTCTTTTTTAAATTACTCTCATATTTTATTCTTAATTTTTAACTAAATAATAATTATTTTATCTATTTTTATTTGTTAAATTTAAAATCTAAAGGAATATTCTTTTTATTTAATTATTTTTTTTTTTTACTGTTAATATGCGTTAAAAGCTTTTGTCATTTTTTTTTTCGTATTAACAAACTGAAAAAAAAGAACTTGGAATCTTAAATTTAACAAATTTAGCAACTTAAATTCTATAGCTGGGTTTTTATTAAATTAATAAATTTTTTTTATAGCATTTTTGAATACTTTATTTTTTTGTTTCTAAAACTAAATTAAAACTATATTTTATTTTCGGTTTCTCTGTTCTTTGATATTTTCCTTCATTAAATTATTATTTTTTTTATGATCACACACGCACTGCACAAGCTTGCACACTGAGAATAGGATTCTTAAAGGACGGGGGATGGTCTTTTTCTATTTCTGTCGTAACTTCTGTGCCTCCTTTCGTGCCTTGAATCCTCGGAAACTGGCCTGAATTTTGGTTGCCGCATCTGTTGCCATTTTTTGCTTCTTTCGCACAAGAAATCCTCGAACGTTGGCTTGTATTTTTGTGGCGCATTTGTCTTCAACGGATGAACCTTCACTTCCGCTACTGCGTTCGTCCCTTAAATGGGCAACAGTACTGTTGTTGGCGTCCATGTTTTGGCAGATTCGGTGATATCCGTTACTGGGTCTCTGGCGGAGTTGTTTCCGGACGCGATATCCTCGGAAACCGGCTTGTATTTTGATGGCGGCGTTCTCTTCGGATGGCGACGAGTTTGGCGAACTCGGATGAATGTGCATTGCCGTTCCCGTTTGAATAGAGTTCAAGTTGCACGGAGCGATGATGATGTTTTTTTTTCTCTCAAAACAAAGGAATCAAATCGGGAAACGTATCTAAATGATCACGATCGGTTTAATTATTTTAGAAATATTTGTATCCGCTGTATGGACCGTTCAAAGTGATTTTCAGTTCACGACTGATTTGGAAACGCGAGCGCGAGAGAAAACGATGCTTACTTAATCTATGGTGTGCCCGTGGCCTGTCTAGCTGATGCGATAGCTTCTCGTTTCTATAGAATGAAGGCTGGTGGCGTAAGCGGCGGCGGCGGCGATCTCTGTTATTTGTTTAGTCAAGTCAAGAGAATATGTAGTTACACTGCAACACAATATGTTGGCCTGTCAAAATTGTTTAGGGAGATATTTGTCTATGTTGTTTCGTGTTCTGTTATGGCGAATGCCTGCTCGTGGAATATACTCGTGTCGGGGTTAGTGAGATGCTCTTATAGGCATCGCGGCACGGGCAATAGGCACCAGCTCATTGAATGTTGTTTTTCTTTTTGTTTTGTTTTGTTTAATGAATTTCCTTTCTATTTATTTTTATCATTATTTTGTTCAATTTTCTCTCGTTCTCTCGGCCGCTTTAGAGAATGGAAATGCAACTCTGAATGAATGATGAATCAAAATTGAAATTGAAATTTGCTTCGTGTATGTGTCCAAGGGGGAGGACACCACCACCACCACTTTGTGCATCCCTTTTATGGGTGAATATAACTTGACAGGGGATTGTAAACAATGATTTCTTTATTTCTTCTATACGAGTATGTGTATGCGGGTGTTTGTGTGTTGATTTATTATTCAAAAAAAGAATTAAATTGAAAGCCACATACCGACATGTGGACTGTGCGCGGTGGCACAGGCTGGCAAACATCGACGATGATAATGCCGATGGAAACTTCTGTCGATTTTCTCTGTTTGGGGGGCCGGGCGGGAGAGGTTAATGTTTTCATTTTGTTTTCTTTTGAAAATTTTATATTTTGTAGGAAAATTGTGGTGTATACAGTTTGGGGTGAAGAGTGTATTTATAGACTGTTTGTTCCCGTGATGTATTTCCTCGACATTAATTGGTTTTACATCATATCCATTGGTGGTGTCGTTGTAGGAATTATGGGTAATTAGCGCTCTAGTAGATAGTTTATTGGCATTTATAAAATATTTTTAATTTTTTGTTTGCATTGAGGTTATAGTATGTGGGTGGTGACATTATGCAGTTCAAGAGCGTAGAGTGGGATAAGAATTGAGCTATGTATAGCGTCCCTTATGGGACATTTTTAACTCAGGAGGCATTTCAGGAAGCTAGGTCTATCAGATGAAGAATCATTCAGGTTATGCAATGAGTCCAGTGAAACTCCAGAACACATACTAGCGGAATGTTGGACTTTAACCCAGAAAAGATTCAATGACTTGAGTAAATACCAAATTACAGCAAACGATCTACCACTTACATGTAGCAGGGGTGGCCAAACTTTGAGGCTATGTGTTCGATTTTTCGCTGAAATTGGTTACGAGTGCTAGCTACACATTATTTTTACTTGAAAGAAAATGCATATAAATATATTTACACTATAATGAGGTCACTAGTCAGAATATATACGCCAAACTACTTGCGAAAGATTGTATCCAGCTACTTCACCAATAGAAAGTGGAGATATGAAACCGAAGAAGGAGAAAAGTACTATAAAGTCTAAGGTCTATGCAGGAGTCCCACAAGAATCCCTACTCGGCCCTCTACTTTGGATTAGCATGAACGACGGAGTTCTGCAATTATCACTGCCACCAGGAATTAAAATTATCGGATTCGCCGATGATATCGCCGCTGTTACTACGGCAAAGTAACTTAACGAGCTACAGTCAGCTACGAATGAAGTAATCAAACTCATCAAAGACTGACTAATATCCACCGGCCTAGAATTAGCAGATTGCAGCAAAACAGAAGCAGTCCTAATAATCAGCGGGAAAAATGTGGAATGCGTGAACATAAGGGTAGGAAGTCAAACGATCAGATCGAAAGACTCTATACTGCTCGACAATAGACTTAGATTTAAGCATCACATCGACTATTCGTCACAGCTTCAGGGAGCACTTTCTGGAATACTTTCAAACATCGGAGGAACCGGATATGATGGAAGAAACTTAAAGTCCAAGGTTGTAAGCTCAGTACTGTTATACATTGCCCCAGTTTGTGTGGTGGCCCTAGGGAAAAGGAGAAAGTTCTCGTGAACATATCGACATATCAGTGACGGGGGTGATATCGATATTCTTGCGGACGAGATGCAAAGAGTGTAAGATAATAGAAGAACTTCTAGTAACCAAGAAGCGATGGTCATCAAAAGGATCAAGGAAGAAAAAAGAGTGACTTCAATGACCACGTGACAAGCTTGTTGTGACACCACTACGACGGGCAGATGGCCCTACAGATTGATCCCAACCGCATAGACGTTTGGACAAACCGTAGGCACGGAAACTGGTACCGGTGGGTAACGGAAATACCTACACCGTTTTGAGCACGATAGCTCACTTTTTTTTGCCCAAATTGCCGAAATGGGGAAGGAGACACAAAGATGCAGTATTCCATAGCTTGCATACGCTTTCTGGGATGGAGTGCAGTGCAGTTGCAGTGGTGTTACATTTTTTTAAAAAAATATATTCATTTATTGGGTATTTGTTATAATCAGAGAACGGATTTTGTTGACTTTGCCTTTTTTTTGCCTTTTTTTACTCATATTGCCTTTTTTTGCCTTTTTTAATCCACACTGCCCTTTTTTGCCTTTTGGTACTATTTTTCAAAGTAGCCTTCCACTTTCTTCTTAACTATACGATTTATCCTTGCTCACACAAAAGAAATTTAAGTGTCCACACGTATGATAGCAGGATTTTCTCGTATGAACAAGCACATAACTGCATGCGTAGTTTACACTAGCGCGCATAAAAAAAATTCCTACACGCCACTACAACCCTCAATACATTTGTATCAACTCAGCATACATGCGCTTTTTCTTGTGCCGTATGTGCAATCTCAGGCATTCGCCGCAGTTTTATTAACCATCTTTTCATCTCACAAAAACCGTGAGACACCTGGGAAGTATTTTTTTTCGTAACTGTGTGCCTATTCAGCTAGATTCATATTCTGTGACATACTGGTCATACTAAGTGCTAGTCTGTTGAATATTGCGTGTGCTGAAATGCGTGCTGTTCCCAAAATATTTTGTTCCTTGTCATTGAAAGTGAAAATGCTCCAAGTAAAGAGTCAAGCCAATTGCAAAATTTTGTGGTGAAATTGGAAAAAGATTTTTAGTCGACCCGAAAGACCACATATTTAATAGTTTACAAATTACAGGTGACTCCTAGTAGTTGTATGTATTTTAATTTGAGCACCTGATCTTAGTGCATTGCGTAGTATTTAGAAGAACAGGTGTTAAGACTTTGAACGGACTCGAAGAGAAATTACAACAAGCTAAAGGGCCAGTAGCTGAAGATGGGATGGAAAAATTGTACGCGGTTTTTTCAGCAAATTAACGAAATGGCGCTGTAAACTCTAAATTTCACTCAAATATTAATGTCAAGGAAGTGACATCTCTTATCTTGGCTCCACTAGGCTCTGCCCATGTTGAAAGGTCCTTTATTTCATTCAAGGCTTTCCTGAGAGATAATCGCAGGCGATTGTTACCAGAGAACTTCAAAATGTTTTGGCTTACAATGTTAGTAATAATGCATAAAAACCTTTATAAATAAATGCCTTTTTTGGCTTTTTTTGGTCAACAAAATCCGAACCCTGGCTATAATGTATTAATTTATAGCATATGCGTCGGGGTCGACTGTAAATTCCTTCGCGTTCGACCAGTCGACCAGTAGCTCAGCAACAAATAGGGTGGTTTCACACCAAAGTAGCTGTACAATAGAAAAACAGGTGTACGTGTTTGTTGTTGTTGTTAAATACATACACAAACACACACTATGAATTAAGAGATTGAAGTCCATATGATTTTCCAAAACCATTACGTCAGAAATAAGCATTTCGATTTCGAGCTAGTCGTTCATCGATGACATTACGCGGCATTTATTTATTGTTTTTTAATTGTCTTTCCATTATTATATCCCAAGAACAATGATTGTCTTATTATTTCTGACTAATTGCTTTTGATCAAATGACAAGATCATCCTATGTGACTATCGTGCGAATTGCAAATATTGTTTCAAAACTTCATTGTACACAAATATCGTCAATCTCTCCAATTTTCCCCAGTCCACCATTTAATCTGACAGTCAGATTGTCATTCTAAGCAATTGATCATTGTGCAACATCGTCAACTGTCAATTAAATATTAATGTTATTCAATTCAATGTAATTTTCTTTGCAGGTAGCAATTTATCAAACGTTGTTGATTTAATCTATACAAGTTATATACAAACAGAGAGAGAGAGAGAGAGAGAGAGAGAGGGAGAAAGGCAACAGTCATCCATCACCACTCAAATGGAACAAAACGTCAAAACTCAATTTCCCCTCACCGTTCTATGGTGAGATCTCAAACTGAAAGTACTCGTACCTGTCACTCGGCATAGAGAAAGAGAAGAAAGGACCATTCAACTGGCAGCAAATTTCATCGGCTAAATTGGTGGTGCTTGGAGTGAGTTACTTTTGACGTCACACTGGACGTCATCTGATAATAAACAAACGTGTTAAATATTTTCACCCCATCCATCCCCTCGTTGGCAATCAGCGCCCCCTTTCGAGTTCAAGTAATTTTTTAGAGGAAATCTGACTTTTAAGACATATTGACGTGTTCCCTATTGAAACGGAAGACGCAGGAGGAACGCATGCATGGAAAGTATTTCCATAAACATGATGAGGCTACTTCGTCGGCCGCCTGGCCCACTAATAGTACTCTTAGTAGTCTCGTGTGAAATCAGCGGCTGGTTCATTAGTTATGTGATCACGGATTTTCTTTCTCCCGCCGCCGCCGCGGCCGCTGATTTGAGATCTTACAGCGAAGTTATAAATATCTTTCAATTGGATAAATGCGATTGAATTTATGATCTGACTTAATGCTTCGAGGGCGGTGCGGATTTTGGATTTCAGATTTGCATCTGCGTTTGCGAAGTGTCAGTGTGGTAACGAGGTAATCATAAAAGTGACGCAATCATAGCGAATGACGGTGTTGAATTGTTTTCTGTTTTTGCAAACCGATTAAAAGTGTTTGCAGGATGTTTGGATATGAATAGCCCTGATCTTGTTGAAGCATTTTTTGCACTATTTCTGATATGAGTTTTGGCAGTGGTTTCGGGGGTTTCAATTTCATCATCTGCGTTTGTTTTTGAGTAGTTCTGGTGGAAAGGCGCAGTATCCAAATGTTTCATAGCATCATCATCATTTTCAGTTCTAATTTAAATGCAACAGTCCTAAGCGAAATGCAATTGTACTAGAATTTCGATGAATTGAAATCAAATAGTCACAACTGCTGTCATCGCAAGTGTATTCGATTTCGAATTAAGAAGAGAGCAGCAAAATAAACTAATCGGCCTTACAGTGTTGTGCAAAACATACCGGATTTTTTTTGAAAAATTTTCTTTTGTAAATTCTAGTGAACAGGAAGATACTACGTATACTTCTTTAATATTACAAAAAAAATTATTGCATTAGTATACAATTTAGGAAAAAAATCAAAGTTCAGATGTAGGTTTTTTTTGGCTAAGGATGTGGTCTGCTATATGAAATAAGTGATATTACAGAATAGGGATGTACTGGAATCCGAAAAGCTACCATAAGCTGAAAATAAGATGCCACTGCGTTGGGTCTTTCAACAAGATAATGACCCAAAGCATCTTTTAAAGTTGCTAAAGGAGTGGTTTGCGAAGAAAAAAAATTATTGTATTAGAATGGCCCTCTCAATCGCCCGATCTGAACCCTATCGCAAAGTTGTGGCCATTTTTAAAGACGGGTAGCTCAAATGAAACGCCTATTCAAAAACTCTCTTTATACGTTATTGAAGAATGAATAGTGGAGCATTACAAAAACTGTAATTCATCGCACAAACTAATAATAGGAAGCATCTGGAAAAAACTTCTGTGAATCAAACGTTCAATAATACACAACTCTCCAGTTATCCTGGACACCACCCGTTGAAACCTAACATCTGAGTTTCCTATCACTACGTCGATCTGTCTGTCTCTTGTTCTTGTCCATCATGTGCTCGCGCTGTGTGTAAACATTATAAGGGTATTCATATCCCCTTTAGCGTGTGTGGATGATAGCCTCTTTTATTTTCGATTTAATGCAACATAGCGGTGGAGCAAATTCCACCACCTCGGGTAGTGGCAGCTCCCGCCTGTTCCTTGCCAACTCATCGGAGTGACCAGGTACCCAACATATGCTCCTGACTAGTGCCGATTTGATAGTGCACGTTTCTAGTGCCTTAAGCGCAGCATGGCTGTTGATATAAATATCAATATCCTTACTGGATATTCGTTTCGTGGTCAAAAGCTCTACAGCCCTAAGTACGGCTAGAACTTCAGCCTGAAAAACGCTGTAGGTATCCGGAAGTCTTAAGAACACCTTTAGATCTGGTTGCACACAGTAGATACTAGACCCTGTGTCGCTTGAAGTTTCTGAGCCGTCCGTGAAGACTGCAGTGTCGATATGCCGAGTTACTGTGTTGTTTGTCCACTCTTCACGCACATGGTACAAGGTTCTTTAGGGTGTGTTTAAATCAAGTGTGAACAGGGTATCATCCGATCTTTATCCATTTGGATTTCTGTGAGAATAGTGCAGTGTCCTTTGCCACTATTCCTGAAAAGACCTAGATTGGTGAGTTTTAGTGCACTATTACTCGCCAATTGCCCCAAATGCAGATCGAGAGGCAGCAGGTAGAGAAACATGTCTGGTGCTGCCGTGGGTGTCATGCGAAGGGCACCTGTGATGGCAACACCAGCTACGCCACTAGTCTTACCAGTGTCGTTTTCTTGTTTGCAGCCTTCCACCAGAGTAGTGTCCCGTACTTGAGTATGGGTCTGACTATTATGACGTATAGCCAGTGAATCATTGCCAGTTTGGGGCCCCATGTTTTACCAGCTGCTCTTTTGCAAATAAAGAGTGCATAAAAAGCTTTCCTTATTCTTTCTTGTGGTGTCAAGTTCCAATAGTTTCCCATCCAGAATAATACCAAGATACTTCGCTTGCTCCGAAAGCGTTAGCTCAGTCCCGTTAATTTTCGGGAGCTTGAAAGGCGGTATCTTGTGTTTTTTGGTTAAGAGAACTAGTTCCGTTTTTTGAGGATTGACGATTAGTCCACACCTATCAGCCCATTAACAGGCGGTGGCTAATACCGCCTCCATCAATTCGCTCAGTGTATTAAGGAATTTGACTTTAACTATAATGGCAACGTTATCCGCATAAGCAGTGATGATAATATCCTTGAAGCGCACTGCGCAGCTCAGAAAGGATGTCATTTATGACCAGAACTCATGTACAAACAGATTGGTAGCTTTATGAGAGTGGGAAAATTCCTCCTACTCTCGGGATAATAGACAGAGAAAGTTAATTAGCCTGCAACTGCAGCTCGGTGGATGGGTTGGGCGCATTGAGTTAAGATCACTTTGCGCATCCAAGCTGGAAGGGCGTCCATCCGAGTTCACCTGGAAATGTTGCGAACGATGAGATAGTTTTTTTGTATGAAACAAAAGGGTGGTGTAACACATGGGGAGATAACACCTCCCTACTGTGACTGATTTCCTTATCGAGCTATGTCCCAGGGTTGAGTTACTATACTATCTATCTAGTACTATCCTTAGATAAACTAAAATTCTATATTTCTATATATATATCATCTAAATGCTTTGGGACGACATCTGAAAAGCCTTCTATACACGTTCAAATCCATACACAAGAAAATTTCAGCAAAAGTCGTCAAGAAAAATAAAACAAAAAAAAAACTAAATGAGTAATCATAACGTTCAGCGCACTAATTTTGTCAAGATGTCGAAGTAATTACACTTTGTGACACAAACAAATTCATCTGCCAGAACGTGGGTGACTTCTTGTTGAATCCCTGAAATAAACCAACAGGAAGTAGTGTCTTTTAGCCACGCTGTCTTGTGGCCCGTTCGTACGTACGTACGTACGTGCGCTCTTAATTTTTTGGCATACAATTATAGGTTATGATTGACAGATATCCCTCTCGTCTCTGGGCATAATTATGACAGATTTTCATATTTTATGCAACAAACTTTTTTGTTTAAAAGACCCAAAGACTAGAAAGAGTTATTTTTAGGGAAACTGCGCATTCGGCTAAGGCAATTTGTTATGTGTCACGCTGAAAATGAATTGCGTCAATGCAAGGTTTAGTTTCACTTTGCATCTGTTCGTTGTTAATGGAAAGCTCTGTGAGTCTCTTTTTCAAAATAAACAAATAACCATCATGGATTTATGTAAGAACACAAAACCATTCTCGACACTCACTCATTTTAGAGTGCATTTTGCGCATGAGGGTCAACATCTCTGAATTTTTGTTTTCTAGAAATCAGATCAAGTTTTTCTTGCTACGATTGAAGGCAAAGGCTGGCAGACGGAGACGGCGCGGGTAGGGCATTGTTTTACGACTAATAATATGTTAAACAGAAATTTGCAATTAGGTCGTCCAGGTTGTTTGTCTATTTCGCAAGCCCAAGAACGAAGTGCGTACACGATTTATTTTATGATTGCGTGGTGTAACAAAGCAAATAGACAACCTTCGGGGCGTATACGCAACATTTTCAACACACGCATTCATAGTACTCGTACAAATGCAATGATTGTGATTGTGAGTAATTTTTTTGGCGGTTAAATTGATATGGCATTTTGTTTTTTTACTGTAAATAAGTGGGATTTCTAAATAGAGCTCGAGTTGGTTTAAATCACTTTGAACATTTTAGCAATTTCACTAAACAAACGATGTCAGTAAGCAGTAACAAAAAAAGCAGTCCCAGATTTGTTCGATGTCCGCCGGGTGTACTTGATTCGCACTGATGCGTTCAATGTCCACCAGTGCTACACTGAAAATGCTCCTCTGCATTCGATGTTGGCACTGGTTCCGCACTGGATTCGCCCTGGGTACATCTTCAGTGCAAGAAAAAAGGCTACCAAAACATTAACCCTCCGTTTAGCGTTGTGGTCTGTCAGACCATTTTGAAACTTATTGTTTTGTAATTTTTTTCCCTTCAAATATTTCGGCAAACGGTGCCATGACTTTGTCAAACTCGATGCAGCGAGTCGAATGCGATATATTTTGAAACAGTTTTCCATATTTCGTGGAACAAAAATACAGTTGGAGTAAAATTTTAACGTTGTTTCGCGTTGTGGTCTGTCAGATCACAAAAATAAAAACGATTTTTGTTGGAATTGAGGGTGGGAGTGTGTGTCAAGGTGTGGTGGGCTTATGACTCTAATACGCGCTATCCATTGCCGGGTAAAATTTAAACAGGTAAACCTCCCCATGAAGATAGAGAGGTGAATCAGGGCCAACGAGTAGTAGTTGATATGGTTATAGCATTTTTTGGTACAGGACTAACAATATACGCTGACGACTTCTTTTCTACGCTCGACTTAGCCAGTGCCTTGATGTCCAAGAGTGCTGCTTACGTTGAAACAGTTCGTACCGCTTTTTGGGTCACCGCTAAATGGAGGGTTAAGTCAGCTGATTTGTTTGCGTTAGTTTTAGATAGATTGGTTAATAAAACAACGAACTAAGCAAGTGCAGAAATATACAAAAAAAAAAGGCGTGAGTACCAGGTGCTCGTGAAATTTGATGTGTAAACATGCGTTTTTGTATGATAGCAGATAAACAGAGAATGCACTTATACTTAGAGAATCATATACGGAGAACGCACTTGTACTAAGTTTGGTTACGCGTGACGGACGACGGCGACAAATTTGCCCATACCAAAAGCTAAGATGTTTACACATCAATTAACAAAATTTGATTTATGTATGTTTAGTTATGTATGACAGCTGTCAGGGCAAACAATTTGTGTTCGATGAAACGGCGGTTGCAGTGGGTTTTTTGACAATCCTAGATCCTAGCCCTAGAGCTGGTGACGTCGAAGAAAGCTAGTATCTGATGATACTTAAGGGTGATTTTCATCCAGCTATGAGACAAAGATATGTTTGGATAAGTGAATCTTACTGGTATAATACTTATATCTGACGATTCCCGAGTTATTGACAATATTAATATATTACCGTGGAGAGCTAAAAGCGGAGGTGGATACTTAAAAGCCTAAACATTTGGGAATACCAAAAATAATTCCAAAAACGCACAAATGAGCATTTGCTTCTTAGAAGCTACGAGTGTAACGCGAAAAGGTCTGACAATGAAAGACTCCGATTTTTAGTTAAAAAATGATAGTACTTTTCTACATTATCTCTTTTGACTTTACCACACTTTGTCCAGCGTTTCTCCAACATCAGTATTCCTTCCCGAAAGTCAGAATCTGGATGGGTATGAAAAAATCCATCTTCGGCCCTCTCAACTTTTTCATTGGATGCGAGCGCTTCTCAGATACAATTTTCTTCAAGTTTGGGAATAGATGGAAGTCTGAGGATGCCGAATCAGTAGAATAGGGGGGATAACCGAGCAAATCTTACCTTAAATCGCACCCTTGTGTACAGGTGCATTGTCAGGTGAAAGATGATTTTTTTTCTGCAAGCCAGGCATCTTCTCACGAATTTTTGAATCCGGTCAAGAAGGTTGGAGTAATATTCGCCTGTAATTGTTCTGCCTTTTTCAGGATAATAAATTTCCGATTCCGATTATTCCGATTGATAGTACTCCTTATTTCGATAACGATTGAATGGAATAATTTCATGTCAAATAAATAACGGTTTTCGTTTATAATTTAGGTTTCTTTGGCTCCCTGAAATTATGCCAAAAGAAATAACGCTAAAAAAAGGAAATGGAAAAAAAGCCCGAAAATCTCCATACAAAGTTGTGGCTTTTTTTCCTAGGAAAAATCACCCAAATAGTTTGGCGTAAATGCTGAGAATTTTGGCATTTTTTCCATAATTTTTTAGACATTTTTTCCATTTATGAAATATGAAAAAACGCCAAAAAAATTGTTTGGAAAAACGCCAGAATATTTTTTTGGCCTTTTTTCCAAATTGAAAATGGAGAAAACCACAAAAAAGCGGTTGGCTTTTTTTTCAAATAGAAAAGAAAAAAAGGCGTGAGTATCAGGTACTCGTGAAATTCATGTGTTTACTCATTGTGAATATTGTTTTGTCGCAAAATAGAGAGAACATAGAGCATTGTTGTAGCAAAATTACTGTAATTCACATGCTTTTACCTATGTATAATAACTGTAGTTCAAGCATGATCAGTATAATATAACATAAAGGTGTTCAAATTCAATGTACAAATTGGCAGCGCGACGGCACGCGGCCGCACCTAGCGGCAAGCGGCAGAGCGCGCGGCGTCCCCCCTCCCTTCCCCCCGCGCGACCCGCATATTCAGTACTACACATAACCCAAAAGAACTTAACTAGGAAATGCAGCCGGAAAAAATTAACTTCTTTCTGGTCTCATTTTCAAACCAAATTTGTAAATTAAACCAGAAAAGGGAAACTTTTTCTGGCGTAATTTCCATTTCACTTTTTGGCTTTTTTTCCAAAAATTTGGGTTAATTTCCTTGTATTCTGGCGAATTTTCCTTTTTGGTTTTTGACGATTTTCCAAAAACTTTACGCCACAATTATTTTGGCTCTTTTTCCCAAACACTTTTTGACGTAATTTCTTTTGGCGTAATTTCAGGGAGCCGCTTCTCTGATCATGTTTTCTAACGAATTGATTGAAAACACTGATCGATTGTTGAGATATATTGCAATTTGAATCTTTACAACCAACCTCTGTAATCAAGTCTTTAGATTATCACCAATCCATGTCTCTTCAAAAACCAGGAACAATTAAGGAAAATACATTATTGCTCTAAAATTGATGACAATACCTGGAACACAGTTTATAGTTTTTCTTTGCTTCTTATCAGTCAATGATCGTGCAAGGTACCTACCTGAGAGAACATCCCAAGTATGTCGTAATCAAATTTAAGTCACGTTCCTCTTTGCTTTATAAACACAAAAAAATAAAAAATTGTTGATAAGGTAACAACGTCATACATGCAATTTGATAGAATGAAAAACATGTGACATCTGCCCATCACGTGCCTACCCAATTGACTGACATTCTTCTGCGGAAGAATAAATATTTGAAGGGAAAACATTTCTTCTGTCAGGAGACACATCTGAGGTCGTTTGTTGGACATCCCTGTCACAATACGCCATTGGCTGAATTTTGACATTAAAGGTCATATTTATAGTTGTTATCTTTTGACGTCTGTGGAGTGCGTTTTCTTTCTCAGTTGCGTCAGAAGTATCTCATAACCAATTCCGACTTGTTTCAATGCCACAGCCACGCAAAAATTTTATTAAATTAATAATATTTTCCCCCACCCACGTGTGCCAAGTGCCACCCATGACGAAGTTGCTCAAAAGTTCAATAAATATTTCACCCGTAAATTCCAAGCGGACTGAATCACTGGACGCGAAAATCCGTTGAGGTTGCATCGGTGGTATAATAGTGGTAAAAATAATTTCAATGGTTTCGGTTGAGTAAGTGCTGAAATGTGAAAATGTGAACATGCGAAAACCGCAATTTTTATCTCATTCGCGGCTATAAAATAAAACAAACGGTGGCCATAAAGAAATTGAATTCAATTAGAAGCGCGGTACTCCTGCACCTCCCACCGGATGTTTGTTTTTCACTCTTTTTAAATATTCCACTTATTTCTATTAATAATTTTGGTTTTTATTTATTTTTAGTATTCAGATTTTCATTGACGCAATGCCAAGGTGAGCATTTGTTTGTTGTAGCTGTGCGGCACGACTAATCATCATGTCCTCCATGCGGAGAGATCTTTAAAAGCTGTTCCTATATTTCACGGCGTGCAGTCGTCTCATTTTATTTTGTTTCATTTTTTTTTTTTCTTAGGTTGAGATACTTAATGGTTTGGCGAACAGATACGAATTGTGGCGAACGGTCAAGATACGAAAATAAACCGGCTTTCCTGACAGATGTCGGAGTAAATTTTCCGCTTTTGAATAAAAATAAGTTCCATATGTTTGGAAGGAGGTTGGGTATTTTACGACGGACATAACGCGGGTTCTGGGAATAGTAACTGCCCGAACACAATGGCGAAGCTGTAGTGGAAGTAGGCAGCGCTGTCAAAGTTAAAATACACGTAAGCCCTATAGCGCGAACACAATGCGAAGCTGCTGCTGTAGTATGAATTGTATGGTGAAGCGCAAAGTTCAGCCAACTTCAACTTTCTACTTCCACTGCAGCTTCACCATTGTGTTCGACCAGTAAAGACCCCAAATCACATTGATTTTTAGATTGACAACTGCCATCATGATCACCTAACTCTTTGAACTATTCAAATAGCTCTGAGCAACTATTACTTCGATCCATACTCGCTGGCCAGCAAATAAAATTCCAATCCAATCAATTATTCCACTTTCGAGGGGCTGCAACTTCTCAATAAAATAATCCAGATACTAGAATAATTTGGAAGAATTCTTCAGATCTGCACTGTGTGCTTTCACATATTGGTCGCAGCAGGATAACTAATAAGTTGCATCTCGGTATTTTGTGTTTATAACAGCCATAGAAAAGGGTGTTTTTTTTAGAGTCGGAGAAATTTAAATTGAATTGAATTGCTTTATTTGACCCATAGTTTTATGGCATAAATGTTTGTATATGAATTCGGGCAGCTGCTGCTGGAACGAACATCGAGTAATCTGGAGGTCCAGTTTTCACACACTCTTCGCAGTAAATCAGTTGTATTTCCGCAATAACTCGTCGAATGTTGGCTTCCAAGTGCTATGTTAATAAACAGAATTTCTGCGTTTGGAACGATGATAATCTACAAGCCATTATCGAAACACCTTTACATACAGAAAAAGTCACCGTTTGGTGCGTTTTTGATTGGAATCATTGGACCATATGTCTTCAAGAATGATTATTGTCAGAAGCGGTAAAGAGATATGATTACTAACTTTTCCATGCATCAATTTGAAGGCATTAATGTTGCAGGCATGTGGTTTCAGTGATACAATTAATTTACTGAATGAAACATTTAAGTTCCGTTCAACAGGCCTAGCACACGCGTCCTCTATGACTATGACTCATGACGTTCATTGATGAAAATGCTCTGATGGAATGTTTACCCTTTGATGCCCGAATTAATTTGGGCGGTGTTAACATTTTTTTGATGACATTAAGTTGTTGGTCTAGACTCATATATGAACTGGTATCAAATTCAAGGTTCTATGTTTCCTGGTTTGACCGCTAGGGGGTGTTGACTCTAATCAATAATTATGTTACTGAGCTCAAACTAAAATTTTTTTTTCTCATCTTATTGCCTGACATATTTTAAGTGTCAATTTATGTCAATACGAGCTAGTTTTACTAGTGTTACTTACAATACATACATACATTGTCATTTCAAAGAATCAAAGACAGTGCGATTGCACCCCAAGGTTTGAAAAATACCAACACATACAATCCACAAAAGAAGTGTGGATTGTATTTATATTTTGAATAAGTGACATTTCGCCAGCAAGTGGCTTTCGTCAGTGTTTTTATTTTTTAATTAATTTAGATAATTGTACTTATTAATTAATTTGAAAATCGCCCTATAGCGTGCACAGTATGTTAAAGCACGGGAATATGAAGTCTTACTTCGTTGTGTGTGTTAGTTTTTGTGTTTATAGGGACAGAAAATTGACATGTAAAAGCGTGTCATTGTGATTTATATATATATGAGATATGAGATAAGATAATATATTTTACATGTATTCTGAGCTCCATGACAATAAACTGGATATCCTTAATATTGTTCCTTACAATTAAGGTATTGGTACATAAAGATATTATATCTTGAAACAACAAATGACTGACAATTTCCTCTGCCAAAGACGAAGAACTGAAAGGACGAAAATATTGCCCACTCACATATTGCCCATTGACGTGCATATAAGTACCTGGTGTCGTGTAGCGCTATTACTTACA
Organism: Brachyopa scutellaris; assembly: GCA_949775065.1. Classification (NCBI taxonomy): domain Eukaryota; kingdom Metazoa; phylum Arthropoda; class Insecta; order Diptera; family Syrphidae; genus Brachyopa; species Brachyopa scutellaris. Next base: position 88,771,585 of record OX459114.1, on the reverse strand, counting down.
GTAAGGCTCTCCTCTGTTTCCGAAAAATCTTGTCTTTAACACCATATACTAGGTACTCCACTTTCAAACTAGATTTCAGAAAATCCACTTAAAAAAGTTCCAAATAGCTATTTTCACCTGCGGATCCTAGATAGACTGCAGCGTCGGATTAGGTGTCTTCTCAGCCGAACTAAAAATTTCCAAATCCCTTCGCCTTCTTATTGCTGTAGGGGGGTCTTCCAGGCGAAAGTGTACTTACAATCGAAGATCTGTGTAAAGAGCACTACATTCATAAAGGAGGTAGCAATTCTAGCAGGCAGCCAGTCCGCTATTAAAGCCTTTCACGGGTGGAAACACATAATAAGTACCACAATGGGTTCACATTAACCTAAGTGTGATGAGAATGTGACCATTCTATCAGCCTTTCTTGCAAGCCAATTCTAAATTGAAAACTCTCAACAACTGTGCCATTTCTAGGAAGACTTGGCCCGTTTACAACAAAAACAGAAAACGAGCAGAGATAGCCAGAATCGTAACAATCAGTACGGATAATTGGCCAATCGGGGTTCATGCTCGTAGGTATCCCATTCAACACGGTAGCGCAGCTACAGGTGTGCGTCTGCGAAAGAAAGCCTATTTAACTCTCTCTGTGAATGCCATGATCTAGCCAGAGGCAGAGGGCTCGAACTCAGCGGATACTTCCAAAAGTTCATCTCAAAACACACCTCAACTACCAAATTAAGCTGTGGCAACCTGTATTGCCACGTGTTTGTGATCATCTCAGAGTTTAGGGCGTCAATATTTTAAAAAGTAGTAGAAAAGTAAAACGCAACGATTAGCGTAATTTTCCAACATCTACTGAATACGTCCATTATTGCAACCGAAACAACGACAGTTCAAAGAACTTTTTGAAGATCTCATTCATATTTTACGATATCAAGTTCACTGTCCATTTATGTATGGTTTCCTCAATGCAAAAGCTGCTACTAATTTACGCCTTGGAATGCGAAAATGCATCATATACAACGCACTTGTCGGTCGCATACAAAAATTTGCAACGCTGTGCGTACAAATCTAGTTCGCAGCATTCTCATTTGTACCCAATTTATTGGACATGTAATGCGAAAACGCATGTGAGGACTTTTTCAACAGACTGGAAACAAAAAACTAGGCCAATGAGTGCAGATCTAAATCACTTATAGAAAATAAACGTGTTCTAGAATTTGTACATCAGTCAGCCGGTCCGGCCCGCGTGGCGTCATGGCGCGTCCGCGGAGCAGAGGGAGCTTGCTTCATTAGTGAATTCAATAAAATCGTGTTAAATGAAATAAATGGTTGAACATGTGAACAATAATGTAGACCTGGGCAATCATAAGATGATCATAAGCCAAGGAATTTCTTTTGTCGAAAATTTGAATTCAGGAATACAGACATTCAGCCAGATGTAACCTAAATGTGAAGGGTCATTCTTTATTATCATACAAAAGATGTACAGACAATTCTGTACACTTCTACACTTATGGCTCTAAAACCAATGATGGAGTAGGGGGAAGTGTTTTGTCAGACGTACATATGTACATATTAAATCTCAATCTCTCCTTCCGCCTCCATGATCACTACAGCTTATTTAAGTGGACATTATGGCGGTTTCAGAAGCACTGTCCTGGATCAATGGAAATTTAATGTCTTCTAACGATATTCCCGGATACTCAGGTGGTCTCGAAACCGCTGGAGGACCACCTAAAACTGTCGTTCATCTCATATAGAGATGAGTGGCTGGGCATTTTAACATTCACCTATACATACTGCGTGTCGGGGTACAGAGACATTCCAGCGAATTGTAAAGCTGACGAATTCGCTAAACTAGGAGCAGCAACACCTATGCTCCCGGAAAAAGAAAAGATAGGCATCCGCTAATGTGACCATTTATTTTTTGGCAAAAAGCGGCGGGTTTGGCGGGGTTCGCAAAAGTAGATCAGCACAGCCAATACATTGCTGGAATTGGAATACAAACTAGAAATAAACAACAATTACGTTATACGTTTCCTTTTCCCAATATGTTAAATTGTACCACCACACGTTTCACAAATTTCGAATTGTCATCGGTTTTTTTAACACATGGAAAAGCAGCTTCAAAATCTAGCACAAGCGTTACATATTTGTTAGCTTTTGGATTTTTTGACATTTCGGATGTGGTGTGTCTCTCTTTATAAAGGGTTGGTGATGATTGATGAAATATCTCTTTTCAAAATACCTTTTTCAAAATCCCATTTCCCAAAATAGAATTATTGAGAGAAGGCGCGGCGGGAATGTTTTTCAATATTTTTCGCTTTAATTTCCTTACTAATAAAACAAAAAAATATTCTTGAATTTATCGTGAATTATGTAATAATTTTGCTTTAATTTTTTTCCTGTTTTTCCTTAAATACATAAAAAGGTAACACCGGCCACAAACTGTCTACGGCAGTTTAAGCGGGTAAAACGCGCCAAAGCAAGTAAAATGGTCACATTAGCATCCTCCTTGCTACTTACAAGCTATCTTTCAAATATGACACAGTCCATAAAACCATTCTTAGGTCGTGTGCCAATTGCGTTAATTGTTTATCCACTGGCTAATATTTGACGTTTCTACCAGAGGTGGATAAAATTTTAGATTTTTGCTCGATTGGATTAAATGGGATTTTTCTTGTGCTATTTTTCATTAATTTCCCACTAGAATTGAAAATTTTCCCCTTTCATTTCATTCACATCAGATTTTATTATAACTAAAATTACCAAACTGTTTTCCCAGTTTTAAATAAAAATATAACATAAAAAACATAACTAATAATTATTTTCCGTGTTAATGCTTTTGTTTGTAAATTATATTTAATTTGTGTACATGATTGTACAACAAAGATCGTAATTTGTAAATGGAAAATACAACGATAAAATTTCACCAATCAACATTATTCAAACTATCAATTTTACTTGTTTTTACACGATATTGCTCATATCAATTCCTTTTTTTTATAAAAAAATATGTTGAACTGGTTTTTACACAATTTTCACAATGGGTAGTTTTCCCATCGTATGTGAACACTAGTGCACTACATTTGTCCACTGACAATCGATTTGGAAGACCGAAACAAACACAAAGCTCTCGTCGTCTCTCTCATTCCTTCATGGGTATATACAAATGTCAAACATTAGCCACAGGATAATTTTTTATGCAGGCGGCTAATTTTTTGAAGTCTATATTCACCTCACTAGCGTCAAAAATTACCCAGAGGATAATATTTTAACGCAATTGGCACACGGCCTTAGATAGGAAGGTGAATCTGCTTGCCTGATCTAGACTGGATCCAAAGAAAAATTTGCACAGGGTTCTATTTTTCAGTTGACAGAGGTTAGGACAGTGACAGAGGAAATGTGCTCTGTTCTCATGTGCTTCTTTGTTACGGTATCCCCTACAAATATCATTATTTAGTCGTAATTTTTTCATGTGGTATCTTAGAGTGTTGTGCCCAGTTAGCACTCCTATCAGCATTGACAACGACCTCCTATCTTTTTGTAGGAGTTTCCTTGTTCTTGTTTTGCCGTATACGGTGCACAATTTTCTTGATACCTCGGAGGTGTGACCAGGGACCCAGCAGAGTCTTATATTGTGCTACGTGCCGAGAACCTTCAGCTCTTCGCGGCAAGACGTTACAAGCTTAGATGTTATTTACGTAGCAGCCTTTACTTGTCACTACTAGAACATCAGCTTGGAAAACGCTGCTGTGGTCTGGTAGTCATATGGAGCTGCTTATTCTTAGTTCTTCCTACACTACGTCCATCTTTGACCCATCAGTGTAGATGGACGTAGCGTCCTTAGATACTTCGTTTTTCTCGCACTGCTCTTTACTCGAAAAGGCCCACGAAATCCAAGTATGGCACAGTGTAGTCCGAATTGATGTTTCCATGAATGTAGTTACCAAGTATCTTGGTGTGTCCATATGCATTCGATCTCCATCGCTTTGATCCTGCATATAGGTATAGCTCTGGAGGCAGAAAGTTAAGAATTGCTTTCAATCCCGCTGTTGGCGTTGTTCTATTCGCGGTGGTTGTTCCAGCAGTTTTAACATAACCTAAAACTTTGGTTAGATATAAGTACAGTGAACTCTCTCATAACCGGACACTAAAGGTACCGAAAAAATTTGTCCGGTTATGAGTGGTGTTCGGTTATGGGAGAAAAAAATAAATTGACATTCTTTAAAAAAGAAACACAATAGACATATGGTATTAATTTTATTTTATAAAGGAATTCATTTTTATGTTATAAACACAAATTATCGAAAAATACTAATTTCTGGCCATGACAATCAAGCGTAAAATTACACAAGATTACGCATACACTTAACATACAAACCTATTTAAAAAATGCAACTTTAATTATAAAATGCACATACATACGAAGTTGTTGGATAACACACGGACAAGACAGAATATTATGCCGTCAATGGTTGAGGAAATTAGCGGGTCATGACAATTCTAGGTGTGTTCGGACAAGACGGGATACCCTGACAAGAAATACAGTATACTTCCATATTCCGGTATTATTTGTCCTACCAGAGACAAACTTTCACTTCACTGTGTTAACCAGGATTTCAACCAAAATCTTATTTAAGTATAGATACAAACCAATTCTTGGCCTTAGCTTAATTGAGTAGGGAAATCCCTCCTACTCAAAGGGTTATTTAGTATTAGAGTAGGACTGCACATGTTGCTCGCCAAGTGAGATAGACGTTAATTTCTCTTTATGTATCTAATCTAGTTGACAAAGGGCGCTTGGCGAGTTCGCGCGGTGCAAAAGTAGTGATTCCTTGAAATTATTAGTTTAGTGAAATTTCAGGTCAACAACTGTAACAAGCGGAATCATTGTTATCTTTACCCAAATTTTGCACAAAATAATTTAAAATATCTCTCAGAATGCAAGAGATATGCGTGTGTCATTCAAGCGTTCTCCACCGAAAATCATGTGTCCGCAAACATGATAATAACGCAAAGGTATACTCCACAGTTTACATTTTTGTTTCGTTTCTTTGCACAGTGTAAGGACGAGGAAAACAAAACAAATATCAAAATAAAGTATGTAAAAAGTTTGCCATACGTAGATGTGTTTTGTCCATTTAAGAGAGGCCGACATTCTATTGCGGTTACGAAAATTCGTGTCCGTGTCCGGTTATGAGAGAGTCCGGTTATGGGAGAATTTTTTATATGAAATATCGTGTATTTATTTCCGTTCTTTGAAACCTGTCCGGTTATAAAAGTTGTCCGGTTATGAGAGGTGTCCGTAAGAAGAGAGTGTACTGTAGTTATTATTATGTATTCCTCAAATGCCTCTTTCCGAATATTAACGCCTTTCTCAATATATCCAGATAAAAACGCATACCCTTTTTGGTCGGATGAAATTCGTCAAGTTTTTTCTTAAGTTCGATGAAACACTTTAAGGATTTTTGATTTCTGAAGCCTGACTCATCTATCTTATTAACAAGAAGCTTCGACCACAAGGCTGCAGCTTAGCAGTCATTCTCTTCCTTCTTCAAAAATCGACATTTGTTAACATCACCGTGGCTGTGCTTAACTGCAGATAGAAAGCGCTGATAGTCGCCTCAATTTAATTTTGAAAAATTGTATTTATAATTTTGCAATTCTTCATTTCATTTTTCTATCAACAATCTCTTTAAAAAAAATTCAATAATCTAGCTGCCATATGTTAAAACATATCTCTGTCCACATCAAAAGATTTGAAGAGTAATAATCGTCCACCACTTTTAGCGAAATGCCATAAATCAATAAGCAACTTCAATATGCTAGACATATTTATTCGAATGGCATTTTAAATTTGATTTTTTTTTTATTTTCCTTTTAAAATGAGAAGAATTTAAAAAAAACGCATTTAACTAATTTATTTTCCGCTCAAAATACTTGTACCATCACTCACAGATGTCAGTCAATAAAAGATACAAAAATACATTTCTGTTTTTTTTTCTTATACATCTAAACGTCCAAAATGTTGATAAAGTTTCATTGAAATGCAAATATCAATTCTCTTGCGTACATTCTATCAAAAGTACGTCACAATATTCTAATCGGAGGGGGGAAACAAATCCTTTAATAGTTTCCAAACAATTTGGACCAGATGATCATCGATTTCGCGCCTGTGAATATTTTAACACGTGTCCACTTTGTCGATCAATAAATAATATTTTCAATTTTAAGCGTATACACCAGGCTAAATTGAAAATCAAAAATAATTTTGCGCGAAAACGTGCATAATTTTGTTTATCCGCAATGTGGCATATGGGATTTTATTTGCGGTCAAAACAAAATACCGCATGCGTCATTATAATCGCTCACCAAAGCCAACCATACTTTTGAACAAATGCCAATATGATAAATTCAAAAAAAATATAAATTCAAAATTCAAAATGTTTAAACTTTGAACATTCACATGTACACTCGTGAATAAGAAAAAAAACCACAAAGTTTTTCTTGTTATAAAATTAATTTTTATTTTTTGCTTAAATATGGAAAAACTTGTTAATTTAGAATAACACTAATAATATATAATTCACAATTTTTTTTGTATTTGTATGAAAAACGGGAACTTTACATTTTATTTAGACAAACAAGTCTATCAAAATTTTATTACGTATAGTCGTTCGGGGCAAGAGTGCGCATTTTGGACTTCGGACTTAAATTCTGAAAAATTTACAACAGTTACCAAACAAAAGAACCTATTATTTGGTTAAAGTTATACAAAAATATTTTATATTTTTTTTAATGTTTCATATGTTTTGATCAAAAAACCAAAGCAAATCAAGTTGCGCACTCTTGCCCCGAAGTCAGGGTAAGAGTGCGCAGAGGTATGGGTAAGAGTGCGCAACCAGTTTAAGTTACAGTTTTCGTAGTTGAAATGGTTTGAAACTGCGCTTTTGCTCAAACCAAGTTCTTCGGCTGCGTTTCATTGGCTGCTTCCATTTTAAATCAGCTCCCTAGCCTCGCAGATTTTCTTTTGGGTTATCAATTTCCTTTCCGTTTGTGTTTGGTAGATACGAGGCATTTTTCTGGAAAAACCAAAAATAGTAAAATAGTTCAGCTACGAGCTACCACCTACCGTCTACGCCTGTGACGTGCTCGTTGCATCTTTCGATAGAAGGTAATAGCTTAAAAATTGTTATTATTATAAAAAGTTAACTACATACTGTTATTATTATAAAATCCTTGTTGATTTTCTTTGTACTGTTAATCGGAAAATTTTCGTAGAAGTTGTTCATCATTGGCGGTAAGTAAAGAACACATTTTCTCATTTAGCGATTGCTGTTAATTTTTTCACAGATGGAGAAAATGGCACTACGTACTCTTACCCGCTGCGCACTCTTACCCCAAATGATTCTATACTAGTGTAGCTATAAAAAAAAACTTTAAAATAACAAAGTAAAAATAAAATAAGAATTTATTTATTAAAGTAATATACAAAATTAGTTTATAAATCTGGGCAGTCGGGCGAGTGACTTTTCGTCTGATGGGCTTAGGATTTCGGCAAGTTTTTGCGGGTATTGTCTGAAGGTTCATCAATTTTGGCAAGATAGGAAACATTCAATAAAAAAAAAATGTCTGACGGAGAGAACTGTTCGACAATTCGTACACTCCTCCGGAGATTCACAATTATAATAATGTTGGGACTTAAAGAGAGCTTCCCAGCTCAGATTCACAGCAGTTTTATGCAGTCTTCTCTGGTAAATGATGTATTGTACGGGATCCGGGAGTAACTATGCCGGATAGTGCTTTCACGGAAATCTTTGAGAGTTTTCCCAAGATTCAGTGAGACGCTTATATTGCTGCAGTTTGAATTATTACATTCTTGCAAAAATATAACACGCACACACAAATGGTTGCGAGATGCAGGCCCAGGTTCACCCCGAGCTGTAGCGCCACCTAAGTTAGTAAACAAACACTTGAATTTATTTATTTGGTTTTATTTTGGAACTGAGGCTTTCCTGGAAGGGATAGAGGAAGGCCTGCTTTAACAACTTACTGGAAATTGGATCAGACGCTGATGTCTACGAGATGTTTTTTAGGTCTTTCGATTCCAGCTTTCCGAGCAATGGAGCTCTCTACTGGACCACTTTTCAAATACTTGCCTACTCTCCATACTGCTGTATGCAGCCCAAATGAACCAATTGGCGATAATACCATTTAGGAGAGAATGAACATATCCACAACGGTTTGTCTACGGTTTGCTGTAGATATGCAAGTTCCACAGTATGGAACTCATTCTAAGATTCCAGCATTCCAGGCTGGAGAATGTTCCATAGTGGAGAGTTCGAAATCTATAGAAGGTTCCAGCCAAGAATAATCTACAGCCATTGACTGGAGTATAAATAGAGCCCGCGCGGTCAGTCAGTTAGTAGAGACTCAGGAATCAGAGTGTGTTGATAAACGATAATAAAGTGATTGCAAAGCGATTGTAAAAGATAAAGAGACTGTGAAAAGCGAGTGTTAAAGGAAATTGAAATGTGATTTTATAAATGAGAAACGATAAGTGAATAAATAAAGTGTGAAGAACCGAGAAAAAGACTTGTGTTTGATTAATTAATACAGAATAAGGATTTATCCAAACGAATCCTGTATTTCTATCCACAGTGGGATAGAAAACCCATGGCGTGAATATTACAATAGCCGTGTTTTATTATGCTGATCTGATACGGATCAGATCACAGGCATAATAAAACAAACTGGATTACAAGCCTCTTTAGCTCAGATACAGACCTTTAGCGCGAAGTTGCCGTTTTATTAGACAACCTTTAGCCGGATACAGACATTTAGCAGGTTTTTAGCGCATGGTTCTACCACGGATATAGATATTAGCCGGTTTTTTGCGCAGGTTTCTGTCACGGATACAGATAAGCAACGTTCACAAGCGGAACTGAGAAATAGCCGAACTAATGTTTAGATCACGAAAATTGATCCAAAGAACATCAAGATATCGTATTGTTATGGTATTGCATAAAAACCAATGATCCAATCTGGATCACGGGTGATAATAAAACGCGGCTAATATACGATTTTATTTCAACGGTCGACATCATTTCAAATTTTTGAAAAAAAAAAACGAACCGAACGATATGTGTATTTGTAATAAATTGTCTACTGGAAGGAGACTTCCAGCTAAATGCTACATTTGTCCTTGCACCTTAAAAGTTGGCATAAATTCTTGCTCCAAAATTTGCTTAGCACCAATGAAGTCATTTGAATAGAATTATTATAAGATCGTATAGACTGAATGAATGGCTTGGATAAAGGATTTTCCATAGACTATTAAAGAAAAAAATGATGCAGGTGGGTTAGCAATTTCCTTCAATCTAACTTTTCCGCACGCTCTTACCGCAAAACGTCAGAACATAATACGTACATACATTTATCTGTATCTGTCCCAAGCCCTACATCAACTTATCATACAACAAATTGCAACCAAATTTATCCAGTTATTGGATTAGAGTTGATCGAACAATTACAATACATATATGTACGTTAGCACGAACCATTCCAAATCACTTATATGTACTACACGCATGTATCGCATACACGCATACCCTCTGCCGCTGGTACATTGATGCTGGCAATAGTCTCCACTGACCGTTGTCGCGAAAGTATACAAACAATATTTCTTTATGTTATTACTTTTCTTACAGAAAATGTACAAAGTAGATTATGTATGTATGTATATCAAAATCTTTGCTGTGAAATAATCTAAGCAAATATGTAAATTTTATTTTAAAATATTATTTAAGAACTAAGATAGAGCGAGATAAATGCCAAATAAAGTAAAATATAAACTTTTCTCTTTCTCATTTAGAAGATTTTTATTGAAATATATTTATTTTTTTTTACCAATTTTATAGATTTAAGCCAACCAGAATCAATTGCAAAAAACCACATCCAAATCCGTTCAGTATAGTGTTTTTTTTTGCGGCACATACATACCTACATACTTCTCTTTAGACTTCCTTTTATAAAAGTAGTGATTAAAAAAATACCGAGCACTTACCAGTAGTCTTGAAGGATATTCAGATAGTAAAAATATTGACAATAGCTAAATGAATATATGCTTATATGTATATATGCTTTCACCATTCATAAATTGTTTCCCGTTCTTTCCGCATACAAATTCCGAGGGAATACAAATTATTTCGATTGTGAGGTTGTTTTTTTTTGTCCACGAGTGTACCTAAACATACGAGATACCAGGATGTGTGTAGATATTTATGTGTAATATTTTTGGGCAAATTGCTTAAATTTTTCGCAGTTAATTTTCTTGTTTTTTTTTTTATTCAATGCATGCATTTAAAAGTCAAAGATTTATTGTTCCTTAATTCGTCCGTTGAGGTAAAAAGTTAAAAAAATCTTTTGTTTTTTAATTTAATTTTCGGTTTATTTATCCATGTGCGTTATATATATTTTTTTACTTATTTACCAAAAAAGTAATTTTTTTCGTTTTGTAGAAAATTAGAAATGCATGCGTTTCGGTCTGATGAGTTTCAATGTAATGTCGCCCATTAGTCTCTGGGAAGGCGGATGCGTTTCTTTGTTTCACCTTCGGCACTCTTGATCCGCTTCCGCATGTGTTTTGGTAAAACGCGAAATACTTCAGAGTCAATTTGTACAGGCATTGAGTTCTGGCGCATTGCGAACCATTTGATTTTTTCCATTTTGATTGTTGTAGCTGTAAAAGTGGAAAATAAGTCTTGATTAGTTTCAGCTAACTGTTATTATATCTTGCGTTAAGGACTGCGTTTTTTTGAAGAGCCGTTTTGAGAGTGAATTAAATAAAATTGTATGTTTGTAGTTACTAATTGTACGACGCCGAAATATGCGATCAAGCGAGAGTATTGCTGTTGTTGCTGATAGTGTGGCTGAGGACCCAAAACCTCTCTATTCTTCATGCTGTACAAGGAGTTAGCCTTTCTACGATCTCAACTTGACGAACTTTACGATAAGACTTGGGCATGCAACCATATAAGATCGAATCAACACAAGAACTGAGGCCCCAAGATCACCAATCTCGTCGTATGTTCGCTGATTCTTCTGAAACGAGAATGGCCAGATGGTGACTAATGGCGAACGGTATCGGGCTATGATAACTGACTTTTTGTGGCCTCAATTGGATGAAATGGGGCAACGTTCTATACATCGGGCGTTACATTGGAGTTGTTGGAAGAAAAGATCCCAGGACGCGTTATTTTTAGAAGAGGCGATGTTGAATGGCCGGCCGCCAAGATCGTGTGATTTAACGCACTTAGACTTTTTTCCCTGGGGCTACGTCAATTCGCTGGTTTATGGCAATAAAAAACTGAACAACCGGAGAACAACATCATTCAAACCATTGGTGAGATCTAGCCCGACTTATGCAGCAGAGACCTTTCGGATCGAGTTCTGTTCCGCGGAAGCCATTTGAGTAATATCATTTTTAAAACATAATTGTATTGATTCTGGATCTGGGGCTTAAGCAAAAACTAATTTAATGGATCGACTCGTGTGTAGTCAAACCCATCCTACTCACAGGCTTGACTTCAAAGAGCATATGATATATGTATGTATGCAAGTGAGAAAGCCTCCTGGGCAGTAGCGGCGCTGTCCAAATGCAAATACTGGAGGACCAATTAGAAATTTGCCAGCATCGGTGACCAAGTCGTACAGGAGTGCAGGATGCCCATCGATATAGAAGCGAAAAAGTCAGTGAGCAAAGCGGGAAATAGGCGGACAGGTGACACCAAGAGGACTGAGAAACTAGAGACAGGCGAAGCATGGCAGACTGACAATGAAGTCATCACAACCATAATGCAGCAGCTTTTCTTGAATCAACATTTTCCTTCTAACCTTTCCATTCCCCTTAGTCTGTCTTACTCAGCACAGTTCCTAAGGGGGACACAACGGGCCCGACTGGCGGCCTTCGTGAAGAGGAACTTCCTCACCCTCTCAAAGCAACCAACCAAAGGATTTGTTTTGCCCTATGGCTCGAGTAATCATATATCTACTAACAAACCTACGAGAGCCATAGTACTAAATAAAGACAGCCTCTCGGTCAAAAACCGGATGTAAGGCGGTCGAAAGTAAAGAAAAAGACGCCCGCGCCGACAAATTCCTTCTCGCTTCGAATTTAGAAAACATTTTTTGGTCTAATTAATTTGTAAACGTTTCAGGCATCTCCCGCTTACAAGCAATTATCAAATATCTTACGTCATCCCAATAAAAAGTATGCCGTCTTCGGCACTACATCCGCTTGGTCTGCCAAGAGATTTTTATTTACGCTACATTCACAGATTCGAAATTCTACCTAAAAACGGTTCTCAACTTACCTGCGTCAGAATAATGCCTCTTCTCTGTCTTTGTTGTTGTTGTCGTGGTTGTCGTCGATTCCATTGTAGATTTGTTATGAATAAACGTAGTGCTCGTCGAGGCGGGAATATTTTTGGCCCCGTCCACCTGCTTGCTATTACCGTTGTCGTCGTCGGGCGTGGAATCATTTCGCATCGCGTCGCCACGCTGTAGGGTAAGACGTCTTGCTGCCAAAGTCGCCTCTAAATTGGAAGGCATTTGTGCTGGTTCGTCATCTTCTGGCTGTGTTCCGCGATTGACGTCATTCTCTGATGATGTGGACAGATTGTTGTCCCCTCTCTGGCCATCAATGGAGTGCCACGTCTTTATTGTTGATCGAGGAGGCAATACCAATGGGGTTAATTTTAAGTCATCTGAATCATCGGCGGCGTGGATTTGCTCACGCGTTGGCGTCGAATGAATGCCATCCGTTTCGTTGGAAATTCCCAGCGCTGAGGGTAATGAATTGACGCCCACTTGCCGATGGTATTGTTCCTTAGGACTTCGTTTACCAACTTCCTCCTCGACAAGTTGATCGAGAGACTCTCCAATCGCATCGTTTCCAAAAGACGCTTTTGTTTCTTCGGTCAGCGATGACTTTGTTCCTACGCTGGCGCGGCGAAGCCTGCGTCGGGTGAGGAAACCTCTTGCACCGGCTTGGATTTTCGTAGCCGCTGAGATGATAGTGGTATCGGTGTCGGTCGAAGGGAAGGTGTCCAAAGCGGTGCTTATATTGAAGTCATCGTGTGTGCGACTCGTGTGCTGCCCGGGATCGTAGTAGTCTGAGTCAGCCTCGGACACAGAGTAGGCCATCATTTTCTTTCGAACATCTGCTGACGTGGCGTCATCCATGCAGAAACTGCCCCCACTTTCTTCAGTGGACTTTTCCGGATCAATGTACTTGATGGCGTCATCGATTGTCACGGACTTAAAGAGATGACTGGGGGGCTTATAAGCGCTCCGTTCGTCAGCGACTGTCTTCATGCGGTGCAAGGTTTTGGAATCAATTTTGTCATTGAAAATGTCATCGGATTCTGTCAGTTGGTTGGAGGTGGAGTCGCCAAATATGACTGATTCACTTTGAGCACTACTCTCGCGGGTTGTATCGCCGCGTTGAAGCTTTTGAAGGATGATGTCATCTTCGACCTCAATGGAATTGGATTTTTGAAGCTCTTGCATGGGCTTGATCGGGTCACAAGTGGGTTCGTCAAAGGCGATGGGTTGCTCTACGCTATCAGTGGAGATCTGGTGCTCTGATGCACGTCTTTGCTGCATGCGTGCAACCATTGCTTCAGTTTCGTGGATCTTTTTAGTCATTGCTTCAAGGGAGTCAGACATAGGAGGTATATCTAACACATCGTTGTCTGAGGCATCATCGTAGCCAGGAGTGGTGGTGGTCGAGTCAGCCTTTGTTGTTGTTGATTGAAGCTCGGATTCATCTTGATCCGAAGCCGCTGATAGAGGTGTAGGTGGAATGTTCCTTTTGATGCATGGTTTTTCGACAACCTCTTCGGTGGCGTTTTCTGTTGGAAGATCACGTGGTTCAATGGTGTTTAAGTCAGTCTCAGTCGAAGGTAAATTTTGATCGATAAGTTTCTCTAATTTTTCCTGAATTTCTACATCTAGACTGGTAGGGGACTTCTGAGCTCTGGAGGGTTTTTCGTCGGGTATATCTTTTCCATCGGTTGAGACCTTAGATTCGTCAGATGCTTGGCTCAGATTATCGACATCCTTAGAAGCAGTTTTCTTTTCATCGGAAGTTGGTGTGACTTCTATCGATTCCGAACTATGGCCGCCGCTTTTTTCAAGCTTGTGACTTGGGGAAAGAATATCAGAAAGACCTCCATCGAGAATTTTCTTAGCAATTTCTATGTCTTCCTGCGAAGGTAAAACACTTTCTCTAGGAGATGGTGTCGGTTCGTGTTTTCCTTCAAAAGCATTTAAGGCTATTTCCGGTTTGATGCCTTTTTCCAAGACTGCCACCGTCTGCTCTGCTACAGGTGAAATTTCTTTCTCCGGAGACGTTTCACTTAGATTTTCATCAACACAATTTGTGACGATTCCAACATTTTCCTTGGTCTCATCCATCGACTTGTCTTCCACGCTTTTTTTACTTTCGAAGTCCACACCCTTTGAGTCCTTCTTGTCGATCTTGTCGGAAGGCACAGATTCCAGACTTCCTAAAACTTTTTTGAGTGACTTTTTATCTTCTGAAGGTGTTCGTTCCGGAGTTTTAGGTTTAACTTCATGCTTGGTTTCGGGATCTTTTGAGCTTCTTATGCCAAGGATTTCCTCCTTTATTATTGGTTCATCAACCTTCTCGCCTAAAGGTTTTCTTTCGTCAGCTTTATCTTCAGTTTTTGATGTGACATTATCTGCTTTGTCTTCGCTTGACTTTTGAGACACCGAGTCGGCGTTTTTTAGTTGCTGATCAAGTCCTCCAACTTCTTCTTTAGAATCTTCAACTAGAGAAGGAGATTTGACATCCCCCAAGGCACTGTCTTTACTTCCAGTTTTGTCTATGCCCTTTGTCTGTGGCATCTGGTCGGTCAATTCGACAGATTCTGAACTTTTTTCTGCTGACTCTTCAGAGGAAAGCTGATTCCTTTCAATTTTCCTTATCAAGTCTTCGATTGCATCCTTTTCATCAAGAACTGAATTAACAGTTGCACTTAAGACATCTACAACCTCTTGATCTTTCTTCACCAAATCTTCAGTGCCTCCCTCTTTTTTTATGAACTCTAGAATCTGAGGTATATCCTCCACATCTTTATCGACATGTTTTCCATCTAAAGCAGCTTTACCTGACTCTTCTGACACTGACGTGAGGATTTCCTTCACCGTGTCCTTCTCCGCCGCCTTATTTTCACTCTCCACTGCTTCATTTCGGCCATCAGTTTCTTCGTCAAGTTCCATTTTTTCAACACTTTTTTCCCTAACAATTGGCATTGAATCTTCAGTCTCTTTCTCCTTTTCAATGGATTCAAGAGCTTTAGAGATCTCCTCCACATCTTTATCGACATGTTTTCCATCTAAAGCAGCTTTACCTGAGTCTTCTGACGTGAGGATTTCCTTCATCGTGTCCTTCTTGTCACTAGCAATTACGTCACTCTCCACTGCTTCATTCTGGCCATCAGTTTCTTCGACAAGTTTCATTTTCTCAAAACTTTTTTCCCCAACAATTGGCGTCACATCGCCGACATCTTGTAAATTTATCATTTCGCCATTTTGTTTTTTCTCTACATTTTCGACAGAATCTTCAGCCTTTGAGATTATTTTGTCTTTCTTTTCGTCGCCGTGTTTGACAGTTGCACTTTTCTCACAAATGTCAATTGACTCCATTTTATCACCACTGTCGTCTTTTTTCTTCTCAACATCTTGTTCTTTAGGTGAAATTTCAGCGTTGGCCGCACTGTCATTACTTTCAATTGAATGTTCAGCAGTTTGCAACTCTCTTTCAGTCCGCATATCATTTTCGCTATCAACATTAATTGGTTCACTCTTAGCTTGGGGTTCCAGAGTTGATTCTCTATCTGACATCTCATCTTCTGATGATGGTGGTAAAAAAGAAATCGCAGGATATTCACTTATTGCATTTGAGCTGTCATCTTGAATTGGTTGCTTATCATCTTCAACGATTGCAATGGTAAACACTGAAGGTTCAATTTTATCGTCGACACTTTGAATATTTGACATTTGACTGATAACTGTTGTCTCCAGTTTATCTACACTTTGCTCTTTATGAGTTTTCTCCGGCGTTGACATCTCAATGTCGTCTTTGTTTTTATTACCGTTAGTTCCGATGACCTTTTCAGCATCTTTGTTTGTTGAATCGCTTACGATTGGATTCGATTCTTCCATAAGGACAAAATGTTTTATTTCATCGATGTGTTTCACCGGTGCGTCAGAATTATCTTCTGTGTCGCCGACATTGGCAGCTGAAAATAAATTTTATGACTACATATATTTTTATACAAACATATCTACTCGTAAACCATCTTATGAGTGTTTCAGTGACGTAATTTATCTTTCAATATGAAAATATTAAATATTTTTGGTTGACGGCCATCATTCCATTTGATATTGAAGTGTGTACTGTACATTGTAAGGGGAAAGACGTATTTAAACTAAAAGCTACATACATAGTTGTATAAAAATTGAATAGCAACTAAGGTGAGTACATATAATATGGAAGTACACATTGGAGAATCGATAACGGTCACTATGCACCGGTTGGGGGAATGACCCCACTCCCGCAATAATGCTTCTCTTTGACAGCAGCTATTAACTGCAAAAGTATAAAGATTTATTCGTCATCGGATAAAGAAAGTGTGTATTTTATTTTCCCGATTTAATAAGAACTTTAACAAAGTATATTTTAAGAAACCGCTACTACTTCGGTTTGGTGAAACAACTGAATTAAAAACCCCTTATTTGGAAAACGACAATTATGCTCTACAAAGCATTGATTCTCCATTTCTGATCTATGATGATACCGCGTGTGCTGGACGATAAGCAGGAGATCACAGTAGATTTTGAACATTTTCAAGAGAAAACTTCGTCGCATATGCAAGGAGGGCGAATGGAAAAGAACGTGATCTTTATGAGTTGAATCAAGATGTTGATGTTGTTTGAAAAGACAAAATACAGGGTAGGGTGGCTGATAAATCGGTTCCATTTTGTTTTTACAGATTGGCATTTAGATTTAACAAGTATGGACGATTAAGATGGTGACACGAGGATTTGGACAGTGCATCACTATCATGCTTTGAAGTCTGTAATTGTAGTCCAAAGAGAGTTAGGCGGACGTTGAGCAGCATTCCTCAAAGCAGACGGACTGTGATAATGCTATAGTTAACCCTTTTGCCAAGCATGCGACAGTCACAAGAAGGCCTTATCATAGAGATCCTTCAGTTAGGATAAAGGATACGATTGCTGCTGTATCTGCTGCCATACAAATCAATCCTAGCGTTTTCACCCGGAACTTATTTACTGAAATGGGAACAAGCAGATAATCACTGCAGCAGACTTACCAATTCGCTTGGAGTTTTGTCAGAAGACCATTCAAATGGTGGAAGAGGACAAAAACATGTTAGATCCCATTTTTTGTCTGATGCAGCCTATTTTGATTTAAACTGCAATGTAAACAAGAGAAAACTGTCGAAAATGGAGTCGCTCTAACCCAAAGATACTCTATGAGACGTGACTGTATCCAACTCGAGTCACAGCGTGGTGTGTAGCTTCATCGAGCTGCGTTGCCGAGCTATACGGTTGCACTGTAACGATCAATGGAGACCATTATTTAAAGATGTTAAGGGAGTTTTTTTATCGCAGAACCAAGCCAAAAGAGAAACCCTTTTAGCTCTGGGTGGTTTCAGAAAGATGGTGCATCTTGACACATAGCCAGGCCTGTTATGACAGAATTGCAGCAGAATTCTCAAATAAGCTGATTTCCAGGAACTCTATGTACATTCTGTTGAACTTCATGATCTCCTTACGTTTTTTTTTTTAGTTATTATAAACAGGCGGTCTACAAAACTAAACCCAACAATGGATATATTTATTTTCTAATTTTAAGCATCTGAAATTTTTAACAAATTAAAAATAAAAACTTCTGAAAAAGTATTCATCCCTGCAATTGAACCGGAGTTGTTATTGGTTAATTATCAGGAGAAATCCTAGAGAACTGTAATAGTAGGTAATTGCCACAAATCCTGCATATTATTATTGACTGGTTCGTCACCTATTGGACCTTTTAACATGCTATGGCAGAGTACAGGGAGCCAATTACTGTTTTCTCATTTGCACTTTCGATGTAATTTAACTCTATTCAATGGTTCTCATTCTTTTGATTTCTGTTAACGCTTCACTATTGCAAGGTTTCTTTCCAGTTAGATTCGGCCAGCATTCTAAGGATCCTACTCTATTCAGTGCGACATAATATGCCTGACCGGCTGTGCATATCCTAGGTCACAGGTATACTACGGCATAATCTACTGTTGAGCTTTGCATCTTATGAACAGTAGAAACCCAAGACAGTGGTATTGATAGCATTCTACGTTCAGCAGTGCCGTAGCTAATTTTTGCTGGGAATTGCTTAGCCATTGGGTCTACTCTATGAATGCTAAGTTTCCCAAAGTCCACGCGTACTTATGATATTTGACTTTCATGTAGTTGGTCACGAGCGTAGAGCGGCAAACGATTTCTGTGACAAATATGTCGGTACGTACGTACATACATAGGTATATTGGCTTGGGTGGTTTTAATATGAGAAATTTTACTCAGAATGTATTGAGATTCTACTTGTCTAACTCTTTTATTTGATACCCATATTAAGTAGGTCATGAAGATAACGGTAATCCACCATCTTGGGGGCGTCCGCCATTTTAGATTTACAACGTCATCAAATATACTATATTGTATTGTCACTGGACTTACATATGCATACAAAATGAATGATCGGATATCTGGAAGTGAATGTAAAATCGTTTCCCAGATTTCTCCCTCACAGAAAGTGAGGTTATACAGCTTGTAACATAATAAAAATGTATTATTAAAAAAAATATTATATGAGTTTCTTTAGCAACATTCATCAGCCACTCTGTACTTTGACTACTCGGCTCGGTCACATCGAGTGATTACTGTGATTACAATCACAATCCCCAGGTTCAAAGGAACAAGGAGGACCGAACCTCCATTTTACGACCAAGTGTAGAGCATGAATGAAGTATCCATAGTATTCGTGTGGATAGCAATACTAACAAGGAGCAGTTTCGTAAAGTCTCCTCAACTTCATCAAAAGAGTTGAAACTCTACTAGTTCCATTAACTGACTTTGGGTTACAATAGATCTTTTAGGTCACAGTGCCCTCCACAACTGACGGGTCAGAATCTCTAAAAAAAAAAACAAGAAGCAGTTCCTTTAGTAGAAATGGAAGTATGTATCATGTATGGGAGGAGAGTCGTAAATACTAACAAGTACTGTTCTCGAAAGAGAAGACAGCAGCTAGCTCGGGAGGGGATCTGCTAACCACAGCGTTGGTTCGTGCGGCACTCCTTGAAGAGCATTCGAGCAAGTTACATGCTATCGGAAATCGTAGATAGGCATATCCATCCCCTTTGTAGCTTACTCAAGCTAAATCACTGAAACAGTCATTAGATGGTTACAAGAGCATTTGAACAAAAAGATCCACCTTACCTTGATTATCGAGTTCCTTACTTTTTTCTAGTTCCAGAGATTTCTGTTGAAATAATTTCGATTGGGGACAAACATCCCTTTCGTGTATTCCATCAGCACAACTCTTACAGAGATCTGTGACAATTGTGTCTTCCTGCCCTCTAGGAGAGAAAGCGTCTATTGCTTCGGAACTTTCCTCTAAGGACGCTGGCTTTTCTTGAGGAATACAAGTTTCTTTTTCCTTCGTACCAACCTCCTCTTTAGATTGTATTCCTTCTCCAATTGCACCTTCTTGTTTAACCTTTAAGTTTTCTTCTGTTTCAATATCTTCTTCATTTGCTGAAACTGCCCGAGAATGTTTATTTAATTGTTTTACAACATTTTTAGAATGCATCTCAGTATTAGCAAACAACAAACTACTAGTACTAACTACAGCTGAGTTGATAGATGGTGTTAGTTGTAGAGTAGAATCTAGACTGTCATTACGTGCATCAATGGAACTACTCAGAATTTCAAAGCTACTTGAAGAAGTTAAGGGATCTAGAGGAGGAGAAGAAGAAGAGGGTTCTGAAGTGTCATCGGTGGGAATAATCAAATCCTCGCCCACATACCATTGGGGCTTTGGCTCAGCAGTACTGGACTCATCAGCGTGTAGTATGTGTTCTAGGGGTGGAGCTGTTGGCTCCACAATGCTTCTTTTGCGACGAATTGCCTGTGGGTTGAGCAAAGAGTTTGTGCTTCCATGTTCGGAAAGTCCTCCTGGCTGAATGCCGGTGGGTAATGTGGGTGAATTGGGAATTTCAATATCAATATCATCGAAATTTTCGTCATCGCAAGTCAAGATGTTGGTGAGAGTATCGGCGGACTTGAGTCTTTCAAGGTTTGAACATTTTTCACTTTTCGGATCAACGCTGTCAAAGTCGGATAAGTCGAAGGAGGTGTCTGGTCCTATGAAGGTACTGCTCTCATCAGAATTCTCAATTGCTTCTTTGAAGGCATCTTCCGTCTGAGCTCCGTGGGAATAGCTTTTTATTGGTGTTTTCGCAGAACTATCGCCCTTTCTTGTCAGATGGTCTCTGTAGGCTTTTTGAATTGTTGAAGCTGCTGCTAGTAGCGTGCCTGCTGAGGCTGCTTTTATAGTACTTTTCACTATGTCGGGTGTGATATGAAGTCCTTCTGGAGCCTTTTTTGGTCCCAATAGGTCGAAAGCTTCTTTTTTATCATAGACATCCGAAACTGGACTTAGACTTTCCACGGAGTGAGTTAGACCGTCTTCAGGAAGTTGGTCCGATTTCTGATCCATCGATCCACGTTTAGATTGAGAAGAAGTCCTTTTTTCAAGTGCATTGGAACTCTTCTTCTTTTCGGAGGCTTCTTCGACAGTTTTTTCATCCTTTAGATATTTTTCTATCAAAGATTTACTTAATTTTGGATCTTGAGATTTGGCTGCACTTTCCCCACTTTTATCCAGAGCTGATCTGTCAGATGGCTCTTGATATTTTCGTTTCTCATCTCTTTTCAAATCTCGGTATGTATCGTTTGCGTCATCCACTAATAACGCCTTACGAGTCTTAAACGCCTTGTATGTCATTTGAATAGTTTTTGCTGCTTTTTCCAAGACCTCACTTGGATGCGCTTCTTTTCCTGAATCAGATTTTTTACTTCCAGATCGCACGTTTTGATCATCTTTATCGTTGGATCTTGTTCTAGCCTCGTCAGCTTTACTACTTCCCTGGTCACGTTCATTCTTATTTAAGGTTTTACGTGTCTTATAGCCTTTATACGATTTTTGAATTACTTTGGCAGCATTGTCTATTTGTTTAACACGTTTTCGCTCTCTTTCTTCGCGTTTGCTGTCCAGTTCTTTTCTGGTCTTATATCCTCTAAATGTCTTCTGTATAGTTATTGCAGGTTTTTTGAAGTCTTCCACGTCAGAACTATCCAAAATGGCGAGTCTCTCTTCTTCTTGGATTCTTTTTATTCTGCCATCTTTCGGAATATTTCTACTCCCCTTTGTTACATCTTTTTTATCCATTGACTTGGGAGCACTGCCTAAAGTTTCTTTGCCTTTCTCTTTTCGCTCCACCGATCTTAATCCTTTCTTTAGTAGCTCTTTTCTTGTTTTATAACCTCTAAATGTCTTTTGTATAGTTGTTGCTGGTTTTTGTAAGGCGGCTCTATGAAACGCTTCAACGTCAAAAATGTCAGATGTTTCGGCTACATAATCTTTAGTTGTTTCGTCTACGAATTCTTTTTTACTAGGGTCAGCTGTTCTTGAAAAATGGCTGCTTTTACTTAAGTCATCTTTTAAGTTCTTTCTCGTCTTATAACCTCTAAAGGTCTTTTGAATCGTTGTAGCGGACTTTTCAACATCTGACTTTTTCAATTTGTCTGCGTCTTTTTTCAAGCTGCCAGAAATGTCAGGAGTTTCAGTCTTCGCATATTTGTCACTCTTACTTAATTTAGTTTCCGCTAGGGCGTCTTGTTTTTCTAAATCTTTTTGAGTTTTTGTAGTGGCGTCCAAAATTTTGCTATTATCGAAATCGTCAGAAAATTGAAGTGTTAGTCTTCTGACAGGTTTAACACTTTCCTTGCCTTCTTCTGGGTACGTCCTTTCTTTTAAGTCCTTTCTTGTCTTGTAACCTCGAAACGTCTTTTGAATCATGGTTGCTGAGTTTTTGTAAGTAGTATTTTTCAGCTTATCAACCTGTTTTTTTAAACTATCAAAAAGGTCTAAGGACTCGCTTGACGACTTCTTTTCCTTGTCAGGTACATCACGTGACTTAGTTCGGTCGATAGTGTCATCGATTGATTCAAAAGAAGTTTCACTGCCGCCAGAATGTTTCAAAATGTCTGGTGATTCCTTGGAAATGGGCTTTGTGTCAGATTTTAGTTTCGATGCCTTACTTTGTGATTTCTTGGAGCTTGTGACTTTCTCTTTCTGATGCATATCTTTCTGTTCAGCCATTTTGGGTTTCTTTCCCGATTGGGGAGGAGTTTTAGTTTTCTTTGACAGTAGTTCCTTTTTGATTGCTTCTAAATCGAAGACGTTTTGTTTTTGCGTTTTGTCATTCACAGATATCGATCTACCCTTCCTGACAAACTGTTCTCTTTTACTTTTCGACAAACGGGGGCGTTCAAGCAGGTCAGAAGTTGAAGGTTGTTTGGACTTCAAAATCTTTGCTTTGCTTTCTGGTTTCTCGATTTTCTTTTCTTCCGATGTCTGAGACTTCGTGCTACCACCAGCTGAAGAGCGTGTACTAGAATGTTTTTCGGTCTCATCGGAACTGCCAATTTTGACAGTCTTACCTTTTCTTTCGATGGGCTTTTCACGAGTTATTACGGTTTTAGTTTTGTCCAGGCTGCCAGTTTTTGGGGTTTTTGGTCTCCTTTCCAATGGCTTTGTACGCGTGGCAGAAGTCTGTGTCTGGGTATCATCCAAACTTACACTTCTGAGAGGTGTGACAGCCTCTGTTGTTTTAACAGTCGTCTGTCTTTCTATTGGTTTTTCACGTATAAGTCGAGGTGTAGGTGCAGATTCTGACTCCTTTTCCCTTTTAATGTCGTTAATTCCTGTACTAGGTAGCTTGGGCTGGTCACTACGATCGGGATCTTCATCCCCGATTGAGTGATCTTCTGCTAGATGTATGACAACAATTGGATGGGGAAAGTGTTTGGTCGGATGAATGACTGCAACTGGGATCTGACTTTTATCAAGATCGAGTTCGGCTTTGGTAGGATCTGTTATCTTTACTTCATCAATCCCGGATGTTGTAACTTCTTTTTGGGGTGCTGCTTCAGAAGATTTCTTGATATCTGTTGCTGTCACTATTTGTCTGCCATTGGATGTGGTGTCTGATAATTTTGTTTTACTTCCGCATTCACGAAGAGCTTTTCTGACCCGATGTCCCCGAATTGCACTTTGAATAATTATAGCTGCCTGTCTAAGAGCATCGTTAGTCCTTGGCGTCATGCCTGATTCTTTCGCAACTAAGGATCGCTTCTCCCTTTTTATCACACTTTCTTCTGGTGCCTTGCCTGATTCTTGGCTTTTTTTCTTGATTTCAGATTCAAGAAGAGCTTTTCTGACCCGATGTCCCCGAATAGCACTTTGAATTATTATAGCTGCCTGTCTAAGAGCATCATTAGTCCTTGGCGTCATGTCTGATTCTTTCGCAACTACCGATCGCTTCTCCCTTTTTATCACACCTTCTTCTGGTGCTGTGCCTGTTTCTTGGCCTTTTTTCTTGATTCCAGATTCAAGAAGAGCTTTTCTAACCCGGAAGCCCCTAATAGCGCTCTGAATTATTATGGCTGCTTGCAATAGGTCACCGGCAGACTTCGGCGTAATCTCTGATTCTGCTTCCACCAATGAAGGCATCTTCTTTTGTAAGACAGCTTCTGCAATTTCATCATCAGGGTGTGACTTCTTTTTATCAGCTTCAAAAAGATCATCCATTGAGCTCAATTGGGTGGTAGCGCTCTTCAAATAGCTAATTGTATCTTCGAAGAAGTCCAAGTCCTTTCCTATGCTCGAAAAATCTGCTGACGTTTCGGCAGTGCTCCCACTAGTGGTTGTCACTTCGGTGGGTACTGACACAGAGCTTGTTAAAGTATCTATCTGATCAGTTAAGTTGGCTTGATCCGTCTTGGTTTTAAAATTAACACCAGAAAAAGATTCGCTATATAAACGCTCAGCTTCAAGGAACGCAGCATTTATTTTTATACCTGACTCTTTGATTGGCATTTCAGTGCGTTCTTCTGGTAAAGAGGCATCGTCTTCAGAAGTTGTGGCTTTAATTGAGCTAGCACTTTCGGCAGACTCCATTTTGCTTATAATTTTGTCGCCCGAACCGGTTTTCGTTTCACGAACCTCTTTCGCTTCGTCAAACTTTTCTTTTATGCGATTTTTCAGATCGTCCTCAAAGCTTATAAGCGTATCTATCAAGCCAGGCTCTTCGGTGACTTCGGTTGATTCTTTAAGTTCCTTTTCTTTATCTTTATCAATGATTCCGTCCGTTGAAGCAGTTAATTTAGACTCGGAGGGGACAACTGTTTTCCGGATTTCTTGACTTTCTTTGGAGCCTGGATCAACGCTGCTTAGAAGTTGTAAAGCCTTTGTGCTCGCTTTTGAAATAGCAGTCTTGATGTTAAATTGCCCATCGTCTGTGACACCTTTTTTGGCTTTGTCATCAACTGTTAGCTCTTTGGTTGTTTTTGTTTGCGAAAGTAGTCCATCAACTATCGTGGTATCGCCTTCAAAACCAGGTTTGAATGGGGGCGGAGACTTAAGATCTTCGAGGTATATCTTCTCTTCATGTACGGCTAGAGGTTGTTCCATAGTTTTGATTACACTTTTGACACTCTCTTCGATATTACTTTTGAATTTATCGCCTTCTGGCTGCGGAGTTATTGATTCTATAGACCTTTTTTTACGTTTTGGTACACTGATATCCCGCGTAGAACTTAGAGGTCCGACAGCTTCCTTAACATCAATTTTGACATTTTGATCTTCAGATTCCAAAATCGTATCAGAACGTTCTTGTTTTCCTATAGGTTCCTTATTATAGTAGTCTTTTGAGTGGTGCTTAGGCTTAAAATCCGTTGGTATATCCCCAGCATTGGCGGCAGCTTTGCCATCTTCTGTATTCTCCAAATCAGCTAATTTTTCGTCGAAATCTTTCGCTTCCTCAAACTTTTCCTTTATACGATCTTTGAGACTATCCTTCAAGTTTATAATCGCATCTATTAAGCCAGGCTCTTCAAGTTCCTTTTCTTCTTCAGTGCTTCCGTCCTTAAATTTAGACTCCGTGGTTACTCTGATGTGATCAGCTTGAATGGGTTCATGGTGGAGGGAGGTTTGGCCTAAGATATCTTTATCGAAGAGCGGTTTTCGATCAGTTTTAAGAATTGACGTGTCACTTTTTATATCCTCTTTAAGATTCCGTGAGCTGTTGTCATATTCGGTCTCCGATTCACTTGAATCTTTTGCTTCATCAAACTTTTCTTTAATGCGTTCCTTGAGACTGTCCTTCAAGCCTATAATCGCATCTATTAAGCCAGGTTCTTCAAGTTCCTTTTCTCCTTCAGTGCTTCTGTCCTTCAATTTAGACTCGGTGGTGACTCTTATCTGATCAGCTTGAATGGGTTCATGGTGGAGGGAGGCTTGGCCTGGGATATCCTTATCGAAGACCGGCTTTTGATCAGTTTTAAGTATGGACGTGTCACTTTTTATATCCTTCATTATAATTTGCTCTTTTAGATCCCGTGAGCTGTCGTCATATTCGGTCTCTGATTTACTTGAGTCTTTTGCTTCATCAAACTTTTCTTTTATGCGTTCTTTGAGACTGTCCTTCAAGCCTATGATCGCATCTATTAAGCCAGGTTCTTCAGGTTCCTTTTCTTCTTCAGTGCTTTCATCCTTTAATTTAGAGTCCGTGGTGACTCTTATCTGATCAACTTGAACGGGTTCATGGTGGAGGGAGGCTTGGCCTGGGATATCCTTATCGAAGACCGGCTTTTGATCAGTTTTAAATATTGACGTGTCACTTTTTATATCCTTCACTATAATTTGCTCTCTTAGATCCCGTGAGCTGTCGTCATATTCGGTCTCCGATTCACTTGAATCTTTAGCTTCATCAAACTTTTCTTTTATGCGTTCTTTGAGACCGTCCTTCAAACCAATAATCGCGTCTATTAAGACAGGTTCTTCAAGTTCCTTTTCTTTTTCAGTGGTTCCGTCCTTTAATTTAGACTCGGTGGTTACTCTGATGTGATCAGCTTGAATGGGTTCATGGTGGAGGGAGGTTTGGCCTAAGATATCTTTATCGAAGAGCGGTTTTCGATCAGTTTTAAGTATTGACGTGTCACTTTTTATATCCTCTTTAAGATCCCGTGAGCTGTCGTCATATTCGGTCTCCGATTCACTTGAATCTTTTGCTTCATCAAACTTTTCTTTAATGCGTTCTTTGAGACTGTCCTTCAAGCCTATAATCGCATCTATTAGGCCAGGTTCTTCAAGTTCCTTTTCTCCTTCAGTGCTTATGTCCTTCAATTTAGACTCGGTGGTTACTCTGATCTGATCAGCTTGAATGGGTTCATGGTGGAGGGAGGCTTGGCCTGGGATATCCTTATCGAAGACCGGCTTTTGATCAGTTTTAAGTATGGACGTGTCACTTTTTATATCCTTCACTACAATTTTCTCCTTTAGATCCCGTGAGCTGTCGTCGTATTCGGTTTCGGATTCACTTGAATCTTTTGCTTCGTCAAACTTTTCTTTTATGCGTTCTTTGAGACTGTCCTTCAAGCCTATAATCGCGTCTAATAAGCCAGGTTCTTCAAGTTCCTTTTCTCCTTCAGTGCTTCCGTCTTCCAATTTAGACTCGATGGTGACTCTAATCTGATCAGCTTGAATGGGTTCATGGTGGAGGGAGGCTTGGCCTGGGATATCCTTATCGAAGACCGGCTTTTGATCAGTTTTAAGTATTGACGTGTCACTTTTTATATCCTTCACTATAATTTGCTCTCTTAGATCCCGTGAGCTGTTGTCATATTCGGTCTCCGATTCACTTGAATCTTTTGCTTCATCAAACTTTTCTTTTATGCGTTCTTTGAGACTGTCCTTCAAGCCTATAATCGCATCTATTAGGCCAGGTTCTTCAAGTTCCTTTTCTCCTTCAGTGCTTCTGTCCTTCAATTTAGACTCGGTGGTGACTCTAATCTGATCAGCTTGAATGGGTTCATGGTGGAGGGAGGCTTGGCCTGGGATATCCTTATCGAAGACCGGCTTTTGATCAGTTTTAAGTATTGACGTGTCACTTTTTATATCCTTCACTATAATTTGCTCTTTTAGGTCCCGTGAGCTGTCGTCATATTCGGTCTCCGATTCACTTGAATCTTTTGCTTCATCAAACTTTTCTTTTATGCGTTCTTTGAGACTGTCCTTCAAGCCTATAATCGCATCTATTAGGCCAGGTTCTTCAAGTTCCTTTTCTCCTTCAGTGCTTATGTCCTTCAATTTAGACTCGGTGGTTACTCTGATCTGATCAGCTTGAATGGGTTCATGGTGGAGGGAGGCTTGGCCTGGGATATCCTTATCGAAGACCGGCTTTTGATCAGTTTTAAGTATGGACGTGTCACTTTTTATATCCTTCACTACAATTTTCTCCTTTAGATCCCGTGAGCTGTCGTCGTATTCGGTTTCGGATTCACTTGAATCTTTTGCTTCGTCAAACTTTTCTTTTATGCGTTCTTTGAGACTGTCCTTCAAGCCTATAATCGCGTCTAATAAGCCAGGTTCTTCAAGTTCCTTTTCTCCTTCAGTGCTTCCGTCTTCCAATTTAGACTCGATGGTGACTCTAATCTGATCAGCTTGAATGGGTTCATGGTGGAGGGAGGCTTGGCCTGGGATATCCTTATCGAAGACCGGCTTTTGATCAGTTTTAAGTATTGACGTGTCACTTTTTATATCCTTCACTATAATTTGCTCTCTTAGATCCCGTGAGCTGTTGTCATATTCGGTCTCCGATTCACTTGAATCTTTTGCTTCATCAAACTTTTCTTTTATGCGTTCTTTGAGACTGTCCTTCAAGCCTATAATCGCATCTATTAGGCCAGGTTCTTCAAGTTCCTTTTCTCCTTCAGTGCTTATGTCCTTCAATTTAGACTCGGTGGTTACTCTGATCTGATCAGCTTGAATGGGTTCATGGTGGAGGGAGGCTTGGCCTGGGATATCCTTATCGAAGACCGGCTTTTGATCAGTTTTAAGTATGGACGTGTCACTTTTTATATCCTTCACTACAATTTTCTCCTTTAGATCCCGTGAGCTGTCGTCGTATTCGGTTTCGGATTCACTTGAATCTTTTGCTTCGTCAAACTTTTCTTTTATGCGTTCTTTGAGACTGTCCTTCAAGCCAATAATCGCGTCTATTAAGCCAGGTTCTTCAAGTGTCTTTTGTCCTTCAGCGTTTTCGTCCTTTAATTTAGACTCGGATGTATCACTAAATTTATCAGCTTGAATGGGTTCATGGCGGGAGATATCCTTATCGATGATCGGCCTCCGATCAGTTTTAAGTCTTGTCGCGTCTAAATTGTCAAGTGGTTCCCGTTGAATTTCCGATTCACCGCTACTAAACAAGGATTTACCAATTTCTGTTATATTTTTAAGCAATCTAGGCTTAGAACTCGGTTCTATTTGTAAGCTTTTCTCTTTCGGTTCGGACTTACTATCTTCAGTGTCACTTTTCCTTGCTATTGGTGGCGTTTCTAACACAGTCTTTGAAGTTTTAGAATAGATAGGTACTGAGGAATACACTGACGTCTCAGCTTTGCTTTCAATACTTCTTGCTACTGCAGTGGGTTCTGATACAGAGCTTGGACTAGTTGAATTATCCTGATCTGTCCACGTTCTCAAGTAAACTCTTGATAAAGATTCTTCGTATAATCGCTCAGCTTCAAGAAACGCTGTGCTCATGGCAGTATTTATCGCTAACATTTCAGTACTTTTTTCCTTAGCATCTGCTTCCGGAATAGGTTTGACTTCAATGGAGGCTCCAACGCTGGGTTTAGTTTTTGCAAACTGATCAAGTTTTACGTGCTGAGCGTCAGTTTCTACGTCGGGTTTATCTTTGATTGTGCGTGGTTCTTTAGCTTTAGCTTCGTCAGCTGTAATGGCACTAGCGCTGGCTTTTGCCAGACTTTCCAGCTTATAATCTTCATACGCTTTGTCCTCAAAATCTGTTGGCTTTGCAACATACTCTTTGGCTTCGTCAAACTTTTCTTGTATACTGTCTTTAAGAGTGTCCTTTAGTCCTTTTAGCGTATCTATTATACTAGGCTTTCCCTCTTCATCAACACTTTCATCTGTTGAACTAGACTCCGGGCTGTGGATCTTATGTTCTTTTAAATCTCGTGAGCTGTCACTCTTTGCTGCTTCCATTTTGCTAATAACCTTGACATAAGCATTTTTGCTATCTCTTTCATCTTCGTCATCATTTGCTTCATCAAACTTTTCTTTTATTCGTTCTTTGAGACTGTCCTTCAAGCCTATAATCGCATCTATTAAGCCAGGTTCTTCAAGTTCCTTTTCTTCTTCAGTGCTTTCGTCCATTAATTTAGACTCGGTGGTTACTCTGATCTGATCAGCTTGAGTGGGTTCCTGGTGGTAGGTTTGGGCTGAGATATCCTTATCGAAGAGCGGCTTTCGATCAGTTTTAAGACTTGGCACGTCTAAGTTGTCAATTGATTTCGGCTGAATTTCTGGTTCACGTCTAGTGGGTAAGGATTTGCCAATACCTGCAACTAGCAAACTAGGCTTCGGTTTTGGTTCCATGTCTTTACCCTTAGATTCAGACTCAAGATCTTCAACATCAGTTTTCGTTGCTTTTGGTCCCAAAGGTTTTAAAGAATCTGCAGACATTGCCACTAGAGAAGTCGTTCGAGTGGCTTGATCTGTCAAAGTTCTCATGGTAGGCGTTGTTGAAGACTTCTCATACAACCGTTCAGTTTCCAGAAACGCAGTATTTATTGCCAGAACTTCAAGCAGCGTCTTAGCTTTTTCAACTTCTTTCGAATCTGCTTCTGAAACAGGTTTAATTTCAATTGAGGCGCCATCTCTGATTGGGCTTGATTTAGTTTTAATGCGATCAGTCCCAACAGTTTTTATGCTCTTCACTTTAAGATCCCGTGAGCTGTCGTCATATTCGGCTTCCGATTCACTTGAATCTTTAGCTTCGTCAAACTTTTCTTTTATGCGTTCTTTGAGACTGTCCTTCAAGCCTATAATCGCGTCTAATAAGCCAGGTTCTTCAAGTTCCTTTTCTCCTTCAGTGCTTCCGTCTTCCAATTTAGACTCGATGGTGACTCTAATCTGATCAGCTTGAATGGGTTCATGGTGGAGGGAGGCTTGGCCTGGGATATCCTTATCGAAGACCGGCTTTTGATCAGTTTTAAGTATTGACGTGTCACTTTTTATATCCTTCACTATAATTTGCTCTCTTAGATCCCGTGAGCTGTTGTCATATTCGGTCTCCGATTCACTTGAATCTTTAGCTATGTCAAACTTTTCTTTTATGCGTTCTTTGAGACTGTCCTTCAAGCTTTTAATTGTATCTATTAAGCCATGATCTTCAAGTTCTTTTTCCTTCTCTTTGTCTAAGCTGGCATCCGTCGAACGAGTTAACTTAGCTTCTGAGGTGACAGCTTTTTTCTTGATTTCATTGTGTGCCTTGTGATCTTGGTCAATGTCGCTGCGAAGTTCAGAAACTTTAGGTACATCGGCTTTGCTTTGAGATTGTTCATTGTCCGGTACATCTTTCTTGATTTTAGGTTTATCCGTCTTCAAAATATTTGACTCTTCGGTTGTTTTTGTGGTGTCGTCTTTGAAATCTTTTTTGACGTCCCTTCGGGCCCTTTCTGTGGCCAAATGTTTAAGACCTTCAAGGTATATTTTATTCAAATCATCCTGATCTAAGCCACCCTTTGGCATCCCCTGGACGTTAATGTCCAAGGCCACTCGTCTAAGAGGTTCCTCTACAGCCTTTCTCAAACCTGTGGCACTCTTTTCGGTATCTTTTTTGAATTTTTCACCTTCAGTTGTTGTAGTTTGGACAACCTCCGTCGTACTTGGAGGAGCGACTGTAGCTTGGACTTTAGTTTCGACAGTTTGAACTTTAGGATCTTGAGTTGCCATAGATTTTGTATCAGCAGAGTCGATTAAATGTTCCCTATGCATCAAATCTAAGTCTCGAGCTTTGACAATGTTTTCGACATCATGGTCTGGAGTAGGGGAGCGATTTTCAGGACTTCTTTGCATTCCGAAATCCTCCACATTATTGTTATCATCGTGTGCTAAGTCTTCGAGATGTCGCCTTTCTTCAGGTTGTACGTCCTTTGAATGGTATTCCGATATTATGTCTCTTATTTCAAAACCTGGGTAGAGGTCATTTAGGTTCTGAAGCTCTCTCAGTTGGAATTCGATTTCTTCTCCATGATTTCCTGCTAGGGACGGTGTTAGGTAATTCAAATTCTGATCGCTGTATAAGTTTGCAAAATAGCCACGTGGCGAGCTTGCACGTGGGCTTCCGGTCGCAACTTGGAGAGAACTAGGACTGCTAGTAGGATCGTCTTCAGCGGCTTTATCTGAATCTTTAGATTCACTTACTCTCTTTGTCCCTGTTAAGGTAGCGTCTAGCGGTATTTTCTCACGGTCACTTGAACTGCCTTCATCAGTGATATTTAAAGAACGTTTTTGACGCTGCGCTGCGATCTCGGATGGATCTTGAGCAACAGATCTTATTTTCTTTGCTTCTTTATTTTGTTGCTCAACAAAATCTCGAGTCCTTTTGATGGCATCCAATTGCATGTCATTCAAATCTGATCTCTTTGAAGACTCTGCTATGCCCTTGGACTCCTTTTTCATCGGGTGTATTTCTGCGACTGTTTTTGACGTGACGCCATCTGTTTGCTTTTTATCTGAAGGAGTGATTGTCGACACGTCATCTGCATCCTTTTTAGGTTTACTTGATGATTTGCTGGCTTGATTTGAGTCAGCTTCAATTTTACTTGTTTCCACACCGCCTTTCGGCCATTGTTGACCCATTATGTCGTTGGCTGGTTCTAAGGGAATTCGATGTCCTGACGTGGTTCGAAGTACATGCGGTTCGTCCGTTTTTTTACTTTCAGGGAGAGCAAGTTTACCATCTTTCCCATCTGGTAATCCTTCGTCACTCGTTTCTGACTTCAGAGTTGTGTATGACTGTGGCTTAAACTCTTTCTGTATTGGTTTATGTCCCCTAGAAGCCTCCTCTAAAAGATACAATTCAGTTGCTTCATCCTCATCAAGTCCAATTCGATGCTCCTCACTCAGATCTAAAACATTTTCAATTTGTGTTACACTTGATTCTTCCGAAGTGCTTTCCTTTGACTCCAACTCCTCCTGCTCCGAGGTCCTATCTTCCGTCGCATGCACGTCCTTTATATGACGCATTCTCCTGCTCTCTGCTGAACTACTAGTTCTTGCATTCTTCCTCGTTGTCGTTGGAGTACGTTCTGGATGAATTCCATAGAGATACGTTGGCACTCTTTCGAGTTCCACCAATCTCTGAATCTTTACATCGTCTTGTTCGTCTTCCTCATCATCTTGCACTTCATCTGTGTCCTCATACAAGCTACCATCGTCCTGGCCAACCTCCCTCTTCAAAATCCCACCCAAATGATGAGTCACATGCTCGTTCGATTCCAATGAATCAACATCTAGGTCCTCATTCTCAAGTGAATCCCTTTCCATTGTGCTCTCCTCGTTCAAACTATCCGAGAAATCTGGGTCATCTTTGTCCTGATAGAATACATCGTAGATTTTGAAGGATTCTCCAGTGTCAGGATCAAATTTTCTCACTTGCACCGTACCCTGAAAGGGGTATGCGGCATTGTTCTCCGCATACGCATTGCCCTGCAGACGTACCGCAAAAGTTTCCTGAGTCTCGGGTCGACGTCGTGGTGATGTCGCTGGAAAAGTTTCTGGAGTTGCTCCCAGCGATTGTGGGAAATTCAAGGGGAAATTTCCAAGTGCTGCTACGTCTTTGTCGGCTAGCGGTTTTATTTGTGTTGGCTCACTACTATTACTATCAATCTCAACGGTATTTGTGTGAAGTGAATTTTGTTGGTCATTGCTGCCAATTTTTGTTGATAATATGCCAATAGGTGCAGTACTAGTATCCTGTTTATGAAAATCACTTTTAGAAAAAAACATCCCACACATTTGACTTACCCACATTGACATCAAGTGCTGTTGCTGTGCGGTGGTGAGGTGGTGTTGCTTCCGGGTGGATGAGTTTTTTGTTGATGACTAAAAATGAAGAGGGAACAATTTTTTTGGTTTAGAAATTTATAAATTAGACATTTTCATGTTATTTTCTAAACAAAATTCGTTATTACTCAAACCAAGGCACAAACGTACTGCCTAGGAACTGAAACTATCTGGTTTCTTAAATTATGTCGTCGATTAGAAAAATTAAGTTGCAATACCCCAGAAAAGGACTAATACAATCGACAATCCCAATCAGAATCTTTGGAGATAAAAACAAAAGAATTCCTTAATATACAAGATTGGGACCTTTTTTTTGGGGCGGGCTAGAGCACTCAGACTTGACGACTAGTTCATTGTACTACCAGATAGAGAACCCCATTTTAATGTATTTTGTTCGTCTTACGGAGGAAGCCGAGTACGGACCTCAGTGGCAATGAGGATAGGCTACCACTTCGTCGTCAATGCCGAAAACCTGCAATCTAATCCAGGCAAATCCCGGACAGTCACATATGAAATGTTACACAGTTTTGCTGCCTTCACCGCAGGAGTTTTGATGTCACTTAAACCAAACTTGTTGATGTGTTTAGCAAAGGAGGAGTGGCCAAGAAAAATGCCAGTGAGTTCTCTACAGTCTTTTCTGCTGATTTTTTTTTTTATTTTCATCAAATGAGAACATCTACTGTTCTCGCTAGATTACCTAATACAATGTATATATATACATACTTTCCCACAGATACCGGCGACCATTTGTTTGGCTTTGCCTGAATCAAGAAGAGTTGCCTCATCTTCGATTGTGCTCACTGGAGACCAAAAACCGACCGTATATAATGGCAGACCCAATGTTAGGTCCTGAGAAATCCATTCCTGACCCTTTTCTAGAGTCCTAAACGCCTTCAGCGGAACCAAACGACTTCCAATGAGTTCAGCCTTCCGGCTAAATTCAATGATATAGGATTGAGCAAGGCCTTAGGCGCAGCCTGACTGTCTCTACTGACGCAAATACTTCGCCCCTTCAACCTGTTTTTTTAAACATAGTTCTCAGCCGTTAGGATAAGCAAAGATTAGCTTCTTTCTTTCACGAAATTCTTGGGAACAGGAACGTAAGTTAACTAGGTTATTCAAATTTCGTCGTTCAAGTTAGGTACTGGACAGAAGACAAATTCGATATTAACTGTTCATTCCTTTTACATACAATACAGTGCAACCACTAATCTCGGGCCTAAGGTTTCAGCATTGACCCTAAAAGTACTTACCAAAACTAGAAAGTCTGCATCATTCGTTTTGCCAGATTGGCTGCCTGACGTATTTTATAGCCTCATGAATATTTTGGCTCAAATCTTATTTTGAGCACTTTCTTGTTTTTTTTCCTCATGGCTATATCTTGGTTAACCGTAAGAATTGTTTTCCGTTCAGCAAAGTTATATGTTTTGATTAGGAGGAAAAAAGTGCAAAACAAACTGACCCAAAAAAATTGCATCCAAAGCCTGAAAATCGCATACATTCGAGCGATGACTTTTTGGAATTTTTGTGTACCTAGTTTTAAGTTATTATTATTATTAGTTAGTTGTTATTATTATTATTATTATTATTTTAAGTGAATGTACAAATGTCAAATTAATTTTTCATTCATTCGTTTTCTATTTTTTTGTTGTTAAGCTAGTTAGGGTTTGGCTGGCTAGGAGAAAACTAATAAATCATGCCTGTCAATAACCCATACCAAATGAAGCAAAACAAAAATGTGTTTTCTGACTTTGCTTTATTTGGTGTGGGTTACCAACATCCTTTTTTGCTTTGTTTGTCTATGCTTTACTTGGTGTAGGTTCACCCTAAACCTGCTCAAATTTCGATTTATAAAAGTCATGCTCCATGAATGCATATTGAGTAGAAGCACCATGTACAATGTACGACTGCGCCCGACCCTGTAAATGTATCAGCTATGCCACCAACATCATATTCCTCTGGTCGCTCTTGCTCTACTTCATCATCTCTCACTGTGACCCCGACCACCTACGACGCTGCACATAACGATAACATACCAATGACACTACCTATGCTGTTCAATGAAATTATCAAGCTTCAACAACTCAACACAGAAGCTATTACCAGAATTAAATTTTTGGAAGAGAGAAATGGCACTCTCTCAAGAAAAGTGGATGCATTAGAGCATAAGGTGAATACACTGGAACAAATTCAACTGCAATGCTCCGTTGATATCGTTGGCTTGCCTAATGTATTTGGACATGGATCTACCAACAGCAAAGAAAATAACAACAGAAGCTACAACAACGTCAAGGACCGAATCTTCATCAATGACAGCCTTACAGGCTACACTCGTTTGTTGCTAAAAAAGGCTAAGGATCTTAAACTCAACAATAAGTGCAAATATGTTTGGGTTCGTAACTCTACAGTGCTTGTGAGAATTAAGGATGGAGATAAGGTATTAACAATCAAAAACTGTGATGATCTTGCAAATATTTCCAAATCCATCAATGGAGTCTTATAATGTAAATCCCACCCATAGTTTGCTTGATAATACCTTATCTTCCTCCAATTCAGATGAAATTAATTGTCTTTGTATCAACCATTCTGTTGTTAATTCTTATGGCTTCACTGTTATACACCAAAATATTCGAAGTTTAAGAAAAAATTTTGATTCATTTTGCTCTCACCTGGCTTCTCTTGACCATCTTCCGGATGTTATATTTCTATCGGAAATATGGATTTATGATTACGAAAAATCAAATTTTAATATTCCTAACTATTTGTTTAGTGCAAACTGCAATAACTCCTATGCCGCCGGTGGTGTTGCAGTATTTTACCGTAACGATTTGGGCTGCAGTGTAAATCAGATTACTCTGAAAAGTGCGGATTTACTACGTGTTGATTTCATGATTCATGGCTTACAATATTCTTTCGTTGGTTTATACAGACTGCATAAATACTGTGTTCCTGTGTTTTTAGATGAGTTTTCCGATTTTTTAAGAAGCTGTAGCTGTAAGAATATGGTTATTTTAGGAGATTTCAATATTTATATTCTTTCTGATTCTCCAGCTGTTGATAATTTTGTTTCCACCTTGTCTGCTTTTGGTTTCAGTTCAATATTATCTGATCCAACTCGTGTAACTGAATCGTCCAGCACATGTTTGGACCATATTTTTTTGCGTTTACATAGGTATAATTCAGTCGATTTTAAATCAGCAGTATACGATTTAAAAATAACTGATCATTCTTTAATTTGTATTCAGTTCGATCATATAGTTAAAATCCAAAAATCTGAGTTTCTTTCTAAGAACAAAAGGGTTGATAATTCTGCATTGAAATCTGCTTTGACATTTGAATTCTGGGATGATGTTTATGATGCAAGTGATCCTTCAATTGCGTTTGATTTATTTCTGAAAAAGTTACAGGCTCATATTTCTAATTGCACCGAAACTGTCAAACCAAACAAATGTAAGCGCCTGCAACCGTGGATGTCTTTGCCACTTTTAAATAAACTAAAAAAGAAAAACCATCTTCGTACATCGGTTAGCAAACACCCTAATAATATAAGGCTTACAAACTTTTATATTCAATTATGTAATGAACTGAAAACTGACATACCCAAATGCAAAGATGACTACTACAAGCGCAGGCTGGCTGACAACGTAGGGAATATAAAAAAGGAATGGAGACTTGTGAATGAAATTTTGAATAGAAATGCGCCAGTTGTTGATCTAAAAATTGATAAAGGTAATACAGCTATCTCGAATCCAATCGATGTAGCTAATACCTTTAATGAGTATTTTTCAAAAATGCCCAATGCTTTCCAAGTGGATAACTTGCCTTTTCACGACGACGCCATTCGGCACGATGTCTTTAATCCGAGTAGTTTCTGTTATTTTGTTTTTTCTGCCATTGAAATCCACAAATTGATTATGTCGCTTAAATCCACGAGATCGACGTCTCATGACTTAATCTCAAGTCATACTATCCAAAATATTTCATTATTAATTGCTGATGTCTTATGCTACATTTTCAACCTAAGTGTAAGAAAGGGCGTGTTTCCGGATTCTCTAAAAACTGCTATAGTTATACCATTACACAAAAAAGGAGATGCTAGGGATTTAAATAACTACAGACCTATATCTCTTCTGTCTGTGTTTTCTAAGGTATTTGAAAGGGGTATGAAGAAAAGAATTATGACTTTTCTAAATAGAACTGAGTTCTTCAGTAATCTTCAATTTGGCTTTAGAAGTGGAAAATCGACAGAAGATGCGTTACTGAAATTCTGTAGTGAAATCTATAGTTCAATTAATGAATCTCATATTCCAGCAGCTTTATTCATTGATATCACAAAAGCTTTTGATATGGTTGACCATGAATTGTTGTTGAGTAAACTTTTTAAGGCTGGATTTAGAGGCTTTGTTTATGATTGGTTCTGCTCCTACTTGACAAATCGTAATCAAAGAACCAGGATTAAAAATGATCTAAGCGCTAAATGCTACTTAAGGATGGGTATTCCTCAAGGTTCAGTCTTGGGCCCAATCTTATTTTTGATTTTCGTTAATTCTTTGTTTTCTCAGCCATTTAAAGGCGAGATAACTGCTTTTGCGGATGACACTGCTCTTTCTTACTCCAATAGAAACCATTTTGAAACTTTTACTAACATGAACCATGACTTAGAAATTCTCCGTCATTGGTTCAGGTTCCACAAGCTACTTATAAGCAGCAAAACTAAGTTTATGTTTTTTAATTTATTGGGAATGATTCCTGAAGGCTTATCCTTATTATATCATGCACCTCATTGCTCTAAGTTCCAGCTTTCTCCGCCAAATTTTCAGGTCTGATTTACATTGCAGTGATGGCTGTTTTGAAATTGAATGTGTTGATAAATTTAAATACCTGGGTATTACCTTAGATAAAAAGCTTAGTTGGATAGAACATACATCTCATTTAAAACTTTATCTTAACAATGTTGTCAGGCAGATCTACCACCTTAGTCTTTATTGTCCGCAATCAATATTGAAACTAGCTTACAGTGGCCTTATGCAATCAAAGCTTCAATATGGTATTTGCTGCTGGGGTGGTACTCACTCCAATAAAATCGAACAGTTGCTTATTAGACAAAAACATTCAATTCGCATTATTTCTAAAGTAAACCGTTGTACACCCAGTTTGCCATTGTTTATTAATCTCGGTATTTTACCTGTAAGACATATGTACTATTATAAAATTTTAAAATAGTTTTTTAAAAGTGCTGGTTATAACTCTGCGAGGGTACAAGAGGATTATAATTTAAGAGCCAACAACTGTAATTTGGTAACAGTTCCTAGAATAAATAAGTCACACTTTTGTCTTTTTTATACTGTGATTTCGCCCCGCTTATTTAATAAATTACCCAATGATTTAAGATGTGAGCGTAATGAATCAAAATTTTTACGTAAAATTAAAATGTGGCTTTTTTCTTTAAACCAGTCACTTATAAATAATATTGTTAATCCAATAGTTTGATTAAATTTGTAGATCGTTTAAAAAATTGTGTTCTGTTTATATACATAGGTATTTGCACAGATTAGGTAAGAATATTTATGAATTATTATCCCCACATTCATTGTTTTAAGTCTTATTTAACCTGAGGTTCATTCGCCACTTATTCTCTTGAATAACAAAATGTACCTAACTATTTCATTAAAATCTTTGCTTATCAATTGTAAAGTAAATTCTCGAATTCTGTTTTTAGTAATATTTCCTGAAGCCATTATACATAATCATTATTTTTTGTTAACATTATATTAAGTTTAGAATTTTAATGAAATAAAGATCAAATAAATAAAATAAAAAAAAATATTAACTATAACTTCATTTCCAACTAAGAGTGGTCTACCTCAGGGCGGTGTGCTATCTCCGTTCTGGTTTCGTTTTCTTCAAATATACATACAGATAGACAGCACTCCTTCTGTAGGTACTTTAAGGGGGGCAATCCCTATAGATATTAAAAAAAATCGATTTTTTTTTTTCATATTTCGAAAATATACCTAATGTATTGAGGGTATATTGACCCGAGAAAAAATTAAAATATTAAATATTTACAGAGTTATCGCACATATAGTCGAGCGCATATAGTATACAACTGCATTATGGTAAAGTGAAACTTTAAACGCGATTATCTAGAATCCGTATTTTCAAAAACTGCTTGTGCTGTAGCTTAAAAAGTTATTAATCGATTTGGCTGAAATTTTGTGAGGCCTTTCTCTATATCATAACCGGAAGGATAAACCTAAAGTTTTAAAGATTTCATTTAAATAAACTACTTTTTGAGGGTGAAACATGTCGAAAAAACAGTATAAAATGTGAACATTTTATTAAAGAGCGTACAAAATTTTTAATTCTAGACTTTTTTATGATTTTATAGGTTAATCCTTCCCATGCATATGTCGGAAATAGAAAGTAATTTTTGTTTTTGGTTAAAAGATAAATAGAGAAAGACTGACAAATGCAGCATTTTCGGACCTCACGTGAGACACCTGAAGAAAAATTGAACTGAGCCGCCATTTTGTGAAAAAAATGTTTCATAGTTCGAATAAAATGATGTTACAACTTCGAAATGATTCAATTATTTTATCACCTTTAAAAACACTGTTAAAAAATGAGTTATTTTGAAGCATTCTAAAGGGATTGCGTCCCTTAAGTGTATCTGAGAAAGGATTTGCAATATCACATTTCACACTCAACTCTGTTCGGAAAGTAAATTTTCAAAATACAGTTGCCTGTTTGATTAAAATGTATTTTGCTATTAGCAAAGGCCTTGAAAGTCCTTAAATTATTAAAAATGAGTCGCTCTGGGTTCCAGGATATAACACCTTTGAAGGGAACGAGATAGCCGACGAACTTGCCAGGCGAGGGTCAGCCCTTAACAGCCCACTAGCGGAAAACGTTCATTTTCCTATGGATGCAGTTAAGGGCAATATACTCTTACCATTCCTAAAACTAGCTGGTCTCAGGTGGACCAGTATTACTAACTGTGTCATATCCAGAAAGATATGGACAAGTTAAAACAAACGAACTGCTACAAAGAACCCGCGTAGATATCGCTAGAGTAGTGGCAGTTAGCTCAGAGCAATGGCCAATAGAGGACCATGCAGCCAAGCTAGTGCTCCATCACAACAGTTTCTGCCGTAGCTGCAAAGATGAAAATGAATAACAGTCGCTTATTCACTTTCTGTGCAAATGTCCAGCTCTAGCGAGAGCCAGGCAACGCAAACTGGGCAAACTCTTCTTCGACGACCTTAAAGAGATATCCAAGAAAAGGATCAACTTCCTAAACTCCACAGAATGGATGTAAATATCTCATAATTACATCCGAATAAACGAGTCACCTGAGGTTGTGGTATCAAAACGGCGCCCTCTATGCGCTATTTGGGTTTTCTTCCATCGAAACCACCACTTCTACCTACCTATTGAAAATGTGATATTAATTCTCCCAATCATGGTGAAGAATACAGAAATAAAAATCATAACCTAGGCTCTTCCAGAATCCCAAAACACGTCACGAAAACCTCTTAAAGTTGAATTGCAAATATG
The DNA here is from genome assembly GCA_949775065.1 of Brachyopa scutellaris. Classification (NCBI taxonomy): domain Eukaryota; kingdom Metazoa; phylum Arthropoda; class Insecta; order Diptera; family Syrphidae; genus Brachyopa; species Brachyopa scutellaris. Next base: position 88,730,664 of record OX459114.1, on the reverse strand, counting down.
TATTTTTTTATTCATATCGTATATGACTTCAACAAAACTAACGGTCATTTCTATATCCGTTAACAACCCATTCCTGCAAATATTCGATATTCGCTGTGACATGCCATCCAAAATGGACTTAAATAAAATCCCGCAGATAGAATGAGTGTGTCTACGTGCGTCTTACGAATCCAGTGCTTTCGAATGATTGTGCAAAAGCGGCGCGAGTCTCGATGTTATTTTATTAACCCCCACAATAGAAACAATAAAATGGAAACCCATCTGCAATTCTGGAAATTCAAATAAAAAAGCCCTTCTGTCCGACGAAAAATAAAAACTAAGTAAGTTTTCCATGAAAAACAATTTTCCTCGAACCCACACAATACACATTCAATTACCATTCTCATCAGCTATCGATTTTCTATCCATTTCCTTGGCTGCTACCGCCGAATTCTTCTCCTCAGCCACTGGTGGTTCGTCCTGCGCCGCCACAGTCGTCTGTTCCTTGAACTCGTCGCCGTCGCCATCTAAAACCTCCTCACGTTCTGGTAATCGATTTTCTCTCCCTTCTTGGTGGCTATCGGCCAGCATTTGTATCGTAGACGATGAAGTGTAAGATGCCGCCTCTGACACATTATCTACATCGTCTTGAGGCACTCCATCGCGCTTGGCGGTGGTCACAGCGTCTCCTTCCGTCTTCATTTTGATTTTATTCGCAAAAAGTCTTCGCATTGTCCTTTGGATAATTATGGCTGCAGTGCTCGCAGTCAGAGTGCTGCTGGGTGTTTTTTTCTTATTCGCCACGTACCGACGATAGTACCGTTGGATAACATAGATCGCGTCTTGGTACTTCTGGTCGGTGTAGGGACTCTCGGCGAGGACATCCTCCTCGTTAATCGATTCCATTGCCTTGAAACCGGCCATTATCTCGGATTTGGATTTTTTCGATGGCAAAATTGGTTGAATTTTAATTGGTCTCTGACAGGTGAACCCGCAATTAGGTGGGATTGCGAACCGCTGCTGTCCATCGAAGCACGCTTCGTAGACGACAAACTGCTCGTAGTCCTTATCCAGGGAGCCATCTCTCTCGTGGATTAGTTTCTCCAAGTAAACCGCGGCGAACTCGTAGATATTCTCCGGTTTATCCCGCAGGACCTCTTTGGTGAGATTTTTCATTAAATCAATAAGTCCACTTGGGACGTGAGGTGTTAGTTGAGGCATTTTTTAATAGTTTTTAATTTTCTTATAGTTTTTATAATATTTCACGACTAACAAACCGTCGGCATGAAAAGTTAGATCAATACTGCTGGCAAATTCTAACATTGGAGTTTCAGTTTCTTTTGGTTACCACGGGCTACGGTGGCGCAAACAAACAGAGCTACCGACTCATGAGCGACCTATTTCCTGAAAAAATAAATAAAAAAAAAATGCCTTCAAACGGCCCGGTCGATGGTTCATTAGGAACGACACAATGAAGGTCAATTCAGATTGACCACAGACAATTGACATAGTAGCCATCGCATGTTTGCTCCGCTTAGTCAGGTCAGGAGTTTAATCGGTTTCCAGGTCACCTGTGGTGGGTAAACAAAGGGCGGGAATGATACATAATCACCATCCTTCTGAATGTATGTATGAATTTCATTGTTTTATTATTTAATTAATCGAAAGTCTTGTAGGCACACACATGCGAGGGTGTGAGTCAGTCCTTGTCGCTATCCTCATCGTCGTTGGCCTCAACGATGCGACAGATGATCGGAATGTCTTCTACCTTTGTTGGATTGCCAACACGTGACTTGTCCAAGGAGTTGTTGATGAGTTCATTTCTGAATCGCTGCCACTTGCGTGTGGCCAGGAAGTCTTTGAAGAGCAGCTCACGCGATGGGATTGTCGAGTTCAAATAGAATCGCATTCGTTGCCAAATGTTGCCGGGATTTTGATCCTTCTCGAGGAGCCAAAAACGTGGTATTAGCAAGCATTGGACCGTTGTTCTTGCCATAATTACACGATGTTCGAGTTTCTCACCAAGTCCGAAAATGCCACCGTAAGTGAGTGAGCCAACGTCTATGAAGTGGTTTTCTAGTTTGAATGGTGGTTCCTAGAGGATAACATGAAATCTATAGAGAAACACTTGGGACTGAAGAGTTTTTTATTCTTTGATTACCTTTTTTATTGAGTCTGATCGCAGGTTTACACTCACAGCTGAATGCCTTTGTGATCGCCGAGATTGTGCCGATATGCGGGCGATTGCCTCTTCGACAATAGGCAATGAGTTCGCTCTTTCTGAAGGTCCTTTCAGATCGACTCCGCACATGAGGGCATACTTTTTGTAGTCCGATTTGCGTGCCTTTCAAAGAAGAGATTATTGTGAATATAGGCAGTTTTTGTGTGGGGATATGTTGGCAGTATCTGATCTTCCTTCAAATCCTAAGCATGAGGACTGTTTATCTGAGAGTGGCGCTAAGCAGTTACCAAAAAAAAAGGAGGAGGAGGAAGAGGACTCAAACTAATGTCAGTTGGTTTTCAGTGTAGAATGATAGAAATCCAGCTGCCATTCATTGTTGCAGCAGTCGCTATTTCATTTGGGACATTTGAATTTCCAGGCCTAGAAACCGGGCCACGCCTTTAGGGTGAACTCATAGTTCTATTGGTTTTGCTGTACATTTAAACAGCGGTTTGGTTTAGTGTGGTCCATTTCCTCATTCAGTAGGACAGCACAAACATCACTAAAATGAGTACTAGGCAGACAGAGTGACAATAGGTGTGTTTGGTATCTTTTTTGGCACACGGAATTGAGATCTGTCAAATAGTAGAATCCTCTCAAAGAGGGAGAACTCCTCTCAAAGACAGAAAACTTGCACAAAAGTAAACAAACGCTTTTCAAACAACACTTGGTCAAACGTATCAAATTGTTTTTGTTTTCCACTAACAATGTAGATTATGACATTTCACAAACTGTCAGATGGCTGGTTTGACAGAGTTGGCTCGGCCCACCCCAAGGAATTGGTCTTGCAGATAATTCATCGCAAAGAGAGACCCAAATGAGAGTAAAAAAAATTGAGAGCCATGAAACTGTCATATTCTATGTAGTTTACGTAGAACTTTCGAAAACTAGCATGTTACCAAACAGACCTAATATTAGTGGTAGATGAAAATCATCGCGATATAGAAACCCAAATCCAGTCAGTTTAGAAGATTCTATCGCAACTATTGAGATATCCAAAGAACGGCAAATCTGTTGGCCGGTAAATTTTGTATCGCATTTAAGTTTTATTAAACTCTACATGAAGAGGCATCTCCCGAAATTGAATCCAGTTTGAAGGTCGTAACGATGGAAAAAGACATTCAAGGAGATGTAGGAATTCTCAACAAAAATTTACAGGCGAAAACTACTGCGTATAAATTTTGCTAAATAAAGGCTTGTACACACCGGCGCGATAGCGATAGCGATTGCGATTGCGACAGCGATAGCGATAAACAATAAAACACACCAGCGCGATAGCGATAGATAGCGATTGAAGTTTTGTCAGTTTTATTTATGTTGTTTTTTTACTTTTTAAAACATTTTCACTATCGCTATCGCAATCGCAATCGCTATCGCTATCGCGGCGGTGTGTGTGAGCCTTAAACGATTGAAAACTCCTAAGCTAGAAGAAACACGAAGCCCTTAAAAATTACTTGGCAGTTCTTGCAGGATATGCGGTAATGAAGTGCAGATATAAAATTTGGGATTTTCGTTAAAAACAATCTGACATCACTAAGCAGCCTGCGTCAATGTACAATAAGTCGACTAAAAGAAAGAAAATACACAACAAAATATGTGAAAACCTAAGAAATAAAAATAGTGAATTCCGTTAATTTCATTAAATTGAAAATATAAAGAGCATACACTGGGCATCCAGTCCTTTTATTCAAAATACATGATAAAATGACCAAACTTTACCATTTTACAGGATTAATTTTGTTCAAAACAAGAGTTTTACAGGATTTTTTTTAACAAGAAAACAAGGAAAAAGAGCAAAATTTTGGGATTTTACTATTTTTTTTAAAGAAAATTTTCAAGATTTTCCGCATATTTTTGTATTTATTGAAAAAAAAAAAAAAAATTAATTCATTGGATACAAGTGCATGTCAACTGTCAAATTTCGAGTCATCATCTGAGTCGTTATCGATCTGTTCGGTGTTTTCACTTATTCGTACATTGTATTTTTCATTCGATGCAATTGTGCGAAGCATCTCTGGAGTCGATTTAATGAATTTGTGAAATTCTGGGCATGGTATTTTGTTATTGGTTTTGACTTTAAGAATGGCTTTGAGAGTTTCTACTTTAAGTTGGGTTTTTTCTTCGGTCCATATTTTGTTTATTGCGGCGAAAACTTGTTCGACTGAAATAGTGTGGCGCAGAGAAGACACACACACAATACAACGGCAAATTAAGTGTGGTGAGTATTTTTAAGGGCAATGGTGAAGTTAATGGAAAGCACAGAGCATAGTTCCGAATTCTGTGAATTTTGAATTGGAAGAGTTCAGGTTATAAATTAATTGTTAGGTGTAACGTTTTACAGGACTTTCACAGGGAAATACAGGAGGCAGGCCTTTGTATAAAAAACAGGATAATTCTGCGAAATACAGGATAGATGGGAACGTTAGTGTATAATGAATGCCGATATAATGAATGTCCAGTATAACGAATCGCCATTTGAAGTCCACTGATATCTCTAAGTAACGAATATAATGACAAATTTTACTACTCGACATAACGAATGCTCTTTAATTTCAAGGAAAAGAAATAAGACAAAACATAAGAATGAGAATTGACTCAATCTGTGCAATTTTAAAAAGTAAATATAGTATGAAATTTTAAAATGATTAGTAAATATGTATTACTAAGCTGTACTAAATGCAGTTCTCGTTTCTTTCGACCATTTTTTATTGATTTCGAAATTCGCATAACAAAATTAGATTTTGGGGAAAATTAACATTGGCAGCACTCTATTCCCTAACTCAAGAATTTTGTTACAGAAACTTTTCGAGTTGTTGGCCGGTTGCATAAAGATTTCAAAATTAAATTATTTGTGGTAAGAATTGTATCAGATATCTCAAAAAAAAAATGAATGTTGAACAATACGAACAATAGATGTTGCCGTTCCACAAGAAAGTATACTCGGACCTGTTATACGAACTTGATTTATACAGCAGGCATACGTATCAACACCTGGACTCCAAAATTCATACCTAGCTACTTTTGCGGATGACACGACCAGGGTTACCTTTGGGATCCTTTGGGGTCAAATTGAACCCTTTTTGATAGCATGGACCCCAGGACCCTCCTTGTTGAAAATTATCGAAATGTGATCCTTTTTGAAAAAATGGGACCCTTTTGGACCCTTTCTGTAAACTGGGAAACGATAATTGATACATTCAACCGAAAACACGTTCACATCTTATAGCAGACATCGCCATCGGCAGCAATCTCACTTTTGCATTTACCCGATTTCTATGGATGTGTTTGCCAACGCCAGATAATGGGTCCGCCGTTCGCGCAGTCTCCCGAAACTACGAAAATCTGCGAAAAGTTACGAAAACCCGTTCGCGTACGCAAAAATTTCGTAGTTTTTTGTAAAAGAGAGTTCTCACGAGAGAGTAAAGAACTTTCCCATGCTACGAATTTTAGCACAAGAAATTTCTTTGGGCAGATATAAATATGAAAACGGTTACATCGAACATAATATATGTTTCATGTTTTGTTGTTCAACGCGTTCGTTTACTTTTTCATAATTTTCGTATGTTGACGGCATTTCACCCCACTCTTCGAAATTTGACAGAAAAAACATGTAATTTGTACAAAAAGTACACGGCCTATTAGGTCGGTTTGATAACTTGCGAACTTGTACAAATTATAACAATTTCGTACAAATTCTCATAAGTACTCGTTTGTTAACCCAAAAGATTCGTAACAATTCTCAAAAAAGAAAACCAAATGAGAGCGTCGAAAATATCCTCTCAATTGTGTAACTTGCGAGTTGTTGCAAATTTTTGCACCATTTTTTTCGAGTGGATGAAGTAGGTAAAACCTGTGAAACCAGTCATCTGACAGTTTGTGAAGTGTCATAATCTTTATTGTTAGTGAAAAACAAAAACAAATTGACAGTTTTTACCCACAAATGTGGTTGCACGCGTTTGTTATTCTTGCGAATTTTCCACTCTCTGAGATGATTTCCCCCACTTTTCCAATTATTTATTACTTGACCCAAAAAAAAGTCACCAAACTCTATTCCCGTACTTTCTGCAAATTCACAGATTCTCAAATTTCAAGTACCTCTCAGAGAGAGGTAAAAGTGTGCAAAACTACAGAAACGTATTGAACATCGAAAAAATGGAATATGTATGACATTTGACAGATTTGGCAGTTTTCATAAAGCTACCCAAAGAAATTTCTTGGGGTAAAATTTACAGCATGAGGAATTTCTTACTCTCTTGTTAGTGTAGTGTTATTAGTGAAGAACTACGAAAAATCTGCGTATCCATGGGAACAGAATTTGACTGATTTTCGTAGAATTTCGTAGTTTTTTCTCAGTTTTGGACAGATACGGGAACAGTCCTATTATATTTTGGTAAAATTCGCCATCTGACAGCTCTGTATTTTGATTTCCCGCATTGAATTTGTATTCAATGGGAACAAATCTATGAGTATTATAGCTGGGTATCAGGGTTGCCGCGAGCAAATTTCAAAAAGCGTCCAAAAAAGGGGTCCGTCTTATATTTGTATGAAAAAATAAATAAAATAAATATTGGGAAAAAAAATAACAGAGATAAAAAAAAGCATGTATGCAGAACGAGTTTTCGGAAGGGAAATTCTGACTCACAAAAATTGCTGGTTGAACAAAATAGGTGTGTTTTAAGAGTAAAGTACCACGTTTTACAAGTAAAAAAACATGAAATGAAAATAAATTGCAAAAAGGGTCCTTTATTTTCAAAATGCGTCAAAATCGGAGTTTTATTGAAAAGTGGGGTCCCGGGTCGCATCGCCGAAAAAGCTTCAAAATGACGCAAAAGCGTCCCAAGCGGCAACGCTGCTGGGTATGTAAAAATGCGATTATAAAGCGAGGATTTCCTACACCCTACCCTAGTTATACAAATAAAAAAAAAGAATATCCTTATTTGCTAAAAGGAGTTATGTAAGAATGTTCTAAAGTCAAAAGATTTAAAAAGCAACTTACCTTTCTATAAACCCCGGCGACTTCCTCTTCGACGGGAATATCTTCTTCGGAATCAATCGAAGAATGCACTGAAATATTATCCGCTATTACCGTGTTTCTCTGCTCGAGTTTAGACTCATTGAGTTTCTTAAGTATTTCCTCATTGGTCAGTTCATTAAACAATAATGCTGCATCTCCATCTGTTATGTCCAAGAGGTTGTAGGTCTTTTTGCCATTACTCTCCATTACCTGTCATTCAACACACTTGTCAAAGCGAAACCCATTTCAACTCATATACGCACCTTCATCTTCAAACATTGCAGGATCATGCACTGTCCGCTGATCACAAAATGGACAAAGCTCAGGGGTCCTTTATCTTCATAGTAAATCGTCTCCAGGGCCTCGTACTGCTTGAGCAGACCGACTTTACACGCATAGACTATCTGCAAAAAAAGAACAGTGAAGAGGACCACTTATTTGTTGCTAGTCATCTCACCTGGTGTATGGTCCAGTTTTTGAAGTAATCAAACGCTGCCAGGGCGATTTTCTTCTCCTGCCATATTTTCTCCATAAACGGACGAAGTATACGATCGAAGTCCACGTCGTAAACAGTCAGCAGTTCCACATCGTCTAAAAGTAACTCGCGGATTAACCCAGGAAAATATTTGCATTCGCGGATACTCTGATTCCCCGGTGGTAATAATAAATATTTTTGTGAGCCTAATAGTTACAACTGAATCAGATAAGGCGCCTAGATACTTTGGTGGGGGTGTACTTACTACCACCTACACAAAGGACTAGATTTCGCTTCTTTTTTTTTTGCCTTCCACAGACAACTGATTGAAGGATACCAATTCGTTTTTGCTACGGAGAAGAATAACAAGCTTGGATTTGGCACTGGAATGCCTGCCATTAGGCGAAAATATTAAATGGCCAGGCAAGGAGGCACTGCTGAAGGAACAGTAGGTACATTACAGAATGTACTCATTGTAGCAGTCAGTAGAGAGTAGAGTATCAGCAATACGAATCGATTTGCTATGAATTTTGATTAATAGAAAAATATTTTCATTTTCAAGTTGATGTCGGGGTTATAACTTTTATAAGTGTAGTCACGCAAAGTCGTTTGGGTTCCTATTTCAATTGGATCCTGTTTGGCTGTTCTGTTAGAGAGAGCGTGGCAGAAAAGCTAACTTGAATGGCAGGTACGTTCGGTTTCATGGTACCTACTAGGACATGGCCTATTTGATTAGTTTTGATATAAAACACAATTAGATAGGTGAACGGGAATGGTTAGATTCACATAATAAGAAATTATGTTAATAGAAATTATTTTTAATACCAATACATGTGTAACAGGAATCAATTGGATGGGACACGTATTAAACGTCAAACTTTGATCAATAGGGATACATTGCGATAGGTTAGGTAGGGTATAGTAGTGGTTGCCAGTAACATGAGTTCCAGCCTAAGATGCCCATTGTGATACTAAGTATGTTGGAGATGTGAATGCAACAATGAGAACTATTTGGGGCTTTGTATAAAGCGAGATAGGCCTCCAACGTCTTTTTGTGGTAGGTCACTGAAATCGTTGAAGAAATATTCTCCTAGGTATAGTTTTCTACTACGGAAAAGAGTTGGATATGAACAGATGTGATGTGTTGGGCTTTCTTCCTCTTCTAAGTATCTCCAACTTCTACAAAAGTCTTTTGAAAGGATGCCAACCCTAGCTGCATGCTTACTTATAAGGCTTTGTCCTGTAATGACACCGCAATGATCGTACTTATATTTAGTCTTTTAAGGGACAGAAGGTAGTTAGAGCGGTTTGGGTCCAGATATGTCCGGTTGCAACGCAAGTTGATCCACATTCCCATCTAAAATTGGTTTTATTGACTGTGTCAATTTCAAGAGATAGCTTGTAGGTAGACTGGGTATTTTGGTTCCCAGTTCGTAGCATTACAGTTCCAAGAAATGTCTCTAAAGGTAGCCCTAAACAACGAACGTGCTCGCCGAACTTGTTCGTGCTCGCTATGGCTTTCTCGTGTAGGGACTGATTCGCGAACCGCTCGCTGTTGGCGAAAAATTTCGATTTTTTCATGTTCGTTGGCTTCGATGTTTACCATGTAGAGCCATGTTCGCGAGCAAACCTCATTTTTGCTGTGAACGTCGCACACTGGGGGAAAATACCCAAAAACCGGAATCAATTCATGTGATGAACTAGCTTCAGTGACTCCCATAATTGATCACAGGTTTTCAAACATAACAAACTAACGACAGTTTCTCATAGAATAAAAAAAAACTTAAAATGGAATTAATTGCTGAACGTATGATTCTGGAAAAATCAAAAGCAATTTCTTTTAAGTAGCATGTGATACATTTTGTGAGTTAACCTTACACTAAGATTTTATATCGTATTAATATTTTGTGTCCTCCTTATGCGGCCGAAACACTTTGTACTCTTCTTGGCATAGAGTTAACTAGGTTTATTCATACTTGTGGTGAAACATTGTCCCAATAAAGCTGAGCTCTGGACCATAATCCGTTCATGGTCTTCGCCGTACCATCATATTTGGACAATTGCCTTTTAATGTGGGCCCAAACGTTTTATATTTGGTTGAAATTCGGACACTGAGGACGTCACTCCATAGCATCAAATCCCAGACTTTCTAGCCAGTATTTTGTGAGCTTGACTATGAGTTTCGGATCGTCATCCTTGTAAAAGGTTACGTATGAAATCGTTTGGACCCATTTTTATAAACTTGGTTCTAGGCAAGATGCCTAACTGGCCATGTGCATATGAGCGGTCATGTGTCTTTCAATTTTCTTGCACGTACTAACACCAGCAATGGTTATACACTCCCAAAATAATAAGATCACCCCAGTCAAACTTGACCGCTTCTTTAACCAGCCTCTCTGAAAGCTGTTGCCCCTCTTTTTCGAAACCCATTCGTGGTCGTTTGTACCACAAAGGTATTTGTTGGTCTTATTTGATCAAATCACATTAGCCCAGTTCTCTTCTGTACACTATTTGTACTTCTTGCAAAACGGTTTTCAGAAAGCTGTATGCTATTTTGTTAGTAAAGGGTTTTTGACCTTTTCTTTATCGTTTTCGTAGCATTCTTCTGGCTGTTTCAAGCTTAGCAATATCATTATCGTTTACTAACAATGCGTATTCAACTTTAACAGCATAATCAACCACACTCCCGAAGCGAAAGTAAGCACGAGTTTTCTTGGAGAATTAAGGGATAGGCTTAGCTTTTGCCCAGATAGATTTTATTGAATCTGCAAGTTTAGTGTTTTTCTTAGTTTGCTGGTGGAATCTTTAAAATTTGACTACCTATCCCAAAATGTGCATAAATTGTCATCTGTTTGGTTGAATTCCACTTAAAAAACTGTAATTTGTTTTTTTATGTTACACTTATTACTCAGCTTTTGAAATCCAATAAGTTTTATAACTTTAAATTGTAAAAATGTAGTAACTCACAAAATTGATCACATCGAAGGCCTCAAACCGCCCAAAAAACTTCTCTGAAGCATTGTACTTTTCCGATAACTATAGTTGCATACTAAGCAGACTTGAAAATATGAACGATCGAGTAACGGAACTTTAAAACGGCACCATGAGAAGAAATTTGTAAAAAATTTAAACATGTGATCAACTATGGGAGTCACTGTATATTGAAAACAACCTTTTTATGTAGGACTCACTTATTAGTGCATAGAATGACCTTATTTGACTTTTTGTTGTTAAATGATTTTTTTACCTTAGAAAAAGGGAAAAAAATAAAAAATTCAGAAAAACAAAAAAAAAATTAGTTCTGCATTTTTTGGTAATGCATATTTTGAAACTATATTTGTGTATAATAAATAATATAGATTGTTTAAATTATTAACATACATAATGCACATATTTTTGAGTTTATTCCGACTCATCATATAAGCTGCCCCACTGTGCGTCGCCGAGTTCATATCGCGGATGAAACACAATGGCACATGTTCGCCAAATGTGTTCGTCGTGTAGGGGATAATGCAAACGAACAAGTTCGGCGAGCATGTTCGTCGTTTAGGGCTACCTTAATAGGGGAATGCTAAGCTGCTTAGCCATCTCTATTAGAGATGAACGAAAGTTGGAGGTGGTCTTAGAAGTAGATGAGGCTGATTTCAGGGATTTCAAGGCCGCCTGAGTATCCAATATTGTCAATATTGTTAGAAGATATTACGTCAGTGCTCCTGAAATCGTCATAGTCTCCGCTTGAAACGCACTGCAGTGAGAAGGAATCCGGAAGGTGTCTGAGAAAACACACCATCTCTATTTTTTTAGCCATCAGTATAGAAGTGTGCAGACCTATCTTTTATAGCTTATGGCTTATGGCTTATGGCTTAGGAGCCATCCCAAAAGGACCAATCGGGAACAGTGACTTTGAAGTTTTTATCAAAATTTGTATTCAGCACAGTATAGTCAATGTTTTCGGGGAGAGTTAACTGATCCAGTATTGTAGACAGTCAGGTGTACTTATCTGACCACTGTGAGATGGCTTTGACTCTTTAAGTCTGGCGCTGGCTGCCATTTGCTTGCCGGTAATATCAAGCGGTGGGAGATAAAGTAGGATATCTAGTGCTGCGGAGGTTGTTCTTCTTAGTACGTAATTAATATGCAGACAGGCTAATCTTTGTATTTTCCCCAGGCTGTCGCGATGTGTAGCTTTATCTATATCTAGGACATCAGCATCGGCCTGATAACAGACAATTGGTTATGCGGGGTTGAAGTCCCCATTTGTTGTCAATGGGTTTCTTGCAAAAGTATAGGGCTATGGTAGCTTTCTTTACTCTTCCCTGGATATTGAGATTCCAGGTAAGTTTTTATACCCAGGATGAGACCCAAGTACTTTGCTTTGTCAGCGAAGACTAGGATTGTGTCGTAAAGAGAAAAGGTGTCAATATGAGGGATTTGGTGTTTTCTAGTGAAAAGGACCAGTTCCGTCCTTAGAGCTTGTTTAATACATTTTACATGAGTTGAATATATCTGGGAATACCTAGATAAACGTAATAGACTCTGCGAAGGAAACAATGTCACAATCTACGCGGTACAAAAACACCTGGGGATAGAAGCTAACGAAGAGGCAGACAAACTTGCCAGAAAAAGGGCTGCTACACCCTTCGTTGGTCCTGAACTATTCTGCGGCATAGGGGAGCACACCATAAAAGAGGAATTCCGATCACTGGAGAAGGCAAACAGGACCAAGTCGTGGATAAAAATGCAGGGTCTAGGGCAGGACAGAGATTCAAATGTTCAAAGCTTGCATTGGCCTGGATAAAAACAAGCTCTGCATCCTGACTGCGCTCCTTTCTAGGCATTGTAAACTTAAGGGCCATCTCAGGCAGCTGGGTCTATCAGATGAAGCCTTATGCAGATTCTGCAATGAATGCGGAATGTGGGGTATTAACCCAAAAAAGGTTTAAGTGCTTGGTTAAACACCAACTTACAGCAGAGAATCCGCCACTCATTGTGACCGGTTTCCTGATGCGATTTCTAAAGGAAATTGGCCTGGGTGAGGGGCTATGATGACCCAGGCAATTCTCACCTGATCTAGGTGTGAGCAAAGCTATCTCTTACCAGTTTCAATTACGTGGCCATTTCTTAGAACACTTCTCTCGATTTTTTCCAAGCGATTACTGTACACAAGCTTTGACCTTTCCATAGTATTGAAAAAGACTACAAACACGTACTTACTTGTTGTCTTGCAAGTTTGTTTCCTGTTGCATTTTTCGAGCATTTCTATCTCGCCAAGAGAATCACCAGGGCCACAGATGAATTCAAGTCTTTCGAAGTATTCTTTGTTTTTCTAAAATTTGAGAGCTCGGTCATGTCATATGCTTTATAGGAAAACCTCTTACGGCATCATAGACCTTCCTTGTTACTTCAACTTCTCCGGTTAGTATAAAATAGACGGCCATAGGTTCAGTGCCTTCTTTGATAAGAACCCGTCCAGGATTTAGATAAATAAATTTCACAACGGTGGCTAGACGGGCACGTATTTTCTTAAGAAAAAAAAAAAACATGCATAAAGAGACGTATAGACGTAGTGTTTGTAAAAGTTGGATCGGAATATATCCGGATAAACGGACAGACGAGCGAAATACAACTAATTATATATAAAAACAAATGGACTCGGGAACTAGTATACTAATTGGGCTCCAAAGTGGGCGGGATCAGTCCTCAAATGGTACCTAAATCGAAATACAACACTTTCATTCAGAAACTAAAGTTTCCTCCAGATTTTAGGACTTGTATCTATACAACATGCTATATAAAGCCTGCTTGGCACAAGAAAACTTTAAGGAAGTAAAGGACTTTGTCTACCTCGTCTCTGTTATAACGTCAAAAATTACATCTCATCGAAAATCAAACGAAAGATTACTTTGGGCTAAAAATAAAATTGAATAGTTAAGCCCTTTCTCGATCGAGTGAGGAGACTCTATATAAGACCGTTGTCATCCCAGTCTTGCTTTATAGAACTGAAGCATAGGCTTTATCGAAAGCGAATGAGGAGATCCTTGGTCACTCAGAGAGAAAAATCATTCGTAAGATATTTCGTCCCGTTTGCGTTGACGAGTTTTGGAGGAGAAGATTCAGCTTATCAGCAACATCGACCTGGTCAAAAAAAAACTGCGCATTGAACGTTTGAGATGGACACCAACGCTCCGGTCCGCAGGGTATTTTACTCCAGCCCAGAGGAATAGCGCACCAGAGGACCAGAGGTGGCAAGCACAGGTAGAAAAACACCGCAATCAACTGGGAGTGCGCAGCTGGAGGCAGTTAACTTAGGACCGGGCTAACTGGAAAGGGTTATTGGTTGAGGCCTTGGTCTACCCCGGACTGTAGCGCCACCTAAGTAAGGAAGAAGAAGGCCATATAGTTCATGCTATTGCAGATAAGCCTAAAATATCGAAGTCGACAGTGCACGATACCATACGACTCCGACGCTTTAAAGAATCCTCGACTCTTAAGACCCGGAAGAGAAGCAAAAGGTCCCAAACAGTTGGACCAGACTATAAAATTAATAAACAACAGGTATAGACGGCTTACAGCTCCTGAAATCTGCACTCAAAGCAGATATCAGTTACAAAGATTAAAAGCCGTTTAGCTACCGCAGGCTTTTACCGGCGAGTGGCAATACGAAAATCTTTGTTACGACCGCAAACAAATTTAAAAGGGGTGCATTAAGAAAAACAGCACAGAGATTGAATATCAACCAACTGGTTGAAAGTCTTATGGACGGACAAGTCGAAATTTGAAATTTCTCCACAAAAAGGGAGAGTTTACGTTCAGCGATCTGCTTAAGAAAAGATGATCCCGAGCTGTGTGGTCCCAACAGTTAGCATGGAGGTGGTTCAATATTAGTCTGGAGATGTTTCTCTTCCGCTGACATTGGAGACCTAATCCATATCGATGAAATCATGAATAAGGAGAAGTACAGACAGAATAGGCCCTGGATTCACATTAATGCAAGATAATGAACCGAAAATTCTTCCAAGCTTTGCCGAGGATACGTGGAAAAATATGAAATGGCCACCCGACAACAACCCAAAAGAGCTGCTTTGGGACGAATTTGACAGAGAGATTCAAAAACAGTGTCCAACATCGAAAGATAAACTTTGGCAGATCTTTTAAGTTAGGTTAAATAGATTCACTTAATTGGTTCATTTGCTAAGATAAGCATAATATTGATGAAGCTATTTACAGTAAGTTTTGATTATTAAAATGAAAAAGATAGAGTTTTAACTTAACTAGTATCGCTTGTGGTCGAAATTCAACCAATTGTGCGAGAGAAACGCACTTATTAATATTTATTATTTTACCTGGCTTAGGCACAATATATTGGAAATAAACTTACATACTGCACTGGTCCTTTTCACAACCTCCACAACAAGAAAAAGTCAGACGAATATGTTATGTTTAAGGCAGTTAAAAAGGGGTTGAACTGTTTTGCTTTCGCCTATTAATGATTTCTCTGAGATAATGTACCGGAATCTTATGGATGGCAGTGAACATGCATACATATACATATGTATGTATATAAACTGTCATTCGGTGGTCGGCTAAAGACATTTCAAAAAGTCGCAAATAAGAGAGTCACTAAACTTAACAATAGGTTTGTTTGGTAACTTTTTTGTGGACAAGTGATTGAGACTTGTCAAATAGTAAATAATTTGAAAAGTGGGGGAAAATCCTCTCAGAGAGAAAACTTGCACAAAAGTAACCAAACGGTTTTGAAATACATTTGGTCAAACCTGTCAATTTGTTTTCGTTTTCCACAGACATTGAAGATTATAATGACATTTCACAAAGTGTCAGATGGCTAGTTTGACAGAGTTGACCCTAATCTACCATATGAAAATGATGTTGCATAAAATCAAGTCTCTCAATTGGGCGGCAATTTCTCTCAGTTGGCTCTCTGCTTGCGATTTGTTGTGATTTTTTTTGAGTTAACAAACACTGATTCATGTGATTTTATGAAATTCTACGTAATATTATGAAAAATAACAAGTTAACAAACAGACCTAATACATATGTATATGTGTGTTCTGTCAAATTTTAAAGAGTAGGAGTGAAATTCTCTTAACGATACGAAAATTACGAAAAAATAAACGAACGCGTTGAACAAAAAAAATGAATAACATGAAAAATGTATGTGATTTGACAGATTTGACAGTTTGCATAATGCTGCCCAAAGAAATTTCTTGGGCTAAAATTCGTAGCATGGGGAAATTTTTTACTCTTTTGTTAACGCTCTCTTCAACGAAAAGCTAAGAAATATTTGCGTACGCGAACAGGTTTTCGTAACTATTCGTAAATTTTCGTAGATTTTCGTAGTTTTGAGAACCTACGCCTACCTATTATTTATTTTTATTTATTTTTATTTATTTTTTTCTTTATTTCATTTAAAATTCACTTATAGTAACAATAATAATGAGAGATAATTATATAAAAAATATATTTAAAACTGCTAAAAACAATAATTCAAATACAACAATTATTTAACATTAAAGATTTTAAATGAAATAGTTAGGGACATTCTGTTATTCTAAAGAGTAAGAGGCGAATGCACCATTGAGTAAAGAATAAGTATCTAACAAATTTACAAAATTTGTGGGGATTTATAATCAAAGTTAAATATTTAAACTATTCAGTGAAAGCTTTGAAACATTTAAAGATCAGAGTTCATAATTCAAGAAGATTATAATGAAGTTAACCAAAATAAACTAACAAAATCAAATTAAGGGATTTAAGATACGATCTATTTTTGAATGATTGAAAGTGAATAACCACTGTTTAATTTTTCTTAAAAATGTTGATTCGATTCTCTCGCTTCTGGAGTCTTCGGGTAATTTATTAAAAAGACGGGGCGCAGCTATAGTGTAAAAGTAGCAAAAGTGTGATTTAAAAATTGTCGGCACACTCACAAAATAACGGGCGTTTGCTCTCAAACTGTAGTTTTCTTGCATTCTTACGTTTATATGACCAGTATTTTTGAAAAACAATTTCAAAATATTGAAGTAATACAAATGTCTTACAGGAAGAATACCTAAATTACAAAACAATAGAAAACTGGGTGAACTACGTGTTGCCTTTGAGATAATGCGAATAGAGTGTTTCTGTTTAATGAGCAGCTGTTTAATTTTGTAGGAGTGAGTACCACCCCAGCAGCAAATTCCATACTGAAGTTTAGATTGTAGTAGGCCACTGTAAGTTAGCTTAAGAACAGATGGAGGACAGTATAAACTAAGATGGTATAATTGCCTTACCACTGCGTTGAGATATTTTTTTAAATTAGACGTGTGCTCAACCCAATTAAGCCTTTTATCTAATGTAATGCCTAAGTATTTAAAATAATCGACGCATTCGATTTCAAAGCAGCCATCACTACAATTTAATTCGGAACTAAATATTTGCGGACAAAGTTTGAATTTAGAGCAACTAGGAGCATGGTACATTAAGGATAGACCATCAGGAACTATCCCCAATGGGTTAAAAAGCATAAATTTAGTTTTGCTGCTAATTATTAGCATATGCAACCTAAACCAACGACGAAGAATTTCCAAATCATGATTCATATCAGCCAATGTCTCAAAATAGGTTTCATTGGAGTAGGAAAGGGCGGTATCATCAGCAAATGCAGTTACTTTACCTTTAAATGGTTGCAAAAATAAGGAATTTACAAAGACCAAAAAAAGAATAGGGCCTAAAACGGACCCTTGAGGAATACCCATATTGAGTTTGCAAATCGAACTTAAATTATTTTTCACTCTTGTCATTTGACTACGATTGTAGAGGTAGGAGCAAAACCAGTCATAAACAAAGCCCCTAAAGCCTGCTTTAAAAAGTTTATCTAGCAACAACTCGTGGTTAACCATATCGAAGGCTTTTGTTATGTCGATAAACAACGCCGCTGGAGCTTGTGATTCATTAATAGAGTTATAAATTTCACTACATAATTTTAATAACGCATCTTCTGTCGATTTACCATTCCTAAACCCAAATTGAAAATTACTAAAAAACCCGATGCTTGATAAAAATGACATAATTCTTGCCTTCATACCCTTCTCAAAAACTTTAGAAAACACTGACAAAAGGGAAATGGGTCTATAGTTGTTCAAGTCTAATGTATCACCTTTTTTATGTAATGGAATTACAATTGCAGTTTTTAGCAAGGCCGGGAAGATGCCTTTACTCACGCTCAGATTGAAAATATAACATAAAACATCCGCAATTAAAAAAGAAATATTTTTGAGAATACGACTTGAAATTAAGTCATGTGAAGATGAATTCGTTGATTTTAATGAAAATATCAACTTCTGAATTTCAAGAGCAGAGAAATCGTGAAAGAAGAAACTGTCTGGGCGAAAGATATCATGCTGAATGACATTATCATCGAAAGCTAAGTCGTTCATGGATATAGCCGGAAAACCATTTGAAATTTTCGAAAAACAATCATTAAAAATATTCGCTACATCAAAAGGATTAGAGACAATTGCATTTTCATTTCTAATTATAAGTTCAGCATCAGATCTATTTCGATTCAAAATTTCATTTACTAGTCTCCATTCTTTCTTAATATTGCCTACGTTTTCCGCTAGCCTTCTATTATAGTAATCATCTCTACACTTAGGTATATAAGTTCTAAGTTCGCGGCATAATTGATGATAATAGTTCCTAAGCCGTATGTTGTTTGGGTGTTTTCTAACAGTTGCCCGAAGAAAATGTTTCTTTTTTATTTTATTTAAGAGTGTCATTGACATCCACGGTTTAAGACGCTTTAACTTATTTTCTGTTCTAATAACAGTTTCACTGCAGTTGGAAATATGAAACTGCAACTTTTTAAGAAATAAATCAAACGCGATTGATGGATCGCTAGAGTCATAAACTTCATTCCAAAATTCAAGAGTCAGGGCAGACCTAAGTGCAGTATAATTAATATTATTGAAATTATTAAAAACGACAGAATCCTGCCTGGAGACTTGATGATCGAACTGAATGCTAATTAAGGAATGATCAGTTATTTTTAAATCAAAAACTGCGGTTTTAAATTTTTATACCTATTGCTTCTTAAAAAATCAGAAAACTCATGCAAAAATACAGAAACACTACATTTATGAAGCCTATATACACCAACAAATTAATAATGGGAACCAAGAATTTCAAAATCAACACTTATTAAATCCGCGCTATTGAGGTTAGTATAACTAATCTTGCAACTCATATCACTTCTGTAAAACACTGCAACTCCACCGGCGGAGTAAGAGTTATTGCACGTTGCAGCAAAAGAATAATTAGGAATATTATAATTTACAACTTCAGAGTCGTAAATCCATATCTCTGATACAAATATAAAATCCGGAAGATGATCAAGTGAAGCCAGATGAGAGAAAAACGAATCAAAATTTTTTCTTAAACTACGCACATTTTGGTGTATCACAGAGAAGCCATGGTTATTAAATTGAGAATGATCTATACAAAAGCAGTCATGGTCAAATATATCTGAGTTGGAAGAAGAAAAAATACCATCAAACATGCTGTGATTATTATTCGAATTATTAAATTCCATTAAAGGTAAATTATATAGTTAATAGATCATCACAGCTTCTAATTGATAATATCTTATCTCCATCCTTAACTCTTACAAGCACTGTTGAGTTGCGTACCCAAACATATTTACACCTATTGCTATTTTTTAAATCATTTGCCTTTTTCAATAATGAATGAGTGTAGACCGTAAGACTGTCGTTGTCTGTTCCCGGTACTTTCTGCATTTAAATTTGTAGATTCTCTAATTTCAAGGAGTGGGGGTAAGAATCTGTCAGAGAAAGGGAAAAGGCAGCATGGGGAAATGTCTTACTCTTGTTAGCGCTCTCTTCTGTCGAAAACTACGAAAAATCTTCGTACTGGAACATGATTTGACTGATTTTCTCAGTTTTGGACAGTACGGGAACAGACCTATTAGGTCCGTTCGCGTACTTTTTGCACTAAATATGGGTTTTCTGTCAAATCTCGAAGAGTGGGGGTAAAATTCTCTCAAAGACAGAAAAATCACGAAAAAATAATCGAACCCAAAGCACCAAAAAATTAATAGTCACCCCTGTGATGATTTTCGGTCGAAATCCAATCCGTTACGTTTTCGCAGTTTTCATATACTACCCCAAAGAAATTTCTTGTGGTAAAATTCGTAGCATGTGGAAATTTCTTACGAAATTTTTACGTACGCAAACGGGTTTTCATTACTTTTCGTTATTTTTCGTAGATTTTGGTAGTTTTGGGAACGTACTCGAACGGATCTATGATATTTGAAACTGTCAAAAATGTGTAAATTCTAATGTCAAAACCGGAAACAACTTATAGACGTGCGTGTTAACAAGGTCAAATGATAAAATATTGCCTGTTACCAGCTCATACCGGAGGAAATTTAGCGAAGCATGTCAAATTTAACATAAGATCAACTAATTTTTTTCTCTCTTCTACGGTTCTGCCCCAAACTGGAGATCGAATAAGTGATTTTTCCTGTAAATAATGTTAAATTGAAAAATTTTGTTGCAACGAATTCGCGCAGGATAACACACAGCCATTGTGAGAATACCGATTTTTCGTTGCTGTCGGACAAGCATGGAAATATTCTTCTTAATATTCGTTGAGATGTTGTGCTCTTCCATATCCTGGAGCCATGATTTGTTGAATATCACCATGCGCACCATTCCCCTGAAGCGCATACGAATCTTTTTGCGTCTTTTCAACATTCCCGCCTGTAAAAGTGAATGATTTGTGGAGGTTTTCCTAAGATGAAGATGATACTCGTACTCACTTCTTTGCCGCGTTTACTCATCTTGGCTGGTTTAAGTGGCCTGTTGAAGATTTAAGAGATGAAAGGTTTGTTCTGACCAATGAAGTATCTATTGAGAGAAATTCCAATTTTTTGTTTAACCGAACTGTCACTCTATGTAGTTATTTTGTTTTTATAAAATTCTCGTAGTAAACTTGAAAGTTTATTTGTTCCGTTTTTTCTGTAGATGATTGGAATTTTCCAATAAATGGAGAACTCGGAAAATGTATGTTTTTCTATCTGGATTGGGTCCAGTGATCGAAGCTGCAATCAGTTAGGAGATAAGATGAGAAGTATCTGATTCAAGTTTGGACATTTGAAATGTTCGACTGATCAAGGCGTTCAAGAATTGCACTGATTCAGTTGTAGAACTCTGAAATCAACATTACACAGAATAGTGGAGTTGATTCTACGATCGGAAATATCCACTTCGAGCAGTAAAAGATAAGAAAGAGGTACTTAATACACGAAGACCAAAGAAGGCCATGGTGACGCTGCTAACCACTGCCGGGGCATATTGACCCCAGTAAGATTATCAAATCCAGATTCCCAACGGATTTTACAAATCATGAGAATTCTCTTCGACACTGCATTCCGCGAACAATTGTTTTGTTTTGTAATAATAATTAAAATACAATATTCTCAGCACTTTATGCAATACGACCAGTTATGCTGGCCCATTTACTTACCCGGAGATACTTTGAGGCTCTTGATAAACCTCAGTAATTTTCGGGGTTCAACGTTTCTCCGATCTTAGGGGCGCTTTTTCACTTGCCACTGCAGGGTATTCGCAGAGTAGGGTGTCATCTCGAATAACCAATAAAACTCTTAAGTATTCTATGTTCAGTTCAAGCCGCTCCTTAGCTTCCCGGCAACGAGGACTTTTTTTTCTTTCGTCAGCTCTTCCAGGGGACTGAGATAGTCCCACCCAAACAAGCTAAGATCTTTTCGAATGCGATCTAAAGGACTCTCGAGCAATGTTCACTGGTTTCATCGATTACAACGTCGTTTTGCAGCACCAGATTTATGGGCAAAATCGTGAATTTTTGACCAAGAACATTACCACCGAATTCACCTGATGTGGTTTCCTGCGATTTCTTCCTATTCGATCGGCTCAAGAAACCGCTCCGGGGAACGCGTTTTAGAAGCCGACAGGATATAATAGAAAAATCGACGACGCGACGGCTCCTCTGATGGCTATAACGAAATCCGATTATAAAAAATGTTCCGAGGATTGGATCAAGCGCTGCCATAAGTGCTTTTCAGTCAATGGAGAGTACTTGACAGTATCGATCATCAGGAATAAACTTGCATCTTCAATTTTCTGAATAAATTCCTGAAATGTTTGATCAACATATACCCCTATTACGGTTAGCGAATCGAACGTTCGACTCGAGACGAACTCCCAGACGAATTTCTGCTGTCGAGGTATTACGGTTAGCGAACGTTTGACATCAAGGCTCCTTTCCAGATGTTCATCACGTCTTTCTTGTACCTTTCCTGGCTGCTTTTGGTGGCTTTCAAGTATCTTTTCCTTCTTCACAATTTTTTGGAGAATGTCTTCTTTTTTGTTAAATTTTTGCCCAGGTCGACTCGACCGACTGCCTCCATCAACTCAACCAGATTTTCAGATTGGTGAGGATTGGTTTTGTGAAAGATTGATACACATATTTCACACATTATTTTACTGTTAATGATATTTTTAATAGTAATTTTATTAATCTTACATTTCTTCTATTCACTACAATCGCGATGGGCCCACTCTGGTGCCTGGTGTTTTGGGATGGCTTAGCCTCTCAACACCTCTCAACCTAACCTACATACTTAGCTCTTTCTTAGCATTCATGCAAACATTTGATACATGCAGAATGGGTTTGAGATATTTTAAGGATCTTGTCTTCTGATATTGGCGAATTTAAGGCCGGATGTATTAGGGAGACTGTGAGAGCACTTCGACGAGCTTCTTACTGTACACAAATGTCGAATCGTGGAAGGCTAAGCTTTATAAAGGATTTATCATATTTAACTCATTCGGGTTCATTGTTCATCCGTCCATTCTTCAAATGATTTTTAAATTTTTGTAGCGGTCTTATGTTTTTGCTGTAAGTCTAGTGACTTTTAATCGATAACTGTGTATCTGTCTCTGTAGCAAAGAAAAAATATCAATCACTGTACGTATTGTTAACTTATCAATAATTGCTCGGGGCATCATCCAGTGGGTTAATGAATCTTGACCAAAACAAACAAACCAACAGTGACTGAACCTTATCTCTTAGATTGCACATTCCCAGTTTGTTGTCCATTTCTTTAGTCTTCTTTTAAGCTTCCAATAGAAAGCATTCCATTCCATCTGTTTGTTTTTTTGCTTTCTAAAAATGTATCAACAAACTAAACAATTCCGTTTCATTCTAGACGTCTTCCTGTGCTTTTTAATTTCCGGTAGAGCGTAATACGTTTGCATTCGTCTGCCATAAATTTAATTCTGACAATTTTGTAAATATACACTTCTTGCAGATGTGTTTGCGGACTCCACTACTGATCGTGATCGTGATGTGATCAATAAATCCGATATAACAACTTGTTTCCGAGCCAATGACGCACTGGGAATAAACGGTAGTTTCGAATACAGTTCAGTTTTATTCTCATTTATTTATTGTAGATCCAATAAAATTTGTTTTGCAGTTCTGCCGGAGCAAATTAAAAGTGTTGACGGGAAGCGATTTTATAGCTTTTTGGTATAGGACACATGAATTTCGAAACACAAGTAAGATCGATATAAACTTTTTTATTACCGTTAGGTGAAGATCGGTTGGACGTCTGCAGCGGGTAAAGTCTCATTTCACTGTGGTGGAACCTTGATTTCTGATAAATATGTTTTATCCGCTGCCCACTGTATGGATTATGAACGGGTAGGTGGTATTTTTATTTTGTTTTATGTTCAACAGGTGATCGAGTTATAGGGGTTTTTAAACTAATAAAAAATAAACTTAGCCCTTGTTCAAGAGTCAACCAGATATTGTGCGAGTGGGTGAGCATCTATTTGAAGGAATCATCGTTGGAGAGGATATCCAAATTGCTAGTATATACGTTCATCCTTTGTATGGTGTCTTAACTATGTACGATGATATTGCACTAATTGAATTGAGCAAGGCATCAAAGTAGGTGAACTCTTAAATGTTCTTAGATATTTTGCTATATCTATATTTTTGCAGATATCAACCTGCTTGCATGTGGACCGGTTTAATTCTGCCAACAAGAGATGTATTTGCGCTGGGACATGGTAAGTTGTCATTTGTATGCCATTGGATGAATTTCATTCAGGGGATGTTATATTTTCGTTAACATTAGTAAAGTATACATCTCCGGATTTCCACTGCTAAGCGATAAACACAATCTATATGAACGACTTTCAACTTGACTGGGATGGTCGATTCTCACTAGCCTCTCTTGAGATGACTTTTTCAGTAGGAAAATCGTTCGCCATGGACAGGAACAGGTGGTAGTCACTTGGTCCGGACCGTAAAGTCGATGCATAAGAACGTCCCAACCAAGCTCCCAGAGCTCATTACTGAGGTATGTGGCCTGGCGTTATCCTGATTGAACACAATACTTCTCCTATTGGCCAAAGCTGGCCGCTCCGGGTGATTGCTTCCTTCAGTCGGTCCAATTGTTGATAGTATACAGGTCCGAATTAAGAGTTTTGTCGTAGGAGAGCAGCTCATAGTAGATGATTCCCTGCAAATCACACCAAACACACAGCAAAACCTTTCTGGCCATCAATCCTGGCTTGGCCATCGTTTGACCTGGCTCACCGCGATTCGACCACGACCGTTATCGCTTTAAGTTCTCGTCAGTGAACCCCTTTTAATCACCAGTCACCATCCACTTCAGAAATGAGTCGATTTTGGTGCGATTCATCAGCGATTTGCAGATGGAAATTCGGCACATGAGTTTTTTTTTTTGCAATCTTGTGTGGCACCCATAATATCGAGCTTCTTTTTGTATCCAGCCTTATTCAAATGATTTCAAACGGATTTTTTTGCAATGTTTTACCCCTGGGCAATCAAAACAGTGCTTACATGATGATAAGACTCGACGATTTCCATGATTTCATCGACATTTTCGACAAATGAGCTTTCAGAGCGTTGTGCATTTTTGACATCGAAATTACTGGGACCACATATTGTCCGCACCCATAGCCTCCAATTCCGATCACAAAGAATTCGTTATCATGGCGCGATAGTGTATGCCATTCGCCAATTCCTTTCACATACATGATCGGCAATGTCTCACTGTCCTTTATTTCCTCCAAAAAAGATATTGGAGTTATTTTTGACAATAAACTTAGTTTTGTTAAGCATATTGAGTTTTTAGTGGCCAAAGGTAACTCAATGCTAGGATTTATACTACGCAATTCTAAAGACTTCCAGGATCCTTATACTCTTAAATGTCTATTTTTTGCCTTTGTCAGATCAAATCTTGAGTACTGTAGTACCATCTGGAATCCATTTTATAACATACATGCCAACAGAATTGAGAGGATCCAGAAACGTTTAACAAGGATTGCATTGCGTAGATTACCCTGGAATATCGAAATGCCTTCTTATGAAACGAGGTGCAAATTATTTGGAATTTTGCCTCTTTTCGTAAGAAGGCAATATTTTTCTGTTATGTTTATTCGCGATTTGATTACCGGTCATATTGATTGCCCTTTTCTGCTTTCATTAATTGGATTATATGCTCCATCGAGAGCTCTTAGAAATCCTTATTTATTTTATGCACCTTATCATAGAGAAAATTATGGTTACAATGAACCAATTTCTAGATGCCTACGAGAGTCAA
The DNA here is from genome assembly GCA_949775065.1 of Brachyopa scutellaris. Lineage (NCBI taxonomy): Eukaryota > Metazoa > Arthropoda > Insecta > Diptera > Syrphidae > Brachyopa > Brachyopa scutellaris. The sequence continues at coordinate 88,705,277 of OX459114.1, read as the reverse complement.
ATAATTATTGTAGTCTTTTAGATTTTCATCTCAGTAGGAGTTCATTTAAGAATAAATTAGTTTTAGAGCTCCATTTACGGTGGTTTAGTCAGTAGTTCTAAGTTTATATTTTAACTGTACCAGTAATCTAAAGAGAACAGTTGATGTATACTCATTTGATGAAATGAAATAAATTAATAAATAAATAATTCACGGTAACAGCTTGACCGACTTCATTTTCGAAGGAATACCACCCGGTGACCCTGTCGCTTCAAAACCGCACCAAATAGTGGATGCATAACCTCCCCAATAACAACTATTAGTTTCTCATCAACCCAGTTGCGAAAATTCTACCTGTTGACGAATCCATCGAAATGAAAGTGTGAAACTTGACATCGGATCACGCATCCATTCGTCGTATTTCCGGCTCGAAGGACCAAAACGTTCATCGATATATTCAAATGTCTAAATCTTTTCTTTGTGTTTCTTAAACCGCATACAAATGAAACATCACGTTATAAATTCAACAGTGATTTTTCTTTACAAAGAGCTCCGTGAGATGTACCTACGGTTCCTGAGCGCGATAGCAAATAGAAGTCGGTGGAGTCTTGTCCACACTATCACGTACAGCTGCAATGTTTTAGATGGAACGAACTATACGAAGACGCATTGGTGCTATCACATTTACCACCGATTCGGTAGTCTCGAATTCATGCACTATATATAGTATACACAATGCACTTATCTGTTGTTTTACACAGTCGAACTTGTAATGAACTCACGATGAGAAACAGAAAACGAAAAATATTTGACGCTAGACGTCAAATTATGGAAAATCAATAACTAATGGGACACCCTTTATTTCTGTACTGCTATTACTTCTTCCCGCTTCTTACTTTACTTGTTTTTTTCTCCATTATTATCTGTAGTCAAATTAGAATAAGGAACCATTTTCTAAGCCCTTAACCAATACCCCATTAAAAAAAAAAAAACTAATATTTTGCTCAAGTACTTATCTATTCAATCATTTTCATTTCAGATCTTCAAAAAATTGGAACTCAACAAGCCATGAGCCTAAAGTTTGTAAACAGTAGTGAATGTGATCGTCGCTATTCGCCATCAAGAAAGCTTCCAGATGGTATAATCGACTCTCAAGTTTGCGCCGGAAACTCAAACATAACCGAGGCGGAGAAGTGCAAAGTATGTTCTTGTACACAAATTAATTGTAATGAAAATGAACAGAATACTTCTCAATTCCATAGGGTTACATTGGCGGCCCATTACTAACTCAAGTGAAAGCAAACTCAGACGAAGTCTTTGTGGTAGGCCTAACGAACTATGGACAACGGTGTGCATCCAGTAACTACCCAAATATTTATACAAAACTATCTTTTTATAAGGATTGGATAAATGAGACTGTTAATGACTAGCAAATATCTGTCATAATAGTTTTAGTCTATCTTTTTCCACAAATTCACTCAATTGGATTGTATTTGAATTAAAACGGTTTATTAACAACACTTCACATGTTCATAGTATGTTGACTTGGCAGCACTTAGAACAAAGGAATGCGCTTACTGTCAAATCGTACTTGTTTCGTATACGTCAGAAGTGTCAGATAAATTCCGTTATTTTCTATATTTGGTGAAAGTTCTATTTTCCTATCCTACTTACAATTTTCATTTTGTTTTTGTTATTTAAAGTATTCCACTTATCTCGTACTGTTTTGTAAATAAAACTTTAATGGACAGCAGCAAAAATGGATTCGTAAGATACCCACTCAGCTAAATAATATTACTTCCATTGGCATTTCGCAATTTTAGGCAACCATCCCAAAAGAAAACTCCGACAAAGTGAAATTCTCCAGTGTTCCAATTAAAAGTATATTTGTGTTCTTAATAGCAACCGTCTGTAGTGCTATTATATTAGAACTTATTCCAACGACCACACACAGTCTATTCCCGTCGAAATCAAACAATGACACGTCCAATTGCAATGTTTCTGCTGTTCAACAGTTGTCACGGCGCACATATGCCATCTATGGCAAGAGTAAAACCGAAGAGCACCTAGATCATGTGATTGCAGTACTGCATAGGCTTGGGTACCACCGAACCGAGGTGGAAGGCGACTGGGATCTCCTATGGGCACACGACTATCCATTTCTTACGATGCCAAAGATGCTAAAGAATCTCCAACCACACCAGAAAGTGAATCATTTTCCTGGGTGCGGCTATATAACAAATAAAGTTGATTTGTCTACAACTCCACTGGCGTTTCTTCCGAAAGCATTCAAGTTGCCATCGGAAAAGGAGGATTTCTTGAAGTATATCACAGATAATCCGACGGCGCGGTTTGTGGAAAAGCACAATGAACACAGATTTATCGAGATTAAACCTCCGGAGGATATCGATTTGGACTCAAACAGTAGTTTTATTCAAGAGTTCATACAGAATCCGTTTTTAGTGGATGGATATAAATTTGACATTGGAGTGTATGTTGTTTTGACCAGTGTGGATCCACTGAGGGTGTACATTTACACGGGAGACATTCTGTTTCGATATTGCCCGGTGAAGTATCATCCGTTTGATCCAAAAAATGTGGATAAGTATGTCGTCGGCGATGATTACTTGCCAACGTGGCAGGTGCCTTCATTGGTTAAGTACTACAACAAGTTCAGCGCCAACATGAAGGGGGCATTTGACGCTTATGTCAGAGATCAGGGGAAGGATCCCAGCGGTGTGTGGACACAAATGGAAGACATCATCCGACAAACAGTGCAGTCCAAGGAGAAATACATTGCGGATATTTTAAAGTCGTACAAGACGAACAATTTCTTTGACTTGATGCGTTTCGACTTGATTATCGATGAGAATCTCAAAGTGTACCTTATGGAGGCGAACATGAGTCCGAATCTGTCCTCGGCTCACTTCAAGCCGAACTCGCTGCTGTACGAACAAATATTGTACAGTGTATTGAATTTGGTAGGTGTTGGCTCGCCGGTGGAAAATGCTTTACTAACTTTAGGGTGAGTGGGATTTTTCTTATTGAATCAGGAATAAAATCTTTCCAAATTCCAGCTCCGAAGATGTGGAAGAAATGATCTCCACCGACAAGAACATCGCAACATTGCTGAATCTTTGTGCTGACTTTGATTGTGACAAATCGTGCAATGTCCTCGAATGCGAACTCTGCCTTCCATGTTTAAGTGGAACCGATTATGAAATATTACGCACAACCTACCGGGAGCACATTCATAGGATCAATATGAAACGAATCGTACCAAAACCTATTGTAAGTCGTTTAAACATTGTATCACCACAACTTCCTTTAATACATGTTCTCGTAGGAGGATCGGAAGAAATTCGACATTGCTAAGGAAACACTCAACATGTCCAGCAATGATCAGTGGATGACACGATGGTTCTATGCAAAGTGTTCTGACGACATTACTTGGTGCTATTAGCATATGTATTTTGTTTATAAAAACAAAAATAAAAACCGTATTATTTATAAGAGTTTCTAAGCATTTCTCGGAGGAAATAAGTGTTCGCCCTGTTTCGCTGCAGCGAATATCCGTTCTTGTTTTGTCACCCGATATTCGTTTTGTTGCAGGTGCTTCAGAAAATTGGCTATAAACTTGATTGGTTCATCCGGCTTATAAACGTGCATAGCTGCCATTGCTGAGATTAAGTCCTTTGCCAGGTACTTTCTGAAGTAATCAAATAATTCCGTTCTTTTGGTGAGTTGTTCTGAAATTAGAAGTTTGACAGTCGGGCGACCTTCTTAAGAAACCGAAAGCAAACTTACCATTCCTCATCCAAGCAAAGTCCGTAAAGAACTCGGAACAAATTTTAGAAGCCTCCGTTGTACTTGAGACAGTAGAACAAATTCCACCATGGCTACTCTTATCATCGATTAATGAAAATATGTGCTTCAGACCTTTTTCACACGAGTTGATGTAAAACATTTCATCGCAAAACTTCTTGTCAACCGATTTCAAACGAATCTCAACTGCTTGCCGTGTATCGCGATGACAAAACATCTTGAAGCGCCTTAAGCTTTCCACCTGTGTCTCATGGGTACCGCGAAACTGCGATTTCAATTGAAAGAGTTTGTCCACATTCTCATTGGTAGCATGGTAGCGATTCGTTCTGATGAGGTGATATTTTTCTACTTCAGTTGCAAAGGCCAAATTAGTTTTCTCGATCTTCTTAACCTGCTCAGCGATGAGTTGATTCTTATCATCCAACTCTAGATATTCGTTTTCTTGCAGAGCCTTGATTTCGGATTCTAAGTAACAGAGTTGTGATTCGAAATTAGTTTTAAGTGCTTGTATCTCGACATTGGTGCAGTTTATATCGTTGTCAAGTTGCAGGAGGTCGTAAAGGACAGCACGAATGGCATTTCGTTCGTTGAGAAAAACTAAGTGATATGTCTTGTGTGTTATTTCATCCCAGTTCTCGTTGGTTAGTTTACATTCCTTTTCAAAGTCAGTCATTTTTTTAATTATTAAAAATTACAGACAAATATATTTATCTTGTTTTTTTGTAGAATTGAATTTTGAAATACACGACAACTCTTGTTCCCAAGTTTAATAAAACACAAGTAGTTGCTAAATACATAAGTTGTTCGCATTCAGTCGCTGGAGAAAGAAGATATACATAATGTATATTATGCCACTTGCCCATGCACACTGGCGGTATTTTTTAAGCGGTATTCACAGAAGTTGCTCGATTCTCAGGATGGACAAAAAAGTGATTTCTTCATATGAAGAAAACTTTATTGGTATGTACATTGTTTGAAATTTGAAGCACTGAGATCACTTACGTATCCATATTTCATCTTCTGTTCTTATATTTTTGTACTCTGGATGAGTCAAATCAAATAAAATGGGATCAACTTCCACCAGCTCAATAAGTTTTTCAGTACATATTTTGAAATGCGGTACACGGTAGAAGGCGATCATCTCTGCTTGATCATTGCTGCGGTACAAAGTTACTTAATCTAAGAACGGGTGCACTTAGGTGAACACCTGGGGTTGGTTTGAAAACAAATCGTGTAAATGGTATCGGGACTAACTTGATAAGTATTGGGCTGGAGTAGGCGATGGGAGCAGATTTGAAGAGTGTTGGAGCGGTATAAGTGGACCTAATTAAAGGTGGATCAGAATAAGGAAGTGGCAGAGTTTTGATGAGAGATGGAGCAGAGTATATACTGGGAGTGTCAGTTTTGACAATCAATGGAGCAGAGATAGGAGCTGGGACTGGAGCTGGAACATCAATTGCAACTGCAGGCGCAGCCTCAACAAGTGGTTTTCGATCGACAACAGCATTTAATCCATTAACTGCATCAGAGGTGTAGATGACTGTCCTCTTGTAACCATCGGCTTCGTTAAGGGACAACATCTCCATCACGGATCTCGATTTGAATCTTAGAATCCCCCGAAATCACATCATATACTCCGTACTCGAAAGTGTATTGTGGGTGAAGCTCGTGTTCTTTAATTTTAATTGGCGGGACTCAAGAGATGAGAGATGATGAGAGAGAGCTCCCTCAAAGGAGCCAGTGATGCACTGGCAACAGCCAAAAGGGCGAGAATTGCAATAAACGCTAACATCGAACAACAGGAAAATAATGCTTCAATCTAGATTCTAGAGGATTTTTGAATCCTCGTCGCCGGGGCACCGTTTTTGGGGCCTAACTATCGCAGAAGCGAAAGCGGTGAGAACTGGGAACTATGTGCTTGGAATCAAACAGGTTGAAAGAGAACCACATTTTGGGAACATCAGCTCGACAGATCGAGATCCCGTTAGGTAAGAAAATCATCTAAATTCTGTGTGAAAAACCGCATTTAATTGACCAGGGGAAAGAACCTGGGAATGAAAGAAGGAATACTCTAATTACTTTCTAATAACGAACTTAAAAATGACTGCTGTGATTGCAAGAAACTTGCCCCTATTGCGCAAGATAACTTTGGTTGAGTTGACCATTAAAGCGGCTTGCATGTTAAGCCCATTCCCGGAGAAATACGAAAAAACCTTCAACTAATACTACCGAGCCATAATGTATACAAAAGCTCTTACGTCTGTTTTTATCAAAATCGACCATTGAGGGCACTACCCTTAAGTTATCCGAGAGTGTGAAATACTTAGGCCTCATACTCCACAGAAAGCTTAACTGGAAACTGAACATTAAAGAAAGAGAAATAAGGCAGCAGGTGCTTTCTATACCCGCAGCTTGCAGCAGATTCTTCGGGAAAAACTGGGGATTCAGGCCACGAATAACACTGTGGATGTACTCGGCGATAGTGGAATGTTGCCGCCAGAACCAGAAACCTTAAGGTTATGACCCAAGTATAGAGAATAGCAAGCACTGGAACCATCAGCGCGATGAGAACAGCACCAACCGCGGGATTGGAAGCGATTCGTAATATTCTGCCTCTAGATCCCTAGACTATCTAGACCCTTCTCGTGGGCCTTTCTAAGCAGAGAATAGTGGGAGAAAAACGAACCCAAGTCCATCTACACCGATGGGTCAAAAATAGACATAGGCATAGAAGCGGGTTGCTCGGAAGAACTGGAGATAAGCAGCTCCATACGACTCCCAGACAGTGACAAAGATCGCCCAATTGGTGTCAATGATGACAATATCTCGTGAGAATATCACAATTTACATTGACAGCCAGGCGGCCATAAAAACAAGAGCTGCTACGCAAATAACAACAAAGCTTGTAAAGTGTTGCCACGAAACTGCGAAGCAGAACGTAAGACCCTGCTGGATCCCTGCTCAAAATGGGATACTAAGTATATAATGCAGCCGCGGATGAATTGGCCAGAAAAGGCTCAGCGCTAGACAGATAGCAAGCAGATGGTACGGTTGGACCTCCACTCTGTAACCTCAAAGCCAAAATTAAGCAAAAATCATTAACTGAAGCAGCAGGTGGAAAGCACTAACCACCTGTGAAATATCAAGAAAGCTGTGGCCAGAAGCAAAACCCAGAAAACTTCTACAAAAAGGTACAGTCACTGTCAATACTGATAGGAGTGCTAACTGACCACAGCACGAAAAAATTACGCCTTAACGATGATTACATATCCCGGGGATACGGTGACGAAGAGGTTCTTGAAAACACGGCCCAATTCCTCTGTCACTGCCCAAACCTCTGCCAACTTAGAAATAGAACGCTGGGAAAATGTTTCTTCGAACATATCGACGAGATATCAGATCGATCACCATCGGGTCTGCTTAAGTTTAGCAGGACGTCCGGATGTTTAGAACCAAAACACTGATACCACGGGGGGGGAATACAAAATGGGTACTACAATGGGTTCACATGATCCTTAGTGTGATGAGGATGTGACCATTCTCGCAGCCCGCATACTTAACCTAACTTAAACTGTCCAACAAATTTCAATTCAATTCAATTTTCAATTCAATTTAATTCAATTTCAATTCAATTTTCAATTTATTTATTTCATTTATCATACACGTAGATATATAAATATAAATGTTTCAAACAAAAAAAAAAAACACATACAGTTGTGTTCAAAAGTTTGCCTCCTGTTTTGTTTAATGCGGTTTAAAATTCCCGCTGTATCATAAAACCAAAGTCCAATAAATAATTCTTATTCGAAAGTTCTCTAATAAAATAAAATTCAAAATTTAAATCGAATTATCCCTGCACAAGTACCTATTGAAATGTGCTTCGAAGCGAATATCATGGTTAAACTTAAGTCTATCCCTGATTTAACCCACCCTAAGAGACAAAAAAAAATACACAGCTGGAGTGGAAATTTCCACCAGAGATCGAACAGAAGGTGGCAAAATTAAATTACAATCTCTGCTCCAGTGTAACATTAAACTCATAAAGGTAGGTAGCTACGATATTAGCACTGGGGACCAGTACCATCATCATTGCTACCCGCGTCGTCACCAGCCCCGCCACCGCACTGTGAGCACACCACAAGCCAACCCTAGCAAATACTTGTTGTAGGCATAGTGTGTGGTGTTGAGTAGTAAAAGGCACGGCTACTCCAAATTCAAGGGGACATCCACATCACATTCAGAGGTGGCACTTAAATGTGAACTGAATACGAAACTTAATGAAAATCGATTTTACCTAGGGACACACGACACGACGCACCACGACGGCACACGGTGGTTAATGGGAAATGCGCACTGAGAGTGTGTCTTAGCGAAAGAGCTGCGCATCTAGTGGTTTTTTTTTTAATAATTTCACTCCAAATAGGGGTGGCAGAGAGGGTGGTTTTTTTTTCTTAATAAGAATCAGTAGTTTCACCCGAAGGGAGGCTTTGAGTGGGTATCAAATGCTACAACACATCAAGTGTTCGGGACGACACTTATTCCGAGGAGCATGTGAACAGTACTCATGATGGGAGATTTTGGATTTCACTGTTAAATGGGTTAGGGACTTTTCGGAAAAGAAGAAAATAAAGCATGAATCGGGAATGCGCCTTCCAATCCCTCGATAAAAGTTTAATAATAGAAAAAAACCTTACTTTGAAACAATTAATGACATGACTTGGGAATGAAGCCTACGAATGCCATGAACAGGCAGATATTTGCTTCATTGGCTACTTACCAAAAAAGACAATAAAGGTGTTTCAGGTTCGGAATATCTACATGGTCAAACGGCGGATCAACTCTAGACCAAAAAATTCTAGTATGGTACACTAATGGATCGCAAATAGCCTCTTGTGTTGATGCTGCGATCTTTGGGCCCAATTCCAGAATCTCAGTCCCTCTTCGATCATTCGATATCGTGTTTCAAGCTGAGGCCCATTGAGATCTACGCCTTGATTAATCTACAGAGAGGCCGCTAACATAAATGTCTTCTCCGACAGCCAAGCCGCACTTAAAGCTTTGAGATCCTACTTTTTGGACTAAAGACTGATAAAGTGCAGCTTAAATGGTCTTCAATCCTTAGCTACTCACATTAAGGTCAAACTTTGGTGGATGCACAGGGATTGAAAGAAATGAGATTCTTAATGAACTGTCCCGTTCAGGTTCATCTGCCAAATTCTCAGTCCCGAAACCATTTTGTGGCATAAACTGGGCCACAATCTCAGCCTTAATTAACAATTGGGAACATAATCTCCGAACTCTCTTATTAGAGACAAGCTCAGACAAGCCAAACTGGTAATTAAACATAATACCCGCCACAGGGAACTTCTAACCTACAATAAAAAGGATATTAGGTATGCATATAACAAATGTCCTCTTCGGTCATTGTCAGGTACGATACCACCTAAACAAGATAGGCCTATCTAGTGAGACCGATTGCACATCCTTTGTGATTGCCCGGCACTTTTCAAGATCAGACGGCGTACCCTACATATAGAACTTCTTAGGCTTTATGACTTCAAAAATGCGTCATCCAATGACATACTAGCCTTTATTAGAAAGGGGGATTGCTTCTTGGACTCATTAGAATCCTACAAAATAATTGATCCTTTAGGTCGCAGTATCAGCCATGCGGCAGGATCCTGTAAAAAAAAAATGCAGTGAATTCAGAAATTCAACAAATATTGTACTTCGCCGAGGAACTGTTCGACTGCATGCTGATTTCTATCAAGTCTTGTGTCCGTTTCCAGTGCCCTTCTTCGAAAAGATAATAGCTTTGTTCTCAAGCTATTCTGGATTCGTGCTACATTGAAAACACCCTAAACAATGTTGCTCTATGTTCGATGTCGACACTCGTTCAGTAATGGATTCGACCTGGGTATTTCTTTTCTGCAAGAAAAAAGGGCTCTCGAAACATTAAATCAACTGATTTGTCACTTGTCATTTGTTTTTAATTGCGTTAGTTTTACTCATTATGCTTGTGGTAGTTTTTGTGTTCAGATAGATTGGTTAATAAAACAACGAACTAAATAAGTTCAAAAATATATGAAAATTAACAAAATTTGATTTATGTTTAGTTATCAAAGAATGACAGGTGTCAGCAGGGCAAACTATTTGTGTTCGATGAAATGGGGTTTCTTGACAACCACGAAAATACAATCACTCTATCCAGGGCGCCCTAGGGCTGGGGCCATCGAACAAAGCTAATACCTCGTCTCCACGAGACATTTCCCAAGACATGTTTTTCGACATGACATGCAAATGTCTCGTAGAGACCCCTAATTTAATGTCCAAACATGTCCGCGATGTCAGCATTTTAGTTTTGTCTTCTCGGCGAACTGAAATCCAGATTTTTCTCTGACATTTGGCCGTGTGGCAGGTAGATTTTCATTCGGTGGGTTTTTCGGTAGAGTGAACATGTCGCGCTGAGTTGGTTTGGCACGTAGATTTTCATTTTTCGGTATTTCCGTAGAGTGAAGATGCTGGTTGGGTAGGTAGATTTTCATTCAATGGTATTTTCGTAGAGTATTTCACTGCCTTTAAAGCGAGAATTGCGCGTTGTTTCTTTCTCGACGTCAGCTTGTAGATTGAAATGTCTTGGCATGATTTGCCCAGCGAAGGTAAACAAGAAAAAAACCTGTTTCTAGTCAAGATGTAGTTTTGACAGAAATATGTCTCGTGGAGACGCGGTGTAATAGAAATAGGATAAAAGAGTGCAGCCAACTCTGTCAAATGTGACAAAACGATCATGAAATTTAAATGCAAGATTTCGATGTCCCTATTTTTAGTTTTAACTTTTACTTCATCTCAATGGGATAAGGCAGAAAGTTAACTACAGTGAAATCTCTCTTAAGTGGACAGCCATGGGACCTAAGCTTTTTGTCCGCTTATGAGAGCTGACCGTTTATAGAAACGCATTTTGTATGGAAAATTAGAAATTGGTTCTCATAAAATTTGTCCGTTGATGGAACTTGTATGCTAAACAGAATTTCCGCAAATCAGAGATTTCACCGTATTAACATATGAGTATTTTTTTCCGAAAAAGCGATTTAGAGCTATGTCCTGTCATAAGTTGCGTGTAAGTTCGCTGATCATGATCCCAAAATGCGAATTATTTGAAGTATAAGGAGGTTTCTCGGAAAAAATACTCAATTTTGAAAAACAAGGACATAATCAATGAAGTCATTCGTCTCTTAGCAAATCACCCATTGAACACTGAACACTTATTCTCACTACTTCGACTGTGTTAAGTGTTTACGCTCAAAAAACCATTAAAATTGTATCTCCCAGTGTACACTTTCATACACTCACTCTGGAGAATAATACGATTGAGTGATTTGTCCTTACTCCCATCAACCACCCTCTGATTAACTTCATCTACAGCTACCGCCATATTCGCCCCAGTTGGGGGAAATATCTCCAACCACACATGCGAGTACAAACACAAACTCGTAGTATGCTTTCTCTTCAACTTTTAACTTGGCTGCAACGTGAACAGTAACCAGAGCGGTCTTTCTTCAGAAACAGTACCTAACCACCATCACATTGCTTTTGCATAATTTTTTGCAAAAAGAAATACAAAACTTTGGTACTAAAACACCACCACCCCTCCAAGGGTTCGCGTATATGCGCACAACGAACACTTGTAGTAGTAGTGCGCTTCCAAATCCCATAAAAAAAATTCCATCACTAGTTCGAAATTGACGGTTCTTCTGATTAGTAGATAGAACGGACGGACGTTCTGAACAACAAAAAAATAATAAAAAAAAAATTCATAAATTTAAAAATAAAACTTTTTTATTTTATTTACAAAAAAAAACGCAGAGTTTCAGTTTCATCTCAAATTAGTGAGTTTTTTTTTTCTCTTTTAACGGTCCACATGAGTGACTTTTCAATTAGTGATGAGTTTCGGGCGTTTTAAGTAAGGAAAAAAATAAAAGTGAAGAAGAAGAAAACTTATTTGTATAAAAGTTAAATAGAAAATCCCTTGCCACCACACACACAAACACAAACATATAATTTCGAAAATGAAGTGTTTACTTTTGATAACAACGGTATGCCTAGTGTTGATGTCATCCTTGGGTGTTGAGGCTAAAAAGAAAAAATACGAAGGAAGTGATTTTGAATTTATTGATGAGGTAAGTTAAGGGTATTTTAGGGGGTTTTATATATTACGACCAGATACACCTTCCCACGATGAAGAAAACTGTGGAAAGTTGTCAGCGCCAGTGGAACAACGCTAGAGAAAATCAATAAATTTCATTACTGTCATCATCGGCCTCCTACTTTGAAGGGTAGTTTTACACTCTCTTGAGTTTTCGGTTACTTTCTATGAATGGAAGGACGGGTCTTACATAACTAATATATAATTAAATTATTATAACTGAATTTGTGGGCCAAAAGGGGTTTCTTTTTTCCAGACATTCTACGCGTTTTAATTAAACTTCTTTTTACGAAAACACATACAGAAAGAAGAGAAAAAAACATGTGAGAGTTTCGTGTGTATAGGTGTACGCCTATAAAATATATCCACCCATTTTCATATAGTATACTCGCACCTACTCTTCTGTGTATATATACGGGATACCCATACTTTCAGAGAGTAAGAAAAAGCGCTCAAAAATCGGGAGCACAACAATAAAAGCAGATGGGGTTAAGAACTAGGAAGCTTCTTCGAACAAGAGAATAAGGAAAATACAAAATAATAAGAGAATTATGCGGGGGGTTTGAGTTAGAGGGTTGATTCATCGCAACCCCCATGAAAGGGCTGAAAAGGAAAAAGCGACGAGAAGCAAGAAAAAATAGCGAGATTAAAGAATTGAATACAAATTATGCAATTATAGGACTTATGCGTTGCTAGAGAGAGAGCGAGAAGGGAGCCAGGTTTTGGCTTGATACTCTACGCTATCCATACATACATATATGTAGGCTAGGCTGGTGTATGAGACTTCTTTTGGCATGGCGCTATTATGATGAGAACATTAGTAATGGCAGCAGCGTTGTTAAAGTTAATTTAGCTCACATAGTAAATCACATAAGATTAATGCGCGATATTAAAAGTAAAAGGAGCGTGGAGGGTGTCTTTGCCTAGGATTCGTCTCAATGGGAGCGCAAGATTAGTGAGATTTCATTTGTTAATAATGTTTGATTTATATTTAACCAAAAACTGGAAGGGGGTAATTATGCGCGAGGTTTACAGTGATTTGGATTTTTTTTTTTTTTGTGAGGAGATTAGGTACCAGCTAAGAGTACGTTGAGCTTTAAATGAGGCTTATCGAAGCGTGGTAGGAGTTCGAGTGCGTTTGTTTTTAATCCAACAAATTAGGCGATGGAAACAATGTGCTTTTTGAGAGATATATTTAGAGGGATAATGTGATATAGAGCTTCATATACACACACACACATATGTACGTGTGTACATATATGTATGTCATTTGAAATAAATTCGAGTGGAAAAGGGATTGGTTGTAATTAGGAATCGATGAATGGATTTTTTTTTTTTTGCTTTATGATTAAAAGGAATCTTCCTTCACGTTTATGTCCTTCGTTAGTAATTAACTTAATCATTATTTTGACATTTGTACCTAAATGAATGTAGTTTGTATGGAAGAGGAGGTATGTCCTTCTTTTCTTTACTTCCTCTTATACCCAACATTGATTTTTATAATTGTCTGTGGCTTGTTCTTTGCATGACTCACAGTCAAATGCAATCTTGTGTGGTTGAATCCAAGAATCCAATTCTCAACGGATGACAGGTGCTGTTACTTTATTGTAACCACATGTTTTCCAAACCCGATTTGGTTACTTAATGTGGGTAATCATGTGTCACTGGCACTCAAGAGTTTCATCATAATGAAGGTTTCAGTTTCATCATAAAGAAGGATAAAGCTTAAAACATACCCATATTGTGAAAGTGACAAAACCTCCTACTTTTTAGGATGATATGACATGTTCTTAGGATGTTCTAACAAATCGTAGGAGGATTTGCCAATCGTAGAATTTCTAGCAAAATTCGAAAAATATTAAAACAAAACTAACAAATCATATATATTATTTCTGTAGTATAGGTACCGTTTGCGGCTCTCACACTTAACCAATCTTAACAAATGAGGTGTCAAAAGAAGAAGAATTTCCTGAAGCACTGCCGAAGTGCACTTTCACTTTATAAATTTTAACAAATAAGAAAAGAAGAAAATTTGGATTTTGGTGGTTGCATTTTCTCTTGCGAGAGTTCTCGCACGGGCACACTAGTTTTATTTAATAGTTTAAATAAAAGATTTAATAAATTAAAACTTTGTACTTTACGTGCGGATTGTATCAAAAAAGAAAAAAAAGGTTAAAAAAGGTTTTAACGAATGTGAAGACCTACGAAATCTTAGCTTTTCCTTGGATCTGGAGATGCCTGGCATTTGTTCAGGTTTTGTAAGTTTGGAAGTACAACCAAAGGCTCGTAGAAAAAATTGGACTTGTTTTGCCTTCGAAAACATTTAATTATTTATGGTAAAGGGGTATTCTCTTCAGTAGCTGTTTGTTACTAATCCAACTAATCTAATTTTTTCGAATACCTGAGGCTGTCTTTATCGCAATCATCACTCAAAGAATCATACAGCACATGTTTCACGACCTCATGTTTTTTTTTTACATTTGTGTCTTTTGCATCTTAAGACTCTTTTTGGGTGCTAGTTCCTCTAAATGGTTTTTTTTTTTAGGAGTATCTGTATAAATTCTGGACTTTCCACCCGGGAAATTTTGGAAACGGGCGAATAGTTTCCGGTGTGGTATGAGGTTTTTCAATTAAACCAGTTGGAGTCGATGGAGCTTCATATGAAGAGAGGAGTAACGGGGAGTTAGGAGGATATTTTGTCAAACTATCCTATTTCTCAGTTGTCAAATCCTACTTTTGTTACACTAAACTGTATTTTTGAACTCACCAAATCTTTGAAGTATTCTTCAATAATTTCTATAACTTATTTCTGATACTTATTTATATAGGTACACCTAATCACTACAATAGAGAAATTTGGCAGATACAGAAACCAAGCATAGATACAGCATACAGGTGACGTTTTCATGCGTGTGAGTAACAACATGCCAGGCACAGTCACTCTTTATTCTCATTTTTGCTCTCTTTGGATGTTATGCGAAGGGCCGAGGCATGCTTTCCTCAAATCCTCCTCGCCTTATCCTACTCCAGTTTTGTTTGTTTGCACTTTTTTAAGATGTAGGTACATGTATTCTACAAGAAACCTCATAATTAAAAGTTCCATCAAGTTTCAAACTATTCTAACAAAGTACAAGAGATTCTTCAGAGTTTTCCATTAACAGGTTTCAAGAGTAGAGAGACAGTTGGAAAAATGGCCAAGTGGGTTATTCATCTGAGAAATATTGAATAAATCCGGGTTCAAGAGATTTTTATTAATTTCCCTTTTTGTGACATTTGACACCATTCCAGCCACACGAAGGACAAACAAAGAGAGAGAAAATACCAAAAGGTATAGTGCTTCGAAAATAAGGTATTATAAGGTTTTGACTTCGACCCAAAATAACTGGAAAAATGTTGATGTTTGTCGTTGACAATAGGTCTTTTTGGTATCTTTTTTCTGCGTAAAGGTACCCCCACACCAACGCGATTTAATCGCTGCCGCCGCGACGGCGATAAATTCGCGACGACAGCGACAAAGAAATTCGCGAGCATGCCCACGCCAAAGCGACAGTTTTGTCGCAGTGCTTGCGAAAATGTATTCCTCATCAGACGAAGAAGAAGCGCTTTTATTTATTGCCTTAGAGCTTAGAAGATGAAGAAAATTCGAGGTTGCATTTCTGTCATTACGTTTAAGATTATTATTATACCTATGATAACTTATTAATTTTTTCAATGAAAAATTAAAAAAAAAAACCCCAACCACTTTCTTTTAATTATATTCCAATTTTGTTCCACACATTTTATCCTTCTTCCTCACATTTTTATAATCTTCATGTAATAGATCGTATAAAATTGGGAATTTTTTAGCAAATTCAATTAGCCCCCCAGTATACCATTTTTCGTGCCATATTCGCGACAAACTCGCGACAGCGACATGCAGCGACACTCAAAATATTCGCTGCAAATTCGCCGTCTAGGCGTCAGACAATCACGTTGGTGTGGGCTCTTTCATATACCGCCATGTAATTTGAGTGACAGCAACTCCCGGAATTCATCGCCGTCGCGGCGGCAGAGATTAAATCGCGTTGGTGTGGAGATACCTTAAGACTTAACTCGCCGTCAAATAATAAATAATTTGAGAAGTGGGGGAAAATCCTCTCAACCAGCGGAAATTTGTTTTTGTTTTCCACCAACTGAAAATTATGACATTTCACAATTATCAGATGGCTGGTCTGACAGAGTTGTTCAAACCTACGCGAAGAAAATGACTGTGTAGGAATTGTGTACGCTCTCAGTGGAGGGGAATTTATTTCAACTGTCATTTGGCTCTCTCTTTCACGAATATTTTGGGTTAACAAACACGAAATGTGTAGGAATCTTACGAATGTGTACGAATGTGTACGAATGTGTAAGTTACACAAACAGACCTAATGATTCACAGTATTTTATTCATCTTTCAGATTTTTATTATTCACTTATAGTGCGATTTATTTCTGAAGACAAATAACCACTGGCTTTGTTTCAAATAAAATGGACCAGACCAAACCCAAACTCTCACTTGACATTGCCCTTTGGTGTTCCGTTCCGCTCATTGACATAAGGCGTTTTTCTTTATTAGTTCAGAGCTGAGCTCTGAGCAGAGCTTGAGCGAATCGAGCGCACTCTGAACTAATTGTGTTCAGAGCGCGTCTGAGCACTGAGCGCTCTGATTTAATTTTGAAACACACTTGAGCACTTAGCTGTCATATGATTTTTCAATCGTTTATAACCTTAAATTGCTTTTCATCCATTTATAACCTTAAATTAAGTTTATGCATAGGAAAACTAGTTATTAATATTAATTAATGTAATTATTAAATTGTATTAACTAACTTCTACGTCATAACAAATAATCCTCGTCCGCAATTTCAATTGTTTCGATTTTTTCCTATCTGTCAAATGTTGTTTTGGCTGCGCTCAGCATTTTACTCAGGAAGCTCAGTCAATTTATTTTGAGCGCATCGAGCGCGCTCAGCCCACGCTCTGAACAAATAAAGAAACACACGTTCCACAAAGTGCCACACTCTGAACACTCTGAGCTAAAAAAGAAACACGATTATTTTATTTGACAACTCAGGCTCTACTCTGAACTAAAAAAGCCTATAGGGAAATTTGCATCGTAGCTGAAAATTAGTTTCTACAAAAAAAAGGGTCACTTGCATTTCCAACTTTGGCCTCACTTCTTGTTAAGATCTTTGGGCAAAATCCTTGAATGCTGCTTTATGAAATGCATTATTATTGTAAACGTCTTGCCATGCACAGTTCTTGATATTTTCGCCACACTTTTAGCCACAGTCGGACATTTGTTCCGATTGATTTGGCTGGCAGGATATGAGTTCTGTTCTTTACATCGCTAATCTAGCGAAAGTGTTCAAATTTAGCGAAACAATTTACAACTGCCTCCGAGTTTTGATGTCTGTAGCCGTTTTCCTTTTTTTAATTCAGAACAGAACTCTGAACAAAGCCTGAACACATCGAGCGCGCTCTGAACTGACAGTGCTCTGAGCGCAGTCTGATTTATTTTTAAAATACACTTGAGCACCTAGCTGTCATTCATTTAAAACCTTAATGCCTTAATGCATAGTTAAATTAATTATTAATATTAATTAATACAATTATTAACACCTCTATTACGGTTAGCGAATCGAACCTTCGACTCGAGTCGAACTCCCAGGCGAATTGCCGTTGTCGAGGTATTAGGGTAAAGGTGTCAACAGTGAATCAGAGTACACAGTGAATTAATAGCTCTCATAATGTCTCTTTTTATTTTAAAATGAATCTGGAAATGAGAAAAGAACACATTTTTACTTCCCCTAGCAACAGACTAACGGTCTGCGCGATCGCATTGCCGAAGGTGGTTATCCTCGTGTGTTTGTGTTTTCTGCATAGGTAAGTAATTTTTTTTTTCTGTTTTATTTTTGATCTTATTAAAAAAGTTCGTATTGTAACTTCATTTGAGTTTAATATTCGTACTTTTGTTTATATAGACTTAATAATTTTTGTCGATTTATTTACTTTGGTGAAATATTTTATAAATTATTAACATGTTTTTGCGAAATGACACCATTGTACACAGTGATTCAGTTGAAAGTGGTACACAGTGAATCATGAACATGGTAGGCTCCAGAATTCAAGATTTTCAATCCATGTTAATTTTTCAAATCTGAATGTTCGCTAGCAATAATTATGAGCAACTGAATTACAAGTTTTATTTTTCCTTTTATTTTCGTGCAAAAAAGTAACGTTTTGTGATATTTTTACAAGAACTGTTGAGCTTTTTTTATTTATTTTTGTATTAATACTTGAAGAGTTTTTATTTTCGTTTTTATTCTTTTGTCTATCCCTAAATAATAAAACGAATTAATAAATATTTATATGTTATGAAAAAAACTTATGTTTTTACTAAATAAATTGATTTTAAATCCCTGTTTCACTGTGTACCATGCACTGATTCACTGTGTACACCCATAGTACACAGTGGATCACATGGGAAGGGTAGTTTCAAATAATTTTTTTACTATCTCAACATTAATAAAGCTTTGAGATTTTGGGCTTAAAATGAAGACAAAACATTGAAAAAGCTGTGAAAAAAATATCATGGCTATACTATGATAAATGCGAGCTCAACGGCGCAATAAGTAAAAATTGATCCACTGTTAACACATTTACCCTACGGTTGGCGAACGTTTTCATTCAAGAAAAAAGTCACAATTCGCGTAAACTTTGACGTTTGAGGTGAATGAAATCTCAGCGAGTCGCTAACCGTAAAACAAAATAATCACATTCGCCAACTTTTTCGTTAGACCCGCTAACGTAAATTGGCGTAAATTGTATTAACTAACTTCTATGCCATAACAAAAAGCCAAGTCTTTTTTCGATGCACCCAGCCAACAATTCTTAAGCAATTTGTATGGATTAGATATAACAATTTATCTGCTTAAAATAAATTTAAATATCATTAATGTAAAAACAATATGGTCGCTTTTTCCTAACCAATGGAAACATCATTATGGTAACACAATTTATGAACTGTTAGTTTAAGAAAGGACCCATTCGGAATTTTGTTTTCGCAAAATCTAAATAAATAGATTTTTTTTGAATACCAACACTGGTTGCTGATATTTGAGCAACAAGGCGTAACTGTTGAACCCTGAAAAGCAATCGTACGCTGTTTTCTTAGTTTTTTTCTCAGTGTATGTACATACAACATATATTATTCAAATAAGCGCCCATCTGTGTAATTGAATAACACATTTCCACAATGGTCAAAATCGGTGTATTGGTATGTTTTTCCTATAAAATGGTTATGACACGCAACCGCCATACCAGGACACTCGTACCTATGTGCATTCATATGTATGTATGTACATATATGTATGCAAGTACTACCAAACTCCTTATTATGAAATGAAACGTGTTAAATTAACGTGACATAACGTTCGCAAAGCCACATAAAGCTGTCTCCACTCCATTTTGTTAAATTTTGACAATCGAATATTTAAAATGACTATTCCAAACGCCAAAGAATAACTGTGGTAGTAGGTGCCGTCATATAATATAACGGTAATGGCAGTCACTATGATATTTAAATCATTCTATATGTACATGCAGTGTGTGTTGCTTTGCTATTCACCATTGGAAATGTATGGAATATTTAGGAGGTTCCATGCTGTCAATTCAATTAGCTTATGTTACTCGACATTCTCTCCTAGTTCCGGGAGGTAACTGCATAATTTGGATATCTACTCATAATGGTTTGTGAGTGTGATGTTTTTCTTTCCTTGAAATTGTTTTAAACTAAAACGACTTTTTTTAGGAGCGCGCGGTGTAACTTGGATTTTTATTTATGTCATAAACGATTTATCGTTTATTCGCTATAAAGCACTGAGATTCAGCTTCGGTGTTTTTCCGTCGTTAAATGACTTTATGGCAACCTTCCTCAGGTGTACAGATATTTGATGTTCCGTTTTGCATTTACATAAATTTATTCATGCTCCAGAATCTAGATGTTGTTTACCTCACGAAATTCAGTGATATTTTTATTAACCGTTTGGAGCTTTCAAAGTATGTAGATGAAAGTGAAAAAATCCATAATTCTAACTATTTGTTGACTTTGTGATGAAATGTAAGAAGAAAGAAATAAAACAACCTGAACAAAGTTTGTTAGAGATTTAAGGAAGCTAGCCATTCGAGACATTCCAGGGAATTGTAAAGCTGACGAACTCGCTAAACCTTACTTTACTTTAGGTGACTAGCTGAGTACTGCAAGCTATGGAACCTGGAGCCTTCAAGATGAACGTATTGAAATAGGGAAAGAATACAAATACCTAAAGGCTGAACTATAATAGTCGACTGGGTTCGTAAGACTACATACGAAACTGTGCGAACACAAGGAATTTGTATTGTACAACCATAATAACTTCTCGCTTCGAATCGTTAAGTTTTCATCCACTTTTGCTCACTTACGAAAGGAGCGAATTCATCCAAATTTGACATTTGACTGTAACAGCTCGGTAAATTTAAAATTGGGATTTCGGAAATAAAGAGATGTTCTTTTATTTGCTTTTTGCAATTAATAGCATTATCATTAAAGAATAATTGTTCTTAGATTTCATTTATAAACTGTTATATATGCATTTGCAAGTATGTAGTACAATACATTACACATATGTATATGCACGTCGAACATAAAAAAATGGCTTGTACATAGGACCGGACTACGATTTGCTTTCTCAATGGAAACATAAATTAATTTTCGAAAAAAGTGATCATTTTTATTTTGTTAGATAGTAATTTCTTTCGATTTCACTAGTTATTTTGCAAAACAAGAAACAAATCACGGGCAAAACGACTAGAATCTGACAATCGCTTCCGTTCTTTGTTATTTCTAACAAAAGCATAACTCACAGCTCGAAACAGAAAAAATTGTGTGCAACCGTGTGTTTTTCCCCCCCCCTTTTGAAGAAGTAGAAAGGTTTCTTCGAAAGGTACTTCTTAAAACGAATTTTTCGCCTTCCTAACAACACACAACAATTATATGTTGTATTTGGAGACTGGGGTACCTCCTATTTTACTAGATGCTCTACGACTGCAGTTTGCGTATATAGTTAAGGTATCCGAGATGGAACAAGGTAGGCTGCCTAAGCTAGTACTCAATCATATCATTTCAAGAAGAGGTCATCATTATTAGAGCTGGGAACGTTTAGCATCTCAAAGCGGTTTCAATCTTAGTTTCATAACGGCGGATCACACTACAGTCTTAAAATCCAAATTTAACGTACTAGTGTCATCAATAGGACGATATCGTTATACAAAGATACGAAAGATACGCCAACGATGCTCTAAGTTCCCAACATTGAATATACTACTCGCGACTGAAGATAGTATGATCTACAGGATAAAACATACTTTTTAAACAGCAACTCTCAACCGACAAAATAAGCCTACTATTGAAAGTAAGAGGGGAGCTGATCGCACATGATTTTGTTCCGCATCGTTCTGAGCTGCCAATCCATTGCGATCTGTGTAACAATAAAACGAGACAGGACGTTTTCCAATGTTTAGCGATATGTCCTATTTTGGAAGAATACCGTCTGAGATACTTTGGGGCGACCGTGCTGGATGAGGAGAGAACGCTAAACATTTTAAACGGAAGCTATGGATGGAACGCGTTGTATAACTACACTACGAAGGCGTTAATAGCCGTGTTTTTTTTTTGAAACGTAGCTAGCGAGTAGTTGCTAGCAAAGTCAAATTTCACACGTAAAACAAATACATACAACAATCAGCTGGCTACAAGCTACAACTCTTGATTTTATCCCCAGCCAAAAGCAACTGGCTAAGAATTTTGCAATGTCTCATGGCCAGGTGGCGCTGAAAGCGATGTGTTCTGTTCTCTTGACATTTGACTGACTGCCGTGTACGAAAATTATATGATTTCAATTAATAAATTGATGTTTCACAAATATAATCAAATATGTTATGATTTCATACCTCGTTTTGTAAATTATCCATTGAATAAATGCTCGAAATTAATTCTAACTTAAGAGCTGATTGCATAAGACCGAAATCACAGAATCGTCTAAATGAACGACTAGCTAGCAAGATTTCAAAAAAACACGACTAATGTACAGAAAATATATAAAAGAAAACTCATGTTGTTGTTGAGTTGTGTGCTGTTTGCTCATAATGAATCGTAAACCGTACGGTTTAAAACCGTGTAATGTGAAAGCGTGCATTTAGCCATGTACACTACTGAGCTATCGGCTGCCGTCCGGGCGCCGTAAGTTTCAGTGGCAGTGGACGACAGCGGAATCTATTGTATTTCTGTTTTTAATTTTTAAGTTCATCTTTTGAACCTTTGGCATCTGTATTCAAATTGTAACTGCTGCCAGTTTCACAGGGAGATAGTTCTCCATCTTTATTTTACAGAATAAACACTGAGTGGTATGCTTTGTAAATTTCAATCCAGGTGTATTCGAGTATATATGTAAATATTAGAAGAAAAAGCCCCATCTGTAGAAATCAATCATCATTTGACATCCCTTGTATCTCATTATTTCTCTTCGGAACGTAGGATGGATATTGTATCTTGGGCCTATCCAGTGTCATCATCAATCTTCTTGTCACTAATCTAAAAGTGTGCACACTACATTTGCTATGCACTATCGAAAAGCATATCTTAATATTAATCCATTGTTTACTAAGGAAGACTAAAAATCAATATGTATGTAAAGCTGATTAGACTTGTCGTTAGTACCTACATATATTAAAGTCCTTCAACACCAGCAATTGCTTTTCATAATACGATTGAGTGCTATTTTCTGGATTGTTCTTAAGAACTCGATTTATTGTTCTGCTTTTGAAGCTAACTGAGTTAAATGGATGCTTTGCAAAAATGACAGACGGAGAAACACGCTGTGGTTTTGATGTGTTACGTATATTTCTATATTTTATTTTCTAAAAAAGCAGACATCACGTGGAAAGCCTCATGAATTGAGATTTCCATCTGCATTCACATAACAGATACGTACGTCGCGTCGGAAAAAGGCAAAAATAAAACACATTGCGAGGATGAGAAAGGATCTCGAATTGTGGATGAGTTCATAAGAATTGTAAGAAGGACACGAAATTTCGGTATAAGTCGTATAAATAACTCTTGGTTGGTCCTTTAGACGGGTGCCCTTCACATGACACCCACGGCGGCTCTGAACACGTTCCTTTACTTGCTATCGCTCGATCTTTATTTGAGGCAATCGGCGAGTAATAGTGCACTAAGTCTCATCAACCTAGGTCTTTTTAAGAATAACGGCAAAGGACACTGTCTGGAACCAGATCTGAGGATGCCTGCAGTGTGTTTCTGGAAGAAGTTCTAGCTACTTAGAGCTGCGGAGTTCCTGAAAATTAAGCGAATAACCGGAACGATTTATTTATTTACATCAACAGCCAGGTTGCACTTTAGGCGCTAGAATCGTTCACTACCAAATCGGTACTAGTCAGGAGCTGCCGCACAATGCTCAAGGCATTATGCACGCAGAACCGAGTAAGACTATGTTGGGTAACTGAACACTCTGGAATAGAAGGCAACGAACTTGCCGATGAGTTGGCTAGAAAAGGAGGAGAGTTGCCGCTACCCAAGGCGATGGTAGTTGCCCCACCAATAGGTAGCGAAAGAATCGGACTCACGGACACGGATACTTGCAGATACTGCAATGACATATGTGTAGCAGAAGATATCGAACATATTCTATGCGAATGTCGGGGGTTAGCACGTAATAGCAGGAGCTTTTCAGTCACCAAGGAGGTAGGCCAACTCAACAAAAAATTTTCAATGTAATAAAATGCTTTGATAAAATTGTGGCGGTTTAGGTGACTTCCTGTGACTGTGCTGAATTTTTAGGGGATCGCGATGGGCCCACTCTGGTGCCTAGTCGATATATTTTTGCACGAATGGCAAGGACTTACAGTTTTTTGCCAACCTCGAACGGTGAGTTGAGAAACTCATTGACAAATGATACTCTTTGATTACTTGTCAGACAATCGAAACAGGGGGCACCGAAAAATTGCGTACTAGTCCAACGCACTCACTCAAACTACCTTCGAATAAACAGGTTACCTGAGGTTGTGGTATTAAAACGAGGCCGCTTTTGCGCTATTTGGGTTTCTTTCCAAAGCGAAACCACCACTTCTACCTACCTACCTTATAGTTGCTGCACACCAGCACAGTCAAGCAATACCTTTTATATCTGTTAATTGCTTAATATGCAGTACAATTAGCTGATCAATATCTGTAGATTGACAAACTGATTGCACCAACCCGACCCAATTACGTTATTCAAGTCAAAGTCAATCAGAAATTGTGGTTTCATTTCAGTAGAACTTTTCAACTTCGAAATCGTCGATGCAGTGGCTTACATCCATTTTCCACACAAACATATGTACACATATACATACATACATTTTGTTTGTATGGTGTATGCGTACGTTACAATCAATTGCTCATTTTCTAAAATTAGACAGCAAATTGTAACGGGCATGGGGTATTTCAATTGGAAAGCCAATAAATAACTCTTTTTCTAATTAACAGTAAAGAACCGGTGTGGCCAAATATGCGGTTTCAATATTACTTTGAATGACTAATGCACGTCCTGTAATTTTATGGTTTCATTTTAGAATTCAAAACCAATCTATCTAAACAAGTATCTTATAAAAAAAAAAAAATGCCCCCAGCAAATCCTTGCTGTCACGCACACACCAGAAAAGACTACAGACAACTTACTGGCACCTACATTTTTGATACACTTTAAAGGTACACCATCACCTACGACGCCCGCAAAGAGGACGACGACCCGACCAAACACCTACTTCTACTCTGTAATTATCCTGCCTACGCTCATATCAGGTGGCAGTCTCTGGGGTTGTGTTGAATAACCCACTGAAAGTGGTGTTAAAATGGAGGAGTTGGTTAAAAAAGAAAAAGAAAAAGAAAAAGAAAAAGTTTTCATGTCTTACACAGGAAGGTTTGCCCTGCTTAGTTTCATTTAATAAAAATTATCTAAAGCCATTTTGAAAAATTAAAATTTAATTGAAGCCTTGACGGCAACATTAAACTTCCTCTGCAACAAAATCGTGGGTAATCATTTTCTCTTGTTTCACATTGTGAATTAGCCTTAGCCTACAATCGTATTTTATTGTTATGTATTTAACCCGTTTGGGTTACATAACATCTTTAACGTTGGTTATTCGTCGTTCCTAAGTGACAAGTCACCTCTTTTATCTGCTTAAAGTAACGTCGCTTTCATATCTCTTATTCCTAACAACAAAACAAAGAAAAAAAGGACGAAAAAGGATGGATCTCAGTCATTGTCCGAATTTTATTGTAAAAATATACGTACATATGTATGTTGTGGTTCTCTTTCATCTCTCTTTTCTTTTCTTTTCACTTTACAGTTGTTTTATACAATTCAACCAAAGGCATTAAGAACAAAAATGTGCACACCAAAGAGATGTATTCTTATGTACGAGTAGGTATCCTGTCCGCATATGTTTTCAACGAACAGAACTATTTTTTGTCATTAGCAAAGGGTTCTTGAATTGTTTGCTTCACATGTACATACATATGTATATTTATACTTAAAGAAGCTTAAAACTTAAAGGTGTTATAATTAAGTCGATTAAAGTAAATTTAGGAAGGACTTTTTCACACCATCAATATACATAATGTACATATGTGCATACACTTCCCAGCGAAATTGAACAATTGTCATAAGTCCTTAGCATACTCGTATTAAGACTCGTATTAAGACTCGACTAAGCCATTGAAGAAGCGACCTTAGGTTAGGTTATATTTGACAGCTTACACCTTTAAAAGGCTTAAAACTGAACAATTTTATAAATTGAAAGCGATGATGCTTAACTAGGCCAAACATATCCAACAAGGCTGCTGGACCTGACGGTTTAACCGCAGAGCTATTTAAGGCAGCTGGAGATGACTTGGTAGTGAGCATACACCAATTCATCTCTAAGATTTGATCAGATGAAAGTGTGCCTGATGAATAGAATCTCAACATAGTTTGCCCGAACCACAAGAAAGGAGGCCCTCTCAACTGCTGCAATAACAGAGGCATCAGTCTCCTTAACATCGCATGAAAACTTTCGTCAACAACCTGATGGCCGTTATCAGTGCGGTTTTATGCTAGAAAAGTTCACCATAGACCAAATGTTCACACTTAGACAGATCCTGGAAAATGCCCCAAGAAGTCCAAATCGATACCCACCACCTACCTGTTCATCGATTTCAAGACCGCCTATGACAGCATCTGGAGAGATGAATTGTATAGAGCCATCCCTGCCAAACTCATCCGTCTGTGACGATGGAGAAAGCTCGCTGCTCCATCAAGGTCGGTAATGACCTCGATGTCAGAAAAGGATTTTCAAACAAAAGCGTTGTCATGCGACATCTTCAACATCATACTTGAAAGAATTGTTCGAAACTCACAAGCCAACACACGAGGAACGATCTTTCAAAAGTCTGTTCAATTACTTGCATACTTGGTAGAACACAACGAGCTGTCACCGGTGCGTTTGCGAGTATAGAAACGGAAGCGGGTAAAATGGGTTTAGCGGTGAATGAGTGCCAAATAAAGTACATATACGCTGTCAACAAAAAGGGACACTCATCATCGACGAATTGGACAGAACGTCACAGAAGACAGTTATAACTTTAGTTATAGCTAAGCTGTCTAAAACGGCTCAGCTAAGACCTCAAAAATTACATCTCGTCGAAATCCTTAGGCTAAGAAGGCAGTTAAGTAGCTAAGCCCTTTCCCGATCTGGATAAAATTTCCCATCACATTTGCGGATTTTTTTTATCGATAATGGAATGGACAGCTTCGTGGGCTTGGAATTGATCAAGAATTTTAAAACTCATTCTGAACAATGGGGCACATTTCCACCTAGATATAAAGCTTTTTCAACCCTGGAAGTACATGCTTATTTTTTGTACGTAAAGGATATGCTTCGTCGAATCGACGACGGCATTATTCAAAGTAGTTTTACAAATTTGCATTAAGAAAAGCAACAATGGACATTTTTTCTTATAACATTCACATAAGAAAATAATTTTTAAATCTGTATGTTATTTGGCATATTTTACAAAACGTGAAAATGCGTCGTCGACGGGCGGGAATTTCAGCGGTGCCCAGATGATTGTGATTAATGATTGTGTCAGATTCATTCTTAGACTTCCAATAAAAACCTATGTGTATGGCACTAGCATTGTAATCGACTAACAAATCATTCTAGGTACATAAAATCAGCAATCAGGAAATCTGAAAACTGAATTGAAACATTTTGAAACGAATTTTGAAAAACAAGTTTATGAAAGTATAAAGAATTTCCAAATTCACTGGGTGCCAAAACAATAGACTTCTCGAGTGACAAATGACAGTCTGAGGTAGATTATTCTTTTGATTAACTTGGCAGCGCTTAATGTAAGAGGTAGGTAATTACTACATTCGAAAGACTCAGCAAATCGGTCTTAGTGTTAAGTAGTAAATGGCCTG
Organism: Brachyopa scutellaris; assembly: GCA_949775065.1. Classification (NCBI taxonomy): domain Eukaryota; kingdom Metazoa; phylum Arthropoda; class Insecta; order Diptera; family Syrphidae; genus Brachyopa; species Brachyopa scutellaris. Next base: position 88,677,689 of record OX459114.1, on the reverse strand, counting down.
CAGAATAACTTAAGCCTGAACTTTGAACAGTGCATTCTTCTTAAACAAACAATAATGTTTTCTTGAAATCATTTCCTGGAAATGCCAAACGAAATCCTTTACTAATTATTTCAATTCAACTCTTAATGGGAAATTCAAATGAAATCACTGTAAACTTGTTTACTTTTGCATTTTGTACAAATCTACAAATCGACTCGAAAGACCAGTCAAGCATCCACAAATTTACAGGTACAGGTACGACTTACGACGGTACGAGTACAGCTACATAACAGTGCCACTCCGCAAATTAGTTTCACAAAGCGAACACATTTTCTAAAGCCGATTATACCTATTCCAGTAGAAATACCCGTTCTCTAAATGAAGAATATAGTATATCCATTAAAAGGCGCCCTTTTGACATTGGCTTCCCTCAAACCCTCAAACCCACCCGACCCAGCCTAAGTTGGCGTGTAGGTACAATACGTCCGTTAGCAAAAGCAGTAGCAAACAGTTATTCGTACTTATATATGTGTAGAAAAAAAAATCGATAATTAATTGGTTTCCTATCGATCCGCTTAGACAATACGCTTATTTTCCAACTGCTGTGTATGTATGTGTGAGTTTTGAGTACTCGTATATCTATCGAAATGAAAGTGGGTGGTGGTGATGTTTTTCTCACCAGAAATTACGGTGATGGTCTTTTAAAATCAGGCTAAGATACGTGTATGTTGTCTGGGTCGGAAATTTAGTACGTCGTAGCCGTCCCATAAAACTGAAAAAGAATTCCGTAACAGTCCATAAAAATAAATGATAAAAAAAAAACGATTCGATATCGAATATGGTTTCGATGAATGTTTTATCGAACGGTGAAGTGGGACCGCCCCGGTGACAGGAGAGTACATTATTTTCTATAGAGTTCAGCGGGGTAATAGTTGCACGTCAGTATATCACTTGCGTGCCATTAGATTGCCCATTCTTCTCATACGATAGAGGAAATGGAATTCGGGACACGACAAAAGAATGCGCCCATTAATCAATGGCCCATTAAAAATGTACTATGTTCGTGAATTACGTCAGGACAAATATTTCCAATTAAATACCAATGGCGTTTGGTAATCTTCCGCCAAGGAATGCAAATGTTGGCTAATTGTAAGTCCAGTGATTAATGGTGACTCTTGTGCAGGGCATACACACTCTCGTATACGCATACAAACAAACGAATAGTTTCAAGGGTGGCATGACAGAATAGGATACTCGTATGTTGGAAGATTTTAATCCTAATTTGAATCTCCCATTGCGACACTAGTCGTTCCACATGGAGTGGATACTTAGTGTGATTAAATGGTCGATGGCCTTCATATGTGCCTGAATATATGTACATATGTACATATGTGTATGGCAGTCTAGACGAATAGGAAACAGTAGACTATGTGTGTAGACGAAGAAAATAATGGGCATAGCCGTAGGCGTACACAAAATAATAAAACTTTGAAGTCCCTTCAATCAAATGTAATTAAATCCTTGTCTGTCTTTTAATCCCAAACTGATTTACATCAATATGAACGTCAACTAGCTTGGGGGAAACGTACGTGATAAGTTCACTCATATGTCTAAGAAGATCGATTACATTTGGTGGTAGCGTGACAGTTCATGACATGGGGTCTACCATTTTGTTTTTTGTTTTTTGTACAGGATTTTAATTTAAAAGTTATCTTTTTTGCACTAAGCATTGACAGCTCACTGACATTGGGTTTACAAAAAAGGCAAATTACAACCAAAACATTCTTTTATCACGATTTATCATGACTTTTTAAAACAAAAGTACACATCAAATCGGTTGTCAGACGACAATGTATAACGATAATTAGTTCTATTAAAGACCAAGCAGATGGGCTAGAAGGTCGTCCATCTACCCATCTACACCTATTGATGCCATATAAAATATGTCAAAGACAGCCGCGCGTCGTCGATACAAAACAATTTGACTGGTTTAAAAACCCACATTTTCGCGTTTTTAGACAGTTATATTTATTCCTTAACATAGTTGGCTTCGGGGCAATACACTTGGTATACCGAGTTTCCAACATTTCGACGCCCTTTTGTAGTACGAATCGTCCAAGCCTTCGAAACACGCCTCGGTTTTCGCGATGACATCAGCATTCGATCTGAATCTCTTTCCTTCGACCCGCCACTTGAGGTTTGAGAACAGAAAATAGCCACTGGGAGCTAAGTCTGAAAAAATACGGTGGGTGAGCAACCAATTCGAATCGTGATTGGTCCAATTTGGCCATCACTTTCAAAGACGTGCCGGTGCGTTATCATGATGGTACAGAACTTTTTTCTTCGTCATATGCGGCCGTTTTTTCTTTATTTCGTCGTTCAGTTTGGCCAATAACGCTGCATAATACTCTCCTCTGACTGTTCTTCCCTTCTGCAGATAATCGATGAAGATTATGTCACATGCATCCCAAAAAACAGAGGCCAAAAACTTCCCGGCCGAGCTTTTGTCTTTTGGTCGGCTTTCCAGCCACTCTGCAGACTGCTTATTGGACTCAGGCATATGGCAATGGACGCACGTTTCATCTATCGTCGCAAAACATTCGAATAAAGTCCGCTCGATTACGCTGGAACAACGCTAGCTGTTTTTGGTCGACGACGGTCAGCAAACGCGGCACACATCGCGCCGATAGCTTTTTCATCTCTAAAACATCGTGCATAATGTATCCCGCCCATTCTTTTGAGATGCCCACGGCCTCATCTAACTCGCGCAACTTCACTTTTCGATCACTCAAAACGATTCGATGCACTTGCATCGAATTCGTAGCCTCTTTTGGCCTTCCAGAGCGAGGTGCGTCTTTGGTGCTTGTACGACCCATTTTAAAATCACTAAATCACCTAAAAATTGTTGTACTCGAAGGAGCAGATGTGGGATAACATTTCTGCAAACATTGCAATGTTTGTTCGAAAGTTTTTCCCATCAAGAAACAATGTTTGATCAAGATGCGAGACTCCTGTTTTTCCATTATTTTTACTATGGCGAAAGTAGCGTCACTCAAACGACATAAACTAGTGTAGTGACCGATGAGCCTCTCGCAATGAGTTATGATAATTTTCTAATGGCGCCACTTATAAAAAAATCCCTATTCAGCCCACGTAGTACATATTTCAAAAACAGTTTGATTTAAAATTTAATAAAACTTGAAATCTGTGGAACTGACCTTTCGACAGAAATCAGAGCCCAGGTTAACCCCGGCTATAGCGCCACCTAAAGAAAAGAAAGTAGAATTATTCTGATCAGCTTATAATGACTAAAAATTTCTTCTATAAATTTAAGAGTAATTTGGGTTAGAAAACTAGTGTTTTTAAAAAAATTCCGGTCAAGTGCTAGTCGTACTTTCGCAATAAGTGTTCTATACTATCAGTTATTTTTACATAAATTCACATGTAATAGATTTATGTTGATACTTAATAGATTTACGATACAAAAAAAAAACAACAAACAAAGCATACAAGAAATTTTCGCATGTGCATCAGATTTCATTCTTCGTCTCATTATTCGTTGAATTGTATTAAATGCGTGGAATTTTAGAATTCCCTCTCTGTGTCTGTACTCAAATTCGTTTTTTCCCATTGTAGTAAAAGCAGAGACACCTTATATTATAATGTATAGGAAACCATCGAGATTCCTTTATGTGTATAAAATCAATGGTTTAAGTACATATAAGCTCAATGCTAATTTTTGGGGCATATTTCTGGGATCAACCATTTTAAATTTACCTTACGCATACAAATTTCTCTATACGTATCAGCTTTAATGTTATTGTAATAGGGTTACGAACTTCTGGATGTGTAAACAGTTGGATAGTTGAATTTAAAATAAAAATTAATTAAAACAAAAAAACCTGTCAAACGTAATGCAGTCTTGATAATTTTGGTATGATCTACACTTTATTCTGAATGTTTGCGATTTTATTCCGATTTTTCTGAACAATATTTTTAGAGATAAGTGAGGGGGCAGCAATTTTTTTATTATTTTTCTGAAAAATTGATTAAAAAAAGTAACCAAAAAATTGCGTACATGTATTTCTGAATTCGTGCTTTCACAAGCTTTCATTGGACATCCCACACGATGACCCTAATTTTATTTTTTAAGCTCAGGTCTGTGCTTGGACCACTACTTGGTACAACTGTTCCAAATTTCAATAGTCTAAGTCAAATAGTCTCTGAGAAAAAGGCCTGTGACAGACGAACAGACACCGAACTGATTCCATGTGTTCCGTCTTTGGGTACGGAACACTAATAATTTATTTATTTTGGTCTTTATTTTTGTCTCTGTTTTTTTCCATATTTTGTTTCCACTACATATAATCGCGACAAGTGACGGTACCCGCCGATAGAGGGGTAAGGCTCTTATACAACAGTGTATGCCCTGTGCCCCGAAATTGCTAGGTTAGCGACAGGTCTTGATCCATTCAGTCCTCAGCACGTGCTCACCTTGACTTGGGCAGTTGTACCATTTCAATATGTGGCGACCCAACTCGCGAACACATCCGCGCGGTTAAACGAATCACATCCGCATATCGTTGAACGCGCACCTTGCTTATCGAAAGAGCGGCCATCATATCTTTCGTGCTTGACGAATAAGATAAGAACTACGCTATGTGCTATGTGCTTGTTGGGATTCCTGTTTTAACCTTCCACCGCACCACGCGTGATGCTGAGTGTGTTTGGTCACGTCACGTAAATTCTATTTTCGACATTACTAAAAAGAATATTAATTTGTGTAAAATAGGTTAAGAAACTAAGAGCAATAAATAGTAATAAATATTTGAAGTGTTAAATACAGTTTTTCCTTATTCCTAAAAATATTTAAATGTAGTTTTTCAATTTCCATAAAATATTTTAAGGTTTGTGAAGACAAATGTAATCCGCCATCTTCGGCCACATTGGACTTACAATGACGTCACGTAGCTTATCGTATTCTACTCGTCAAACCCTTTCATGTCATACCTATGTCAAGGGGCTTGTGAGAAAAATGTAAGCTGTCATCTTTGGGCATCCGCCATATTGCATTTAGAATAATATGACAATACAATATTATTGTCATCAGAACCGAAGCGGTGTGCAAGTTACTACTTGGATAAATGGAAGTGAGTCATATTTCAATCACGAAATTTGACTCATACCGATGCGAAAATCCTTGAAAAAAGCCAGAGTCTAGAGTCATTACGACATCTAGATTGGATCTGTATTTGTATCTGTTCTGCTTAGGAACTGGCTTTTGTTTCCTAGACTCCCTTTTAAATTTAAAGTCAATTTGGTACGAAATGGGGCAAGTTCCCTATTTTAAACTGAAATGGTTTTCCATTTCGATGACCTACCACTTTACAAAACTATCAAGGACATCAGTTACCATAAAGCTTTCCCTCTAAAGCCAACAATATGAATATGAAAGGGATAACATGACAAGACAAGCAATTTACATCCACTTCACTTATCTCATCCTCTTGTAAATCAACTGACCTGCCAAACAGGACATTTGCGCATTAGTTGAAGAAGTGAAATATCGATCAGATACTCCTCCGTAGTCCGTACCTACTTAGAGATGCATCACAATCAACATGAACCTACATTATGACTGAGATTCTGATGGACAACATCAATCGCAGCACATACTCGTCTATGTACATATAAAGTGCCTCGAAAGCAGGGTAATTGATTAATTAAGAATGTTTCATATTAAATTCATTTCTGAAGAGGACATTTACGTTGTGTACTCGTTTGTATCTACGTTGGATAGGATTAGTGGTAGAGTAGTAGTCGACTGTCTGTCCAATGTCCATCAGTAATGGTCGCCTGTTATGTTGGGTAAGGATTAAATTTTAAACATTGCTAATGGTCCGGTGGTACATCATGACATTAAAAATCTGCTTGTGCATGCTCGTACCTTTCAAATGATATTTTTCAGACACATCTTGCACGTAAAAAAGAGTTTTGAGAACGGTCGGCAAAGTGCTCGTTTCGTTTGGAAACTTCGAATGTCAAATGCCGCAGTGAAGTGCACTTCAATGAATGAGATTAAATCGATGCGATGGAGTGGTGAGCTTTCCAGTTGACTGGTTTGTTTCTTTACTAATCGAGGACGACATTTTAAAAAATTGTCTCTTTTCGAAGGAAGGACAGTCTTCTTCATTTTTTCGGCATTCAATGAGGGATCATACTTGTTTGTGGGATGGCCTACCCTAGTATATACCAAACCATGAAGACTTAGTATTTTTGAAAATTAAATAGTCTTTTAAACTAACTCACTGACTAAAAGAAGGCCAGTAGGGCTCCCATTGGACTTCTGCTCTATTTTTATTAATGTACCTACATATTAGTTATAATAATAATTTGCCGAAAGTTGTTTGAATACAGAACAAGAAGGAAAAAGCAAATAACTCGCGTTCATCCTTAATGAACAACAACGCAGACTTTCCCCCAACCCCCGCACCAGTCCAACCCAATGAGCCACGTTTCGTCGGTCCACGCCGTAATTTATGACTTTAATCTTTATTTGTCTCAAAACCATTGGAAATGAGAAAACTTTTTGAATTCCGTTAGATAACCGATAAACTAACTTTTCATTGAAGAAAATAGAAAAAGGAAAATAGAGACAAAAAAAATATAAATCGATTTACCAGACCAGACCACACCGACACCACTACGCAGAGTTTCATTTCATCATCAACCCAGATACAGAGGTTTATCTGCACACATCTTGGTTTCGTGTCCCCATGTGCAGAGCTTAAATCCGGGATTCGTTTTCGGAATCTTGCCAAAAACTCCATTCAACTGCAACCGGGTGTCGTTATGGAACACATACGAGTATTCCGCACAAAAACTGCGATTGGAAGGCGTTCAGTGAAGAATTTTTATTCTTTTTTATTCTGTCCCGGACGTGTAAAGGATTTTGACTTCCTTTTCCAAAGAGGAAATGCACTGTCATTTGGAGTTCATCGACCGTTTTATCATCCATCGTGTTTTTCTGTTATTTTTAACTGCCAAAGATGTACCTACTCGTATGCTGTTGGCTCAACAGCTAAGTTTGGGGCAACGACTTTGTGTTGAAAAAATGTAACGCAGAGCACAGTGCAGATATCCGCAAACAGGAAAAGGTAATTGGAAGGGATTTCTTTCCCTTTTTTGTGTGGAAGGTAATGGAAACGGAAACATCTCTGACAATTTGATACACCTGTGATCCAGAAAATTTATAGCATGCAGTATGAATGCTAATTTTCAGAGAGAAAAATGTACTTTAGATGGCGCTGCGTGACGAGTGGTTTTTTTCCAGTTTGACAGCTGCATAATAATACCGCTATTTTGACCGATAACGAATGAATGTTTACATACATCTCTAATGATATTAGCCAGTTATAATAATAATGCAAACAGCCGTGATTACTTGCCGGAGATGTAATAAGAAAATAAGAAAAAATTGACATCTGCTTGTCAAGCAAAGACCTTCAAAGAGCAAAACTTTGTAATTTACAAAATGAATCGAAGCAAATATTTCTCGAAATTCCTGGGTTAATGGTAGTGCTACCGTTGAGTGACGCCCAAATTTGGAAAATCGTCGAAAAAATTTATCATACCACTACTTTCTACATTCTTTGACATCCTGATTGACAGTTGTAATAAGCTGTAATTCACATGGGTCGTCTCCAAAAAGGTAGAGGATGATGGGTTGTGCTCAACTTTTGGGTGCGTTGTGACAGTTGCCATCGAATTTTTGTGTTTTTATTTTTTTTTTTTTTTGCTTTTCCCAATCGAGAACTTATTCATGTGAATTTTGTTCGATTGTCGTTGATATCTCTATCAAGGTTGCCAATTTTATATAAATGTAAGTAACGAGGTATTGAAATGTGTTTTTTTTGTTCGCAGGAAAATCATAAAAAAGAAAATAACATCCTGCGAAAAAATAAATAAATATTTTATGTAATGGTGGGCATACGAAAATAGGCAAATCAATAATGTGAAGAATGGCGAATTTGTATTTGTCTATTCACTGGAAATATGTTGGTAATGGTGGGAAGGTCACCGGTTCAAATCCTGATGTTTCAGAAAATTATATTTCACTCGAAATAAATTGAGTCGATCAACTACGCACAACCACTGAATAGCAAGAAACATCACGAAAAAAAGTACTGTGAATCATAAGGAATGACAAAAATCCAAACTTACGATGACAGTTTCTCAACATTCTCTCAATGCTTCCACCAATGATAATGAATGTACTTATTCAACGGACTAAAGGCCCCGTCCCATATAATCCATCGCATTCGTTGCGTTTAACGTTGACGTATGATGAAAAGAGCCTCAATATGTTGTATTCCTATGTTGAGAGATGCCAGCTGATAACATTTTCTTCGATGACAATAGGTCTGTTTGTTAACTTTTTGTTGACAACTGGGTTTAACCTGTCAAGAAATAAATAATTTAAAAACTAGGGGATAATGGTGTCCGAGAGTGAAAAACTTGCAAAAAAGTAAACAATCGCGTTGAACCACATTTGTTGGTAAAAACTGTCAATTTGTTTTTGTTTGCTACTTTACAATGAATTATGACAGCTAATTTCACAGAAAGAAACTAACGGATGGCTTTTTTGAAACGTTTTACCCATTTCACCCAAAGAAAAAGTTACTGTAAGAATTCGCAAACAATTCGTAAGTTTCTCAATTGAGGGGAAATTTTTGACATTCTTATTTGGCTCTCTTTTTTGCGAATTGTTACGAGCTTTAGGTCTGTTCCCGTACTTGCTGCACTAAAATTCACAGATACTCAACACTTAAGGAGTGGGGGTAAAAATCTGTCAGAGAGAGGGAAAAGTGTGTAAAAGTACAGGAACGCATTGAACAACAAGAAATGGAAAATGTATGACATTTGACAGATTTGACAGTTTGCTTGATGCTGCCCAAAGAAATTTATTGAGCTACAATTCGCAGCATAGGGATATTTCCTACTCTCTTGTTAGCGCTCTCTCCTGCGGAAAACTACGGGAACAGGATTTGACTGATTTTAGTAGTATCAAACAGGAGAATTTTTGAGATTCAATTTCAATTTCAATTATCTCTCAATGCTTCCACCAATGAATGTACATTTGTGAATGCGTGAACTTCAATACGATAATTGGTGAACTGCCAAGGCACCAATGCACTAAAAAACGACGGCTTAAAAAAGTAGAAAGTAAATCTACTTTATCCGTTGAAGTTTATATGTATATCCGTTGGTTATGGGCCAGCTTCCATAAGAATGTACAATATGTATTGTATCTAGCTGTCAGATAGAAACAACGCAGCAACGCATCAATGGAGTCTATAGGTCGTGGTCTTTTCAAACTGCGTTCGGCGATATTTCTTCTCACACTCTTCTTCGTTTATCCATGATTACAGCTATGAAGATTCACTTCTACAAGCACTTTTTTTTAAATTTAAATGAACTAAATATTTCAGTTTGCAGAGGAAAACAAAACATGCGTCTCCTTAGATGGTGTCTCACATACATTTATAGAAGAAGTCCTTAAAAAAAAGTAAATATTTTTAATCCCAATGACTATAGCTTAAGTCCCTTAAAATTACTTCAACACCGGCCAAAAACAAATTCGAAATTCGAATCAATCCATTCTGGCGTAACTAACTCCATCCATAAAAAAGCTAAAGGTGCTCAGTCCTTAAAACAAAAAATATATACCTTCCATGTTAAGCGGTACAAAGAAGTCATGACTTAAAAGGTATCAATGAATCGTTCATGCTCCATGACCGAGGAAATAATTTCATGGCGACGATGAAAGAATTACAGCGTCCTTAAAATCAAATGGCGCAGAACATTCTTGGAATGAAATCAACTGGAAAAGACCCAAAACGAACTGGAAAAACCATCCCTTGAAGCAGCGTTCAATATTATATCTAAGCGTTGATAGCGCACCTTTCCTTCATGGAAGCGAGGCATAAAATTTAATCCTGAAATTTACTGGCCATTCTATTGAACATTTACCTCTCTTATTTGAATTGCTTTTGTCTTAAATTTATGTACGAGTGCGTACATATTTCAGAAAAAAAAAATTAAGCGTCATAATTTATGTTTCTAGGTTATATTTTTTTTACAGTTTTGTTACGGGTACATGAGACGCATTTTCCACCGGATGCAAACACATTTTGTCAGTTGAATTGACAAGTATTCTCCTCGCCGCATTATTGAAATCAACCAACCATTTGAAATGCATCTCCGTTAAATGTTAAACTGTCAAACATATAACGGAACGATGATGCCGTTCGAGTTGCAGCTGTTTGCTTATACAAGTGGATGCTTTTCCAAGCGAATATTTTTTGCACTCGAATAACTCAGGCCAACCGATAATAAATTATGTATTTGTGAAATCTATCTCTAAATGTTAACGGGAAAGGATATGTGTACCGTCTGTGTATGAGTATGTGAGGGAAAACTTAATTTATGGAAAATTTGGTAACGGAAAATCCCAATCAATAACCATTTTTAGGGAGGAGGAGGTGAATGATGCTTTTGTGTTCAGGCCATTTTCGATGACACATTGCATTTTAATTTTAGAAAAATATGCCTCACTCGTATTTTGTGAATCTGAAAAAAAAAAACATTGACAAATGAACGAATTTCCTTTTCAAAAGAAAATGCTGAAACTGCATTTGAGTCATTAGCGTCTAAACAAGTCGTTCAGTTGCGAAATTCAATGGTAGAGTGAGAGCTGTCAAAGTCAGTTGTTTGTTGAGTTAATTAGGTTATGTATGTAAATGCCGTACTTGCACTGTACGAGTGCATGTTTGAAACGACTTCATAAGCTATTCAAAATGCCTATTTAGAGCATACATACATTTTGTGAAATTGGTGAAATTGGTAATTTATTGAGGACAGGGGGGGTGTGTTAAGGTTCCAACAATTGTAGCGTCATTTAAAATAAGGTTAAAAATAAATGTATGCTTCGAAAAGCATTAGGTGAGGTTAGGTTAGGTTGAGATTGGTTGAGAGACTAAACACTAGGCACCAGAGTGGGCCCATCGCGATCCTCTAAGAATCCATCCAAGGAGGGTACCTTAACCACCACAATTTCCTCAAAGCATTTCATAATCCTGCTGAATTTAGGAAAGAGCCAATGGTTGATTCGGCCTGCTTCCTCCAGGTTACAAGTAGTTACAATGTCACACGGGCACTCTAAGCTAAACTTAATGCTTATACTATGTCTTTCGACGTAACCTAACTTAAAGTTTGGAATTTTAATTAAACTTACAATTTAAAAGCTAAAAAAAAATTTTGTTTTGAAAATAAACTTAGCAAAAAGAACATTTTGTTTTTTGCTTAAAACTACCTTAAATAAAACTTACAACTACTTAACCTATCTTAACTCTAGCTACGTAATTAAATACGTAATTTTTTTTTGTTTTTTGTGCTGTGTTATTTTATAATTTTTTTGTGGTTTTTTATTTGTTTTTATATTTTTTTTTTGTTGTTGGCAAAGTGCTGTGCGTTTTTTTTTTTATTTTTATGTTTTTTTTTATTTTTTATTTTTTTATAAAACTTATAAATACCTACACTACCTTAACCTATGTAAGCCGGCCACGGCATGTCTACATAATAAACATAAAAGGCAGCCAACTATGCATTGTGGTCTTCCCCGGATCAAACGGAATCGACGAGGGAATTCCATCTCTTTCTAACAGCCACCAGAATTTCTGATGTTGTGGTTCAACATCGTGCCCATCGCGCCCCGAAACCGATCTACTAAGCCGGAGGCGCTCCGTTTGACTCTGTGCGACGTCTATATCGTAGTTGAGCCGCCTATCCACAGTCTTGCGAGCAACATGGAAGATAAGCGGTACCGCTGATCTATCCTGGATCAGACCCTGTTGGTCAAAATAGAGGAACGCTTCTGGTGGAACGAAGCCATTAAGGCGCACTCTTTCATGGTACGTGAAATTGGGGTAATAAGCCCCGAAGATCAGGCTATTCATCGAACTCATTGCTCTTGCAATGTGCCTTCGAGTCATCTTGATCAGGAAATTATCCACTCTTATTAAGTTAGCCCTGTTGTATAGGACCTCATTGGAATAGAATTTTTTGTACTCGGACTCTGGTGTTCCGTATAAATGAAGGCAAGCCCGAAGACAGGCCCTCTCAAACACCCGAATCCTTTCCATCGAATTTGGTCCCATGTTGAACCACACGGGACAACCATATGCTATCATTGGCCGTATAAGGGCCGTGTAGCAGATAACCTTTACCCTCGCATCGAGTTGGCTGCTATAAAACAGTCTCTTTGTAAGGGCAAAAGCGCCTCTGGATCTGGTCCGAGCAGCATCTATATGTTTGTTAAAATACAGATACTGGTCTAGCCAGAGCCCGAGGTATCTGACTACATTTCGACATGCAAGTGGTCGCCCGTGCCGTCCAACGATTGAGAACTCTCGCCAATTCTTTCTGGTGTCCCATGAGGCCCCAGACAACGGCGTCCGAAACAAGATGGTTTCTGACTTCTGGAGGTTGATCTTCAACTTCCAGTCGTCACAATATCGCTGAATCTTATTGAAGTCACGTTGCAAGAGAATTGCAATGACCTCGATCTTTGGTCCTGATCTGTACGCGACCAAGTCGTCTGCGTACGCAATAGCATGGTGAAGAGACCCTACGAGATCACTTGTGTAAATATTGAATAGGATCGGCGAATTAACCGCACCCTGTTGTAGACCATTTTTAATTTCAAAAGTACCAGCAGAGGTCACATCGCCATTTTTCACAATGAACCGCCTACTGGTGAGCATATTATAAAGTATGTACAGCAGTGGTTTACTTATGCTCAGCCTGCTCAACTTGTAAAAAAGTCCCTCTAACCAAACGGTGTCGAAGTTTCCTGCTTTTGTTCCATTTGATATCCGATACGAGTTTAGACGTGGCATGTATGGTATCATGCCTCGCCTTAAATCCGAATTGGTTATCTGGAATTATATATTTGTCGTCAACCCACTTAGTCAGGGCTCTATTGATCACTTTTTCGAATACCTTACTGATGTTCGGAAGGAGACTTATTGACCGGAGATGTATCCCTTCTTTGGCGATGGCATTATTTGCCCTATTGTCTTCATTGAACTCGGTGAAACCGATATTCTCTGATCGCCAATGCTGTAGTTGTGCACAAGGACTCGATTCTCCAGGTCATGGTTCGGGCAATTACTGCTATTCACCTTATACACTTCCTGAAAAGTCGCTCCTATAGCCTCAACCTTCTCCTGCGGATCTTCGATCAAAAAGAAATTATCGTCATCGACTGCGTTTACTGGATCTACCTGCGGTCACAAGTATTCGTTCGTTGTCCGTATTTTGAGGAATTTTGAGACATGGAAGGTCGTTGAGATTATTCCTCCGAAATATTTTATTTATTTGCGGGAACATACTGGGGTTGTTGGCTTTTACAGCCCCAATTTTTTTGTTCCAGTGCAGATCTACCGCTAATCGGTAGTTTTCTTTTATTAACTGTTGGAGGTTTTTAATCAACGCCTTCAGTGTAATAATGTCTGAGTTTTGTCTGTCAGTAAACCGTCTGTACAAGGTTTTTAGTCTCGACAGCAGTCTACTTTTCTGTTGGTGCAGTGCGTTAATTGTTGCGTTGCGGTATATCCCTTCATTGTCAGTTTGTTGATGTCGAGGTATAGTCCTGTCCATCGTTTGTTTTATTGTCTCGTCCATTTGTTTTAGGTATCCGTCAATCTCCTCATTCGACAGATTTCTATTGGACGGTGGGTTGAGCGAGTTTGAGGAGAGTGCTCTTGTCATAACTCTAGAGAAGCGTGTCCAACGCACCCTACTATAATTGTAGGGATGCGCATGTACAAACGCTTCAAGTTCCGCAATCTCGTTGGGAATTGTTATTTCGGCACTGAGTCCGCGATGGTCACTGTCATACACAAATGTGTGAAGGCAGTTTAAAGTTTGTCCGTTCGTGTTAGTCAGTTGTAACCGTACGTCGAACAGCAGGAGATCCAGATATGATCCGCTTCGAGGAAACAACGGACTATCTGTCGCTTTCAAATCGAGTCTATACTCGACACTGTGCTGACCCCACCAATTAAAAAGTATGTTCCCTCTAGAGTTAGGAATATTATTTCCCCAATCTCTTTGTTTGGCGTTTAGATCCCCGGCCAAAAGGAAATAATTCTCATCCGACTCCAGTCTAAGGCATCGGAAAATTGTCTCGAGCTCTGAAATAAGCAAAGTTGGTTGCGTAGCTTCAGTGGCATAAGCTGAGATCATGTACATTCTCTTTCCACTATGGAGAGGGATGCACACGATACATGCTTCTAGCTCCTGGAATCCCCGCACTTCACCACTGTACACTACTTTATATTTTAGCTTTTTACTAATGAAGATCGCAACACCTCCTCCTTGTATAGAGTTGGGTCGGTCTCTTCTTATTATATTATAATTATTGTGCCGTAACTTATGTTTCTGGTTTAGCTTAGTTTCGCTTACCAAAAGTACATCAGGGCTTTGATCTTCTAACAACTTAAAAATTACGGCTCTTCGTTCGATCCTAATCAGTGAATTTACATTCACCGCAAGGATCCTAAAGGTATTCTCCGCCATCGCACACATTATGACTGGAGATGCGCTAGGCCCGGCAGAAGCGCGCAGATTTGGTCCACCCTCTTCGCCTGCTCTTGTACCTGACGTTGTAGCTGACCCATCTGCCATTGAATAGAGAGCAAGATAGCTATCAAGTCAGCCTCCGGTGCTTTAGGCAGTAAGGCCTGTGAAGCAACCTTCGGTTGTTGCTGTGCCGTCATTCCCCTTCCTGCCGCCATTTGGGCGTAGGATATTTGGGGTGTGACGGTTTGACTTTGGCTTGGACGTGGTAGACTTTTCACTACGCTTCTCTGCTGTCGAACCAAGTTCAATTTCTTCATGTCTTGGAACTTGGGGCAACCCCGATAGTTTGCGGTGTGTTCCGAGTTCCTACATAACGCACACGTAAGCTGAGATTTCTCTGACGCCCCCTCTTTCCCCAGAGAACATTCTTCGGACTTTCCACACTTCACGCATCGAGGCTGCATCTCGCAGTTCGACGCGGCGTGCCCGAACCTCTGGCAGCGAACGCATTGGATAATGCTATCGCTCCTCTTTACTTTCTCCCATGTGACAACCTAGTAGTCTACAACCTTAATGTTCCGTATACCATCCAGTTTGCTATTGGGTGAC
The DNA here is from genome assembly GCA_949775065.1 of Brachyopa scutellaris. Taxonomy (NCBI): domain Eukaryota; kingdom Metazoa; phylum Arthropoda; class Insecta; order Diptera; family Syrphidae; genus Brachyopa; species Brachyopa scutellaris. The sequence continues at coordinate 88,662,455 of OX459114.1, read as the reverse complement.
AGCTGAACCAGGAAGAACGGTAATTTCCGATTCTCCCTTTTGGCGCTTGCTGTTGTGAAAGGCTTGACCCCTACAAATTCAAGCCCATCGCACTTCCTCTCTTTGAGCATTCTAAGGAGCTCCTCCGGTTCGGTGGACGGTTCCATCCCCCTCAGCAGCATTGTTTGCAGCTTTTCCCCCTTCGGGGTGAAGAAGAAGAACTCCGTCTAACAGTTTTTTTAATTTGATTGTATTGTTCTACAGTACTGCAATGAACAGCATGTCTATCTACACTAATATAAAATTTTTAATATAAAAGTTACTGCCTATGGCCGACTTACATAATTCGATGGTTTCTTTAAGTTCCATCTTGAAGGTGTTGATTGGAGGCACCTTCTCCCTCGTCGTCTTCTGTTGTTGTTGCTGTTGCTGCTGCTGGTTCTGCTGCTGTTGTTGTTGCTGCTGCTGTTTCTGCTGTTGTTGTTGCCGTTGTTGTTACGGCCTACAATGTTCATGCGACTGCGTGCTATTCCCTGACATTTACACAGAATATGTGCGATATCCTCGATGAGCACCGTGGTGTAGTGGTTAGTGCGTTGGGCTACTATGCAATGCTGCCCGGATTCAATCCCAGCCCGGTTTCAACACTTAAGAGCTGTTTCACGGTGCCACCTCTTTCGAATGTCTGACAAACAATCGAAGAGTATCATTTGTCACGATTGAGCTTCTCAACTCACCGCTCGGAGTCGGCAAAAAGCTGTAGGTCCATTCCATTCGTGCACAAATGTAACACGCACACATAAATAGTTGCGATAAGCAGACCCAGGTTCACTCCGAGCCTCTTGGCGTGTTTGCCCAGAAGCAATGCCCAGACAATATTTCAATAGCTAGTCTCATTTGTGCCCTGCAAAGTCTAAGAATTTCACTAGTCCCTTTTCGGTCCAGTGCCGGCCAAAGTGTCTTGGAAACCATATGTTCTGCAATGTTACACTATCTATGTTCAGCCTCTTTACGTTTAATTTAGTGCAGCATAGCGGTGGAGCAACTTCCATAAGACTTATGCCGCCCTTTTTTTCCGAATATAAAGGTTGTGGTGGTTGTAACCGTATCATTATAGTTATTATTGAAGGGTGAGATGCATGGCGATGCCCCCTATACAAGTCCTAGACGAAGATACATCCCTCTCGTCGTTATTCCTGTTGGAACTGGTTAGTAAGAGCTTAATCCACACCTAGCCCGGGTAATAATCGCATAGGTCATAGCACCTCATCCAGACCAATTTCGTTAAGAAATCGCAGTAGGAGATTGGGTGCTGAGTGGCCGATTCTCTGCTGTAAGTTGTTATTTATCCAAACACTTGAACTTTTTCTGGGTTAATGCTCCACATTCCACCAGTATGTGCTCTGGAGATTTATTGCAAAATCTGCATGAGTCTTTTTCTGAGAGACCTAGCTTCCTGATATGTTCGCTGATTTTACAATGCCGTAAAGAATACAGTCAAGATGCATAGGTTTATTAAGGTTAATGTAAACTTTGAATCTCTTCAAGTTAAAAATACCCAAACGTTTCTTCGCCTGCTTTAGAGACCATGCCCGGGACTTTTTTTTTAAATGTGCTAACCTTGCGGAGGGCACCGCTACCTAAAAGATCTATTGTACCGCAAAGTCAGTTTACGGAACCAGAAGAGGTTCAACTCTTTTGATCAAGTTGAGGATCTCACTGTTGGAGACTTTACGAATTTCTATGGGAGTGAGGATTTCTCTGAGTGGAAATGTCGTCTCATGAGGGCACATACAATATGTTCCGCAGTTGATATCGAAGATGGCAGTGCTCTGTTAGAAATCCCACTAATCTCTTGATATCTTTTCTACTGAGGAGTGGGTTTTTCATAGATTTATTGTTGAAGTGTTTAATGGCTCTTTTAGCCTGACGAGGATACTGGGTATTTTTCCAAAAGGAGACACACATCTTGTTTTCCCAACTTTTGATTTTTAAGCTTACAGCTGAATTTGGAATGTTACAAAACGGTTCAGGGCCGATAAAGGATTCGGCCGAACATTTCCTAGCCAGGTCGTCAGCTTTTTCCGTGCACCCACAAAGTTTGACCTTTGTCTTAGGTATTGAAGCAGCTCAGAATTGATTAGGGGTCAATCAGGTTTGAGCCTAGTGCTCTTATGGCCGCTTGACTATCCGTGAATATATGGATGAGGACACCTTTTATTCCCGATTCGAGAAAGACGTTGGCACACACTTGAATGGCATGCATTTCAGCTTCAAATTAAATGGGACTTTGTCCCATTGGTATTGATATTCTCGTGTTTGGTCTAAATATACCAGCACCAACCCCGGTATTCATCTTAGATCCATCCTTATACCACTTGATACGTTTTAGGTCTGAGGTAGAATTTTTATAGTTCCATGCTTCACGGCTCCTCCCGAAGCATACTGTTTTAGGTATGCGGTCTTTTACCGTGCATATCATGCCAAGCTGTGGGATTCCGAAGAGAAGATTTACTTGATCTGTGTGATCTATGTAGTTTATCTCTCCTATTTGCAGTAGTCTGATAGTGCTACTAATAGCCAACTTTTGTATGAAAAGGTAGAGTGGCGTAAGACCAATGAGCGCTTCTATAGCAGCTGTGGTGCAAGTTCGCATAGCGTCTGTAGTGCCGACGTATGCCAGTCTTTGTAGCTTTAAAAGCTTTAAGATGGTGGATTTCACGATTAAGCCTGGTAAATCTTCTCCAGTATCCGGAGCTACTCTTTTACCGTGTGTTACCCCATGCCGCAGAAGGGTTCAGGATCCACGAAATTTGAAGCAGCATCTTTCCTGGCAAGTATATCCCCATATTTTCTGGTACCCAGAAGATGGTGACATTATTTTCCTCGCCCAGTCTATTAAGATTATCTAGGCATTCCCAGACAGTTCTAGATGACCTGAGCTCCAATTGCCTTGATATCAATCGTACCACGAAGCAAACACGAAATATTGCTATTGACATGGAGACGAAGAATGTACGTTTAATTTTGTATTTTAACCTTTCCTTGGCCCATTATTTATTAAGAAGCACATGCCATGTCTATTCACTTAATCTCTTCCCGAAGGCTTCAACAGATACAAGTATCTAACCTAAATAACTTATCGCAATATTCATAATTCATTAGCATTGATTGATATACATACATTCATCGGAACGTTGAAAATTAATAAATCTCTTTGGCATTCGATTTTATTCAAATACATAAATATGTCACGTCGTCGCTACGCTCGAAAGGAAGGGCAGTTCATTGGCACTTCATTCCATTGTCCTTTGTACTTAAAGCGCAATCAGTTCGAATTACTCGTATTTAATCACTGAAATTTATTTTGTATTTTTTCTTCCTCCTCTTCGTTAAATAAAGGAAGAGTGAGTAATTGATTCCAGTTCATTGTCCTGGAATATTTTTTTGAATGCGCAAAATATCACCGCAGACATTTTTTTTCAACTCACGTATTTTTCCTTGGGCTTGTCTTAGGGAAATTTAATTAACCTACAAATAACTAGCACTAGCTGTTCTATATATATTTTTTTTAAATATTCTTTTATTAAATAAATTGAGAAATATACCAATACAAATATACTTGGCGTGTGTAGACATTTATTCGATGGAGTTTGCAGCAAGGACGCTGAATGCAGATGACTGGAAGGCGTTTGTGTTTGCATAACAAAGGAATATTCAATGGAAAATTATTTCAAAACAAATACCAGTATTTATGCCAAAGTATAATTAAATTTCATGCAAGCTGCAATATGAAATTAAGTTATTCAGCCCTGAAACTATAGATCCAAAACGAAGTCAATAAATGGAAATTTCGATTGCTTCACGCACATCAAGGACGATATTCTCCCTAAACACTTTGTTTGGTAAATGTCATTAAAAGTAGTTTCAGTGCAGGTTTAGTTGGTTACCTACGAGTATTGGCGCCTAAGGTATTCAAAACAATTTAAAGTCTTCAAACAGTCTCGATAAATGATTTACAAAGAAGCAAATCTATGAAGATAGATATTTTTATGTCATCTGTACTTTTTAGATGCATATATGTACATATGTGTGGAAATAGAATTACCCATTGGCAATACTTTGCAAGTTCAAACGTTTAACCGAAACTTCTAGAGTCTCATTTCTTAAGTAGGCTACACACTATCATATTTGAAATGGCATTCTTACTGGAATGATGTAATAATCACAGTGCGTAGCTTGGAATGAAAAATTACGATTGGGATGATGGCAAGAATGATGAGGGTTGAAATTGTTCGTAGATTATGCTGAATGAATCTGTAGGAAAAAAAAATCCATTCCTGGAATGATAGTGTATATGAGATGAGAAATGACGATCTAAGAATGAATCATTTTAAAAATGATAGTGTGAAGCCTACAAAATGCCTTACGAAACCCATCAAACAAGAAGGTTAGGTTAAGTATGCGGGCTGACGAGAATGGTCACATCCTCATCACACTAAGGTTCATGTGAACCCATTGTGGTACCCATTATGCGTTCCCAGACGTGGAATCAGCATTTTGGTTACAACCATCCGGACGTCCTGGTAAACTTAAGCAGAACCGTTAATGATCGATCTGATAGCTCGTCGATAAGTTCGAAGAAAAATTTGCCAATGGTTCTATTTCTAAGTTGGCAGAGGTTTGGGCAGTGACAGAGGAAATGGGAGTTGTCCTCATGAGCCTTTTAATCATCGCATTCCCTGCATATGTCATCATTGTTAAGGCGTAATTTTTTCGTATGATATCTTAGCATGTTGTGGTCAGTTAGCAGCCCTATCAGCATTGACAGCGATCTTTTTGTAGAAGTTTCCTGGTGTTTGCTTTATCGTATTCTGGCCACAGCTTTCTTGATATTTCACAGGTAGTTAGTGATTTCCATCTGCTATTAACTTAGATTTTAGATTTTAGATTTTAGATTTTATTTCGTTTATAATTAACAATGTGTTATCGCACAATTTACAGAATTTGATATACAGAGATGTGATATATAGTTATATCTTTCTACTGGAGAATTTATTTTACATTTACAAAAGAATTATTTCAATAGAAAAACATATATTGAGGAAATAACGGAAAAAAACCTCAAATTTAAGTAAAAAAAAAAAAAAAAATAAAATAAAATAAAAGAGGAAAAAAAAATTACCCATATACATATGTATGTACATATACATAGTAATTCAAAATTATGTAGGTATGACTAACAAATAATGAATAATATATAATATATAATAAATAATAAATAATAAATAATAAATAATAAATAATAAATAATAAATAATAAATAATAAATAATAAATACTAAATAATAAATAATTAATAATAAATAATAAATAATAAATAATAAATAATAAATAATAAATAATAAATAATAAATACTAAATAATAAATAATAAATAATAAATAATAAATAATAAATAATAAATAATAAATAATAAATAATAAATAATAAATAATAAATAATAAATAATAAATAATAAATAATAAATAATAAATAATAAATAATAAATAATAAATAATAAATAATAAATAATAAATAATAAATAATAAATAATAAATAATGAATGATAACTAATAAATAATAAATAATGAATAATAACTAATAAATAATAAATAAATATATATATGTATATAAATAACAAATAAATAAATTAGGTAGCATAATAACAAATAAATAAATTAACAGATAAACATATAAGTAACAAATAAACAGAAGATATATGATATTATAGGCTTAAATCATTTATTAAGGGGTTATCAGGAATATCACATCTGATCTTAAAGGTGTCATTAAGTTTGCGTATTCTGAACGAGATCAATTCAACACCAGCTCTTGTATGCAAATCTAATGTAGAGTAATGCCAAGGGAGATCTTGAGCTAATGATTTTTGTTCAATTTTGACGTTGACGTAACAGCGTGACATCTGCTAGCTCTCTGTCTAGGGCTGAGTCTTTTTTTGCAAATTCATTCGCAGCTTCATTGCCTGGTATCCCGCTGGGATCAGGGACACAGCAGAGTAGATGGATTTAGAGCCTCATATACTTTGTTTTTCACTCACTGTTATCTGCTTGGAAAGGCCCACCGGAAAGGTCTTTCGAAATTCAAGTATGGGACAGTGTAGTCTGAGTTGACATTACCGCTAAGATAATTGCCAAGTATCTTGGTGTGTTCATATGTGTTCGGTCACAAGGGCTTTGACTGCTTTATTATGAGAGCGCTCTTTACTGCGGCCTCCTGCATGTAGAGATCTAGAGACAGAAGGTTACGAATCGATTTCAATCCCGCTGTTGGCGCTGTTCTCATCGCGCTGGTGGTTCCAGTGCTTGCTATTCTCTGTACTTGGGTCATATCCTTAAGGTTGCTGGTTTTTGCACCAGCATACCACCAGACCATTCCTGCATACATTAGTATGAGTCTAACTATCGCCGACTACATCCACAGTGTTATTCGTGGTCTGGATTCCCAGTTTATTCCGAAGAATCTGCTGCAGGTATAGAAGGCAACTGATGTCTTTTTCGTTCTTTCTTTAATGTTCAGCGTCCAGTTAAGCTTTCTGTAGAGTATGAGGCCCAAGTATTTCGCACTCTCGGACAACTTAAGGGTAGTGCCCTCAAAAGTCGGTAGCCTGAAGGCCGCGGTTTCGTTATCTTGTGAGAGAACAGCACGAGTTCGGTTTTCTGTATCACTACATCATCTGCGTATGCAGTTGCTTTTATTCGACAGTGTCTAAGTTTCCCTAGTAGTTCAATCATAACCATGATCCAAAGAAGGGAGGATAAAATTCCTCCCAGCGCACATAGGGGTATTTGCATCGAAAAACCGCTCATAAATCAATATTTCAAAATGCAGAGTTGAGAAGTAATTTTTTTTCTAGCTGTAGTTAAATATCCATGGCATACCGTAGTTTTTTTTCATTTTCAGGCACACACTTTGCCACAGCATCAGTTCAAAGTCATCGATCGTAAACTTGAATTGTGAATCTGCTGATTTGTGCGAAAATGCACTGTTAAATAATTAAATTTTTGTTGTTTTTTATATTGCGTACCAAATTATTTCTTATGGAGGAATTAGCTGCAGGTGTGTACTATATTTAGAAGCTATTTTTACGTTTATTGGAGCTTTAATTTAGTAGATATTGGATTTATTTGAAATGTATGCAAAAGGGCATTTTTTTTTATTTATTTATTTTTTTAATGGACATTTTGTTATATAATTCGGTGTTATTTGGTAACTTGTTTGGTATCAGCTTATAGAGCAAGATGTCAGGAATCAAGAACAAAAAATGCTGCCCATAACTGCCCGCCTAGATTTTTTCATCCCAGATATGTGTCTAGTTTAATAAAAAAAATCAGAAACTTTTTATGATAAAATAAATTATTTTGCTTGAAGGATCGGTTGGTTTGTGCATTTTATCTAAAAGACAGTTATATGATGTTATGAATGAGTGTAAAGAGAATGATTTTGAAGCTAAACTGGCTCATCTTCAGAGCTATTTGCTCAATAAACCGTCTTGCACGTAGGAAAAATTAAGAGATTTTAAGCTTAAAATTTAATTATACCCTAAAGTCACTGAAATAAGCTTAATCATACTTTTAAAGTTGTTTCAGACAACTATCACTTCATTAGGACCAAAAAATATTTTTGATCGGTTTTTCGAGGCAAATACCCCTATGTGCAGCGGCGCGACTCTAGATGCTATCGCCTCTTGACGGGTTCCCCAAAGTTCAGCAATGATGTGCCTTCTGCGAAGAAAGGTTGATTATAAGTCTTATTAATGTGCATTTAGAATGGCTGTCTTCCAGCGCTTTTTCTATAGCATGTGTCCTTGATGTTGAGTGTGCCCACGGGATTCTTTCTTCAGTCAGGTACCCTTGTCAGCTCTTCCGGTCAGTTGTCTGTGTGCACATTTCCAGCCTGCTTCGCAGAGCATCCTTTCAAGCGAGAAAGTGATTGAAGCAAATAAGACTTTGAAGAGCCTTCTAGCAAACTGAACCTGGATCGTCAACAAATAAAAAAAATTATCATTTATTACCTGCCCGGCTTTCCTGTAAAAAAAGATTCCCATAGCATAAACGATGAAGAGCAAAATTTTAAGACTAAAGCCTTTAAATGACATCTCACTTATCTACTTTATGGAACGTGACCAGAGCACTGGAGCTGTCAGGAAATCTTTAAAATGCTCAAAAATAATGTAATAATGCGCATCAACGTAGAGACCATCACCGGAAAGCTATCGGATTAAATGTAAGCAACCACTAAGAATGTTATTTGTTTCGGAATAAACCCGCGTTAAGGGTGACATGGTAGCAATAAATATATTTTTTTTAAACACGATACCCACGATTCCAGCCACTTACAGATACATACACAGACCACAGAAAATTATTCGACACGTTTTGCAGCGTATCCCAAAGCGGCAATTAATTAAAACAAAATGTATACAGGCACTGAGCGGATGAAAAGGGTTGGAAAAAAAGGGAGCAAACATAATTTTTTATTTAAGACCTGGGAACGCATTTCTCAAAGTTTTAATAACAAGCCATAAATTAAAAGTCTCTAATTATAGTAATATTTGTGAAGAGCTTAACAATTATGACTGGGGTCCTTATCTTTCGCTAGAAATCGATGAAATTTGCTCCAAATTTTACGAGGTCATTAATTCTGTTGTTTTTGAATTTGTCCCTGTAGTTCGCGTCAAAAATGTAATTGATTCCTGTCCCTGGGACAATGAAATTATTCGTAACCTAAAGACTCTTAAAAATCGTGCGTATAGGAAATGGCGTTCTAGTTTGGCGGATGATGACTACCTTGTGTTTAAAAGGCTTAAATCTGAATTTAAATCTGCCACGCGTATTTTGTGTATTTAAATGATATCCAGAATAGCCTCAAATGTAGACCGGATAAATTTTGGAATTTTATTAATACTAAGAAAAAAAGTGACGGTTTTCCAGCCACGCTCTCTTTTAATGGACATTTAGCGGACTCTTCCGCTAGTATTTGTAATAACTTTGCTTGTTTCTTCCAATCAGTATATTCGAATCACGACTCGACGATTGATGAAAATTTTTTTGACTATCTTGGCGACTTCCCCACTCCTCTTTTCAATACCATTGAATTTTCTGAGGACGATATTTTGAATAAGTTAGCTGGTTCTGACTCCAGCCTAAGCCCTGGTCCTGATGGCCTACCTTCTGTTTTTCTCAAGAACTGTGCTTATCCTTTACACAAAATCATATGTTATATCTACAACTTATCTTCGAAAACTAGCTTATTCCCATCTGTCTGGAAAACCTCTTTTATAGTTCCTATTTTTAAGTCTGGTCGGAAAAATAAAATTGAGAATTATAGAGGTATTTGTAAGCAATCTTCTCTACCTAAATTATTTGATTCGCTAGTCACTGAAAGATTAAACTTCTTTTGCAAATCCCTTATTTGCAATAATCAACATGGTTTTGTAAAAAAAAGGTCAACTGTAACTAATCTTATATTGTTCACAAATTTTGTGATTTCAGAGATTGGTAAAGGTAACCAGGTTGATGCTGTTTATACAGATTTTAGCAAAGCTTTCGATCGAGTTGACCATAAAATTTTGCTTTACAAACTTACGAGACTGGATTTTCCTATCTTCTTTTTAAATTGGCTCTCTTCTTTCCTCAGCAATAGATTCCAACATGTTAAGTTTCGTAACAATATTTCTGACAAAATTTCTGTCACTTCTGGAGTTCCCCAAGGCAGTCATATCGGACCCCTGCTTTTCATCTTGTTTGTGAATGATATTGTAAAATTTCTACCGGAATGCTCCTTGTTAATGTTTGCAGATGACTTCAAGATTTATACGTCGGGCAGTGAGCCGCATTGTTTTCACCTCTTAAACTCTCATCTTCAAAAGTTTAATCTGTGGTGCTCTAAAAACTATCTCTCTTTAAATGTTAGTAAATGTTCCGTCATTAGCTTTGCTCGTTATAGATCTCCTCTCATGAATACATATTCTTTTGATGGTGTAGTCATTCCTCGTGTTAATGTAATCAAAGATTTGGGTGTGTTATTAGATACTAAGCTATCTTTCAACAATCACGTTGATTGCATCACAAACAAGGCGAACAGAACATGGGGAATGCTTAGGCGCTATGCTTGTGAGTTTTCTAACGTGTGTGTCTTTAAATCGTTATATGTTGCATTTGTGCGCTCCATATTAGAATACGCCTCAATTGTCTGGTATCCATATTATAGAGTTCATATATCTAGAATTGAATCAATTCAAAAAAGATTCCTTAGGTTCGCTCTTAGGGGACTTCCTTGGCAGAACTCATATCACTTACCTCCTTATTTATCCAGGTTAAAATTAATTAATTTAGAATCACTGGAGGTGAGGAGAACGATGGCACGAGTTGTTTTTATTCATAGGGTTTTAATAGGTGAGATTGAGTCTACAGAAATTCTTGACCTTCTCAACTTAAACGTTCCCTCAGTCAATCTTCGAAGCTCTAGATTCTTTAGAGTAGCACACTCTCGTACAAACTACGGTCGTTCTTCCTCAATTAATGGATTGATGATTTCGTATAATGTAAATGTCCATTTAATTGACTTTAACCTATCGATTTCATCAATAAAAAGAATATTACTTGATGGTCTTCAGTCATAATTGTTTGCCCTGTTTTTAACTTTATTTTTCATATACATGTATATTTATAAATTTTTGTATTTTTGTTTTCTGCTTCTGTCTATGAAAGTGTAATCTTTGGTGACAAATAAATAAATAAATAAATAAATTTGCGGCTCTCACACTCAAGCAATCTTAGCAAATGAGGTGTCAAGAAAGAGCATTTTTTATAGAGCAGTAAATTGCATTTTCAGTATATCAAAACGATCAAAAACAAATATTCTACCCAAAATGAACTTCTGTTGCTTTAAGAATTCATTTCGGTTCATGCAATGTACATGTACATTATACATTATACATATTATCATCATCATATAAATTAATCATCTGGGGAGTATTGGTTGTTCATTGACGTCTGGGTTAGTAGCTACGTTATTCCCCGGAATAGTGATAAAGCTCGAGTTTCTCGTGACTGTTGTCTAATTAATTTTCTTATTTGTTACTTAAAATAGGCGAAGGAACGCTTCCGGAAGAAAATGGAGAAGTAAATTTATCACATTATTTGTGCCAAACAGTGTCTAGCTATATCACAACTAACAAACCGTGAGAATTCTTAGCTTTTTTATTGCCTCGAAATGATCAAGCTCTAGCAATTAATAGCGAGATATGTTCACATGTTCATGGTCAAAACGCAGAATGTAAGTATTTCAATCAATCTGTACTATGAAATCTATGCACTTAGGGGCTGAAAGTTACACATCTTAACGATTTTGATAAAACGCAGTTAATCAACAAAATTTATTAAACACTTTTGTGGACATAGACAAATACTTTGATGTTTCTTCGCTCCAACTGAAATTGCATATTTGTATGCATGAGAAAGCCCTTAGAATGCGAAGCAAGGCGAGCACGGGTTCGACTAGTAGATAATAAAATTCAAAATATTAATTCATTATAAACCAGAATTCAAGCTAACTATACTCTGTTCCAATAGAAATGTCAGTAAAGGTACAGGCTTTATGGGGGAGCTTTTTTAACCAATGGTGCCTGTACATGCTTATATGGCACTCAATTTGAAAAATTGTCACTGAAATAAAAATCAAACCACTCACTTACACACGTTTTGTTTTTGTAATTTACCTCAACTCCGCATATATCCCACAATAGCATAACCAGCCAGCCCCACAGTCCATGGCTGAATGATTATCTGTGGACTGTGGCCGCCAATCGCTGTGTGTATGGAGAATATCAACATCAAAACAATGTTACCATTATTAAGATAAAGCTAATCGTTAATGCTTTTTCTGTGGTTTTTGTCGAAGAGTTTTGGGATTTTGTGCTTTGAGAACCAATATAATTAATTTGAGTATGGAAGAGTATTGCCACATGGCTTTTGTTTTTTTCCATTTTTTTGTTTCTCTGGTGAAATCGTTAAAATGAAGTTCAACACTTTTTCGATTTTTGTGATTTATAATAATATGACTGGTTACACTCATATGTACATGAAAATACTCGAAAAAATGCTTTCTACAACATACTAAAATTTCATTGAAATCGTGGTGGTATCCACTTTGTACACAATTATCTTTATTATGTTCAATAATTTGTGTTATTTTTGAATCAGCAAATGGTAACCCTACAGGTATTACTCTCCGATTTGCGGCGATTTTTTATGCATACTACGGTAACCCAGTCAGAGCTTAAAAAAGGGACAAGTTTATGCAAGCTATTGCAACCAGAATGAGAGGCAAACATCCTATCTTCCCTGTACTGACAGTTCTATTGGAACAGAGTATAATTGTTGCGATCCAACAACCTATATTAAGGAGGTTGTGAAGATAACAGTAACCCAATATCTAAGGGTATTCGCCTTGTTAGATTTAAAACGTCATCATATAAACATACATATATCTTGTATTGTCACCGGACTTATACACGTGTGCAAAATTTCAATATGATCGGTTGTCTATGGAAGTGGGTGTAAAATCGATTCCCAGATTTTGCCCTCACAGAAAGTGAAGTTAATATAAAGTTTGTAAAATATCTTAATACAAATCTCCTTTTTATAAATAGCCGCAGAAAAATAAATACATACTACAACTGAGGTGTCATTTATGTCACTAATAGCGGTATGACCGTAGCTTAACATATATTCCTGAAGTAGCGTAAGCTAGCAAGCCAGGTGCATTATCATGCAGATCAAGTGGTATGAGATACACAAAGGTGTCCAGTGATGCCGTGGGTGTTGTACACAGGGTAAATCAAATGTTATCTAAAAGCAGGTACAAATAAGTAAGTGAATAGCTGTGTCAACATCAAATTCCACAAATTGCATTAACGTCATCAAAGTGTGTATTATAAAATAGATTCGCCATTTACATATCAAGTCCTCATTGGATTACGCTTGGCTTAACACAACAACTCTTTCAATGTAAATTAAACTATATAGATCAACCACTTTAATCCTTCTAGTTACGTATACAAATACTTAACATACACATATGAGTCTGATTTATTTGTACATGATAAATTTAAATTTATTTATTTAGCATCTGTGTGCTATGCCATGGCCATCAATTATGTGAAAACAAAATGGTTATTCCGGTGACACACTTCATAGAAAATTTAAATAAAAGCAATTTGACATTTCGATTAATTTTATTAAAATATGTACATTGTACATAATGCATATGTAACGTGTGTTTTTATCCCGGAATCATCCGTATCAATATCGGATTTCACTTGATGGAAACACAGGGATTAATTTATTTTGGTAATTCTCTCAGAACGTAATTAAAACTTTTGACTTTTTAAGCAGAAATGTACACTGGATTCTGGGTTTTTCTATCTCTCTCTTTCGTAATATTGTATATTTCATGGTATTGTTTACATTTTAATATTTAATTTTATCTTATTTCTTTTCAGGTGAACAAAAATTCACAGGCCTCACAGAAGGCGTCTATTGATAGAAAGAAATGGATTCATGACCCAACAAGTGAGTTGCTTTTCTTTTGGGTTTCACTCTCGTTTTATTGATCCAGATTTTAATTAATTACATTTTATTTTATGCTACATTACACTGAACATTATAATCAAACAGATTGACTGCTCAACCCTGTTAAATGGGATTTTTGATTTTCTTAAATGGCGTTGCGGTCGATGGTGGACTCTAGCTAGCTACTCTTTTGACCTTTGACCTTAAACTAACTGCTGGTATCACAGCACAATGAACCCAACAGTGCGATAAGTATCTGATGTATCAGAAGCAGTCAACCTAACCTAATTAATTCGGGATTCCTTGTGTTATTTCAAGTGTAGGTCTTTGGGTAACCGAAAGTAGTGAACTGAAGACGTACAAAGTGTTTATTATACCGGGTTTTAACCCTCTTTTAGATTAACATAAAAAGGAGAATATTTTTTTTATAAACTAATGGTGTTCTGAACACTCATTCCAAATGTACTGTTTATGTAGCCCGAAACATGGTCGGATATGCAAGAAACGGACAGCGTTCTCGATATTCAATTTTGGGAGTTGGAATTAATTCGTATCGTTTTACCAGAGATGGCGTGGCTAGTACTTTCTTCATGCAACCTACTCCAGCGTAGTCAAATATTCATGGATCTTAGTTCATACTCTGTATATCGTGGAATCAGGAGGGTGTTGTCTACTATGAGCTACTCAAACCGAATGAAACCATCACTGGAGATCGCTACCGACTACAATTAAAGTGCCTAAGCCGGGTTTTAATTAAAAAACGGCCGTAATACTTCGAAAGACACGACTGATTGAGCAGCACGACAATGTTCGCTCGTTCGCCGTGAAACCGGTCAAAATATACTCGGAAACGCTCAAATGGGAAAACCTACCCCACCCGCCACATTCTCCAGACATTACTCTTTCTGATTATTACTTCTACCGATTCATAACTCATGGTTCGAGCTTTATGAAGATTGCAAAAAGGGTCGATTCGTGGATAGCATCTCTATAGATGAGGCGTTATTCCGAAATGGTATTCGTATACTGCCCGGAAGATGGGAAAAAGTAGTGGCTAGCGATGTAGAATAGTTTGAATAATATATTTTTTCACTTTCATTTTAAATAAACAACAAACGATTCCAACTCCCAATATTTAAAAATATTAAGGCAACAAAAGATCAGGTTTTCCATAGAGCAGAATTGGAAGGGCTATGATTTGCGCCAACATTGAGTTTAACAGGTTCCATTAGGACAAATATTAAACCATTTGTTTTCTCCATAGCCCGGATTAAATGGTCGTTTCACGCCAGTAGTTTTTGGTTTATTGTGAAAACATAATCTTACATATCGCTTCGCTCTGACACCGACTATATCAACTACCTTAACGCAAATACAATCTTTTGCGAACTATTCCTATTTCGTATTTAATCCAGCATAATCTCTGACTCAAAGCGTTTTTTTCTTGCTCCATTAATACCAAAAAAAAAATCTGACAGCTATCCATCCACTCTGTAACTATCTGACTCATCATCGAATTATCACAAAGCAATCAATAACCTGCTTTCTCGCTCATCAATCATATCTCAGTACCTGCTTCCTATTACTTCTCTCACATGGGAAACTGCCCTCAAACGATGTACGCCTTGAACAAAAAAATGAATAAACTCAAGTTCGAGTACTCAGCTGCACCTGATGGTCTGACCCCTTTCCAGCCACTTCCGAAGTTCCCGAAGGTGGCCACCTTGGACCACTGATCTTTATATTAACAACCAATGATGTTGAATGCATCATCAAAAACTAATCTATTTTTATCCACGCAGTTTACACGAAGATCCTCAGACGCATATCAACCGCCACTGACTCTCATCCATTCCAAGACGACCTGAATGACTTCTCAATCTGATGCCAAAAAAATGTCTTGAGCTCAACGTTAACAATATGTCAAACTATTACTTATTCCCGCAAACATTTTCCATCAGTTCCTCGTTCATATTTCATCGGTAACGAGCTTGTCCCGCCGTTTCCACCAAATGCGCGATTTGGGTATCATATGCGACAAAAATCCCAGTTTTCGCTGCCGTATCATCAATCGAGCTAACTCTATGCTTCGCAGAATAAAACAGTGGTCTAGAGAATTTTCCAACTCTTACGTCACGAAATCTCTCTACGTTACTTTCGTTAGGCCTGTTCTTGAATATACTAGCCACGTTACCCATTCGTCTAGAATTGAAGCGATTCAACGCAGATTCATCCGTGTTGCTCTACGGGACCTTCAATGAAACGATAGATATAATTTACTCCATACGGGGATCGTTTAAAACGTAAAAACAACCTGTCGAAAAACGTCATATCGTAGCTGACACACTCTTTATCCATCAGCTACTAACTGGTACCATTGCTGCCCGCGCTCCTTTTCTCGCGAAATTTGTTTAACATGCAATTGATTGCAAGGCATTTTTTAAAATAAAACAAATAGTGTGATTATTTAAACGGGATTATAAGAAGCGGGATTATAAGAAGCAGGATTATAAAAAAGAGGGATTGTAAAAAACGGGATTTAAAAGTCGGGATTTTAAAAAACGGGATTACAAAAAGCGGGATATCGTACCCAACCCGCTTCAAAAGGGGTCTCAAGTTTGAAATGGTGAAAGTAATTGAGACGTACTTTGAAAATTTGCAATCTGTTGACTCATTTAGGTGAAAATGGGTAGGAATCCTATCAAAGTGTGGGGGAGCTATAAAACACTAGTCTTAGGTAATAAGCTCAGAAAATGTTTCTATGCTTTTTGAGAAGAGGACAAATAACTTCGACATTGATCTAAACATTGGGGCCAAATGTGAAATGATCCATTTTGTTAAGTTGCCCAAGTAGGGTAACTTCGGGCGTTATGGCGCATTTTTTTTGTTTCTCAAATAACTTCAACATGAAAAGCTTTTTTATTAAAAATGAAAAACAGCTATAAAATATGAGAAAATCAGAACAAAAATAAGTTAAAAAAATATAATAATTCCATGATTAAAGTAAAGAAAAAGTTAGGTTAAAAATGTTTTACAAAAAACCATAATGCCCTATGCATAGAGGGCAATATGGCGCATCCTCTTGGGCAATATGGCGTGATGCTGTACTCGCAGTTCGACATGCCACAGCTATCACAAGTGTTTTTGAATGAAGTACAGGAGTCGTGGGACCACTTGAGACTTATTAAAATTCTGACTTGGCCTGTATTTGTCTGCCTGTTCAAAGCCCATATGAAACAGCTCCATACGCGTGTATTTTCCTTACGGAAGCGACCATTTTCTGCTCGTTTTCTACTGCTAGGCATGTGGGAGTACCTAAAACATGCTTCCTGTCCTCATCGTTCTAGAGGCTTAGTATACATTTGTTTACATGTCTAACATGCGAACTCCATAAGGGCGAGAGTGCGCCATATTACAAAAGAGATGCATTTGCACAGAACTTAAAAAAAAAGCCAGATTTTCTTTCATTGTTTCTAATCAATGCCACCACAGGAAACCCAATATGATTCACTTCACTCCACTGTGTACACTAACCCCGTACGTTTTATACCTACGGAGCCACACGCAAATGAAAAACAGCCAAAATTATATGCAGATGACAAAAGTGGAGTATTTTTTTCTTTATTATTTTTTCACTTGTAAAAAAAATCGCAACAGCTTGACAACTTGATATGTCACTCTATCAAGGAAGACTCAAGTTTTTCCATCGTTTTATTTTCTATAAGTAAACCGGAAATGTGGTATTTACAAGGTGCGCCATAATGCCCCCTGCGCCATAATGCCCCCTGCGCTACAGCTCGAGGTGAACCTGGGCGCTGGGCCTGCTTCTCGCAACCATTTGTGTGTGCGTGTTATATTTTTGCATGAATGGAAGGGACTTACAGTTTTTCGCCGACTCCGAACGGCGAGTTGAGAAGTTCAATCGTGACAAATGATACTCTTTGATGCTTGTCAGACATTCGAAAGAGGTGGGAACTGTGAAAAAACTTTTTAGGTGTTTTCGGCGGGATTCGAACCCAAGACCGCTGGCTCAGTAGGCCGATGCACTAACCACTTGCGCTACGGTGCCCGAAGTTACCAGTGTCCAAAAGCCGTTCACTTCTTATTGGGAATCCTTTTTGGAATCCCTTATTGCCCTAGCGACTATATTTTTCTAATAAATTTATTAAATGCACGTAATTAACCCCTTTAAAGAGTAGATGCACTGCTATACAACTTGACACTACTTAACGCCTGTTGCCTGTGATGTCCACACATTCCCTAAAAATTCCAATTAATTCAAATACCTACCCACTTCCTCCTGATGCTTATGTCCAAATGGCTCTTTCGCCATCCCTCAAGTGTAAATGTCTTCAATGCATTCCTGACAAATGAAATATGTTGAGAATTTGTATCCATTCCTACCAACTAGCAAATTTCTCAAACCTGATTGCTTGTTTGGTGTACATTCTCCCGTATCCACAGTCAAACATTCGAGTACGACTTTTACACTCAGCCACTCATATGTCAAAAGCATACGTTCGAGTATCCTGGCAGAACTTCTAATGTGTTTGAGTAATATATTTATAATTAAACCCTGCCCCACTTGGCGTGACACACGTTTTGAAATGTTAAAATGAATATTTGAAAATTTTGAAATTTCAGGTGACTTGTGTCGACCACTCAACTGCAAGAAACGAGAAATTTGCCTCCTGGAGGACGAATACAGTGCCGTTTGTGTATCAAAGAAGGAGCTGCACAAAAATAGGTACGTACTTGTTCCCATCGTTGGTTGTTCTCGAGTGGTACCGTGCTGTTCCGTGCTTGCATTTAATTTTAACTTATTTCATTTTGTTTTTGTTTATCGTTTTGCTCATTTTACAGAGATGAAATCATTTCTAAGGCCAAATATCTGGAGGAAGAAGCCAAACGTAAAGTGACTCAAGAAGATGACGACGATAAGAGTACCAGCTCTGAGGAGGATTCTAAAGAGGATGATGTTTTCTATGAAACCGATCCAACAGACAAGGACGCAGAGTACGATGAGTAAATTGAATATTTCTTTATATAGCAACTGCTTACCTTTAATAATCTTAACCGTTAGAGGGCGGACAAGGCATTTATTTTTAAGTATTTTAGATTTTACAATACTCCTACAAACAGTATTTTTCAAGTCGTTTTTATTTTTATTTACAAACATAAATTATTTTTGTGTACAAACGGTGTTCTTCTCATTAAAAAAAATTGATTTTAACTACCCACGAGCCACGAGTACCTACAAACAGAAAAATGCTACGTTCCCGCAAGGTGTCACTTTGGAACTGTTCTGTTCTGAATATTTACCATTGGTCTGAATCTGCAATTAAAACTTGAATATCAAGATTTCATCAAATAAAACCCTTTTATAATCTCAAAAACTTTGAAATTCTGTTCACACTGATTTATTTATTTTTTGTTCAAGAGCACTTAAATTGCCTATCCTTATTGCCAGGATAGGACAAGTGTCCAATTAAAGCTGAATGTCTGGTTTATTGTATCCCGGCGAAATAATATTAAAAATAAAACGTACCTACCGTTAAAAGAACCATAAAAAACGCTTACGTTGAAAATGGATAAAAAAAAAACTCCACCGCTAAAAATAAAATCTGTGGGCACTAAAACCAACGCTGAACACGCTGATTTGGCAGCACTTCATACTTGAACCCTAATTTCTACATGACCTTTTGTTTAATTGAGAACGTTTTTGGAATGGAAACATTCTTTTGGTGCGTGGGAGTGCTCTGCTATTTACAAAACACTGTCATAGCTGTAACTGTTAAATAGCTCTAGGTGAAGTTTATTCAACGGAATTGCAACGCAAATCGTGGGAAACTCACTTCAGTTCGACATTGCCCTCAACAAAAAAAAAAACAGAAAAATTTCCTGCGGCATTTCCAGCATCGTTGACCTTCGCTCTCATAAATGTTAAAGGATTTTCCTTTTCATCTATTTCTGGATCGCCGACCTGTAGATATAAAGGGTTTTTCATTTATTTACAGGCATTGCGTTACATGGATGTTGTATGAACTTAGAGATACACTCTTAACTTAACGGTACATCAGTAGAAAATCGTAAAAAAAAACACAAGATTATATTTAGATATGGAATAGAAGTTTAGAATTTGTGGTTTCAATCTGAATGGATGTCAACAAGGTGTGTGCTTTTGGCTTAAAGTCTATTAGAAAGAGACAACACACCATCGAACAAAAGTGCCAGTTTTGAAGGATAATACACAAAACTGATGTGTACATCGAAATTTGGGGTGACACTCAAAAATGATGTTCACAAAAATGTTTGTGACTGCGTGACACTCAGCGGCCATCTTTATTTTTGCTCGATTGTGTGTATACAAATTTCGTCATCCAAAAAGCAAACACAGGCAGAGAGGGTCGAAAAACAACAACAAAAAAGATGATTTGAGTGTCATACAAAACCTGTACAGTGTACACTCCCTTCATCGCGCAAGAATGATATCAGTTTTGGGTGAATGAGTACATCCCACATATAAGCTTTGTTCAATCCGGCTGTTCCGAACAGTTTAAAACAGAAAAAGATCAGATTTTCGTTTTCAATGAGAAAAGTTTCTGTCCGAGACTGTTCTGCTTTGTGTTCAATGACTCTGTTCTGAACAGTTTTTCTGCACCTACTCCTGGCGTAGAACAGATTTGTGGGAAATGTCAAAATCAACTGTTATTGCATAATTTGATTCTTTTACTTGAAGTGAAAAGTGTATCGAAGAGATTTAAGAACTAAATGGAAGAAATCGAAATTCAATCGGAAAAAGGGCAATCAGTTATTGATGTATCGAGTTTCTGTTTACATATAACGTTTGATGTCGATAGATTAAGGGACAGGTTGTGCCTTAATGCTTCCAAGTCTTCGTTTTCGTTATCTAGAGCACAACTGGTTCCGTCTAACGGGCAGGAAAGATAAAGTTGAACGTCCTCCGCAAACATGTGGACACAGAAATGTTTTACTATACTCTGTTCCAATAGAATTGTCAGTACAGGCCTTATGGGGGAGCTTTTTTTAACCAATGGTGCATGTACATGTTTTCATGCCACTCAATTCGAAAAATTTCCAGTGAAATAAAAATCAAACAGCTGACTTACACACGTTTTGTTTTTGTAATTGTCCTCAAAATATAGAGTCTTCTTAGTCGATCGGGAAAGGGCTTTACTATTCAATTGCCTTCTTAATCCAAAGAAACAGCGATTGGCAAAAGTAATCCTTCGTTTGATTTCCGTCAAGTTGTCATTCGTCGATGTTGCGTGCCCCTTTTACGCGGGCAACATTTACTTTGTTTTGCCCTCGTTTACCGCCAAACCCATTTTAGCCCCTTCCATGTCTCGCAAATGCACCGGTGATAGCTCGCTGTGTTCTACAAATGATGTCAATATCGTCGGCGTATGCAAGTAGTTGAACGGACTTTTGAAAGATTGTTCTTCGTGTGTTGGCTTGTGAGTTTCGAACAATTGTTTCAAGTTAAAGAAGTTGCATGACAGTGCGTTGACTTGTCTGAATCCTTTTTCGACATAGATGGTCTCGGTGAGGTCATTACCGAGCTTTTTCCATCGTCATCGGGCACAGATGGATGAGATTGGCACGGATGTCAAAACTAGTCGTGGCTCTATACAGTTCATCCCTCTGTCAAACAGAAAACTATTATCGTTCCTCTCATTTTGTCCAGCAGTGTATTTCGATTTTCAAAACTGCAATAGCTTTCCCATAACTGACCTCTGACTAGTAATAAACCTTTATACGATCCAGTACATTCACCTCTATTCACCGATGTCACATTTTTGATTTCACAAGGAATTATTCATTTGCGACTCAACGAGTTCGAGTATCTATCTACATGCATAGAGATACTAGTGCTATCAATCAAAAAGCAATATTTCCAATACGTTGTCATCGAACCCAAATAATTGGTTTTAATGTTCAAAGCAAATTAAATCGCCACAGCAGCAGCACGAAATGAAAATCAAATATTTTCCACATGAACACACAGAATTGTAATCTTGTGTTAACTGGCCACCGAAATATGTAAGGTTTAAAAAAAAATCAAATTAAATTCTTTTAAAAGTTAAAAATAAAAAAAAAAAATTGTTCTTTCGTGCATTCGCGTGCCAGCCACCAGTCACGCAAATACGCTCCAAGGTCGGCCTTACTTAATGTTTACCAGCTGTAAAGCCTTATTCCATTAAAGGTCAAACTTTATAAGATGCATTTAGCTACAAATAACAACCCTGTTCTATATTCTTGGAGAATTTTCCACCTTTACTCGTGGCTTTTCCATCCGACAAACAGCGCCATCAATTCGCGTGCGAAACAATAATTTACCTTTGGGTCAAGAGAATTTTCTTTACCTGTAAATATGTACCCCAAAGTATATATTTATAACTTTTAGCCTATTTTCTACAAATGGGTGAGTCATCATACATAAAGCACGTAGCATTGCCTTGGAACATAAATAAGGGAAAATTCTTCGCCTGCCGAGTTCTGAACTGATAAGGGAGGTGACAAGGTGTACATAAATATTTAATACCGCTTGTGGATTACCTTTAGGGACTGACGACTGAATGCTTGGCCCGTTACAAACGTTGTTAATAATGAAAATGTAAATAATCCCCTCGATGGGTTGACGAAACAAATTTAAAAAAAAAATGAAAAAATGTTGCCAGCACACACAGCGAGCACGTTGCAAACATTGTGTAGGTTGTAGGACGTATAGAAGTTAGTTGGGAACATCAAACGCCTTCGAGTCGTAAACTTCAAGCGGGATATACTCTCGTACTCGTAAAATTGAAAGAATTTAAGCCTCGCAGTTAATGGAAAGTTGGGGTCGTTTTCTGGGGCGTAATGGATATTTCTTGGAAAATGTTTTGCCAATCAAATCATCGCTCGAGTTGTTTCAGATAATGAGCACTTTATCATATAATGTTCTCTTGGAAATTTAATATGTTTTTGACTGACCTGCGAACGGTGTTTTAGCTGAAATTCATAACAAGAGGCGACTGTGTGTCTTATCTTACTTGTTTTTGGAATGAGAAGGAACTCACTTTGGGACGGTGATATCGTTTAAGTGTTTGAGTCCAAGTCCCATCTATGACACAAAAAAGCGTCTTCATGACACCAATTAACGCAAATGTCTTTACTTTGACATGCGACCTTGCTGAAGTCGCGGTTTTAAAATGACAGATATAAAACCTAGATAAACACTTAATATATGACTTGAAACTTATCAGTAATGCATGTTCTCACAGTTTTGGAGTATGCGAGACCCATTAAAGGCACTGTCGTTTGAATAGGGGTCCATGTATTTTTGTTTTATGGTTGCGCCAAAGAATGTGCAATCTTCTAAAGATACTAGTAACCCGGGCTACTAGCATGAATAGCTCACACCCTGTACACTTTAACCATCTCCCTGCGGCACTGCTGTTAAGTATTACTAGCTTTCTAAGAGTACTTCAGCTTGTCTAGATGTATTTGCAGTTGCAAGCTCCTGCACTGCAGTCCGTTTTCGCTCCTCTTGTCGCTACTTCATCATAATAATCGCTGCGCCACTATGTCAGGGCGCGGCGTTCCAGCTATCCTTCGAGCTAATCATCTGGCTATTTTCTGGGCTTAACACGTCTTCCAGCCCCTGCTCCAGTACATGTCGCTCTGCTTCGTGCCAAGGGCAATAGAACATAATATGTCGGGTGTCTTCAATTGTTCCCGGGCAGGTTGAGCAATCAGGATTGTCGTCGCGTCCAAACTGCGTCAGATAGAAGTTCAGATCTCCATGTTTTCTATTTCTATTGATCTACACATCGATGGTGGATACAATTCTATACGTCCAGCGTCCTTTTTCAGAACAGTCCCATCTCTGTTGCCATTTCCTTAGGCTTTCCGCTCTTTGCGGAGTCTGGCTGTCGATTGGCGATGTCGTTAATGTTGCCGTTGGTCTTCTGGCAAGGTACTTTTCTTGCGCTTCTTGTGCTACTAACTCAATTGGCACCATACCAGCCACAACAGTCGCGGCATAATAAGACGTCTTTCGGAAAGCGCTACCTACTCTCAGAGCATTGATTTGGTACGCTGGCTCCATTGTTCTTCTATTTACATATATCTTTTTTCCATAGCATTGGCCCATACAGCATTATTGACGATGCGACTTTTGCTAGCAGCAGTTTTTTCCTATATCGCGGCCCACCAATAATTGGCATAATTCTTGACAGAGCAGCCGTTGCCTTTGCTGCCTTGTCGGCTGCATACTGTAGGTTTTGGATGAAGACAAGCCGTGTATCTGACTGCATATGGCTATGCCAAGATACTTCAATTCTGCCTTGGAAGCCACTATGTGGTCGCCGACATTTGCGTTTATAATCTCTATTACATTTCTTTGTCATCCTTCAAATCAAATAGTTGAAGCGCCAATGACAGAACTGCTATCTATATGTCACGTCTAAAGCCTAGCCTAAAGACTTGCGGCTGAGCGAAGATAATTTCTGATAGTGAATGAGAATACGGAACCATTTGAGCGCGAGTCTGACTTACCCTTGGCCGTTATACGTTTGGTATAGTTATACCGTTTTTGTAGGCAGAAGCAAAGTGCGCACAGAGATTCTACTCTTGTAGATTTTTGGCAAATAACAGGTGACTTTGATAGTTGGGAAAGGCTGCGGCAGTTAAAAACGGGAAATATGATTTTACCCAACTTTTCTAACCACAGTTGACAATTAGTGCGACTTTCCAGCTTATTCATAATTTTACAATATTTTTTTTTTTAATATCGATGGCTTTAAAAGCATGCTCATTTATTACACTACCCGTCAAAACCTTAATCCCCATACAATTTTCCTTTAAAAACCCAGAAAGAGTTAGGTTTGCATATGTAGGCCTATTTGGAAAATGTACCTAAGAAAAATGCAACAGTTGTTTAGAAACGGTGTTTGAAATGGCATCATTTACAAACCAAGAATACGCAGAGATTATCTACGTTTATGGGCTATGTAAAAGAAGTTCCAATAGAGCGCGAATAAGATACCGTGAGCTTTATCCTAACCTAAACGCTAAACTAATGAATTAAATTTTGTTGAATTTGGAACGAAATTGTATGATTTTTCCTGCATTTATTCATAGAATAACTATAAGTTTCTTTCTCTGCATTTCATTTACCGATGTTGTAAATTGAAGGACCAACCCTTCACCATTCCTCTTCTCTTTTTGATTTTAATGAGATTCTTCTAAGGAATGTTTAAATACATACTACATACATACATAAACATTTGGAATTCCACTCAAGCTTTGTGAGCTACAAAAATATATAAATGAAGCTATTTTTGTTAAGTCCTCTGTAAGTAATTATGAACTTTGACAAAAACAAACAAATCTTATTAACAAACGGACGAATAAATTGTTCCTTCCTTCCTGTATACATTCATATGCAATGTACATATAAGTAATAATCAATAAATGATGAGGATAGCACTGTGAATTCCGGTCACGGTTGTATTTATAAAGTTCTTTGGGTAAATTATAATTTGGACTCTAATGACTCGACCACTTTGCCATACCAAAACGTTGTGGATTGTGGTTATAAATCGCTCATCCACAAAGCAAAAAAAAAAGAAAAAAATACTAAAATATAGAATCACTAAAGTAAACACGCAACACAAGTTGCAAGTAATATCCTTCTGCTGAAAGGCAAACCGTGGGTGTTACGACGATAAATTTACCTATGGAGTACTCGGTATACACATACATGTCGAGGTAACGCTGTGCATGTTAAGGTCAGAATAAATAAGCTTCCTGTGCCATAATATTTTCTGACGCTGGGCCGTTTTACTCGTAAATAGAGGGCACATGCGTTGTCAGAATAAGTGTTATATTCAAATGGTTGTCCATAAAATCGTATCCTTCAAGTATACTCCTTTACTGACAGCAGTTTGGTAGATTTATTGATTGGGGTGAAAATTGGAATGATTTATTTTACCTGGTCCACGGACAATTTGCCAGCTTTTCAATGAATTTGAAGTTTGTAACAATTAAGTTGATTTTAACCGAACCAAAGTGGCGAAGTGGAGCAAATTAAGGGGAGCAATACATGGGTAAAAAAAAAAATCGAATTTTCTTCTTTTTAGTGTTCCGTTCGTACCAAAACGGAACACTAATGGAATCAGTTCGGTGTCTGTCTGTCTGTCTGTCTGTCTGTCACAGGCCTTTTTTTTCCAAAAATGGTTAGAATATGCCTGTAAATTTTTAGAATGAAATTCCCATTATTTATCGATTAAAAACTCTGACCTTTGGGTCCTTTGTATTGACGACTCGTTCTTTGCGGAGTGATTTAGTCAGTAAAAAAAAAGAAATGGAGTCTTATCCTAAAACTGAAAAACTCGAATCAGCTCGTGCTGCGAGACCACTAAAAAGAAAATTCCATGGAAATCGACATAGTAATAAAGAAGAAGATAAGAAGAAGTATGTCAAAACTTAAAACGCGTTTTTCTTGAAACTAGTTTTTTTTAAATTGGCGGGCAAGATAACTCAAAAAGTTCTCAACCGATTCTTATGAAATTTAGCACACTGGCTCCCTATAGTATTGCATCTAGTTGAACTTCAAAAATTACAAAAAAAAATCAAAAATTACCATTTTTGACCCAAAAACCATCGAAAAAAGGGTGAAAAATCGGAATTTTTTTCTGAGGCGTGCCAATTTACGATTTTTTGACTTTTTTTGTTTTTTTATTGGTTCAACTAGTAGATACATTATTTATGAACACGCTCAAATAAAAAAGTCTGATTCTTGTATTTTAATATATATAGAATAAACACACTGAAACGATTTATTTATACCTTCCCTTTTAAATAAGCCTCTGAAAAATGGTTAAATTTCAGGCGGTTACATGTATCGCCCCCCTTAGGTCAACATAAAAAACGCTTTTTCTCCCGCTCACAAATAACACAATTAATTTTACTTAATAAAAGTTGAACAAGGGTCTTATATTTATGTCAGATTGTCGTCGCTGCAGTGTCTGAAAAGAGAAAGAGCCAGGTCGGAAAAAGGCGAAGTGACAGCTCAAAACAAGATGGCTGGTCCGGCGAGATATAAACGCTGTCTTGGCTCTGTTCACAAGTTGCATGCTTGGTTTGGTGTGGTGTGGTCGCCACAGGTAGATTTTACTAAAACTCAAAATTTAAAAAAAAAAAAAGCAAAAAGCCACAATTGTTTGGTTCGGTTTAAATAAGGTCTGTTTCTTTACTTATTGAACTAGCAGGGACATTTCCAAAGTTCTGGGAATCGCTCCAAAAAACACTGAACAGCATCTAAAAATGTTGTTACATGTTTGTTTATCCACCATAAACTAGTAAGAGACCACTTTTGTTTTTGTATTCAAAGCGTACGAGTATTTATTCACCACACTAAAGCTTAACAATGGAAGACACCGTAAAATCGCTAAGAGCTATAATTATTTTCTTATTGAAAGAAGGAGTAAAATCCTCCGATATTGTAATATGAGTGTAAGCTTTAGCTGATTCCGCAGATTCGAACAGTATAGAGTTTACCGTTGGGTTGATCATTTTAATGCTGAAAAGACATCACTCGAAAACAGACTAAAAAACCAATCGAGAGATTAGTGCTAAACTTGGCGTTGGCCTTGGTATGTGACAGTACATGGAATTCTGCGCAATAATTTGTGAGTGAATAAGGTTTCAACACGTTGTTGGGCCCAGAACAAAAACTGAACCGAGTGCAAACCTACAGGAGTTATTGGCCGTTTATGGGGACTCTTTTTGGCATCGGTGAATAACAACGGATGAAACCTCAGTTCCTTTCTTTAATCCGGAAACTAAAAATCAATCGAAAGAGTGGCGAAAGCCCGTAAAAGGGCCACCAGTTAAGGCGCGTGCAGTTCCATCGGTCGGTAAGGTTAGGATAACAGTTTTTTTGGAACTGCGAAAGCACAATATTGATAGACTACCTGGCAAAAGGTGCAACAATAAATTCAGAATATTATTCCAATCCTTTAAAATATCCATTACGCCAAGTTTTGATTAAAATCGGCCAGAAAAACTGCACGCATGACCATTGCTGCAACAAGGCAATGCAAGACCCCCCACTGGGAATTGCTGCCACATCCACCCTTTTCGCCTGATCTACCGCCGAGTGACTATCACCTGTTTCCAGAATTGAAGAAACCTTTAAGTGGAGTTCGTTTTAAGGACTTAGATGAGGTTCGACTATACGAGTAATGCGATCACTACAACAGTTGTCTATTCTCTTGCCGAATTTGCTGTTGTAACGGAGCGAGAAGTTCTTGATGCTAACGCAGCTATCAATGGTATATCAGTTCGTTTTTTAAGAATGATTTTGCCTGAAATAATAAACTACTTAACTTAACCATTGTATAATGACTTCGACCTTTCCCCTAGCCTGGAAAAATGCATAAGTGATATCAGTTACTAAAAAAATGAATGACTCTACTCCTAATGATTACAGGCCCATCAGCATCTAGTCTTGCCGGTCGAAGGTCTTTGAGAGAGTATTAGCGGGGCAGATCTTAAATCACTTGTCCGCGAATTTCCTGTTGAATCAATATCAGTCCGGCTTTAGAGTTGCTCAACGGCCATCGTTTATATTTTGGACGATATATGCAACAGGCACAGGAGTTCGATAAGGTATTTCTTACTTTGCCATGCCTCTGCCTACTCGATTTCTCGAAGGCCCTCGACAAAATAAATCGTAAAATTTTGTGCTGGAAATTGAGGAACTATTTTGGCTTTAGCGACAGGGCTACCAAACTTGTCTGTAGCTACCCGTGTGATAGATCACAGAGAGTCGTGGTGGATGGCAAATACTCTGTTTCTAAGTCGCTCACACGAGGTGTTCCTCAAGGATCCATTCAAGGACCAATTTTATTCTGCCCCTACACTTACGACTTATCTTCTATATGCAAGCATGTCTCTTTTCACTTCTACGCCGATGATGTTCTGCTCTATTTATTGTAGCCTATAAGTAAGGTGAGGTCAGTGAGCTTTCTTTGTGCCTAAACAAGGATTTATGTGCAATCAATTTACTAGACCAGCAACAATGGATTAGTACTGAACAATAATGAATGTCTTGCTTTTCCTATGTCAAACAGGTCTTTTGAACTCTTTTGAACTTTGAACTGAAAATTGAATTGAATTAAAATAGGATGAAAGTTTGATTCTGTACCATCAGCTTTTACAAGTCCTTTTTCGCTGTACATTGGTACATGCTGTTGTCAATCGATCCATATTCATGACGTTCAGCTCATTCCATTCAGTGAAAAAAGCGGTGCAGGGAAATAACTTCACAGGCAATAACTTCACATGGGAAATAAGCTTCACCTCGAGTGGGAAATAAATGCACATTTAAGGCTGAATTTGGCATTATCTCAATATTTTAAAATGGAAACAAGGCCAAGTGAAGAAAAATTTGGCATTTGGCTTTATCTACTTATAAAATTTGCGCGAATTGTACACTTTTACTCTATCTTATGCTCCAAAACTAGAGATTCCATTTAAAAATTAGATATTTAATTTTTTAGCATGGCCAAGACAAATTTTAAATTTAAATATCTAATTTTTAAATGGAATCTGTAGTTTTTGAGCATAAGATAGAGTAATAGTAAAAATTTGGCGCAACATTTTAAATAATCATTAAATGTGAAGTTATTGCCCATTTTCAGTGAGAAATAACTTCATATATTAAGAGAAATATTTTCCCACAGTAAAGCCACTGCCCACCATCAGTGAGAAGTAACTTCACATCAAAAATGTGCATTTATTTCCCACTAGAGGTGAAGTTATTGTATTGCCCGTGAAGTTATTTCCTCTCACCGAAAAAAGCGGCACCTATTTATCGAACTTATTTCAAACACAAAGCGCAGTAGAATTATCTCCTCTTCTTTTGCCCACCTTTATTCTTCTTGTCACCTTTTGCCCAATTAATTCGATTGTATTGTAATTACTTTAACCAGTTCACTCAGCTGTGAATTTGATTATAGTTCTAAACAAATCTGCATATAATTTAAAATCCAACTAAAAACCAAAGACATTCATTGGACTCTGAAATTATTCATAATCCTTTTTTTACCCCAACACCAGAGTGAGTGGTATCTTCATTAAATATTAAATTGTTTAATGAAAAAACACTTACAGTAATTACGTCCACATAATAATAACAATGCCAAGCATGTATAAAATATTTATTTATCACCACCCCCCGCCCGCCTTTCAGGAACTGCAAACCGTGTCCCGTCGCCAAGCCGACCTTCTTATGTGGCGCCGACAATAGAACCTACTCATCTCTATGCAGATTAGATTACCACAACTGCATCCACACCACATCGATCCGGATAGCATGCAAGGGATTCTGTCCCTGTAAGGGTGAGTTGGCATAAAAACAAATCGCAAGGATTACATTGTAATGCTGTTGTCCTTTCAGTTGTTGTTTTTTGTTTTCTATCTATCCTCTCTGTCGACTTCATTAAGGATGTGCCTTCTTTTGAATGGAATTCTAATTTGTTTTTACTATTCCCTCCAGATCCTGCCGATAGCAAACGATTGCAACGAGTCGGAGAACGACAGAGCGCCTTCAATGCCAAATATAAGAAAACTCTGGAACAGTATAAGGACGCCAATAACAATGTTAAAGATGTAAGACAATTGCACATCTAAATAGATTTTTTTCTTCCTACAAGTAATCATGGTTCCGCGTGTCTTCATTTTCTATTCTAGGATAAGGACGACAACAATCGACACTATAACCATATTAATTCTCAATTTACTTTCACTCCGGAGGAAATCAAGTACGATAACAAGCATTACAAGTATCTGAAGTACACTGCCTACAAGAAGGTGAGTAACGTAAGGATAGTAGGGGGTGGATTACGGAATCGTGTGTAATCTTAATCGTTTATCGTTTCATAAATCTACGAACGCACTGCTTTTGTGTTGTGTGAGTACATAGCAGTAATTTACCCGAGGTGAGATGAAGATAGGCACACGCGTTGGCCTCTGGAAACGTGTATCCTTTTAGACACGGTGTCGGTTTAACTACAGCAACACTGTGATCCGGGATACATGATAAAAAGTTGCAGATGTGCATTGGTGGAAGGCTTTGTCTTACATTTCAATTACAATGTAGAACGGTTCAGTTTCACCTTGTGGGTAACGGCTTTGTGTATTTGTGTAAGCCGTTGATAGCTTTATAGTGGGTGGATTAAAAATTAATTGGAATTCGCATAAAGCTCTACGCGGACGCATGTTTAAGAATAGTCATACTCGTACCTCTATGCTCTTAAGTCCTTCGACTTGGTGTATTGCTTTTCAAGTATGTTAAACGTTGGATCAATCATTCATACGTCTACGAAGGCGATCCTTGTACGCTCTCATACACATCAAATCAATCGTTTTGCTGACTGTTTTTGGACATAGTCTATAGTATATTTTTAGAGGCCTTTTCGTCTTAGAAGACTATGCATTTGGGGAACTTCATTATTAATATGTATTTACTAGCTGTAACCCGGTGCGCTTCGCTCCACCTATCTTTGGGTATGATAGAAAGGAAGCACATAGTAGGAAGCAAGCACTGCTGCTCTATTTTCAACTTCGATTTCCATTTTTTTCTCTATCTGTCTGTCTGTCTATCTATCTATCCATCTATCTATCTATCTATCTATATATCTATCTATCTATCTATCTATCTATCTATCTATCTATCTATCTATCTATCTATCTATCTATCTATCTATCTATCTATCTATCCATCTATCTATATATCTATCTATCCATCTATCTATCTATCTATCTATCTATCTATCTATCTATCTATCTGGCATGTCCTGTTTTTCTGTCTATCTGCCTGTCTGTTTGTCTGTCTGTCTGCCTGTCTATCTGTCTGTCTGTCTGTCTATCTATCTATCTATCTGCCGGTCTGTCTGTTTATATTAATTGACCAAAATGAGACACATTTCACGTGAAATTAAATTTTGTATGACAGGTCTCGAAACCACCGGTTGTTGAGTAACCGCACTGATGCTATGTTGTTTTCTATATTAAGAAAATCGTACGCTAAAACTTTTACCAAAATCGGTTGGGTAGTTTCCGAGTCTATAAAAGGCAAACATACATATACATTAATTTTTATGGTATTTAAATGTAGATCTAATAACTTGACTCCAGCGCCACGTAGCGGGTCTAGATTTTACAATTTTCTCTTTTGGCACTGAACCAACATTGAATATGAGCATTTTTGGTTCATAAATATAGAAGTTGTTAATAACTTCACTCCAGCGCCACCTAGCGGGATGAAATATACTTAACAAAGAACTCTCATGCTTACCAAATATACACAAAAAATTTCATAAAAATCGGTCGAGCCATTTCGGAGGAGTTCGATTACAAACACCGTGACATGAGATTTTTATATATATTTATGGACATTTATTTCATTTCAAATATAAGGCATAACGATTTACTCAGTATGTCTACACTTCTGCAGCAACAATCGAAATTTCTTTGCTGCAGTAGTAGATGTTAGAAAGGGACGCCATTGATTTTTTTGGTGCAGGAAAATAACTTCACGGGAATTTTCTTCTCACTTACTTACTTAGATGGCGCTACAATCCGGATTGGACCGAGGCATCAACAAACAAACCCTTCCAGTTATCCCTGTCCCTAGCTAACTGCCTCCAGTTGCGCACTCTAAGTTGGTTGAGGTCGTTTTCCACTTGTGCGCTGCACCTTTGGCGATGTCGTCCTTTTCGCGCTGACCGAGCCGGACCGATGATGTATCATCGCCAGGTCGATGTTGCTGTACAGCTCGTATAGTTCGTGGTTGAATCATCTCCTCCGAAACCCGTCAACGAAAACGGAGCGAATGATTTTTCTCTCGAAGCGACCAAAGATATCCTCATCCCCCGCTTTCCATAAGGTCCATGCTTCAGCTCCATATTGCAAGACTGGAATGATAAGGGTCTTATATAAAGGCTCCTTAGTCTATCGGGAAAGGGATTTACTAATCAATTATCTTCTTAACCCAAAGAAACAGCGATTGGCAAGGGTAATCCCTCGTTCGATTTCTGACGAGATGTCCTTTTTTGATGTTATATGAGAGCCGAAGTAGCCAAGTGCTTTACTACCTCAAAGATGTAGCTGTATATTGTAATGCTCTCACCAATTCGTTGATATCGAGTATCCCCTTTCGTTGACACCGTATACTTTATGTTGCCCTCGTTTACCGCTAAACCAATTTTAGCCGCTTCCATTTCTATACTTGCAAACGCACCGGTGACAGCTCGCTGTGCTCCACAAATGATATCAATGTCAACGGCGCGGCGTCTGCAAGTGCTTAGTTGAACGGACTTTTCAAAGATCGTTCGTCGTGTGTTGGCTTGTGCGTTTCGAACAATTTTTTCAAGTATGATGTTGATGAAGTCGCATGACAGTGCGTCACCTTGTCTGAATCCTTTTTTGACATCGAAGGTCTCGGTGAGGTCATTACCGACCTTGATAGACAGCGAGCTTTCCCCATCGTCATCGCACTTTCAGTAAAAAAAATAACTTCACATCGAAAAGTGTATATATTTCTCACTTGACGGGAAGTAAATTCCCGTGAAGTACATATACCACAACCACAGGTAACCCATTTATTTGGATGCAGTTTGAGGTATTAATCTCCAACCTCTGGAGTTTAGGAAGATAATCAGTTCTCCAATCCTCTTCTCGGATATCTCCTTAAGGTCGTCGAAGGAAGGTTTGCCCAGAATACGTTGCCTGGCTTTTGCTTAAGTTGAACATTTGCACAGAAAGTGAATAAGCGATGGTTTTTCATTTTTATCATTGCAGTTGGGCTGCATGGCCCCTATTGGCCAGTGCACTGTACTAACTGCCACCACTCTTGCGATGTCCACGCGAGTTATTTGTAGCAGCTAATTTGTTTTTGTCCTATAGTAACCCAGCCATATCTTTCCGGCTATGAAACTGTTTGTTAGACTTATCGACCTGAGACTAGCTAGTTTTAAGCAATGTGAGAGTATATTGCCCTTAACAGCCCTTATAGGCATATGATCGTTTCCCGCTAATGAGATGATAAGGTTCCGCTCGCTTCGCCTAGCTAAGAACGAGGAAGCCGCTCCCTCACTAGCAGAAAATGTTCATATTCCTTTGTGTGTAAATCATCGATTTTTTGCTCATAGTATCCAACTTGTAGACAAAGTCTCAGTGTCTTCAAGACAGTGTCTTCTGCTAAAATTCTTTGCAAGAGTATTTACTCGTACCTCTGGCAAGCCTCGAATCTAATTTTCTTCGTATAAAAATACACCTCTCCTTATGTGTTTGGACAGTACTTAGAAACCGCTACACTTTTACGATCAAAAGCCTTCCTAAGAACCTCAAAAAATCAAATACTGGTCTAAATCTCTTAAAGCCCTTCACTCAACCACCACTTCCTCTAAATTGGTATCAATTGGTTTAAAATTACTCTCCTCTGAGTTTGTGGCTACAGCCTTAGGACTCAACACTTTTCAGTTGAAGCCAACTGCAGGTGGATGAACCTCAATACCTGTTTCATATCCAGGAAAACATGGGCCATTTACAACAGAAATAGATCACACGACCTGATTAACATCTCAAGAGCTGAGACCGCCAGAATTGTAGTAATCAGTACAGGTCACCTGGCAATCAGCACAGACGCTTCAAAGTTAGGCATCTCTTTGAACCCCCACTGCCGGAGCTGTATTAGGAATGCAAATGCGATGACACAAGCTAAAGCCAGACAGTATACCATAGGAATTTTACAGAAATTTCTGCCATACAATTCTGTAACCTTATCAAGTTCCTCAACTCTACAGGATGGATTTGAATACTACTTCCTCTACACACTCTATAATAATCAGGTTCCTTTGGGCTGTGGCATCAAAAAGGTACACTGGCGCTAATTATGTATGGCGAGACCTGTCATACAGTCACCCTACCTAGACCTACCTATACCTACCTGAACCTCTTAAGAGAATGAATTGACATATGTATACTCGTATATTTAAGTATGTTGCACTTGACTTTGACTTCGACTGCTGAGCTGTTTCGGTAGTCCATAAAATGAAAGTTTTTTTTAAAAGGGTTCTAAGCCAGACCATCTAAAACGTTTTTAAAATGCCCATGACAATGGCACCTAACGCTGCGTCCCCACAGGCAATATCTGCAGCAATGGCAATTGAAATGTCATAAGAAATCGCGGAAATTTTATTGTCGGCAAATGTCAACATTGAATGACATCGGCTCTTGACAATTTTAACTCGCTCATCTTGATGCTTCACTTCAATTAAAATTCAAATTCCGTTATTTTGCAAAATGTAAAATGTCAGATTGTCATGGAAAGCAATCATTGGCAGACACCTGGCAGTCAATATTGCCAATGCTCTAGTGCCCCCCATTAGCAAGAAGTAAGGCAATAGCAATAGGCAATAAATTGCCACAAAAATTGCCTGTGAAGACGATGAGTAATTCGCCAGGTGTTTTGATTTTTTTGGAAGACCGTGGCTGGGTTACATGCTTGAGCGGATCTGAAGTTGATAAACACTTAAGTACACTGCCGATAACTTATGCGATATCTTAATGCCCGTGGGAGCTTATAATTAGTAGCAGACTTTAAACTAAAGTATCTTGTCTCTTTAATCTCTTGACTGTGCTATAAGATGACATGAATCTTTGGTCTCATATCAAGGTGGCAATACTAAAATTTATATTAATGGTTTTGATTCCAAACTCCAACCGCTCGCAAAACAATATAAATAGAGATAATAAAAAAACACGAATAAGCTATAAAAATACATTTCATTTCCAGGACAATCAATATCAGGATGATAAACATAAAATTCGAGGCTACAATGAGGTCGTAGAGAAGCCACAAAAGTACACTAAAAACGGCAACACTAACAGCGGTAAGTATATACATACTCGTCGTACTCACTTGTACAACGAAAATGCATTAAAATCATCCGACCGACCCATCAACAAATCGACAAAATGTCAAATACCATTACTCTAATACTTCTGGTGTTACTGCCTCATTCAATTCCAAATCACAAATCGCAGGTTATCCATCGAAATCGGCCGAATGCAAGCCACAGCAATTAACAGCGATTGGTAATCGCCTCCTCGATTGGTTCTCTGTCATAATGGCCGACAGCAAGAAACGCCGCCAGCACAATCAGAAGTCCAAGGCCCATTTCCCACCCGCCTGCAAAACCGAAGCCAAATGGATGTTTGGCCATTTGGATTTGAACAATGACGGCTTCCTGTCGCTGCAGGAAATGTACGACTTGGAACATGACCAGAATGAACGTTGCATTAAGCCATTTATTGACACATGTGACCTGGATCAGGACAGCACGATTAATACGCGCGAATGGTGCCGCTGCTTTGAGAAGACGGATCGTCCTTGTGCCGCGGTTCGACGAAGAATCGCTGGCGACTTTGCAGGTGAGATAGGTATATACTAACTTTTTGACATAAATATACTTCACACCCCCAACCGCCAACCGCCTCCTGAATATACCAAGTTAGCGGTTGCGTACTGGAGAAGAAGGACGAGTTTCATTGAATTCCCTTCAGACGCACGACGCCGCGCCGCTAGCTATCTGCTTTGACGTTGCTTGCAGCTCACATGTATTTTCCAGCTCATTGAATACACCTACATACATACGTAATTTTAACACATATCCCCATACACTCACACACGTACGCCTGATTCTCTCTCGGCTTCGCTTATGCCCTTTGTAGCGCTTCAACCCTTCAGATTCATAAACTCACGCTTCCTATTCCGTGCTAATTGGAGAATTTTGTTTTCGTTTATTTTCAAGGAGCCTATGCACCTGACTGCGATGTTCAAGGATTCTATAAGCCAACACAATGTCACAATTCGGTCGGAGTGTGCTGGTGTGTCGACAAGCACGGTGTGGAGTTCGCAAACACCCGCACCAGAGGAAAACCAAACTGCGGTAAGTACCCCCCGTTGCCGTTAGAATGCACTTTTGCACTACTTGAACCAGTAAGCGGATGTAAATAGAATGCACACACACACACACAGACATAAATTGAATGAATGCGAACGTGGGATAAAACGCTTTGCTGATTTCCAAAAGGAACTTAATGCTTAAGCATTTTATATCAATGTATTCACAGGAACAGGATACGGGTAGGGCAGGGGCGTATCAATCGGGAATGGCGCCTCGCGCACGCATCAAAGCTGCGCCCCTTCCTAAATGTTCTTAATATAAAAAATAGATTTTGGAGTACAAATGAAACAATCATAAATCTTACTTACAAAACATATTTATTTTCTATTTTATTACGAAAGTAAGTGCGTAAAACCGTTACACTGCAATTGCACTTTCCTGGCCTTCTGCGACGTACACCTACGAGTGTAGCCCTCAGAAGAATTCGTTTTCATTCTGGACGCTCCCGGACGTCCAATGGAAAATGACATAAGTATTGCGTTAGTTCCAATTTTGTCAACTGAACAGATAAGTTGCTGACATTTTATTGTGATTTATTTTGATTTTTAAATTTAATACCTGGCGGTTTTGCGCGACACCCTTTCAGAGGCGCCCAGGGAATGTGCCCTACTTGCCGCACCCAAGGTACGCCTCTGGTGGTGGGGTATATGCATAGTTGTATGTAGATGCATGCAGTTGACATTATACATTAACAAAAGGAATAAATGTCACACACAGTTGCATTTTAGATGTTTTGGAGAATGTTATTAACCTCAAGGGCCAACATTGTGATTGTTTGTGTCAAAGGATGTAATCTCATTTTTTCTTTCTGTTTCTCATTTGACATTTGTTGACATTGTTGTGGTTGCGTGACAGCTGACGTTCGCTTCAAAAACAGCAAAGTTAATGGGGTTTTTAATGTGGGGAAAAACTTCGACGAGTGATGCCATTTAAAGAAGAAAAAAAACTGCTACCTACTCAAATATTACATTCTACTGTTAGTAGCTCTAAGTGGCAATTATAACTTTAGATGGCGCTGCCGTATTGGGTTTGGGTGTTATTGTTGTATAGATCATGGCAGCACTGAAGAAGTATGCATTACAGTCATCGCGAGCTACCAGCTTCTTTTTTTATATAAGGTTTGTTTGATGTCGCCAGCCCTAGGGTGCACTGACTAGTGTCAATTATTTTCGTGGTTGTCAAAAAACCCAGTGCAACCCACATTTCATCGAACGCAAATACTTTGCCCTGACAACTCGCATTCTTTGAAAATTCAACATAAATCAAATTTGGTTAATTTTCCTATATTTTTGCACTTGTTTAGTTCGTTGGTTTATTAAGCAACCAATCTGAACACAAAAAACACAAGCACAATGAGGAAAATCAACGCAAATGACATATCAGCTGATTTAATGTTTTGACAGCCCTTTTTTCTTGCACTGACGAAATACTCGGGGTAAATCCAGTAAAGAACCAGTGTCGACGACGAACGCAACGCAGCACATTCAGTGCGTTTTCAGTGTAGCACTGGCGGACATAAAACGAATCAGTGCATTTCCAGTGCACAATAGTGCGTCGTAGGGCTAACATCAAACAAACCTATAGTCTGCTTTTCCCACCCCTGGTATCCACTAGTCATTTAGACTTGAAATTGCTACTGCTTAGTATCATTCCTTTGGTAGCTCTTCGTTACCTGCCGGAACTTCTAGCAAATTTGGCTTGTTCCAGTATTCAGTTAGTTC
The DNA here is from genome assembly GCA_949775065.1 of Brachyopa scutellaris. Lineage (NCBI taxonomy): Eukaryota > Metazoa > Arthropoda > Insecta > Diptera > Syrphidae > Brachyopa > Brachyopa scutellaris. The sequence goes on along the minus strand of OX459114.1, from coordinate 88,624,075 downwards.
TATGTAGATTATTCGTAACATACGGCCTTGTGGGATTCTATTTCGTTCGGTTAGAAACTTAGAAACACCGCGGACCCCATATTTGCTTTTGAGTGGTTAACTATCTACACTGGCGGACAAAATTAGAGGAACGCAAGCAAAAATTTAAATATTTCAATATTTTGTTGACGTATCTTTATTTTCATTTGATGAGGGTTTATATAAAATATTGGGCAATTTTTCATCATTTGTGAGATAAAAAAGAATTTGTTACTTGTTTTCCTTTGCAAAAGCACCTCCAAAGGGGATGGGTCCGAATCTCTCTGTTTCCTCTGTCTGCCAAGCATATTGCAGACATGCTCAATGGGATTTAGGTCAGAGGAGCAAGCTGGCCAGACTAGGGTGCTCAGTTGTGCCTCACGAAGATACTCCGAAACCCTATTTGCAGTGTAGGGACAAGTGTTGTCTTGCATTGAAAGAAAATTGGAACCAATGTTTGGGGCAAGCGGACACCAGTTTCTACTAAAATGTCCCATTTTCTACCACGTCTAACTCTTTGCATGTTCCCAAACATATTCCACCCCAGACCATTATGGAACCTCCACCATAAACCACTCTTGGAACAATGGTGCATTGTGCATATCGCTCACTTGATCTAGTCTAGTTTCAAGCTAAATCTGACTCATCAGTGAAAAGCACTTGCTTTCAATCGTCCTCAGAGCAGTTTTCGTGATTACCTAAACTGCAGTTAAGTTCTCTTCCGATGAAATCCTGCCATCAGAAATGTCTCGTTGACACGTGGTGTTATAAACGACGAAAACGATTCTTTCTTCTCGAAAATTGGTCGTTATATCCGCACCGTCGTTATATACGAATACGACGACGTTATATCCAACGGTAGCATAGCTTAAAATATAAAGAAACCGACGAAATATGTATGTACATATGTGTTTCAATAATTAAAATATTCTTAAGTAATTTATGTATACATATTTTGTTTTTTGAAGCAAACCCATTTTATTTTATTTTATTATTTATGTAGGGAGCAGATTTGACATTTCTTAAACCTAATTTCGCATTTATTGTAATTAATAATTAATTTAATTTCAGAAAATGTTCTTAACAACGCCTCATCATTAACATCAGACGACGAAGATGAGGAAACAGATGATGAAGATAGTGCGGAAGGTAGCGCAAATCATATGCTACTTTTCTAAGTACCAAGATCCCAAAAAATATGTATTTACGAACACACACCATATTCAACCTCTTTCGGGAATAATGTCCGTTTTACTCCCATAATTAAACATCGCTGAAAGCAGACATTAAAACAACATCAACAACAAAACAACATTAAACAACACATTTTTACTAAGCAACTCACTACTAAAAAAAAATAAATAAATAAAAAAACGGATTTTGAGCAACTAGGTAAATAGTTAATAAGCGACTAAAAAATAAAAAAACAGAACAACTTTTTTTAATATTTGAAGTGAAGCAAGCTATTGAATTAACTGTAATATGCTTAAATAAAATTGCAAAATATAAAACACAAAAATCAATGTGACATGAAGTGCAGTGCAGAAGACGGAAGACAAATCTACCCCCTTCAGCCGCCAACTATCAGTTTCTGTAACCGTAGATAATTTCTACTCTCATATGTTCGATATCAAAAAAAAACAAAAACAAAAAAATCTGAAATATTAGTGTAAAGTAAAATCAATGAAAAAAAAATTAGAAATTTTCCTTAGATATATATTTATGTATTTTTTAATTTGAATGCAACGAGGGCTAGGCAAAATCAAATAGCAAAAAAATAATGAAGTAGAATATTATATTTTTTATCAAAAATCAAACAAACAAAAAACGCATTAACTTATCAGAAATTAAAAAAAACCCAAAAAATTGTAGAACTCGTATTTTTTTTTTGCATATTAAAAATACAATATTATAGATATTAGATGAGTGAAACATTTCATTTTATTATTTTGGTTTATGCATAATAGTTTTTTTTTTAATTTAATTTAATTTCTATCGTAAAAGCAAAATCTCATCGAGAAGCAAGCTAATATTCCGCCCAATATATAAAATGAATAAATAAATTGTGTGATAAGTTAAAAATGAAAATAAGAAAGCCTTTTAAGTTTATTTTTAGTATATTATTTGTTTTAAAAATTCAAACAGAAAGTTCCAGTCTTGTAGAAGTTTCTAAAAAACATAAAAATTTTCCAGCTTTATATTTTCCATTTCAATGCAAATAATGATGAATAATAAGATTGAACTTAAAGCGGGTAGTGCTATGTCCCCAGCCCCAGGGTCAGTGTCAGTGAATTTGTCAAAAAACCCAGTGCAACCCCCATTTCATCGAACACATATAGCTTGCCCTGACACCTGTCATTCTTTGATAAATAATCATGAATCAAATTTTGTATATTTTTACCCTGTTTTATTAACCAATCTATCCGAGCACAAAAAACACAAGCATAATGAGCAAAACCAAATGTCAAACCAGCTGATTTAATGTTTTGACAGCCCTTTTTCTGACACTAAAGAAATACCACGGCGAATCTAGTACTGAACCAGCTGTCGACATCGAACACATGGCAGCATTTTCAGTGCGTTTTCAGTGTAGCACTGGCGGACATCGAACGCATCAGTGCTAGTCCAGTGCACCCTGCGGCGGACACGAACAAAGCTACAATTGTATTTCCTCTATTCAATTTTGAAATTAATCAGATGATCCATCTTTGTCCGTCTGACATACAGTGTTGGCCTAAACTAAAGCACGATATTATCCCGCCATGGGAAAAACTATGTTAAATCTATAGCTTGTATGATAAGTAAGTTATTTTAATTGTTTTTTATACAAAATATATAAGTTATAAATTTACAACCAAATAAACTATTTTATCTTTTAACATAATCAAAAAACAAACAAATAATATCAGAGTTGATAAGAAACCACCTGGACCGGACCAGGCCAGGACTTAAAGGCACACATTAGATTTAATGAATTAAAGAACTAGAAGCACATGTTTTATTTCTAAAATATGGTGGCGTTACCATTATTTTGTATCACTGCGGTACATTGGCGAGGCTTGGAGTCAATAAGATGATCAATTATTTGCATGGGAATATTTCCCCAGACGATTTGAGTCTCTTCAAAAGAGGAGTCTATGTTATGGCATTTCTTACAATCAATTCTCTGATCGACAAATCTCCCAAAAATTCTCTATGGGGTTGAGATCAGGTAAATGTGGTGGCCACTTCTAAACAGTAAAATGGTTTTCTTCAAACCAGTCTTTCACAAGTGTATGGGAATGCTTAGGAACGTTATCATGTTGGAAGATCCATTGTATTGTAATTGTATAATCTCCTCAGAATGAGGAACCATGACAGTTTGGAGAATCTCCCGGTACATGAAACGATTTATTATTCCATAAATGTTGTCAAGTGGCCGAACTCCCTCAGTGCAAAAACATCCGCAGGCCATTATGTATGTCGCCTCCATCGTACTCCGTTATTAAAATCAGACACAGTTTTTACTTTTTGCAAAGTGGAATACATATTGGGTGCCACTTTATTACTATCTTGCTTCAAATTATACTGACCGATCTACAACACTGATGATGCACAACGACTTTTTTACCATTTATTAGATCATGTTTAACAAAAACAAATGGTTATATTGTAGCATATTTCAAGCAAACGGTTGTTTTTCTTAATAAAGGGTGCATTTGCTTTAGTATTGTCCAGGTGTTTTCTTATGAACTCCGATATTATTTGTTATTTATTGATTAAGTTAAAAGTTAAAATAATTGTTTTTGTTTGTGAATTAAATATATTTTGTGTAAAACACAATTATAAAAAAAACATTGCATACATTTTTTCAATTTTACTCAGTTTTTTCCATGGCAGAGTGATATTGTGCTTTAGTTTTTGCCAACACTGTAAACAATTGATTGCTTCTTCAAAATGTTGGTTACTAGTTAACTCATACGTGTACGAATTTGTAGAAACTCCCAACTCTTACCAAGTGTATGCATACATAACATATACATATACTGAAGGTTTGAGTCCAAACTGGATTAACTTATTGACTTGAGTATTCGAGAACATTGCTCGACTTGATGTGCATATTTCAAACTCGACCAAATTAAACAGATTATTCGGATCCATTGCAATCAGTTTAAACTCAGCTTGTCTATACGTATGTAGGTTACAACTTGTAAACAGGGTTTAACACGGGTTCTTGGAAGTATGTATATGTATATTCTAACTAATATTATGAGACGTCGCGTCGCCTTGTTCATATCTCCTTCTGAAACCAGCTCACCGCCTCTCACTATCGGCTAATGAAGACACTACTCAAGCTATGACACATATCAAAGCTTCATTTTTATCGTCACAATGAAAAGACTTTATGTGTCTACATAACAATAGATACTGCATTTGTGTCCGCCTTTTACTGTCACATTACTGTTAAATGTCATATCAGAATTAAGTTTTTGAAAAGAAATACCAAATTTTGATTGAACTATTGCCACAACAACTATTGAAATCTCTCTTAAGTGGACAGCCACGGAACCGGAGTTTTTTGTCCGGTTATGAGAGCTGTCCGTTTATGAGAACACATTTTGTATGGGTAATCAGAAATTGGTTCCCCAAAAAGGTGACCGTTAATGCGAGTTGTCCGCTAAACCGTTAAATATAACGTATCGTATTTGTAAGCCCCTGAAGTGAAATGCAGCTTATTTAGATTTCTTCGTTTGAATTTTAATCGTCACTCGATGGCAACACTTTGCTTTGTTTTAAATGAATTCTATTAAAAAATTTAATTCGATTGAATGATAAAATTGATATACTCGTAAAAAACATATCTGTTGTTTGAGTGAATTTACAGTTAAGTGCATTTATTTAAGATCATTTTTATAAGCAGGCCTTTCCTAAAAAAAATATCTAACGCTCACTTTATCGCCTCCTAACAGGGTGTACTGGAACATTTTGTTTTTGTTTTTTTTTTTTTTTGTTAAAATTACAAAACATATAATGAATCCATTATACTCTTATATTTAAGATTATTATTTATTTTTTAGCTTAAATCTTAAAATTTGTATTATCAACAGAATTTGTCCATAAAATGTTTACAAATTCATTGGATTTGTTTTACTCTTAAATGCTTTAGAAAAGTGGATCCAGCAAGTCTCCAATTTAAAATGTTATTAAATTTTAAATGTTTCTGTTGTGACGCCTATCTCACAAACTGTCCGCGTTATCCGAAAGACAAAAGCAACCCATTCAAATGGGGCTCACTACCAGAAAATAGTACAGGGTGGAGCAAACGTCATGTCATAATGTGAATTGGCTGTCATTTTGTTAGAAATGAAGAAAATTGGGGTCTGTTTTCACGAAATTAACGACATTAAGTTGAAAAAATGATATCGGTCGAATGACCAACTCCTGAGTTGATGCACATTTGTGCTCTTTTTACGGCATTTTGAATTGTCGCTCGCAAAACATCTGGCTCCAAATTCTTCATTGTGGTAAACTCGAGATTTAAAAAGCCACCAAGAAAGAAGTCTGGCGCCGTCAGATCTGTCCATCTGGCCAGTCAGTGCAAATCACCAAAACGGGAGATCACACGATCCGGAATTTGCTAATTGAAAACATCCATCATTGCCCGAGCTGTGTGAGCGGTTGCTCCGTCCTGCTGGAACCAACAATACTCGAGACCCAATTCAGCAAACTGCAGCAAAAAAAAAAAACTCGTTGAACGTTTGTAGCATCCCGTCGATGTTTGTGGACTCCCTTTGGACGTCCTTGGGTCACAGCAATGATATTCTCGATCAAACAAGTAATACAGATGGGGCCGGCCGCTTATTGCGACATCTCTAGTGGACCCAGTTTGCACGAGACGCTCAGCCAAACGCTTAATTGTTCGCGCACATGGTGCAGGATGACGTAATTCAGGCTGCGTTAAAACAACAGTCCGGTAGTTTGCTAAATAAGCTGTAACAATAATTCTGCGTTCTTCATATGTAAATATGTACATATATCGCTCCATTGCATTGCTTATTGTCAACTAATTCTCTATCTGTCTAGAAGATAAATGTCAAAGCACAATGACAATTGACGCCATTTGCAAAAATTATGGCACTTTTACATTATGACATTACTTATGTCCCATCCTGTACAATTGATATGTAAGCCTTAACTTCAATCCTTTGCTTCCAGCTACTCGTAAAATAATATGATTGGTAACACTTCCTTCTGCTATATTTTACTTATCTTTACGGATAATGTACCTTAAGACATTTAACAAGAATCGGTAGTACATCAAACATCTTTGAAAGGAGACTTACTTCACTTTCAAGAAACAGTGGAAGATTTTATGTTTTTTTTTGCTTTATTTAATTTGTTTTTATTCAGAACATTGTGTCTGTATATTGAAAGTAAATGATTAAAAATGGAAACAAAAAAAAATATTTTACATTTACACACTGAGTAAAAAATAAAGAAGAACATTAGTTTTTAACAATTCATGACAAAACATATGTATGTAAGTTAAGTGCAGTAAATAAACCAAATAACCGTGCTTACACAAAAAAATAAAAAAACAATGAAATCAATTAATAGCATTAGCTATATCGCTACCTTAAGACAAAATTTATTAATAATATGCAAAACCAAAAAAAAAAAACAAAAACAAATAAGAACTAAATTAAAATAAATGTAATTAAGCACTCATAAAAAAAGAACATAAGCTTTGATAAAATAAAAAAAAAAAACAAAAAACAAATTGTGAAAAAAATAAAAATGCGAACAAAATGATTTTTATAAAAAAGTAAACAAAAAAAAAACTAAAATATTTATAGATATAGTTACGTGTAAAAATACAAAACAAAAATATATTTAAAAAAATCTAAAAAAAAATGCAATTGGATGTTATTTATGTTGAAATTAAAAAATTTAAATAAAAACATTTTCCCATCCCTCCATTAATTATTAAACAAGGCAAAAAAAACAACTTATTTGAATTAACAATTTAACAGTACTTCGTCCTTAGTTGTTAGCAAACAAAACAACAAAAAAAAGTGCATTAAGCAACCAAATAGCAAAAATAAATAAACAAATTATACGAATCGATTATGTTTAACATAACTCTTTATATTCTGTATCATTATCTAATTATTTATACTCGTACCTACCTATATTATACACACACACACATACACAACAAACACATAATTGAAGATAACAAAAAAAAAACCAAAATAATATAAAGTACATAAATATATAAAAAAAAAAACTGATTGTGTTTGATTAAGTTGTTTTTATGATATTTATTTATTTAAATAAATAAAAGTCATACGATATGCTAGCGTTTGTGTTTTATTTTCCAAATTTCTGTCAATTCCAGATAAAGTGCTGAGCTCGAAACACACATTAGCCGTGTTTTTTGCATAATATAACAACCAAGTTCCTAAAAGATATTGCTGCAGAGCCGTCCTAAGATATTCGGGCCCGCACCGTGGGCTACTAAAAATAATGCGCCCCTTTCCACGGGATGACTAGCGGGAGCGGGACGCCCGGCAAAGTTATTTGGTTGTTTTTGTCAAGAAAAGATCTTGAAAACAACCTCAAACTTCAAATTAAAACAAGGAGAACAATTTTTCCACCTCCGATTCATCACTTTGGCGACGATTGGTCGCTCAGCAATAAATTTGGCATCTAAAAGGCAATGGCGCAAATTCAGAGTCAGAAAAAGCCGACAATAAAAGAATTTATTCACCTACATAACCTAAAATATACTTTTGCACCTTATAGTCGACTTTAAACTTAAAGCCAGCTCGAAATTTAAAATGAGCCAAAAGTCACTTTAAATAATTAGATTCGGCTATAAATGTCTCATATAATAGTTCGACGTTTGGGTTTATTCTTTCAAATCACTTTAAAAAAAACATACCAAAGTCGATATTAACTAATACACAGGCAAAAATGTGTTTATGAACAACGAAAAGTTATAGCCGGCTTTCTTATTTAGTGCTTTCTTTTATTGGAATTAATCGTAAATATGTTATTATGTGTGTTTGGTATCTTGTGATTTTTCGTAAATTTTCACAAAATTTCATAAAATCACACAAATTCCTGTTTGTTAACCAAAAAAAAATCACCACAAATCGCAAAAAAGAGAGCTAAATGAGAGTGTCAAAAATTGCCCCTTAATTGAGAAAGTTGTGATTTTATGCACCAACTTTTACTTTAGGTGAGTGTGCCAACGCTGTCAATCCAGTCATCTGACAGTTTGTGAAATGTCATAATCTTCATTGTTATGCCAGAACTACATCGGAACAAAAGTGATAAAAAGTAGAAGTGTGCACACACTGAAAGCTCACTCAATTCCAACTGACCAACAGCGCCATTAACGGATGAAATTGTTATTTGTTTGAAATTTGAAAGCTCCAGGAAATGTATTCCTCCGCAACCATGCACATTTATTCGTTAATAGTGGATGAATAATAAAAAGGAAAATTGGTTTCAAGCCTAAAATTCTAAAAAAATGTACGGGAATAATAAAATCGGTATTTGCTTTCGTGAATATACGTCTAAAATCATCTTTTAAATTCATCGGAAATCAGCTGGTATGCAAAAAAGTGAATAAGCGCCATCTATGTTCGAGCATTTGATACGAAATCCAATTATAACTACTTGAATTGGTTTATGTATTTGGTTGGAAGAACTATTGGAAAGCTTTTGTGCAACATCACCGCGGCGAAAGCTAGGGTATGCTCTAGCTTTAGCCGCGGTGAGTTTTATTCATTTGAGAGGAAATGATACAGATGTGCCTGCGATAGAAGAGTACAACCTATTGTTTTGACTTCGTTGTACTTTTTATCACTTTTGTTCCGATGTAGTTCTGGCTTTAGTGGAAAACAAAAACAAATTGACGGTTACTTTTGTGCAAGTTTTCCACTCTCTGAGAGAAAAAACTTTTCAAATTTATTTACTATTAATTTGACAGATTTGACCAACTTGTCCACAAAAAGTTACCAAACAGACCCATTATAGGAATTTGCATTTACTGAGTTTTCCATCTTTATAATTTATTTTTCAAAAAAAGAAAACAAAATTATACTGTTCTTACTGTATGAGTATGACTCAATTCTCTACGTAACGTTAAGAGCCCCTGCACACTACAGACTTTCTGTCGGCCGACAGTTTAGTCGGGCTCTTAATCAGTATGAAAATATATAAGAGTGCGCACACTACAACGATTCGATATCGGCCGATAAATAAGTTTGATAGGCTACACGATTGCCTTCAAACTAAAGTATCGGCAAACTATCGGCCGACTACTCAATCAGTACAGCGCTCTTCTACGTGCGCACACTACAGACTATAAAGTCGGCCGATTTTTTCGATATCTCAGTTGTCTGTGAGTTTTAAATTAATTTTTTTTAAATTCTGGATTTTTGTAAATATGGAATTATGGACATATTTGGGCGTAAAACAATGATTATCTCTCTGGAACATTTTTTATTAACTACCATTAAACGACTATTCTCTGCAAAATGTGTTTAACGACTAGCAATAGCAAATCGTTCGAGAACAGTCGGCCGATTGTTTGTCTAGTGTGCGCACTCACTACCAACCCGACTATTTAATCGGCCCAGTGTGCGCACTAACCAGCCCAACCCGACCAAACTGTCGGCCGATAGAAAGTCTGTAGTGTGCGGGGGCTCTAAGAGTAAAACGCGAATGGGAGGAGGCATACAACGAAAATTTTGAGGCATATGGTAGAGTGGGGAAACGTAAACAGAGCAGGGATGAAAAACGACGTACAATTGGACTTCTTTGGGTACAATTGATTTTTAAAACTACGCAAGTACAATTCCACCAGATTTAGTACACTCAGGCAAATATATTTTACTTAGGAATATTACATATTACAATTCTTCAAAATTTAATACATTTGCTACTTGCCTACATTATTACTTTATTTTTAATTTGACTGCATTTACGAACGCATACAAATAGGTCCTCGCCATTTATTCTATTAAGTACCTTCGGCTTGTGTTGCGGGCTTGCGGCTCATAATTTAAAAATTCAATAATCAGATTTTAGTGCTGTACAAAGCTGGAAATACACGATACAATCGTTGTACAACGGTTGTAAGCGATTTGCGGACGTATGCGATCATTGTATCGTGTGTTAGTGTTAGCAGGCTTATGACGGTTGTACCGATATCGCACAATTGTACGCTTTGAATCGAAAACCTGCGGTTGCATGCGCCGATGTATGGAAATCGCATGCAGATTGTAAATATTGATTGTGTGTATTATATGTTACAGTTATAACGATATCGGTATGATTGTATGAATTATATTACAAAATCTACCCCGAACGCTGTAATTTCGGGTGAAACAAATTCCATTACAAAAATATTACAAAATGTTCCATAGGAAGAAGAAAATCGAATTGAAGTTATCAATAATGAATTTAGGGCGTTAGCCGATTTCGCTTTCAATTGCCACATTTTGGACTGAGGTCAGCTTTTCAAAAATACAATTTGCAAACCATATACCATATACTTAGTCGCTATTATTGGAGCATATATTATTTACAAAATAAAAAAGTACAATTGAACGCATTTAAGTACAATTTGTATTTAGTTTGCAATACAATTGCAAAAACTCATTTTTCATCCCTGGAACAGACTTGAAGTGTACGATAAGCCTCTCCCAGCCGTTCGGTCTAATGCCGTCTCTGTTGCTCCTGTGTCGAGCGCATTTACTCTCGGTCTCCTCGCTATTAGCATTTTAGAGGATTACAGAGGATCAATTGAGACGGAACCTTGTTAGCCCCACCCAGCCATTCGATTTGTCACTGTCATGCCATGAGACATCGTGTATGAGGTATGACGATAACCCTTTTACACGATGAAACATAATCGCCGTGGTCAATGTATTTTATTGGTAAAGGGAGAACTCGAAAGGAAAAAAGAAAAAATCTCTCCGATCAGTGTTTTAGAATATTTCTCTTTACACTTTCCGTTGTTTACCGATATTGATTAATTTCCTAATCTGTTTAAATCAAATAAATTGATTCAGAATAACTACAGTACCTCCTCTTCGACTACTTACCTTGACGCTGGTGGGGAGGCTCAGTAGGTTCTGTTGGCGGCCATAAAAGTAATAGCTGCTACGCAAATAACATCTAAGCCTGTAAAGTGTTGCCGCGAAGAACTAAAGGTTCCCGACACGCAGCACAATGTAAACATCTGCTGGGTAGCTGGTCACAGCGGGTTAGCCAGCAACGAAGCAGCAAATGAACTGGCCAGAAAGGGCTCAGAGTACTAGACAGAGAACAAGCGGATGGGATAGTTAGACCTCCACTCTGTAACCTTAGGGCCAAAATCGAACAAAGTAATTGAAGCAAATAACTGGTGGAAATCACTAACTACCTGCGAGCTACTCGTATCAAGAAGAATTTGGCCAGAATACGACAAAATGATAACAAGGAAACTCCTACAAAAAGACAGGAACTCGTTGTCGATGCTGATAGGAATGCTAACTGGGAACAAAACTCTAAGATTCCACGTGAAAAAACTAAGACTGAATGATGATTACATTTGCAAGGGATGTGATGACAAAGTGGCACATGAGGACACAGCGCATTTCCTCTGTCACTGCAGTGACCTCTGTCAACTGAGAAATAGAACCCTGGGCAAATTCTTCTCTGATTACATCGACCAGCTATCGGATGGATCGCCATCTGACCTTCTTGAATTTGCTAGGCATTCGGGTTGGTTTAAACCTAGACATTGACACCAAGTGTGGGAACAAACTATAGGTATCACAATTCCTAGACGGCATTTCAATTCCACATGGACCTAAACATGATGAGGTTGTAACTATTTTCATCACCCCGCTAACCTAACCTCTCCTACTACAATTGGGAGCTCAATGCCTTTCATATAATTCAATCTTCGAATATTGCTGGTGTACACTAAAATGCTGGTAATATGAGACTTGGAAAAGACTTGGATACAGTGCCCATTATTCTGAGTGTACAGTACTGTACGTCAGATAAAGGGCAACAACTCGTTAAATGGAAAATGAACAATAATCATATAGAGCCAATGACAAAATCAGTGACGACCATTGATGCTGTCTTCGCTAGAAATTTAGAAAACCTACTTTCGCGACTATTAATTTCATACTTCGGTCACCATAAACCCATTCCATCATGTCTGGAAAATCAAGGAATAATCTAAGAGCCGACAGCAAACTTTGGGAGTGGAGGTATAACCAAAATACATTTTCCTGTATTAATAGGTATTAGCGTCGTTATATTCTATAATCGTATTATAGAATCGTCTGGTAGGGTTTTTTTTTCAACCGTGGCTAAGGGTGGGTGGCTAAAAACATAAAATTTTTGTTTTATATATTTATCATTCAACAATTCGAAATTATAACTATTCTTGAATATACACATGATTTTGTTTTTAGGTTTGCTACAACTGACAGCTCATGATTAAATGTCATAAATACATCTGTGATGCCAAATATTTGCCATGAACTCTTAAGCGGCAATGTGCCTTTTTGTGCATTTTAAGCATACCAACCAACGCTTAGTTGGTGTGTCAGTTTATAAGTTTTTGAAAAAGAAGGTTTACGGCTGAAAAGTTCGTATCGTTAGAAAAAAATGTTTTTTCTTTTTGAAAAAATCGATTTTATTATTTAATATAGTCACCATCGAGGGCGATACACCGAAATTCGCGCGAAATTTGTTTAACATGCAATTGATTGCAAGGCATTTTTTCATCAAAATCGTTATCCATTTGCAATGTGCATTGTACAAGAAATAAGTCTTATCTGCTAACAAAAAACAATCGAAATGTTCAAAAGTGTATTGCAAGCTGAATTTTAAGCTTTGAAATAAAAACGACGTTATTTATTCTTCATATCTTTAGGAATAAAACCAAAGAATATACAAACCCAAGAAGCCGCATCTCATATAAAAACTTTGTATGAAAACCTTTATACCCACAGAAGAAATTGTATACATAAACCCCTTTTCACTGTAGTCGTATTTTTTCGGAGCAAACTCCGTAGAAGATTTTCAGTTGTTTCTTACCGCAGACCTCAGTCCGTTCGCCAACAAAGCCGATTTTCTGTCAACAAAAATCGTCTCGTGTGCGATGGCCCAATGTTTGCATGGTGGGGTTAAAAATAAGAATTTTATTTTCTTGGCTTGTTTTGTTGTTTTCTTCGCTTGTACTTTTGATATTTTGTGGCTCGATGTATGTGTATTTTTTTTAGAATTTATTGTACTGCCTGTTGAAGTTGGAGCCCCTTCTCCAACTCCAAGCGTTTCACATTTTCGTCTGATTCAGGCAAATTTGCTCTACCGCGGCTAAAAAAGTTTCACTTCAAAAAATTGTTAAAAATAAGCCGTTTTTGACCCAAGGAAACCCATGTAACCCATTAATCTAACGAAATTTATTTCCAAATTTCAGAGCAATAGCTAATAATGAAGACGTGGAAATTGTGACGTAAGATCCGCTGAAGCTAACTAATGACCGTGTCAACTCGAGAGGATTAGAGGTTGAAGCCCTGGTTCACCTCGAACTGTAGCGCCACCTAATAGTAATAGTAATAGTAAAAGCCAGCGCCAGCATATTGGCTTTCCATAGTACATGTCCGATATCAATGAGTGTGAAAATCTGCGCTGTTTCAATGATGAGGCTTTTCAAGAGTCGTTAACCTGTTCCGCGTGTCAATAGTTTATTCCCCCCCAATGATTATTCACACGGCCACCAGGGTCACAATGGTCACGGTTAAGAATCAATAACCCTACTTGACAAATCATGCGTATCACGCTTCCTTAAATAAATGACAACTACGTCATGATAAATAATTTATCCAAAGTGATTATGTATTTGCATGTGCCTCGCAAAGAGTTGTCTTGTCTCTTTCATGACACGTAGAAACAACCTCAAAACGACCCCACTTCACTCATGGAAAGTGAAAGAAATGTGACGCAATTTGCGGCGGGACAATAAATTCAAATCCGTTCTCCACCCCTTTGTGCGAAAACAACAATACATCTAACACAATCCGGACATTCAGTGCTAACACCTAGTCACAGCATGTCCAACCCCCCTGATATAACAAAAGTTTAAGTTTATCGCTTCACCTTGAACCATATTCTGCGCGATAATTACGTATTCCATGCGATGTCAACACTGTCCATGCCCTGGTGCTCCTCATCGTCCACCGCCTGCCCCACCGCCCAACCGCACACTATTCGTATGCAAATGAATAGGTTCGAGTAACATTTTACCATTTTACCATTTTACCATGTCTGGCAAGTGCTCATGCGTGCGAAACCATCGTTCATTGGAAATTCGCGGCCATAACGACAAAACAAAAAACATAGATATGGCCAAAAAAAAATGCCATCCGTGCCATGAATGTGTCCAGAAATTTGAAATCAATCACAATCGCTACACCTAAATGCAGTTCCATGGTAATTTGTCGGTAGTGGCTATAAATCAGGCCAAGAAGGTTGCAATAGTTTATCCCCCTTCCTTTGTTATTCGTTTTACAGTAGTAATTGTTTTATAACGAATGGTATTGAATTTCAATTAATTTCACCAAATGGGCATTCGTTTTGACTAAACGACGTTAATTTAAATTTTATTGAATTATTTCGACAAGCTACACAATTTTTTCATGTGTCTCCTAAATGCCATTACAAAACTTAAGGAGCTAATAATACACTACATGCTCTTAGGAGTACTTTCCTTCAATATTTTCGATACCAGCATTATCGCTAAGCCAAGCGCACCAGATGGCTTGATCTTTCAAACAAAAGTTCGGTTTATCTTCTCGAACTAGAGGTCTGAGTAAAAAAGACCCATTTTACGTCACAATATAGTGACGCATAGTACTCGAATTGACAACTGCGAAGAAACTTAGAGTCCATGCATTTATTGCCTACCTTGTTATAACCAAACCTAAGCGCAACTGTCTAACAGCAGTACTCGAGGTTTTTGCTGACCTTGTTGGGCGTATCCTACGACGGGGAAACAGACCTCCATTTTAGGAAAAGGGGGTGAAAACATCAGTTAATGTCTGTTCTGAAACAGGTAGTTGCTTCACTTAATATAACTCTGTTTCAGAACCAGCAGTGAACCTTGCAGCTAGACTCTGCGCCGCCGCCGTATAAAGCAAAAACTACACAGCTATGGCTTCAAAACAATATTCCACACTTTATAGGGACTCAAGACTGGCCGTCTGCAAGTCCTGATTTAAATCCACTAGAGACTAGACTATAAGCTGCGGACGGTGTTCGAGAGAGATACCCTAGCATTGAGTGTAAGCTGTAACCAATTTTCTGATGGAGGAGGTGCGTGCAGCCATCGACGACGTGTGGGCCATTTTGAATGAACTTGCGCTTTCAAATTAGAAATTAAAGAAAAAAAAATCAAAAATAAATATTCGGTCGTTTTAAAGTTATGAAGGAAAATGGCTGTAACAGTACTTTTATCTCTACTAGGTACTTACATATGTTACATATATTTTATGAACGGGTAAAAGCCGCTACATGCTACATACCGCTGCACAAGATCTTACAAACACAGGGATGTTAAGGAAATTGAATTCAATATCTCTCCTAACCTAGCTTTACCAAAGGAAAGGATTCTTGTACTGTTATCCTATGAGCAAATCCCAAAACCTCTAGAATACCCGTATGTACTCATGCAAGAATCTGAAAGTAAGTGCGGTAAATATGGCCCATGTATGTAATATGGTCCACCGTAATATCTCGCTTCTGAAAAAGCATAGACACCCCGCTGTGCATCAATTTCAAACATATTTCAACTGGTTTTGACTCGGTGTAATTTGGTGAGTCTGGCTAATATAAGTGAGCGGTAAAGCACGTGGCTATTTTTTACCCGACTACGCAGAGGAAGGGTTATGATTTTAACAGGCTGGGTTTGTTTGTTTGTTTGTTTGTATGTATGCAGGGATGTCACCTCGTGCAGCCGAAACTATGGGACCGATTTTAACAAGTGAGGTGTCGTTGGATTTGCCTCGATCTGGAGAGTGTCCTAGGGTATGTGACGTCGCTGAAAAATTCAATATGGCGGGCGCACCAAGCAAAATGGCGGACTACCTCTTATTTTTTTTTTTTTTTTTTTAATACAATACGATATGAGGTAATTCTAAATTCAATATGGCGGACACCCCAAGATGGCGGATTTCTGTTATCTTTACTACCTCCTAAATATGGGTATCAAATGAAAGCGCTGGACGAGTAGAACACAATACGATATGACGTAATTCTAAATTCAATATGTGCGGACGGCCCAAGATGGCGGATTTCTGTTATCTTTACTACCTCCTTAATATGGGTATCAAATGAAAGGGCTTGGCGAGTAGAATACAAATGTTAATACTTTGTTTTATGATTGCGTGGTGTTTCCATTTTTAATTCTCTATGCGAAATCAAAACTTTAAAAATAGTTAAGAAAGTGTATTTAAATTAATAGGAAAGTGAAAAAACCTTGTGTCGGTAATATGGCCCACCATAGGTTTTTGTAATATGGCCCGGGCCAACATACCGCGCAGAAAGAAAAATCAAAGTGCCCTTAATTTTTTATTTATTTCTTTTTGTTAAGATTTTTTTTATATTTTATGTTTATAAAAACTTAAAGAGGGACAATTTCTAAGAATTAAAAAAAATAAAATAAATGAATTGAAGTTAAATTGTCTGTTGTATGTCCAAAAAAGTTAAGGGTGAGCCGTATTAGCAGCACTAACTCAAAATATGTAGCTAAGTGCATATAACTACACGCTAACACGACGTAGTTACTAAAATCTATCTACATACAGTTTCTTTGTACGTTATGTACATACATACTTGCATTGTATACATATTGAAACAGAATTTTCACCCATTAACCACGATAGAATTTATTTTCATTTCCCATCTGGAATTCCAAAGTGATCTCATAAAAATGTCAACATTTGTATCGGATGACGTTTTTCTTGAAGCCCCATTACAATTGCACTCCTCACAGAAAAGTAAATAATAGAATTTAAAGAAAACTTAAATTAGAGGAAACACTAAATTACACATCTTCTATCAATGTCTACAAAAAAACAACAAATGCATTGAAATGAACATTTCTCACTGAAGATACAATTTCATTCTACATATAAAGACAAACATACGGGTATCTGATGGGAAAGTATCTATTGATGTGTAAGCTACAATCGTTTTAATGTTTTTGCTCTTATTTCTACAGTAGTTTTGTGGTTAGAAGATAATTGAGATTATACTTTGTCGCGCAACCACAAATACTTATTTAATTTATAAATATATTCCCCTAACCCGCCTAAACATTTGTTTGAATAAAATTAGCTGACGGAGACGATTTCAGCTGATTTTTAATACAAACGAGGTTTGCTACCTAAGTTTTGAGATAGACAAGTAAAAATAAATATTTATAATCGAAAATGGCTTTATTATTTTTTTAAATATTCTCCAGGAAGATCAATACACTTTTGCATGCGTTTGAAACAATTTTTCGATTCAGATACCTGCAAAACATGTGATTTGAACATTTAACGCATCAACCGCTTCTTTCAATTTTAATTTATAGTAATAAAGTACTAGTAAGACTAAGTCTTTTTAGAGTAATAACAAAATTAAGTTTACATTGAGTATTCATACAGTAACTACATATAAATGTTATAATATTAAAAATAAAGAATTGTCTGATTTAAAGATTTTATAAAATTAAAAGGAAAAGAATGAATAAGAAAAGAAATCTAATCTACGTACTGCTGTTCTGTGAGATATTTAAAAATGACTATCCTAAATTGAGATGTCCCTGATGCCCGCTTTATGTTTTCAGGCACGGAATACCATAGCCTTATGGCGTGGGTAAGGTTGGATTATAATATTGAATATTCTAGGCGACTGTATAAATTGTAATTTGTCATAAAGATATCGTGGCGATTTCGAGTATATGCAGAGTATATACAGAAATGTACATTTTTTTGCATCGAGAAAATTCTTTAATACTATTTTGGTAAGCTGATAAATGATCATATATTCTCAAGCCATAGACATAACGAATCATTCCATTGAAAGCTACTTTCAGCTTATTGTGAGAAATATAACTTGTGAGAAAAAACTTAGAAATAGAAAATAGTGTATAAATTGTTAAATTTAATCATCTTTATTTACTAAACATAATCTCTATCTATTGTCAGCCGAAAGCCCCGGTAGCTAGCGCTGCATTTAAGTATATTAATAATGTAATTATATTACCTATTAATAAAGTTAATAATAATAATAATAATAATAATCAAGGTTACAGTATATAGCTTCTGTGTAAGTTATATTGGGTACTAGCAGCGTTTTCATTAATTTTAATTTAGTTTCGCGGGGAATAAAGCTTGCGCATGTCCATAACTTACGAAGGCAACCATAGATGATATAGAAATTAAAATTGCCTGGGTTTTAGATGGATTAAAAGTTAGTCCATTTTCAATAGACCATCTGTATATAGCAGTGAGGTCCAAATTTATCCGATAGAACAGATCCTCAATTAATCGAATAGGTCTTGTTATTTTTACGTACACGAGTTATATCATTAATAAAAATGCAAAAGAGAACTTGACCTAAGGTGGAACCTTGTGGCACGCCTTCACGAAAATATTTGACATCACTTACCTTCTTCAGGCGTCGAAAAACGTTTACCTCGCATTTTATTTTTGAGCTGCAGGAATAAGATCAAAAATAAAATGCTGGACTGTCAATTCGATGTTTCGAACGCTCAAAAATTCACTTGTTTGAGCCGATGTGTGAGAGCTTGCATTATCGTATTCGTCTTCTGCGATTGGTTTCCCCTAATTTTCCGAACATTTCTGCCCAACAAATGGTGGTATACCATTCAGATTTGACCGTTCTACGTTGCTCTAATTGCACGGCAGCGACATGTCTAGTTATTTCGAAAAAACAGGTGACTAGAAAATTTTACCTCCACTCTTCGAAATTTGACAGCACATGTATTTGGTGCAAAAAGTATGCAGTAGTAAATGTTGCCAATATCATAGTAAAGTGTGAGTATACGAGTATATGAGTATACGAGTATATGAGTATACGTGTATGTAACTCAGTTTCGTTAAGTGTTGTTCACATAATTGAATGGTTTTATAAATTGACAGTTGGCAATTGGTAAAATCAACTTTTACGTTCAATAATGAAACTTTAAAATTCCGACCCATACAGTGAGGGGCAAAAAAACAACTTAATTACAGGAACATGCAATATGCACATTTGACGAAGAACACAATTAGATTCTCACGCATATCAATCGATCAAAGATACCGAAGAATAGCGCTGAAAATCCTTTTTTTTAGTCTGATAATCATTAGCTCTAAACTTTTCTGATTGTGGTCAAAATTTATAGGTGGTGGCAGTGGTCAGTTAATCACACAGTTTTGAGGTTAATACAAAAATAAATGCTTTGATCTAAAACATGACATTTTTGAGCTGCATTATTACAATGTTTAAAAACAAATATTTAATCTTATCGAATCTATTTGACACCAATCGACGGTTTAAATTAAATTAATAAGTGACCTTTGCTACGTGCTATCACACAATTCAATTTAAAAATGGATGCATCTTACAATTTACAGTGAAATCTCTCTTCTGTGGACAGCCACGGGACCGGAGTTTTACGTCCGCCTATGAGAGCTGTCCGTTTATGCATTTTGTATGGGAAATTAGAAAAAAAGGTGTCCGCTAATGCGAGTTTTCCGCTAAACAGGGTGTCTGCTAATGAGAGATTTCACTGTAGTTGCCCATTTTAATCTAGTATGTAAATATTCGCAGGCAATATTATCAAAAAGCTTTAAATTTTTGTGTCGTTACTTATAATTCACAGAAGTTTTTTCCAGATGTTTCTTCATATTCATTGTTTGTGCGATAAATTTCTTCAGCCATACCACCATCCTACGGCCAGTGTTATGCCTTCGCAGTACGTTTTTGATATTAACTTCTGAAATTGCTTGACTTAATTTTATTTCGTGTGAGATATATTTTTCTGAGACATCTGGATTTGAACCGTGAATCTTCGGCGTGACAAGCGACGACTACTGCCACAGCCACCCACATTATTTTTAGATTTTACTAAGGCTATCGATTTTCACAGTTTTTACTTGTATACCATACCGAGCGCTCTCATTCAGAGCTCAACTGCCTAATGAAAAGGAGACATTTGAGTTCATAACGATTTTAATTCAATAAAATTATGTACATAAATATCTTTACTCGAAGTTTCAGTGTTTTCCAATTGCTAGTAGCTATAGCTACTACGTATGTATACATATGTATGTATGGAGGTATATAAATTGAAAGAATAAATATACTACATATACGTATACTCGTACATATGCTTAAAAATTATTTTCCATTTTAATTACACCAACAACTAAGCCTATTTAGAATTTGTAAATCAGGATAACTGCATATCCAGGCTTACAAATGTCCTTAGCCGCCATTAAAACTGTGCTGCCAAACTTATATTCCAATTGTTATCGAAAAACGTTATCGAAAACGTCAAAGGGAGATACCACCGCCATCATTAAAATTAAAATCTTGGGATAGGAAGATGGATGCAGACGACGAAAGGTAAAAATTAATTGAATAAAATTCAAACAAAAATAAAATTAGATTTTTTTGTTTATTTTTTCAATTAGCAAACCAGCAATTTCAACTTCTATCGTGGAAGAAAGCGATGCAGCGACAATGAGCTCTCCAGCCAAAATCCCATCTACATCACTTGGATCGACCTCATCAGACTTTGATTTGGGGGTGGAAGTTACATCCATTCCAGGAACAATTAACACCGACAGCGACGATGACTTGGGGGTTGTAGATACATCCATTCCAGCAACAATTACCACCGACAGCGACGATGACTTGGCGAGCTGCTCGTATGCGGAATTAAAAGCGCAACTTGAAGCAAACAAGAAAAGGCAAATGGAAACATTACACAACATACTCAAAGAGAATTTCAAAGAACAGCGGGCGATTTTAAGAGAACTAAAAGATGAATTATTGGAACAAATGGGAAACTAATTTTTGATTTTCAAATTTGTATCTACAATATACTCGTATGTATACATATGTAAAATAAAATTTTGTCCTTGCAAACAATTAAAGAGTACCTCTCGATTAATGGCGATATCTGCTACAACCTCCGGTCTGAGGATTCTCATCATGCGTGGTAGAGTTCGAAGTTTCAGATAAGCTATCGGAATACATATCGTCGTCGTTGAAAATACATTTACAGTTCCGTCAATTTAAGTAACCTCCGAAATCGTCGTTTGAGCAGAATAAAATAATTTCCAATAACAATACTTGGTGCAAATTAAATCTAATTAATGTTGTGTCAGGATACCATCAAAGTTCCTTGAAAGGTGGTACCAACCAGCTTGTTGATGGATAAGCGGCATTACAACGCATAAGATATTTATTTATTTATTTTTTTATTTATTTCCGTTTCCAAAATATACATTAAAAAATCTTATAGAACATTTATTATTATTTATTTAACAAATTGAAAATTTTATAATATTTGAAGTGTTTAGAAATTAACAATTTTGTTTTTCGTTCTTCGATATTTAGCCATGTTTTTAGTTTTTTTTTTTAGTGGAAAGGTAAGTGTCTTGATTAACTTCAAAAAAATGCATTTTTTGTTTTTATAATTGAACAGCACTTAAGGAGTTACATGGGTTTCGTCAGTTAAAATACGGCTAATTTTTAACAATTTTTTTTTATATAAAAAATTAAAGATTTCAATCAAACTTTTTATTGCCTTAAATATAAACATATTTGACAAAAAATTTCTGAAGTTGTTGTAGAAAAATATTTAAAACTCTGCCATAACGACGTAATTTCCGGTGACCCCTCGGAAAAAAGGTGCTTGCGCGTTGTCAGCAGAACTCATGACAGGATCAACTGAAGTCAAAAAAAATACGAGTTTTAGTTAATACCTTAAACTAGAACTTGGATTTTTGGCGGACATTTTTACAAAAAATTTAAAAATTTCTGATAAATTTACTGTACATTATTATTTTAAAAATAGTTGCATTCAAAAACATAAAAATCCTTCGTCCAAGTCCTTGTCAATAATATCTCAAAGAGGTGTGTAAAATCTCATCAAGATCGGCTTAGTAGTTTTCGAGAAATCTTGACAACCGACTTTGAAAATACAGTTTCGAGAAAAACGCGTTTTAAATTTTAAGTGACAATAAGAGCCATACTTGCGTTGGCGCCCAACTTCCCTAGTCTCTCTCTCCGGAACTATTACTCTTATCGGCTTAAAATTAAGAACAATATTCTAGAGATGTTGTAGAATTTAATAAGACAATAAAAAAAAAATTTTTGAGGCCGTGAAACCCATGTAACCCCTTAAGAGAAAAGACTTGAGTCTTACGAGTAAGACGTTGGAGTTAAAAGTACCTACTGCAGTCAAATTAAATCAAATCTTTGTTAGTAGTCGATAGATTATTGATTTATACAAAAAAAATATGTGTATAGTACATAAATATAATTACATTTACAATGTTAAAACAATTTCTCAGTACTTTTAGTTGGCTGAAGGCCATCTACCAGATTTACATTTGGAAATTTATGAAGTAAATATGATCATATATATTATTTATGTAGTATAGGTACCATTTGCGGCTCTCACTGTTAACCAATTTTAACGAATTAGGTGTCAAAAGAAAGAGAATTTCCTGGAGCAGTGACGAATTGCACTTTTATATATAAATTTTAACAAATTAAAAAACTGATCAAAACAATTATTCTGCACAGAATGAACTCCCAAAATGAATAAATCTTGGTTGATATATTGGCTATATGGAAATCATGTGGGAATTATTTGTTGTTTTAAACGTTCACTCATTTTGGTTGCTATACATATGTATTTGCTACTTGGGAATCATTTTGGAAATATACCACAGAGTTGTTTTAAGAGTTCATTTTGGTTGATATATTTGCTATTGATGCAAGTGGTAGTGAACAAATACAAAATATGTATGTATATCAACCAAAATGAAGTTTAAATAAAACAAACACTTTCTATATGTTTCTATCGAATTTCCATGAGTTGTCACTGTCAACCAATCTTAACAAATGAGGTGTCAAAAGAAAGAGAATTTCCTGGATCACTGACGAATTGCACTTTCAGTTTACAAATTTTAATAAGTGAAAAACCGATCAAAACAAATATTCTACCCAAAAAGAACTCCCAAAAGAATAAACACTTCCCGTATGCTTTCCGTGGGCACCGTAGCGCAAGTGGGTAGTGCGTCGGACTACTGAGCCAGCGATCTTGGGTTCGAATCCCGCCGCGAACACCTAAAAAGTTTTTCACAGTGCCCACCTCTTTCGAATGTCTGACAAGCATCAAAGAGTATCATTTGTCACGATTGAGCCTCTCAACTCGCCATTCGGAGTCGGCGAAAAACTTTAGGTCCCTTCCATTCGTGCAAAAATATAACACGCACACACAAATGGTTGCGAGAAGCAGGCCCAGGTTCACCTGGAGCTGTAGCGCCAACTAAGTAAGTAAGTATGCTTTCCATAGGATTTCAATCAGTTGAAAGATTTGGATGTTGGATGGCAAGTTTGAATTTTGGGGGTAGGATCTTTTCTTGCGAGAGTTCTCGCACGGGCACACCACTTTTTACCTTTTAAGAAAGTTTAGATTTCTTTTTAAAAAAATTTTTCATTATGCAGCTTAAATAATTCCTGAGCTTTGGGTGTCTAGAAACAAAATGAATAATGCCGATGAATAAAGCATTAACAATAACGGAAAACAGACTTGTATTTAGAAACTCTTGAATAACACAAAATAAATAAAATATCTATTAATATTTTAAGCACTTGCCTAAGTGTATTTATTCGATATTAACACACGATTGGATAACGTGAACAGTTTGGTAAGCGTGGACAGCCTGTGCAATAATTAGTTCACGCTATCCAGACTCTACTGTATTTATTTATTTATTTATTTATTTACTTATTAATTAATATTATATTTATTTATTTATTTATTTCGTTATTTATTTATTTATTTAGTCCGTAATTCCTGTATAAAGGTATTCTGTTGTACCCTAACTTAGAAGATTCCCACTGTGAGGTTTCTTTAAGTCCCAACGCCGTTTTTGCTGCTATAGCGTTCTTTGGATTTTGTTTTTTATATTGACGTAGCTGACTTTGTCTAGTGCTGTCCACCAGACTCCAATTCCACACAAGAATATGGGTCTGACTAGCGCAGTGTAGAGCCAGTGCATAATCTGGCGACGGATTCCCCACTTGCAGCCTAAGGCTTTCTTGCACGAATACAAAGCGGCAGCGGCACTCGTTCAATTTCCAGCTCAATTTCCTATCTAGAACCAAACCAAAGATATTTGGCGCGATCTTAAATTACCAACAAACTCTTCGGGGCTGCTAAAGAAATCTTGTTAGTATGATTCTTCAAGTACCAGCCAATTAAGTTTTCGTATCACAGCCCATAGATTTGAGATGACAACACAGAAGCGAACACTATTTTTAAAATCAGGCTATTGTGTCAATGTCACTAATTTTAAAGTACCCCTCGATGTCGGGTATAAGCAAATTTCACTCAGCTATATAATTTTCAGTGTGATTTCGACCTTGACATGCACTAATAAGCCTGCGAATATATTATGAGTAGGTAATATGTATCACCTTTAGAAATGTATGCATTATCACTTAATTTCCATCATACTCGTAGATCGATATCAAAATTGCATATTTTCAAATAACCCCAATAATGCAATTTAAAAATATCATGCTTGGAACAATTTACAAATAAAAACAATGCAGTTAGCCACTTAAAACAAAACCATATGATTAGCTTGTGAGTACTCCACTCCCTCCTAACCTTGACCACAATTAGCGCAGTTTAGAGCCGACATTAAAGGGTTTTCAACTCAATTCTTTGGTATTTTTAAACAATCAATGCCTACATAATATATGACATTATAACAACTTATTGTTAAAAGTTGTTTTTTTTTTGCAATTTACGCTTCAATTACTCCAGCAACTGCATACCTACTTGGCTACGATTCGGATACCCCCTAAAGCAGCTACTTATTCAAATACACATAGTACATACTTGTACCTCTAGTCTAGTGAATCATGCTGAGGTAGTTTTAGTTTTTTTTTCGCCGGATACATTTCAGCTATAGATACATCGCAATAGTAAAAAAAAAAATAGATACCCCCAGCGTGTAATTAATTTAAATTCACATTCACTCGTACATACGCGTGTAAGCTCATCTCACGACAGTACTTTTAGTACCTCGCAGTGCAACGGATCGATCGTTGTAGGTATACGCGTAATGTCTATCATCCCATTCGAGATACAAGTTTTTAGTTTGTTTTGAGAACCGTTTGTTAGCCCTTCGTCTACCGATCGTCGTCGATCGAATGTTTACACTCAAACTAGCCTTAAGATCGTGTTAATAAAAAAAAAAACGATCGGCTCCTTTCTATACGTGGATAGATTTAAGTTTTAAAAAGTTTTCATTTCATCTCGTGATAAATACGTAAATCAATTTGTTAAGTGAATAATTTGGTGCGCAGCAATGTGATTGAGTTTCGAAGATACAAAGATACTCCGTACGTATCGAATTTCAAAAAATAGAAAAGAAAAAAAATGAAAACTTTCTTGATTGTAAAATGGTGATTTATTAGTGTTGAGTTTCAAATTGAAAGCTGAACTCGTATGTGGATTATATTAAGTATGGATATGCGTCTGATTCTATTAACAGCACTCCTCATCATCAGTGATGTGGATTTGAGTTGTAAGTTGAAAACATCAATGGATGAATATGAGTATTACGTTACGTTATGTAACTATCTACAATATAGTCCTATAGAGGACCTAAAGTCCCCGCACAACGCGAAAAGACATGGGAATTGGACAGCCCCTAATTCGAAGCGGCTCCATGTCAGATCGCCCAAAATGCAAAAATGTCACATAGCCCAACATTTTTGGGTGGTTCATTGAAAACAGTGTTTATGTCATAAAATGTGCTGAAATTTTTTCGAGTAACTCTTGGTGCACCGAACGATGTCATCTGGAAGCACGAATTGTATTTGCAAATGTTTTTCAAGAAGTGCTTGGAATTGAATACATATTTACAGATTGCACGTAAATATAATTCTGAATCAATTTCATCATGCATTGCTGTAGGTAGTAATAATTTTGAGATTTTTTTTTATCGGAAAACTTGGAAAACTTTTGATTTGCAAACATTTCTAACTTCATAACAAATATATTCTGTAAGTTTCAGCTCAATCGAATGGTTTTGAAATTTTGGTGTTTCAGCGCCATCTAGCGGAAAATTTGAAAACTTTTGATGTACGAACATTTCTCACTTCATGACAAATATAATGTGTAAGTTTCAGCTCAATCGTACGGTGAATTAAAATTTTTTTGAGTTCCAGCGCCATCTACCGGAAAATTCGAAATTTTTTGATGAACGAACACTTCAAACATCAAAAAAAGTTGGTATAATGTAAGTTTCAGTTCAATCGGATGGTTAGTTTATGAGTTCTTAGGTATCAAACAAACAGCTCATTTTTATATATAAAGATTAGCACCTGAAGCGGCGCGGTTACCGTTTCGCACGCGGTCCGGCGCGGCCCCTCTCCACCGATCGTTTGTTTCCCCTAGATTGTAAGTGGAGCCTGACTTTTTGTTTTAATGTATCCATTTCTTCAATCCTTCATTTCGGATTAAAGCTGTTTTTCTTTTCATTACTTACTTCAGATCAAGCCATTACATCTCTCAGTTTTTAAAATACAATGGTGTACTTGGACGGATGTTGAATTAAAAAGGAAACTTTCTGAAATTCGTCAAAGTCCTACAGCTCTATGATTAAAGAAATTGGTGGAATTATTGGTACCAAAAAGTTGAAATATTTAACTGAAGAAAACTTTTATTTTTTTTAAAAAATAAATTGGATGATTTGGCAAAAGGTCCTCCTATACTCATACATATGTTGGTTTTTCGGATTCCGATAAAAACGCACACTTCTTTTTTGGGTGATTTGACATTTTTATTTTTTGGTCAATCTGTCATAGTGTCAATGTCATAGTCAATGTGACATTTTTCAGATTTGGGTGATTTAGTTTTGGGAGATATGACACAGATTCGCCAAAAAAGCCGAAACACAAAATCGCCCAAAATCACTTTTTTAGGTATTTTGACTTTATGCCAAATCGCCCAAAATATAAAAACGTCTAATCGCCCAACTTTTTTTGGGTGATTTGACATTTTTTTGATTTTTTGCATTTTGGGTGATTTGACACTAAGCCATTGGAAACACGCAACCTGCTGTTTCTGTCACCTTTCTCTTCAGAAAATAGGGAGCTCTACCTACATACTTAAAAAAATTAGTCAAATTTGGGTAGCCGTCGGCTAGGTAGCACTGGCTGCCGGTAACGAGTACCAGCACACTTCGGCTCATTGTGATACCAAGGATCTTAGGGATATTTACCCCCGCTAATCATGAGAACCATTTGTATAGAGCGTTGTTTAAAGCGAAAAAGGCGTCCTACGTCTTATTATGCTAGGTCACTGAGATCGTCGAAGAAATATTCTCTTTGGTGTAGTTCTCTACTACGGGAAAGAGCTGGGCATGAACAGAGGAGATGTGGAGATGTGTCTCTACGACATCCGAAATGCCAAGCCTAGTTGCATGCCTACCTATAAAGCAGTGTCCTGTAATGACACCGATAGTCGTGCTTATATGTAGTCTTTTTAGGCGCAGAAAGTATTTGGAGCAGTTAAGATCTAGGCCCCTATTGTGAGTGTCGATCGACGATCGATAATCGACAACTAACGATCATCGATCGTCGATTTCAGAAATCGGTATTGTCTATTGTGATTGTGATCGGTAGTTGTCGATTTGACAGTCGCTTGTAGTCGATCACAAATTTCTGGTCGATGCTTTTTTTTGGGAAATGTGAAAGAGTTTTGTGCGTATAAAATGATCGTAATTTTAAGAAAAACGATATGTTAACAAAACCTTATTATTAATTCAAATGCAGTACGAAGCAGGTTACAAAGAAAAAGCAATTCGAGCTGGTATTATTTATTGAAACAAATCCTGACATCGCGAAAGGAGTTTGTGCAAAAACCCAAGCAGATGGGTGATGGTAATGGCTTATTCTCTTTAGTTTAATACCACAATATGATGAAATAAAATTTAATAAGTTGCAAGTTCAATTAACTTTTATTTGCTTTATTCTACATTTTATAAGGACATGGATTTGAGAATGTTCCAGATTTCTACCGCTTCTGCGTTTCCGGAAAGTTATTCGCCATAATATGGTGCGTTCCATTATTCCTCGACCATCGCTAAACCACAAATCCACAAATTGAACTTTTTTCTTTTAAATTACTTCTGAGTTCTGATACAAAATAAATACCTAATTTATGAAAACAAAGCCAAACAACTCTCAAAAGTATGATGTATTCACAATATTCACATTTTTATTCACAATAATCTATTCTCCCATCGATTGAGTTACACAATAGGAAAGCCAAAATTAATCGACGCAATCGACAATTGTCGTGACGATCGTTGATCGACACTCACAATAGGGGCCCTAGTCTAGGCCAGATCTGTCTGGTGGCAAGGCAGGTAGTTCCACCTTCTCATCTAGCATTGGTTTTATTTACTGTGTCAAGTTATACCGATACCTATGTATATTTTGCTTATAAGGTAAAATAGGTATTGTTGTTCCTAGTTTGGTGAGCTCGTCAGCTTTACAATTCCCTGGAATGTCTCTGTGCTCCGACACAAAGCAAAGGTGAATATTAAACTGCTTGGCCATCTCAATAAGAGATGAACGGCAGTTGGAGATAGTCTTAGAAGTGGATGAGACTGATTCCAGAGATTTCAAGGCCGCCCGACTATCCGAGAAGACACTTATATCTTAAGAAGATGTTACATTCCTCTTTATCCAGGACAGTGCTTCCGAAATCGCCATAGTCTCCGCTTGAAACACGCTGCAGTGATCAGGGAGGCGGAAGAAGAAATTTAGTTTTAATATGTCTGAGAAAACACCACCGCCTATGTATTCATATTGCGCAGTGGCCAATCTAGAAGTAGTTACTTGACCACTGTGAGATGGTTTTAAGTCTTATGGCATATATTACATATGAACAGTATATATGTTATGTCATTTTCAAATTACATTTTAAATGCAGTGGATGTCCAGTTTAATGAATACCCGATTTAACGAACTGTCAATATAACGAAAAATATTTGTTTCCATTACGAATGATGCAAAAAATGTCCGCTCGGTTTAACGAATGCTTTACAATTTCTGGTTAAAACCAAAATAAGAGTAGTTTGTAATTTGTATGTATGCATTTATCCCTACTTCCGTTATTTTGTCTATGTGAATTGATTTCTCTTTTCTTATAATAAATACATGGGTGGGATTATTACAATAGTTAGATAACATGACGAATTTTTCGATTTAACGAAAGGCTGTGCATTATATAATCCACTGTTCTAAGTTTGGATTTATTTGCACGTGTTACTTTTATCCTTTAAACGCCTTAAACTCGTCCGTTTTTTCACATGTAATTCTAAAAGCAAATACATAATGTATGTACTTGAAATATTGTCAGATAACAAAAAAATCAATAAAACGGCATTCAAGGCTACTTATGTTACTAAATAGTTTTTATTGCATTTAATTTTCAACCGCTGGCTGTTTAATGCTTTTTTTCGCAATTCAATGCGTGTTAATAGGATTTTGGATAATGCTCCAATTTGTATGCAACTAATCACATGTGTTCGTTGAAATTCGTGGAATGTGAACCAAGCTTTGCTGGCGGATTTGCTTCGCGTTTTTAAGTACATACTACGTTATGAGCGCATAATTGTGTAAATTAACTTCACTCTTGATGTTGGAAATGCCTCACTTGTCCCAAAGAGATACCCACTTGGTTTTGGCTTCCAGAGGCGGCCGGTGCTTCAAATTTTCCTTCAGGATCTAAGCCTTACCAAAGGATTGTTAAAATCTGGGACTTTCCCGAGCTGAAAGATATGGTATTCTAATAGCTGCGGTCTATATTGCGAATCGTAGTTGGAAAGGACTTAGCTTCTATGCCTGAACCGACTGTCATTGAAAGTTTCTGTCTGGTTTCTGGTAGTACAATGAAACAAGCCACCGAATCTAAGTGATCCAGTTCGGTAAGGAAGTAATGATGAATAATGAATTACAATATACCCTTCTCACCTCTTTTGGAGTAAGAATATTATTTCTTCTTCGCAAAAAGATTCGTGTAAAGATGTATTTTATATGAAGGGGAGAGAGAAAGAGTGTGACTGAAAATAAAGGTGTGTTCATTCCGAGACGATCACAGGAACTGGGTCTAAGGTCCAATCTAAGGTCCAACAAGAATTGAAGCCAGCAGACAACATTGTGTGTACGTTTTCTTTTGATTGATTATGACACATTTTGCTGGATGTGGATGACCCCATATGTTTCTTTATTAAAAATTGCTGCCCCCCCCCCCCCATCCTTTTTGCCAAATTATAGCTTAAAAAAATTTGGAAACAAATTACAAACAGAATAGGTGTAGATTTTGGTTAAATTTGTTGCAAAAAAAAATTAATAGTATGTATTGCTAAAATTGCTTTTCCCAATCAATTTATTATACTAAATCATTAATCGGAAAAACTGAAACCAAAGTTATACTTATTCATTAGGATTAGGAGAAAAAACAAAGCATTATACTGACCCAAAAAAAAAACTGCAGCAAAATGCACAAATGCGCATTTTTACCATTTTTTCATATTTTCGACCATATTTGGCCCATTACTCGTACATATGTGTACTAACACCATCTATTGAAAAAAAAAATCAGCCCAAGCCTCTTCTTACATTTATTTGACAAACAAAAAAAAACGTATTTTCCATGTAAAACGAATTAAAACAAAATTACGTAAATTATACGTAATTTTTTTTTTCTTCTTTTTTAATTGTTCGCTCTTTCTCTGATGATTTTTCTTTCTCTGGGCATTTTTACGATTTTGAAGCCCTGGGCCTGGATGCAGTTTTTTGGATCGGTTTGTTTTGCCCTTTTTTTCTCCTAACCAATATATAGTTTTGGTAAGTACTTTCAGGATAAATACATGCATATCTGCATCCATGGGATTCGGATCTGTTGGAGCGTAGTCCGAATTCTACGCCATTTGGCCTCTTGTCGTTGTGGTTACTGTTGGAGGAATGTTCTAACAGGTATCCGATAAGACAGCTCTTTGTATTTGTGGAAACAATCTTTCTAATCAGTGTTTTTCTAATTTCGCGGTGAGGTTGTTATGCACCAAGCCCGTGGTTGAAATGACTATAGGCGTTATTTTCTATTGCTCTGCATCATAAATTAATGTTGCCTGTATATTTCGGTTTAATGTCACCGCAACATCAAAAATTTCCACTTTTCTCTTTGCCTTATCAAACAGAACTATGCCTTTTTTGTTTGCTGGAGTATGCATGTAAGTGGTTATTGACGTGTCCCAATAAAGCTTGTAAAGATTATTCTCTACCACAGGAAGGTATTTATTGTAAGGCATTTGGTGTTGAAGTAGCACGCTGTTCAGTACCAGCTGCTTGTGTATAAATCGAGCGACGTTGTTATGCCTATTTGTGTAATTCTGACTACTCATAGTAAATGCCCTGCATCCTGAGATGACGTGCTCGATGGTTTCACCGTTGTCTCCACACTGTCTGCCCTTGTCCTCTACTTCTTCCCTGATCACAATCTTTCGGTAATTTCTAGTGGCTATGAATGTTGTATGGCAATGATGAATCCCTCAGTTTCCAGAAACAATTTTCCTCGATAAGGCATAACCATAATTATTATTATAACACATATTATGTTATTATTGTTTTACCTAGGTACCTTAATACTGTCATTGCATAGAAGTGAAATATCCCGAGCCAACGTACCGGACACTCGCTGAACGAGGCCCAAATCGCGCTTAACCATAACCTTAACGCATAACGTCTTTCTATCGTAATTTGGTTCAAGAAGAATCCTGTTCAGTGACCCATGGTCTATTTATTACATAATGTACTTTTGTATATACGTACTGAAATTTACCAATCTAATGATGCCAAAATGCGCTGTGTTCTAAAGTTGAGTAAACGTTGAACATTGAACTGTAAAGTACATAAGTAATAAATCTTTGAATATTTTTCTTATAAAATTTATCGTCATGTGGTGTATTAATGAAATACAAATAAATAAACAATTAAAAGCAATTAGATACTATTATATTACGATAGCTTTTAATGAGGTATACTATCATACCGATGATATTAAGGAATCTATCCAACCATTAAGGTTGCAATGACAATGATTTTTCTTCCACGCAAACAATGAATAATCGAACACGTAATATTGAGATAAAAATATGCTTATCCGAAATATATAACGAAATATTTTATGTACGTATACCCGCATAAATATTTGTACAAATTTCTCAGAGCATTAATAATTAACCTCCGCTGTAATAATTAGAAATAATTTTTAATTGCATCTTCTATTCGATAAAGGTTCCGGTTAAGGAAGTATTTGTTCAGACAAGTCTTTGAAAGCCAGACGATATGTATTTTGTATGCAGATATTGTTCTTCTTGTTATGGAAGTAATGTATGTAATTGACTTTTAAATTATTTGTTTAAGCTGTGTTATGTGTATTTAAAAGCGTTATTAGCCAAAGTAAACTTATCTAAAATAGACAAAAATGTAGTAAAATTATAAGAGTGCAGATATGTATGTTTTTAATTTTTGTTTTGAGCTCTGATAAGCTACAAACCCAAAAAGTAGCTTAATGTCAAAGTTAACACAATGCACTTGGGTCACGCACTAAGTGCATGCCGGCGAATCATACGGGATTCGCTGAGTCAGTTTGTTCAGGTGCAAACATGTTCTCACAGTGCCGGTGCACTGGGATCCAATTGCACCGCACCGGATACACGCGCCGAGATAGAATTGATGACTTAGCACATTGGACGATGGGAACGATGCCTTCCTACGGGCATGGATTAGATTTAAGAATGAGTCTTAAGCGGGAATTTGAGTTGTGAAGATTTAACTTAAAGAAATAAAGCATATTGTTTTGACTACAGTGTTTTACCTTAGTAAGTCGGACGGTTAGGCCAACCCCTTGGTTGGCGTTCGCGATTTTTTTTATGCCCTCTTCAAGGACATGATTTAACTTCAAGCTACTCAAGGAATTATTTTTGATCTTCAAACAAACAGCTAGAATTCATTCGGCCATTTTGAAGCAACATCTGAACATCGGCCAAAGGCAACTTTGTTTCATTATAGTTATGATGGTTTATACCTACTAAAAAACAAACTAATAGCTTGCGTTGACAAGTTGTCAGTAGCCCGGGCTACCAGCATGCACGATTCGTAGACCTGATTGCTCGATTACAGGGATACGCCTATGTACTAACTCACACCTCGTCTTATTTTTTAGATTCTACGGAGCTCGTTTTGCACATTTGGTAGGAATGTGCTAATCTTCAACCAATTTTCAGTTTTCCATCTCAGAAAGCGTATGCAGTGGAATACTGTGTGCTCTCTGTCTTCTTCCTGATTTGGGTAAATTGGGCAAACAGGCGAGCTATCGTCCCCAAAACGGTGTTGGTATTTTCGATATACACCGTGACCAAATAGAAACTGCGTAAGGCGGTTGTTACAGTTTCCGTGCCTTCGGTTTGTCCAAACATCTATGGTTGGAATCAATCTATAGGTCCATCTGCCCTTCACACTTTCTCCTTTTTTCATCCTTTTGATGACCGTCGCCTCTTGGTTACTAGAAGTTCTCCTATTATAGACTCTTTTCATCTCGTCCACAAGGATATCGATGATTCCTGCAATGACAAAGGCTGCTTCGTCCGCAATCATTCCGAACCCACTGATTACCCTTAGGCTAGGTGCACACATGCGATTGCAGTCGCACGACTATTCAGTCGCAAAAAATAGAACACATAGCTTTTAATGTAAGTGCGCGCACATGATACGTTGCGATTGATAGGTTTCATGTGCGCGCACTTACATTGAAAGCTATGTGTTCTATTTTTTGCGACTGAATAGTCGTGCGACTGCAATCGCATGTGTGCACCGCGCCTTAGTGCTCTAAGTTAATACATATTGACGATAGTTTTCACCTTGTTTCCTTTATCACTAGGGCCCCACTCAAACTGGGGGTCCTCCGATGTTTGGCAGTATTCCAGAAAGTATTGCCTGAAGCTTTGATGCCATTTAATTCCTACCCTTATGTGCACGTATTCAACATTTTTCCGGCAAAACAGCTTCTGTTTTATGATCTGCTTGTTCTAGGCCTGTAAATATTAGCCAGTCTTTGGTGAGGTTGAATGCTTCACTCATAACTGACTGTATCTCACAAATGTTCTTTTGCAGCAGTAACAGTGTTAATTAAAGAAATCCGTCGTAAATGAAATTCAAAAGAAGGTGGCCCATTACTGATCCTTGTGGGACTCCCACGGAGATTTTATAGTAATTTTCTCCTTCTTCGATTCCATGTCTCAACATTCTATTATTGAAGTAGCTGGATACAATCTGTCGCAAGTAGGTTGGCGTATCCATTCCGGCTAGTGATCTTGTTTTGGTGTGTACATAGTTGTCTGTATTTTCCCCTAAGTAAAAATAATGGATACCTAGCACGTGTAACCAATTTCCGCGGAAAGTCGAACACATAGCCTGAAAGTTAGGCCACCCCTCTCATAGAGAGAGAGAATTTCACTTTAAGGTAATTCGTTATAATATGGAAGGTACCTACTTTGCTCTAAAAACGACGTAAGATAGAGCTGTTGCCGATGAAAATATTTATAAATAATTTCGTTATAAGGAAGTACAACACTTGGAAAATTCCTCTATAAAAAAAATCATTCAATCAAAGTTGAAGGTAAATATCTTCATTGTCTTCGAAAATTTTGTATATTTTGTATTAATTGGGACAATTACAAAAGACCTACGTTATGGATCAAGAATTTATACAAAATAAAATCACATACAAAAGCACTGGAGTGAGACTAAATATTTTCATGTGGACCAACCCCGCATGCGAGGTTTATTTTTTATTTTTTCTTGACAAAGTTAGGTAAGTTCAAGTAATGCCCATGACAAATTATTTCAGTTTTTGCTCATTAACTTTTGAGAAATACGAGTGTATACCTTCACACGAGCGACATTGATGCTAAACGCAAGTTTTAAACATGCCATTGCATCGTTATTTCTTCTAACCCCTGTGCACTTTAATAAAAAAAATATATAAAAAAAAACACTAATTTCCGTAAAATAATTTTAGGTATTCTTTGGAGTATACAGGTATACTCGTAGATTATTAGCAGTTAAGAGCTTAAAAGCTGTAGCACCATACACAATAGCCATGATTTTGCAAATTAACATATTAAATTCAACAAACATAAAATAAAAGGCGATAGTTAGTATCCCCGCTTAGCTAATGAATTCTTATGAAAAAATTCATTCTTTTGACAACCGAAGAAACCCAAACGTAAACAAAGAACAAGCGAAAACTATTATTCTGTCTCTTATTTATTCTTTTGCCGACGATTGGTTAAGTCAATAAGCAATAAATTGATTGTTTAAGATAATAAATAATGGCGCAAATTCATAGTCAGAAAAAGCCGACAATAAAAGAATTTATTCAGCAACATAACCTAAAATATACTTTTTGCAATTCATAGTCACCTTATAGTCGACTTTAAACTTATAGCCAGCTCGAAATTTAAAATTAGCCAAACGTCACTTTAAATAGTTATAGTCGGCTCTAAATTTCTCATATAATATTTTAACGTTTGGGTTTGTTCCTTCAAATCACTTAACAAAAACATACCAAAGTTGATACTAACTAATACACAGGCAAAAATGTGTTTATGAATAACGAAACGTTATAGCCGGCTTTTTTATTTAGTGCCGGCTGTAACTTTAGTGGGGTATATGCACTATTCATGGGCTGACTATGAATTTGCGCCAATGTTTTTTATCGGAACTAAATATATTAAATGTGCATTGCATTCCCTGAGTTTTCCATCTTTATAATTTTATTCTTCAAAATTTGTTTTTTCAATTTTGTCAATAGCTGAGAGCTCAAGTGCCACTACGTTTACAATGAAGGGTTGAGTGGTTGAGTTGGAACTCAGCTGAGATTTCGACCTAAGTATTTCTAAACTCAGAGTTGAATGATTGAAATTCTCAAACGTGGTTGAACTGAAAGCTCTCAGAGCTCAGTCGAGTCAGTCACCCTTGTTTCAACTCAGCTCGCGTTTATATGCATTTCAACTCGAGTTGAAGCTGAATTCAACCCTGCATGTAAACGTTATCTATGCTGCCAATCGTTTGTGATGAGTTTGTTAAGCAGCGATAGGCGTTTTTTTGTGCACTTTTATATACGCGTGCAAAAAAACACGGTTATTGATGACAAATCACTTTGATAACATATCGACTTTCAAGCCAAAACAATGGGTGGTATGCAAAATGCGTTCGCTCTGACTCAAGTCTCACTTTTTATAGCTTTAGCTTGGGCTCGTACGTATGCAAGCTGAGCTCTTGCTCAATCGAAGAGACACTTCTCGTACGCAAAAAGCATAGCAATGTCTCCGAACGATGAGGTTAGGCTCATAAAAAGTCCAGACTGGAAATTTGTTGTCTCATTTGATCAAACTAACGTACCCGTGCGAGAAGTTTCGTATGGAGAGACATCTTAATATCCATATTAACATCTCAACTCGTGGAAATCATATATAGGAAGTATTTGTTGTTTGAACAGTTCATTTTGGTGGATTTTATTCACTTGCAACAATAGCAAATATATGCACCAAAACACCACAACAAACACTTCCCATATGATTTCCATCTGTCAACTGATGGAAATCCCATGGAAATAATACGGGAAGTGTTTATTCTTTTGAGAGTTCATTTTGGGTAGAATATTTGTTTTGATCGGTTTTTTAATCTGTTAAAATTTATAAAATGAAAGTGGGATTCGTCAAAGCTCCAGGAAATTCTCTTTCTTTTGACACCTTATTTGTTTAGATTGGTCGAGTGTGAGAGCCGCAAATGGTACCTATACTACAGAAATAATATATATAATGATGATAGCTGCGTATTTAACCGTTTTTGGTATCACTGCGCGAAATCGGGACTTCAAAAATCTCTATCGAATTAATTCGGTTTAACTGATCACTTTCTTGAAAACAATGAAGATTTTCAGTGAGGGAACATTTTTAATTTTCACTTCGATTCGTTGGAGATCGTGGATTTCAAATTGGTATAGCAGGAGTTTTTGGAATAAGCCAATCCAGCGTTTCCAGAATAGTGAGTGAAATTGCGTGCGATATAGCAGAAAATAGTGAGTTTTGAATTAAATTTCCTAGGAGTGGGGAGAACAATGACTCTGGAAAGAACTTGTGATAGCTTAAAAACTAATTTCCGTCATACTCAAAAACGTTGAGCCCGACTTTGTTTAATTTCTTCGATTCGATGGCAAATTCGGATCGCATTTTGTTAATTTCTTCAGCAAAGATAGGTTGCAAAGAAGAGGAATATTTAACCAGTTGTTCCTCTAGATCTTTGATAGTAATCATTCCTTTATTGTTGCCATTAGTAGATGGTGAGGAAGAGCCAGTATGAGAAGTAGAGGTGGAGAACTATCGATTGCACTATCGATTATAATCGATAGTTTCCACTATCGAAACCAATCGATACTTTTTGTCCAATATCGATTGTTTTCGATAGCCTTTTAAATATAGAATTTTAAAAATTTCTTTAACTGGTCGATACCTAACGAACGGTGCATATTTGAAATTTCACAGAGGAGCCCAATCATAAGCCAACTGT
This sequence comes from Brachyopa scutellaris, assembly GCA_949775065.1. Taxonomy (NCBI): domain Eukaryota; kingdom Metazoa; phylum Arthropoda; class Insecta; order Diptera; family Syrphidae; genus Brachyopa; species Brachyopa scutellaris. The sequence goes on along the minus strand of OX459114.1, from coordinate 88,586,035 downwards.
CAAAATGGTTTTAACTTCAAAAGCCAACTATCGATGGCACTGACTATCGATATTTCTCCACCTCTAATGAGAAGAGAGAGCCTCTTTGTGTGTTTTGTTTCGCGTTATAATGCTGAGAAAAACTTTTTGGGGCAATGGAAAACACAATCACAAAATTAAATTGCAATTAGATTATGCGGACTTTGCTTATAGAATTTATGTACATACATATATCAAAGTTGGGATTTGGTTTTCCGAAAAACGAATATTTGCACTACGTAATTATGTGCTGTTTTAGCCGACTTTAGCTGGACCGATCAGAAGAAACACGTTTAATCATTATGTTGCGATCTATGTACATACCTACTTATTGGTTCTCATTTAATTAATGTCCAAGCGACATGCAATGTAGCTGAAAAGTTGACTAGCGTGGACGTCTCCTGGCCCGGCTCGGTTTATGACTCTAGAATATTTTTAAATTCAAATATTTACCAAGCACTTTTTAATAAACCTGTGTCCTCATCGCTGATGGGGGTTGTGCAATCACTCCTTTTGTTATGACGCCATTTCGAAGAATATCTACTGCTGTAGAAGAAACTTATAACAGTGTACTGACCAAAGAACGAGTCATTATTGAACATGTTTTTGGCCAGTTAAAACGGAGGTTTTCCTGTCTACAATACGAGCTAAGAATTTTCACACAAAATACACCGAAAATAATTTTGGTCTGCTCTGTTTTGCATAACGTATCGAAACTTTTCTTAAAAAAGGGTGGGAAACCGAGGGCTTTAAGTTTAAGGTATATGGTTCGATGACAGATTTTATCAAACGCTTTGCTGTAGTCGGTGATAATGACATCCACTTCCTTAACTTCCTCTAATGTCTGCAGCGTTTTAGAACCAAATTTGATTAGGTTAGTCGTTGTGGGGACACCTATTTGTCTGTCTGTATTCGACACCTATTGAAAGCCGTTTTTACTACAGCCCCTTTAAGATGAAATAAACGATTTCAATTCAATTCCCTTCTATCTCCCTTTTCAGATGCACTGCTCCTAAAATGCCCCATTTATCAGCTGCATTTCCAGAAGATTGTTGGGTTTCGACCATCTGCCGACTTAATAACGAGTAGAAATATCATTTATGCAGCCCAGTCCACGAATCCCGATGAAGTAATCAATCCGATCTGCTGGCATCTCTGCAACGCGGACGAAAACTGCATATCATATATTTTAATCTTAGATAAGAACCGTTGCCACGGTCTATCCATATTTGACCTGTCCTACCGATATCAGCAGCTCAGTCAAGACGTAGAGCTCACAGCTGACAACAATGCAATTTATTTCGAAAAGACCTGTTTAAAGGGTAAGCAAAGCAAAAAGTTGCCATACCAACTGTGTATATAAATTATCCATCCAAGTTCCCCAAAGTTGTAGCAAGAAACGGTGGGTCTTCACTAAAATACCGGGAACCAATTTGGTCCTGCAAGGCAAGAAGATCATCTCCAATTTGGTTACAAAACGTGAATGCGCCGAGCGATGCCTCTTCGAAAGGGAATTCTCCTGCCTGTCGGCGTCATTTGCTCCATCGTACAAAAACAACCAAGCACGGTGAGTTCAGGAAACAGAATACCAAATGACCTCACCGTAGGTACATTCATATTCATGGAATGTATCCGAAAGATACATTTTCCACGGGCTACTGATCATGAACCCAAACAATGAAATCATTAATTCGTTCGAGTAATGAACTCCTATTTTCGATTCGTTCGATTTCAGCCTCAGTAAGCAGCTGCAGAGTACTGAAAGACTGGGTCGATGTGTGCTCAGCGATAAGGATAAAACGATCCAACCCGATGCCTTTCGGGCAGCACCCTTCGACGAGGAGTACATCGAGAACCAGTGCTATGAACGTCCAATCGAGAACGACAACTGCTCCTACGAGCTCTATTCAAACAGTACATTCATCTATTCGGAAGTCAAGTATAATGGACTAACCCAAAAAGAGGTGAGTGGGAGTGCCGACCAATCTATCAGACAAAAACGTGAGTTGTTTTCTTTTTTGATAGATGGGTTATGGTGGTGGTTCCTTTATGACTATTTTCTGTTTGCGTATTTCACTTACAGTGTCAGGCCAGCTGTTCCGGTGAAACGAAATTCTACTGCCAAGGTGTTTCGTATTTTTTGGATCAAGTGATTGCCAACTCAGAGTGCTATTTACATTCGGAAGATATCATCTCGATGGGACCGAGGAGCTTGAAATTCAAACCGATGTCGGTGTACATGCGAAGGGTGAAGTGCTTAGATGGTATGTACTTATTTTGTATTGATTTATGTGTGCATTGTTGGGTGATTAAATATGTTGATGGGTAGAAGGTGTGTTAGGTCACGAATTGTGACATGTGGGTATCGGCATTTTTGTATCTGATTGAAAGCGAGAGTTGGAATAACATTTCTGGGGAGTGATGCTGGAATAACTACGACGATCAAATGATTCTATCCAACGTCAGATTGAGTGACTTACGATATACATATGATACATGTCATCGGAATTGAATATATTAAAATGATATTTTGTACTTTTTTTTGCAGTTACATAAAAGTTGTACTATACGCAATACCTAGAAAATGACAACTAATGACACAAGAATGCTGTAGAATCTTGTACTAAGGACTGCCTGTAAAGTTTCACAGTGCAGTGCGAGGATTCAAAATTTAATTTACAAAAAAAAAAGAGACTTTCCTATACTATAATATATTGTAATAGGCATCATCATTAACATAGGCCATAGGGTGACCAGATATTTTTGAATCTAAAAGAATATCTGTAAATTTTAAGTTGCATTTTTTTATTAAATTTCCGAACACACTTAGCATCAGTATCTTCAAACTGTTTTTTTTTATTTCTGATGACAGAACAGAGTAACAAACTGATTACTTTTCTTGTAATACTAAGTATGTAGATATGAGATTTTTGTTCGAATTAAGATTTCGCTACCCTGTTGTTTCACAATATTTTTGAGTGCTAAGTAGTCTCAAATATGTGAACCACATTCCTAGATTGTCATTTCTCATCTCTATACACTATCATTTCAGGAATGACATTTTTTCTAATATTAGGTCTGTTTGGTAACTCACGAATTCGTACGAATTCGCAAGTTAGTTCTCACGAATTTCTTGTCTTGTGAGGGGAAAATGAGAGAGTAAAAAAATTCCCCACCTTACGAATTCCTACACTGTCTTTTTCTTTGGGTAAGAGCTTGAACAACACTGTCAAACCTCATTTTAGTGGAAAACAAAAACAAATTTCCACTGGCTGAGAGTATGTTCCCCCACTTCTTAAATTATTGAGGATTTGACAGCGATGTTGGGCATTACACAGAAAAGATAACAAACAGACCTATTTTTTATCTACACATCATTAATGCATCATTCTCATTCTCCGTCATTCTGTCAAATTCCACGAAAAATGTCCACCCTCATCATTGTCGCCATCGACATCGTTCCAATCGCCATTTTTCATTCCAAGCTACACACTGTCATTTTTACATCATTCTAGCAAGAATATCATTTCAAAAATGATAGTGTTTAGTCTACTGAATAAATTTGTATTGGATAAATAGAATAAAAATAAGAATATAAATATATGCTAAATATTTTTATACATAAAATTTTAAGTATTTTGTACATATGAACATGTATTCTTATTTTTATTTACATCACTTATTGTTTTTTGGACAAAGGGCAACCGACAAAGAGAAAAAGGAAACAATTTTATTAATTTGTAGACAAAAAGAGTAAAAGAGTATATTTAACAATAATTTAGGAAAAGAGAGAATTAGTAAATCAATGTAAAGGAAAGAGTATTTTGTCCTAAAAAGGAGTACGTCTGGTCAGCCTAATTAACAACGACTACGTAATGTGGCGTCTCCACGAAGCCAGATTTTTCACCATGCCACCATCGATTTCACGATTTCCGGCTGATCATCGATGGCTTACCAGAACCTTTTTTTTTTTAAAAAATTTACAGCGCGAGCACATGAAGAATATAAACGAGAGACAGACAGACCGGCGTTGTGACAGAAAACTCAGATGTTTGGTTTCAACCAACTCTATGGGTGGTGTTCAGGATAACTGGAGAGTTGTGTATTATTGAAAGTTTTGCCTTTGCTTATGATTCGCAGAAGTTTTTTATCCAGATGTTTCCTATTATTGTTTTGTGCGATCAATTTCTTCAGCCAACCCATCCTACTGCCAGTGTTATGCCTTCGCAGTAGGTTTTGATATTAACTTCTGAAACTGATAAGCCTATTTTTATTTCGTGAGAAATAAATATTTCGGAGACACCTGGATTTTTTAACCGTGAACCTTCAGTGTGACAAGCGACGATGACTACCACTACGCCACTGTCCATTACCGTTGAAATTTCAGACTTTCGTTTCAACAGAAATGATTATGCGTTAAATGGAATGGCAAGTCATTAAACACTATGGGAGATTCGGCTTCATCATCCCCTGTTTTGATGATGTCGTCCTTCATTAGTTTAGTCGCACGTTTTTGATTCCTTTCTTGCACCAGACATGCTCGAAAATGGTTTCGAACCCGCATGAAGCTCGATTTTGGGCAGTCTTATTCGTATCAGTGCTCCGTAGTCGATTGGGTCTGGGTTCTAACATCAAGTTGAGGTATTAACGTCATTTTCAACACTGCAGTCCGGGGTAGGCCTGGATCTCAACCAACAAGAACCTCCAGCCTGCTCAATCTTTAGCTAGCTGCCTGCAGTTTCTCGTGCTTCGTTGGTTTAGGCCCCTTTCACAAGCGTGGGCCAACTGAGTGGCAGTCGTCCTCTTCTGCGCCGTGCATCGCTTTTGGAATCGAAGATTTTCCAGCCCGGAACATTGTTCTCCATTCGGACCAGTGGACCATTAAGTTCTCTTCTGTCGTTTTAAAGTTGGCGTTGTCGAATGCTTCCTCTATGTCCATAAATGCGCCTAGGGTTATATCTTTTGAGTCGAATGCCTTTTTTATATCTTCTGTGATTTTGTATTTAAGATGGCTAGGGCATGTAGAGCGCATGGACATCAACTCGGAGAATGTTCGATTCTAAGCCGGACGATCAGCGCAGCAGAGGACGACCTCGACTAAGGTTGCGCGCATAGGTAAAAAAAATTACCTGAACCAACTTGGAGTGCGTAACTGGAGGCAGTTAGCTAATCACCGGGCTAACTGGAAGGGGTTGATGGTTGAGGCCCTGGTCCACCCCGGACTGTAGCCCCACCTAAATAAGTAAAGACCTGATTAGTTTTTGCTTCAGATCTTATCTTAAAAATGATATGTTAATGATCGGAGAAGGAGTTCTCAGTGGATATATTCTCCATTTCCAAATCAAGTGTAGGACTTTGTTGGTTATAAGGGTGAGGTCTATTACCGCTTTCCTTATTGCGTTAATAAATGTAGGTTTTTTACCTTTGTTAGCTGCTCAATATTTCCGTAAGACGATGTATTTTTTATTTTAATAATTTTTTTTTTATCTTAGTAACGATTGCATAATTGGATTATTGCATAACGAGTTTATTTGCAAGGCTTTTGGCATTGCGTTACATTGCGAAACTATTAAATATTTCCTTACCTGCGGCTTTGCCATTCGCTTAAATTTAAACAAAACAAAGAATTCGCAATTATTTACAACTAAATGCGCTTTTGGGTATTTACAGAATTAATTGCATTCTGTGGCGATTCGAACAAATAAGTAGGTACTCTGTAGTAATTAATCTTAAGATGTATAAACAATTTTACAATAGTAAATGTAACGGTGTTGTTCTGTTTTAAGTTTAGTTCTATTTACTTTTAGTATCAGTAATATGCAATAACGACGAAATGGTTGTTAAGTACTCACCAAAAGGTAGTTTCCAAGGGAAAATGTACGTGAGTTCACATTCTGAAGACTGCATGGTACTTGGAAATGGAACAAGGTTATAAACACATATTTGCAAAAACTATGTATATGTACATATCAAAAGTATCTTTGTTTTCCAGCTCGACTGTCCTGCGTCTACCCATTGGAAATGAAATCCAAGAAAATCGCTGTGGAATCGTCCGTGCCTACGAAGTCACCAAACAATACCAAAGGTAGTCTTTTATTTGTCACTCCGAAAATGTCAGTACTTAATTTGTTAATTCCTCTTTAGAACATTTATCTCAGCTTTAATCGTAATCCAAAATAATTTCAACGTTCAAACTCAAGGAGATCGTTTGATTAAAGTCGGTTGCATCATTAGTAACTCCACAGGAACAGTAAGCCAATTGCCAAGTGCCATTGCTCTGGGATCGTCTCTGGCCTTTACACAAAAGTGAATTAAGATCCTGTCATCGATTTACCTAGCTATAATATTTTGTCCTTGCTTATTTCAGTCAACTGCCAAATGAAGGATCAATTCAAATCAACGGCACCAAATTGGATATTCCGAAAATCTCCATGCAAGTCATAGATTTGAATCAACAGCACGAAACCAACGATGTGCAAATCGGGCAAAGCCTTGAACTACAAATTATCGCCGAACCTCCGAACACTGTGTTTGACTTTTATGCCACATCGCTAGTCGCCAAAGCAAATAACGATACAAGCTTCATTGTGCTGATTGATGAAAAGGGTTGTCCCACTGATGTCACGGTCTTCCCAGCTCTGACAAAAGTGAAATCCAGCGAACAACATATGCTTTATGCACGATTCCATGCGTTTAAGTTTGCTGGTACCTCTCTGGTGAGTTTTGATGTAAAAATCAACTTCTGTGTTGGAACATGTCCACCAATTATGTGTCGACGAGGAACTATGAATAGGAGTCGAAGGGATGCCGACAAAGTGCATTTCCTTGGAGAATCTGTCCAAATAAAGAATCCACTCTATGTGTCCACTGTGATGGAACATGTAACCGATCGCAATTTGTCCGATTTAACGCACGAAAGTTTCATGTCGCAAGAAACAACTCTCAAAAACGGAACACGTTTAGGGGTGCCACTTCATAATTTGGAGCTTCCCCTTAACTATGATATTAACGTACGCGGGCCTAATATCGTTGACACAAAAGGATTGATCTATGGTGATAAAGGCATTGTACTTGTCGCTGGAGTTGGTAAGTTGTCTCAACTTCTATTGAGTCATTTCTTATGTATGTATACATTTAGATGAGTCCTACTCGGAGAATATTTGTATAAACCAAAGCCTTTTGATTGCGCTCCTAATTTTCTGGTTGATATTTCAAGTCGCACTTATGTTCAGCTGCTGTTATCTGATACAAAAGTACAAACGTCTAGCGTCATTGGATGATGAGAGGAAAAAACTACAGGAGAGCATCGATTACTATGAAGGAAGACGCGTTCATTGGGCTGATCAGGGTGGCTACACTTTATAGTTTTTGTTTTTATTTATTTAAAGGTTGATATTGTTTTCTTGGTACTTAATTAGTTAAACAAAATAAATAAGATTGAATTGAAAAAAGATAATTCATTCAAAAATAAATTACTAGTCAAAAAATTAAAGTTAGCGTTTAATTAATCGATTTGTTCAGTGTTCGTTGAGTCGTTAATTATCCAACTGATTCGAAGAATGTCAATTGCCTTGGGAGTCAAATCATCTGCTAACAAAAAACTGTCTTAATATGTCCACTTACACGCTGAGACTTGACTGAAACACCTCCTTCCAGACAATTTAGTTCCCTACCAAATTTTATAACGTGCCCAATTTGGCTCGTTTCTCGTGTAGACAAAAGATGGTACTGCCTAAAAATATCCTACAACGTGCTATACTGACATTCAAGTAGAATGTGTGATGAGGTTTGCTACCCCTATGTTATAGCATTCGCATTTGTCTATGGATAGAAATGTACATATATGCACAGCCGTTATTAGTTGTGCTTTACCTGACCTATTTCTGTTTGTGATCTAATGCTATGGCGAGCATACCTTCTATAGCCCATGCCATTCGCTATTTGACCATCTATGGTCGGTTATGTGTATTTGTATAAAAAAAAATACCTTATGTAATACCTCTGTCGTAGAGGTTCCCCAGTCCCAAGTACACAACACTTTTACTTGGGTATTTTTTAATCCATAGAAAATAACAACCCACTTAAACTTCACCGCCCTTTAGACTCTTACATCAGAAATGAAAAACAAAAAGAAACAGTTTACAAAAACTTCGATCAAATTTATTGCATTAATGACTTCATCTACGAAAAAAGACGTCGGTTATATTTAACTTATTTCTTCGGATTGTAGCTCTCCCACTTCCGATGGTTAAGCTTATTAAAATCATTACAATTGTCAGCGATGTCCTTTAAGTACTTGGACAGTTTCAGCAGCTCCTTGTCGGTCTGTCGATTGAAATGAGCCTGTCGAAATGGGCGAATCTTCAGTCCGGACTTTGGATTCATAAGGAAATTCCTTCGAATATCATCGAACATTATGGTGTTCTTCGAGTTATACTGTGAGTAGTTTCCCCAGATAACACCTAATGGCTTCACATCGATCACACCCTTCTCGGCCGTGTGTACCGTAATCATTGCATTTGAATCCAAATAGAACATAATCTTGTAATTTAAGTTTGTACTCACGCCCAACAGTTTCATCTTCTCCTCAATCCATCGCATACCGGTAGCTGACCAGATTACGATGTCGTAATCTTCATAGGCGGAGGTGAGAAACTCATGTAAATATGGTCGCATAAGCTCGGCACCCGACTCTGCCGAAGAACGATGATCGAAGAGTGTATAATCGATATCTAGAACTAGTAAACGTTTACCCTCCCGCGGTGGATTAAAAACTGTTATTTTATACTCCTTGATGCGTTTCTCGATTTTTGCCAAGAAAATTGCCGAATTCTCCACGGATACTTCTTTCTCGTCCGGATCATCGAAATCATCGATGACATCGGCCATGCCCTCCGGTCGATTACAGGCATCCTCGATGTCTGCTTCTGTTGAACCAACCATCATCAGCTTGAAATTTGGTTTGAGTTCCAAATTACTGATTTTTACATTATCTGTGGCAAGTTTTCCTGTTAAATACAAACGGATTCATGAATATGTCTTTGGATATATTATCCAAATTATATTATGTATTATTAATAAAAAATAGAACTAGTACCTTTAAATTTGAGATTAAGTAGTTTTTGGCGTTCGGGACGAACTTGTGTCTTCTTGAATATTTCATGTTTCAAAACTGCAACTGTATCCTGATCTGTCAAGTCTGTAATGGGATATTCTTTGCCGCTCCATTTGACGATTATGGGAGCGTCTTTAATTTCAGTCATTCTGGTTAAAATTGTTTCTTATTATTTTTTTATATTTTTTTCCCTTATCTTAATACAATTTCACAGAAATACAAAGAACCCTAACTTGGAATTTGTTGACAAAATATTATCCATACGTCCCTTCAAATCAAATGTCACTTGGCGAAAAGTACTGCCAAAATTTGAATATTTTCACTTGATTAGTAAAAGAAAATAAAATAAAACAAATTGAGGGGCTGTGGAAGAAAGTCATTTTGAGCGAAATTGATTCAAACGATATCGAAAATTTTATAAGCAAACAAAAACAGGTAGCAGAAAGACATGTAAAATATCGACAGAAAATATTGAAATTCGAAGTAATCAACAAATACAAAAAAATAAAAGAATCCCAAATAAAAACAAAATGTAATGAGTGGGATGATAAAAGATAAACGAGAGATGCAGATGTGCAGAACGTAAGAATAAAAATGGAATATTATTTAAAGTAAAAGGATTGTTTTTAGCTGTGTTTTATTATGCTTATCTGATCCGGATAAGATCACGGGCATAATAAAACAAACATTTAACACGAAGTTGCCGTTTTCTTACACAACCTTTAGCCGGATACAGACATTTAGCAGATTTTAAGTGTAGGTTTCTACCACGGAAACAGACATTTAGCAGGGCGCTCATCACGTAAGACAGTCGTCATCGTTTTCGCCATCGTTAACAAAAGCGATGCTTCCCGTTAGCATAAAAATGCTTGCTCGTTCAAACGACGAGCGACCGATCGTCTTCACGAGATTTCACGTAACACGGAAATCGGTCAAGTACAATCGTCTCGGCGAGCATAATAGCACGATAGCTATTTCCTGTGTTTAATGCAATTTCGGTGCGTTTTCAATTTAAATTCGTTTTTTTGGAAATTGAATTTAGTTTCTTTGGCAAAAATACGAATTTCATTTGTAAAATAACGAATATAATTTCCAAAAAACGAATATAAAGTGAAAATGCATTGTCTCCTTTCTGTCTACTGTCATTTTTCATTAAAAAAAATTAAATATAACTTAAAGATTTCATTACTCTATTGTAAATGATCTTAATTTTAATTAATAATAATTTTGAAATATGAAAATGCCGCCAAAACCACAAATGTCAAATTATGACTTCATCAGCAAATGTCAAATCGCTTATAAATGTTGTTTTCTATGGTTCTCAAACTGAAAAACAACAAAGGTGATGGACGACACGAGACTGGGGGTGTTTCGCGAAGCATCGTTTCGTCGACGTCGTTTGGTGCAGTCGTGTGAGCGACGATCGTCGGTGAAATTACGTGATGAGCGCCCAGGTTTTTAGGGCAAGTTTCTGTCACGGATACAGATAAGCAAAGCTCACAAGCGGAAGTACATCCTACTGAGAAATAGCCGAACTAATTTTTAGATCACGAAAATTGATCTTGATAAAAAGCTAAATCACGTAGTGTTGTTATAATGCATACAAACCAATGATCTATATGGATCATCGGCGATAATAAAATACGGCTTTCATTTCAGTGGTTGTAAAAATTTGAGTTGCACTCAACGTTTAATTGAACAGTGCTCCTCAAAATATTATATCCTATTTACACCCATGTAATGGCTTAGTCAAACCGGTGAACTTTGATGTTGCAACACAAGTGTCACGTCGGGGTCTGTCGATTGTCGCCTTTTCGGATCTTTTGTTGTGTCATATAACGCATACCTCTTCCGTTTTTCGTTTGATTTTACTTTTATGTGTTTTCATTCTGACTAAATAAATTATTATACTCTTACATTCGATTAACAGAAATCATATTCTATAATGTCTGAAAAGCCGACGGTTTTAATATTAGGAGGTAAGGTTGCTTTAAAATTACTGCAGAAAAGATCCAGATACATCAATTGTAACTCTTTTTTTATCTTAAACCTTTGTTCGTTTTTGCATAAAATAGGGTGTGGATTTATCGCACGTAACTTGGTACACTATTTAGTAACGAACGATCTTGCACAGGAAATTCGTGTTGTCGATAAGACCCCACCACAAATGGCATGGTTAAATGCCCAACACACAGCATCATATGATAATGAGAACGTTGAATTCTGCAGTGCCAATCTAATTAATACTGGTAGGTTGGAGTTTTTTTTCTTAATAGTATGTAATGTAAAGAAAAAATATATGTATTAAATAATAGCATCATGCAAAAGTGCATTTGCTCCATCAAAGAACGGCCGAAACTGGGATATAGTGATAAATTGTGCTGCCGAAACGCGTCCCAATCAAACGCATGCCGTTTACAAAGAGGGAATTTACAAGTTGAGCGTAAACTGTGTAACGGAAGCAGTTTCTATCAATGCTAAGCGATTTATTGAACTCAGCTCGGGTAGCATGAATTCGAGTGAAAAATCAGCGCTAAAGGAAGACAGCAACACGGATCCTTGGACGTTTGTAGCTATGATGAAGTTGAAGGTTGAAAAGGAACTAAAGTCGATGGGAAATTTAAACTACACTGTGCTACGATTGCCCATTGTCTATGGAGTAGGAGATAAGCGCTATTTAAGTGAGTTTGTTATATTAATTTTTTTTTTTTATTCAGTATTCGTATTTCCATTGTTTGCTCTTTTTCCAGTGCCTCGCATAATTATTGCTGCGCTCTACAAATACCTCAATGAAACTATGAAACTACTATGGAATGATACAATGAAACTGAATACAGTTCATGTATTGGATGCGGTTAGTGCCATATGGGAGGTAGCACAAAATCCTAAAGCCATTGGAGAGACCTACAACGTGGTCGATGACTCAGAAAGTACCCAGGGTTCTATTAGTGATATTTTAGCTGATATATTTGCCATAAATGTCGATTACTGGGGAGTCGTTATGTCAGCCTTAACTAAGGTTTGTCGAAACTCTTTCTTTAAATAATATTGGAACTAAAGTTGTGTGATTATATAGTTTAGCATGTCGGACACCATAAGTGAAATCAATGATAAACACATGGGACCATGGGCTGAACTCTGCCAGAAAGATGATATAACCAATACTCCACTAACGCCATACATGGATGAGGAGCAACTCTACCACAAGCATATTAACTTGGATAATAAAAAACTCAAGGAGTTGGGCTATCAACTGAAGATGCCAAAAATCACACGCGACAGTGTGAAGGAAATAGTCGAGGATTATGTTAAGCAAAAGCTTTTCCCCAGATCCCTTCTAATGTGATTATGTTGTGCGTTGCAACTGCAGCACAATTCAGTGGTGTATGCCAGTTCCTCGCAATGATATTATTAAATTTATATAACTTTAGTATTCAAAGTTTAACAATTATTATTATTTTTTTATTTCATGAAAGTGTACTTAAAACTTTTATTGGCTAACGATCTTTTTTACGAATTTCTGTGCTTCCTAATATTATAATATTTTTTTTAATTGATGATACAAAAACAATTCTAACTGGAACTGAGTGCTCTTAGCAATGAAATGAGAAAGACTACGCGTGCCTAAAATCGAATTTTGTAAACTTTGTACTATGTATTGTTTTTTTTGTAATTGCTGCAAATATAAAAACACCTTTTTGGTGGAAAACTAATGACACACACTTTTGCTTGGAATTTTTAAAGGAAAGGAGAAAATATCAACTGGAACAAGATAGTCGTAGGTATAATTGAAGTGTCTACCCGTCTTTCTATTGGGGGCGAAAGGATTTCAGTTAGATTATGCCAGGAGCGGTTTGATAACTATCACTGCAATTCGTTTGTGTCTGATTGGAAATAGACCGATTTTACTCTCTACAATTATGGCAAGTTCGTGTAAAACAATTTACGGGCCAAAATATTTGATCTTTCGTTTAGCATGTCTTAAGCTAGAACCGCACTTGTGTGGTTTTGCTTGTGTCGCGCCATAACAGTTCAAAACGCAAACTCGGTACAAACGTTGAACTAAAAAGTTTCGCTTGGTTACGGATTTAGCTAAATAAATGATCAGCACCACTGGTAGAATCAATTGAGCCATGTCCGTTCGTCTGTCTGTATATCACCAGAGTTTTTGTGACTTAAATTTGGAGCTAAATTGATGAATTTTTTTTTCAGAGGTCTTTTTCAATTATTTAAAAGAAACTCGAAAATCAGCCCATACATTTTATATGATTATGCCCAATTTCTGGGGTGTTTCTTTTAATCAAAAAATCGAATAAACCGTCGGTATCAAATATCCACAATAGAATAAAACCTGCATGCGTTGACGTCACAACACACTACACGAGATAAGCGTGTAAAGGTTCTAGCTTTAGTTAAGGTGGGCATCCACAGGCATGCACGAATGCGCAAATTTCAACATAGCGGGAAGATTTTATGCCGTTTCTTCCGCGCTCTCCGTTTCCTACACCAATGAACTCGATTTTCCCCGGGGGAATTCATCCCGTGTGTGGAGGCCCATTGACCTCAATTTCATCTTTCCTGTTGCCAAAAGAGTTTGCGTTTATTTTCTTGGCAATACACAACCGTTATGCTACGTGCAGACGATATGTTCACTGACCAAATTTGTGAGCATATCTGAGTAAAATTTTGTCCCAAACGTGAACATATCGTGTGCACACCATATTTTTGTGTTCATACGTATTTTCACGAAGCATATCCTCATATTTGAACACCTCGTGAACATACGTATGCTCATGTCGCGTTCATATCGTCTACACACTCTTTTGGGACCATATGAACACTATTGTGTAAATTCAGGCATTTGAACACAGATATGTTCACGTTGTCCCATTTGAACACTTTGGAAGTTTCAACTATGAGCATATGCCAAATGTATGCTCACTTTGCAGTAAATTTGTTGTTGTTTTTGTTTGCAATTTGATATTTTAAAATTGCGTAGCCACAAATTCCTATTTAAATTCGTTGAATGGTTGTCGTTTTCCGGTTTTAATTCATTTTTATAACACCCCGTCTCCACGAGACATTTTTCAAGACAAGTTCATCGGAGCAACTATCACCGCATCGGGTCGTGCTAACTCATCGGCTGACTGTCGTTGTAAACATCAATATCCCTACCGGATATTCGTTTCATGTTCAGAAGCTCTGCAGCTCTAAGTTCGACTAGAACTTCTGTTTGAAAAACGCTGCAGGTATCCGGGAGTCTTAAGGACACCTTTAGATCTGGTTTCACACAGTAGAGCAGTAAACAAAACAAAAATGCTTATTTACTTTTATTTGAATTTTATTCGGCAATTACAGGGCTGTTATGCATCCATGAAGTTTCTTAAGTTAAAAATTGGTGTTTTCTTTTTTTTTTTCTTTTTTATTTTCGATTTTATTTATTTAGTAAAATGCAGTTTTAATTAATACAATCTAAAGAAATAACAGCAATAAACACAAAGTAGAAGAAAACAAACTAAAATAAAAATACAAATTTAAAAAAAAAATGAATACACATTAGAATACATGTCTCTCTAAAACAAGATCGCGGTTAAATGAAACGAAAAACGTTAGTAAATTAAACTTAAGGAATATCTGTATATACTAGTAAAATAAAAGATGCGTTACGTGCTCTAGCTACTCGACTTGCCCATATTTAATTCGATTGATTTTGCTTGTAAGTGTCGATTGATGTTTAACAGTTGTCGGTCGGTTGTGTGTTTTCTTGAATATTATTTATTACGTTTAATAATTACTTATGGCAGGAGTTGGTTGATGGATTAATTGATTAACATTAATTCTGTTTTAAGTAAACATTTTCATAGCTGCCATCCACAATTCCATTTCTCTTGCTTGTTTATAATTAGTTAACTAACTTAGAAGGCCAAACCAGCATCACGATAAGTGGTGAAGATCTTTTCGATGGAGTTAACGTAGGCGGCTGTCCTCAAGTCCAGACCGAGGTTGTAGCGCATGGCGGTCTTCATGATGGCACGAGCAGACCGTTCCATGGTGTAGTCCAAGCCAGAGTGCACGATATCCTTTTCAGAGGCACCAGAGATACGTTTCTGGAAAGATTCGGATGGTGTCACTGGGATGCGACCACCAACACGACCGAAACGGCGTTCCAATGACTCCTGCACGGATTCTATTAAATCGGATTAAAAAAAAGGAACAACATGAAAAAGGTTTTATTTTAATTTTTCAAAAGTTTAAAATATAAAGCCACACAACGAATTAGTAATGCTTTAATTGCAAAAATTGTGTAAAGAGAAAAAGGAAATTAGATTACACATTGGAAAACAATAAAACATGCAGTTGAACGTTTGAAAAAGCGTTTATGGTATTTAAAAATGAGAAAATAATTAAGCAAAATCACACTTTGTTAGTAATATAACAGCCGTACTCGACTGTCTAGTTCTTCCGGGGTTATCTCGAACAATTAATTATTCATATCTCTGAAAGCAGCTGCAAAATGAATGAAAACGGATGTGTTCATGACATAAAATTAAAATTAAGTAAAAAGTAAGTAAAGCATCAAATGAGCCAGAAGAGGTGCCTGCCGTAGACACCAGGAGGTTCGGGTTTAAATTATCAGAGCAAGACAAGGAACTCGGGAATAAGAATTATTTTCATAACATTTGAACCTGGAAAGGACGACCAAGGGAGACTGTCTACAAGTATACGGCAAATTAATCAGGAGACCGTCTACGGGAGAGTTTCCTTACGAGACACCCTGTTTAGATAAGCATATATTTGTTTAAGGGTTCTGACCCCCCCAATTGCGGAGGGCACCGCGACCCAAAAGATCTATTGTACCGCAAAGTCAGTTTAGCGAACCAGAAGAGGCTCAATTCTTTTGATGAAGTTGAGTATCTCACTGGTGGAGACTTTACAAATTCCATTGGAGCTAGGATTAATCTGTGGAAATGTTGTCTTCTGAAATCTTGCCATATGAAGTGTCACGTGGAGACGTGGAGTCAGCATAATCCGCAAATTACAAAAAAGTGCAAGTAACATTGAGTTGTATTTGAAAGCAAAGATGCCGTGTTAATCTCTGTTTCTTAAACGCAAACTAAGATGGAATGAAGATTTTAAAAGTTATCTTTGCCGAAAAATAAAGACATTTTTGAAGTGAAACTTGTTTACGCATAGTAGAGGCGATTTATGCGACTATGTAGAGATACAGCGATCATTACAGGCATTTAAACGAATGAATATGGAGAGTATACATCTTTTGTGTGCATGTGAACACACATTTATGTATATTCAGATCGCGAATTCAATTTAAAAATGAATTATTATCGCAATATATCCACAACGAAAACAGCAAGTACATTCCAAGTGGTATTTTTAAAAAAAATTAGATCAAAAAAATACATTTTCTTGACCTGAATATAAATCTGAACAACAACTTCATAATAAATCAAAAATTCAATAGATACAGAATAACTTCGGGTATTGTGGTACAGGCGGTTTTCTAGAAAACTAAACTCACTTGGGTAACTCTTTTTACATCAGCGTATGCGTGCTTAATCAAGCCAAAAAAGGTTATGCTGATGGAAAAATCGATAAAAGTTTGGAGGACTTTCCTGCACGAAAGCTATATGCGCAGGCGCACTGAGAGCAGATAGGATCCAATTTTTTTTTAGCAAAAAATGCTTGAATAGATACAGCACGAATATAGGAAGAAATTTGAAACAAAAAAATATTCTCATAGAGAAAGATTGGGATTTGGGAGTAACAAGAAACCGTGATGACACATGGCATCAAAAAACCGAAAGGATTAACAGTAATTTTTCACAGAATTTTTATGTTTAATTTTGGACTCTATTATCTGTAAAACCTCTAATATCCGGACATTTGTTCGCACACAAGTAATGCGTTTAAGAGTTTAACCATTCAAAAAAGTCTAAAAAATCGACAATACTCATAATTAGTAATTTAGAAAAATGTGTGGGTGCAAGAGTTTTATCGAAGAAATATGGAGTGGGGGAGTTCGATTTTATTCAAACCTCTAATATCCGGAAAAATGGTTTATCCGGAACACTATTGGTTTATTGGAACACCAAGAGGTGCATCGTATATATGTATGTACTTCTATGTTGAACCTTACGAAATTTGGATGCGTTTAATCTTACACTTTCTCTGTTCAATTCAAAATAGAAATATGTATACGGTATACCGTATACCACAATATCCAAAGTAACTCTAACCAATTTCCTGACCTTCTTTCTAGCGTAAGTGCAAATTTTTCACGTCTCTGATGTGTAGTATGAATACACAGTAATTTTTTGCAATATACCTACAAAATAAAATGTCGCCTCTTTTTGTGAATACATGCTTCAAAATGCAATTAAAAAGATCTTAATGTCAATGACTAGAAAATAAGCCCAAAAATGCGCTACCTCTACGTCACAAAAAAAGAAAAAAAATTATAAAATAAAAAAACTATGCAAAGAAAACCAACATAAAAATGATAAAAACAAGCTGGACTGGACATATTAATCCATTGACTAGGTTTTTTTTTTTTTTTTTTTTTTTTTGTGGTGGTGGTGGAGGTAAGGAAAAAGGTATAAATTACGAAAAAAATGAAATAAATAAATAATAAGTTATACAAAGAAATAATTCAAGAACTGTACCGTCAAGAACAAATTTTTCAATAGACTGTTGGACTGAGGCTAAATAGTGGTAGAAGAAAATAAAAATATGTTTTTTCTTTATTAAATAAATAAAAAATCAAAAATTGTTGTTAAGCGATAAAATAAAAATAGAAAATTAACCAAAAGCAAATAAAAAATCAAAATGTAAATGAAATTGGAATTAATGGAAACCACAAAGCATCAAAATGGTTGCATGAATGAGCTTTGTAAATAAATTACAAAAAAAATAATGAAAACAAAATTATGGGAATATCAGTAGAAAAGAGAATAAAGATTTTCCTTAAGAAATATTTAACTAAAGTTAAAAAATGTAAATTTTGTCAAATTAATAAAAGCGAATTTTGCACTTGAACCCAGAATGAATTAAAAAACAAAACACTGTGGAGAAACTATTAACTTACCCAGAAGATGGTAGTTAGATTCACGTTCATACTTGAATGTAAGACGACCGTATGAGACATGATTCAAGTTTTTGAGCCATTCAAAGAATGATACTGTGACACCACCAGCGTTGATGTACAAATCTGGGATAACCAAGATGTTGCGATCAATCAAGATCTTATCGGCTGCGGGTGTTGTTGGTCCGTTGGCAGCTTCAGCAATAATCTAAAAAGAGAGGTAAGGTACAGTCATTAATCGTTGATGTCGGATATGTTTTAAATTACAAACCTTAGCTTGAATTTTGTGGGCATTCTCACTGGTGATGACCTTTTCGACGGCAGCTGGGATAAAGATGTCGCACGGTTCAAACATTAGATTCTCGCCTTGGTATGGCTTAGCGTCGGGGAAACCGACAATGGTGCCAGTTTCATTCTTGTAATCTTCCAATTTCTAAATAGAGAGCAACAATTTGTTAAAATAGTTAATTTGAACTGATGAGTCGTTTATACAACGGATCGATTTAAAGTTGGAAAAAAAAAATTTTCTACGCAAATTCATGAAACAAAAGCTACTCGTGAGTTCTACTGGTGCGCATAGACAACAGATTTGCTGCTTATCAAAGCCTACTTGAAAGTCCAAGAATGTGAACTCCTCACAGAACTCAGCAGCGTAACACCCTCGGCTTGTTTATCGCTGCTCTATGAGGGCATTTAAAAAGGTTGGAAATGACTTCAATTTTATACAAATTACCTTTTCAATAGTAGCTCTATCATCAAGCAAAACCTTATGATTCACAGCTAATCGTAAGCAGCCAATTCATCTTCAGAGAATAGCTGTACGATTTGAATTTTTAGATTAGGTTAGGTTAGGTTGCAGTGGCTGCCAGTAACAATTACCAGCACACTTAGGCCTATAGAGGCCCATTGTAATACCAAGGATCTCGAGGATCTTTTTTCCCGTCACTCATGAGAACCAGTTAGAGCTTTAAATTAAGCGAAATAGATTTCTAACGTCTTTTTGTGCTAGGTCACTGAGTATGTTGAAGAAGTATTCTCCTAGGTGTAGGTTTCTACTACGAGAAAGAGCTGGGCATGAACAGAAGAGATGTGTTGGGCTCTCTTTTTCTCCTTCGTCTCTGCAGCTTCTACAGAAGTCATGCCAAGCCTAGTTGCATGCTTGCCTATAAGGCAGTGTCCTGTTATGACACCGATAGTCGTTCTTATATGTAGTATTTTTAGGGACAGAAGGTATTTGGATCGGTTAAGATCTAGTCTAGGCCAGATCTGTCTGGTGGCAAGGCCGGTTGTTCCACTTTCCCATCTAGCATTAGTTTTATTGACTGTGTCAAGTTTGGGTGTTAGCTGATAAGTAGCGAGAGGCATACTTACATTATTCTTATCGGGTAGAATATGTATCGTCAGCTTTACAATTCCTCGGAATTTCTCTGTGCCCCAGCACCCAGCAAAGGTGAATAACTGCTTAGCCATCTCTATAAGAGGTAAACTGCAGTTGAAGGTTGTCTTAGAAGTGAATGAGACTGATTCCAGATATTTCAAGGCTGCATGACTATCCGAAAAGATGCTAATATCGTTAAAAGCTATTACATTCCTCTTTATTCAGGACAGTGCTTCTGAAATCGCCATAATCTCCGCTTGAAACACGCTGCAGTGATCAGGGAGGCGGAATCAGAAATTGAGAGCGAATCTATCTGGTAACACACCTCCCCCTACACCATCATTTGTTTCAGAGCCATCAGTGTAGAACTGTACAGACTTATCTGTTATGGCTTCCAAGTCATCCCAAAAGGATGGACGGTATTGATTGGAGTGGCTTTGGTTCCAGCAGAATATCGCAACGTCCACCATTTGAATGCAATTTTTTTCTAAAAGGAAGTAAGTTGTGCTCCCTTTAATAAAGCAACAATCGATGGCGCACTCTTTACCCAAAAATTAAAGGAAGGTTACGTTCTAATCAACACAAGGAGCGCTCCAATTAAGTTGATTACAAGACTCCTCTAAACCATCGCTACCTATTACGTCTTTTCACTTCCTCATTCCTAAAATCAATAAGTGCTTAGAAAGTTACATCTAAATTTAAGCTCTGCCGACACGATCTGCTCATTTAACTGTACGCGATTCATCCCTTAGCATTTATCCAATTTATTGCAACAATTTCCTGTTTCTTTTCACCCTCATTGGGACACACACGTGCAGCAACCAATTGTAGTTATTTGATCATTTGCCATTTTGGCAAACATTTTAAAAAACTATGAATATCTGTCGTTTTATACCACGAATGCTACGCAATTAACACCTCACTCAGTCAAATTCAGTCTTAATTTCTACACAAAAAAAAAACTTGCTAGTTACCTTGGGGTCAATGCCATCAGGACTGAAGATTGAGCCATCATGTTCGATGATACCCACACATGTGGCACCAGCACGAACCAAATAACGGCATGTGTGAAGACCTACATTACCGAAACCTTGAACGATGAATGTCTTGCCACCCCAACCAGGTGTTGTTCCTATTATAATGCAAAGAAAATAAAAGAAAAACACGAGTGAATTTAAAATCAATAATAGCGTAGAATTGGATAAGTGCATTTAGTTTGTTCTTATGCAATCCAAATGCATAACAACTGCGACTACTCACCAATCGTACTCATGTAGTTAGCCTCATTGATAAAGTTCTCCAAACCGTGGAAAACGCCACGACCGGTGGCCGACACACGTCCATGAATACCACCTTGATTAATTGGTTTACCTGTGACACAGGCATGTGCATTGATATCTAGGTGACCAATAGTCTTGGCATATGTGTCAGCAATCCAGGACATTTCACGTTCACCAGTACCCATATCGGGTGCGGGTACATCAACACCGGGTCCAATGAATCCCTTCTTGGCCAACTCAAGGGTGAAACGACGTGTAATCTTTTCCAATTCATGTTCAGAGTATGTTTTAGGATCAATGCACAGGCCAGCCTTAGCACCACCGAATGGAACATCGACACAAGCGCACTTGAAGGTCATCAGAGCTGATAATGCTTTGACTTCATCACGCGACACATCCAAGGAGAATCGAATACCTGAAAAGAAAAAAAAACAAACAATTTATTAGATTAAGCACAAAAGTGTGTCTTACTCAGAGCACGTAAAAGTTATTATTTTAAGTAACCACGTACTAACTACGCTTGACAACAAACTTTGCCTTTGCTCACTGGGCTGGTTAATTGATTAGCTGGAACCGTCGAAAATTTATGAATTATCAAGATTTAAATGAAAATTAATGATATTCGAAAACTTCGAACGTCGTGACACGCTGACCAACAGTAAGTAGTTCATGTACGCATACAAACGTGTATACACATAATATTTTAATAGACTTTCCCCATAAGTTGGGTATTGCGGGGAATTAGATCTCATTAGTTATAAGATAAGATTATTTTGTCCGGGCATCCCATTCATAACATAGTTGTGTAATAAAAAAAAAAAACCGGCCAAGTGCGAGTCAGACTCGCGCTCAAAGGGTTCCGTAGTTTTAAGACTCCATAGTTACATACATATATTTAGTTTAAGTAACTGTTTCGTTTCGTTAACACAAAAAACGAAAACGACCCACCTCTATATTCACTTTACAAACTTATAATAACTAATATTATTCACTATGAGAAATTGGGTAAACATTAAGAACGCGGCTGAGTGTGTAGCTGAGTTCAGGGGTCTCAGGTTCGTTTCCTGGCAAAATCCGTATCGTATTTTTATTAATTTTTTTTATTTTTTTTTTTTGTATGGCAGCACAATTTTGGACAACCTTAAATTTTCCAAAATTATTGTTAATCGAATAGTGATAATTTCAGTGAAATTGGTCCAGTAGTTTACGAGTTAATGGGTTGAGAAATTGAATTTTTCGAAATAAAATTGAATTTTTCGACGTGAATTTCTCAAAAACTATAAAACTTAGGGACTCGCTATATTTTTCTTCAAAAATATGGTTAGTCACCTACGAACTATGATTTTTTCATATTTTTGACTTAAGTAGTTTCCGAGAAAAAGTTCTGGTGCTTTTTGTATGATATTTTTCACGCATTTTTGGCAATAACTCCCAAAGTTTCTAACGGAAAAAACTGAGCAAAATAGTTTTGGAATCTTTGTTTCGAGCCCTTTCGGATGATGTCCCACATGATATATTTTTCGGTTTTTTTTTTTTCGAGTTCACATTTTGCCCACCCTGTATAGTTGTTTCACAATATTTTTGAGTAATATTTTGTTCATGTATGTGGACCACCATAATGTATATGTGTGCCAAATTTCAAGTTTCTAGGAAGAACGGTTTTTGATGTTTTTATCATGACAGACATTTTTGAGTTAGAGCGAACTTATAATGGTTCCGTATTACCATATGGGTACGGAACCCTAAAAAGGTAAAACGTGCAAGACATCAGACTGCGGTTTATGTCGTACGTTTAGACACGTCAACACAATCACGGTGTTTGGTCTCTTCTAGTTGTATTACAGTGCTAGTGATTTTCCCCAGTGCATTCAATGTTTCTACTACACCATCATCACCATGCAGCCTGTCTTGTCTCTCGGACGTAGGCCTCTTCTAATAATATCCATTCTGTTCTTTTAAAATCTCGACCGGCGTCATTTGTGGACTACTGCACATTCAGAAAGCATATCCACAAAATTAACTTGTGTTCTAACCCTACCCGTAAGCCTTATACCTGCAGAGTAATGGAACCCCTTTGCACATCCATTGGCAAAATGGCGTGCGCTCAAACGAAACCGAAAGCAAACAATCGCCAGCGAAATGGTAGAACTATCTAACTTAGCCGTCCGCCCAACGAAGATGATAATCCTCCTCCTCTTGAATTGCACGCAGAGACCTCAGTTCCATAATGTGTTAATGCTAATATAAAGCTCTACTAATGTGCCCGTGCGAAAACTCTCGCAAGAGAAAATCCAACCCCCAACAACCCTATACCCAAATATCTCTATATAAAAAACAGTTCACTGACTGACTGACAGACAACGCACAGACCAAACCGCTGGACCTAAAGAGCTGAAATTTGGACAGGACATTCCTATGGTGACACAGACATCCGCTAAGAGAGGATTTTTTGAAATTCCATCTCTAAGTTGGTGAATTTGGAAGAATCCTTTTTCCATACATATAGAACTGTGTGACTAACGGACAACGCACAGACCAAACCACTCGACCTAAAGGGCTGAAATTTGGACAGTACATTC
Organism: Brachyopa scutellaris; assembly: GCA_949775065.1. Lineage (NCBI taxonomy): Eukaryota > Metazoa > Arthropoda > Insecta > Diptera > Syrphidae > Brachyopa > Brachyopa scutellaris. The sequence continues at coordinate 88,562,565 of OX459114.1, read as the reverse complement.
GTATAATGACATAGACGTCCGCTAAGGGAGGATTTTTTAAAATTCCATCTCTAAGTGGGTGAATTCGGAAAAATCCTTAATCCTTCCATCCTTAAATATAAAACAGTGTGGCTTATAGACCAAACCGCTAGACCTAAAGGGCTGAAATTTGGACAGGACATTTCTATAATGGCATAGGCGTCCGCTAAGGAATGATTTTTTGAAATTCCATCTCTAAGTGGGTGAATTCGGAAAAATCCTTAATTATATAAATGTCCATATATAAACCAGTTCACTGACTGACTCACAGACAACGCACAGACCAAACCGCCAGACCTAAAGAGCTGAAATTTGGACAGGACATTCCTGTAGCGACACAGACATCCGCCAAGAGAGGATTTTTTGAAATTCCAGCTCTAAGTGGGTGAATTTGAAAAAATAAAATTCATTAATATATATATATTAAAATTTCTGTCACTACACAGCCCTAACTCATCAATGGCTTATTGGATTTAAAACTAAAGAAAATAGTTTTTAGTCAATTCTTTTAGGATTCATTTAAGGTATAAATCATCCTTCTGTGTTATCCTGGAGCTGAGCTGTGCTCAAAACAATTCATGCGGGCGGGTAACAGTTACATTATGTATATTGTATATATCTATCCTGTACTCTCTGCACTAAAATTTACAGATTCTCAAATTTTAAAGAGTGGGGATAAACATCTGTAGGGACTAGGGAGATTTCTTACTCTCTTGTAAGCGCTCTTTTCTGCGAAAAACTAGTTTTCCGTAGTTTTTCGTTGTTTTGGGCAAGTACGGGTACAGACCTATTGTTAATTGTAAATGTGATTTAGCGATAGTCGAGGAATAAGGGAATGCACCATATTACGACGAAGAATTTTCTGGAAACTAGGAAGCAGTAGAAATCTGGAATAATATTCTCAAATACATTCATGCCCTTATGATTTGTAGGATAAAGCAAATCGTCGGTTTACAAGCAAAACTGACCAACTGCTAAAAATTAAATTTTGTGTTATTGATGGTAAGCATAATAAGAAAAACATGTAGAAAATTCTGTAAAAACTGCATGTGCAAAAAATCTAAGAGAATCGCAGTTAACATCATAAATTACAAGGGATTCGAAGAATCGTTTTCCCACGAACTACGTTTTGCAGTTGGTCAGTATTCTTGTAAGCCGACGAAATACAAATTAATTGAAATTCCAACTTATTTAATTTTATTTCATCACATTGTGGCATTGAACTAAAGAGAATAAGTAAAATAATAATTTTTTTTTCATCGCCTATCTGCTTGGTGTTTTGCACAAGCTCCCTTCGCGATATCAGAATTTGTTTCCATTAATAAAACCAGGAACGCCAATTGTTTTTTTTTTTTTGTAACTTGCTTCACCCTGCATTTCAATTCATAATATCCAAAATCGACAAATATAAACTAAATTTAATGATTGATTGTAGCTAAGCAGAGAGTAGAATTTACTATTGCTAACGTCTGCTTAAATCTTCCAACAATTTCATTTAAGAAACATTCTCACTATGTCGTTGTTACCCGAGCGCAAACCCCCTGTCGATTAATTGTGAGTTGAATTTCGCCTCATCCAACACAACGAGTAACGTATGTTTATGTTATTTTGGTTTGGATAAAGTCCAACTTTTAGCTAAAAATAGACACCCACATATATTTTCAACGTCTCTGAACGATTCGAGTCACACGGTCTGGACGAGTTGAAAACAAAAAAAAAAAACATTTCAATTCATGTGCAAGTTTTAATTTCATATTCATTAATATGAATTCATACGGTTTCGGATGATGAATCACTCATTCATGTCACAATTACATAATAAGCGTACTTTGTGTTTATGTTACAGAAAATAAAACTAAACCATGCTGAGATAGTGACTGCAAGTGTAAGCCATCGACTGTGTATTTATCCAAATCAGAGATACGATGATATCCAGTATCTACGATAAGAGTTCTAAAAAAAAGCGGAACCTTCTATACTTTTCGACCATTTGTTGGGGACCTAGAAACAGAACAACGAAAAATATACGAAAAACTGAATGATATGGCCGCGTAATTGGCATGGCTCGAGTGGTTCCGTCGAATGTTGCTTATCGTATTATCTCCACACTTATCTGCATTTTGTGTGTTTATTTTATAAATACTACTACATTCGGTCGTAAATACTGTCTGTACTGTGGGCCCGGTCACTGAACTTGCATTTCAAGTGGCTGCACTCGTGGATAAGTTCCGAGCAAACTGTCTTGGAAACTGTAAGAAAATTAATAATTAAAAAAATATCGTATATTGACACAAAGATAAACTAAAACCTTTCGAAAAGACTTCAAAGGGCAAAAGTCCAGTGTCCCATATGCATGTATATCCGGAGTGTAAGCGAATGGATAAATCATATTAACGATACAATGACAAACTCTACGAGCTACACAGCTACATCGATATGCACAGTATTCATCGGCTAAAGAGCATACAGAGCGAATGGACATCTAAGCTCCAGCTCGAAGTGTCTTAGAATCCACTCCGGTGGGAAAACATCTTAGTTGGCGCGACTTATTACATGGGAACCACCACCAGCTGGAACCAATTATTCAAAGATTGTGTTAACTTGACAAGCTGGCCCAGGTACACCCCGGACTTAAGTGCTAGCCAAAGAAGATGAAGGCATGCTTAATTTTTCAAACCACTTTGATGTAGACTTAAGTTTAATTAGCAAGCAGAGCAAATGGTCACCCTGGATGAGCAGTATTGGAAAAATTCGAGTGAATCGACGGCTAGAGACTGTGAACATGTTTTCATCGTCGCTTAAAGAGCATACAACCTCAACACAACGATTCCAGTTTGATTTATGTAGCTCAATCCTCCATCTAAATAATAGCGCCATCGAAGGCAAAGTCAAGAACCATACGAAAACATTCCCTGCATTTCATTCTACGAAATACTTTTTTATTTTATTGGTTACCAGAACTTTTTGAAGTAGGGTAAGTTAAGACATTCAAATGAAGATAATTAAATATATGGCACAATCCTCTTGCTATAATTCTCTACAAATCGAAAACTTTTATTACATCATTTTACATATCTACATGCAAATGTGAGCTATAAAATTCAATATACAAACAGAGAAAAAAAAAACAATCATTATCGTCATTAGACGCATTTAACTACTAGATAGTGCCAAGAAATTACCTTCAACTTGAATTGGAGGTCAAGAAACGTGGTCGACACAGTGACCGTTTGAATCATTTTATAGCTGTTGTTTTTTTTTCTTAGCTTTTTCTAATTATACCATAATATATAATTATTTACGTAGCTAGCTGAAGGCGGGGCTCGTGACGTCAATAACAAGCCTCTTATTTTCTTTTTAGAGGTGTTGATGATTGTCTATTCTATCAAATGACGTCTATAAAAAAATTATCAATTTTATTGTATTTCTGAGAATTATTTCAGCATTCTGAACATTTTGTTTTACATTGCAGATTTTGTGACTAGATTATTTTTTTAAAAATGAATTGTGCGCATGTTTTAAATGTTAACAATCCACTTATCTACTCAAGCGGACTGCTTTTTTTCACGATTTCAAAATACTTCCTACTACGCGCAAAGATGTTTAAGATCAACTGCATATGACCGCGCATTAGCTGTTGTTAACTGTAAATCATAAACAAGGACAAAACTTTCAATAATACACAACTCTCCACTTATCCTGCACACCACCCAAAGAGTTAGTTGGAACCTAACATCTGAGTTTCCTATCACTACGCCGATCTGTCTGTCTCTCGTTCTTTTCCTTCATGTGCTCGCACTGTGTTAAAACATTATAAGGGTATTCATCATATCCCCTTTAGTGTGTGTAAACTATGAACAAAAATCATACATATTATGTACATATGTATATATTTCAAAAGTTAAATAGCAATTTGAGATGTATCTTCTTTCTTTCTTAAGGTTGCGATACAGTCCGGGGTGAACCAGGGCCTGCTTCTCGCAACCATTTGAGTGTGAGTGTAATATTTTTTTTACACGAATGGAAGGGACCTACAGTTTTTTGCTGACTTCGAACGGGAAGTTGAGAAGCTCCTCTTGACAAATGATACTCTTTGAATGCTTGTCAGACATTCGAGAGTGGTGGCACCGTGAAGAAACGTATATGTAAGTGTTTGCTAGCATTGCGTAGTAGTCCAACGCACTTACTACTACACTACGGTGCTCACGACACAAACTTTTGACAATAGAACCAAGGCCATACCAAATGTTATCCAAGACCATCACACTCATTAGCGGACATCTCGCATTAACGGAAATCTTTTTGGAGAACAAATTTCTAATTTCTCATACAAAATCCGTTCTTATAAACGGACAGCTCTCATAACCGGACAAAAAACTCCGGTCCCGTGGCTGTCCGCTTAAGTGAGATTTCACTGTATCTATGTATATTTGGAATTCAGTTCCTTATTGTTTTAATCAAACGTCGGCCACAGTATCTTTTAACAAAAATCCAGCAATTTTGGCATGTTTACTTTGCACTTAAAAAAAATGAAATTTAATAATCTTTTATTCACCATTCCTAATTCATTTGCAACAGCCACTCATCACCGTCCTCGTATAATTCTTTTGACTGAAATTTCTGGGCAATCAGTCCAATCGTTCAATAGCTAAATCATTGCATACAAATAACTGGGAAAACCTGTTTTAAGTGCATAAAGAAATTCATAAGATAATTTTTGCACTCAACGTTAACTGATTATTATATTCTGCAGAGATTCAACTTAATTATACACATTGATCGACATCTCACATCCTCCTTTCAATAGAAATAGGAGAAGAATAAAGACATACAAACATACATATTTTACCTATGTAGCTAGAAAAAAAAATTTGATTAAACATTTTATCAAATTTCAAATCACTTCTCTAATCGCCAATCAATCAAAATGAATCAATTAAAGTAGAATGATATATTGTGAACGGAAATTTTGTTTACGGCCAAATTTGTTTGTTTAATCTTTACCACTGTCGTTGAGTCAGTAGACAAAAAGAAAAAAAATAATTGCTTAGCCTTTTTCGGGGACTGTCAATTTGAGTATTTTTGGACTCAGAAAGCTGTATATTGCATCGACCGTAATAGCCATTGGTTTTAAAGCCGTTCGTTTATTATTCTCGTATGGATGTACATAGCACCTGATGTGATAAGTTATTTGTCATCAAATTTGTGTTTGTTTTCTGGTCGTCATTAGCGACAACAATTAAACCGCTTTATTATTGTCAACTGTGCTGTGGTATAAGTTCTATAGCGGCTATAATTGAAATCAAATTGGATACGCATTCACACATAAAAGGATCGGTTAAAGTTCGAATTGTTTACAGCAGGTGGTAAAATTTCATTGCCGGTAGATAACGCGTCCCGTTCTATTTTAAATGTCTTTTTAAATAATATCTTCCACTTGTTGCTAAGCACACACTGCGACATTCAAGGTTAAAGTAGATATACATTCGCATATACTTATATACCAACAAATAAAAATCTTACCAAAACAAAAACTTCTAGATAAAACAAAAATTGAAAACTCAAAATATGCCCCTCCATTTCAGCAGATAAGCATAAGCACTTGAAGTAAACAACCCGCCAACAAGACATAATTAGCACGTAGCTGACAAACAAATTGTCCAAAATTAATACAAAAATGATCCTCTGTCGAATTTTAAATACCAGTTCTACTTCGTTGATAATCTGCCGTTCTAATTTCGTAACGGACATGTGTTGCCTCTACCCCTCAGATAATATTTGCTAAAATAGACCATATCACGCCCCTTTGCGAGCCCCCACAGTAGCTGCTAGCTTACAGTATATGACGAAGGGTCGGCAAATCATACCGCTTAAATAAATAAAAACATACATATATACAAACATATGTTCATACGAATATACATATGTATATTTATTGGCCAAATAAAATAAATGTGACCAACAACTTGTTTGGATTTATGTAGTTGTTTTTCTTTTTGCAGAAAAGATAAGATGGTGGTGAATAAAAACAAAATAGCAAACAAATTGCCAATAATAAAATATACAATTAATTTGTTAGGATAATGAATGATCAAACCTATATTTTGACTAAGAACAACGCTTTCACTGGTACTTAACTTAAAATGGGCCTATCAATGAAGTAGTTTGTTGATCAGCGCACGTGATACTATGGTGTGCTTAAGCTGGTGGTTGCCAATGTACTTCATTATTATCAAAGTTTATTGGTCTGTAGACTGGTTTTTATTTTTCAGTTTTTATAAATTGTTGCTAGTCTGGTGTTCTGCTGTTGAGAGTGCCGATAATATTTTATGTTAACTGGGAGCCTCATCTATTGAATATATTTTGTAATAGAGCATAAAAGTTGCTTCAGAAATGTTATAGTATTTGCTTTTATTTTAATTTAATGTGCGTATCACGTTCCTGGTGGGTGACAATTGATTAACATGTTTGTGCACTTGTTTCAACTGAATGTCTGCCAGTATATTAAAATGAAAAAAAAAACACGTGATTAATTAATTGTTGCACACATGATCCTATTTAATTGGACGAGTAAATGCGTCACTTGACTTCCAGATAAAACAGAATACAGTATGGGAATCATTTACATTTGACGTATACAAATAATTAACTGGGGAAAAAGAAATAACGGCTTTAAATTTGATAAACATCATTCGACCGATCAGTCAGATGATATCTATATAATTTCGCTCATTTAAATAAAATGCTTTTTAAGAGAATTCAAAATGTCTTCCACGTAAAAGATTTTTGAGGTAGATACCAATTACATCGATAATCTTTCAATGGGGTTTTACATAGATATAGTCAAAGGACTCTTAGCAATGCCAACTTTTTTTCATTTTTAAAAACATGCTGAAAGTACTTTAAAATAGGCAATTCACATTCCTATAACATTCAACAGACACTCAACATTAACCACTTGTATCGATATTTATCGACATCATTCATTCACAAGGACCTAATTGAGTAAAAAGACAATGCATTCTGTTGTCCTTTCGAGATGAGGACCAATGGTACTTGCGGCGGTATCATACATATTATGCATAGGAAAACTATGCTACCACTCTAGTTAGTTGCCTTATTTCTTGCATATTTTTCAGATAAGTTCAATCTTAAGTTTGTTGTTAGGTGTTACAAATTGCTTAACAATAAACAAAAATTGCTTAACAGTGAATATCCTAAATTCAACATAATATGTACTCGTAAGTTAAACAAACATAGTAAGTACATAGGAACTCTCCTTGAAAAAAAAACTGGTGATGAATTTGAAATGTAATAGTTAACGGTTTGAAATAACCCATATTATCTCTCTCTTATTTGGGCTTTGATGCAAAAGGCATAAAATCATAAGTTTATTTATACCTAGTTAAATTTAGATAGTTATACTGAAAGTTTGCAACTTATTAATAGTTTGTTACCAAGTTAGTGGATGACGGCACAAAGCCGATTTTTAATAATTTGGAAAGTTTCATTTTGCATATATACTCGGCTCTCGCAGGAATTGCGGCGATGAATTTATATTCCTTCTAGCTGCGCCCGGCTTCGCCCGTGTACTAAAACAGTCGCGTTACTTATTAGGCAAAGTAATGTGTTACAATACTCTTCCCACGTCAAACGTCAAGTATTTTGCCAACTCCGAACGGCGAGTTGAGAAGCTCAATCGTGACAAATGATACTCTTTGATACTTGTCAAACATTCGAAAGAGGTGGCACCGTGAAAAAACTCTTTTATGTGTTAGACCCGGCTAAAAGTTGAACCCGGGCAGCATTGCATGGTAATCCAACGCACTAACCACCACGGCACGGCGACCAAGTGTACACCAATAGGGATAAAAAAAATTAACAGTATGAACAAATGCTCTCTAAATACTGGGGAAAATATTAGGAAGCTTATAAAGCGCAGTTAGTTCAAAAACTGAACTCTCTGCGCACTGATTTCAGAAAAGAATTAAAAAGAATTTCTGACTGAAAAGAGTGGAGATGAGGTAGTAGAGCCGACATTGTGGTACTTTGAGGCGATGCAGTTTCTCAAAAACCAAGAAGAACCGTGCACGTCTCAAAACAGTATCCAAACAATAGACGAAGGCGGATCCCACTCTTTCATCCATCTGCGCTTTTTCTTTGTGTTAAGCAATCGGCCAGTACAATAGCCACACAACAAATTTCAATATCACTCAACACGTTTTCTACACAAATAGCAGCCGACTAAATTATTGGGGAAAATATTATATCGTCTAGGGCACAAAGCAAATAATATTGCACAATAATATTGTGCGTCTAGGGGCCGCTTAAGAGAGTAACTGAAATTTTAAAACTAAAACATTGTGCAGATAGACAACTTTTTACGTGGATATTCCTTAAATATATACATTATGTACATATATTGGTGAGTTCATAATTGTAAAAATTTGGCTGTAATTTACCACAGCAAAATCTGTATAGGTACATTTATGAACGCAACTTCTGCACTAGTCATGTCGCAGCCGTTTAGCAAAATAAAATAAGCAGCAAATTTGCAAAACGACAGCGGTAATTTGACATTTATGAACACAAGAGATGCCGATACGTTTGCAATCACAGTACACATAGATATGTTATGTACTATGGTTCGCAATGGTAATGCTATTTTTCTACATTTGTGAACGCAATATCTGCATTGCTGCTGTTTCTCTTACAATTTAAACTCAACCTATGTGTCGTCGGAAAGAATAACAGAATAGATGAATACTGTAGTAATTGCATTCGCAAAAGAACTATCGGTCGTTCTCAAACAAAAAACAAAGTACGAACATCTGTGCGAACAGTAGAGTAATAGTTTTACTTAATTGTTTGTAAAAACTTAAAAAAATCATATGATGTACATAATATGAACATACATACATACCTATGTATGTATGATAATCTTTTTTTTACGAATTTATTATTCAAGACAAACGGGTGGGCAGTGTTCTGTTTATTTGAATGGTTTTGTTTACTAATTTTTTACAAAGAAATTTGTTATTTTTTTTTCTAGGTAGGTATAAATACTGGCAGAGGCAGCTACGCAATAATATTATTTTTATTGTTATTCTTTTTCATATTTATTAAAACATGTTTGTTTACATACACTTATTTCAATTTCTTTGAACTATAATCGCTGTTAAAAATGATGCAACTATACGATTCCCTTCATAACACCGTCTTGTTTTAAGCTAAATTTGTGTTTATTTAGTTCTTATCTCGTCTGAACACAAAGATAATACAAATGAAATAGAATTACTTTTGCTTTCCAATGTGACACTTTGTCAAAACGAAACTCTTACATAAATTTTAAGTAAAAGATAAGATTTTTAACTTTTAACAAACCCCCCACGGAGTTGCTCCTCATATCAGTGCTGATTAGAAATATTTTAATCTTTATGCGAGATGTAAAAAAAAAGTTGGGTAAAAAAACACGCAATTTGTTACTAAGTCGCCACGATTCCCTAAATCTACAAACTGTTCTACTGATAATGACAAAAGCAAATATACACGTCCTCAAACCTTGTTTAAATGATAACAACATCTAAGGTACCTATTATTAATTTGTGTGTTAATTTGCTTTTTTGACCAAATTGATTAGAATCACCTGCATTAGACCAACTACGTTAATTGCTGGATAAATCATTAATACTTTATTTTGAACCTAAACGGGTATTGATGTTATAATTTGATTAACATATTTCTATTGTTGCTACAGGCACAAGCGGGAAGGTTTAGAAAAACATTTTAATCTATTTGCTTAAGTATGATCACCCGATCGATAATAATCGATGGCTTGTATATAGATTGTGTAAAAAACATTCCAAGGTGTTATTCTTCGACCTACGTAATCTTGCTGGCAATTCATTTATTTGTAGGGTATAAAATATAACTTCTTTATGCGACGAATTACACATAACATAGTATGTATTATGTACATATGCACTTAGTATGCCTTTCTTACCGAATACCATTGTAACATGATAATATTTGTGGTTATGTAATGAAAGATAAGATTGTAAGTAGATGTACAAGCTGTTAAACTAATAAAAGAAACAAATTTAAGCAAGTTATTTTCGTTTCAAATCAGTTGTTTTTAAAATTCACCAGAATATTCAATTCCTGTATACATACATACTTAATCATCCGCCAATAGATACTAGATAAACTGCGTTAACAAAAAAAAGAATGAATAAACGGTTTAGCATACCTATTAACTAGAATATGAAACTTTGGGGATTAATAAACCGACTGTGCACAGTTATGATTATTAAACTCATGATTATGATTATTATACTTTTTTATTAAATGATTAAAAAAAAGAAAGATTTTAATATGACAATACTATACTACAAACCACTTGTGCTCGCCGTTCTTCAAAAATAGGTACCCATGGATTTAGTTTTGCATTGATGTTCCGACTTGGAAGATTTTCAGTTTCTTTTATTTCCCCGTACGAACTTTATTCTTTAAGTTTGGTAACATTAAGACCAATCATCGTCATTACCAAAGAAAATACGTAGTTATAAGTTCAACGCCTGTTTTTGCACCCAATCGGAAATTCATTGCGTCAATGAATAAACCTTCTAGTTCGTTAAGAAATAAGAGCAGATCACATGCAAAACTATCGGTCATTTGAGCTTCTTTTAAGACGTTTACGATTAGTGCTTAAAGATATTTGTAAATGAATAACTCTCTGAATTTTAAATTTACATATATCGATAACTTGCGTTTTGTTCAAAACCGATTTAATCGTACGTGCATCCAAAAAATGACTAATAAAATACCTTCTCAAATAACTCATTTAGAAAATCAAACAAATCTTTTATTTCTGGATTATTAATCTTTATCCTCTTAGCACATTTGTTAAGCATTCTTTTCGTGTTCATTTGACTTGATGAGTGCCATAATGAGCCAATAATAAATTAAGAAAAAAATAAACTTACACTTTGGAACATGGAAAAAAATTATGTACCATTCGATAAATGGTGTTGGGGATATTAGCATTTGAAAAAGTAGGTTCTATTGGATTATATTCATTTACGGCGCGGGAACTACAGAACAGGAATCGCGAAGCTAAATCAACTGAAATAAATAAACAATCCACTGAAGTGTGTTTCAAAGTACAAACTAGAACCGATCAATAGGCAAAGCAAATTTATAATTTAATTTTTTTCATTTAAAATCACTTGTTGAGTTCCGCTTTTAATTGGATTGGGGTAAAGAGGACTTGCATCACTTTCGCAGAGCTTTTTTCCCTCAATGAACTTTGATTTTTTTTATAAAGCAAAATTACATAACCACAACAGAATTCAGAAAAGAAAAAAAAAACAGGTCACCGAGGTGGGAGGGTACAGTAGATACCTCACCGACTCATCGATTATTTATGTTGCGATTCCTTCATATTCAACTATATATTTATGTACATGTCTATTTACTTACCTCCTTTAGTTGGAACACGATGGGTGCTGTGCTGGGCACGATAGCCTGTAATCATTTCATAGTCTCCAGAATCACGACGCAGTGGGAATGCAATCTCAATGATATGGTCACATGGTTGCATAAGCATAAGAATGCCTGTAACCTTCTTTCTTTTCTCTTCCTCTGAGATTCTTCCCTTCATGTCATCGATTAGACGACTTTCGGCGATTTGGCAGCCACGATGGAAGAAATACTCTACCATGTCGAAGAACCGGGGATCCTTAGCAGTGGGAACATCCTTTAGACGATCGGGGATCTGATGTTCTGCATAGCCACGCGTTTGCAATGCAGCAGTGGGCAGGGCCTTGACGAGGGTGGACACCTCCTGCTTGACAGCCGAATGCCGAGCTAAGTTTTTTAAGTGATACATTTATTTTTCTTTGTGTAGTTTATTGATGTAAAACTATATAAAATTACAGTCCTTTGCACAACCGTTTGCTGACCGACCCCGAAACGAACTGATGGAATGGCGAATGGTAAGAATTATTTTATTGCAATTTTGGTAGTGGTAGAATTTTAAAATACACTGCCGCTTAACAAAAGAACAGTGGTGGTGTGTGTGCCACTGCTAGCTAGCTAATTATGTATTAAATATTGTTTTTCTCACTGTCGCAGTCGCTGCTCGAAATGTACCTATTGTTACTATTTGTTACTTTAACACTAGAATAGGAAAAAAAAACAACTTTCTTATCTATGCCTGTGGATGTGTAGATGTCGCAAGCAAAATAGTTCAAAACTGCGACCGCGCAAGAATTTTGGGTGAGCTGAAAATCGCAAAGTATAGTATACACTGGTGAGTTTTAAAGAGCTATTTGTCCAAAAAAAAAAAAAAACAAAAAAATAACAGGCGGAACTGGTAGTGTTGAGTTTTACCCGGTAGATTTGACAATTTACCTTTCATTTACATCGGTTGCTGCCAGACGCAAATGCCACCTAAGATGGATGCGTTCAACTTCGATACAAAATATTTTCTAGATGGTCTGCAGCGCAGCAGAATACATAATACGGTAAAATGTCAAAATTTCTGTAGTAGATTACTACAGCCATGGCAACTTTTACACGATAGCCGGAATGGTTAGGAGAGGCTTGCATAGTGCCCTCTCTATGGATCCTCAGTCCTCAGGTGCTAAAGGCCCCGACCCATAGACCGCGTTGACGGCATTGAGTTGAACGTTGACGAACGAGCATAGAATCCGTCGCATATCAACGCTGAGAGATGACAGATGATATTGTGCTATTTCAATGAAAACAATGCCGATGTGAAACTGTCAAACGTCAATTAGCATAGTCCTGCCAAGTCACTGTTCAGCGTTTTTTTTCTCATTTTCCGCTAAGCCTATATAGATTTGAAAAAAAACACGCCTTATGTCTGTTTAGTATCTTTTTTGGCACACGAAATTGATATCTGTCAAATGGTAGAATCCTCTCAAAGAGAGAGAAATCCTCTCAAAGACAGAAAACTTGCACAAAAGTTAACGAGCGCTTTCCAAACAATACTTGGTCAAACCTATCAATTTGTTTTTGTTTTCCGCTAACAATGAAGATTATGACATTTCACAAACTGTCAGATGGCTGGTTTGACAGAGTTTGCTCGGCCCACCCCGAGAAATAGGTCTTGCAGAAAATACATCGCAAGCTGAGAGCCAAATGAGAGTAAAAAAAATTGAGAGCCATGCAACTGTCATGATTCTATGTAGTTTACATAGAACTTTGGAAAACTAGCATGTTACCAAACAGACCTAGTATTTTCTTTTCAAACCGATGTCAGCTGATTGTTAACAGCGATGACAGTTTCTCTAAATTCTCTCTATGCTTTCAGCATTTAAAATGCATACTCTCAATTTGTGAATGCGTGAACTATAATATCTATCAAACACTTGTGCTTGAATAAACAAACAGCAGCAGCAGTACACATGCACTTATTTACCTCTTTTCACAAAAATCCTCGAAAAATTCAAACCGAATAATTGATTTTTGTTTTAAATTTCTGTTTGCATTTAAAACGTCAAAATTCCGCCGCTAAATAAATGTACCGGACATTAAATGGCTGGCTAAAATTTTGTGGAGACATATCCTATGCAACTACCTATTTAACGAACATTTTAGCATGAGCGTCGTACACTAGGATAAATTTCGCAGTGGAATTTTATCTTTGCGTTTAGCAACGACAAATTTTGTATGAAACATTTAGTTTAGTGCGAGCACCGTACTAGCCTTAAGGCGTGTTTTTTCGTAGTCTATAGGCGTATTTTTTTGGTAATCTATACAGCCATATATAATCTAGACGGCCTTCGGCCAAACCATATAAGGACTTAAGTCAAACTTAAAGTTAAGAAAATGTAAATTGTATTTATTTTTGAAGTCAATAAATCTATCTATCTATCTATCTATACAGCCTTAAAAAAGTATGTGTTAAAAAAAAGCTCCTCGGTGATTTGGAAGCACTATGCTAATTGACATTCGACATGGCCGTGTGTCAATTGCGTTAAATTTTTATCCACTGGCTAATATTTGACGTTTCTACCAGAGGTGGATAAAATTTTAGCTTTTTGCTGTGTCGATTGGATTAAATGGGATTTTGCTTAGTGCTATTTTTCATTAATTTCCCACTAGAATTGAAAAACTTCCCTTTAATTTTATTCACATCACATTTTATTATGACTAAAATTACAAAACTTTTTTCCCAGTTTTAAATAAAAAAATAACATAAAAACCATAACTTATAATTATTTTCCGTGTTAATGCTTTTGTTTGTAAATTATATGTAATTTGTGTACATGATTGAACAACAAAATAAATAAATAAATATTTGGCTTTAGCAGTCCTAGGTAGAACCAAGCCTAACTTCCCGCAACCATTTGTGTGTGCGCGTTATATTTTTGCATGAATGGAAGGGACCTACAGTTTTCTGCCGTCTCCGAACGGCGAGTTGGGAAGCTTTACATGACAAATGATACTCTTGAATGCTTGTCAGGCATTCGGAAGAGGTGGGCGCTGTGAAAAAGACGTTTAGGTGTGTGTGGCGGGATTCGAACCCAAGACCGCTGGCTCAGTAGTCCGACGCACTAACCACTTGCGCTACGGTGCCCACAACAAAGTTCGTCATTTGTTAATGGAAAATACAAAGATACAAATTTCACCAATCAAAATTATTCAAACTATCAATTCACTTGTTTTTACACGATATTGCTCATATGAATTACCTTTTTTATAAAAAAAATATTTTCAACTGGTTTTTACATAATTTTCACAATGGGTAGTTCTCCCATCGTATGTGAACACTAGAGCACTATATTTGTCCACCGACATACGACTGGGAAAACCGAAACAAACACAAAAGCTCTCGTCGTCTCTCTCATCCCTTCATGGGTATATATAGATGTCAAACATTAGCCACAGGATAATTTTTTATACAGCTCCAGAGCCGGCTAATTTTTTGAAGTCTATATTCACCTCACTAGCGTCAAAAATTAGCCAGAGGATAATATTTTAACGCAATTGGCACACAGTCTAAATTTTTTTTTTTTTTTTTTTTTAAATATTTTTTAATGAATTACATTTTTCTCTGACTTCTAGTATTTCTTCCTCACTTTTCCACTTGTTTTCCAAACTCCTTTGCATAGCATCACGTTTTCATCGCCGCAATTGTTTTCAAATTTGTCACTTACATGTCATATTTGACATTTTCGATAACATTTCGATAACAATCGGTAGAAAATAGTTTGGTAGCACATTTGTTTGTCCAGGCTAAGGGTAAGGACATAAGACTTGATAGCTATCTGGATCTCGTTATTCTATATACGAAAAAAACACGCCTATAGATTACCAAAAAAAAACACGCCTATAATTAACTTTTCTCAATACACAATGTACAATATTTACCGCAATAGGATTTCGTACCGTTGTATACCTACCGCGTACCGCTCCGGTGTGTGAGCTCCTCTGCGAGAAATCGGCCATACACAAACCGAAATTTTTTTTGAAAATTTTAAACATAATTTTAAATACCAACAAATTGACACATCTAACTCTTAACTTAGATATAGATGGTTGGATGGCTGTCATGTGTCATGTAATCGTTAATGCAGCGCAGTTCGGTGCGATCAATTTTTACTAAATATTTCATTTGTTTAGAAAATTAATAAAAACCAAATTAATTGTGCATTAATTTTTTAAACATACAAAGTGTATAATTCGTTGAGCACATTTATTCATGTTAAAAATTTAAAATTAATTCATACAATTAGAATATTACATGCGTTACACTCATGTGTACTTAATTGCAAATTGAATTTTTCCAATTGATTTCCTTTAATTACGCGCTGTTTCTTACAACAAAAAATGCATCTATAGGCAAAATTGTAAATGAAATAAATCAATAGCACTTTTATCTGAAATGGCCAAAAGTAGAAGCACGGTTTACATAGCCTTCGAGGACGAAGATGTCACTGAGAAACATAGGAGTTTAATGAATAGCACAGTTAATAAAATCGGCGGAAGTCCAGTAAGTAAATCAACTTTATTGCATAATGGCAGGACTAAAGTATTGTATTGTTTTTTTTTTTTTTAAGGACTGGCCCGTAGCTGATATTAAAGTTCCAAACTGTCCACTCTGTAGTTCTCTTCGTCCACTTATTGTGCAATTGTACGCTCCTTTGGATAATTCTCAGTTTCATCGTACCTTGTATATTTTTGCTTGCTTAAATCCTACTTGCTCTAGCAGTTCCAAGGGCTGGCTATGCTTACGTACACAAAACTTGGACACATCCAATTATGATATTGAATCTGGTGGAGCCATAGGTAATAAGAATAAAAAAGCATCCGGCCAAAAGATGTCCTGGTGTAGTGGCGTCGATGATTGGGGTGATGATGTCGATGACATCAATCATAATGAAGAGAATGGAAATGTGATAAAAATGGATAACTCACGGTTGTCAGATGATGAGGACGAAAGTAACTCAATGGAGAACGACCTTATATGTGCCATCGACAATTTGGATGTAGACGATAGAAATGCAAATTGTGGGGCACAAGGTGCAGCAGTAGGTGCGTTTGGTACGGTTAACGTGCAAACAGTTTGTGCCGAAATCGAGGGTGAAGAATCGGATATGGTTTTGGTTGAGACACCCAAAGTTCCAGAACGTGATCTAATGGCATTGCTTATGGAGAGCACATTGGTTCCTTTAAAAGTAACCGATCCGACATTAAGGAGTTTCTTTTTGGCAGTGGAGGAAGAGCGCAGCAACTTGTCGCCTACAAATTACTTTGGTTTAACTGATCATGTGAGGGATCTATATCAGGAATATAAGAAGCGTGATGACCCAAATTTTATTTCAAGTCCACTTACTCCGCCGTCGCCTGGAAATGGCAGCGGTGGTGGGGGAAGTGACGGTGATCAGGAATTGTACGAAAAAGGGGTCCCAGCACATGGAGACGTTATGTTTCATAACTTTTTGTCTAGCATTCAGGGTAATCCTGGTCAGTTGTTGAGGTAAGGATGTTTTTTTATTTTTATTTAGTCAAGACTTTTAAAATATCTCCCTCTCAGATATTCACGTGACGGCCATCCACTTCTTATAGCTCCTCTAAGTGAACCAGTACCGAAATGTCCAAATTGTGGTGGCGAGACTGTATGCGAAGTACAAATTCTCTCTACGCTCATACCGAAACTACGAATGCAACAAAATGATGATGCTGCACCAATTGAATACGGTAACGTGTTGGTATTCACATGTCTTAATAGTTGCTGGGATACCCCCGACAAAATGCGTTACGAAAATGTCATCGTCCAAAAGGAAATGTAATCCGTTGATATGTGGTGTTATGATTTTTTTTTTTTTTCAAACTAAATCGGTACCTATGAGTAGAAAGCTAAGCGTAACTTAACTAGTCATTTATTTTATATCTATTTTCTCTTAAATGTGCGTATAAGCTGATAGATTGTTATTGCACATTTTTACCATCCACAAAAGTGGAGAGAATTCTTAAAGAAAATTGCACCGTGAAAGTGCTTTGTCAATTACAGTAGAAGTCAAACATAGAAAACCACTAACATTTTATAGACAAACCATTTTGATTGAACATATCCTTTATTTAAAAAAAACACCAATTGAAGTTAGTTATAGTGGGTACAAAATATGAGGCGTGTGTGTATGATGTTCCCACTAACGATAAATGTGCAACGATAACCTGGCGGTGTATATGTATATGTATATGTATACTTTTATTGAGACTTTCTTTTTTTTTTACAGAGAATATAATAATAGTACATTTTTTTTTTTTTTTTTTTTTATTTTAATTACCGACTTAGGATTGGTCTGGCTTATAAATATAGATTATTAATCGTTATCCAAATGGAGGAAGGCTTATAATTATGATACTTTTAGTATTTAATTTATTGTTATAACATGTTTGCTCAAAAGGAACATTGACAGAATATGTGTGAGATAAACTTAAAACTAAATAACAAAATAACAAAAGAGGGAGACAAGGAGATTGGTCACAAGGCCAGTAATACCAAATCGGCGTACAAAAGCGGCGAACAATACTCTAAAGAAAGTGATTAATACTAATAACTTATAATAATAATAATAACATATCTAATTTTTTTAAACGGAAACAGAAAAATAATCATGCAGCAAGTTAATTTAGAGATATAATAGAAAATTAAAATACATAATTAAAAGTATAATATGTTATATACATATATAAAACAATTTTTTTTAATATATAAAGTATATACATACATAAAAATTAATTTTAGAATGAACAATCAAAGAAAATTCATTTATACAATAATAATTAATACAAAGGAAGTGAGCTCAAGTGTTTACAATTTAGGATGAAGGGTAGCTATAGGATGTTGATCTCCGCAATGCTTAACTCATCCCCTGTACGTTTCTAAACTACTTCTTTTATAAAAGTCAGCTAAGAATGAATTGTCTTCTCTATTCACGAAAGAGTCATCTGATCGCTGGTTTACCAGACTTATTGGTGAGATATAATATCGGTCATTTACCGAGTAATCTATGTTACCATTAAATAAGTTTCTGAGTATGGGATTTTCATGTCGACTTAGGTTAGGTATTCTTAATCTGGCTAAGCTAACCAGATAGCCAAGTAAAGGTATAACTTTTGAATCATTGTATATGATTTCATTTTGATACCATTTACCAGACGGTCGTCTGTATTTAGAAATACATTTCCTAAGGATACTTCGTTCAAATTTTTGCATTTCCTTTGCGACACTTGGTGAGATCTGGAACCAAATTAAGAAACCATAGGCAATAATCGGTCGAATAAGTGTTTTGTAAAGCAACAATTTTGTGTTTATTTCTACGTCGGCTGAGCCTAACAAAAATTTCAGTTTGGCCGCAGCTGCTTTACTTTTTTTAAGAGAATCTCTAGCATGATAGTTCATTCTCAACCTTTCGTGAAGAGTTATTCCCAGATATTTTATTTTCGATCTAAGTGGTAAAACATTGCCTTCAACTCTTAAAGATAGTTGCTTACTCTCTCGTACTGCAAGGTGGTGACCTTTCGGTGAAGCATTCCTAAAGCAAATTAATTCGCATTTGTTTGGGTTAAGGTGGATGCCCCAGGATTTGTAAAATGGCAAGATTATTTCTAGGTGTTTTTTAACGCCATCAAGGGCTGAATGAGGTCTCTCATGCGAGTCAAAAATGATAGTGTCATCAGCATACAAAATGGATTTCGATGTCTGGAATACCGTAGGAAAGTCAGAGATAAATAAATTGAAAAGAAAAGGTCCGAGGATCGAACCCTGGGGTACCCCAGATGCAACTGTAACAGGCGAGGAAATTTCGTCCCCAAGGTGGATCCTGAGTGTTCGGTTTGATAGAAAATTTTTAATCATTTTAGTGAAGTGTGGAGAGAAATTTAAACCAATAATTTTTGAGATAAGGCCCTCATGCCAAACAAGGTCGAATGCTTTTTTGAGGTCCAAGGAACATGCGACGGTACATTTCCTATCCCTGAGGTTCGTGAGGATTATGTCCTGAAGGTGAAGTAATGCGTGCTCTGTTGAGTGTTTCTTTTTAAATCCGAATTGTTCGAAGGGAATAATTTCCTGATCTCTTACGAAATCTTCGATTTTTAGTAAGATGATTCTTTCTAGAATTTTACCTAAATTGGAAAGAAGGGAAATGGGTCTGTAGTTATCAATATCGTTGGAACTGTTTTTCTTTTTCAGGGGAATAAGTTTAGCTTCTTTCCATTGAGATGGAAAGTAACTATTGTTGATGCAATTGTTCATTATTATGGTTAGACTTTTCGGTAGTGTTTCTCGACATTTTTTTATAATAAAATTTGAAATTTTGTCCGTTCCGGAAGATTTTTTAGAATTTAGATTGTGAATTATCGATTCGACCAGTTCCGTGTTGGCAAATTCCTCGCTGGAGGGGGAATCAGAACGGTTAGACTGAGAAAAATGCGTGATTACGGAGTCTTGAATCCAAGCAAGATAAGCACTATTACTGGTAATTATAGATAATGAGTGTTCTGGGTAATCCTGTGGGGTTTTGAGGGTGTAGATAGAGTTATAATGATCTTCGAAGGCTAGAAGCTTTTCTGTCATAGAGTAAAAGGAGGTGTTATTTGCCAATAGAGGTACTTGGACAGAAGCTTGGTTATCACTGCGCTTGCGGCCGGTTATTCTATCAATCTCTTTGAACACTGCCGGTGAGGGTCTTAGTTTTTTAAGTCTGTTTCGGAGTTGGATGTTTAATTCGGCTTTTACTCTATCATGAATTATTTTACTCAAACACGAAATTCGGGAGGATAGTTCCCTATAGTCCTGATTAATCCTGTTCCCTTCTCTGTGAAAAATTCTTTTTAATTGACCTTTCCAAATCTTTCTAAGCTTCAAAAAACGTTGGGTCGGTTCAGAAATGTTTTGATGATATGTCTTAAGTTGAAAACTCTGAGAATGGGCGTTGATACAGTCCTGGAGTGAATTTGTAATAAGGAGGGTGAAGTGCTCAATTTCAACATTTGAAAGATTCCTTTCATTTGGAATTTGCAGACTATTGATTTTCTGTTCGAGGTCAAAGTTAAATATGTTCCAGTCAGTATTCCGAAAAGAGGTGTTAGTCGGTGGAAGTAAGGTCAAAGGGGACAAGTTACAAAGCTTCAATGAGAGAAGGATAGCAAAGTGGTCCGACACTAGATCGAGTGTTGTGCAGTGGTAGTTGTTGGAGACAGGATGCGGGGATAAAAGGTTAGATGACACTAAGAAAAAATCCAAATGGGATGAAGAAGTGGGTCTTGTAGGACCATAAGGTGCTAAAATATTCAAAAGCCATTGTCTGTTTTGAAACCAATTAAAAAGATGAACACCATTAAAGTTTGATGTAGAATCTCCCCAGAAACTATGTCTAGCATTGAAATCGCCACCTATTATGAAGAAGTCCACTTGGGCTATAGAGGACATAATGTCATCTAGTGCTTGATGTAAAGATACTCCGCAGTTACACGGAACATAAATTGAGATAATGGCAAGTTTTTTGATACCGCCGGAAGATTGGCTTAGCTGCAATGTAGTTATAGTTGCAGAAATTGTTTGGCTATGAAAGGGAATGGTTGAAAATTTGCTAGTGTTCTTGAGCAGAACCGCCGTACCTCTACCTGAATCGTTACGAACTATGACATAATTTTTAAAAAGCCTCCTATGTTTCGGTTTAAGGCAAGTTTCCTGCAAAAGTACAGCAGTGGGTGAAATGTCTTTTAAGAGAAGTTCTAATTCTAGTGATTTATCTGGAGAGATTAAAGAATTTACATTAACTGAGAGGAATTTTAACATTATGGCACAAGTGAAGAAATGAAACCCAGGTAAGCGCTGGGTTTTTCTGATTCTTCAAGATTTGAGTATTTAGGCCAAAATTCTCTTATCCGTATGATAAGGACGTTAATAGGCACGCCAAATAGCCTTATTGATTCCTGAAGGAAGTCGGAAACCAAGGAAGTCTTAGTGAAATTTTCATGAATAGCTGGTTGAGGATGGCTTTTAACGACATCAGCGAAGGACTTATTGGGATTAGTAAAATGTCTTACTTCACTGTTGACCGTTTGTTGAATTGAAATACGTTTTCGAATTGCCGTGAAGGAAAGTTTTTCTTTTTTTTTCATATATTCTTTCCTTTTTATGCAACCTTTGAAATTTGCCGGATGCCCGGTTTCTCCGCAGTTAATGCAAGCTACCTCGGAGGACATTTCGCCTGCACCCAAATTGCATGCTCCTTCTACATGTGTTCCTTGGCATTTGACACATCTTGGTGTAAAGGCACAGTACGCACTTACATGGCCAAACCGTTGGCATCTGAAACATTGAATTGGGCCCTCCCTTTTAAACGAATCCCATCTTATTTTATGATGCAATAAATATCTAATTTTTTTTAAATTAAAAAGGTTTTCTTTATCTTCTGCAATACAAATAAAAATCCCTAAGTCGACATTGTTGTCCCTGGACCACTTAGTTGTGAGTGGTTTGACACTCACCTTCAGTGAAGAGTCAATGTTACTCAGTTCTTCTGCTATTTCTTGGCAAGAAAAGCCATCAGACAAACCCTTTAGTAAAATAGCAGGCTTTCTTAGCTGACTAGGGAGAAAAGAAAAGGCTTCTGCCTTAGAGTCTTTTAGATGTTTCATAAAAAATTCATGAAGATCCACATCCTTTACAGTTAGCTTAAGTCTACCCAACCCCCTGTTTTGAAAACGAATATTATTTAATTTATCATGAAAATTTTTTTTTATAAAGTCAAGCAGGTTTTTGGAGCTCACCCCTTTAATAAAGATTGGTGGGCACCATGTTTCAGCCTTTGTAGAAAGTCCGTTGTTTAGAGATTTTGCGTCAGTTCCTAAAGATGTATTCTCAGCTGTGGTTGATTCTTCTGCAAGAATTGCGAATCTATTTTGCGAATTTCCTTCATCAAAAGATGTTGAAGGAGTGAACCTCCTCTTCCTTCTTGATGAAACATTTTTATATACTTCTGGATCATTTTCCAGAAGAAATTTTAACTCATCATTACCAGTAATAAATTTTACGTGCTTTGGCAGCACTTCTTTTACATTTGAAACAGATGGCTTAGTTATGTCTGCCATGTCAACTTGATTTTCATATGGATTTGTCCTCGGATTTGTCAATTTATTTTTTAATGAAGTTGGCTCTACTGCTTGTTTGCCGTTTGTAGTTTTGGTTATTTTTGTCCATTCATTGACTGGTTTGTTAATATTTATTACATCTTCTCCGCTTAACAAATCAGAAGGAAGCAACAATTCTATTTTTTTCTTTTTAAATGGGTCTGGGGGTTTCGGCGTCAACGCTGTTTCACCAATCGAAGTCATTGGTTTTGATTCGACTACGAATTTATTATATTTTCCCTTTTTATTCCTTTATAAAACAATTATTTAATTATTTATATTTTTTTTTTATTTTATTTTTTTCCCAAATTTTACGACACGTCCGTATCGGTTGCTCAGATTCGCAAAATTTTCAACCTGGCGGTGAGTTTAAAAGAGGATATGGCATTTAAAACAAGTATCTTATATTTACAGTGTTTATTATTTTAAAGGTTTTACTTTGAAACTATAGTAAGAGTAACTATTAACATGTAACGTTTGAAACAGTGTCAAACCTAAACAGTTAAGTAAATTCAATTTTTCTTTGTAGACTTCTATTTACACAATAGTTGAGCATTTAGAACAGGCAAAAAGAAACTCAAACGATAAATTATGTTTTTGTCCTAAAATAATTACTACATTGGCTTGTAACGGTGATAATATATTTATTTTTCTGAAATATGTAAGATCATTTATATAATAGAATACAAAATAAGATATGTAGGGTTTCCAAAGGCGAACCACTTAAACCGAAAGTAGAACAATACAAATATTCAAACTATTATAAGAACTTCTTCCGCAAATAAAAAAATTGTGGCCTCTAATAATAGGTTTAGAAAACAAATGTTGGTTCTGTTTATTTATAAAGGTTAAAGAAAAGTGTCGTACGTTTTAACAGAAGTGAACTACGGTGCTTCCGACTGAATTGTTTCGGGTTTTTTTTATCACCATTATAAACGCTGTCCTATCCTGGCCTCTGAAGCACACGACAAAGACGCTTGTCGCTCATTCACAGATACTTAACCATTCATTGGGGTTATTATAAGGAAGATGGTTAATTTTCAATGTCATCACTCTAGATCGTGATATAAAATCTATTATCTTTACTGGGTTCAAAGCAGCTAGGCTTGCAGCTGAGTGCATATTTTCTTCATTAGCGCTGGATTATGTTAGAAATTGCTGAGCACCTCTCTACAGGTAGGATCTGACAGCAAGTAAGTTTTTTGGAGATGCTTCTTGAATACAAAGTGATGACCCCGGTCAGAGTAGTATTTCAGTTGAGACAAAGGAGTAACCCATATAGATATAAATTTTACTGTGGCAAAAGGATGAGTACTCTATGCAAAGATGGCAGTATTGTGTCGTTTTGTAATAGGGAGACCTCAACTGATATTAGATTTGGTAGATCTTGTTTACAGAACGCTACAAATAGTTCAGTTGTTTCTATAGCTGCTGAAGCGAATCATTTAATTACATTAATTTCAATAACAAAGGCGATACCCATTTGCACTTAACACCAATTCAATTGAATTTATCTTTTATTTACATGAATTATGTAAGCACACAACTTAAATCAAAAAATATGTCAAATAATCAAGACATTGTTAAAAAGCCGTCATTATCCATTTACTGCAAAGGTGCATCCGCATCCAAGTGGTAGCTCCTAACACAGGAAAACCTCAATGGTGGATACTTCGAAGCAGTGAGTTCAAAATCACTTGAAACCTCTCTTTTATTGCGCACCAAAATTATTGAATAGCTTTTCCACAACAACTGACAGAATCTTTTCTTTGGCGTACTCGAAATATTAAACTCAATATAGTACGTAGTGAAATTCGAATCGAAGTCAGTTGTTGGTGTTACACTACCACGACGCTTTCCGCCAAAATAGTGCTCGCCCTTTGGTAGCCGTTGATTCTTCTTTAGCATCACTGTCACGATCTCACCATGCAGACGATAATGTCCACGTAATACTTCCGAACGCAATTGATTGACATTTTTTAAACGTGCAACTCCCTGTGCTGGCTCATCGGATGACGTCATCATAAGGACAGTTCCATCCGGTAGAAAACGAATATAACGGTAATATTCCACCAGTTGAACTGGTCGATAGAATTGATCCTGAAAGCTGTTCTCTCCCATACGAAGATAAGTCGTCTTACTTATATAACAACCGTTGAAATGAATTCGCTCCCTCTCGATGAACATCTGTCGCCAGCTGTCATACGGCGTACCCGATAGGCATCCCAGATTTACATCCCAAACTCTGGAAAGTAAAAAGATGTTTAAAGGTTCATACAAAACAATAATTTACTTACTTTAAACATGCTTGTCTCCAAATCTCCTCATCTCTGGCACACAAGTAAATTCCCTTACATACCGCAGCACACTGTTCCAAAGACTTCATGTCCAACTGTGTCGATACTACCCATCGAAGTATGTACAAAAGGATTTCCGTTGGTAAATCAGAGATGTGCAATTCAGTACTAATGACACCAGCATCTCGACTGCTCATTATTAATTGCCCTTGCATGGCTATGTCATTTTGGAATCTAGTAAATAAATCCTCATCAAATGGTTCGTCAGCTGCTACAGCAGGCTCTTCCACAGGCTCTACGTTATTATTATTGGGTTCATTATCAACCTGATGTGGGTTCTTGCTTGCCTCGTAAGCTTTAAATTCTATATCGGGATCCAGCTGAACAGCTCGTCGATAGAACTGAAGGGCATCATAGACTTTACCGCGTTGCTCCAGTTCAACAGCATGTTTGAACATCGCTTCAGCTTTTACTTCTGGACTGACTGTTTTGTCCAGCGACATGGAGAAGGAAAGTGATGCATCCTTATTGGATTTCAGATCAGATTTGAGCTCTTTTTGCCAACTATCACGAAACTCATCCAAAACTGAACGAAACTCGTTTGTCATATTCTCCATCCGACTGGTGGTAGTTGTAGATGTAGAGGTAGCCGACGACGATGAAGACGAGGAAGACTCAGCTTCAGCTTCATCTTCGCCATCTGATTTGTTGCCAGCTTGCTGCTAAAAAGGAAAACAGACAGTACTACATAATGTAGATCGATTAATGAAGAATTGGTAATGCGAATGATAATTTGGATCAAATAAAACTACATATATTGTGGGAACAGCTGTTCTACGCATATTGAGCGTGAAAAAGAAAATCTATGAGATTTATGTAAAGATAAATATTTGACAAGCTAGCTACATCGTAGACACGGATATCTTTCTCAATCTGAATGTGAAATTACAATCTGTGTAGGAACGGGCGGCTCTCAATTTCTATAACAGATTAAAAATTATCAACGAAAACTGACGCGCGAATGACGTTATTAAATAAAGAAAACAGTTGTAAATTCCTTTGGTACGACTTTGTACCAGCGAGACAGCCTTGGCGAGACTGGGCGTACTTTTTTAATTCTGCAGAACTACAAAAGACATGAACTCGAACATTTGTCTGAGTATGATAGAGCGTATGTAGCTGTTCTTACATATTAAACCGCACATCACCATACTCTCCCCAAACTTTATTCTGGCCTGCCACTTGCCACAATATCCTAACCAAGAACTGACGTTTGCTTAGCATCTGTGCAGCATCTTTAGGTGGTGCAACAGTTTTGTGTGGAACAGGGGCTACTTTCGCAACCATTTGTTTGCGTTTTATATTTTTCCACGAATGGAACAGACCAACAGTTTTTTGCTGACTCAGAAAGGCGAGTTGAGCAGCTCCTTGACAAATGATACTCTTTGATTGCTGTTTGACATTAGAAGTAGGTGGCACTGTGAAAAAACTTTTTTAGCTGTTTACTGGGATTGAACCCGGCCAGCATTGCGTAGTAGTCTAACGTACTTACTACTTCACTACGGTGCTCACCGAGCAACATGCAACAAAAATGCCTTTAACACAGAGATAAAAACATTGCATAACCCACATCCACTAGTCCATAGTCACTGGTGCAACTACTATCCAAATATCTGTGCGGCTAACCCACACGTAGAAATCGGCCCTTAACCAGTAATTCAGCCCCAGGAATACAGAAGCTCAACTCCCATCAGGCTGGTTCCGCCTTAGAATGAAGAAAAAGAATGTATAGAATATACCTAGATGAAGAGTAACATATTATGTAGATTGTTCTAGTAAAGCCTGTCATAAATAATTTCAACTTTTTCGGAACATCTTCCCAACGAAATACAAAAGAAAAGTATACCCGATTTCACAGATTCTTGCATATGAAAAACAGTCGCACTTACCTCAAGAATCTTTAAGTATCTTGGTAATCTTTGTTCTTTCCTGGAACATTTTAATGAATCACTAAACGACTTATTCAAGTCTAATACCATAACTTTGATATTGGAAAAATTATAACAAAATAAGCATTTACAATTTCTAATTTGCGCGGAGTTTATTCACTTTAAATGCAACGGAAATTTCATATTTACCACGATATCAATGGATATTTGACTAAAGAGACCGGCTAATACATCACTACTTAAAAGCTTTACGAAGTCTACTTCCCTATAAAGACTTCAAGTGTTTCCCCATTTATTTACGGAAAATAACTAGATTACACCATTTTGGAAATGTTAATTCATTCGATTGCAATCAAGTTGGAGAATTGGAGAGTTTAATCAGTTCTCAGAGAGCCGAACAAGATAATAAAATCTGGCCAGACGGAAACACATATAAATGTACATACATTATACGTTTATACTCGTAGTATTGCTTAATAAAATAACATAACCTTACCATATTTAAATCAGAAAAAAATTCCTTATCGTTTCACTCCGTTTTTTGTTTTTAGTGAGTTCAAGGTCTTTACCAGTCGTATGAAAGCTCGGAGGAGAATAGCTCACGGTCACTGTACCTTATGATGTATGGGCGGTTCTTTACTTCTTGATATTGCAACTTTATTGAGACTGTGAGTTGGAAACTTTTGGCCATTATATATCGGAGAATTCAAGTAGAATTTCTCGCTATTAATTCCGCAAATTGTCACTTTTCTACAGCAAAATTGGGATGAAAAAATGTTTTTTTAAACCAGATGATTTGCTTTACTTTGATTTGATTAGATTAGATCCCTTTTTTGGAAATGTGCAAAAAGTTTATCAGAAACTGAATCTATTTTTGTTTTGAAGTTTTATTTTTGTGATTGATTGTGTAGACTAGTTTTATTCTCAATATATGTGCAGTTTACGGCTCCTGCCTTATCCAACACAACACTCAGGAGTCCTCTGAAGCGATTTTAAACAATTTACTTTATATTGCGCACTTGAATCATTCCGAATTAATTGAATCCTTTTTGTGGTTAGGGTGAAGGGTTGAAAAATGTACTTTCTACGCCAACATACGGATGACTTTTCTTTGCTTTTTTTACCACATTGAATGTGGTGAATATAGTGGATACATATGTTTATTCCTAATTTTGTTGACGTGGTGAATGCAGCTGTCATGTGTTCTGGCAGCTGTTTGCACAGATTTCTGTTGCATTTTTTCGGAACGATGCGTTCAATAAGTGTGAAGATAAAGCAGCCCATAACAAAATTCAATTCAATTCTCAATTGCGTTTACAAATAAATTGATATTCGGCCACACAATGGGCGCATTCCGAAAGTTATGTCGATTTCGATTGGGCAAAAAAAGCACTTTTTTTTTATCTCGAGCAATTTTTATCGTTCTAGTACAATTTTCATTTTTCAACCGACCAAAAAGCACTTTTTTGCTCTATATCAATTGTTGTGAATCTCGGATTCTGCTCGAGATTTACACCTACTTGCACTAACACCAGCACATTTTATATGAAATGTCAACGCGGTACCTACATCAAAATAAGTATCAGTCAACAAAAATAATTATCAGAAACTGTGTAGAATATTTAGAAAATATAAAGAAAGTGTTTTAAAATTGTATTTATTATTTTTCTTTTTCTTATTTATTTTTTTTTACGAACAAGGTGTGAAATGTCATACTAATACATTCGCAGAAAAACAGATCAATCTCGTTTGTTTTCCAACCAGCAAAGCCCAATCCAACACAACGACATTAGATACTTGCAAATGCAATAATCTTTTCATTTTTAGGCGTGTTTTTTTTTTCAAATCTATATAGCGTAAACATGTTTCCGTAACATGTTTTCAATGTAAAATACTACAAAACCTTAACCTGGATAATTATTTAGTCTTATTTTAACTTGGAAAGCTTTTTCGAAGTCTATATAGATTCGAAAAAAAACACGCCTTTTGTAAAAAGCAAACAACAGCCACGCAGTACATTCAAACAAATCAGTCAGCTGTTTTCGACGTTTAGTCTAGAATTTCTTGACTAATGCTAGGTTTCCACTTGTCGATTTGAATGGAAATAATGAAAAACTGCTTATTTATCATTATTTCGAATTCCCAATTTTCTAATTGACCTAAAAATATAGTCGTTTGTCAATTTCAAATCGACAAGTGGAAACCTAGCCTAAAATCCAGTCCCCGACTTCAATGAAAGTAGACTAGATGTTGTGTCAATTTTTCGGGCTCTCGACCAATCAGAGGCCGCAATCTACTTGGATTTGCAAGTATCTAAGTTTTGGAATGTGCCCAATGTACCAACTGAGTTGAAAGTCTTTGTTTAAAATGCCACAAATATCTGGAATTTTCCTTATGTGTGCGTTTAAAGTCATCCTACTGTTTACGTTTCGCTCACATACACTTTCACAGATTTCACAAGCCTAGTACAAATTCCCCTCAATTTTACAGCAAATTAAATGACTTCCCTACACACAGTTCAACTGACTTCCAAAAATCAAAATCTTTTAATATTCGTGTTGTTTTTTTCAAATCTATATAGGCTTAGCGGAAAATGAGAAAAAAACGCTGTACAGTTACTTCGCAGTACTATGCTAATTGACGTTTGACAGTTTCACATCGGCGCTGTTTTCATTGATTTAAAAATCAAGAGTGTAGTCCGGCCATAACTTATTCTGTCGCAAAATGCATCTATTCTCACCACGTTTCAAAACAACAAATTTGAAAATCTGGTTGCTGTCAAAACTGTCATCAGAATCGGACACAGTTCCAAGCTGAAATAATTGAGCTATCGACTAGATTTATTTTTTATTTAAATTCTATGAGAAATATTAATAAGTTATAACTTCAGTTTAATATGGAAAACTGTGTCGATATCAAATTAGAGACTGATGTTGTGACCGGTGAGATAGTAGCTCGATTTGTTACTTCCATTCTTGAATTTCTCTTGTACCAGAGGAATCAAATTCCGTTTGTTTACAAAATATTTAATAATATGATTTCCAAATGGGATAAAAGCAATACAAACGATGACCGGCCTTTAAATTTTCAACTAGAGCGACAGAGAAGTTTGGCCAAGCAGACAATGGATGCAATAAAATCAATGCGGGAGGTGGGTAGCGTCTTTCAATTTAGCAGTTTTAGAATCATTGTTCAATGTGTTAGCTATTTATTTATTATTATTTGTTCAATTGTTATATAAAGGGTTTTCTTTATCATATAAGTTCTTCTCTGGGTCTTCTGGATTGTCTTCTTGGTCTTAGGTTTTCTCTATAAGGTCTTCACCCGTTGCCGGTCGTCTCAGTTCTGTCTGTGCTCTATACTTCTAGTCTCATCTCTTATTATGATTTGTATCTATGTACGTATACAAAGTATGTGAGTGGCTATGTATATGCATGTATCAGCCTTCTATGTTTATTGCTTTCATTCGGCCTCTCTTGATTGTTGTTAGTCCTCAATATTTAGCCTCTCTAAAATTGATGTTTTGATGGTTTCAGAAACTTGGCTTAATTGTAGTAAATCGTCACAAAGTGTGTTGTTACCTGGTTTTGAACTGTTTAGAAATGACCGTGCAGAGCGTGTTGGTGGTGGAGTATGTATGTATGTAAGATCTAATGTAAAGTCCAAATTAATTTATTCTTCGTCTAAATCAATTATTCAGTTTTTATGTGTGGAAGTGTACAACGATTTTGAGAAATATATTTTAGTAGTAGTTTACGCACCGCCTTCTTGCTTCAAAACGGAACACTTAGAAGAACTTGAAGCTGAGTTAACCATTTTAAGCTCTAAATATCAAAACATCTTAATTGGTGGTGACTTCAATGTTAATATACTTAAGTGCAATAATACAACTCGACTTTTTCAATATTTCTGTGATAAAACAGGCCTTTTTCCAGTTAATACACGATATCCTACATGTTTTCAATCCCTTACTAACCCATCATTAATTGACATATTTTTAACTAACCCTGGAACCAGTATCTTGTGCTTTGATCAACTGACACCGACAAGTGAATTTATTCACGATTTTCTGTTCTGCTCTGTGAATTTTAATGTTAATCAACCTCACTGTGATAATAGCTTTACGTATAGATCTTTTAAAAATATAAAATATGACGATGCTGTGGCAGATTTTTACAATCTTAATTGGTTTGACATATATGTTGTCTCCAATGTTAATCAAAAGGTTGAGATATTCAATAGTCTTGTAAATTTGTTGTTTAATAACTTTGTCCCCACTATATCCAAACGTATAAAACCAAAAAGCTGTCCTTGGTATAATAATGAAATTAAATCCCTAATTCAGGAAAGGGAATGTTTTTTTAAAAAATATAGGAGAAATCCAACTGAATACAATAGAAGGCAATATTGCGTCTCGCGCAACAGAGTTAATATTCTCGTCCGGAACTCCAAACGATCGTATTATTATAGTAAACTGGACTCAAAAATGAATTCCAGAGAGCTTTGGAAAAATGTAAAAGCACTTGGTATTACAGTTAAAAAGGATTCGATGAAATGCTCGCTATGTCCAAACGAAATGAAAGCTTTTTTCGTACCAGTTTCTGCTGATTCTCCGAATAGTATCTTTGATCAGGACTCATCAGAACATGCCGATAATCCATCGTTTTCTTTTGAATGCATTGAAAAAATCGACGTAGTTAAAGCAATTGTTTCAGTTAAATCAAATGTTATGGGTCCAGATGGAATCTCGCCACGATTTATCAGACTATTTATTCCTCATTTACTCCCATATATTCATCATATTTTTAATTTTTGTTTGTATAGTTGTCAGTTTCCTAACCAATGGAAAGCTGCAAATATTATTCCTGTTCCTAAAAAATCGAATCCTCTCAGTCCTTCGGATTTCAGACCGATCAGTATACTTTGTTTCTTATCCAAAGCATTTGAAAAAATACTCTCAAACCAGATGCTAAATTTTTTGAGTTTAAATAATTTGATGTCGAAGTGGCAGTCTGGATTTCGTAGCAAATACAGTTGTGAATCGGCCGTTTTAAAAGTTACTACCGATCTTCGACTTGCGATGGATTCTAATGAAATAGGAATCTTAGTTTTGCTTGATTATTCCAAAGCATTTGACTGCATTGATCACTCGATTCTGCTTTCAAAATTAGTAAATAATTTCAAATTTTCGCCAACTGCGGTTAGATTACTGCAGGCATATCTGATGAACAGGGTTCTTTCTGTCGTCACAAGTAAGGGAGTTTCAGTTCCTTATTTGGTTAATACTGGTGTCCCTCAAGGATCTGTTTTGGGGCCACTTTTATTTTCCTTATTTAATAATGATCTGCCCAGCATTATTAGAAACTGCAAAATTCAGATGTATGCTGATGATGTTTCGATTTATTTTACACGTCCAATTGGTTTGGTTGAAGATTGTGTTGCCAGGATAAATGAAGATCTTGAAAATATCTCAAAGTGGTCTATGTGTAACAAACTTAAACTTAATCCGGCTAAAACTATTAGTATGATTTGCTCAAGAAGTGCTTTCCATTTCCCCGATTTTCCCCCTATAATTTTAAATGGAGAGCCAACTCCTATTGTTGAAGTAGTGAAATATCTTGGTTTCTACATTAACTCCTCACTTACTTGTTGTAATGCTGTATCTCAAACAATCCGTAAGGTATATGCTGGTTTGCGATGCCTGAGCAACTCGGCTACCCTGATAGATATAAATGTTAAAACGCGTTTAATCAGATCGTTAATTATGCCATTTCTTATTTTTAACTGTACTGTGTATCCTAGCCTTGATTATGAATGTAAACGAAAATTAAATGTTGCGTTTAATGACTGTATCCGATTTATTTATAACATTCCCAGATATTGTAGTGTTTCTCATCTTAAGTCTTCTGTCCTTGGTTTGAACTTAGATAAGTATTATTGTTACTGTAACATTCTGAAGCTATTCAAAATTATTCACTTTAAATGTCCCACTTATCTATATGAAATGCTTATTTTTGCTCGTTCAACTAGAGGTTTAAAACTTCTCATTCCGCGTTTCACACACCGCATTGGAGAGCACTCCTTTTTTGTGTCTGCTATTCGTCTGTGGAATCGCCTTCCGCATGAATTGCAGACATTAAATTCGATTACCGTATTTCAGAAGAAACTTTTCATCTTTTTGTCTGACATCAGTTTCGCAATTTGACATTTTATCTTCTTTTTCTTTTTGTTTTTTTTTTTTTTTTTTTCTTATTATTCACATAAATAGTTTATAAGTCTTAAATTCAAATATTCTATGTTAATTTCAACTGCTATAAATTAAAAAAAGGATTTGTTTGTTTTTTAAATATATATTAATGTAACTTTAAATTTAATACTTCTAAAAGATACTAATATCTTGTAGTATAATGTAAAATATAACTCCAAATACAAATACAAATACAAATACAAAACAACTGGATACGCCTATTTGTCTCGTCTCTTTGTCTATCATCTTCATCATTAAATCTTTGGACCTCGGTCTCACTCTCTTCGTCGTTAGATAAAGTGGATTCTTCAGGGTTCATAGCGTTATAATTCTTCATCTTGTCTTCTGCAACTACTCCTTCATCTGCTTTTTGCGATACTCGATGTCCTGGAATATCTCTTAATACCTAGCGATCATCGGGTAGAACTTTTTTCACTTAATATGGGCCTCGATATTTTGTTTTCAACTTTCTAGATTGTCCCATCGTAGGAACTTCGCGGATTAGGAGCACTAGTTTTCCAACATGAAACTTTTTGACTAATCTCTTTGAGTTGTACCGCCGTCGTTGGTTTTCCTGATCGCTGCTGATGTTCTCAAATGCTGTTGTAGGTTGGTTCTCGGCATTAGATTCTGCCAAATGGAAATCCCAGTCTGTACCTTCCGGATCAGTCGACATCATAGCAATCGACGGTGTAAGCATCCTGTTGCCCCTCTCGACTTGTACACCGGCATGCAGAGTTACGGTTGCATTTTTGATTAGCTATACTAGTGAGCTAGATGTTGTTCTATCTGTAATTACTCGAGCTGGTGGTCCCAACATATCGGTGATCTCTCGGAGAAACTTTGTAGCGACATCCAACATCGGGATTGATTGACTACACCTTCTCGAATAAGATTTTTACAGGTGCCTATCAAGGCATTTATAGCTATTGCATCGATGACAACCATCTTTTACACTTGTTAGAAGGAATAGCCCACAAAGAGGTATTATCTTGTTGAGCAACCAGGGTAAGGTTTCGACAGTACTCAGCGACATGTCCGTAGCCTTGACATGTTCAGATGTTCAGATTTGTGGAGTAGGTTAGTTGCATCACCGTTGTGCTCATTATCTTGATCCATTCAGTAAAGTTTTGCAGAGTCGGTTTGCTAATGTGGTGTGAAACAATATGAATTCCCCACTGCAATGCGATGAACGGCGGTAATTTATTAATGAAAATGGGTAACAATCCAGAACAATGATTGACGTCTTTGTTCGCACATAAAATACTGGAGTATATAGCCTTCTATGTTAACTGCTTTCAAATGGTTATTTTTTTAGGTAATAGAGAAAGCCTTTGAGCAAAGCGACGTGTCTTGTGTACGGATTCTGTTCGGATCAACAGCTGTTACACCTAAGGAAGCATACATAATCAATGTTCCCACCATATCTAGGAGTCACTCGTATGAGCACCACAAATTGGAGCCCACTCTTCTTAACCAAGCATTAATGTAAGATATACAATTATCAGAATCCAGATTTTTTTTTATTATTCCTCATTTTCAGCTCCCTTTTGACGTCTGATAGCTTGCATAATACATTTTCCTCAAATCTCAGTACCACTAATGTGTTTCTAGAGCTGGAAATGCCTGATAAAGATGCAAATGACTGGGAACAAGTGTTTTCGACGGAATTAAGTGATCTACCGCCGAGCTGCAAGCAGATTGTTATTAATTTAGTGCACACACTTCCTACCGATTATATCGAAGCAATGTGCTGCAGAGAGTTGGAAGTTTTTCAAGACATTTCTAGTCTATCGTTGGGAAATGATGAAAGTGAGCAATCTAAAAATAATTTGTCAACCCAAGTCGGTTGGTGGGAAGCGTCTACGATTGTGAGAGGGTTTAAAGAAAAAGCACTGAAAGGAAGTAATCTGTGGCAATAGCTTGTAAGGAATGGAATATAGTTGTAGAATTTAGTATGAAAGCCAATTGATAAATACACTTTTTTGTGGATGAAGTCGAAGTTTTTCTCATCTTTTGGTTTGTTGGAATGGGAATAAAAACTGATCCCATCACTCGTAAAATTCATTTTATAGCGTTTCTCTTATCATTTTTAACTTGACCACTTGATAAGACCGAATTTTACTTAACTCAATCAATTCGATTCGCCAAATAGAACATTCAGCACATGATTTTCGAAAACGGACAAAAAAATATACTCCACTTGTAAACTGTTTCATAGCAAAGAAAGAAAGTGAAATAAACTTATTATTCGGTTTAAACACCTCTACGCTTCAAATATTTCGGCCTGGAAGTCTTAAGATTGCGTTTCAGTGCAAACGTAATATGTATGTATGTATAAAGCTAGAAGCACACTTGTCACGTGTGGTGTGTCGTGTCGCTAGCTGTGCACACCTGTAGTAGCCCGGGCTATTAGCATGCACGATTCGTACACCCGAATCTAATCCACACAAAGCACACTTCAACCATTCTCCTCGCGGAACTGCCGTTAGGTTAGCACTTTATGCTATGTGCACTGTGTCTGCCGTTACTGCTCTTCCAAATCTTTCGAGTCTTCTTAGCTCGTTCTACGTTCTCGTTATGAAAGAGCAGATCTGCAGTGTTCCCGACTTGAACTTGAACGTCCGTGTGGTAGTAGGGCGTAGCCTGTCATCATAAGATATGGAGTGACCGAATTTGCTGCTGTGTATTTGGTTTAATTTATAATTTTTTTCATTTGTTTTTTATTAAATAGGATTAGATATGGGTCTCTCAAATATATATTTCAATGTCAAATATGAAAATTAACATTCGTACATTACAATAAATTCTCTAAAGCTCCTATTAGTCTTATATTCAACACTTTTCAGAAGCTACATTTAGCATAGCACAGCATAGCATCTGGTTACACTACTTGTGTAGTCACATTGGGGTGGGTTTTGTTTACATTTTTTATCCACGTATTTTAAAGGCGACCCGACTTGAATTTTTATCAGTTGAGCGAAAGACAGAAAACAGGAAAAGAAAGGGTGACGCGTTTGTGTTGAGTTGGGTACATGCATGCGGCAAATAAGTAAATGGTTTTATGCTCAGGTATAAAAAAATAAAATCGCGATCTTTGTTTTCGGGATTTCCTATTATGAAAATGCACAGATGTGAAATTAGGTAGGTAGGTAGATAATGACTAGGAAAATACAGAGTAGATATGTTTTATTGAGAGTATGCTTATGACGGTAGAATAAACAATGTCGTTTTCTATTGAATAGAACTCTGTATCTGCATTCGTGTGTCATTAGACATTTTGTTCGTAAAATTAAAAAAGGAAAAAAAAATTAAATTTTAAATACACTTTCTTAATTATTTCTAAATTTTGTATGGTGTTTCTAATAATATTTGCGTTGATTGGTAGCATTTTTATGTGCTGAGTTTCAATTTCGTATAAAATGTTTTGGTGTTAGTGCATGTAGGTTTGAATCTCGAGTTGAAATTGAGATTCACGAAAACTCATCTCGAGCAAAAAAAAAGATTTTTTTTGCCATTTGGAAAATGAAAAACGTTATACTAGAGCGATAAAAATTGTTCGAGATGGAAAAAAAGTGCGTTTCTTTCCAACCCAAAACCACATAAGCTCAAATAAAAGCAATGTTAAAAAGTAAAGTAAAAGCTGAAGATCGTTTTTAAAAGTTTAAATTAAACCATGCATAATAGTTTTTTATAAGTTCTTCTTTGTTCTTTCCTGGAACATTTTAATGAATCACTAAACGACTTATTCAAGTCTAATACCATAACTTTGATATTGGAAAAATTATAACAAAATAAGCATTTACAATTTCTAATTTGCGCGGAGTTTATTCACTTTAAATGCAACGGAAATTTCATATTTACCACGATATCAATGGATATTTGACTAAAGAGACCGGCTAATACATCACTACTTAAAAGCTTTACGAAGTCTACTTCCCTATAAAGACTTCAAGTGTTTCCCCATTTATTTACGGAAAATAACTAGATTACACCATTTTGGAAATGTTAATTCATTCGATTGCAATCAAGTTGGAGAATTGGAGAGTTTAATCAGTTCTCAGAGAGCCGAACAAGATAATAAAATCTGGCCAGACGGAAACACATATAAATGTACATACATTATACGTTTATACTCGTAGTATTGCTTAATAAAATAACATAACCTTACCATATTTAAATCAGAAAAAAATTCCTTATCGTTTCACTCCGTTTTTTGTTTTTAGTGAGTTCAAGGTCTTTACCAGTCGTATGAAAGCTCGGAGGAGAATAGCTCACGGTCACTGTACCTTATGATGTATGGGCGGTTCTTTACTTCTTGATATTGCAACTTTATTGAGACTGTGAGTTGGAAACTTTTGGCCATTATATATCGGAGAATTCAAGTAGAATTTCTCGCTATTAATTCCGCAAATTGTCACTTTTCTACAGCAAAATTGGGATGAAAAAATGTTTTTTTAAACCAGATGATTTGCTTTACTTTGATTTGATTAGATTAGATCCCTTTTTTGGAAATGTGCAAAAAGTTTATCAGAAACTGAATCTATTTTTGTTTTGAAGTTTTATTTTTGTGATTGATTGTGTAGACTAGTTTTATTCTCAATATATGTGCAGTTTACGGCTCCTGCCTTATCCAACACAACACTCAGGAGTCCTCTGAAGCGATTTTAAACAATTTACTTTATATTGCGCACTTGAATCATTCCGAATTAATTGAATCCTTTTTGTGGTTAGGGTGAAGGGTTGAAAAATGTACTTTCTACGCCAACATACGGATGACTTTTCTTTGCTTTTTTTACCACATTGAATGTGGTGAATATAGTGGATACATATGTTTATTCCTAATTTTGTTGACGTGGTGAATGCAGCTGTCATGTGTTCTGGCAGCTGTTTGCACAGATTTCTGTTGCATTTTTTCGGAACGATGCGTTCAATAAGTGTGAAGATAAAGCAGCCCATAACAAAATTCAATTCAATTCTCAATTGCGTTTACAAATAAATTGATATTCGGCCACACAATGGGCGCATTCCGAAAGTTATGTCGATTTCGATTGGGCAAAAAAAGCACTTTTTTTTTATCTCGAGCAATTTTTATCGTTCTAGTACAATTTTCATTTTTCAACCGACCAAAAAGCACTTTTTTGCTCTATATCAATTGTTGTGAATCTCGGATTCTGCTCGAGATTTACACCTACTTGCACTAACACCAGCACATTTTATATGAAATGTCAACGCGGTACCTACATCAAAATAAGTATCAGTCAACAAAAATAATTATCAGAAACTGTGTAGAATATTTAGAAAATATAAAGAAAGTGTTTTAAAATTGTATTTATTATTTTTCTTTTTCTTATTTATTTTTTTTTACGAACAAGGTGTGAAATGTCATACTAATACATTCGCAGAAAAACAGATCAATCTCGTTTGTTTTCCAACCAGCAAAGCCCAATCCAACACAACGACATTAGATACTTGCAAATGCAATAATCTTTTCATTTTTAGGCGTGTTTTTTTTTTCAAATCTATATAGCGTAAACATGTTTCCGTAACATGTTTTCAATGTAAAATACTACAAAACCTTAACCTGGATAATTATTTAGTCTTATTTTAACTTGGAAAGCTTTTTCGAAGTCTATATAGATTCGAAAAAAAACACGCCTTTTGTAAAAAGCAAACAACAGCCACGCAGTACATTCAAACAAATCAGTCAGCTGTTTTCGACGTTTAGTCTAGAATTTCTTGA
Source organism: Brachyopa scutellaris (assembly GCA_949775065.1). NCBI lineage: Eukaryota > Metazoa > Arthropoda > Insecta > Diptera > Syrphidae > Brachyopa > Brachyopa scutellaris. The sequence goes on along the minus strand of OX459114.1, from coordinate 88,523,634 downwards.
CTAATGCTAGGTTTCCACTTGTCGATTTGAATGGAAATAATGAAAAACTGCTTATTTATCATTATTTCGAATTCCCAATTTTCTAATTGACCTAAAAATATAGTCGTTTGTCAATTTCAAATCGACAAGTGGAAACCTAGCCTAAAATCCAGTCCCCGACTTCAATGAAAGTAGACTAGATGTTGTGTCAATTTTTCGGGCTCTCGACCAATCAGAGGCCGCAATCTACTTGGATTTGCAAGTATCTAAGTTTTGGAATGTGCCCAATGTACCAACTGAGTTGAAAGTCTTTGTTTAAAATGCCACAAATATCTGGAATTTTCCTTATGTGTGCGTTTAAAGTCATCCTACTGTTTACGTTTCGCTCACATACACTTTCACAGATTTCACAAGCCTAGTACAAATTCCCCTCAATTTTACAGCAAATTAAATGACTTCCCTACACACAGTTCAACTGACTTCCAAAAATCAAAATCTTTTAATATTCGTGTTGTTTTTTTCAAATCTATATAGGCTTAGCGGAAAATGAGAAAAAAACGCTGTACAGTTACTTCGCAGTACTATGCTAATTGACGTTTGACAGTTTCACATCGGCGCTGTTTTCATTGATTTAAAAATCAAGAGTGTAGTCCGGCCATAACTTATTCTGTCGCAAAATGCATCTATTCTCACCACGTTTCAAAACAACAAATTTGAAAATCTGGTTGCTGTCAAAACTGTCATCAGAATCGGACACAGTTCCAAGCTGAAATAATTGAGCTATCGACTAGATTTATTTTTTATTTAAATTCTATGAGAAATATTAATAAGTTATAACTTCAGTTTAATATGGAAAACTGTGTCGATATCAAATTAGAGACTGATGTTGTGACCGGTGAGATAGTAGCTCGATTTGTTACTTCCATTCTTGAATTTCTCTTGTACCAGAGGAATCAAATTCCGTTTGTTTACAAAATATTTAATAATATGATTTCCAAATGGGATAAAAGCAATACAAACGATGACCGGCCTTTAAATTTTCAACTAGAGCGACAGAGAAGTTTGGCCAAGCAGACAATGGATGCAATAAAATCAATGCGGGAGGTGGGTAGCGTCTTTCAGTTTAGCAGTTTTAGAATCATTGTTCAATGTGTTAGCTATTTATTTATTATTATTTGTTCAATTGTTATATAAAGGGTTTTCTTTATCATATAAGTTCTTCTCTGGGTCTTCTGGATTGTCTTCTTGGTCTTAGGTTTTCTCTATAAGGTCTTCACCCGTTGCCGGTCGTCTCAGTTCTGTCTGTGCTCTATACTTCTAGTCTCATCTCTTATTATGATTTGTATCTATGTACGTATACAAAGTATGTGAGTGGCTATGTATATGCATGTATCAGCCTTCTATGTTTATTGCTTTCATTCGGCCTCTCTTGATTGTTGTTAGTCCTCAATATTTAGCCTCTCTAAAATTGATGTTTTGATGGTTTCAGAAACTTGGCTTAATTGTAGTAAATCGTCACAAAGTGTGTTGTTACCTGGTTTTGAACTGTTTAGAAATGACCGTGCAGAGCGTGTTGGTGGTGGAGTATGTATGTATGTAAGATCTAATGTAAAGTCCAAATTAATTTATTCTTCGTCTAAATCAATTATTCAGTTTTTATGTGTGGAAGTGTACAACGATTTTGAGAAATATATTTTAGTAGTAGTTTACGCACCGCCTTCTTGCTTCAAAACGGAACACTTAGAAGAACTTGAAGCTGAGTTAACCATTTTAAGCTCTAAATATCAAAACATCTTAATTGGTGGTGACTTCAATGTTAATATACTTAAGTGCAATAATACAACTCGACTTTTTCAATATTTCTGTGATAAAACAGGCCTTTTTCCAGTTAATACACGATATCCTACATGTTTTCAATCCCTTACTAACCCATCATTAATTGACATATTTTTAACTAACCCTGGAACCAGTATCTTGTGCTTTGATCAACTGACACCGACAAGTGAATTTATTCACGATTTTCTGTTCTGCTCTGTGAATTTTAATGTTAATCAACCTCACTGTGATAATAGCTTTACGTATAGATCTTTTAAAAATATAAAATATGACGATGCTGTGGCAGATTTTTACAATCTTAATTGGTTTGACATATATGTTGTCTCCAATGTTAATCAAAAGGTTGAGATATTCAATAGTCTTGTAAATTTGTTGTTTAATAACTTTGTCCCCACTATATCCAAACGTATAAAACCAAAAAGCTGTCCTTGGTATAATAATGAAATTAAATCCCTAATTCAGGAAAGGGAATGTTTTTTTAAAAAATATAGGAGAAATCCAACTGAATACAATAGAAGGCAATATTGCGTCTCGCGCAACAGAGTTAATATTCTCGTCCGGAACTCCAAACGATCGTATTATTATAGTAAACTGGACTCAAAAATGAATTCCAGAGAGCTTTGGAAAAATGTAAAAGCACTTGGTATTACAGTTAAAAAGGATTCGATGAAATGCTCGCTATGTCCAAACGAAATGAAAGCTTTTTTCGTACCAGTTTCTGCTGATTCTCCGAATAGTATCTTTGATCAGGACTCATCAGAACATGCCGATAATCCATCGTTTTCTTTTGAATGCATTGAAAAAATCGACGTAGTTAAAGCAATTGTTTCAGTTAAATCAAATGTTATGGGTCCAGATGGAATCTCGCCACGATTTATCAGACTATTTATTCCTCATTTACTCCCATATATTCATCATATTTTTAATTTTTGTTTGTATAGTTGTCAGTTTCCTAACCAATGGAAAGCTGCAAATATTATTCCTGTTCCTAAAAAATCGAATCCTCTCAGTCCTTCGGATTTCAGACCGATCAGTATACTTTGTTTCTTATCCAAAGCATTTGAAAAAATACTCTCAAACCAGATGCTAAATTTTTTGAGTTTAAATAATTTGATGTCGAAGTGGCAGTCTGGATTTCGTAGCAAATACAGTTGTGAATCGGCCGTTTTAAAAGTTACTACCGATCTTCGACTTGCGATGGATTCTAATGAAATAGGAATCTTAGTTTTGCTTGATTATTCCAAAGCATTTGACTGCATTGATCACTCGATTCTGCTTTCAAAATTAGTAAATAATTTCAAATTTTCGCCAACTGCGGTTAGATTACTGCAGGCATATCTGATGAACAGGGTTCTTTCTGTCGTCACAAGTAAGGGAGTTTCAGTTCCTTATTTGGTTAATACTGGTGTCCCTCAAGGATCTGTTTTGGGGCCACTTTTATTTTCCTTATTTAATAATGATCTGCCCAGCATTATTAGAAACTGCAAAATTCAGATGTATGCTGATGATGTTTCGATTTATTTTACACGTCCAATTGGTTTGGTTGAAGATTGTGTTGCCAGGATAAATGAAGATCTTGAAAATATCTCAAAGTGGTCTATGTGTAACAAACTTAAACTTAATCCGGCTAAAACTATTAGTATGATTTGCTCAAGAAGTGCTTTCCATTTCCCCGATTTTCCCCCTATAATTTTAAATGGAGAGCCAACTCCTATTGTTGAAGTAGTGAAATATCTTGGTTTCTACATTAACTCCTCACTTACTTGTTGTAATGCTGTATCTCAAACAATCCGTAAGGTATATGCTGGTTTGCGATGCCTGAGCAACTCGGCTACCCTGATAGATATAAATGTTAAAACGCGTTTAATCAGATCGTTAATTATGCCATTTCTTATTTTTAACTGTACTGTGTATCCTAGCCTTGATTATGAATGTAAACGAAAATTAAATGTTGCGTTTAATGACTGTATCCGATTTATTTATAACATTCCCAGATATTGTAGTGTTTCTCATCTTAAGTCTTCTGTCCTTGGTTTGAACTTAGATAAGTATTATTGTTACTGTAACATTCTGAAGCTATTCAAAATTATTCACTTTAAATGTCCCACTTATCTATATGAAATGCTTATTTTTGCTCGTTCAACTAGAGGTTTAAAACTTCTCATTCCGCGTTTCACACACCGCATTGGAGAGCACTCCTTTTTTGTGTCTGCTATTCGTCTGTGGAATCGCCTTCCGCATGAATTGCAGACATTAAATTCGATTACCGTATTTCAGAAGAAACTTTTCATCTTTTTGTCTGACATCAGTTTCGCAATTTGACATTTTATCTTCTTTTTCTTTTTGTTTTTTTTTTTTTTTTTTTCTTATTATTCACATAAATAGTTTATAAGTCTTAAATTCAAATATTCTATGTTAATTTCAACTGCTATAAATTAAAAAAAGGATTTGTTTGTTTTTTAAATATATATTAATGTAACTTTAAATTTAATACTTCTAAAAGATACTAATATCTTGTAGTATAATGTAAAATATAACTCCAAATACAAATACAAATACAAATACAAAACAACTGGATACGCCTATTTGTCTCGTCTCTTTGTCTATCATCTTCATCATTAAATCTTTGGACCTCGGTCTCACTCTCTTCGTCGTTAGATAAAGTGGATTCTTCAGGGTTCATAGCGTTATAATTCTTCATCTTGTCTTCTGCAACTACTCCTTCATCTGCTTTTTGCGATACTCGATGTCCTGGAATATCTCTTAATACCTAGCGATCATCGGGTAGAACTTTTTTCACTTAATATGGGCCTCGATATTTTGTTTTCAACTTTCTAGATTGTCCCATCGTAGGAACTTCGCGGATTAGGAGCACTAGTTTTCCAACATGAAACTTTTTGACTAATCTCTTTGAGTTGTACCGCCGTCGTTGGTTTTCCTGATCGCTGCTGATGTTCTCAAATGCTGTTGTAGGTTGGTTCTCGGCATTAGATTCTGCCAAATGGAAATCCCAGTCTGTACCTTCCGGATCAGTCGACATCATAGCAATCGACGGTGTAAGCATCCTGTTGCCCCTCTCGACTTGTACACCGGCATGCAGAGTTACGGTTGCATTTTTGATTAGCTATACTAGTGAGCTAGATGTTGTTCTATCTGTAATTACTCGAGCTGGTGGTCCCAACATATCGGTGATCTCTCGGAGAAACTTTGTAGCGACATCCAACATCGGGATTGATTGACTACACCTTCTCGAATAAGATTTTTACAGGTGCCTATCAAGGCATTTATAGCTATTGCATCGATGACAACCATCTTTTACACTTGTTAGAAGGAATAGCCCACAAAGAGGTATTATCTTGTTGAGCAACCAGGGTAAGGTTTCGACAGTACTCAGCGACATGTCCGTAGCCTTGACATGTTCAGATGTTCAGATTTGTGGAGTAGGTTAGTTGCATCACCGTTGTGCTCATTATCTTGATCCATTCAGTAAAGTTTTGCAGAGTCGGTTTGCTAATGTGGTGTGAAACAATATGAATTCCCCACTGCAATGCGATGAACGGCGGTAATTTATTAATGAAAATGGGTAACAATCCAGAACAATGATTGACGTCTTTGTTCGCACATAAAATACTGGAGTATATAGCCTTCTATGTTAACTGCTTTCAAATGGTTATTTTTTTAGGTAATAGAGAAAGCCTTTGAGCAAAGCGACGTGTCTTGTGTACGGATTCTGTTCGGATCAACAGCTGTTACACCTAAGGAAGCATACATAATCAATGTTCCCACCATATCTAGGAGTCACTCGTATGAGCACCACAAATTGGAGCCCACTCTTCTTAACCAAGCATTAATGTAAGATATACAATTATCAGAATCCAGATTTTTTTTTATTATTCCTCATTTTCAGCTCCCTTTTGACGTCTGATAGCTTGCATAATACATTTTCCTCAAATCTCAGTACCACTAATGTGTTTCTAGAGCTGGAAATGCCTGATAAAGATGCAAATGACTGGGAACAAGTGTTTTCGACGGAATTAAGTGATCTACCGCCGAGCTGCAAGCAGATTGTTATTAATTTAGTGCACACACTTCCTACCGATTATATCGAAGCAATGTGCTGCAGAGAGTTGGAAGTTTTTCAAGACATTTCTAGTCTATCGTTGGGAAATGATGAAAGTGAGCAATCTAAAAATAATTTGTCAACCCAAGTCGGTTGGTGGGAAGCGTCTACGATTGTGAGAGGGTTTAAAGAAAAAGCACTGAAAGGAAGTAATCTGTGGCAATAGCTTGTAAGGAATGGAATATAGTTGTAGAATTTAGTATGAAAGCCAATTGATAAATACACTTTTTTGTGGATGAAGTCGAAGTTTTTCTCATCTTTTGGTTTGTTGGAATGGGAATAAAAACTGATCCCATCACTCGTAAAATTCATTTTATAGCGTTTCTCTTATCATTTTTAACTTGACCACTTGATAAGACCGAATTTTACTTAACTCAATCAATTCGATTCGCCAAATAGAACATTCAGCACATGATTTTCGAAAACGGACAAAAAAATATACTCCACTTGTAAACTGTTTCATAGCAAAGAAAGAAAGTGAAATAAACTTATTATTCGGTTTAAACACCTCTACGCTTCAAATATTTCGGCCTGGAAGTCTTAAGATTGCGTTTCAGTGCAAACGTAATATGTATGTATGTATAAAGCTAGAAGCACACTTGTCACGTGTGGTGTGTCGTGTCGCTAGCTGTGCACACCTGTAGTAGCCCGGGCTATTAGCATGCACGATTCGTACACCCGAATCTAATCCACACAAAGCACACTTCAACCATTCTCCTCGCGGAACTGCCGTTAGGTTAGCACTTTATGCTATGTGCACTGTGTCTGCCGTTACTGCTCTTCCAAATCTTTCGAGTCTTCTTAGCTCGTTCTACGTTCTCGTTATGAAAGAGCAGATCTGCAGTGTTCCCGACTTGAACTTGAACGTCCGTGTGGTAGTAGGGCGTAGCCTGTCATCATAAGATATGGAGTGACCGAATTTGCTGCTGTGTATTTGGTTTAATTTATAATTTTTTTCATTTGTTTTTTATTAAATAGGATTAGATATGGGTCTCTCAAATATATATTTCAATGTCAAATATGAAAATTAACATTCGTACATTACAATAAATTCTCTAAAGCTCCTATTAGTCTTATATTCAACACTTTTCAGAAGCTACATTTAGCATAGCACAGCATAGCATCTGGTTACACTACTTGTGTAGTCACATTGGGGTGGGTTTTGTTTACATTTTTTATCCACGTATTTTAAAGGCGACCCGACTTGAATTTTTATCAGTTGAGCGAAAGACAGAAAACAGGAAAAGAAAGGGTGACGCGTTTGTGTTGAGTTGGGTACATGCATGCGGCAAATAAGTAAATGGTTTTATGCTCAGGTATAAAAAAATAAAATCGCGATCTTTGTTTTCGGGATTTCCTATTATGAAAATGCACAGATGTGAAATTAGGTAGGTAGGTAGATAATGACTAGGAAAATACAGAGTAGATATGTTTTATTGAGAGTATGCTTATGACGGTAGAATAAACAATGTCGTTTTCTATTGAATAGAACTCTGTATCTGCATTCGTGTGTCATTAGACATTTTGTTCGTAAAATTAAAAAAGGAAAAAAAAATTAAATTTTAAATACACTTTCTTAATTATTTCTAAATTTTGTATGGTGTTTCTAATAATATTTGCGTTGATTGGTAGCATTTTTATGTGCTGAGTTTCAATTTCGTATAAAATGTTTTGGTGTTAGTGCATGTAGGTTTGAATCTCGAGTTGAAATTGAGATTCACGAAAACTCATCTCGAGCAAAAAAAAAGATTTTTTTTGCCATTTGGAAAATGAAAAACGTTATACTAGAGCGATAAAAATTGTTCGAGATGGAAAAAAAGTGCGTTTCTTTCCAACCCAAAACCACATAAGCTCAAATAAAAGCAATGTTAAAAAGTAAAGTAAAAGCTGAAGATCGTTTTTAAAAGTTTAAATTAAACCATGCATAATAGTTTTTTATAAGTGCTTGGCCGTAGGAAAACTAAAATTCAAGTGTAAATATTTTAGCGTACCGAAAAATTGTGAGATTTAAGCAAAATTACAACAAAATTAAATAATTGTAATTACATGTGTGCATACGAAAACTTTATCGTCCTTTGATTAGCCAAAGTTGTTCCACTGTTTTAAGAAACCACAATTTTAACATAAACAAATTTCGAGGGATCAAAGAGGCATTTCTAAAAAAAACATGTAGGTATTTCAAGTGAGAATTATTCGGGTAAACCTGATTTGGTCATTTATAAAAATAGCTAATACAACAGAAGGTAAAAACGAAGATTGAAAGGCAAAAATGTATACAAATATTTTTTAACAATAATGTATCTATTACAAATTCATTTTTTCGGATTTTGAACAGAACACCCTGTTTCAAATTCTGAAATAATTTTGCTTCTCTTCTATCTCTTTTTCACGACAACACTTCTTATTGCCGTCTAAATCTCCGTGTCTGTGTGACTGGAAATGGAACTGATAAGAAACACGTGGAGAGTGTCCCTACTCATTATTAGATATACTCTGCAGCACACCTATCTCGTGTGGTGTGTTGTGTTGTGACGCCAATAATTGTTGTTTTTTTTTTCCTGTTGGTATTTGAAAACACCTAAAAAAGTGGCCGTGGTTATATGTATGGGCTGATTTCTGGAGTAGGCGTATTTTTATATACACTTGTGTGAATGTCCTTCGTCAATTGGATATTTTTAACATTGTGAAAAAATATAATATACGAACTTTAAGAAATGTAATCGGAGCATTAGGCGGCTTGCGACTTGAGTTGCTGAACGCGAGCTGTCATTTCGACAAATTAAATTCGAGCGAATTCACGCATGCATTATTGCATTCAATTCATAGAAGTCACCAACTCCGGACGCAAGCCGCTTGAAGCTGCCGAAATGTGAGTAAATGTCCAATAATTAATTCCATGTGAAAACTTACCATTATACATTACAGTGAATAAACAACACAAAATACAAACGTATTTAGTTCTATTCTGGCAACAAAAAATCCCGGATTGGTGACATCTTTATTCAATTTCGTGGTGCCACAATTTCGTTGAAGACGTATCTATGGAAAATAGATATCGCAATCGCAGCCAGCGAATATAATATATTTAAACCATAGCAGCCAGCACCAGAAATTAGCGATCGTGATTGTGTTGTGCTATAGTGATTCGCCGTCAACGGGAGAAGTGTGTTTGGGCAGCCATCAAACAGCAGCCATCTCATTGGTTATCGACTCATTTCGCCGTCAGCGGGAGAAGTCCGTTTGGCAGCCATTAAAACAGAAACTCTCTAATTGGCCACTTGAATCATTCCGCCGCCAGCGGGAGAAGTCCGTTTTAGCAGCCATTTTAATAAAACAATATAATCGAGTAAATTTTAACATTCTTAAATTATTTAAACGCGCATTATTTGAGAATTTATTATAATGACCAGCAGAACCCCAGATCGTATCGTGACTAGGAGTGTGGCAAAGCTTTCGGAACCAGGGATATCCGCCGATACAGATGAGACTTCCTATGAGGAGACCGAGCGGGTAATAATGACAGATAAAGAGGATCGTGAAGCAACATTGCGCGAGCAGAATCATTACGTACAGAGTTGGAGGTTATCACTGCATCTGCGGCAACAGAAAGACAGGAACGTCAGCGCCTCGAAATGCTCCTTAGCGAACGTCAGCAAGTAAAAGCGGTGTCCACGGCTGTTGAGACCACTTCTACAATTGCCGCTCCTGCTGTTCCAGTAAAAGTTGTCACATCTGTAACTGAAGCGGCCTCCGGAACTGCCACTACAACATCTTCCACCGACTCTATTGCTGCCGCTTCCAGTTTTTATGGATTCCTCGACTCCAGATCTGCATCTGCGCCAGAGACGTCCTGCTCGACATACTCTTGGCCACGAGCACCGATTGTGTCGTCTCAGCCTAGTCGGACTTTGCCAACGACCGCTGACGATTATTTGCGATGTGGTTCCGCTAATGCAAGCTCAATTCCAACGTTCTTACCGCCGCTATATTGCTCCCAGGGAGTCGATCAACAACGATTCACAGCTGAAGTCGCATCCTTGCCCGTGCAAGCCACACCCGTTCCGTCAGCTCAGCCTACATTTCTGCCATCACATTCTACACAATTGATATCTCAGCTGAACCAACAGTCATCGTCATCGGTGATTGGCATGGGAAATCATCGAAAGTTACACGATCTTCCAGAATTCCATGGCAGACCGGAAGAGTGGCCGATGTTCTGCATGGCCTTCCTAGAATCCACCAATATGTTTAAATACAGCAGAGTGGAGAATATGTTTCGCCTCCAAAAGAGTATCAAGGGCAATGCACGAGACGTAGTTGAGTCATTGCTAATACATCCGGATAATGTGGACCAGGTCATGTCCACATTGGAGTTTCGTTTCGGACGTCCGGAGTGCTTAGTCCAGAGTCAACTGATAAAGGTAAGAGATATCATGCAAATTCCAGAGAGTAAATTAGAGCTTATAATTCCGTTCGCTACGAAAGTGCAAAATTTATCAGTATTCCTGGAGGCAAGTGGAATGCACCATCATTTGGCTAATCCAACTCTGTTGGATGAATTAGTGGGAAAACTCCCAATGAGCAAGAGGTTGGAGTGGGCCCAGTGCAGCGTTTATATTCAGCTATACGCTACCATCAAGCACTTTAACGACTGGTTAAGTCGTATGGGTCGTCTGATTTGTATTGTCACAACGACTTCATTACCTTCGTCAACACAGGGAAAGGTGGAGTCTAAACAAAAAACAGGAAGTGTCTTGCATGCAACTGAAAGTTCGTCATCAACCAGTGTAGCGAATGACAGGTGTCGTTACTGTAAAGAACTACGCCATGCAGTCCTTGAATGTGATAGCTACAAAAATTTGGACATTTCGGCGAAGTGGCAGTTCGTCAAACGTAACAAACTATGTTTCAGTTGTCTCAAGTACGGTCACAACATGCGAATGTGCAGAGTCCGAGGGTCATGCGGCATCGATGGCTGCTCGAAGATGCACCACCAGTCACTTCATGAAAAGGCAGCACTTGAGGAAAGGCCGTCAGAAAGCGAAACCAATGAAGCGGAAGTGGTACAAAATTCACTGCTAAACTGCAACGACGACGGTGAGAGCATAATTCTCTTCCGGGTGGTACCTGTTCGACTTTACAATGGCAAAACCATGGTGCGAACCTTTGCATTGCTGGACGAGGGGTCCTCTGTCACAATTATGAGCTCCGATCTTGCCAAGCGTCTTCAGTTAAAGGGAACGGCAAAGGATCTCAACTTGCGGTGGTTTGGACGAGAAACGCGTACAGAAAGGTCATGTGTCGTCGATGTTCTTATAAGCGCCGACCAGATGGACGCCGAACGCTTTGAAATGCAAAAGGTTCAGACGGTGGTGGACCTGCGTTTGCCGACTCAGACTTTTACTGCTAAAGACTGGAAATCACTTGATGATTTGGGAGTCCCGTTAGCTGGTTACAATAATGCGAGCCCAGAGATCCTTATTGGACTAGACAACTGTCATCTTGGAGTCCCAGTTGATATAATAAGAATTCTAGAAGATGGTCCAATTATAGCAAAAACGAAACTCGGATGGGTAGCCTACGGAAAATCGACGTCGAGATTGGTGAGCGATGCAGCGAAAGCAGTTGTCACCAATCCGGGATTTTTTGTTGCCAGAATAGAACTAAATACGTTTGTATTTTGTGTTGTTTATTCACTGTAATGTATAATGGTAAGTTTTCACATGGAATTAATTATTGGACATTTACTCACATTTCGGCAGCTTCAAGCGGCTTGCGTCCGGAGTTGGTGACTTCTATGAATTGAATGCAATAATGCATGCGTGAATTCGCTCGAATTTAATTTGTCGAAACGACAGCTCGCGTTCAGCAACTCAAGTCGCAAGCCGCCTAATGCTCCGATTACATTTCTTAAAGTTCGTATATTATATTTTTTCACATTCTACCCCCCGTGAGGCGACCGAATCCTGATTGGAAACCTCACCAACTTCAATGACAGCCAGTTTTACCGCAGGTCTTTTTAGCGTTCCGGTAGACGTCTTGATTTCGGCAGAGCGAACTTGCCCATCCGGGCCTGGGAACGTGTTCGTTATTCTCCCTCTTAGCCACTGACTCCTCGGCACATCAACGTCGCATACAAGAACCAGATCACCGATCTTCAATGGCGTGACTTTGTCGAACCATTTGCATCGTTTGGTAAGAACGGGCAGGTACTCACTTACCCACCTCCGCCAGAATCGGTCCTTGAGCTGTTGGCTCACCATCCATTGTTTTCTTAGGCATAATGCCTTGCCTTCGATCGGACCCGGCGTCTGGGTCGAGTTCGTACCTCCGACAAGGAAGTGGTTCGGCGTGAGCGGTTCTTCATCTTCAGTCGTCACAGGTAGGTGCGTTAAGGGGCGACCGTTAACGATGTTCTCGGCTTCGATTAACGCGCTTTGCAACGTCTCAACTTTTGGCACCGTTTCAGAAAGGATGCGTGTTAATACTCGCTTGATGGATTGAACCAACCGCTCCCAACATCCCCCAGCATGTGGGTTCGCAGGGCAATTGAACACCCACTCTATTCCTTTAGAAGACAGCTCTGCTTTCATAACCTCGTAGTCAAAAACACTGCTATTTGTCAGCTCATTGTTGGCTCCCACAAAGTTGGTTCCGTTGTCGCTTCTTATTCGTAATGGTACGCCCCGTCTGTTTACGAAGTTCCGTATGCAGAGGATGCAGGCAGCCGTTGATAGGTCAGCTGCTATTTCGAGATGCACGGCACGTACGGTCAAGCACGTAAAGAGAGCGATCCACCTCTTCTCCCTTCGGCGGCCCACAGCGACGTTTATAGGCCCAAAATAGTCTAGGCCCGTGTAGGTAAATGGCCTGACGTTCGGAGTGAGCCGATCCTCCGGAAGTTGACCCATCAATGGTGGCAAAGGATTGGCAGTTCGGTTTCGGCATGCCTGGCACTTATTCCTGACTCTCCTCACGGCAGTGCGTAGTCCTGGCACCCAGAACTTCTGACGGATTTCATTTACGACCGTATCGTCGTTTTGGTGAGCACATAGGCGATGGAAACGGTCTATTATCAGGTCGGTAACTGTATGATGCGCAGGTAGTATAATAGGACGTCTGGCAGCAAACGGTATAGTCGACGCAGCATCAATCCGGCCATGGACCCGCAGCAGGCCATCGTCGTCGAGATACGGGGAAAGTTTGTAAATTTTGCTATTTTTTGTGACATTCAAGTTCCGGGACAGCAGAGTAATTTCAGCACTGAATGCATTTCTTTGTACTTCGCAGCATAGCAGATGCTCTGCATTCTGGAGCTCGGATACGTTTAGCTCACCACGTTGATCCGTTTTCTTCCGACAGATGGCGATGAAGCGTAATAACCATGCTATTGTTCTCTGTAGCTTCAGATATGATGAAAATCTTGTCACGTCGAAAGGAGAATCCTGCTTACAATCCGCATGTAGCACATACTTCGGTCGTAGTTCATCTTGGCACTCATGCATGGCGATGTCGTCTGGTGTCTTCGGCCATTCCATCTCAGCTGCCTTGAGAAAGGAGGGCCCGTTTATCCACTTATTTTCCACTTCGTAACAAGGTGGGTATTTCGCTCTAGTAGCCTCGTCTGCTGGGTTTTGTTGCGATGGAATCCAGCGCCACTGGTTAACTCGGGTACCCTCCAATATCTCAGCGATTCTGAATGCTACGAATTCTTTGTGGCGTCGCGGGTCCATACGTAACCAGTGTAAAACCGTTTTCGAGTCGCTCCAAAACACATGATTAGAAAACTGCAACGTATGAAGATCAACTATGGAGTTATGAAGTCGTACGCCAAGGATGGCCGCTGACAGCTCCAGACGTGGTATGGACATTAGTTTCCTTGGGCTGCCTCTAGTCTTACCACAGACGAAAGAAACACAAACACTTCCGCTGCACTCGGCTCGTATGTATGTTACCGCACTGAATGCTTCTTCGCTAGCGTCGACGAAGGTGTGTAGTTCTATATGATCGGCATTCGTTAGGTAACTACTGTGACATCTTGGAACCCGCAGATGTGTTAATCCTGGTAGCTCTGCCTTCCACAGCCTCCACCTCTCAAACAAATCGTTGGGAATTGGCTCATCCCAGCCGATTCCAAAACTCCAGATCGAACGCAGCAATAACTTCAAGTAAAGCGTTAAGTTGGCGATCATCCCGAAGGGGTCAAATATTGACATCGTTATGCTGAGAAATTCGCGTTTTGTCGGGCATCTATTATGTTCCATGACAGCTTGGCTGATGCGAGGAAATTTAAGTCGGAAGATAAAAACATCCTCCACGCTGTTCCAACACATCCCCAAAACCTTCTCAGTCGCTGATTCGGCGTCAATGTTCATATCGATTGTTTTATCTTCACTATCTTCTTCCCCTTTGCAACAAATACTGCGGAGAGCTTCCTTAGAGTTCGACATCAGGTTACGCAGCTCAAATCCTCCATATTGATGTATTGTTACGACTGCCCTTGTTACTTCGACGGCTTCGGTTATGCTATTGAAACTATGAACGTAGTCGTCCACGTAATGATGATTGATTATGGCGTCGACGGCTTTCGGCTCTTTGGTTAGAAATTTTGAGGCGTTGTGATTCTTTATGTAATTGGCTATGCAGGGCGAACAGCTGGCTCCAAAGGTCATGACTTCCATCACATACGTATCGATCGGTTTGTCTTCGTTTTCGCGCCAGAGGAAGCGCTGCGAATGTCGATCAGTAGGATGAATCAGCACCTGGTGGAACATCTCCTTGATGTCACCTATTACGGCTATTGGTCGTAGCCGAAAGTTAAGTAATACTGCCAGTAAAGGTGTGTAATCATCAGGTCCCTTCAAAAGAAAATGATTCAAGGAGACGCCACTCACCTCCGCGGCTGCATCGAAGACTAGACGAATCTTGTCGGGCTTATTTGGGTTCCTTACTCCGAAATGTGGAAGATACCAGGTCCTCGGTGTATCTACATCCGCCTCTACAGAAGACAGCTTCCTTGCGTAACCTCTTTCCACATACTTGGCAATATTTTTTTTGTATTCGGTTGCAAACACTGGATCTTTCTTCATCTTTAACTCGAGGCTGAGTAGTCTTCTCTTTGCTTGTTGGTAACTTCTTGGTAGTTTCGGATTATCGTCCTTCCATAGCAGTCCTGTGCAATATCGTTCGTTCAATCGTACAGTAGAAGTCGTTAGGATCTTCAGCGCCCTCTTATCTGCATGACAAACTGGTTTTTCGGCTGGTTTTTTAACTCCGAAGTTCTCGATGCGAAAGTATTCTTCGACGATTGTGTCCAACCGATGATCCTGTTCCTTAAGTTCGTTACTACAAAGCACGACTGCTTTCGCTGCATCGCTCACCAATCTCGACGTCGATTTTCCGTAGGCTACCCATCCGAGTTTCGTTTTTGCTATAATTGGACCATCTTCTAGAATTCTTATTATATCAACTGGGACTCCAAGATGACAGTTGTCTAGTCCAATAAGGATCTCTGGGCTCGCATTATTGTAACCAGCTAACGGGACTCCCAAATCATCAAGTGATTTCCAGTCTTTAGCAGTAAAAGTCTGAGTCGGCAAACGCAGGTCCACCACCGTCTGAACCTTTTGCATTTCAAAGCGTTCGGCGTCCATCTGGTCGGCGCTTATAAGAACATCGACGACACATGACCTTTCTGTACGCGTTTCTCGTCCAAACCACCGCAAGTTGAGATCCTTTGCCGTTCCCTTTAACTGAAGACGCTTGGCAAGATCGGAGCTCATAATTGTGACAGAGGACCCCTCGTCCAGCAATGCAAAGGTTCGCACCATGGTTTTGCCATTGTAAAGTCGAACAGGTACCACCCGGAAGAGAATTATGCTCTCACCGTCGTCGTTGCAGTTTAGCAGTGAATTTTGTACCACTTCCGCTTCATTGGTTTCGCTTTCTGACGGCCTTTCCTCAAGTGCTGCCTTTTCATGAAGTGACTGGTGGTGCATCTTCGAGCAGCCATCGATGCCGCATGACCCTCGGACTCTGCACATTCGCATGTTGTGACCGTACTTGAGACAACTGAAACATAGTTTGTTACGTTTGACGAACTGCCACTTCGCCGAAATGTCCAAATTTTTGTAGCTATCACATTCAAGGACTGCATGGCGTAGTTCTTTACAGTAACGACACCTGTCATTCGCTACACTGGTTGATGACGAACTTTCAGTTGCATGCAAGACACTTCCTGTTTTTTGTTTAGACTCCACCTTTCCCTGTGTTGACGAAGGTAATGAAGTCGTTGTGACAATACAAATCAGACGAGCCATACGACTTAACCAGTCGTTAAAGTGCTTGATGGTAGCGTATGGCTGAATATAAACGCTGCACTGGGCCCACTCCAACCTCTTGCTCATTGGGAGTTTTCCCACTAATTCATCCAACAGAGTTGGATTAGCCAAATGATGGTGCATTCCACTTGCCTCCAGGAATACTGATAAATTTTGCACTTTCGTAGCGAACGGAATTATAAGCTCTAATTTACTCTCTGGAATTTGCATGATATCTCTTACCTTTATCAGTTGACTCTGGACTAAGCACTCCGGACGTCCGAAACGAAACTCCAATGTGGACATGACCTGGTCCACATTATCCGGATGTATTAGCAATGACTCAACTACGTCTCGTGCATTGCCCTTGATACTCTTTTGGAGGCGAAACATATTCTCCACTCTGCTGTATTTAAACATATTGGTGGATTCTAGGAAGGCCATGCAGAACATCGGCCACTCTTCCGGTCTGCCATGGAATTCTGGAAGATCGTGTAACTTTCGATGATTTCCCATGCCAATCACCGATGACGATGACTGTTGGTTCAGCTGAGATATCAATTGTGTAGAATGTGATGGCAGAAATGTAGGCTGAGCTGACGGAACGGGCGTGGCTTGCACGGGCAAGGATGCGACTTCAGCTGTGAATCGTTGTTGATCGACTCCCTGGGAGCAATATAGCGGCGGTAAGAACGTTGGAATTGAGCTTGCATTAGCGGAACCACATCGCAAATAATCGTCAGCGGTCGTTGGCAAAGTCCGACTAGGCTGAGACGACACAATCGGTGCTCGTGGCCAAGAGTATGTCGAGCAGGACGTCTCTGGCGCAGATGAAGATCTGGAGTCGAGGAATCCATAAAAACTGGAAGCGGCAGCAATAGAGTCGGTGGAAGATGTTGTAGTGGCAGTTCCAGAGGCCGCTTCAGTTACAGATGTGACAACTTTTACTGGAACAGCAGGAGCGGCAATTGTAGAAGTGGTCTCAACAGCCGTGGACACCGCTTTTACTTGCTGACGTTCGCTAAGGAGCATTTCGAGGCGCTGACGTTCCTGTCTTTCTGTTGCCGCAGATGCAGTGATAACCTCCAACTCTGTACGTAATGATTCTAACTGCTCGCGCAATGTTGCTTCACGATCCTCTTTATCTGTCATTATTACCCGCTCGGTCTCCTCATAGGAAGTCTCATCTGTATCGGCGGATATCCCTGGTTCCGAAAGCTTTGCCACACTCCTAGTCACGATACGATCTGGGGTTCTGCTGGTCATTATAATAAATTCTCTTACAAACGTGTTCTTTATTTACCAACTTACTAATCGTTTCAAAAAAAATGCTCACCAAATAATGCGCGTTTAAATAATTTAAAAATGTTAAAATTTACTCGATTATATTGTTTTATTAAAATGGCTGCTAAAACGGACTTCTCCCGCTGGCGGCGGAATGATTCAAGTGGCCAATTAGAGAGTTTCTGTTTTAATGGCTGCCAAACGGACTTCTCCCGCTGACGGCGAAATGAGTCGATAACCAATGAGATGGCTGCTGTTTGATGGCTGCCCAAACACACTTCTCCCGTTGACGGCGAATCACTATAGCACAACACAATCACGATCGCTAATTTCTGGTGCTGGCTGCTATGGTTTAAATATATTATATTCGCTGGCTGCGATTGCGATATCTATTTTCCATAGATACGTCTTCAACGAAATTGTGGCACCACGAAATTGAATAAAGATGTCACCAATCCGGGATTTTTTGTTGCCAGAATAGAACTAAATACGTTTGTATTTTGTGTTGTTTATTCACTGTAATGTATAATGGTAAGTTTTCACATGGAATTAATTATTGGACATTTACTCACATTTCGGCAGCTTCAAGCGGCTTGCGTCCGGAGTTGGTGACTTCTATGAATTGAATGCAATAATGCATGCGTGAATTCGCTCGAATTTAATTTGTCGAAACGACAGCTCGCGTTCAGCAACTCAAGTCGCAAGCCGCCTAATGCTCCGATTACATTTCTTAAAGTTCGTATATTATATTTTTTCACAGCAGTCGTGCTTTGTAGTAACGAACTTAAGGAACAGGATCATCGGTTGGACACAATCGTCGAAGAATACTTTCGCATCGAGAACTTCGGAGTTAAAAAACCAGCCGAAAAACCAGTTTGTCATGCAGATAAGAGGGCGCTGAAGATCCTAACGACTTCTACTGTACGATTGAACGAACGATATTGCACAGGACTGCTATGGAAGGACGATAATCCGAAACTACCAAGAAGTTACCAACAAGCAAAGAGAAGACTACTCAGCCTCGAGTTAAAGATGAAGAAAGATCCAGTGTTTGCAACCGAATACAAAAAAAATATTGCCAAGTATGTGGAAAGAGGTTACGCAAGGAAGCTGTCTTTTGTAGAGGCGGATGTAGATACACCGAGGACCTGGTATCTTCCACATTTCGGAGTAAGGAACCCAAATAAGCCCGACAAGATTCGTCTAGTCTTCGATGCAGCCGCGGAGGTGAGTGGCGTCTCCTTGAATCATTTTCTTTTGAAGGGACCTGATGATTACACACCTTTACTGGCAGTATTACTTAACTTTCGGCTACGACCAATAGCCGTAATAGGTGACATCAAGGAGATGTTCCACCAGGTGCTGATTCATCCTACTGATCGACATTCGCAGCGCTTCCTCTGGCGCGAAAACGAAGACAAACCGATCGATACGTATGTGATGGAAGTCATGACCTTTGGAGCCAGCTGTTCGCCCTGCATAGCCAATTACATAAAGAATCACAACGCCTCAAAATTTCTAACCAAAGAGCCGAAAGCCGTCGACGCCATAATCAATCATCATTACGTGGACGACTACGTTCATAGTTTCAATAGCATAACCGAAGCCGTCGAAGTAACAAGGGCAGTCGTAACAATACATCAATATGGAGGATTTGAGCTGCGTAACCTGATGTCGAACTCTAAGGAAGCTCTCCGCAGTATTTGTTGCAAAGGGGAAGAAGATAGTGAAGATAAAACAATCGATATGAACATTGACGCCGAATCAGCGACTGAGAAGGTTTTGGGGATGTGTTGGAACAGCGTGGAGGATGTTTTTATCTTCCGACTTAAATTTCCTCGCATCAGCCAAGCTGTCATGGAACATAATAGATGCCCGACAAAACGCGAATTTCTCAGCATAACGATGTCAATATTTGACCCCTTCGGGATGATCGCCAACTTAACGCTTTACTTGAAGTTATTGCTGCGTTCGATCTGGAGTTTTGGAATCGGCTGGGATGAGCCAATTCCCAACGATTTGTTTGAGAGGTGGAGGCTGTGGAAGGCAGAGCTACCAGGATTAACACATCTGCGGGTTCCAAGATGTCACAGTAGTTACCTAACGAATGCCGATCATATAGAACTACACACCTTCGTCGACGCTAGCGAAGAAGCATTCAGTGCGGTAACATACATACGAGCCGAGTGCAGCGGAAGTGTTTGTGTTTCTTTCGTCTGTGGTAAGACTAGAGGCAGCCCAAGGAAACTAATGTCCATACCACGTCTGGAGCTGTCAGCGGCCATCCTTGGCGTACGACTTCATAACTCCATAGTTGATCTTCATACGTTGCAGTTTTCTAATCATGTGTTTTGGAGCGACTCGAAAACGGTTTTACACTGGTTACGTATGGACCCGCGACGCCACAAAGAATTCGTAGCATTCAGAATCGCTGAGATATTGGAGAGTACCCGAGTTAACCAGC
The DNA here is from genome assembly GCA_949775065.1 of Brachyopa scutellaris. Classification (NCBI taxonomy): domain Eukaryota; kingdom Metazoa; phylum Arthropoda; class Insecta; order Diptera; family Syrphidae; genus Brachyopa; species Brachyopa scutellaris. The sequence goes on along the minus strand of OX459114.1, from coordinate 88,503,632 downwards.
GGCGCTGGATTCCATCGCAACAAAACCCAGCAGACGAGGCTACTAGAGCGAAATACCCACCTTGTTACGAAGTGGAAAATAAGTGGATAAACGGGCCCTCCTTTCTCAAGGCAGCTGAGATGGAATGGCCGAAGACACCAGACGACATCGCCATGCATGAGTGCCTTTCGACGTGACAAGATTTTCATCATATCTGAAGCTACAGAGAACAATAGCATGGTTATTACGCTTCATCGCCATCTGTCGGAAGAAAACGGATCAACGTGGTGAGCTAAACGTATCCGAGCTCCAGAATGCAGAGCATCTGCTATGCTGCGAAGTACAAAGAAATGCATTCAGTGCTGAAATTACTCTGCTGTCCCGGAACTTGAATGTCACAAAAAATAGCAAAATTTACAAACTTTCCCCGTATCTCGACGACGATGGCCTGCTGCGGGTCCATGGCCGGATTGATGCTGCGTCGACTATACCGTTTGCTGCCAGACGTCCTATTATACTACCTGCGCATCATACAGTTACCGACCTGATAATAGACCGTTTCCATCGCCTATGTGCTCACCAAAACGACGATACGGTCGTAAATGAAATCCGTCAGAAGTTCTGGGTGCCAGGACTACGCACTGCCGTGAGGAGAGTCAGGAATAAGTGCCAGGCATGCCGAAACCGAACTGCCAATCCTTTGCCACCATTGATGGGTCAACTTCCGGAGGATCGGCTCACTCCGAACGTCAGGCCATTTACCTACACGGGCCTAGACTATTTTGGGCCTATAAACGTCGCTGTGGGCCGCCGAAGGGAGAAGAGGTGGATCGCTCTCTTTACGTGCTTGACCGTACGTGCCGTGCATCTCGAAATAGCAGCTGACCTATCAACGGCTGCCTGCATCCTCTGCATACGGAACTTCGTAAACAGACGGGGCGTACCATTACGAATAAGAAGCGACAACGGAACCAACTTTGTGGGAGCCAACAATGAGCTGACAAATAGCAGTGTTTTTGACTACGAGGTTATGAAAGCAGAGCTGTCTTCTAAAGGAATAGAGTGGGTGTTCAATTGCCCTGCGAACCCACATGCTGGGGGATGTTGGGAGCGGTTGGTTCAATCCATCAAGCGAGTATTAACACGCATCCTTTCTGAAACGTTGCCAAAAGTTGAGACGTTGCAAAGCGCGTTAATCGAAGCCGAGAACATCGTTAAGGGGCGTTAACGCACCTACCTGTGACGACTGAAGATGAAGAACCGCTCACGCCGAACCACTTCCTTGTCGGAGGTACGAACTCGACCCAGACGCCGGGTCCGATCGAAGGCAAGGCATTATGCCTAAGAAAACAATGGATGGTGAGCCAACAGCTCAAGGACCGATTCTGGCGGAGGTGGGTAAGTGAGTACCTGCCCGTTCTTACCAAACGATGCAAATGGTTCGACAAAGTCACGCCATTGAAGATCGGTGATCTGGTTCTTGTATGCGACGTTGATGTGCCGAGGAGTCAGTGGCTAAGAGGGAGAATAACGAACACGTTCCCAGGCCCGGATGGGCAAGTTCGCTCTGCCGAAATCAAGACGTCTACCGGAACGCTAAAAAGACCTGCGGTAAAACTGGCTGTCATTGAAGTTGGTGAGGTTTCCAATCTGGATTCGGTCGCCTCACGGGGGGTAGAATGTGAAAAAATATAATATACGAACTTTAAGAAATGTAATCGGAGCATTAGGCGGCTTGCGACTTGAGTTGCTGAACGCGAGCTGTCATTTCGACAAATTAAATTCGAGCGAATTCACGCATGCATTATTGCATTCAATTCATAGAAGTCACCAACTCCGGACGCAAGCCGCTTGAAGCTGCCGAAATGTGAGTAAATGTTCAATAATTAATTCCATGTGAAAACTTACCATTATACATTACAGTGAATAAACAACACAAAATACAAACGTATGTTACGTCCACCTGCAAACAAAATAAAAATAATTAATAAATGTTTTGCAAATAAACAAACCCAAACGATTTCGAAACAGCTGGCTGAGCTGTCATTTCTGCCATTTTCCATGTCAACTGCGAAATCCACCTAGTGGTTGGTAGCTGCAATACGGGATATTTCTGTTCCCAATCCAAGGACAGAACCCAGGCTAAGGAATGAAATTACCAATTTTAGGAGAAAATCTGTGCAGAATCGGATGATCTGGACGAAAAGAGAGTGTGGGTGGTCCGATTTTGGAGATCTGCGAACAAAATCAATTGCAATGCAATTTAATTAAATTACAGTGGGTGGTGAGACCGAGTGTCTCAGTTGTGTGGTGCTTTGTTTAATTAAAAAGTCCTATTAATGCATATAGGCAGTTTATTTCGAAGATTTTTGTAATTAAATTTAGCGATAGGTGCGTGATTTTATATTCAGTTTTTATTATTCGTATTTAGAAGTTGTTATTATCTCGTGCAGTGCATATAGCTGGATTGCTGGATTGTGGCCCAGGCGCTTTTGAATATACTACATAGATATACATTTATGTATAGGCATTAGAATTAATTTTTCTTTAAATCATCAAATTACAAGGGTGAGTGATTCTTTTTTGTTTTGTTATTATGTGCGATTAAATGCAGCATTTAAATCTTTTTATAGTGCATTTAGGCGGCCACACGTTGAATCTGCATCGGGATCGTGGCCGCCACACGTTTTTTTTTTACTAAGCATAATTACACATAATTTAAGGTGCATTGTACCTGCACATATATTTGCATCCATGTACATACCCATTCATATATGTACATACTGACGTGCATGTAACACCTGAAGTCGGATCTTCAAGGGCAAAGAAATGACCGTTGGCCATTGAATTACTGCCCAGATTTGTGAAGGTATATCCATGCTGCAATACACCGCACGCGCATTTATGAAATTAATTTAAGCAAGAACGATCGTAACATTAGTTATAATATAAAACAAATCTAAAAGTAATTGTTATATGGTTTCGCACAGACATCGAAATTAAGTTTTTTTCATTTAAATTAAGTTTCCGTGTAGAGTAATTTTTATGTAACATACAGGCGTGAGGAGTTTACTTTTTGTTTACCTTTTTGTTGAAAATTTGTGAGTGTAAAATTTCGTTTCCTCCGTCGCGTTTATTCGGTCGCGTATAATTTTTTTTTGCAATATTTAATTTCTTTAGTGTACCACCTAAACCGAGCTCGTTCTAGGTAGGATCGTCGTGTCGTGCATAGTCGCTCGCGAGTACATAAAGGTACTGTATTGGGAGGGAATGTTTTTCGTAATAATATTTGTTTTACCCCGAATCTGTTAAATTACATTGTTTATTTATTAAGCCTAATCAAAATAAAAGTTATACAAATTTTATACGCCATGAAAACAAAAGGGGTAAAGTTTTTTGTATTTAAGAGCGATATGAGTCGCTAAGTTCGAAGTTTCAGGGGGTGTGAAAGGACACAGTTCTTCCGGCTGATGGTGTGAGCTGCGAGGCATCCGAGCGAAATGGGGAAGTCCAATATGGCCACCGGACTTCCAGGTTGGGAGGGTAACGAACAATGGCCGCGCTTAACACCACCCAAAGCGCCCTTCAATGTGGTATTCAACGTCCGTCCGAGACAAGTAAGTAAAGTAGAAGTTTTGTCCTTGGCACGATTCATGTTTTGTTTATGTAGGTTAGTTGTTTACGGGGGGCAAGAACCACCCCATTTCCGGCGAGCGGAGCCGCGCATCGCAAGCGTGCCGCGCTCCCTGTGAACAACCCTCTTTCCTTTTCCCGTCACATCCTATCCTTAAGTCCCATCCACATCCTGATTTCCTGTCCAATTTTCAAATTCCTAACTCCTCCTACTGCACTCCTGCATATAACAAATGGCGCCCAACGTGCAGTGTCCGTTTCCTGTCCTCTATGTCGTCGTAAGTCCACAATTGTTCTTGTTGTCACCACCAAAAAACTCGTAAGTCTTCGTCAGGAAAGTCCATTGAATTGCCAGATTTGAATTGCGACGAGACCATTGGTGGTGACAACGACAACAATTGGAACCTGTTTTGTCTTCGTCTTCTCTATCTTCTCAATCTTTTTTAATGTTCTTTAAACTTTGCTATCTTAAATTTTCATTTTCCATCGTCTTGTGTATTAGCTTGTATGGGTTCTGTGGGGTTCTTAGTTTAGTTTAGTTTTAGTATATGGGTTTCGTGGGTGTTTAGTTTAGTTTAGTATAAGTTTCTTCTGGGGTTTGTTTTATGTGTTGTAACCGTCTCCGAGCCAAGTCTGCCACGATAAGTCCATTATGGGACAGAGTGGTATTGCGGGCCGGAGACAAATACAACGGTGTGTGTCCTTGTTAAATTTTAGTTTATGTGTAGTATCGTTCACCACCTACCACATTGAGGAAAAAAAAAAAAAAAAAACAATTAAGTCCGTCCGCAGTCCACACTTTTGTCGCGAGTTACATGATGCCAAAGCAGCTCAAGCCATCAACATCGCCAAAACTTAGCCGAAGACAGCACCTGAAACACCCCCGCACGCATCAAAAGAACAAGAAACATCACAACGAAACAAAGAAAAATAATAAAACAATTGTTTGTACATACATATCAATATGTAATAAAAATATAAATACATTTAATTCCTGCTAAACAATTCACATTCATTTATACATACACTAAACATTTTTTTTGTATTTAAATATTTCCTTTTGTTTATTCACATACATATTCACATCTACAATTCTTGAATTCCTCCTTTTCCTTTTGCATATTTTTTTTGTTTTATACATAGGTCGTTGTTCTACAAAACAATATATTAATTCACTTACTCGTGTACTGTTTACATATTTATTCATTTATTTATTAACAGTACAATCTTTTGTTTTTTTAGGTGATTTAGGTTTACCTTACATTTTCGTGTCATAAGTTTATGTACGAATTTTCTCATTTAAATTTCCGTTTTTGTTTGTTTTGAACACATTTTACTTTACGTTACATAGGTTTATCTATTTATTTATTTATTTTTCTGTTTACATATTGTTATTTATTTATTTATTAATTTTCCTGTTTTGATAACTCTTTACCTTTGTTACATAGTAACATAATTAGGTACATTTAGAGTTTCGTTTTGTTTTGATTACCTGTAGTTTTACATTCTTTCATTTCATTCATATACTTTTTTTGTGCTTTCATTAATTTATTCACGTAGTCTTAGTACTTATTATTTATTGAATTTGCTTCATTAGTTTATTGTATTACATATTCCTTGCTATACAATGCAATATTTAGTTTTATAGACTTAGTTAATTTAAGGTTAATTTAGATCGTATAATACTTAATATAAAGTTAAAATTTTTTTTACCTTCGTTTTTTTGGTTAAGCTTCATTTTTCCTTCGGTTAAAATCATAAATATAGCTGAAAAGGAAATAAGAAACCACAAAATAAGAAGGAAACTAGCATTAAATAGTTATAGGAAATTCACTCACCTCATAAATAGCGTAGGAAACAACACCACAATGTCCTCCGTTAAACATAATCCTCCATCCACTTGCTGCAAAAACTCACAAACAGCACCATACACCACCAACGAACGCTCTCTTTGTCCAGTACATCCGTTACCTGGAAGTCAGACAAATAGCTCCGCCAAAAGTGGAATCCCACTGGAAAGAGAGGAACATATAAAAACAAGCGATGACATAGGTACTTATAACTTCCCAAACGACCTCAAGGCGTACATCAACCTGGCCGTGGTTAATGTTTTTTCGTCCTACACTGACTCCCTCAGGGAAAATATTTCTGAGAGCCTGAAAAGGGAAATGAGAAATAGTCTCTTAGAGTTTATGAGAGAAATAAATATCATAACTCACGAAGTCACTAGGCCGGAAAAAGCAAGTCCAAATGCCGTTGCGAAACCGACACAAATTCCTCGGCTGAATTCAGCCAGCAATTTTCAACCTCAGCCCGATCGAGTACCGAAGCTGTGTGTACCTGCTAAGAGAGGTAATAATTTAGATTTTAGGCAAAATATTGAGATAATAGTGGTAAATACTTACCTAGATTATCGGAAACCATACCAACAGGCAAAATCAGCATTGAGGGCATTCCAGCTAACAACTGCAAACAGTACTCTCGCAGCGCCTTTTCATCTTGGGATTTGTGGGCGAAAGAAAATTAACAAGTGGGGAATCAGCTACAGCGGAAACAAAAAGAAAAAAAAAAAAAAAAATTATATAGGTGTTTCTCTTTTGAACGCACATTATGTACATACTCAAATGCACGCATATGAATAATAAACGTACAAAACGAATCCGAGGTCCGAGTGCATATGTACATCATTAGTTTAGTCTCTTAGTTTATGTGATATGTTATTTATATAAGTAGGTATTTAATTCCTAAGTATTATTTATTTATTATTATTCATGGTTATTTATCACACATAGATTATTTACTAATCATATAGAATATCTATTTATTTAATTATTGGTCCTGTACCCTTAGCTGTTATTTATTACTACGTATATGTTGTTATTTATTTATTTAGTTTATTTATTTATTTATTTATTTATTTATTTAGTCAAGTAGTTTAGGTATTTTAGTTTTCGAATTTTCATCTGTGATATACATGTGCATGCATATATGTGTATATCTCAGTGATACAATTTATTTATTATATGCATGAGGCATTTATCATAAGTGTAGGTATTATTAGTTTGCATGATAGTTTATTTATTTACTCCCTATATCCATCTGTATTATTTATTAATTATTCACATAGTTTGTTATAGAGTATAGTTATTTATTTATCATATAGTTTATTTATGTATTCATTTTTTTTGTCAAGTACTTTAAGGTGTTGTTTATTATTGTTATTTATTAAATATTACGTATCTGTTACTTATTTACTTATGTACTCTATTTATTTATAATCGATGTATTCATTGTTAGCTTTAGTCTATTTATTTAATTATTTACTCATTTTATTTAGCCAAATAGTATGTAATTTAGATTTAGAATTTTCAACTGTGATATACCTGTACATATATGTGTGTATATCTCAGTGGCGTACATATGTATATAAATGTGTGCATTATATATCGCAGTTTAATAACTAATGATTATGATCGATATTTCTGTATTTACTACTTATCAAGGTATTAAGTATTATTTATTAAATTGTATTTACCTATTTGTTCTGTATGTTACCTGTTATATTTATTTAGCAAATTAAGTAAAGTAGCGCAAGTGGTTAGTGCGTCGGACTACTGAGCCAGCGGTCTGGGGTTCGAATCCCGCCGCAAACACCTAAAAGTTTTTCACAGTGCCCACCTCTTTCGAATGTCTGACAAGCATCAAAGAGTATCATTTGTCACGATTGAGCTTCTCAACTCGCCGTTCGGAGTCGGCAAAAAACTGTAGGTCCCTTCCATTCGTGCAAAAATATAACACGCACACACAAATGATTGCGAGAAGCAGGCCTAGGTTCACCTCGAGCTGTAGCGCCAACTAAGTAAGTAAGTAAGTATTTATTTTGTCTTAATTAGTATGATTGCATTTACCGTCCAGTGACGAGTTAAGATGTTGCCCGGCTAGCTCAGCCGGTATAGCAGGAGACTCTTGATCTCAGTGAAGTGGATTCTTCCCCACGATGTTCGCTTGCCATTGAGCCTAGAAATTAAGAATAAGTATTTAGTGATAAGGTATTTATTTATTTATTTATTTATTTAGTTGTTTTGTACCTTTAGATGTTATTTATAACAAAGCATTTTTTTATCTAAGTATTTAGTTATTGGATATTTATTTATTTCTTGTACAGTCACTTATATTCATTTGTAGCTTTATGCTAATAATTTATTTATTTATTCATTTAAGTTATGTAAGATAGATTCATAAGTTCAGCTGTGATATATTTGTGTATATGTATACATATATTCCAGTGAAGTAATGCCTTGTTTATTATATTTAGTTATGTTATTTATCAATCTATTTATTAAGACTGATCTGTGTAGGTATCAGTTTGTCCTGCAGGCTATCGATTAGACTTAGTTATCAATTTAAGTATGCATTTATATATATATTACATGTATATTAGGTCGCTTACAGAGTTATGTAGTTATAAAAATAAAGATATGTTTATACAGATGTGGCTCAAATTTAAGTTAAGTATAAAATTCAGTACTCACATACATGTTTCATCCGGTAGACTGCAGATGCGCCGGAAAATGTTCCCGCCACCTGTGAACATATGAATAGATAAAACACTAGACCACCAAAAAATTACATTTACTTACCATCCATCTCCTTGAGCCGAACATTAATTTTGCCCGTCTAGCTCAGTCAAGAGCATAAGACGATCCCAAGGAAGTGGGTTCTTCCCCACGTTGAGTTGTGTCGCCAGAAGCCTAAACAAAATTTTGAACAGTATAAAGTTATAGACTAGAGGCTGTTGCACTATAAACATGCCTGTAAACAGACATAAATCAGACATACTTACCTTTTTGCCCAAGTTGTCCGTTCTCTCCGTCCTTATTGTCCGAAGTCCTCCAACAAATCCGGAGTTTTGTTACGTCCACCTGCAAACAAAATAAAAATAATTAATAAATGTTTTGCAAATAAACAAACCCAAACGATTTCGAAACAGCTGGCTGAGCTGTCATTTCTGCCATTTTCCATGTCAACTGCGAAATCCACCTAGTGGTTGGTAGCTGCAATACGGGATATTTCTGTTCCCAATCCAAGGACAGAACCCAGGCTAAGGAATGAAATTACCAATTTTAGGAGAAAATCTGTGCAGAATCGGATGATCTGGACGAAAAGAGAGTGTGGGTGGTCCGATTTTGGAGATCTGCGAACAAAATCAATTGCAATGCAATTTAATTAAATTACAGTGGGTGGTGAGACCGAGTGTCTCAGTTGTGTGGTGCTTTGTTTAATTAAAAAGTCCTATTAATGCATATAGGCAGTTTATTTCGAAGATTTTTGTAATTAAATTTAGCGATAGGTGCGTGATTTTATATTCAGTTTTTATTATTCGTATTTAGAAGTTGTTATTATCTCGTGCAGTGCATATAGCTGGATTGCTGGATTGTGGCCCAGGCGCTTTTGAATATACTACATAGATATACATTTATGTATAGGCATTAGAATTAATTTTTCTTTAAATCATCAAATTACAAGGGTGAGTGATTCTTTTTTGTTTTGTTATTATGTGCGATTAAATGCAGCATTTAAATCTTTTTATAGTGCATTTAGGCGGCCACACGTTGAATCTGCATCGGGATCGTGGCCGCCACACGTTTTTTTTTTACTAAGCATAATTACACATAATTTAAGGTGCATTGTACCTGCACATATATTTGCATCCATGTACATACCCATTCATATATGTACATACTGACGTGCATGTAACACCTGAAGTCGGATCTTCAAGGGCAAAGAAATGACCGTTGGCCATTGAATTACTGCCCAGATTTGTGAAGGTATATCCATGCTGCAATACACCGCACGCGCATTTATGAAATTAATTTAAGCAAGAACGATCGTAACATTAGTTATAATATAAAACAAATCTAAAAGTAATTGTTATATGGTTTCGCACAGACATCGAAATTAAGTTTTTTTCATTTAAATTAAGTTTCCGTGTAGAGTAATTTTTATGTAACATACAGGCGTGAGGAGTTTACTTTTTGTTTACCTTTTTGTTGAAAATTTGTGAGTGTAAAATTTCGTTTCCTCCGTCGCGTTTATTCGGTCGCGTATAATTTTTTTTTGCAATATTTAATTTCTTTAGTGTACCACCTAAACCGAGCTCGTTCTAGGTAGGATCGTCGTGTCGTGCATAGTCGCTCGCGAGTACATAAAGGTACTGTATTGGGAGGGAATGTTTTTCGTAATAATATTTGTTTTACCCCGAATCTGTTAAATTACATTGTTTATTTATTAAGCCTAATCAAAATAAAAGTTATACAAATTTTATACGCCATGAAAACAAAAGGGGTAAAGTTTTTTGTATTTAAGAGCGATATGAGTCGCTAAGTTCGAAGTTTCAGGGGGTGTGAAAGGACACAGTTCTTCCGGCTGATGGTGTGAGCTGCGAGGCATCCGAGCGAAATGGGGAAGTCCAATATGGCCACCGGACTTCCAGGTTGGGAGGGTAACGAACAATGGCCGCGCTTAACACCACCCAAAGCGCCCTTCAATGTGGTATTCAACGTCCGTCCGAGACAAGTAAGTAAAGTAGAAGTTTTGTCCTTGGCACGATTCATGTTTTGTTTATGTAGGTTAGTTGTTTACGGGGGGCAAGAACCACCCCATTTCCGGCGAGCGGAGCCGCGCATCGCAAGCGTGCCGCGCTCCCTGTGAACAACCCTCTTTCCTTTTCCCGTCACATCCTATCCTTAAGTCCCATCCACATCCTGATTTCCTGTCCAATTTTCAAATTCCTAACTCCTCCTACTGCACTCCTGCATATAACACGTATTTAGTTCTATTCTGGCAACAAAAAATCCCGGATTGGTGACAAACATAAATTAAACGGTTTCTGTGGCGCCAAGGTTTGGAAACGCCATTTTGTAGATTTTTGTGAAATAAACACAAAATATTCCTATGGAAATTTCATTGAAATTAATTATTTTTGCCTCGGTACAGAAAAAAGTGTTGCATACATCTAGGCGTAAAACTAAAAAATCACTTTTTAAGAATTTAAGTACATATGTACATACATATAAGTATAGGTAGATAGAATTGAGAAATAATTCAATTTTTAAAAGTCTAATACTCAGAAACTAAAAGTTTATAAAATTTCTTGGTAATTATTTCGAATGAGGCCCTACTCACCGATTTTAGTGAAATTTTTTACGTGAAAGTAGGCATTTTTCTAAGAATTTTGATATATATATTTTCATACCGGAAGTTTCTAGTTTGGAAGATATATGCCTTTAAAGTTCCCATACAAAATAGAGATGAAGCTAGTTTCAGTTTCGCTTGTAAATATGCATTCACCAATCAACATTATTCAAACAAAAATATGTTGAACTGGTTTTTACATAATTTTCACAACGGGTAGGTAGTTTTCCCATCGTATGTGAACACTAGTGCCAGCGCCTCCTATACGTATAGGAGGCGCTGCTAGTGCACTACATTTGTCCACCGACAATCGACTGGGAAGTGGGAAAACCGAAACAAACACAAAAGCTCTTGTCGTCTCTCTCATCCCTTCATGGGTATATACAGATGTCAAACATTAGCCACAGGATAATTTTTTATGCAGCTCCAGAGCCGGCTAATTTTTGGAAGTCTATATTCACCTCACTAACGTCAAAAATTAGCCAGAGGACAATAGGTCTGTTTGGTATATTTTCTATGTAAATCTTAACTCGCTCTCAAATAATAAAATAATTTGTAAAGCGGGGGTAAATCCTTTCAGCAGTGGAAAATTCGTAAGCAAAGTAAACAAACACGTTTTCGTAAAACCTCCAAATTTGTTTTTGTTTTCCACTAACAATGAATATTATGACATTTCACAATTGTCAGAATGGCTGGTTTGACAGAATCGATGAAACTACGTGAAGAAAAAGACCGCGTAAGATTGCGTAAGTTTGTGTACGCTTTCAGAGGAGGGGAAATTTTTTGAACTGTCATTTGGCTCTCTCTTACGAATATTTTGGGTTAACAAACACCAAATTCTTAAGAATCTTACAAATGTGTACGAATTCGTGGGTTACCAAACAGACTTAATATTTTAACGCAATTGGCACACGGCCTAAATAAACATACCCATAGTTTGAGAGCAGCTGGTTTTAAGGCGCTTTAATTTGACATTTCTTTCCATTCCAATCAAACAAACAATTTTAAAATTTTGTATGCAACAGTGTTCAGTTATATGTTTTGTTTTCTTGTTATTGTACGCCGATCACTTGTTTTTTAAATGTAACATGTATAAAAATAAAAAATTCAAGTCCAATAAAACCAAAGTCCAATTGAAACCCATCGATGAGAATAAAGCTTCAAAGTTTCCGGTAAATCAAATGATTGTTTCCCGAATGTTTTTTTTGTTTTTAATTACGAATTACAGAAACTCGACATACAAGATGATAGCAAAAACTTAACAACTGACGAAAATGAAAAGGAACTCTTTAGCCAGGAAACAATTCCGGCTTCTCAGCAACCTTCCCAAAGATATCTCTCGCAAAGAAGCACCTTCTGTCGAACCCAGTCTAAGGGTACACAGCGAGCACCAACAACTTACTTTGAATTGGTTTTGATCAAGTCTGGTGTCAATTTGGATGAACCTGACAATTTTGTTATAAGTAGGTATTGATCTATCCATTTCCAGTACAAATAACAAAACATTCCATTTCAGCTTGTGACCATGTTTCCTTTGTGTGTAAGTTCAGAGATATCTTTGTGAAATGTCAAAATTATCCATCGAACGTGGAGACATTTAAAACAGGGCTACGCAATGCTCTTAATGACAAGAAACTCGCAATGAAACTGCTAAGTGGGTGCACCATTAATATGAGTGGCGCAGAAAATCCCTATCAGTCTCAGGACAGTATGATAGTGAACTTTCTCATGATTGACTTTTTGCAAGAAATGGTCATAAACGTTGTTTTGGACAAAGTAGAGGAGTGTTCTAAGAAGGAGTACGTCCACCAGTAAATATAGTTACATCTTTTTACTGAACTTTCTTTTTAATTTTCCAGAGAATCTGCGACAAGTGCTGATGTTCCGATTCTCCCCTTAATGTTATCTCAGTTGCGTTACGTTACCCACTCCCATGCTGATTTAATTTACTCGAAAATCGTACAAATATTCGAGAACGCAATACCTTCTGTTCAATGGACCATCATAGCCAATGCGGAAATGGTCTTGAAATCATCCAAACACGATGTCTTTGTGGAGATGTTACTGTAACATTTAAATTAGTTTTACCATTATAAATGTCCAGCTGATAAAATGTACTTTTAGGAATAATTTCGCTAGCAACAAGGACGTTTTCCATTCTACTACCATTCAGACTTTTACCAATTTGTGTTTAACGCCAAAGATGCAGTCGAAGTTGAGAAGAAAAGCCGTAGCCTACATAAAAGATGGGTGCCCACCAAGAGTAAGTTTAGTTAGGTAAGAGATCTAAATATTTTGTTTTAATACTCGTACATATTCCCAAGATTCTACCTCTGCTGATAAAGCTTTTACTAAAGATTCTTAATGATGACAATGACGATGTTATACGTGAGGTATAAGAGGATGTACATTCGAAGTAAATGAACGAAAAACTAATTTTTATTTTGCAGCTTATAAATGACTTAAGGGATATTCTTCTGTTTGAGGAGAATAGTGACAACAATCCGGAGATTAATCAATCTCAATTAGATGTTTTCAACTACATTACGCAAGGCTTGACAAGGTCGAAAAAGTTCTTTGATATTTGGCAGAAAACTATTCAGAATTTAGCGCCCGCTAACTTCAAGTAAGTTTGTAGAAAAAAGTAGAATCTTTCACTTGTGTACATGTACATACACATGTATGTATGTCATCTTCTTGTACTTACAGACCCATTGACTTTGTTATCTTGTTAATAATGATTTCAATTAAGGAGGAACGTAGTCACTACATTGAAAATATTGTAAGCTAGTTCGCTCTTTTAATGTGACTTGATACTAGATAAACCATTTCGTTTCTTTTTAAGATTCGGCGTCACATAAAACTGGAACACATCACAGTGGATATTCTAATTGAAATGAAAGCGAAATATGCATCTATAATGGCAATGCAAATCAATGTCCTCCTGCAAATACTCAATGATTTCCTTAAGGAGAAAAACAAACTAATATCTGATTTTGCACGAAATTCATACAAGTACGAGGAAAGAAGGGAAACTTTTATGACGAGAATATATAAATTTTTTTTAGTATAATTTTTGGCGTTGGAGAGTCTACACAGAAGGATATCCTAATGAAGCTAGTCGAGCTGACATGTGATAAGTCATCTTCGAGTATGACAACGACGGCATTGGAATTGATCAAAGATTTGCGTAAGAAATATCCATCAAATGTACAGAATTGGGGTCTGATTCTGATGGTAGGTTTGCAGTATGTTTGCCTTTGCAGTGTTATAAACCTCCTATATTTTGCAGCCTTTACTAGATCGAATCAATGAAATGACTTTGCCACAGACCTGCCTTGTTATGGAATTGCTTTGTTCTATTGCTTTTCCGGCACCGCCTCTAAGTGAGTGTCCAGTGTTGCAGGATCAAATTGATATGTTGGTCAAGAAGCAAATTATCAATCGGTTACCAATGTAAGGAGATAGGTTTTCAATAGTTAAGATAAAGTGCTTTTTATTTTTAAATGTAGGGTAAAAAAGCAAGGAATCATTGGAGCTGTTCAACTGATCGATAATGTGGCCAGAATTGAGGAAACAATTACGGAGGCTATGTATGATTTGAATGAGTCGTATAATACAGTTGAAGACTTACCCGAGGGTAGGGGTAAAATTGCTGCGAATTACGTTGGTCCGTTGATCCTTGTAAAGTGTTTTCTTGTGATTCTTTCATTATTTCTTTATTATTAGCTAGAATACATTCAACGACTTTGCACTGTCCTGAGTCGTTGGCATTGTTTTACGATGAACTAGCAACAGTGTGTTCATCTAATCACAAACGTTCTGAGAATGTCGTCTTTCTGGATCGTTCATTTGTGATTTGGCTATGTGAACTGATAACCTATTACTTTCAAACCAGTTTCATAATTGAGGATCAACCTAGAGATGATTTGTAATTTAGGTCCATTGTATTTGAAAAACAAAAAAAATATTTTCCATTAATTTTAGAGGAATTCCAATCTCCTACCAGAAATGCATCAACACGACCGATGACACAAATTCACCCGAGGAAAGTGAACTAATTCCCATTGCTGTTAACATATCTCAATTGGTGTTAAGCCCTTCCGCAGAGTATTAATCCAATCTAAACGTTTCTTTTTTATTTAAAATGTTTAATATTTAACTCTTATAGAGCATCCTCATCCATTTTGGTGTTGGCACCATTGTTTAACCTTATGCGCGTTCTACACTTCACCCGCTACGATGGTAGTCTGGAGATGATTAATGCACTCCTTGGATGTGGTATTATTTTGCCAAAGATCTTTGACAATGTCGACAATGTTGACATATTCTACGAATACGACGAATTGCAGTATAAAAATATTTTAGATATTTTTTTTCACACAGTCAATTGGATTCGTGAAACTATTAGTTCATTCTCCTGTCAGAATGAACGAATGATACGAGGGAAAGTCAGTTTAGTATAAAGTAAAAAGTTGTACTGTTAAATTTATGCTTGACTTGCATTTCTAGGTTCTAATGCGGCTGGTAGAGTTGATTAAGATCGAGGCACAAGTTCGAAAGTTGTTGATTAAAGCACCAGCTGATTATTCACCACCAGTATGCCAATTTATGACGTTGACAACTTCTCCGGGTCATACTATCAAATCTGTTGGTAGGGAATATTTATTTTTTGTATCTTTCTTACATGTAAATATAACTGTTTAAAGGTAAAAAGAAAACATCAAGTCGAGCTGGCGAACATAAGAAAATTGTGAATGCAACGGAACAAATGGAAACTGAAGTATCTCTGCCAAATGTAAGCGTGACAAGCACAACTAGAATCAGTAATCTAAAGGTGAAAACTTATGAAGGCAAATTTGAGGCGGCCTACGGTCCCAAAGAGATGTACAGGTAGGACTGCTGTTTTAGTTATTCCAATTTAGCCCGTATCATTTAAAACACATTGGCGCAAATTCATAGTCAGCCCATGAATAGTGCCTATAGCCGACTTTAGTTACAGCCGGCTATAACTTTTCGTTATTCATAAACACATTTTTGCCTGTGTATTAGTTAGTATCGATTTTGGTTTGTTTTTGTAAAGTGATTTGAACGGACAAACCCAAACGATATGTGACATTTAGAGCCGACTCTAATTATTTAAAGTGACTCATTTTAAATTTCGAGCCGGCTATAAGTTTAAAATTGACTATAAGGTGGCTATGAATCGCAAAAAGTATATTTTAGGTAATGTACATAGGTGAATAAATTCTTTTAATGTCGGCTTTATCTGACTGAATTTGCGCCATTATTTGCAAAATTTATTTGTATTTATATAGAATAAATAACCAGTTAGCTTTAATCGTAGTTTAGCAATGGAATTCAAGCTCCAGAATACCTCTTAACTTGATTTTAAGAATCCAAGAAGGTTTGTAGCTTCCTACCAACTTCGCCATTTAAATTATAAGAAGAAGCGAGGACTAGAATTCTAGTCGTCCCAGGATTTGAGCTTGGTTGAGGTCGTTGGGTACCCTTCTGGGTGCAACTTCTAAGCCTTTACTTACAAGGAGGGGTAACGGCTCCGGGCTCACATTCAATAGGGGAACTAATGAACTCTGCGCAACGTCGATTATGTCTGCGCATCCCAGCAGCTAGACAAATATGTTAAAGGTAGTGCTATCATCTGCCCTGTCCACTATTTCAGAACAAAATTAAAGAATCTACATAGCTTACATGTTTTATAATTGCAAGTAGGGTCCTGCGGTAATAAGGAAACTGTCACTGCTAATCGGTACCCGTTTCTGAGCCAATAGCCAATACTCAACCAAAGCATTAATAATTCTGTATAAGCTACAAGTTGTGCAGGACGATTGAAGTCACTCTTTAATTTAAAGCAGAGTCTGTTGTTACACTTTTTTAAGATCTCTTTCTTTATAAATTTCCAGACAAATGAATCCAGAAATAATGTTAATTTTAAAAGTAGATTTTAATATTAAATATCCTCGGCCGATTGAAGAGATTGCTAATTCCATTGGACTCTTAGAATTCAAGTATGTAGAACCACATTGTTATTAAAATATTCAATTGTCTTATACATTCTGAGTTTAGGTTCATTATAACGGATATCGTAAATAAACTGGAATCGGTAACGGGAGTTCAGAAATTCACCAATGACCAGCAACTCCAATACATAGTGTATCCAAACTATTTCATTAGTGATATCGTTTTGGAGTTTCTTGATCCAATCATCAGGAATTTCCAACAGGTTTGCATTGATCCGCGTGATTTTAATAATATTACAACTTATCCTTGAACAGATTTCCAATGCGATTTTGGCGACAGTACAAAGAGTCAACGGTGCACTTGGTAACGTTGATTTATTTACAGACGAACTAAATTACCTAAAAGTTTGTTTTGGATTGTGTCTTCGATTATTGGCGGCACTCTTCTCGTGGTCGGGTTTCGGTGATGCTACCAATAAGAAGTTACTTCAAGGTAAGTTACGATCATACATTTATATCATATGACCTTAAACAGAGGATCCTCCTTAGAAGCCCTATTAACAATTATGGGCAAATCTATGCGACAGGAATTCGTCAAAAAGGATTTATCGACTTTAGCCACCGAAGTCTTTTCTAAATGCTGTTCATATGAATCAAGTGCTGTGGACATTCAATCTGCAGTCCATTTGTATCACTTGATACAATCTCTGAAGAAGTTTGCCATCCAAAAAGATTTAAACAATGATATTCGTGAGTTAAAGACGAGAGAAAAGTGTCGGGGTAATAATTGTATTTCTTAGGTAATCTTTGTAAAGTGTTGCTCTGCCGAAAGTGGTTCAAATATGATGGTACAATGGAAAGGGGCTCGTTATGTAATATCTATTTGGATGAATTGGTTAAAGGATATTTGAGAAAGTCAGACTTTCGCCGACAGAGGACGATTTTGAGAGCTATTCTTGAAGAAACTCAGTATCTGAAATCTAAAGAGAGCTCATTGCGATCGTTTCCCAATTTCAATAAGTAGATGCTCACTAATTTAATTATTAAATGTTAACTCCTATTTTTTAGGGCGAATTTCCCAATGTTATTTAGAGGACTCTGCGAAACGCTTATTAGCTCGCTAAGTGAAAAGGCACGTGGCGAGGGAGGCGGTACAGAATCAGATCAACTCAGAGTTTGGGAGAAAAGTTGTGAGATTTTGAATACGCTATTGGGAATCGTTCAATCGCTGGATGTGCCAAGAAATTTCATACTCTTTTTGAAAGTAATGCATGTGAATTTTTATCGTTTTGTATTTTAAAAATAATTGTTTCCCGCTTTTCTTATAGCATGCCCATTTTTATTTGAAAATTGTCCTGCAACATGGACTGCCTGTGTATGAGAATTGCTTAAGAGAATATCCAGAACGAGTTAATGAGTTGCTGAAAAGTCTTCAAGTGACTACCCGATTCTTACACAATCTATGCTGCCATTCTAAAGTAGGAGAAAGATATATTTTGTGTTAAATTCGATTATACATTCGTATTTTTGTACTAGGCCCTTAAGAATACTTCCATTGTGAGCCAAATACCAGCGCTCCGTGAGACTGTGGAGAATTTGGTCTTTCGAGTTAAGGCACTTCTAGCAGCTAACAAATGTGCTTCGGTGTTTTGGATGGGAAACTTAAAAAACAAGGATCTGCATGGTGATGAGATTTTGTCGCAGGTAAGAAGCGAAAACTTTTTTAGAAACTTTTGTTAATTAGTGTTTTTTTTTTGGTAGACTGCTTCATTGAACTCTGCAAATAATGCAAACAGTGATGATGAAATTCCCGACGATGATATCAGCGTGGACGAAACTGTATTAGATGAGAACGATAGTAACACGACAGGTACCAATGCAGCAAATAATTCCTCCCGCAGTACTTGTTTTTGAAGTGAAAAGAAATATAAAGACGCCAACTGGTTGTTGGTTTTTTTTTTTTTTTCTAAAAATAAGTACATAAGTATTTGATCTTCTACTTTTTCTTAGAGCTATAGGTTTTACTTGTAAAGTATTCTGATGCATCGCTTGGATTATCGTATATCCATTAATAAACGTTAACGTTATGGAATAGTGTCTAATGCATTTCAAATAATTCGGCTTTCACGTTCGAATGCCTGAGCGGATATCAAAGTTAAGACGGACACATTTCCGAAATCTTCGCCACTGAAGTGATGCTTGAGCGATGGATCATGGATCTTCTCATCCTTAAAAAAACAATCACCACTGTGATCAATTCCGACTGGATTTGAAAACGAACGGAACAACAAGGAAAGCATTTGAAAAAAATGCTTTAATTTCGAGTTCATCCCTTGTAATTCCGTTCGTTTTCAATTCGGTTGAAATTGATCACGGGTTGATATTCATGCCATGATCTGTTTTTTTGACCTTTTTTGAACAGCCATAGATTCCATAGAGCACAAGGGACTAACAAAAGTTCGCTTTGTTGGTTGAATAATTAAACACAAAAATAATTCTAATTTTAGATCTTCAATGCCCAGTTTTTTTGATTCTTGACATAATTGCCGTTTATGCCAATATATACATTTTTTCAATCGTAAGATGCATCCACGGCTATACTCTGAACATCATCGTTTCGTTTTGTCTTGTTTTGTACTTTTTAGTAAGTGTTTCCTTAGTCCGGTTTTAGTTTTTTTTTACTTATTTTTCTTGGGTATATAAGAGTGCTACAAGTAGTTCAGAGCCATTTTTGTTTTTAAAGTTATCAGCGTTGGTGTAAAAATTAATATTTTTGTAAAAAATACAAAATTACGAGCAATTGATGGAGGACCAAAAAAAATCAAATAATTGCACGTTTTAAAGTGGCAGGGTTGACTATTGCCAAAATAAGTAAAGAGGTTTGTTGCAGCAATTCGACTGTTTGGAGATTATTAAAAAAAAATACTTAGAAGCAGAGTTGAACTGCAAAAAGAAATAGAAGGGATTTGTAAGACATCTACCGCGGATGATCGAGTTTTACACCATTGAAGAACTGTTTTCAAACAGCTGTACAAATAAGAGCAGAGTTTTATGGAGTCAAATGCAATTGCATTAGTGTGCATACAGTGCATCGAAGACTTAGAGAATTTGGCTTAATGGCTCGTCCACCCGAGAAAAAAATCGATGCTCAGACTTACAATCAAGAAATCTCGGGCAAAATTAAAAGTGTGCATAAATTGATTGTAGACAAGTCATATGCTCCGATGAGAGCAAATTTATGGATCCGATGCAATTCAGTACGTGCGCCGAAGAGCTGGAGAGCCCTTAAGGAAAAATTGCCTTGAGAGAACAGTGAGAGATTCAGCGTTCAAATGATATGGGAATGTTTTTCCTACTATGGATTTGGAGATTTATGCTTCGTAACTGTAAGGTCGGAAGTTTACAAAAATATTTTAGTCAATCACTTTTATCGTCAATTGGAAAGCATTTTTCAGAGGCAATTGATGTGATTTTTAGAGACGGCTCTGCTCCGTGCCATCGTTCCAAAATGGTAAGCTATTTTCTTTTTTTATTTATATTCTAATCCCTTAGTAATTCTACGCAACGAAAAAAATAATTAAATGTACTTTCTTCACAGATTAAAGAATTTATGATTGATAAGAGAATTTCCATACTCGACTGGCCAGGTTATTCACCGGACCTCAGCCCCATCGAAAATCTCTGGCGCATTATGGCATTGAAAATAAATAGCAAAATGCCTACCGCTATGAAAATGCCCAATGAAGTACTTGAAGAATTTTGGGATAAGGAAATATCCATGGGACATCTTCAAATTTAGTGGATTCAATGCCTAAGTGAATTATGGAGGCCATAAAAAATAAAGGAGGTGCTACAAAGCATTAATATTCCAATAAATTTTATAAATGTAAATGCTCTTGCCTTAGATTTTCAAAATGTACGTTCGGCAGCCAATCTGGCAAAACGAATGATGCCCGAGATTAGTGGTTGCACTGTGTATGTTACTTAATTTTATAAATGTAAATGTTCTTTCCTGTAAATTCCAAAATGTAGAAGTTTTATGACCGTAAACAATGAATAAATATTTAAAAGGCTCGCTACTTGCTGCAAGAAAATGTGATTGGTTTTCTCAACACTTTCTTGGAAATTCTAATTTGCTTGGATTCTGTACTTGCAGCAAATAGTTCGCATGTTGTTATAGAGTCCACAAGCTGCTAAACAATATTTAGAAAACACTATATTATTTTATTGATTTTTTTCATTGGCAAAGAAAGAAGGAACGGTTTTTGTTTTTCATGTTGCACTTTCCACGATCGCTACTGTACCTTGATCGGATCACATATAAATTCGGCCATGCTTACGTAACATGTTCCAACATGTTTCTTTTTTATGTGAAACTACTTGTTTTAAATTGTTCTGCGCCACAGAAAATCTCAAAACTGGGGAGTAAAATAAATATACATGTTCTATCCACGTGACTGTCTAGTGTCGTAAGAGCACGGCACTTTTTACTAAAGGGCAATAACAATACGCCTACGAATGTGCAGATCTGACAGCTTTCCTGGGGAAGATATTTCGGCAAGGACATTTGAAGCAGCCTACCTTTTCGCTGAAACGGGTTACGTGTGCTACCTATCCATTATCTTTACTTGGAGGAAAATATATTGACATATGTACATAAGTATGTACACATCATAAGAAGGGCACTAACCAGAATAGATACGCCAAACTACTTGCGAAAGATTGTGTCCACCCACTTCACCAATAGAAGGTTGAGATTTGAAAATGAAGAAGGAGAAAAGTACTATAAAGTCACTGCGGGAGTCCCACAGGGATAAGTACTGGGCCTCCTCCTTTGGACTATCATGTACGACGGACTTCTGCAATTAATACTGCCATTAAAAAGTAAAAGTAAAAGAGTAAATATAATAAAATTCGCCGACGATATCGCCGTTGTTACTGTTGCAAAGAACATTTGCGAGATACAAGTCTGCTACAATCGGAGCAATCAACCTCATCAAAGACTAATATCCGCCCGCCTAGAATTAGCAGATCACAAAACAGAAGCTGTGCTAATAATCAGCCAGAAAAATGTGAAATTCGTGGACATAAGGGTAGGAAATCAAACTATCAGATCGAAAGACTCTGTAAAATACCTCGGAGTAGTACTCGACAATAGACTTAGCTTTAAGCCTCTCTTCGACTATTTGGGAAAGAAGGCATCGGAGGACCCAGATATGTTGGCCGAAACTTAATATCCAAGGTAGTAAGCTCAGTCCACTTATTCGCTGTCCCAGTTTGTGTGGGGGCCCTAGCGACAAAGGAAACAAGGATAACGTTATCGTCAACATATCGACTTACCGCAATGGTAAACAGTGGCTTCAGTTACTGATGGTCCCCATGAGTATCCTTGCGGACAAGATGCAAAGAGTCTATAATAACAGCCAAGAAGCGACGGTCCTCAAAAGGATCGAGGAAGTAGAAAGAGTGACTTCAATGACCAGGTGGCAAGCTGGGAGGGACACCAAACACCACTACGAAGGGCAGATTGATCCCAACCATTCATCTACAAACACGATGCGTTAGGTTTTCGCCCATTATTTGTTTCGTGGGTTGGCTCTTACCTCAAGTAGGTAAAGGCCATTTCAGGTTAAATTAAGAGGTTGATTTTTAGACTCCTTAGCAGATCCGGCGTCCCTCAAGGGAGCCACCTAGGCCCACTTCTTTTATTCTTGCTATCAATGATGTTCTATCAATCATAAAATATAGCGACATGTTTGCAGTCGACATGAAGATCAGCAAAGCAATTACAACCATAAATGATTGTAGACTTCTGCAATCAGATATTGATAACTTCAGTACTTGTTGCTGTAAAAATGGTTTAGTCTAGGAAACGGGTACCGATTATATTGAATTATTTGATATCGAATCACTCTCTACCGGGTTTATAGTTTTAAGGACCCCGGTATTTATTTGCAAAGAGCATATAAACCACATTGTAAATAAATCAAACTCAATATTAGGTTTCGTTAAAAGCTGGTATAAACAGTAACAGTTTTGTCCGTCCTCACCTCGAATATGCTTCGCAAATATGATATCAGAAAAATCTCAATACTTGTATTGAAGCCTCATTCGTTTCGCATTGAAAGGTCTTCCCTGTGACGATCCTTTTAACCTCCATCCATATTTGCATCGGATAAAACTGTTGCAAATGCAACCTTTGGCTCGAAGAACAGTCAATAATGATCACCCCTATTCTGAAATCCGTCGGATCAGAGATTCACTTCACTAGTTAGATCCACGTGAACGTGCCCACTGTATCACTGAATCCGTCGGATAAGCTGTTTTACACAGCTTACGAGCACAGCTGTCTTGCATTGTTGACAGGAATTTTTTTTTATTTGTAAAATAATAAGTTAAATTAACAAAAATGGACGCTGTGGCTCTATTTTTTTTATCAAAATGAGGAAATGTCTGCATACAGAAGAATTTAAGAGCAAACACTGAGGATGAACTGAATTTCGAGCCAAACAAACACAAATGAAAACAACACATATGTACGAGAATAAATCATGAGAACTTTGTTGTCCAACTCATTTGTTTTTTATTTTATAAAAAAATCTATACATAGATAAATAAAAATAACACTTCATTTGTTTTAAAACATTTTGCAATAAAAAAATGAATCCAAATTAAGAGTCTTGTTCAGCACAGTTTAATCATTTGTGTATACCACACAACCACCAGATCCGCACTGAAGTTGTTGCGGATGTCAAATGTACATATGGGGAGATTCGATCCGGTCGTTTTGAATAATCAAGTGCATCTCATTTATATTACCGACAAGTGAACGATTCCCTTCGAACGGATTCAGTTATAGGAAATTTCGAATTTCGGTGGAAGATTCCCGCCGACGGATTCCAGAATAGGGGTGGATATAATTTTTATACATCAACTGATCTCAGGTCTGATTGATGCACCCGACTTTATCCTGGTTAGGACTAAACTTTTGTGGGTGATCGGATTACCTGCATAGTATAAAGTTACTGCATATAACAAATTACAGGATGCATGAGCCAATTAACCGCATGAGTAAAATCTTATAATTTAAATGTAAAGTTTCTTGACTTCAATCTTAGCAAGATTACACTAAAAAATATATTGCGTAATATAGTCCCTCGCGCATTAATACTAATAATTTATATTTGTTCTTACTATTGGTTTGTTTAATGCTTGTGGTTCCTTGTTCTATGCATATGCAATGTTTTCTACTGAGTCCGTTTGTTTTTCGACTCCGAAAATGTAACCCCAATTTAAATTATAAATAGAGGTATACACCCCTATCATTAAATCCGCCGGGGGGAATGATTCACGAAAATTCGAAAATCGGTATCATTGAATCCGTTCGAAGGGAATCGTCCACTTGTCGGTAATGTGAACAACTTTTCACTTGATCATTGAAAACGAACGGATCGAATCCCTCCATACAAAGTTTGACGTTTCAGATCTGCGAGAAAATCGTTGCGGATCTGGTGCTTTTGCTGTGGGGTTGGCTAGCATTTCTTTTTACTGCCAAGAACTTTGAACGTTGAAAGTGCAGAAACAAACAAATGGAATCAGAAGCAGTGCGGCATAACATCCACTATTAGATCCATCTTATTTTCGGACAGAACTCCAATCTTCTCTGGTGTTGTCACAAATCGGGAAGGATAAGTGTGTATAAATGTTCAAGTCTGGACTCGACGCGTATCGTCAAAAGTCGCCAAAGTTATGTAAAGGGAATCAAGTTGTCGTATAGCTCCGCTTTTCAAGATCAGCCACAAGAGTAGTTTAAAGATGAAGGATCTAGAACAGGCGGCAAAAGTTCAAAAGAATGGTATTGGTACAGAGTTGACCTGGCCACTGCCAAAAATTTTGAACGTTGAGATTGCAGAAACAAATATATGATGAACTAACTTCAGGCATACGTAGAATACATAGATCTTTACACAAAACATGCGACCAAAACAAGGATATTTTAATGGAAATAAATCCACATTTTAAAAACGTTGAACTTTATAAATGAAATAAATGAAACACGACATTGGAATGCAAAATATTGCAAAACAAAAGCTTAACGATGCGCCTCATCAAACAGATCTGCACAATTCATTCCCCCCGGCGCTCTTGTTTAATATCTGAGCGACAGTTTTTCATTCACGCCACACGATTGTGGAACTCCTTGCCCCGCCCTCTCAGAAGAATAACTAACACAACTAAACTTAAAAATGAATTCAGAACGTATCTATCTTCAAACTCCTTAAATTCTTGAAATTTGGATTTATTTTTTTTTTCTGCTTAGCTTCTGTAAATTTTTTATTATGTTTACATTCTTTTTATAATTAACTTGAATTCTTCATTTCATAGCTCATGTAGCTTTCTCTTCCAATTATACGTTTTTTTCTATTGTTTTTATATTGTGTACTTATCACTCAATTATAAGATATTATATCTTACTGTGTAGTGTGTATAAGCTAGTCGTTATGAAATAAATAAAAAATAATAATAATAAATAAATAAAAACGTAAAACCAAAAAACTATTTATTTATAATTTTTTATTCTTAAGATTTTTGCTTTCACACCACAATCGCCTTTTCAAGTGTCAAATTAGAAAACAGCTGATTTCGAAAACATAAAAAGAGATGTAGATAAACAAGTGTATCCGGCGGATTTAATGATCACGACGATAGGTGAATGTGAACCGAATGAGTGAAGGGAATCTCAGATCCGTCGGATTTAATGTTAGGGGTGATAGAATCTGAAAAATCAAAAAACCCTTTTAGAAAAAAAAAATAAAAATAAAACAACATTATGTATCTTATAACATGTGAATATTTTATTTATTTTAAGCATGAATCACTTGTATAATTAACATCGATCATACAGAAACAATATTGTTATACGTAGTTTTACAAAATATTAATATATATATTTTTTTTGATTTTGTTTGTTTTTGTTAAAAAAAAAATTCCCATACAACTTTTAACGAATATTATGCATTTAGAGATATTTTTTTATATATGTGATTATAAATTTAAAAAAATAAAGCGGACATGAAACAACGATTCATTTCCGTAAAGTATACATATAGGTAGTAAGAATAACATTTACTTAATTCCACACAAGTACATATGAATATACAATATCTAAATTTACTGCTAGCGCTTTAAAATCTATTTTTTTTCTATTCTATACAACTATCTCTAGGGCTTGTCTAATTTCTACCAGTGTAGTGTTGTTTTCCTTAAACTGTACTATTGTTTGCCGCTATACGCCTCTGTAACATGGCCTTGAACCTATCATGTAGATTTTCGAGAGTTCTCTGTTTACTTGTAAGCTCATCGTTTCGACGCTGTTGATACTCCTCCTCGAGTTGCAGGTTCTGTTGTTTGGCCTTGTTCTTTTGGCGGGATTGACGACTGGCTTCATTGTTCTTACAGCGATCCTCATAGTGTTTGCGCTCGCTCTCTGGTAAATTCCGCAACACTTCCGGATCTGGTGTATCACTGTGCTGTTTTGGTGGTCGGCCACGAGGTTTCCTCGACGATACTTGACCGTTGACGGAAGTCGCTGGAGAGTTTGGATAGGTTGAGTAGCAGTAACTGCTATTGCTGGGCGATGGTGTTGCATATGAGGAGGGATCTTCGCAGATATAGGATGATTCATTACTGGGCGGATTTTCAAATTTAAACGTATCTATTGAGAAAGGCCCGTTCAGTGATGTACTATAACTGGGCGATGAGAGACTTTCGCTTTCATTGCTGTTCTTATCCCAGTTTACGACCATTTCACAGACTTCGGGTGTGTCGAGTACTCCAGTAGGCCATTCACCGTCCTTAAAACCAGCGGCATTCACCACTAGCCCGGGAATACTTATATTAAATCTAGATTTCTTAGCGCTAACAATTTTGATTTTTGAATTCGAAAGATTTTCACTTTTCCTCTTTAGATTCGATGAGGTCTGATAAGTGGATGAATTTTCCAATTCTTGGACTATTTTTTGAAGATCCTGTGGCTCCTCGTCACGCAGGCTATTCATATTGGCATCGATGTTCTTATAGTTGTGCAATTCAGCGGTCGCCATACAATCACTTTCGGTAGGCACCGGTGAAGCTGGTGAGATTGGAAAATATGAAGAGGAATTCTCCGAATCATCAGAAAATGTTATCATTTCGTTGTTGTACAATGTTATATCGGGTTGTGTTAATTTAATTTCAAATGTTTCAAGTCCGCAGTCTGGTTGTGTTAAACCAACCAACTCTTCGCTATACTGATCACGAAGGATTTTAAAAATATCTTCTTCTCCTGGTACTTCTTTCATTAATTGCTCTTCTTGTCCGTCTTCAGGTTGATTTGTCTCGTTAATGGTCATTTCGTTTAACTTGTACGTTCCTTTGTATGCATCAAAATCGAAGTTGAGGTAATCTGTAAAAAATAGAAAAAAATAAATTAATTAAATTAGTAAATACTAACAGCATTGGGATAACTTAAAAAGCTTAAAGAAGTAAAAATACTAAAGAAGCGGGAACAAAAAAAAAAATGACTCAAATAAATGATTCCTTTTTAAAATGACCATAAATGGTACGGTTCATCGTTACTACATAAATACTCGTAGGTAGCCTCTGTTAGATAACAAGTACATTTTATTCTGCAGTTTGGTAACCCTTATCGTTCTTCAAATTTGATTGAATGCATTCGTCTTTTAACCATTTAAACCTGAAATAAGACTCTGACTTGGCTTAGATTTGGATTAAAGTATTAAATTAGCCAAAAATCAGCGATCATTTCTTTTAAACTTGAATAAAAATCGATAGAAGATAAAAGACTGAATGCCATTCTGAACAGTAATTTTTATGGCACTATTATCTTTAATCGGATACCTACATCGTTTTGAAGTTGTTTTGTTTTTCTTTGTTGCGATTATTTCTTGTGTTATAGGTGCCATACAATCTATTTTCGTGTATTCAGAGACTTGCGAGACATTTTAGGAGAATTTCCAGGCTTTAAAAGTTTTCTAAGTACAAGTTGAAGCTATTAAGATATATGTACATACATATGTATGTATGTATACAAAAAAACAAAACATATTTTAGCATTTCTGGTACAAAAGAAAAGTAGAACTATTTGCCGTCAACTTGTGCTATGAGTCATCATAAAACGTCCTATTGAATCCATTGCGTTTTATCTTCTATGGTATACTTAACTATTCTCAAAAAAATAATATACACATATTCAGTAACTTCCTCATGTGCCAATTTTTAAAAAGTTTTAAAACGTTGAACGCAACAAATACAAACTAGAACAGAACAAACACCAGCTACAATATTAGTGATCAATAGCCGCCATTTTATTTACAAATATCCGCCATTTTAAAATTTGTACATATTATTTTTTGATATCTATTAACTGTCATATGGGGGAGGGGGGGCATCCATGAAACATGTATCTACGAGTACGACACGCAGAACTCACGTATTTTTGATGTTACCCTCTTCCTTTGTCCACCTGGAAATATTAGGGAATTTTTCGGGAACAGAAGGTTTGCGTGCGGTTAGTATTTTGTTTTTGTTATTCCAATAAATTACTCTTTTCAGTTACATTTCAAGTATGTTTTCTTATCAGACAAACCGTTCCTGAAATTAGCGCACATTTTTGACTCTTAAGTAGAAATTCAAAATGTTGGCCAATGTGTGTCTAAAGAATATCATTTATTTGTAGAATTTTTGTTAATACAAAATGGTTATAACTTGGCTACATTACTTTCGACTTTTACGAGTTCAGAAATGAGGAAAATTGTTAAAGTTGATAATTTATAATATGTAACGTCCTTCATATCAGGACTGAAAAATAAAATGTACACGTATTTTATGGAGGGCCCCCGTTTATTGTCGGTACATTTTAAATCAGTTGAAAAAAGAAATAAATATGTATACCTCAAAATGATATCTGCAATTTAGCAAAAAAAAAAAGTTAAAAGAAGCAAATAAACAATTTAATCTTTTCAAAGCAAGTAGTTAGCCGATGTTTACCGCACTGCTTAACTGACTAGACTAGCTAATATAATGAACATAACTCAATTTGTATCTAAATCTAATGGAGTGATGGGTACAAATGTGTTCTCTTCGATCGTATTATTTTGCAAGCAAGAGTGTGTAATAAATACAGCAATAACCTATAAGTACAAAGTACATGTATACATGTAGATGTAGTGCCCCTCTTAGCTATTCTCTTTAAAAAAAAGGAGCTTTTTCTCACTCTGCTCTGAGCTCTAAATGCTCCACTCTTCGTTGTTTTGGGTAACTTTGCTTCCAGTCCAGCTCCAACCAAAGAAACAAGATAAAAATTGTTCTCTTTACACAGCCCCACGGTCATGCACTCAAAGCAACGATTCATATATTTATCGTCATCGCCACTGTCTGCTTGTTTGTGGGAAAGCTTTTATGGCATTTTTTTTTGTTTTCTTTTTGAGGGCTGACTAATGCCTGACCAATGTTTACCTCTTCGATCGTGTTACTTTTTACAAACAAGAGAAGAGCTACCCCGTTTCCACGAGATATTTTATACGGCGGTGTTTTATTGCAAGAGAAAAAGCAGAAAAAAAAATGTAAATACCAAAGAGCATGTATAGTGCTTCTCTTGAAAATATTTGCAAATGATTTGCAAAATATGAAAATGCCCCCATGTAAGACCTTTGCAGTATCTTTTTCCAGATTTGGCAGTGGGTCAACCTGGCGTGAAAAGTGTTGAATATTTGGTAATTATATAGGTACTTAGAAAAAGCTCGTTCTCTTTATTTGCTTGAGATTTTTGTCGAAGCCTGATTGGTTTTGTTGAAGTAAATTGTAAGCAAATAAAAAATAGGTAATGGCTATAAGAACTATTTGGGCAGATAACGAAACAAGTGCAATTGATATACCCACTCAAAGAAAATAAAAATGTACCTATACGTATAAACTTCGATTGGAAAAAGATAGGGGCAGTGACCAGTGAGTGAAATTGCACAAGCTTCCAATTTCTCTCAATTTCAACTCTGTGAGAGCGACATTGAATTTTAAAGGTGACGATGACTGATGAACATGATTGAACGTGTTTTATTAGTACAACGATATTCCGGTTTTTAAGAGAACTTGTGTTTTGGACACCCACATAATATGTATACGTTTAGGGGATGTCTAATTGTCTACTAAGAAAAAACTACAGAGTATAATAAAAATAGTTTAAAAATGTATAATTGACCGTTAAAATGGCTACATATGTAAAAATACATAGATTTGTTTACGGTGGTGTTTGTATCATTATCATCATTATCATTGTTTGACATGAAAAGCGTTTTTATCGATCACAAGTTTTTAATTATATGTACTAAGTTTGCATCTGTTTGGCACAATACTTTCCATTTTACATAGTACATTATATTCTTAGTATAATTAAGTACTAATTATGGCTAAATTTAAAAATATAAAATATTTGACTGTAATATGATAAGTCAAGTACCTGATTGATCCATTTGCACTGCCTTTTGAATGTAGACTAGCATTTCAATCCCAAGAAAACTCTTTATATACCACACACGACAAACGTTTGTTTTGTATGCCGGCGTTTGCGATTAGAATGGGGAAGCGGAATATAAATAAAGAAAAACATCGAAGACTATCCTATATCCGTCGCGCCGCCAAAAGAATGGCAAAAGGAAAGTTCAAAAGCTCGCGCAGAACTTAAAATCTGTCAAACTTGCCCAGATTTTGGATATTTGACTTTTACATTGGACGAGAAAACTTGACCGACACTCGGATATGAGGGAAAGGGAGCGGAAAAGTGCAGTGGGTAGATCGACTCGGATGGGTATCGGAATAGGGATGATTTTTGCGTGTTCTCTTTTGTCTCGTTTCGTAATTGTATTCATTTGTTTTATTTTTGCAACCACTTCCGAACACAGCATAAAACAATGAAGTGAGAAAAAGAAATAATCGGTCGACATTATGTAAGTGTCAGGATTTAGATGGTACGATTTTTCCAGGCACGACACTCGGTTTGCTGGTGAAAGGGTGCAAGTGTGGGGAAAGAAAATATTGGATTCGGATCTTTCCAGTTTTTATCTTATGTTGTATTTGCGTGGTTCTTATAGGTGTATTTGAATCGTATTGGGCAGTGTTTTTTTGTTTTGATATTTGTTGAAATTTTTTCTCTTGAATTTTTTTTTGTGTTCGAATGAGCATGTCAAGATAGAGACAAAAATGGAAAATGGAAAAAATCGTATCGTATGTACAAAGTACAATCCATCCGAGCACAAAAGAGAATTCAGAAAATCTTTCCTGGAAAAGTCGTTTCATCTAAATCCTGACATAAAAAGATCGTGCTGTTTCGTGGGCACAAGGGGTCTCGGGTGGAAGTATAAAAAAATCTTATAACACAATAATGAAACATTTGTTTATGTCATCAGATCGAATTAATGGCCGCGATTTTAAAGAGTATAAGTAACTTTGTGCTATAAAAGTATAAAGCGACACAACGTTATCTCTTACGTCATTCAGATTTTCTATAGCAAAAATTTAGTTTTTGCGGAGAATCTTTAAAAGTACTTTTTAGGTAATATAGTACTCAGACAGCGACGTCATATCGGTTATCGCTAAAAATTTGTATTAGAAGTAATAACTGACAGCAGTTATCATTTGGAATTGAAATTTTAAGTAGACCGGCAATGATTAGCGAGTCGGGAGGTAGTATTATACCAACATATTGTAATAACTACGTTAAACAGAAAATAATATTCAAAATACATAATGTACATGTATCTAATACTTCTTCAAACTTACTAAGGTACGTTCGTAAGAAAAGAAATGTAAGCCTTGGATGTAGAAACTCGCAACTTACGATCGTTTAAGAGCAGCATAATCTAGCGTAACATAGGGTAGCGCCAGCTTCGAAAAAATTGGCAAAATGTACACCGATATACTTGTTGCAGATACTTATATGTATGAACATACCCACATACGTACATTATATACATGATATGTATCTATGTATCGCTTATAATAAAATCAAGTTGTCTTTTGCCGATGTTTGAGTCATGCATACGGCTGAACGGATATTAATATGTTATTGTGACGTAAAACTTCTTATCGCACTTTAAACACCATTTTATGTAACGTTAAGGGGTAAAACGCAAAAAATCAGACTCATCACGTGATACCTACGGTAGAGTAGAGAAACGTGAATGGAGTAGATGTGTATACCAGTGATAGTATCTAAAAAAAAGAAAAGTATGTACCTACCAAGGATGGAAAAAATCCGTATTTCGCTCTACACATACGCAAAATGTCCCCTACAATTCTCATTACGTGATCTTTCAAAAAGGAGAATTAAACAAATTAGGCACTTTTTGCACTAAATACCTATGGGTTTTCTGTTAAATTTCGAAGAGTGGGGGTGAAATTCCCTTAAAGACAAAAAAATCACGAAAAAGTAATCGAACGCATTAAGCACCAAAAAATGAAAAATGTATGTGATTTGACAGATTTGACAGTGTCATAATATACTCCAAAGAAATTTGTTGGACTAAAATTCGTAGCATGGGGAAATTTCTTACTCTCTCGTGAGCACTCTCTTCTACGAAAAACTACGAAATTTTTGCGTATGCGAACAGGTTTTCGTTGTTTTTCGTTATTTTTCGCGGATTTTCGTTGTTTTGGGAGGGTACGCGAGCGGACCTATTGCATTCATCAGACAAAAAAGGCTTAAAATGCTTCAGTTTATTTTATTTCTTTCACTCATGTTGCACTGACAAATGTTTAAAAAAAAGAACATGAACGCAAAATTTGGTTATTTGAAAATAAAATAATAAAATAATAAAATAAATATGTACATAGTATATATGTATATAGTACATATGTAATTATGTATGTCAAATATGTATGTATTTAAACAATAATATGATCATAAAGTTCTTTCGTTTTCATTTTATTTAAATGATTTTTATTACATTTAAAAGAAACGCAATTCGATTTTGAATCCTGCAAGTATGACCGACTAATGCAAACTGAGATTTTCGTGAATTCAAATATGGAAATAAAAATTAGCCGGGAGCTTAATGCTGAAAGTACCTATACCTACATATTCGCTTATTTTAAAAATCTGTCCTTTTTTCCCTACGTGTTCATTTTTGAACTGAAAACACCCTACATACATGTAGGGACTTTCCCCTACGTTTACCATAACTGGTGTATACTAGCTTATCGCAGCAATAGAGCCGGTGCGGCGGCGGTGCTGTGCTTGCCTCTTATTTTTTGGAGTAGAATTCCAAAGGAAAAAAAGGGGAACAAAGAAAAATCTCTGTGGCCTACATATGTTATATAGTACTATAGTTCGAGATACATGGATGGATACATACAGTGTGTTCAAAGTGGAAGTCCATAACAGGAAATTAAGTCAAACTGCGCTGCTCTCTCAATGCAGTTGCTCGGGCGGTCGGCTGATGTCGCTAGTTGGGGTAGCCCTTTTACCGATGAGATGTTGACACATAGACCTCGAGTACGTCCAGCACGGGTCGCTTTCTTTTTTTGGATCCATCTCAATTTGATCAATTCATTTTCGGAAATCTCTATTCTAACTTGACAGTTGCACCTACTTGCACTAATACCAAAACATTTGCCAATCCTTAAGTGAATTGGAAATTTGGATTTCATAGTACCTATTGTTTGCTGTGACAGTGATTAAAAAAACATAGAGAGCTCTACACATTTTGCAGTGGCTGTTCTAGTAACACGTTTTCCTTTTGGATTGGAAAAGCGTGTTGAAAATGATAGCTGCATGAGATTGAAACTGTCTTTTTTTATAGGCACGCCGCCGAAAGAAACAAATATTCATTAGGACCGTTATTTGTATCTTCATTTTTGTTATTTAAATGCAATGGAGGCTTATATTCATGAACGAAATCAAATTCGAGGTATTTCCGAAGTTTTTATATTCTTTATTACGTACATAGTACGAGTATGTACATACATGAACTTGTGAATATGTATTAACTATTTAATATATGTATGTATTTAGGTATAGATATGTACCTACATTGTTGTGAACTTCATGTGTATGTTATGTACATTACATCAACTATTATCAAATTGCAACGCTACACGTCAATTTACTGATAAGAAAAAACTTTTCAATCTACATACATACATATGTAGTTTCTTTTTTCATAGCTATATGTATATACAAACAAATTGTTTATTTAACACATCTTGTGAAATACCAATTCGCGTTGGCGCTCAAAAAGCTCTTAACTACCTGCTCCATAATGTTTTGCCTCTCCGTTTAAATCCATATTTTGTGTCTCCAAAATTTGATGTGAGTCATCATCATCATCATCTCTTGAGTGTATATCTACGAGTATTTTGATAACCTACAAATACATAATGCGAAATGATCGACTCTTTTAATTTATTACCTCGCGCATCAGCTCAGCGTATCGTTTTTTGTTTCTTGTTCTCTTATTAAATTATTCTCTTCCCTAATATCTACATACACATACAAAAGTTTTATAAGAGAAAATATGTGGTGATTTACAACCCTTCGAGAATGCATACTTGAGTTTTCTTTCTGTATTCCATGGTGGGTCTGAAATGGGCTGGCTGTTGGACATTGGACTGGCTTTCTAGTAAGCTCCTGTAACTTTCTTTGTCATTTTCCATTGGGCAATTCAAATTTTGCACTGAGATTTCGGATTTTTCGTGCCCAATGGAACACGTGCCCGATTTTTGTTTTGTTATTGTATTGGTTAATGGTAATAGGTACTCTTTATAGTGAGAATATCGGTTTGGGTTTGCGTATTTTTCTATAAGAAATGAAGGCTATGGAAAAGTAATTTGTATGTTATACATACATATGTATATCTTTATGTACAATGTACAGACATACATACTTTATCTGTTTCGAATTAAAGGTAAAACTGAAGAATTTAAAATTTGTCGTTTATTGCAACAACACTGTTGGCAATAAGAAAATATTTTTGCAAGCGGAAGATTAGTTTGATTTGATGTAATGACAAGACCTCATTGTCAACAGAAAGTGATGTATTATATAAAAAACGCATCACAGACAATTTATGTATGTGTGTATGTAGGAATTATATATGTAAATACAGGGTGCCTCAGATTATGAGGTCAAGCGGCTGGCTAGCGATCGTAGATGATGCGTAGGGTGTTCTTACTTCACCCCCATAACCGCTTCGATGGCATGAAGATAAAAAAATACGGTCTGGATTTGTCGTCACTTTATACATAGTACATATGTTATAGATAACAGTTAAACTACGATAGCTAAAAAAAATACATACGTATGTATGTATGTATTGTATATGAACCGGTGTTTCTTCTGTTCGACTAAGTATAGTTTTCTCAAACATTTGGGTGAACAGTTTTTCTAATGATACCAGGACGACGCACGTCCTCTATTTTGGAGAATATGTCGTCAGTTGGAGTCACCAAAATCACTCCTCTTTTTTTC
Source organism: Brachyopa scutellaris (assembly GCA_949775065.1). Lineage (NCBI taxonomy): Eukaryota > Metazoa > Arthropoda > Insecta > Diptera > Syrphidae > Brachyopa > Brachyopa scutellaris. The sequence goes on along the minus strand of OX459114.1, from coordinate 88,468,325 downwards.
GGAGATATGTCCATCCATTTTGTATACTTTGTAATGGAATTGAATTTTCCAGAGCTGAACTTACTTTCGGAAAGAATTAACGTTTACTACACAATACAAAATTAAATAGTTATAAATTTTAACTGAAAGTGCAAGTGATGTGAAAATTTCGCAGCGCAGGTGTTTATTTACACTGCATCGCCACGTGGCATATTTGATGGCTGAACTCTCGCGCGCTTTTTAAAATGACTAATGGAGACGTCATATGGCAAACTGTTCTCTATAGCACGACATATTTGTTTGGAATTACTTCTTGCCTGCGAAAAACACGCGATACGAAGGTTGGCATTATGTCTACTGTCTGTGTCAGAAGTGGTCAAAATATTTCAATCTTTTGTACTAAAAGAACTTTACAAAGTCACGAAAAAATCATCGAGACAGTTATGGTGCAAGACGCCATTGGCAAGATGCAAGAGCCCTGTGTATAGCAAAGCTTGTATGATTCAAACAAAGAAAAGCAGATATTCGACATAAAGTTTTGTACCTTTTAAATAGAGATGTGCAATACCTATTTACTTTAAATATATCTACTCTTTTGATTGAATATAAATTCGATAGGATAAAAGCGAGTTACTAGTTATTACTCTAATTCGACAATTATTGTGTAATCGTTATCTACTCAAACATACACATATGTGTATGATTTTTATTTGAAAAAAGCGTGCCAGTCGTTGTTTTCTGTCCATTGTTTTAAATTCCGTTTATATTCACTTTAGCAGTGGTGGAGGTGTACGTGACCGTGTACACATGTGGACTTTGTATAAGTCGCCTTTCTGCCTACCGATTGTGAAGTTCGTGGGCTGTCACTATTCAAGTCGACCGAGCGGTTCTACAACTGACGTAGTGACGTGTTAGAGAGTGAGTCATTTTTATCGTACATTTATTAGGCAAAGCGGTTAAATTTAAACGCAATTGTAGTCGAAAAGATTAAAATGGGCGCGTTTGATCGCATATCATAACCTCTAGACTCTAGGTCTGTGCTTTTGCCGCTGAATCGAACATGCACACTAAATACGATTTTTTTTCCGTTTTTCAAATTAGTCATTATGCGAGGAGTACGCACTGTCTACAGAAAGTTATTTACGGTGATTATGTATTTATAATACTGTTAGTTTTGCCAGTTCTGCCTAGCATGTGAATTATATATAAAAAAAAAATCCTTAAATCGGTTAAAAAAAGGACTTTGCTGTGGATGTCAAAATGTAAAAGCGGGTTTAGTTTTAACTTTTTGCCCTCACGTGGAATTAAAGTTTACAAAGGGGTTGGGTACTTTTGACCGCATTACAAAAGTCCGCGCATTCAACGGGAAATACGCATTTTTGCGAGTTTAAATATTAATTTCACAGCCTTTAAAAAAAGGGTGTATCCTTTTCATATCATTTTAAATCCCTTAAAATAAAGTATTTGTCACTCTTATTTGTATAACTTACGTACATATTCAAAGAAATTACTGTTCGTAAAGGCACTTGATTTCATGAGGATCATGAAAATGTCTCTACTTCCTGATTCTCATGTAAGCATATAATATACCTTCTCGCATACAAATCGAATAAATTGAGAGATCGATTTTAGAAGGAGAACAAAACGCGAATTAAGGGGAAAGTGGACTTACTGATTCTCATGGCATGCACTTAGTTAAGCGATTTGCACGTCGGAGTTGCAGCTGCTTTGTGTGACGTGTCAATTTAGATAGGTTGGTGTTTCAGTGACGTATGTAGGTTGTGGGGAGTGTGGAAACTATTCTTTTAAGAATGAAAAAAAATGTTTCTGTAACGAGATGGAGATTATCTCATAAAACAATTTTTGTTTTAAGGTGGTAAAATGTTCTTAGGTTCTTAGGGGATATTGAACAATTTCGAAAAAAAGAAATATATTTTTTTATGCGGGCTTTTCCTAAAGAGAAATATTTCATTTCATTTCATTTATTTAATTTAAATGGTTTGTACATTAATTACATTTATTAGTACTTAGTACTTTTACTTCCAATATACCACACCTTGATCAAAAAGTTCCCGGAATAACCACCGTGTGGCGCTCCCATCGTTTCGATTTGAGTTCTGTTTTTGTTAAGTTGGTACATCTGTTGTTGATATTCCCTCTAAATCTTAGCGTCATAGCTTGACATTTGCAAAAGTTAAGTAGCCAAGAGTACATCTATCTGTGTGTTGGCGATTTTTTACAATTTTAGAAATGGATTTAAATTTGCAACAACGCACTTGTATTAAATTTTGAGTAAAAAACGGATTTAATGGTGCGCGAACGTTGAATATGTTGAAAAGTGTTTCGGCAACGATTCTCTAAAGAAAACGTAATTTACCAGTGGCACAAGCGGTTCAAAAGTGGTCGTGAGTCAATCGAAGATGATGAACGCAGTGGCAGACCATCGACATCGAAAACCGACGAAAACATTGATAAAGTAAAAGAAATGTTGGTCAATGACCACAAATTAACCATTAGAGAGATAGCGGAGGACTTGAACATTGGCTATGGATCCGTCCAAGACATTTTGGTTAATGATTTGGGTTTCCGTCGTGTAGCAGCAAAGTTGGTGCCAAAAAAACCTCAATTTCATGCAAAAAAGGGACCGTGTTGACGTCGCTAAGGACATGATTTGCGAGGCTGAATCCGATCCCACATTCATCAACAGGATCATTACTGGAGACGGGACGTGGGTTTATGAGTACGACACGCAATCCAGACATCAGGCAAGTGAGTGGCGTTCACCAACTGAGCTGACACCAAAAAAACAACGTCGTTTTCAATCAAAAAAGAAGGCAATCTCACGGTTTTCATGGATTTCAACGGTGTAGTGCATCATGTCTAGGCGTTATGAGCCGTTTGCGTGAAGCAATACGCCCAAAAGAGACCAGAATTGTGGGAAGAAAACTCGTCGATTTTGCACCATGATAACGCACCGTCGCACAGTGCCATCATTATTCGTAATTTTTTGACGAAAAATGCAACAGATACCATCCAACAGTCACCGAATTCACCTGATTTGGCTCCCTGTGACTTCTTTCTGTTCAATCGAATTAAAAAAAAACATTACGGGGAACGCAGCCGAGAGGAAGAATATAAAAAATGTTTCGAGGATTGGATCAAGCGCTGGCATAAGTGTGTTTCAGTCGATGGGGATTACCTTGAAGGGGACAATATAGATTTAGATGAATAAACTTGTATTTTTAATTTTCTGAATAAATTCCGGGAACTTTTTGATCAAGGTGGTATAATTTCATTTAAAACTTAAAACAAAAAAAAAATAGCTAGCTTTTATTATGCGTTCTTTTGTCGACCGGCCATTTCAAAATTTGGCATATGGGCCTTTGTTCCCTTCGCCTACACAAAATGGATTATGAGTAAAATTGAAAATCTCACAACAAATTCCGATTGAGTTTCGTTGCCGTAGTGGGTAATTTTGTATGTATTTATGTACATATGTAAATATTATGTAAACAATAAAATCTAATTTTTTTTTTTCAAATTTTATCAAATTTATCTTATAAATCGTGCAGTTTCATAAGGGAAACAACCAAATAAAGATAAAATGATAACTAATTTTGGAAGCGAATTCGTGGAACCCATTTTTTCTTCGTAAGGAATGATTAAATAAGATAAAAATTTCCCGTTTTTCTTCTTTAAAAAAAAAAAAAAAAAAAAACAATTAAAGTTGAAACCAAGTTGCAAAGCCACCATTTTAATTTGGTGAATGAATCATCGTTGTTTGTTAATGCACAAAATGGCGTGAGATGTTTGGTGTTCATTTTATACGCAGCAAGTCAACCAGTTGAAGAATTTTGAAACTCCCAGCAGAAACGCTAAATACTGGGGGAGCTGATAGCGTTTAAAATTGAACGTATCATAACGCTTTCGTTACTTTTGTATGCTGAGTAAGTAATGTGTTCGTTACATAGTGGGTCAAAGAATCAAAAGGCTGGCATTTAAAATAGTTTTAATTTAGAACGTGCCACTTTCGCTTCTAACATATGATATGTTAAACTGCTTTTAAACCTTGCAATTCTTGCTTGCGATTCGTGTGTTTGTCACGCGTTTGTTTGAGCATTTTGGAGAGATTTCTATCCGGATAAATAATTTGCAACGAAGCAAAACAAGTTAGGTATATGTGTACTGTGTAGGTACTGGACAACCACCGATATTTTCACTTGCGAATATGAAATGAAAAGGAATATCAAAAAAAGTCCCAACGTTTCAAAAGAGAATCAACGGTAGTCGCAGTTGCGAGCCAAAATTGTAATTCTAGTATTTGCTTGCAAATGAACTATAATTGCAGCAGTTCATGGTTGAACTTATATTAAGCGGCTAATATCGAACGACTTTGATGGTTCCTCTTCCGAGTGTGATTGTTACTTATAAAAGAAATTGAATTCATTCTAACTCTACCGTGTTATTTTGTTCCACTAATTTAAAATTTAAAGGATCCTCTTATAAATTATTTACCGATCACGCTCCCAATACAGTAAAACAACAACAAAACCCTCATTCTGTGTCACCACTTTTGTATTTCATGCATATAGACTCATTCACTTACCGTCAAGACATTCTGGAGTCATTAGTTCTTCAACTGCGGCAATCTGCAGTGCTCCATTCATATCCTGGAACTCGTTCCCAGGCAACTGAAGACCCATCATCATAGCAGACGATGTTGGTGTTCTTGTTGTATTCAAATTGATAGGCGTCGCTGTTGTATTTAAACTTTTTTCCGTTGTAATATCCAACTGATTCTTGTTGCTGCTGTTGCTCTGCTGATTTAATAAATTCAAAGGCACTGACGTATTCTCTTGCTCTGGGAGAATTAAAATTTCCTGGTTTTCGTTCACGTTTGCGTTCACTATAACTGGCTTTGTTTTTACTAAGCCGTTCGTTTTCAAATTCCTCTGTTTCAACGAAGCCGTTGATAAAAAGGACCTTGTCAAAAAGGGAACACTTATGATTGAGTAAATTGGAGTTGTCTCCTGGTCTTCCTCTTGCGATGGTAGTTGAATTATTCTTTCTCTTGGTATCGTTTGATGTATTAGATTGGACGCTCTTTGATTCAATTGATTCAGTAAATGATTCTGACTCAGCAATTGGGTTTGATTCAGCAAGTTTTGATTCAGTAGTTGGTTTTGATTCAGCAACTGTGCCAACGATTCCTGGCTCAATATCTCGTAATTTCTTAAAAACAGGGGTTTCTGCTGTGGTTTGCGCTCTTCTTGGTAATAAGGTTTCTGCGGCAATTGACGCGGTCGTTTCACCAAGATTGTTCTTCCACTTCTTGCTACGTTCTTCGCTTTCAGTTGAATAAATTGTTGCTTTGTTGTTGTCGATTGATTTAGGTTTTGAGTTCGATACTGGTGGTTTGTCGTCGGCTCTTCTGTTCTTCGTGTTGTGGGAAGGACTCTTGTTTGATTTTGGGTCGTTGGTGTTGTTGTTGTTGTTTGCGTATTTTGGCCTTGATTGGCAGTTGGGTGCGTTTTGGATGCTGGCAGCCATATTGAATGTTTCTAAAAACAGAGAGAAATAGGACAGTTGAGAAAAATGAAAATATTATTTGAATGTGTGTGTTGTTTGGCGACATATAATAATAATTTTCATGAAACTTGTCTCAACTTCCGAAAGAAGGCAAGAAATCCATTCTTTTTTTGGATTCATTGTTTTTTGCATTAATTTGGGTGCGGACTTAAATGGACTTAAAATGTTTCAATTACCGTATTTGACATTGTTGTCCTGTTTGAAAATGAAATATATAACAAATACAATAAGCGAAATGTGAAATGATTTTTTGCTACGTAAATTCCAAACCAGAAAAAATAAAACATAATATTATATTCTTTCTGTGAATAGAAAGCAGAACATTTAATGATTAATAATTGCTCTACAGATACTTCATTTTTCTATGCCCGAGAACGATTTGCAACACTTTTGGTTTGCAGATCGTAGATAGACATTTCGTCGTATATACTTACATAATAATTTCCTTTGGTTTGTAAAGGAATTTTAAGGGAACCTCTCAACTAGCTCTTAAAAGAGTCTGGCGCGGTTATTTTGTCCCTCAAACTGTAATAAAAAATAAAAAAAATACGATAAGTATGAATAAAACCAGAATGCAGTTAATAAAAACAAGGTATTCTGTTACTGAGAATAAAAAAAAAAAAAAAAAAATAAAAAATCGAATGTAAGACAAACGTGCATTTCTTGGTACATCTTTTGCTCTCCCCACCCGCGAAAAGTAGTCGATGAACGTAAGAAAAAAAAAAAAAAAAAAACAGAAACACTGTGAAGACACAAAAACATTTCGGGTCAACCCTATTCAATTTTTTCGAGTAACTACCAACACACTCAGACATGAAAATGCGTAACAACCCTCCATTCCAACGAGCTAGCTACTGGCGGAAACAAGCATGCCTCCAGCTACAGAGATTCGGACACACTTTCCTCTCTGCTGTCCGGAGTCATGTGCTCTTGGGTTTTAAGGGTATCATATGAGAGGGAAGGCTGCAAAGAACTCGCGGGTATAACATCTGCATGCGGGTACAGCACGTACGACTCTTCGAGCCAATCGCCTGGTTCAGGACTTCTCTTTTCTCTTTTCGTTACAGGTTATTCTTAATCCCGCCGCAACACCTAACAAGTTCTTCACAGTGCCCACCTCTTCCGAATGCCTGACAAGCATTCAAGAGTATCTTTTGTCATGTAAAGCTTCGCAACTCGCCGTTCGGAGACGGCAGAAAACTGTAGGTCTCTTCCACTCGTGCAAAAATATAACGCGCACACACAAATGGTTGCAAGAAGCTAGGCTTGGTTCTACCTAGGACTGCTGAAGCCAAATATCTATTTTTTATTTTTTGATTCTTAAACAGCGCCCGCAGTCCTTTCTAATACCATTACAGGTGGCACCCAACGTGGGGCAAGAGCCCATTACCGCTATCCGCAGCTCTTTTCAAATTCCGTTACAGATGGCGGATTTAAATTCTGGAACTACAAAGAGTATCCAAAGAAAAAATAAATCGAAGCTGATGACACTGGGTGACGTTGGTAGAACAAACACATGCATTATGTGTGTACACATGTATGTATGTCGCATATACAAATAAAAAACAAATCGTTTCAGTGTAATGCGAGCGCAAGGACTCGGTGAATCACAACTGCATATAAAACACTTTTTGCCTCTCAATGGAATCATGCATAAACGGATGCTTTTGTACAGATAAATATAAACATTTGTCTTGTACTTACGATACGTTTTTTTCAGTTTTTTGCCGCCCTTTACATCGGGGCAGAAGTGTTTGGGCCCAGAACTAATCTATTCGAACCCATGGGCAGCTACACCAACATTTTTCAAGTTGAAGTCTGTGCTATCGACAGATGTGTCCAACTCAATCGTTATAAGCGCTACAGCAGACGCGACATAGCAATAATGTCAAATAGCCAAGCAGCTATCAAGGCAATAGGGGCTCTGATCATCAAATCTATTGTAGAATTATCTGGGAATGCCTAGATAAACTAAATATACTGGGCGAACGAAACAACGTTATATATATACATATACTGGGTACCAGGACACCTTGGGATAAAAGGTAATGAAGAGGCGGACAGACTTGCCAGGAAAGAGGCTGCCACACCCTTTGTGGACCCTGAACCTGTAGCGTACCCCTTGCAAATCTTTATTCTTTTATTTTTACAAATTTCAATTTTATTAATTTAAAAATAACAGCTTAAAATTATGTACACTACATATGGCGCCTAATAGCGCAAGAAGCCGCTGTAAACAACATAATCACAAACAGTGGAGATAGCATTTCACCTCTCTATAAAACCCTGTGGGCAGCCGCAAAGCCTTCTGCAACATGGTGGAACATACCATAAAAGAGGAGCTCTGATCACTGGAGAAGACAAACAGAACTAAGTCCTGGACAAAAACACAGGGTATAAAACAGACGAAGAAGCTTTTGGGTAATTACAACCTGAAGAGATTCAAAGCTTGCATCAGCTTTGACAAAAACAAACTCCGCATCTTGACTGAGTTTCTTACGGGGCATTGCAAACTCAGGGGACATCTCAGGAATCAGATGGAGACTCATGCTGATTTTGCAATGCGTCCAGTGGTTAACCCAAAAAATATTCAAGTGCTTGGGTAAATACCAAGTTACAGCAGAGGATCTAGAATTCATAGCACCCAATCTCCTACTGCGATTTCTGAGAGAAATTGGTCTGGGTGAAGTTGTGTCACCGATGGAATTCTCACCTGGGCTAATTGTGAGCGAAGCTCTCTCTAAGCGACTCCAATAGGAATAATGACGAGGGGGATGTCCCTTCGTCTAGGACTTGTACGGAGCACAATAGATCTTAAGGGCATCTCACCCTTCCATAATAATAATAACACTGCATTTGACATTCGAACACATATGTAAAACAATTTCAAAGTAAAAAAAAACCCCAACGAACATCAAAAGAAAATGAAAACTGTCTAGCTCGATACGAACACAAATAAAGCAAACGACAAAAACTGGAAAGAAAACGAATGAGAACAAAAGAGAACAGAGAAATCGTATGGAATTCCAGCGGCCCATCCGAAATTTAGTTTGTCGGGCCTGGAAAAATCGTATCATCTAAATCCTGAATATCAAACACCTTTCCCCCTACTACTGAATTCTTGCATTTGCACTCTTCATTTAACTTCGTATCAACCAAAGGTTTCCCATCACCAGTGGAAAGGGACCTGGGACCTGAAGAAGTGGAATCAATTTAATAAATATGTAGTCACTAATAATCCGGGGTGTGTATGTACGTAGTATTGACGTATTGTATTACCCAAAGGCGTAATTTAACTTCTCGCAATAGGTGCAAAAAAAATTGGTTCTATTCATGTTTTCTTTGCACCAAATTTCTTAGTCTTTCAAAAGTGGGGTGATATTCTCTCACTGAGATAAAATTGAGAGAAACAAACTCCTAATGCAACAACTGCTTCCTGGAAGCTTGTAGATAATAAAATTTGCATTTGTTTTCACCCCTTAGAATTAAAGTAAGAGAAAAAACAGCTGCTAATTGGTTCTCTTATTATGTTAGTGTTGGTTTTTAAAGTTAAGGTGTATTTGTAATTTCTCTTTAATAGAAAATTAAAATAAATAAACAAACTTTAAAGAGAACACTGAAAGCTCAAAAATGTACATGAACATAAGAGGCATTGAACTTTTCTTCTCTTCAACCACTCGATATAAAGTTAATACCGTTCAAGTTCAATAACATCTGTATAAGCTTTTTATTAAAGCTGGAAAAAAGTATGATTCATAGAAATGAATTGTATACGAAATTACTGTGCATAGATAGGTTAGGTACTTGTTCGATTTGTTTTGATAAAATGGACATTTAAAAAAAATAATATGTAATAATTTTGAACTGCAACTTAGGTTAAAAACATTTTTCTCGCATTGACGGTGGAGACTTGATTAACTGAGATGGTCGGGACTGAGCTTATCGCGGAAAATACGTGATAAACGAATTTGTTGGATGAGGACCAACACAACGTGGAAATACATACTAACAAGATCGAGCATGCTTAAGGGGTTGTTTTGATATGAGTACATCAATGACGCACATATAAACCAACCTGCGGTTGATTCTACACAATTGGACATGCAGCAACACGATTTTTGGTTTGTTTTCATTTCTAACTTAATTTTTCGTTTTTAATTGAATTTTAATGGTAAACAAAATTTTTTTTTTAAATTTTCGAATGATTGGGACTCCCGATTTAATTGGATCCTCATTGGTGGGATTCCGATCAATTTAGATCGAACTTACTCTTTTTCAAACAGTAATGGCTGATATGGTACATTTTATATGTAGGCATGTAGATACCTACAAATATTGATTCTTAATCTTTGGTAAAAACTGTAGCGCTATCGAAGTAATTTTACTCGGTATAATTTCGAGTCGCTAGAAAAGAGTAATTTGATCATCACAGTTCCCTTGAAAAAAGCTTAATCAAAGGCATTACACTGGCTATGGCTGCTTTTAATGCTTTGACATTGCTTTACCTTCAATTTTCCTTAACTGGCTACCATTTTGCATTCGTATTTTTATTGACGTGGCAATAAGAAAACATTTTTTGCAGACCAAGCTAAAGTCAGTACTTTTGTTTGCCACTAATAGAGCCAATGTAGGTCAATGAAAATCGCTTCGAATAACATGATTTGCATTTGAAATTCATACAGATCGAGTACCAACTTACATGTATAGGTGCATACATATATGTATATATATGTACAAATATCGCATTTGATAGTGAAAATAAAAATTTCACCCAAAGGTCCAGTCAATTGGTCATACATAAAAATACATTTTGATCCAAAACAATTTGCCGCAGTTTAATATAATAAGCAACTTTCTTAGCGGCCATTTTGAATGTTTTAAATTAACATTTTGTGGCTGTCCTCACTTCAAAATTTCTAAGTTATCGCCCATTTTCTTTAATCTCTATAGAAAGAGATATATGTGGGTATGTACTATGCGGCCATTTTGTCTGAAATCAAAGCAAATACTTGTCTTTTCTTTTATCAGGAATCGACACGTCATCATTAGGTGTGTTTTTTGTAACATGCTTATATTTATATAGGCTTAAAAAAGCCTTCAATGTAAAATACAAGAACAACTAAACCTTTATAGAATAAGTTAAGCCTGGATAGCTATCGGGTATTATGAGTTGAGCCGCGATAAAAGCTGTGCTCCCAAATTGCTTTCGGGCAAATTTTATCGAAAAGTGTCAAAAATTACAAGTATGAAAAAATTTAGGCAGAGAAGAATTCTACAAAGGAGAAAAGGGAAAGAATCAAAAATAAAAGCTTAATTAAAAAAAATGTCTTAATACAAATGTCCTGTTTTTAATTAGCCAGAGAAAAATTAGTAGTACAACTGAAGTGTGATTTATGCCACTATGTCTAGTGCTGCCAAACATACATTATGAGAAATTTTAGCCGATTTGGTAACGATAATGGTTCTTTTATGCGATTTTTTTCTTAACGTATATGTTACAAAAAACACGTCTACTTGAAGTTTTCAGATTAAGAGAAAGTACATTTGCAATAGCATTCTAATTAAATAACTTTCCACGTAAAGAACATTATAATGTATGTAGGTAGGTGCAAAATCATTCAAATGATAAAAAACTACATTCGATTCTAATCTAATTCAAATGTTAGCGCTGCTAAACAACAATATGTGCTCGAATATCTTTTGTTTCTTTTTTATTGACTCCAACCTTGGTTTTTTTATCTCCCTAAGTATTGCACCGAAAGCAAATTAAACAATTTCCGCTGATAAAAACTGCCAGATAGCAGCAACTCGAGTTTGAATCAAAACCTCATGACAACTAACTTGCAACTTCATATGAACATCACTTTGCATGGCATGACAACTCATCATTCTGAAAAAAATAGCTTTTTTTTCATACTCTACGGTGAAGTAAATTAAGCTACAAAAAAAATAGTAATTACAGTAATTTGATCGTAATTACTATGAAAGCATTAGCCACATAAATGTAGAATTTCCATCAATAAAAAATTACGTTCTAGCATTCTATGGAAAACGAAATTACCTACACCTAATGGACATGGAAAAACAAATTCACTTTGGGTCATTATTGTAATTGTTACTTCCCCCTTCTTCTGGTTTTGAATGAAATAAAAAAAAAATATAATATCCACCCATTTTCTTGTAAATGTGAATGTTATTAGGAATTTCCAAATATAGAATATCCAACGATAGATACTTTTAATGAGATACACTTGCCACTTAGTTAAATTAGAAAAAATTGGCAATTTTTGTTTTTATACATGCTATGCAACATGCTTTTAAAAATAATAATTAAACTTATGTAACTTACGTTGAAAACTTGTGTTCTTATTCACCGAAAGGGATGGGTGGGGTGCACTGAAGCAATGTCTTTGTCACAAGCTAGAAAGTGCGTTTCCAGCTTGATTCCCTCAAAATAAAACTTCACCGAACGAGTTTTTCTTTACGATTGTACTACACTTGGGTACAAATATTTAATGTTTGATTTTCTAAAACAACCGGGTTCCTATTTTATATCACCCGCGATACAATATGTTTTTCTGTTCGCGAACTACAATCTCGATCACACACTTGTGCAGACGATAGCGAAAAGCGGTAAAGTGAAAACCGAGCAGCCTGTCCTCTAGATACGTTTACGAATTACTGCTTGTTGTGAAATTCATTTCAGAGGCGGACAGGTTTTCTTGTTATGACTTGAATAAAAATGTTAAAGCTTTTCGTTGAGGTGGTATTTGTGAACTCGTATCTGTGTATTTTTGACAAACAAACGTAGTATCTGTGTGTTGTGTCTATATGTAACATGTTTCCCACTATTCTTGAGTGGTATTTGTTAGATTTCTATTCAACTTGTGAATTCGTGTTGGTCGAGGGGAATCACATTTGTTGAATGGTGAACACACACATGAGGAACTTCATAAGAATGCGTCATTCGAAAAAAAAAAGTGGGAACAACAAGTTGTGGGCATGACATTTTTTTTACCATTGACTTTACACAAATTAAGAGGGTAAAGAGGGGTTTCAGATATCGTTACATCATTTTTCTAATTGTAGGTGGGACTTTCCAAGAACCATTAAACGTTTGTTTTGAAAACAAAAATATAGCGAGTTCTTAATGTTGGCTTCCGAATAATTGACCGTATTGGTCTTGCTTTTTGCTCGTGAGTAATTTTTGTTGGCATGTATTGGAGATCTCCACGTAGGAGCAGATGCAGACAAAAAATGTACTTGTAAACAAAAAAAAATGACAGTGAAACCTCTCTTAGGCGGACAGTGACGGTGACATTTCTTTCCGCTTAAGGGAGGTGTCCGTTCAAGGGATACATTATTTTTTAAATAAATTATATATAGGGAGTAGTTTTACTACACAAATTATATTTAAGGACGCGCGCCGTTCAGAGTCAGAATGTACCGTACTGTACTAAATGTGTGCGTTACTTCTGTTGTATGATACATACATATGTATTTTGTCTTTTCATTTGTATCTTTTGCGACTGTGAGCAAGTATGTTTCTTTCAAAATCAAATCAAAATAAAAACGAAAATTCGGTTTAAATCTACGGAGGATTTTTTTGTTTTTGTCCGTCTAATAGAAATTAATTATATAATTTCTGACAGATATGCCTGTCCGCGTCCGATCAAGGGAGTGTCCAGTTAAGGAAACGTAAAATCTGAAATAGAAAAACTGGGATTGGAAATTTTGTCCGTCTAAATGATCCGCCCGTCTAAGGGAGATGCCCGTTATGGGAGATTTCACTGTACCCTAATTCTCTCTCTCTCTCTACACAAATTTCACTACTTGGCATTAATTTTTTTCTTAAATATGTACAGTGAAATCTCCTAAGTAAACAGCCACGGGACCCGTTATGAGAACTGTCCGCTTAAAAGAACGCTTTTTGTATGGGAAATAAGAAATTGATTCGCCCAAAAGGGGTCCGTTAATGAGAGTTGTCCGCTAATGAGATTCTACCGTACATACATATGTATGTATCTCCGATTTTACGTTAATGTCGTCAAAATAAACTTGCGAAGATCGTGTATAGGGGCAAGAAGATCTGCTTTCTCGCTCAAAATTACGTCAGCTAAAACCACGCTTTTGTCGACGGTTTGTTTGAATTTTCCATAAAAAAAAAGAACCCATAAAGTAGGCGTGGTCATATATATAATGTATGGGATGATTTGTAGAGCAGGTGTGAACGTAACAATTTTCGAGTTTCCTGTAAAACTAAAAAAAAAATTTCATCGATCTAGCTTAAAATTGAAGGCCCAAAAACTGGTGATATACAGACCGACGGACGGACATGGCCCAATCGATTTAGCTAGTGGTGCTGGTCATTTTTTTAGTGAAATCCGGAATGGACTTCAACGACCGTTCCGAATTTTCGTTTTCATCTGCTATGACGCGACACAAGGAGAATGACACTTATCTCGTCTGTTGTGACTTGTGACGTGCCGTAGCGCCAGAGAGCGCTCTGTCGCAAATCGAAAACCAAGGGATGGCGTCCAAGAATATCACAAAGCGACATAAATATTTAGAATTTTTAGAAATGTTTGAAAATTTACTATTGGAACAAAATTTGAAAATATTTGGAAACGTTCCAGTACGATGTTTTTTGTTTGGATAAATAAATAATATATGTATTAGAGATTTTACGGATATCCGGCTAGTACCCGTTATCCGGCCATTTTTTTTTTTTTTGATATCCGGGACATCGCCGAATAATCTCTTGGTATCCGCCTGGTTGCCGGATAGTCCTTGTACTGAAAGTTTACTGAGGGCATATTATGGTGGATGAAAACAAGTTTTTCTGCATTGAAATGCAATCAACGATTACCGTTATTTTCATAAACGATGCCTGCTTCCGAAGAGTCTCTGGCAAAAGTGTTCCGATCACGTTCTCTAAATTTCCGAGACTCCGTTTGACCAGTAAATTTGTTCACTGTACATTTCATTTTATTCATTTACTGCACATCCAGCTAACGGGATGGCCGAGTTTTTTTTTCAAATTTATTAGGATCTTTATTCGGGATGAAATATGAATGTATGCGTCGCAGAACGCATTTCGTTCGGCCAGATATTCGGCCGCCGAATATCCGGATATCTGGTCTTATTACGTGCCGAATATCCGGTATACGGCTAAATTACTATGCGTTACATATCTAATATATACATATGTACATATGTATGCATATAGGTAAATATAAATGATATTTTCTAAAATGCCATCGCTTTATCCCTTAATTTACCCCATAAAAAAAAAAAAATACAATAACTACTTCACCGTTATCGTTTTTTCGTTTTTATAACCCTTTGTTAGTTTTTCGTTATTTGCGTTTTTTCATATGTTGTACTAACATGTGTATACATTGCAGTATCTGCAAAAACCCGTGCCTATGAGTTCGAGCCTCTTGGCGAGTTTGCTCAGGAGGCGATGCCCGGATAATATTCCTATAGCTATTCTTATTTGTGCCCGGATAAGTCTAAGGATTTCACTAGTCCTTTTACGGTCCAGTACCGGCCAAAGTGCCTTAGCCCTTTTATTAAAACTATTTTTTACATTTGATTTAATGCGGCATAGCGGTATTTAATGCTTTCTCTGCCTCGGATAGTGGCAGCTCCCCGTTTCCTTGCCTTGTGCTTAATGCTTTCAGCATTTTGCGGCAGTGCATGACTAGTGCCGATTTGATAGTGCACGATTCTAGCGCCTTAAGCGTTCAGATGCAAAACAAAAAAAAATATTTGTTTGAAAGCCATTTTCGTCAAAATTTTCTAAGACAAAAACAACTTCAAAAATGAATTACGTTCTGTTGGATGTACATAATGTTACATATCTACATATGTGATATGTTCATATAATAAAAATGATTAATTTCGCGGGAATTATTTTTAAGTATTCTTTTTGTCGGCTGGTTTTTTTTTAATTGGTTGTGTGGGTAAGTTTGGAGTTTTTACTGTTTATCAGACAACACTGGTTTGTAGTGTGCCATTAGAGATGAAACGGAAAACGATGGTAAGAAGCATTAGAACCAGTTTCAGGTGGCAGTGAATTCGTTAATATAAAAAAATTATGAAATTTTAATCAAAAAAGGAATACAGTAGAAATGGGTTATTATAACAATTCCTGATATAGCGATGAACTGGATATAAAGATACAGTGAAATATCTCCTAAGCGGACAGAGTTTTTTGTCCGGTTATGAGAGCTGTCCGTTCATAAAAACGCATTTAGTACGGAAAATCAGAAATTGGTTCTCTAAAAAGGTTTCCGTTAATGCGAGTTATTCGCTAAGCAAGGTGTCCGCTTATGAGAAATTTCGCTGTACATTATCAAAGTTCAGGCAAAACTCCGTCTAACTCAAAGTAATTTGCAGTCGGTTACAACGCTGCTGGGTATAGTGATGAAACCTTTTATAACGATGAAAATGTATCGTCAGTTCCATCCTCTTTCTAAATACAGTAAAATCTCCCATAACAGACAGCTTACTTAGACGGACCGATCGTTAGAGTAGACGGACACAGTTTCCTAACCAAGCTTATATCTTTCATATTGCATACATTTTACGTTTTGTTATCGGATGCGCATATCTGTCAGAAATTATTTAATATTCTGTTAGACGGACATAATCAAAATGGTCCTCCATAGATTCACACGGATTTTTTGTTTTTATTTTGAATTGAAAGAAACATAATGTACTTGCTCCCAATCACAACAGATGCAACCGAAAAATCCTTTTTTCTTAAGGAGGAGTGCCGGGCAGCTGCACAAGAGGTGATAGGTGGATTCATATTCCTCCTCATCCATGCAGCTGCGACAGAAGTCATTTAAGAATGTTCCCAATCTTTGTTCTGTTTTGCTTTGTTTATTGTTCATATCGGTTTTGCTCATGTTTTGATAAATTAATTTATTCAAATTGTGTTTATCCCTTGAGCGGACATCTCCCTTAGAAGGATAATACTGTTATCACCGTCGGTGTCCAGCTAAGGGAGGTTTCACTGTATGTATCTACAATTGTTAAGATTCATGTAGCGACTGTAGTGACCGGTCCATATACATATATGTTATACAGTCGACTCTCCCTAAGTCGAATTTTCACGGGATAACCAGATTTGTTCGAGTTAGAGAGAGTTTTGCAAAAATTCGAGTAATAGAGAGAAACATTTATTTTTGTTTTAAAAGGTTTGTTTGATTAAAAAAAAAAAGGTTAATGTACTTACAAAAAAGTTAGCAAAAAAAATATAGATTCTTGCTTAATTAAAAAAAAAAAATAGCTACAAACGTGCACATTAAGACTGCATCAGCTCTGTTGAACCGCCCAGAATCAACTGAAATTGAAATTTCAGCCGGAATCTTACTTAAACAAGTTCTTTTTGTATACATAGGCCCTGGCTACACGGTCAATTCAATACCGATTCTTTTCAGTGAGACAGGTATATTTCATGTGAGTTGAAACGAGAAGGGTTGATTTCACCAAAAGCACACCGAAAATCCGATTTGATAATAATTCTCGGTGGAAGATGCATGTTCTTTTCTCAAAGCGTTTCATTTCTCATACATTTTTTCATTTTTTTCCGACCGTCGGAGGGTTCACATCACGGAAAACTAAAAAAAATAATTCTCTGTGCAGGACGGATGACGGCGGTTGTGTGTTCTGTTTTCAAAGCGTTTCCCTCAACACATTTTGCGTGTAGCCACGGGGAACTTTTAAATACCTAGTATTCCATTGACCGTGTAGCCAGGGTCATACGGAGATAGATCCATTGCAAGACCCATTTTGAATGCAACCAACAACACAAAGAAAAGGGTAACAATGTTTTTTTTTTGTTTTTGCGTTGCAACTTTTTAAAAACTGTACCTTTACACGGCGAGCTGACGATCCTACACATATTTAGGATATTGAAGTGTGTAGGTACTTGATGGTTAATACTATAGTCAAATACGAATTCCGAAGGAGTAATGTATTTTTATTTTGTTTTGTGCCAAACAAAAAAAAAACAAAAATTCGACTTAAGGGTGAAAAAAGGTGCCAATAATCGAGAGAATGTGTTTGAGTTAGAGAGAGTGACGACATAGAGGGAGTTCGACTTAGATAATGGTTTTGGTAGGGAAAATTGGAGGGAATGATAAAACATGGCGAAAAAAACCGAGTTAGAGAGAAATTCGACTTAGGGAGAGTCCACTGTATTCGTATAACTTGAAGATTTATCCCGTTTTGGATAACATGTGTGTTAACTTATGCCATGTTTTTTTTGCATAAAACTTGTCCATAGATTTATCTTTTTGAAAAGTTTACAAGGTCTTCTCTCAATTTAATTAAACTATGCCGACTTAAAATGCAAAGTTCAAAATCCATTCCGTTCTGATCAATATCACCTTATCTGTTGGAGGTACCTTAATACGTATGTACATAGCTCTACATAAAGTTTTATAAATCAATCACGCGCCAGTTGAATACAAGTGAAAGAGTTTCTTCCAAGAATTCTAAATTTAAACGCCACCATGTTTTTACGTAACACCCGTTGTCGAGTGCCAGCCATCAGCCAACCCCCACTCCCATCCCCGAAGAACAAATAATAATAATAAACGGGAGGTTAGAGAACAAACGGAATTCTACGAATTGGCAAAGATAACACGACGAGTGTAAATAAATAAATTTTATTCATTACCATTAGATACGAGTACGTATTGTTTTTGCGTTTGCAAACGTTTTCACATTCTTTAACCTCCTTCCACAAACCACAATCCCTTCTGATCTGTGAAAAACTGAAAATAGTGGGAATTTTTCATACACACATACATTTATCTGTCCAACCAATACAAACGATATCAAATTAATATATGTATTTCAACAAATACGAGTTCGAAATTTACTTTGGGAACTTGTGGTTGGTTGGGCCACGTCTTGTGAAATTCACAACCAAGAAAAGCTCTCCCCACTCGTGGTATTTAGTTGAGTTGAATTCCGGGAATCACCGACTCTATAGATATTTGTGCCAATAAAACTGGCTGAAATATTGGATGACTCACTCAGCTTAATCAAAAACGTAAAGTCATGTGACATACAATTATAAAATCGTATCTCAGCCATAAACACCGATACTATTACAATTCACATAGATACTTAAAAGCTTTGTTTTTTCTTTTTTTTGTAAATAAGGTAT
Source organism: Brachyopa scutellaris (assembly GCA_949775065.1). Lineage (NCBI taxonomy): Eukaryota > Metazoa > Arthropoda > Insecta > Diptera > Syrphidae > Brachyopa > Brachyopa scutellaris. Next base: position 88,449,565 of record OX459114.1, on the reverse strand, counting down.
TTGAACTTACCTCGCATCATACTGGCGAATCTCTTTTGAACGTTCATCAAATTATTACACTTCTTGGACAATACGGCATGAAGCGACAAAAGAAGGTGCTCGTCGTTATTGTGTTGATGATGCCAATGACAACAATTATTGTTCTTCTTTAGAAATCTGGTAAAATCTTGTTGCATTTGAAAAACTCTACAGTCAGAGTTGGGCATAAAAGAGCCAGTACCACCACAAGAACAACAGCAACACTTCCCGGGCTTCTTTGACTTCTTGAACTTCTCCACGGCGAAATTGACAATCGTAATGATGCACAAAAGAGCAATAGTGCTCAACAAAGTTATGGATGCGGTAAAATTATTAACAACACCGCCAATAAAAGACTTACAACAATTTCTTTGAGTATTGAACTGTAGCACAATTTTTTCAGATATCATATTATCTGCGGCGAACAAACACTTGCCCCTCGTTGTTTCTTCTATCCCGATCTTACACTTGTGATTTATTTCTGCACTCGTTTTCAATATAATGTTGGAATACTTTGTTTAAATATTGAAATATTTAAATAGAGGATGTACACTCTTTCAAAACACTTATGTATGTATTTCGACACTTATGTAATTTTTAAAAACAAAACTAAAAACCAACAAATTAATTTGTGAAAAGGAAATCCCTTAATCGATATGACCACGATTCCATGAATAAAATCATTCAAAATTGAATAAGCAGAATTTGTACAAAAAACTTGCTGCACTTTTTTAATAGATAAATAAAACTTATTACACAAAGTTTCGCTTGGGGAGGTTTGGATTTTCTATTTTCTTCTATTCCGACACATAGAAAAAATGGTATTTATTTGGAGATGAATTTATTATCATCTGAATTCGCGAAGCAGGCTTTCGAACAGAAGGGTTTCTTTCCCAACTAAATAGTTACACGGACTATGAGATAAACTATTTTTTCACTCGCAATCTGAAGACGCAATTGATTGGTTATTCTTAAACACGTTGAAGTAGAAGTCTGTACTATGAAAAACTGGTAGTGGTTGTCGACTTGTGCAGACACAGGGCAAAATCTTTTAGCGAATGAAAAGCTTTCGTTCGTTCAGTTTTACTTGTCGGATGTGCTTTGGTGTTTCGTTAAAAAAATTTGTTTGCGAATAAATATAAAATAATTAGGTACTGTGATATGAATAAATAATTATCTATATGTATGTATTTATTTATTTATTTTATTCTTAACTTAAAGCTACAGTATGTATGTAAACAGTATGATGGAAAAAGGTAAGAAATTGCATTTGATCTTTTATTTATTTTTTTATTTTTTTATTGTATTTTATTTCGTTTGTATAAATTTATATTACGTTATCGCACAATTTACAGATACAGTGGACGTCCAGTATAACGAATTATATAATGCACAGTCATTCGTTATATCGAAAAATTCGTTATATCGAACGTCTTTTTTTTTTGCTAATTGATACTAGAATATATAAAACAAGTGATTTTTGCAATGAAATTTATGTATTTATTTATAAGAAAATGGAAATTAATTAATAAGTTTTTGGTAAACAAAACAATTATGATTTGGAAAAGAAGTCTTTAATATTAGTTTGCCTTTTGGTTCCCTCAAGCTTTTTTGGACCGCCTCCTCTAGCATTTCTCTTAGTAACAGTGTTTTTGAGTAGTCGATATTGTTTTGAACTGACCACTGTATGCATTTATTGAAGCAATTCATTGCTTCTGAATGTTTAATTGTTTCATCAGATCGCCACTAGAAATACTTTGCGAAATGAAAGGCGTAAAAAATAGACCGTAAAAAACCCAATAAACTTAAACAGTTAATTTTCCTTTAAAATTACATTTATGTATGTATGTACATTTTAGCAAAGCGAAGTATGAATTTCATATTAAATTATATGTGTTGCGTTCCTGAAAAATAAAATGCAAGCATTTATTTAAGCCGCGCAAATCGAGTTTCAGTAGGCAAATGCATTTCGTGCAAAAGTGAAACCGCACAAAAAGAAGTCGTGCAAAGCGATGGACCACTAAACAGATGTTACTAGCCGAAGCAGAAGTAAGGATTCATACAAAATATGACAATATCTGACAAAAGTAAACTTGCACCTACAGGTATTTGAAAGGATTTCGTTATATCGAGCGTACATTTTTTAAACCATTCGTTACACAGAACCATTAATGGGGAAAAAAAATTCATTCGTAATACTGGACGTCCACTGTATATGTATATGTTTACTAGTTTAGCCTGAAATCGGGTTTGGCCGGTAACATATGTATATAGAGATTTGATATTAACATAACTATATTTTAGAATGAGAAGATTTTCGCATACAATAATGTGAAGGACGTTATAAAACGTTTGAGAATACAATTTGAGGGTATTTATTTGAAGATTTATTATTTGATTTAATTGATCGTTTTTTTTTTTTTTTTCAACAAAAATTGTCAATCTTAGGACTTTACAGATTAGGCTAGGTCAGGTAAAAAGCGGTTATAAGGTTAATGCCTCAAAAAACACCAGGCCCATCGTGATCCCCTGGGACCATCTCATGATGGTACCTAAACCGAGATGATTTCCTCTCATACTAACCCACGTAACCTTAGGTCTGTACTGTTCTTTTGTCTTCGTCACCATTGCACCAAGTACGGCCATTTCGAACCAATCTCCAGAATGTTACGTCTGGCCAACAACGCACAGAACACCATTGACTTTGATTCCAGTATTTCCTCCCTTGGAAATTCTTTCGCCTCCTCTTCATCTTAAGTGTTAGTTTAAGTTTCCTTCTTCTCCTAAAGACCTCGTCCATTATTAGTTTAATTAACGAAATGTTAGTTCTAAGACTTAGTTTAAGTTCCCTATTTTGTGAGCTCTGCGTGTATTAAGCTTATAATAATAAATATATAGCTTGGTTTGAAACACTTCTAACAATTAATTTTCCTGCAAAAATTTAAAAATTCGATTATGGCCAGTTTGACCAGTCTCTTGTATCAAAGAAGTAACTTACTTACTTACTACTAACTTGAGTGGCGGTACAGTCCTTAGCTGACTGCCTCCAGTTGCACACTCCAAGTTGGTTGAGGTCCTTATCTACTTGTTCGCGCCACCTTAGGCGAGGTCGTCCTCTGCTGCGCTGACCCTCCGGGTTGGAAACAAATATTCTGCGAGCCGGAGCGTTTTTTTATTATATGGATCCTGCGACCTGAAAGATCTATTGTATAGAGCCGGAGCGTTGATGTCAATACGCTCTAAATATCCTAGCCATCTTAAATGCTCAATGTGTAGTTTTTTTTACCAGGTCTTTAACGCAAATGGGACCGAATAGCGACCAAGGATATCTTCATCCGCTTTTGATTAGGTCCATGCTTCAGTTCCATATAGCAAGACTGTGATGATAAGGGTCTTATAAATTGAGTCTCCTTAGTTGATCGGTAGAGGGCTTTACTACAACGAGCAACAGCATGACGTTCACAGAGGATGTTTTCGACATTTTCCATGTCATTGCAATATCTGCATTCTTCTGTGCTTGAAAGATCAATTCTATTGACATGCTTTTTCAGGAGAAAGTATCCGAAAAGTATTCCTTTTTAATGTTCCGTACTTTACCCTATTTAGTCCAAGGATTACTTTGGTTCTTAGACCACCTAAGGCCGGCCAAAGAGCTTTGCACCACATTTCCCAGCTTGTTTGACTAATTAGTATCCTACGATATAATAGATCTTTTAGATCGCAGTAGCAGCCTTGGCGAAGAAGACAACGAAACTGAGGAACATACTCTATGTGACTGCATGGCACTTTGTACCCTCAGGAGACAGCATTTCCACGAAGGAATCTTAACTCCCATTCACTTCCACCGGTGAGAACCTCAACTTCATCAAAAGAATTGAGCCTCTTCTGGTTCCCTAAACTGACTCCATGATACAATAGATCTTTTAGGTCGCAGTGCCCTCCACAACTCAGAACCCCTTTAACCCTATTACTGCCATGGTATCTGACTAACGTAAACTGCCATGGTGTGACTTAGAGACACTAATTGAAAATACATAGATAATTTATTTAATTTATTGAAAAAAAAAGAAATTTAATACAAATATTGTGGCGATTGTTATTTAACAATTTATTCATACATGTTAGGCAAACTACAGTTTTCTGTGAATGTTCGTTACACACGGGTTTCTGACAAACACTTGTATTGATTAAAAGGTTCTTTTTCATAAGGGCAGTAGTAACAGCGTCGACTCTTATGTTATTGTACGTACTGCTAAAGTGATACAGTAGAAGATCGATTTGATGATCAGTTTTCCAAAACCTCGTCTATCTCAGCAACGTTAGATTTCGACATACATGACATACATATTCGTAATGACTAAGGTCTTGGCGAGTTGTTTCAAAAAAAAAGTTTTCGACTAGAATTTAGCTTCGCCTGGTTTCAATTAGGGTATAAATTCAGCCCAATAACTTTTGCCGCAATACCACACACGTCAACGATATTATAAAATTGTGCGAGATACCATCTACTCGTTTTTCGCTTTACAGTAAAAGCGTTACAGACACATTTGATTTAGCGAGTGTACTCCTCCCTTTTACGGCTATAGTATACATACAAATTTGTTTTGAATGTATATTTTGATAGTTGACAGAAGTATAACTGCTCTGATCTGCTTCGGTATGTAGCCAACCATTGTCATGCCTCGACGAAAGGCAAACACGCTGTTTTCAACTTCCTTTATTCTATGATGTAGAAAATTTGCTGGAGTGCATCTTTTATTTTTTCGTAATGTGCCGACACATGTTAGTCCCTTCGATAGCAATAATTGTCGAATGTCACGTCCCTGTTTGTCTTGTCAAAAGGTTGAAATAGCATCTCGACAACTTGAGTACTGAGATTAATTATTTTCCGAGGTACGGAATGCCATATAGCGGATAACTGGTGCTGGCATCAAATTCACCAAATGTTTATTCCATATTTATCCGGATTAGAATGCATACATTGGCAAAATAACTTTCCCCTGAAGGCGACTTGTTCATCTATTGTCAAGTTACTACCCGGCATGTAATGCTTTCGCAATTCTTTGATAATAATATACCAAATATCCCTTATTGGCGCGAATTTACATATCTTGAGCTTGGCGAGTTGATCGTGTGGATTTGTCATCAGAACGCGAGAGACGCAATAGTGCAACGAATCTATTTTCGACATGCAAGCCCGATAAATTGGTCTTCCAAATGAAGGATACCAGAAGTTTTCATAGGACGTACCACCTTACATATCTGCGTAATCTAGCATCGATCAATAGTTGCCAGAGATCTAGTTTTAACATGAATGTAAATTCACCGTCGTTATAGTGTCTTAGAGTCACTACGTAGCAGTTTATGATCTTTTTTAATTAGTTTGTGTAATAAGTAAACATTACCAAAACATAAAAACAAATTAATTGTTTATATCAGTAACGTAATGACCAATAATAAAATACATTAAACTGATTTTACGTTAAAACATGTTTTAAATCATTTAAATTGAATTGAAAATGAATAGTGACTCACAGTCACTGCGTGGCAGTAATAGGGTTAAGAAATAATCAGCCTTGGCGCACGATCACTCATTTAAAAAAAAGGGGGCCCCGTTAATCGCGCGGTAATATAATAACGTTAAAATTTATCTTGGCTTTTCGTTTTGAAATCAAAGCTTACTAAAATCCTAATTGGGATATTAAAAAAGTAGCCAGCAAAAAAGTGCGTAAAAGGTTATCCACAGCCGGCTGGCTACGCAGTAGCAGACTATTCCTAAGGTTTCACATCAGATATACTTTTCACCACTTTGACCGCTTTTATGGGAAAGTTGAGAAAACATTTACAATGTATTCCTTATCCGCTTTGGATTGTGCTTTGTCATCTTGGAGCAAAAAAAAAAACTGCGCCCTAGTTAACGATCCCATGGCGTTTGCTTTTCAATTGATTATAAAGCTGTATAGATATATATATAGATACATATGTATGCAGGTACATTTATGTAAACGTAAATTTGCGTACATTTAGATGTTCGGCTGCGATTAACGTTTGAGTTTTTCTCTTTTATGCGAATTGCTGATGCAAGAGTTTCATGTAGTTTCATCTAAGAAAGCTCTGCTCGGTCGTGGTCTGGTCAAAGCGTACACAAGAGCTTTTGATGATTGTTTTCACCCTATAGGTTGAACAAATTAGCAATAAGTTTATCATTCGCATGAGTGAGAATTATAGGGAATATGAAAGTCTCACTGTTGCCAAGACGGAAAATGTCGCTGACCGAAATGGCTTGCTTGTTGATGTTTTCGTCAATTTTGATAGATTAGCGTATTGAAATCTTGCAAATAATTTTTGATTAGCAACTGATTTTGGGACAGAAACATGAAAGTTCTTGTTACGAATTTGTTGTTGGTTTTTTTTTGCATCCTATCTTATCTATCATTTTGTTTGTTTGATTAAATTAATTTACATGGTTCTAGAAATAGCTTTAATTACGTACGCACGTGTACTCTATTCATATGTATGAAGATAAGTTTATGTAGTACATATGTACATATGTATATGTATACTATATATGTATGTACATACACACAGTGGTGGAAAACTAATTAGAAACAATGGGAAAAATAAATACATATTGTTTATTTTCGCTTCTTTATTTTCATACCTATTTATTTGCAAGATATCTGCACCTATAAAACACCGTTTTGGTACTAAATATCATTGCGCTTTTAATTTCACCTGTAAATCGATCAGTGCATTCGATCACATAAGATAAATTCAAAAATAAAGTGCATCGTTGAGATTTGTTGGTGAAATTTGCTGGATAAATAATTAGAAACAGCGATCGAATATTGATCAAATAGCCTGTACAGTTTCAACTACTTTCCGTAAGCATGTGTTACCTTCACTAATTAGTATAGTATAAACAAAACAAAAAACCAAAAAAAAAAAAACAAGAGTAGCACACCAGCGATGAGAAGGTTTGTCGTGCAGTGATACTGCCGGGAAAAAGGATTAATGGATGTTACTGGAAAGGATTTGCTGTGCTCCAAATATATAGTCTACTTTGCTCTAATGGTGTACATCATAGAAAATACTAAAAATCAACAACTGGCCGATTAAAGAGTAAGGCCACTCATTTTTGCACTGGCAAGGACATTCACTCTGCCATGTCCATTTATTTAAGTGCACACATTACACCAAAGATTATAAGTAACCGACTTTTGGAAGCAGGTTTGTGGGGGTACATTGCTTGTAAAAATCCACAAGATTCAAAAAAAAAAAAAAAATTAAAACGTCAGTTGCAATTTGCTAATAAGCATCCCCAAAAACCTCTCGCATTTTGGAAAAGAATGTTCTAGACTTTAGACACGCTCGAGTTCATAAGAGAAAAGTGATTTGTTGGCATGCCATATCTTCGTGTATATGAGAACACCTTACAACTGACATTTTGTCAAAATTTAGGTTTCAATACAACACACCTAATTTTTGAAATACTATTAAGTACTCATTTTAAAAATGAATTAAATAAAAATGTTCCTTAACTAAATATCTTGTTGACTTTTGATTCAAGTTATTTCTGTTGAAAACATTTTGTGGTGTTTCCCGAATAATTTGCAAAATGACAGTTTGTGCGATATGATGTCAAATGTCAAGCAAATCACATCGAATTTTCGAGCTTGCTCATGTTAACTTTTATTCATACCAATTTCGAGCAAATGCAAAATGCCTTTACTTTGCTCAGAGATTTTACTCGATGTAATAGCTTGTTTTTATTAATACAAACCAATAGTTTCATTTATCCCACTTATGTTTTTTTTTTCAAACTCGGCTTAGCATGTTAGAATTTTTAAAAAGCCCTTGGAGCAATACCAGTTGGGCACCACTGTTCTAGAGTGATGAATCGAAGTTTAAAATGTTCTCATTCGATGGCGAAAAAAATTGGTTTGAGAAGTAATAGATTATTGTTTTTTGTACTGGCCAGTGCAAAGTTCCGACCTAAATCCTTTTGAGAACGTCCGCTGATGTGAATAGAGGTTTAGGGCCAGAAAAATCCACAAACTCTGCGAATCTTTTTAAAAATATTAAGAAAGTATAGAAGAGTATCGTTCTAAAAAGATGCCAGACTTAGTAGCTATAGTTTACCGAAACGCTATTCAGCTATTTTGTTGAATAATGGCTACCCCAGATATTGAGATACAAATTTGACTTTATTTTATGTGGGTTTATGAGTTTTAATGGAAAGAAATATTTCTGTTTCTAATTAGATTTCCACCACTGCACTGTATGTACGTAAATTCGTGTGTACAGCTTTTTAAAAGCAGTAAGCAATGTAATGCTGATTAATCATGGAATGTCCGTTTGTTGTGTATTTCACACATATGTAAGTACATCAGCCCTGACCTAGGTTATGATATGTCGTACGTATTATATCATGTTATTATATTATGTCACGATAAGGACAACGCAAGCATTCCGATTAATATGAGTTGCAGTGTCGGCGAATCACGATGTCCAACAGTACATTCAACAGTGCCGCATTTTTTGTTAGTGATATATATTTTTGTTATTTTCTATTTATAATTTAGTTATAAGTAATTTTTATTCAAAATCTTTTCAAAATCAAAAATCACCAAATTTTGGCAATTTGGAGTCTGGTAATAATTACATATGTGTGTTCTTATAATTTCTCCAGTCACTTATACTGGTAGTATAGTGCATCAATGAAATGCGTTCGGTTTTGGTTCGGTTCGCGTCAGTTTTCTATCAAGTGCCAGCCCTACTACTGCAGGCTCAGCAACGTCGTCGGGTTCTCTTCGGCTGGCTTCGTAAAATGCCACTGTCTTAAAAAACACATCGTTACTGGCATCACTGTTTACAAAAGGCATCAAAGTCTTACCATACTTGTGCCTAATTTCAATATCGACGAATAGTCTGTTTCTTCAGATTCTGGCTTAACTTATAACTTATAAGGTCCGGCCCGTTAGTGCTCGCTCCCAAAACTACGAAGATCTACGAAAAGTTACGAAAACCCGTTGAAAAATTTCGTAGAAATTTGGGCAGATTTATGAAATCTTTCAATCACATACATTTTCAATGTGACAGAATACGAGCATTTGGTGCAAAAGTACGCAAACGGATCTATTCTTCTAGCTGCTATTTCTCAGTTTCGGCTGAGAACAGTTTTAACGTTATATTAAATTCTACAATCTACAGCATTCTTTACTTCTTGGTAATCTTTAATTGTATCGTGTAGCTGGGCTTACCCAGGGAATACAAACAAAAAGGTTATCAGTGTCCCATTTTACCATCATAAAAAAAAATTGTGTTTACAATTGCTTTTTACAACAAATTGTAAAATATTCATGGCTTCACCAAACATTTGTACTATTTTTGTACTATTTTCTTACAAAGAGGTGCGCATTATTTTTAGTAGCCCACGGACGCCGAATGTCTTAAGACGGCCCTGTATGTATGTATGTATATATACTTTACAAGTTGGCCAAAAATGCTTGCACCGCAGGTGACAGGTGGTTTCACTGTATATGTTTTTAATGCAATATGTAACTTCCATTCGAATAAATTTGTCCGCCTAAAGGATTGGTCCGTCCAAGGGAGCAATCTGTAATGCGAGTTTTCACTGTACTTATATTAGATACAGCTCTTGGAAAAAAAGATTTGCGCTAAAAGTTTTCTCTTCGTTCAATTTAATAAGTTTTTTCAATTAAAAGTGACTGTGATTAAATACAATGGTGAATTTAATGTCTAATAATCTCAAACAGTTGGCGGGAAATCTCTTGTACTGTACTGAACTGTGAATTTGTACTCGTAATTCATAAAGAAACATTCAAATAGCGGCTTTCAAGAAACCTGTAATTAAATACGAATTAATTATTCAACTCAATTTTTTTTATTCATTGCTCTGCCTCATAGGTGTGTTACACTGAAAAGAAGCAGCAAACAAGCAATTAATTTTTAGGACATTCTATAAGTTCTAACTGTTTTTTATTCATTTACTAAATAATAATAGTTATGGCGACTGATACTTACGACTACACAAAAATCGTATGTCTCTGCTTCCTGTTACCATACCATTGCCATCATAATCGCATCCCATGGAACCAGAAAGAAGAAAAACAAAAACGTTAGTGTATCTTTTCGTACCGTGGCACGCATGGTACCGGAACCTTTTCGCCGTTTAAGCGCTGCGCCGTATATAAGTTCAAATTTACATTTACTCATCTTGCCCAGTGGAGAAAATGTTTAAGAAACCAACCAAATAAATTATTTAAAAACTTTTCGAAAATGTATAAATAGAGCTTAAAGCTCTGATGATTTATAGCATAAACTATAATTGTTCGGTCCAAACTGTCACGCTCACGCACGAGAAGTGAAATCTCTTCAAAGTTACTTTTTCCATTTCTTCTTTAACATAAAAAATAAAACAATTCATGAGTCATCGCACTAAGCATAAACGCGCCATCTCTACTCTATGTTGCACTAAATAAATGGAAATGACGTTTATATTGTCAAAGAGAGAGCTGTCAAATTTTATATGTCACTGAGTACAAACAAGTACTGTAACTTTAGAAAAGAAGTTGAAAGGTTTATCCCACCAATTTTTACAGTTTAAGAGCCCAATAAAATCAACATCTGTCAGAACAGTCGATGAAGCTCGAACTAAACTGTCAAAAGATAATTCTCTTTTTGATGTGTAAACATCTAAGCGCGCATTAGCAAAATTTCCAGTGAAGTAACTCCGGGATTCAATCGCAGAACGCCAAGTTTTCCTTTGTTCAAACACCTCGGGACTCTTCCGTTAAGGCATCTTTACTGCTATAAAGTATTAAAAATTTTCTTTGAAAACTCGGGATTTTACTCTGTAAGAAATATCGAAAGCCACAATTTACGGGTGAATACCAGAAATTTTGTTACCATTTCTACAATTTATAAAGCACACTTTGGGCGATTTTACTATGCCATCGCTCCCCGTTTGTTTAATTCTCTTCCATATACTATTAGATGTGAGAGAGTGAAAAATGTATTTCTAAACGATATTAAAAAATGGATACTCTCCTTAGATTATTCAGCCTTGGATAGTTTTTTCACTAATTAATATTGATCATTGTTGAAGTGTATACCTTGTCATTATACGTATTTATTCTTGTCATTTAAAATATTTCTCTTTTTGTATTTTAAAAATATTGCTCTTTTGTTGTTTCCCCACACACTTTTTATAAAATTTGTATAGTACATTCGACACTTGTCATTTGGACAATAGATTGTACTTAACTAATTCATAGCTAGTACTATATCACTTTGAATTTGTAAATCAATTTTGTACACTTACATGAAATAAAGCGTTTAATTAATAAAAAATAATAATAATTTTGCCATATGGGGACGGTAAAGCAAACGGTTTATCTTATATACGAAATTTGTAATCAACATTTCATAGCAGCGGCGGTGCTGAGAGTAGAGCTCTTGCCTCCCCCGTTCTAATCGAAGGTAGAACTCCAAGCGATCTTTGAATCATTGAGAAAGAAGAAGTCAATAGGAATCGATGGAATACCTAACATTGTGCTTAGACATCTCCCTCTAGAAGCGGTAGACATTTACTGCATTCTGTTTAATAATGTGCTGAAAAGTGCACATTCTCCAGCGCATTGGAAAACACAGCAGTAGTGCATCCTATCCCTAAAAGTAATAAGGACAATTCCAATCCGGCAAATCTCCATTCAATAAGTCTCCTTCCGAACATTAGCAAGGTATTTGAAATAGTGATCAATAGAGCCCTGACTAAGTGGGTTGACGACAAACATATAATTCCAGATAACCAATTCGGTTTTAAGGCGGGGCATGATACCATACATGTCGCGTCTAAACTCGTATCGGATATCCAATGGAACAAAAGCAAGAAACAATGCACGGGTTGGTTGACTTCGAAAAAGCCTTCGACATCGTTTGGCTAGAGGGACTTTTTTACAAGTTGAGCAGGCTGAGCATAAGTAAACCACTGCTGTACATACTTTATAATATGCTCACCAGGAGGCGGTTCATTGTGAAAAATGGGAATGTGACCTCTGCTGGTATGTTTGAAATTAAAAATGGTCTACAAAAAGGTGCGGTTAATTCGTCAATCCTTTTCAATATTTACACAAGTGATCTCGTAGGGTCTCTTCACCATGCTATTGCGTACGCAGATGACTTGGTCGCGTACAGATCAGGACCAAAGATCGAGGTCATTGCAATTCTCTTGCAACGTGACTTCGATAAGATTCAGCGATATTGCGATGACTGGAAGTTGAAACCATCTTGTTTCGGACGCCGGCCGTTGTCTGGGTCTTGGTACATCAGAAAGAATTGGCGAAAGTTCGCAATCGCACTGGCGGCCACTTGCATGTCGAAATGTAGTTAGATACCTCGGGCTCTGGCTAGACCAATATCTGTATTTTAACAAACATATAGATGCTACTCTGGCCAGCCCCAGACCACTCTGGCCAGTGGGACCAAGTTCGCTGGAAAGGATTCGGGTGCTTGAGAGGGCTTGTCTTCATTTATACAGAACACCAGAGTCCGAGTACAAACAACAGGGTTAACGTAATAAGAGTGGATAATTTCCTGATCAAGATGACTCGAACGCACATTGCAAAAGCAATGAGTTCGATGAATAGCCTGATCTTCGGGGCTTACTACCCCAATTTCACCTACCACGAGAGAGTGCGCCTTAACGGCTTCATTCCAGCAGAACCGTTCGTCTATTTTGACCAACAGGATCTGATCCAGGATAGATAGGCGGTGCCACTAATCTTCCATGTTGCTCGTACAACTGTGGATAGGCGGCTCAACTACGGCAGAGACGTCGCAGAGAGCCATACGGAACGCCTCCGGTTTAGTAGGTCGGTTTCGGGGCGCGATGAGTACGATGTTGAGCAGCAGCATCAGAAATTCTGGTGGCTGTTCGAAGCAGATGGGATTTCCTTGTCGATTCCGTTCGATCCGGGGTAAACCCCAAGGCAAAGATGGCCGCCTTTTATGTTTATGTATGTAGATATGCCGTGGCCGGCTTATATAGGTTAGCACAGGTATTATTAAGTTTTATTTAAAAAAAAAACAGCACAAAGTCCAAAAAAAATATAAAAAATACAACAAAACCGTAGCCTGAATAATTATCCAGTCTAAGGTTTTGTTGTATATTACATTGAAAACATGTTGCGGAAACATCTTTAGTCTATATAGATTTGAAAAAAAAAAAAACACAACTATTAGTGCCTTAAAATCACATTTACTTATGCACATATTTGGTCAAACGACAGAGATGTCAACAGATAGATGACAGATAAGTGTTTCATAACCGACTCAAAGCGATCGGAGTACTTTCTGAGTAATACTCGAAATGGACACTGCAACTCAACGACGGTGATTTTATTTACAGTTTTGCTTTGCTTATGTCAAATTGACTTACCAATGTCACTTTCTATAAACCCCAGAAGACAAGTGAGGTTCCAACTCAATCAAATTTCAATTACTTTTATCTATGCACTCATTTCATTCGTGATCTCTTTTCTTTCTCCTCATCCTCATCCCATTTGTGTGCGTTTGTGCCCCGCTTTCTAGATACATTGACATGACATTCACTTTGATACTCGTATTCGTATGTACAATAACAATGCCCCTTGTCCATTGTAAGCAATCTCTCGGGAAAAAGAGATTCTGTGGTCAGTGTGTAGATTCGACTCGTTCGGTCGGTGTACTACGCTGCTACGGTCAGACAGTGCGCTTAGTCAATCGCCAAAATGGCAATAAACGTAAAAATTCCCCTCGTCTTGTTGATAGCAGCGGTGACTATTTGTGATGCTTCCAAAGTGAAGAACTTTCTTCTTCTCCTGGCCGATGACGCTGGCTTTGAGATGGGCGCGTATCTTAATAAATTCTGCCAAACTCCCAATCTGGATGCACTCGCCCAGGATGGTTTGCTCTTCAATAACGCATTCACCTCGGTCAGCAGTTGTTCGCCGAGTCGGGCACAGATTCTCACCGGTCAGGTGAGCCATCAAAATGGAATGTATGGCCTCCACCAGGGTGTTCACAATTTTAATGTATTCAAAACAGTGACGTCACTGCCGAATGTATTGCGCACAGAGAAAGGTGGCCAAGTTCTGACTGGAATCGTGGGCAAGAAGCACGTGGGCGCTGGTGAGAATTTCAGATTCGACTACGAACAGACCGAGGAGAATCACTCCATCAACCAAATCGGAAGAAACATCACGAATATAAAGTTGCACGTTAGGGAGTTCCTGAAGAAGGCCAAGGTGGATGACAAGCCTTTCTTTTTGGTGGTGGCATTCCATGATCCACACCGGTGTGGCCACATAACTCCACAGTATGGAGAGTTCTGCGAACGGTGGGGATCTGGTGAAGAAGGAATGGGTGTCATTCCCGACTGGCACCCGATCTACTATGACTGGAGGAACCTGCAGATTCCAGACTACTTGCCACAAACGGATACAGTTTTGAAGGAGTTGGCCGCGCAGTACATGACGATATCTCGCCTCGATCAAGGAGTGGGAGTAGTACTCAAGGAGCTGAGGAACATTGGCGTGGATAAGGAAACGATGGTGATGTACACCTCGGACAATGGACCACCATTCCCCGGCGGTAGAACTAACCTCTACGATCGTGGTGTTCGTGAACCGATGATCCTTTCATCCCCCGAGGATGGTGCACGACGCCATCAAGTGACTTCGGCAATGTCAAGCCTGCTCGACGTCTTTCCGACTGTTTTGGATGTTTTCGGCATCATCACCAACACGAGTATGACTGGGAAATCCTTGCTGCCACTGCTGAAGGACGAACCGGTACCAAATGAGAACGAAACCATCTATGGAAGTCAGAATTTCCACGAGATCACCATGAACTTTCCAATGCGGATGCTGAGGACTCGTCGCTATAAATTGATTCATAATCTGAACTACTGGAGCTACTTCCCCATTGATCAGGATCTGTATACATCGCCTACGTTTCAGGAAGTCTTAAATGCCACTCTAATGAAGCAGAAGCTGCCGTGGGTTAAGTCGCTGCAGAGCTACTACGAGAGACCGGAGTGGGAGTTGTTTGATGTCAAAGCGGATCCATTAGAAGTATGGAACTTGGCCATGAAGCCAAAATACCAGGATGTGTTCAAAACCCTGCGGGAACGTTTGATAAACTGGCAAGTTTCTACCGATGATCCATGGAGGTGTTCACCACATGCCGTGCTGCAGGAGCAAGGTATTTGCAAGAATAATCCGGTTTGTTTAACACTGGGACACGAAGAATTGTGAGGTGGGAAATGTAATTTTTTAAAAATATATTTTATAAAGTAAATAAATAATAAGTTGGAGCTTTTAACTCGATATTTGTTGGTTATAATAAAGAGGCGAGGAAGAGTCGGTTCTACTGTTTCTAATAGGTAAGTCATATCGGAGATTTGCGGAACGCTTTCCATTATTTTTTTATTTTTGAAGCGCATTTGAGACATGGGCGTAAATAATACTTTCAGATAAGCCTTCGAACTTTCGACATTCGAAAGAGGTGGCACCATGACAAAGCTGTTGGGTGTTTGCTCGGATTAAACCCGAAGCAGCATGCGTTGTAAGTACTCCAAAGTACTAACCAATATGCCACGGTGCTCACTGATACAGATCAACAAAATTCTAGGATGCAATACATTGCAATGCATTCCTTTAATAAACCACTGAGATCATAGAAAACCACCTTCAAGTAATTGTGAGAAAGTCAGATAGGATTAATATAAAGAAAAATAAGAAGGTAACAACGTCAGGGTGGAAAAGAAGAGGCTGTTAAATTAGCAAACGTGAACCACATCCTGGTTAGCACTGAGACCAGATTAGGTATTTGGCTAATTTTTTGGCTCTTCTTTTTGCTAGAAGAGGGCAGTCATTCCTTTTGCTTGTTGACAGAATCTGCAATTGTGTCGATATTGCTGATTTTCATTTCGCAGAGGTGGCTGTTGCAGATGTGAGGTACTAATTCGTCAGTAGTTCTTTTAAAGAGATAGACCATATCTTTGGAGGAACTCACCAGGGGCCCAACTATGTAACTCGATTCTACAATAAAAATTTTCGAATTCGCAAAATGCGTACTCTATAATTCTATAGCAAGCCCTAGTATTCGAAAGTCGAACGTATCTCGGACTTCATATTTTCTTTCAAAAATTTGGTACTTCTAAAGCAAGTGTCAAAATCGTTCGAATTCGTTAATAATCGTTCTAGTGCAAATGTGTTTGCGCGCAAGCTGTCGGATCGCGAAATTCTTAGAAACGTAGGTAACAAACTTGTTCATATTTTATTAAATTTTGCATAGAAGATAGAACTACATATTAAAATATATTTTCTGCGTAGGTAATCATCAAAATGTGCAAACACGAAGAGGTCTCAATATGAGATTTTTGTGGAATAAACACAAAGGATACCTGAGAACCCCGGAGGCTATACGAAGACTCGCACAGCAAATACAAAAAGGTATCTTTTAAAAGTTGGACATTTTTTTATAAAACTAAAATGGAATAATTTAATTACAAATATTTTGATTATTAAATGTACTAAACAAACACTTTCCCTCAGCTCCACCCATTACATATATTGGATTCATCACGAATTCGTCTTTGCTCAATTTGACCACTTCGATCCTGATTTTCTTCATTTAAAAACTAAAGCCTAGTACGCTGCTGATGCGAAACGAAATTTCCCTGTGGTCTCCAAATCGAGTGCGAAAAGCTAGCGAAATATCGACGAAATAAATTTATGGAGACTTTAATCAGCTGCTAAGAAAAAAAAAATACAATAGTGACAGGCGACAATTATTAAAAAATATTAAACAAAAAAATTAAATTGAATTAAAAAAAAACTATAAAACTCCACTTAGGACTCCATATTTTATTGACAGCACAAAAAAAAAAGCGAAAAAGAAAACAAAAACAATAGATATGTTGACATGCTTCTGGAGGAAACTGCAACGCTCTGCAAATGAATCCATTCCCATTCCCATGGCCGACAATCAATATGTACGAGTCCTTTTCTTGAATCGCATTGACGCGAAAATAATGCCTACGAAACCCCGCTTCAGTTCTGTTCACGCTTGTGCACGAAATACTAGGTAACAGCACAATAAAACGAAAAAACAAAACAAAAACACGAGACCGAAAATATATAATACAAAAAAAAAACACAAAAGTCAAAATTTCGCAAGGAATTAATGTACTGACAGTAAATTGTGTGCGAAAACTGAGTGGAGAGATTTATCTAATACAATCACCATCAGTATAATTTCGCAGCGGAACAGCGTACTGCAAAACGAAAATCAAGATGAAATTTTCCGTTTTCGATTTCGTTGTGTCATTTTTGTATAAGAATTTTCGTTTCGCATCAGCAGCGTACTAAGATTAAAACTAAAGCACAGACAACACAAATTCACAGAGAAGATACCGCTTAACCCTATTACTGCCATGCTATCTGACTAACGTAAACTGCCACGGTGTGACTTAGAGACACTAATTGAAAATACATGGATAGTTAATTTAATTTATTGGAAAAGGAGTTTTAATACAAAAAAATAAATAAAAAAAAAAGATTGATGATCAGTTTTCCAAAAGCTCGTCTATCTCAGTAACGTTAGATTTCAACATACATGACATACATATTTGGAATGACTAAGGCCTTGGCGAGTTGTTTCAAAAAAAGTTTTCGACTGGAATTTAGCTTCGCCTGGTTCCAGTTAGGGTATAAATGCAGCCCAATAACTTTTGCCGCAATACCACACACGTCAACGATATTATAAAATTGTGCGAGAAGCCATCTACTCATTTTTCGCTTTACAGTAAAAGCGTGACAGACACATTTGATTTAGCGAGTGTAATCCTCCCTTTGTACGGTTATAGTACATACAAATTTGTTTTGAATGTATATTTTGATAGTTGACAGAAGTATAACTGCTCTGCTCTGCTTCGGTATGGAGCCAAACATTGTCATGCCTCGACGAAAGCCAAACACGTTGTTTTCAACCTGCTTTATTCTATGATGTAGAAGATTTGCTGGAGTGCATCTTTTATTTTTTCCGTAATGTGCCGACACATGTTAGTCCCTTCGATAGCAATAATTGTCGAATGTCACGTCCCTGTTTGTCTTTTCAAAAAGTTGACATAGCATCTCGACAATTTGAGTAGAGAAATTAATTCTTTTCCGAGGTACGGAATGCCATATAGCGGATAAGTGGTGCTGGCAAATTCACCAAATGTGCATTCCATATTTATCTGGAATAGAAGGCATACATTGGCAAAATACCTTTCCCCTGAAGGCTGTTGTTAGTTGTTCATCTATTGTCAAGTTACTACCCGGCATGTAATGCTTTCGCAATTCTTTGTTGACAATATACCAAATATCCCTTGTTGGCGCGAATTTACATATCTTGAGCTCTGCGAGTTGATCGTGCGGATTTGTC
Source organism: Brachyopa scutellaris (assembly GCA_949775065.1). NCBI lineage: Eukaryota > Metazoa > Arthropoda > Insecta > Diptera > Syrphidae > Brachyopa > Brachyopa scutellaris. The sequence goes on along the minus strand of OX459114.1, from coordinate 88,431,052 downwards.
ATCAGAACGCGAGAGACGCAAAAGCGCAACGAATCTATTTTCGACATGCAAGCCCGATAAATTGGACTTCCAAATGAAGGATGCCAGAAGTTTTCATAGGACGTACCACCTTATCTGCGTAATCTAGCATCGATCAATAGTTGCCAGAGATCGTGTTTTAACATGAATGTAAATTCACCGTCGTTATAGTGTCTTAGAGTCACTACGTAACAGTTTATGTTCTTTTTTAATATTTTGTGTAATAAGTAAACATTACCAAAACATAAAAACAAATTAATTGTTTATATTAGTAACGTAATGACAAATAATAAAATACATGAAACTGATTTCACGTTAAAACATATTTTAAAATCATTTATATTGAATTGAAATTGAATAGTGACTCACAGTCACAGCGTGGCAGTAATAGGGTTAAATGAAAAAATTTAAAAAAAAGTGATTTATTTTGTTACCTTAGTGTGCTTACAGAGTGGAACGTAGAGTGAGCAACGATGTAGGCTTTCATAGGAGCATAGAACAAAGAGCAAAGTGAGAAGCAAACAAGCGAAAGTTCATTTTTTTTTTATTGAATATTTCAATAGCCAAAAAATCAAAACGATGATAGCTGAGAAATCAAACAAGTTTGATATCGCTGCTTTGCTCTCTCGACGCTTTGCTCTATCTTCAAAAAACGCTGCACTCTGTGCGCTACGCTTTAATTGAATGTGTTTGATTTCATCGCTTTGCTCTTTGCTCGTTGCTCGTTGCTCTACTCTACGCCCCACTCTGTAAGCACCCTTATTGTACTTTCTTCACTAAAGTTCACTCATAGTGACAGATATTACTGACAACAATTTTTCTGTTTTCAAACGATTTTATCTGCTACTCCTCGTCAAAACATTTCATTCCACTTTTATTTATTTTTAAATATGTCGGCGCAAATGTAATTAAATTAATTGAATTAATTTTATTTCGTTAACTGATCCCAGCTGTTCATATTTATTGACAAAATATTCTAGTTTTGTTTAAACGAAACATTTTTCTGTAATTGGAAGCCCATTTAAATTAAATTTTATTTCGGTTATCTGAAGTCCTCTTGAACGAAAAACCCTGTTAATTTAAATAAAAACCAAGATTTTTTCTCATTTTATCATTTATCTCCGGTGTGGAGAAAGAAATGGCAGCCTATTGAGCTTGAATATGAAAATTATATTCCATTTAAAATAAATATGTACTTGCATGGAGTTACTTTTTTTTACTTTACAGTAAATTGCAATTAGATGCCATAACTCGGATAACATTTTAAGTGCTCCTAAATGCATACCCTCTATTACTCGTAAGTTCATACTCGTCTGCGCCTATGCATATACTTTGATATTATTGACTCATCTACATCCATGGTGCTTTTAAAAAGCTTAACCTAATGACGCGACGACGTTCAATATTCAAACTACTAAAATGTATTTAATTGGTTGCTATTTCTATGCGATAAAAATAAATCAATCAATTAACTATCCATTGATCGATAACTAGGCTGGTCAAAAATCAAATGAAAGGGAAATTCCAAATTAAAGAAAGCGATTTACGCTACAAATGAGGAGGGTAGGGCTTCTTTGAGTACATGTTCTTATGCGATATCAGTTAAATAATAAGAAGAAATGCAATCAAATCTATGGATGTAATGTAAGCACAAGGGAGAAAGTTGAGGCGAAAGTAAGACAATAATTTATACAAGACAACTGGCAACTTATAAAGTTATTTAACTTAGATCAGAGTACGAGTATAAACATAAGGGTTAGGTACTTATTGGTATATGTAGTAAGATTTGGAAATACTACTTAAAATAAAAGGAGAAGGAGCGCTTCAGGATCTGGAACATCTTTAGAGGAAAGTTGCCAATCTTTTCTTGAATCTTTAAACAAAAAATGTAACGCACATATGTATGTATGTAGGTAGGTTAGCTTAGGTTAGGAAGGGTTTGTGATTGTTCGAGCAATCATTTCCACTCGGAGACCCGAAGGTCCATGGTAAATCCCCTCATAGTTTGGAAGTTAATCTTCTTCTTACCATCTCGTAAGCCAGTTCGTGCTCTTGGTGAATCTTAGAAGACCCGTTATATTGGATTTTCCAAGATTTGCTATGTCTGCCAAGAATCTATGGCCTAAGGTACAGAGGCGTCGTTCTTGGAGGTCGAGGCAGTAGCGGACTAGATGTTGGATCCATTCGCTTTCTTCCTCATATCCGCAGCTTCTACATACTAAGCGTGTTTTTTTTCAAATCTATATAGGCTTAGCGGAAAATGAGAAAAAAAACGCTGAACAGTGACTTGGCAGGACTATGCTAATTCACGTTTGACAGTTTCACATCGGCATTGTTTTCATTGAAAGTAAGGCCGGTAGTTATCAAGCGCTCATTAATAAGTTGGTGGATAGAATTGTTTTTCGTCGAATTTAATTCAATTAAATAGTAAAATATGGAACATGTTCACTTAATCCATTATAATTTTCTTTTCCTTGTCGGATAAATTCGTATTTCTTTCTTTTCTACCCATTTTAAAATGAACAGTAATAATTTAAATTTGAAATGACAGCAGAGTTCGGCTGATAGCTACCGGCCTTCATATTTTTCCCTCACTTTCATGTCATATTTGACATTTCGATAAAATTTTCGATAACTATCAACGGAAAACAGTTTGGTAGCACATTTTTCTATCCAGGCTAAGCACCTAAGACTGGATAATTATCCAGGTTTCGTAAGCATATATAGGCTTAGTTGTAAGTGTAATTAACATGGAAACAATTTTCTAAGCCTATATAGTTTTGAAAAAAAACATGCCTATTATATCGTTGGACTCAGGTAGCCATTTTATCGTTGGGCTGCCGTTGATTTTATTGTATTTGAACCTAACTTATGTACATAGATTAGAATGAGTCTAAGGCCCCTATTCGTGAGTGTCGATCAACGATCGTCACGACAATTGTCGATTGCGTCGATTGATTTTGGCTTTGATATTGTGTAACTCAATCGACGGAAGAATAGGTTATTGTGAATTAAAATTTGAATATTGTGAATAAATCATACTTTTGACAGTTGTTTGGCTATTGGGCTATTGTTTTCATAATTATTTGTTTCTAATTCCATTAGAAGTAATTTATTTAAATAAATGAGTTGCATTAAGTTGTGGCTTAATGATGGTGGAGGATCCATGCCCATATGCATGATTTTGAAAATAGAAAAAAATTAAAATTACTTGAAATTGCAACTTATTTCAGTTTATTTCACATCATATTGTGGTATCAAAGTAAAGAGAATAAAATAAATAATAATTATTAATTATCTTTTTCCATCGCCTATTTGCTTGGGTTTTTGCACGAACTCCCTTCGCGATATCAGGATTTGTTTCCATAAATACCAGTTGCTCCAATTACTTTTTCTTTGTAAGTTTTCTTTGTATGTTTTTTAACATATCATTTTTATTAAAATTACTATCATTTCATACGCACAAAACTCTTTTACATTTCTAACAAAAAAAGCATCGACCAGATTTTTGTGATCGACTACAAGCGACTGTCAAATTGACAACTAACGATCACAATCACAATAGACAATACCGAATTCTGCAATCGACGATCGATGATCGTTAGTTGTTGATTATCGATCGTCGATCGACACTCATAATAGGGGCCTAAAAGAAAGGGCTTGTTTTGTGTAGAAGTGTAGAATTTCAGTTGTATAAAAATAAAATAAAATAAATATTGTGCATCTGCAGTCATGTAGAGAACCAGGACTAGCTTCTCGCAACCATTTGGGTGTGCGTATTATATTGTTTGCAGATGACAAATAATACTGTTAAATGTTGTTAAACTTTCGGAAGAGTTGCCATCATGCTGGGACTTAACGGTCAGTTCAATGCACTTACTATTGAGCCACAGCGTTAATAAGTCGTTCTATTCTTCTTGTCTATTTGTGCAAATGAAAGATAGATAGGCGTACTTAAAACAGCATAGCGAATCCGATAGAGAACGCTGCAGCTAAGATGTAACTCAAACTATAAAGGCGACCACGAAAAAAGTAGGTTAACCAGAAGCACGTGCCTTAGAAAAAGGCTTGTAATGTGTCAGTAGCCTGTTGTAATTGTAACCTATCACCAAACAATTACCCAAGATTCCTCGAAAGCTGTGAAAAGGTTTCTAATGTTTCATTTAAACAGAAAAAAATGGTTAAAGGGAACATACATAGGTACATATCTACTTTAACTATTTAGCAGTATGGTTGTAAAATCAGATCCACGCATCTCAAGAATTTTAACCTCTCACCCCAGACACAAGAATCAGTTTCGCCGAAGATTGACTTGGTAGATTTCCTGGTAGCCACAAAAACAATATACTCCAGTATATGGACATATTACTCTTAGAAATCCCCACACTCCCATTTTCTGCTTCAAAGTAAAAAAAAAAGTAATAATGACAACCATAAATTACAATCACCCAAATGAGGCTTTTCACTTTGCTTTATAGCCTGCCAGTGGTTCTCTCACCTGTAGTTCTAGTGTTATGGAACAGGAAAACAAATTAAAAAAAAATTAAAACCTGTCAAAACTATGCCAACGACTACAGTCCGTCCGACCCCCAGTGGAGGTATTCAATTTAATACAAACCATCACAGATACTTCATTGAGATACTCTCGTGCATATACCTAGTTTCATAATTCTCTTATTATTTACTAAAAGTGAAATTTCAAGATTTCCAGCCGCGCAGCACGCCGGACTCGGTTAAGTGAATAATTTTGTAATGTTGCGGCTTTCTTTTGGAGCGCCCCAATGGATTTGGACTTGGACATTTCAATTTCCCAGTTGCTGCCGCCTGAGGTGATAAATCGCAAGCGATCAACAGGTCTTTATCAAATTGCCAGGCGATGTCGATGTGATTCCTTGACCAGGCCAGAACTTAGCTATCAATTGCAGCAGCCGGTTTTATCCACTTGTACCGACATTCTTGGAGTATATGTGGCATCGAGCGCCGTAATAGCAAATGAAGAAGACTCCCCTGGAAGAATGAAAATGGTGTGAAGAGTAGGTCAGTTAATTGGAAGATTTGTCAATGCTAATCGAATTAACTGGCTGATTTATTAGCATTTGCTTTGGTCATCAAGATGATGATGAGGTATTTTCTTTCATCGACAAACGTACCAAAGCCCAGTATTGTGGATATGATGACCGAATGAGTGTTACAGTGACCATTGAGGTTAGATACGAATACGAGCACGAGTATGCTACAAGAATTTTCTTTGTACTTTTTTAATCTGCGGACTGGTATATAAGTCTCTAAGCAGTCGGTACTGCCAGATGTGACAAAATTTGTGGGTATCTACTACAATGTCAAAACAGTTTTTTAGAGGAAGAGGTTTAAGTTTAAGGCCAATAGCGCCCGATTTTAAAGGAGTAAAGTAACGGCTTCAACAAGTTCAAAGCAGGTAATCTTGCAGGTCACCTAAGCATTGTCAACAATATTCCCGATCAGGACATGCTCTGCACCGTCGCTGATACTATGATTAGTGAACACTGCTTTGGCAGAAAATTCGAAGTTCAAATCGCGCGGAACGTACCACATGGTCAAACGGCAGACCCATCTTGGACCCAAAGAGTCTAATTTTGATCGAAAATGACCTCTGGTATTGGTGCTGTGATCTTTTCGGAAAAATCAGAATGTCACGCTTTTACATGTCCCGATAAACACAAAAACTAACACACATGATGAAGTAAAACTTCGTATTCCCGTTCCTTGACATACTGTGCGCGCTATAGGCCGATTTTTAAAGTGATTAATAAGTACAATTATTTAAATTAATTAAAGTATAAAAACATTAACGAAAGCCACTTGCTGTCGATATGTACTTATTCAAAATATAAATACAATCCACACTTCGTTTGTGGATTGTATATGCTGGTACACTGGTCCCTCGTTTTGCGCGGGAGTAAGGGGAATGAAAAGTCTCGCGCAAAGCGAAACCGCGCAAAGCGAAGTATGAATGTCATGTAATTTAGGGTGTTGCGTTCCTGAAAAATGAAATGTAATTATTTATTTTAGCCACACAAATCGAACTTTGGTAGGCAAATGCATTTTGCGCAAAAATGAAACCGCGCAAAAAGAAGTCGCGCAAAGCGAGGGACCAGTGTAGTTTGCAAACCTTAATGACAATGTATGTATTGTATTGTATGTAAGTAACACTATATTGTTTAGACAAGGGCGAAGCCGGGTAGAACAGCTAGTAGCTCATATAATAACTAAAATGAATTCATTTCAATCAGTTGACAGGTGGAAATCATATGGAAAGTGTTTATTATTTTGGGAGTTCATTTTGTGTAGAATATTTGTTTTGATCGGTTTTTTATTTTTGTTAAAATTCAGTAAGTGAAAGTGCAATTCGTCACTGCTCCAGGAAATTCTTTTTCTTTCGACACCTCATTTCTTAAGATTGGTTAAGTGTGAGAGCCGCAAATGGTACCTATACTATACTTTACTATATATACGATAGTTCTAAAGAACAAACTTTCATATAAAATAATCGATATTATCTAGACTCGAAGAAAGACAAACGTCTTATCAATTAAATGATTTTCTGAAACTACAACTGGCGGCGCTCCCTATCGAATGGATACACAAATTTAATCAATACTGAAAACTTGAAAAAACTAAAATCATTTTCACGATAAGAGGTGTAAGTGGCGTGTTCCACTCAAAAACTCATATGAACTCGTACTTAAATGCGATCACCTCTTCCATTAATTTAATTGCTTACAATCACGGACGGTTGTTAGTCAATGTGCTCCATAAAGTGGAGTACCTGGGTACATAGTTTCCTCAGCAATTATCAGTCCGGTTTATTATCCTTTTATGACCTCGTCTGCCACTGTTTCGGGCTGCATGTCCAACTTGCAAATTACCTAATAGCATAGTGTAACAAATTTCCACTCGTTGAGTCTGAGTTTTATGACAATGAATATAACTTTGAGATTTTCTATATAAGCCTTTGCCGTTTGTACATAGTATTCTTTCTCATACATTAGACGCCAATAAACCGTCTTTCTCTTGTACGTACTGTCTGGGGTATTCTTTTATTCTTTTCGTCTTGTCACGCGAATTCTGAACGGCCGCGGCGTCGAACTTGAACTTGAACAAACATGGAGATAAACTTTAATGCGATAAGATAATCGGTGGAAGGTGGCTTGGTAAATTGATAATACAATTACAATTTTTACAAATTCTATTTGCGAATGGCAAAAGCCGTCAGTCAGATTGACAGTTTCATGATTGGATACATTTTTGCAGTTCATTTCATTATCTTAATTTTACAATTGTTGAAATGGAATGTTGTGTGGAATTTCAAGGTCGCACCACATCAGCAGGTATAGATACCAACCCACCAATGCTAGCACCCCCAGATCGTGCCGTAACCGCAATTCTCGTGAATGTACCTAGATGTTGAAAAAAAAAGACTAAAGGCATGATGACATTTTCTTCGATGACAGTATCCGTTCAAATTAATTTAAATTTTGAAATGTAAACAGATTGTCAAGCGCATGATAGTTTCTCAATTCTCTCTCAACGCTTCCACCAATGAATGTGCTTACTCCCAATTTGTGAATGCGAATGCATGAGATATAATAGGTCTGTTTGGTATTGGTAACTCACGAATTCGTACAAATTCGTAGGATTTCCTGTTTGGTAACCCAAAAAATTCGTATGATTCGTAAAAGACGGAGCCAGTTAAAAAAGAGAGTTAAAAAAAATTCTCCTCAACTAAGAGCTTACGAATTCTTACACCTTCTTTTTCTTTGGGTAAGGGCCCTGACCCATACACGCATTCTTTTGGAAGGCGGCCCATAACCAACGCATATAAAAACGCCGACGCAGAAAGTATGTTCACTTTCAACTTTTTTCAGTGCGTTGTGTGTTAGATGTTCACACATCCATGAATTGAAGTTCACACATTCACATATTATAGTTCATGCATTCACAAATTGAGAGTAAGCACTTTCATTGGTGGAAGCATGAGAAACACTTTCAGCAAAATAGCGAATATCATCAGCTGTCGTCTCTTAATGTAGGTATGCAACGGATTCTATGGGACGGCTCGCTGCGGTAAACGGTAACGTCAGCGTCAACGTTAAACGAACAGACGTCGACACGGTCTATGGGTCTGTTGACCAACGCTGTTAAACCAGCCATCTGACCGTTTGTGAAATGTCACAATTTTCATTGTTAGTGGAAAACAAAAACAAATTTTCAGGTTTTGCTTAAAAGTGTTTGGTTACTTTCTTACGAATTTTCTATTGTCTGAAAGCATTTTTCACCAATTTTCAAATTATTTATTATTTGACAGCGATGTTTCACTTTACACAAAAAATATACCAAACAGACCTAATATGTAAATGTGTGAAGTTCAATGTGTGAATGTGAGAACACTCTACGCACAACGTACAATAGCAAAAAGGAGAAAGTAAACGTATATTTTGCGTCGAAGCTCATATATGCGTTGGTTATGGGCCAACTTCCATAAGAATGTATGCATTCTATCGAGCTGTCAGTTTAAAATGACGCAGCATCACACTAACGCATTCTATGGGTCGGGGACTTTAGTTTGAGGTGCTGACATTACTGATAGTTGCTTTCTGTTAAGAATTAATGATAATCCTTCTTTCTAAAAACGGCAGAATATTATTGTACCTATTCCTCAATTAGGGAGTACTTGTCAAACATCACTTTAGCCAGCGGCAGGTGGCAACATAAGTTTACTTTTCAAGGAAATACCTACTCAAACTAATATATGAAATAATTTTTATTTTATCGTTATGATGAAGTAGCTATCCAGTATTTCTTTCTTTTTAAAAAAAAGACGGATAAACTCATCCAGACCTTGTGATAAAAATCTAATTATGGAGAACTTATAAGAACGAAATCGCCCCCAAGACTAGTAAGCCAAACACACATTACCTCCACTTTATGGTTTGTGGCGCTTAAAGTGTTAATGATCTTAGCTTGTGTAATTTAAAAATTAAAAAAAAATTTCTTACATATTTTTTAAAAAAATATATTTTTTCATAAAATGCAAAAAAAAGAAACACTTATGTACTCAAAGAAAAGAAAAGTACCCTCCCAATTGTAGTAAAAAAAAAATGCCTCCATTTCATTTTCGAGTGATTACATAATAATAAATGGCGAGCTAATTAGATACCGGTTTGGAAAAATTGTCAATTTCACGCAATTGTCAATGGCCGATCTGCTGTCGTCGCCTCTTTAGGTATAAAAAAGAAACAACGCGACAAAAAAAGCGACAACAACCAAATAACACTGTAGTACCTGTACACAAAATGTAGATCAATTAATAAACACTGGGAAACCGTTATGCTTGAATGAGAAAGTCGTTTAAACAAACACTTCAAATAAATGACATGTAAAATGAACGCCATTACTTTCTCTGCTTGGTGAGGCATTGCTGCGCTTCTTGAACATGCACGTTCTTAAACAATTATTTTGTGAAACGATTTGTTTTGTTAATTTATTGTTTTATTTATCCCTGTTTGCACTGGCTTGTCTGAAAAATAAATCCTCATACTGCGTGCAAAAACAAGTGTACCATGCACTCGTCGAGTCAAGGTTGAGATATGGCATACTAGCGTGGGGGGTGCGGCAAATACACACATCGCGAAGCTGCAAAACATTCAAAAAAAGGCTCTAAGCTTATTGTTATGTAGAAACAGCGTAGATGGCAGAGCGAGAGTTCTCACGGTGAAGCAGGTATTCAATATGACAGCAGCGCTGGAGTACTATGACGATGAACAGTTCCGAACTCTAATCAGCCACAACTTCAACACCAGAAGACGAGCAGAGGGGATGTTCCATCTTCCGCAATTCAACAACATATACGGCAAACGCCAGCTGATGTACACCATACCTAACATCCTAAATAACCTTCCAAATAATTTGCGCAATTTAAATCAGATTAATTTAAGAAAGAAGAGATTGAAGAAATATTTCCTAGAAGCAATAACTTGATCCTTATGTTAAAACCGTCAATAGCTCATTTTTTTTTATAATTTAAATGTTTGTTTTAACTTTTTTGCACATATTTAAATTCCTTATAATAATAGCAGTGAAATATATAATTAAAATGTAATAAATAACCGCCTGCAGGCAAGCGAAAAAAAAAAAAATTTATGAACAATCACTTAGCCATGCATCTCAACGAAAGAAATATAAGAAATAAATCTACCAACAACTGACAGAAGCAAATAAAATTGATGAACATACCCCTTGTTGACATTTTCTGATATTTTTTATTAACTTAAAATCTTTACCCATCGACATTGAACAGTTAATAATTCAAGAAGAAAATAAACAATTAAAATCTTTAAAACTCACTGACACGCGTTTAAGGGTTTAATGTCAAAGTATTGCTTCAGGCGGTCTATGGAATTATAAATATTGATGGATTGTTTTCAACGTAATTAAGGCATGTGAGGTTCAAAAGCTAAATGGAAGCCCTGGAGGTACTTCTGTATGCGAGCGCGATTGAGAGAATCTCTGTAAATATTCTAAGAATATGTTTAATGACGCGTCAAAGCTGCGAATACAAAACAAATCAGAAGCTATATTGCCGGCGGGTATCGAGCACTTTGGGCATGCGTCTTAGAAGGGAGATTGAAGGTACTTGCAGCTTACGGGCAAAACCAATCACTTAAGGGGTACCCATGTATCTTTATCTTTATTAAAGCGGAAAAAATACGCTTACGGGTGTCCAAACCGTCAAGTGCCATACATTTTTTATTTATATGGTTTTTGATAATACCGTTTTTACAGCGATAACCCTATTCTAGACAGATCTGATAGCAAGAGGACTCATTTGACAGGTTATTTGCCGACAGCAAATTTTGGACGTGGAGGTATAACCAAAATATATGGGTATCCATTTATGTGAAGGTATTATCGTTGTGATATGCAATTCAATCTGGCAGCGTTTTTTTTTAGCCATGGCTAAATATAGAGGGCTAAAAACGTTAATTTTTAAGATTTTTGTCCCGAGGGTATAACCACATAAATCATAAACCAAAAAATCAGAAAAAATTCACTGATTACGAAAATCTAGGCCAGACGCCCCTGTTATTAAGACCAGATTTGTTTACTTTGAAATAAATGCCAAATATGTTTTCTAGATCAGCAAGTCGTTTGTTTTTTAGTCGACAATTTGGCAGACTGCTACTGGCCCATTTGCAACGCGTTGTGGACTTCATCAGCCACATCGTTTCACTTCATGTTGTTTCCAGAGACTTCTTTTTTGTAAAGAAATGTATCTGCCCCAAGGCTGCGACCTGTACCGCTGTCGCAAACTATCTTTTTATTAAAGGCTAGTATGTCCTTGGTTGACGCATTTTTAAAGTTATAAGGTCTGAAGAGTCATTTATGCAGGATATGCCGTCTGACCCCAGAAAGTGCCGGGCATTCACAGAGGATGTGCTCGGCCGACTAGACCTCCTCTTTAAAGAGTCGACAACAATCGTTATCGCAAGACAGGCCTAACTTTCATGAAGAAATGAAAGAAATTTCGATATGATCTTTGTGTCTGAATAATCAAATGCCGAACTTAAAAATAAAATCAAACAACTTTGGTTCTTTGTTCTGCGCTGAATCTTTCGATCATAAGTTTTCCAAATTTTTCGAAGTTGATTCTGAAAAAAAGACGTAAACAAAAAAATTATTGAAAAATTAAATCGGAACGCTACTTATGCGCCACCCTGTACACAATTGTACAATTGTAGGTCTGTTCGCGTACGCTCCCAAAACAACGAAAATCAACGAAAAATAACGAAAAACAACGAAAACCCGTTCGCGTACGCACGGTTGCCACTCGCAAAAAAAAATTCCTACCAAACCTCCCAATAAAACCTACCAAACCAGAGAAAAACCTACCAAAGCAAAAGTAATGTTTTAAAATAACGTAAGGCCTTAACCAATAATAAATAATAATCGAGGTTGTATGTAGGTACTTAAATGTGTACGATTTGATTCAATTAGTTTCTGTTTTCATGTGTAGGTACTTTTTTTTTGGCACAAATGTTTTTGAGTTGATTGGAAATTTTTCAATTTTTATGTTAATTGTTAAAAAATGGCTTTAGACTGGTAAAAAAAACCTACCAAATCGAATTAAAGCCTACCAACCTACCAAAGCTGAAAAAACCTATCAAATTTGGTAGGAATCTACCAAAACGGCAACCGTGCGCGTACGCAAGAATTTCGTAGTTTTTCGTAGAAGAGAGTGCTCACGAAAGAGTGAGAAATTTCCCCATGCTACGAATTTTAGTCCAAGGAATTTCTTTGGAATATATATGTATATTATGAAATCTGTCAAATCTGTCAAATCACATACATTCTTCATTTGTTGGTGCTTAATGCGTTTGATTACTTTTTCGATGTTTTTCTGTCTTTGAGAGAATTTTACCCCCACTCTTCGAGATTTGACAGAAAACCCATATTTAGTGCAAAAAGAACGCGAACGGACCTTGTATTGTATGGGTGTATGTATTACATTGCAACAATCCAGTTGAAAATTCCTATAAATCAGATTTATATTCCTTTCCGCGAAGCCTAGTTTTTCGTCATTTGTGGAAAAAAAAAAACGGATCTAAGTATGACATGAAGGCACACTCAATGCAAAAATCGTGCTGGCAAAATGATAAAAGTAGAATTTATCAATATTTTTAATTTTGTTTGGTAGAATTGTTCAATATTGTGGACTGTGGCAGTTCTTAGGGCAGCTTTTTTGCTTTTGACGTGAATCAATATTTTTCTTTGGTTAAAGTCTAGTTCTGGCAACACTGCGTGCGGGTACGTTCTGTTTACAACACCGAAAACACCTTACAAGGCTTTACTTTGAATTTGAAATGCAAAGGCTTTCTGATAGTTTAAATGCCATTTGTTTCCTTTGCGGCTAAGCAAGAAAAATGTCAGTATCCATATAGCGTACCTTCATCCTTCCGCGGATTGCATGTAAACCATTCATGTTCAAACATTGATCTGCTCCCACATTCTCTTCCGCTGGCTTTGTCATAATGTCATCTGTCAGTTGCAAGAGAACCAGGAGCCTTCACCACCCAAGATATAGAATATATATATATATGTATGTTCTGCTCTGGTGCATATACACCTTTCATATTGGTAACGAATTTTCCACTCCTGAAGAAAGTACCAACCTGGATGGATGCCAAATGACCGCCATTTGAATATCGCTATTGGCTAAGAAGTAAGATGAATTCACCTGGTTGGTGTTCTTCGGAATAGTGCACTGCAGTAGCGCTTAACCGAACTTTGCATCTATGCAGTGCACTAATACAATGTTGAATGAAACACGCTATTCCCTGTGCGGGAACGTCTAACGTCTTTTTTTTTCTTGCTTCTTCTGTATCTATCGCGCCGTAGCTACTCGTAGAGATCCCGTGCGTATGCCGGCCGCCGTCCAATGAGTGTCTCGGAGAAATGTACATTAACCATGTACGAGCACATTGCCGTTGTTGTATGTTGTATGCGCGCATTTAACTTAAGAAGTTGAAAAAAAAGTACAAAATCATTTCTTTTTTTATTAATTTTTTTTTTGATCTCTTCTACCACACCATGGTTTGAAGTTGGAGGTTCTATTGCGCGAATGATGTTGATGATGATGATGGTACTCCACATATAAAGAATTATCACGATGCAAACTTTAAGTCATTTTAATTCTGCCCGGCAAACTGAGAAGATCGTTTTGAAACGTGTGATCGCGTTGTGAAAATTCTTATTTATTTATTTTTAATTATACAAGTATAAATTTAATTAAATTCAGTGGATCCTAACATTGAACGAGTTAAAAGTTAGTTTGCTGTATCTGTGTCTTTTTTTGGGATTTAATTTTGTTGTGAGTATCTACCGATATTGATAATTTAAAAAGCTCCTAATGGTTACAGAAAATATGTTTCTATTTGTATCTAATCGATTTGTGGCTATGTTTGGTGTGATCTGTTTTTAATGGGGGAATACAAGATACAAGACGATGATTGATCGAAAATTATCGCATTTATCGTTCAATGAAAAATGATTTAAGAGGGTTTTATCTTTACCGTTTTATCTGGGTTAGCTTACACAGTTGAATATTGAGTATTGAATGCAGAGTTAGTTAGTTCAAAATATTGTTCAAGACACACATCCATGGTTTTGTTTATTCCGTTTATCTCCGTTTTTATACCAACTTGTAGTTTTTGATAATTGTGATCATGCTGCCATTAAGGGTTTTAATCAGTGCTAGTGATCTACTTTAACATTAGCTGTTAAAGTACTATAAATTTGCCTTAATTGCTGCCATCTGAAAGTTTATATTAATATTTTTCACCGCCTGCATCCTGAACGAAGGATGTATAACAATAAAGTTCCAAACAGCAGATACGTGTGAATTTGTTATTTTGGAATTGTGCTTTATTTATTAATTTACTTAAAAATTTACATATTATTTAATAATCTTTCACCATTGAAGGTCAACAAGGTCATTTGAAGTAATTTAAAGCATAAAGGGAGAAAAAAAGCGAAGGGGGTGGTGGTGAGGAAAAAAATGGAAAAAGAAATTAATATTATAATAATTTATAGTTAATAGATTCTTTTAAATATCGATAAATTTATGATAAAGTATTATGGCGCGATTCATGCGCTCGTCTCAGGGTTGTCTGAATTGAGGATTTCAGCAAGTAGTTGTTCATTATAAGCCTTAAGTCTTTTGCAGTAGTTTGTAGTTCACATACTATAAAGTGTCAATAAGGTGCGCTATTTTTGTTTTAACCTAGTAATTTACTGCGTCTAATTGCTTACTTAAAATTCGAAATAGTCTACTCGGCCAGCACTGTAAACGAGGGCAGTTTGATAAGTTAGTGACTTCTGCTACAATTCTGATTCCTTATTACATTGTACATTTAAATAATATAAGATGATGGAGAGCAACTGGTAGTAAAAAAAATTAGTGGTCACGGTACTGAAATAATATTTTATGAATTTTCTGATTAGATGAGAATTTTAGTGTTCCGTACCCAAATACGGAACACTGATAGAATCAGTTTGGTGACTATATGTCTCTTTTTCTCAGAGACAATTTGACGTAGATTATTGAAATTGGGAACAGTTGTAGCAAGTAGTGGTGCAAACTATGACCTGAACTTAAATAACTTAAATAAAATAAATAAATATACGGCGTCAGCAGTCCTTTACAGAACCAAGCCTAGCTTCTCGCAACCATGTGTGTGTGCGCGTTATTTTTTCCACGAAATGGAAGGAACCTACAGTTTTTTGCCGACTCCGAACGGCGAGTTGAGAAGCTTCTCATGACAAAGGATACTCTTTGATTGCTTGTCAGACATTCGAAGGAGGTGGCACCGTGAAAAAATCTTTTAGGTACTTTTTCTGGGATTGAACCCGGGCAGCAGGCGGGTAGTCCAACGCACTAACCACGGCGACCACTTAAAAAGACCTGAACTTAAAAAGTTGAATTTTGACTTTGGAGAGCTAGTTTTGGGGGGACAAATGGGATGTTAAAAAAAATATCCCAGATTTGTGGGATGTCAAATGTGATTCAAAAAACTTTTATAAAAACCTTAAAAAATTGTTGTCCCCCTACCTTATCGAAAAATATCGCTCAGAAACATCTGGGGCCAAATCGTCTCATCCGTTCACGTACGGACGATCGAACGTATGAAAATTACGGTATACGTCTGTCGAGTAAACGGAATCGTATTATGCCATACGATTGCTCATGGAACGTAATTTTTTAAATTGTACTAGATGTCAAGAGAGAAAATAGAGATGAAACTTCAAATCAATGTCACTTTGAAGCAAAATTATTGAACTTTCAATAATGAAAATATAATTTTAATGAAAACACAGAGTAAATATGCACATACATATGTATTCATTCTAATTATAAATTAAATAAACTATTAAACATTAGCACATATTATCACTTCAAAGAATAAAAATCACATTTCATTTCATATCACTAGTCTTTGGCCATTGTTTTTTTTGATTTTCACGTAAATGAATTTATTTTTTAATTTTCTTTGTTTCTTCTTCTTCAGAATCTTCCGTGGCTCTTTAGTTTTATTTATAGATGCCTTATCGAATGACAATTTTTTTTTTGCTTGAAATTTTTGGTTAGCAAAATCCTATTAAAAAGTAAACAAGACTTTGTTTTACTGAAAATTCGTTCATATTAGTTCATATTAGTGTTTTTTTAAAAGTTTTACTGACATTTTGTTTCTCTTAAATTCCAAAAAAACACAAATTACGTTCACTGCGAACCAATCGAATGGCATTACGAACGCGCGCTCAAAAAATATACTCGATAACGTATGGCATAATCTCGAATTACGTTACTACTTACACGTTCACGTATGTCATAATTTCAAATAGGCATTTTTCGATCACGAGTTACTCGTTCACGGATGAGACGATTTGGCCCCTGAATAAAATCACAAACATTGAGAATGCCCGACATTTTTTTTTTAATTATGTTTTTTTAAGTCCGGAAATGATGTTACCCTATCACTATCTAATAAAAGCGGATATGTATAGGGAAATTTGTATGTGTGAGACTAAAAATTGAATGGTTGATCCGAGAAATATGCCCCAAAAATAGCTTTGAGCTTATATTTAAATAGATTTTTTATGGTTTCCTATACATTATAATATGTATAGGTGCCTCTTCTTTTACGACATTGGGAAAAGTTGAATTTCTGTACAGGAACAGAAAGACAAATTCCAAAACTCCACACATTTAATAATATTCAACGAATAATGAAATCGAATGAACATGCGTGAATTTCTAGTGTAGGTAATTTTTTTGTTGTTTTTTTGTATCATAAATCTATCAACAAAATCTATTACTGTATATTTTGATAAAAAAATTGAATTAAAACTAATTATACAATTAATTAAAAATTAAATTAATAAGTGCTTTGTGTTAGCCTGCGAAAGTTTATTCATTTCTATTTTTTTTTTTGTGTTAAAAAATAATATGTCGTAACGAACTTTATTTAACAAAGTTGGGCATTTACACGCACAACAAAATTCAACTTTGGTGGGTGACCGGCCAGTGGGTCAACTTGCCCCTATTGGATCAACCAGCAAATTCTCAGGCCCGAAACTCTTCTGTGCCTTAATTAAAAAGTGGGAACACGGCCTATTAGGGATGTCTACGGAGACGGAGTTTCGACTTTAAGTCAATTTGCTTAAATGAGCTCGGGACGGCCGGACTCCTCCTCTGCTAGTCTCCGGCTCCTAAGGTCAGACAGCGTACCATACATATAGAGCATCTCACTCCTTACGAACTTAAAAATGTGTCAACCAAAGAGATTTTTTTTAGTTCAAAAAAAAATAGTTTCTAGTCCGCCAGTTGCGGAGGGCACTGGGACTGGGATCTAAAAGATCTTGTGTACTGGAATATCAGTTAAGGGTTCAATTCTTTTGGTGATATTGAGGATCTCACTGATGGAGTCGTAAATGGAAATGTTGTCTCCTTAGGGCACATGGTGCCATGCAGTCACATAGAATATGTTTCGCAGTTTGGTCGTCTTTCATGCAGAGCCTACGTTCAGTGATAGGTGAGCTTCCGCGAACGGAAACGTTTCTGAGGAATGCAAAATTAGAAAGGGTAATTCACAATTATTTATGGCAAATACAGCTCACCGTGCACCGCGAAACAAACGACTAATTACACACGTTTCCCTAGGCAGCGATATAAGCAAAAACAAAGGAATAGAGATATCAGGCATGCGGAAGAAAAGCACAGCAAAAAAGAGTGACGGATATGGCATACGTTGATCTAAGCTCAAGAAGGGTGTGCGAACCTCGCAATAGAAACAACGTCTGAAGATCTTATACAAAAATCTAGATACACCATGCTGGACGTCTAATCGCTGATACGTAGTTAGTAGTGATCATGTGTAATAAACACGGAAAAGAAGAAGAAAATTCTTAATCTATTAGACTTGGTGTCCACGTGAAGTTTTCAGTTTTGCGCGCCTAGATTATCCGCATGACTTCTGCAAATGTTTGCCAATTTATCTGTCACATGTCATATAATACAATACTTACTTAAATTCGGACGGATCTAAAACTGCAAGCGGCACGGGGTCTGTTATTTACTGTGTGCAACCAGATCTAAAAGTAAGCATAGGCTTACCAGATTGAAAATGACGAAAAGGGGGACATCGCGAGACAAAATATGTTTTTGAAAAATAGAACACCAGCGTAAAAAAAGTGAAGCAAAAAGTTTCATTCGATTTTTTATTATAAAAAACAATCACAAAAATCAAAAATTATAACTTATCAACTAAAATAAATTAATGAGAAACAAAACAACAAAAATAAATTACTTTTTCCTTTAAAAATTAATTAAAAAATTTAAATTAAACGCAAACGAAAATAATTTGTATATAATTTGTAAACAAAAACTGACAAAGGACAGATAGCAGCACAAATCATAAACTGACAGATGAAGGAAAACTTTTGCGCATGAGGTGATATGTAGTTCATTGAGCTTTGAAAGGATTTTGAACTTCAAATGGATGTATTTACAGAGAAACATTTTAAAAATATTTAATGAAAATATTTTAATAGTTTTAAATTGAATGTTTTCTCTTTTTGAATTTTACTTAATAAGGGGGACAGAGGCTTGTATAGAAGGACAAACAGCATTTTGGTATGTAAAAAGGGGACGTCTGGTAACCCTTTACCTGCAGCGTCTTGTTCTAGCCATACTTAGAGCTGCAGAGCTTATGAAAATTAAACGAATGTCCGGTAAGGATATTGATATTCACATCGACAGCCAGACTGCGCTGGAGGCGCTGGAACCGTGCACTGTGAAATCGGCACTGGTCAGGAGCTGCCGCACAATGCTTAGTGCATTATGTACACAGAACCGGGTAAGACTATGTCGGGTGCCTAGTCACCCTGGCATAGAAGGCAACAAGTTTGCCGATGAGTTGACAAGGAAAGGGGGGAGTTGCCAATACCCGAGGCGGTGGAAGTTGCTGCACCGCTATGCAGATTAAATCAAAGGTAAAATACAGTTTCACGAGAAGGGCGGACTAAAGATGGTTTAACTTAGTAGAACATAGGGTTTCCAATTCACTTTTGTCGGCACTGGAGCGTAAAAGGACTACTGAATCCTTAGACTTATTATAGAATATTGTCCGGATATTAACTGCTGGACAAACACACCAAGTTGCTCAGACTTATACGCACGGATATTTGCAGATACTGCAATGATATATTCATACATAGTAGGTGTAGCAGACGATATCGCACATATTCTGTGTGAATGTCAGGGCATAGAACGCAGTCGCAGGAAAATTACGTATAGGCTCCTACGTCATTAATAACCTGGAGGAAGTATGCGAATTATTGCCGCATCCACCATACTCACTCGACTTGGCTCACTGCGACTTCTTTCTGTTCCCTAACCTGAAAACACCTAACTCGCCAACATTTCCTCGAAGCATTTTATTACCCTGCAAAAATTTAGAATGAGGCTATGGTCTTTGCCTTCCTCGGACCAGATTCACCTGGAAAAATCCATTGTTTCGATTGTCGCTTAAGCTCTGGCGGGTAGCAATGGATCCAGGTTTCATCAACGGTGATGACTCGATGCGAACATTCCTGAGGATTTCGCTTTAAAGTTGTCAGCCGCGGACTCGGTTATCTACCGTGCGGAACCCATATCGGGCCGATCGTTTTTTCATCCCTAACTTATCATGTAAAATGTTAAATGCCGTTCCGTATGACATGTCCACAGTCTCTGTTACTTCGCGCACTTTCGTTCAGTGATCAGCGAGAATCACATCATGGGCCTTTTCAACGATGTCCTCAGTAACCACGTCTGCCGGGCGGCCGGGGCGCTTCTTATCAAAAACCGATGTACGGAAAGAAAGCTTTTTACCCGGTAACCTCAGGTGTCTTTCCACTGCCTCCAACTTGCATTTGAATTGTCTTCCTTATCTCCGTAATCAACATGTCAAGTACCCATAATAATGCAGTTATCTATTTAAATCTCGGCTAAAATTGGTTAACTTCCGATGCAATTAATTTCAAACCACAAGAGAAGCGACTTTAGATTGCGTGGGCTTATATAGAAGATGTTTCCGAACACACAAGTGAAGAGCGAAATCTACTTTCATCGAAATCATTTCAATTTGCCCGAAAACAATTAACAACACATGTAAAAAAATACCCTCTTGACATGGTCTACATTCTTTTCTGTCACTTGTACCGTACCTACGCGTGCCTTAGCTCCACATTTCTCTTGCAGATACTTGTACATTTATTGTTTTGGGAGCAGCGACACTGCAACATGTCTTCGGACATGAGGCACAAACATTCAATGTTATTAGATCAACGGAACAACACATAAACCGGTCTTCCCGGCTCGTCGCACAGCTGTCTAAGACGATTAGAGCGATACATCAAAAGTTAATTCCATCGGCCAAGCGCCAATCTAAGTCCCTAACGCCTCACCTCCCGCCCGATTGCGTCTAATGGAGCAGAGCTTGGGTCCGCAGGCGTGCGCAATCATTTCACTTTTTTTCTCTGTGTGTGCCTGGCCTCCCATCTTATCTTCTCCTCATGAAGAGATTCCAATTTCGTAATACCACCGCACCGCCATGAAATGTGCATCCCAGAACCTACTGACTGACTAGCTGAAGTATCCGTGGGGCATCGGTAAAGCTGCCATTGAACCTGCCGCACCATCTGTGGGCACATCGCGTAGCCTATTCCAATATTAAATAACGTTATGTGGTGCGGAACCGAGATTCTTGTGCGTTCCTGAATGGGATAACAACCTTGCGACGACAACGACGACGATGCGATGGCCGTGTGCACGTGAAAGATGTGAAATATGTAGGCTAAGGAAGCCGGTCGGTCCTTGGCTGGCTATTTATAGGCATAGACACGGGAAAACGTTATTGGAAATTAGTTTTGTCGGTTGTTTGAATGTGGATGGTGAGTTCCTTCCTACGGTGGGAAAGCAGGGAAAAGATTTACAACATTTCTTAATTGGCCAGTGAAACATGATGTACCTACTTCGCTATAAATTATCAACAATGAAATGTTACCTGGATAACAAGTCGTTTGGTTGTGATACGGCGACCTGTGGTGGCCTCCGGTCCTGTTAGCTGTTGTGAGTTATTGCTCGTGTCCGGGATAGTGAGATGTCGATGTGTTAGAAATATTTAGCGGTGATTACCTAATGAAATTATGATGGATATCGGTACTTACAAGCGTCCTTATGTGGTCTGTGGATAGCTGAGTGTTTTTAGCCGCAACATGGGGTGTTTTATTATCTAAGGCTAAGCTAATGATCATGTGAAAAGCGGTGGAATTTTTCAGCTAATTGGGATCTTAGTCCTTAAGTACAGTGATCTGTGGTTGAGTGCATATATTATTAGCCTACCACGCAGGGTTTGTGGGTTTGATTCACACCCAGGGGTTAGTTACTTAGGGATCCTGTGTTCGGCAGTACAATGGGTGTCTGAACTGATGGCCTGCCATATAGTCGTACGGAAACTTTTTAAATGTTACGAATGATTTCGTAAGCTATTTGGGGATATACCCCATTTTGCTAATGAGTCAGTTTTACATATTATAACCAGGCCGCAGTTTTCCATTAGCCACTGTGGGCAAGTGGCCATTAACGGGGCACCCTATAGTTATTTCTAGCTCACTAACTGATATCACCAACAAATATATTAATTTTGTGAATACAAAACGGTAATTACTTACTATATTACCCAATAACTTATTAACTTTTTGAATACTGGCAACGCTTCCAAAATTATTTGTAAGTTTTGTGTAGTTTTATATAAAAGTAAACGCGACCCACCCAAGTAAACTGATTCGAAAATCGGGACACTCCCTGCGAACAGTAAATTTGTTCGGCTGCGATTCCCCTTTCACGCGCATTTAATTTTCGTTCGGGAATGAAAATAAGATCGTAGTTCACCTGTTTTGTTCTATGTTCGCGACTGTTTTCAATGTAAAAAAAATATTAAATACCCCTTTCCATTATACTAAAATGACACCGCCCCCAATAGGTTTAAAACGGCTCTGATTATAACGAGATTTTAACCCAGATATGCCTAAACCGAATTCAGACTTTGGAAACTGTTAATTTTTCGGCAATCTACTGCCTTGGTGTTCAGAATCCGATATATAAAAAAAAAAAAAAAATTGATTGTGGGTCGGGTGGTGTAGACCCGTCCTACTGGTAGGTAGGTCGCTAGGCAAATGGCACTTTTATTTTATTATGATTTTTTAAATTGTATATTTATAGTCTGATACAAATTGGACACCTGTCTTCAGGAATATAATACATAAATGAGATTGTTTTTAAATAATAAATAAATTAGACATAGTTACGAAGTTAATATTACATAATGTAAGTATGTACGCAAGAATTTTTTACTTTTAGAAACATTATTTTTAATTAAATTATAAATAATAATTTACCTAATAAGCCAAAATACTTAAATCTAAAACTAATAAAGTAAAATAACACTGACGTTACTCTATTTTTAAAAACTATTGTCTTTCGGCTTCGACCTATCTATCCCAGGTCTAAGCTCATCTTACATAAATGTGGTGGACCATAAGTCAAAATCTTGTCCAGAATTACTGGAGGCATCTGGACTTGGACCGTGGACCTTCAGCGTGACATGCGACGATGACTTCCACTACGTCACAGCCAATCATATATTATTATTGTTACTAAAAGTACCTGCTCCTAGATATAGCTGGAACTATGTACCTACCTTTTAGATGTCGCTCCAACCCAAAAGCTCAATCCATATCTTATTGGTTATCTGTGGCTATACTGCTTGAAGCCTTGTATCCAAAATTGGGTACCACAGTTCTTATAAAAAAAAATTCATTGAGTTTATCGATAACATTATTTGTCTAAAAGATTGTTATCTCGGTCAACTTCTTCGATAGTGTCCAAAATTTCGTTCACAGAGTACTTTCTGTAATAATAATATTTTTTGATTTGTAGTACGGTATACGGATAAACATTTTGGCATTAAGTGATGCAGGCACAAAAACAGACTGCAAAGTGTGGTTAGTGCGTTGGACTAATAATAATAATGCACACTGACCGAGTTCAACCCAAAAAAAAAAAAAACACACCCAAACGTTTTTTTTTTACGGTGCCACATTTTCCGTTACGGTGAGCTTCTCAACTCGCTCGGAGTCAGCAAAAAACGGGTTGGGTACGAAATCCCGAATAACATCGTGCACTGATAGCAAGATTTGTATAAAGTGCTGCTAACGTGCTTTAAAAGAAGGCAATGGAAAGCGCTGACTCTACGATACTGTTAAAGTACCTATATATGGAAGTAAATATATAACACACACACATTATTCACGCTGGGATACGATGAGGGTGTGCAATGCACACCTTGCACACCCTGACGAGACGCCACTGATACATACATATGTACATATGAATAAATTACTTATCTAGAGGTGTAAGGTGTAACATAAGTTCTGTGAGCAATACGATTCCATGACTCTCATGGAAGAACAGCTCTTTTCGATTCTCATATAGTGTACTTAACCAAGCGATTTTTGTAACAAATCAATAGTGTGTGTTGTGGTAAGTTATTGGCTTTTTGGGTTGGTTTGGGTGGTGCAAGAATGAAAAAAAATTCGATGGAGGGGTATAAAAAGTTTAATTTATACATTTTTTTTAAAAGCACCGTTTATTTTTCGGGATTTTGTAGTATAGTAATGACAGCGGAAGGTCTCAAAAAAAAAAAAAAAAAACATGCGGGGAATGGCATTCATAAAGCTTAAAAGAGGTGTTCCAGTTACCCAGTTTCCTGGTTATAGAAATGAAATGAAATGAAACGAAATGAAATCTTATTACAATTCGTGAAATTACCTGGGTAATGGTCGGCTGTGATATTTTATCTCACTACAGCTCGCCTTCTTTCTGCTGAAGAGTCAAGCGAAATTGAATTAAATTCCTGTCACGGCTGTTTTCATTGTGCTGCCACCGTCGCACAATTTCAGCGGAAGACCTTTTACATCCATAAACAGATATTGAAAAAAAAAATTATTGAGACCAAAAACGTACGTGTTATCGATTAAGGGACATCGTGGTATCTATCGAAACGTAACGAATCGGCTGTAGAAAAGGAGCTGTCATCGTCATCGGTATTTTTCGCCGTTAAATAAGTCAAAGTTAACGTCGACGGAACGCAACGCTTGCGATGGATTCTATGCGACCGGACCGAAACCTAATATACGAGTACTTAAAGGAGTAGAATTTTCTTTCCCTGATTACTCGCCTTTCATCGGCTGTGATTTAAGTTTATATATTGCGTAAAATACTTGATATGAAAGCAAAAGCAAGAGTTTTTTTGATGAGAAAGTTTTTTTCACAATTTTATCGTGTGCACACAATATTTAAATGCACACCACCGACTGTTGGAAGTTTCGTTAAGGATAAACGTGCTTAAATCTGATTGCAATCATACTGTGAACTGTATCACATTGATCTTCCTCACGAAGTAATCGACCATAATATGTTTTGGGCTTCCACTCCCACTGTACTTATGAATGATCATAAATATCATACGAAAATGAGCACGCTCCTATTATACAACACGTCTTTGCAGCGGCTTCGCTATCGCTAGGCGATGCGATGAATGAAAATGTCATTATGAATTCAATCAGTATCCGTGCTCGTTCAGTGAAGTTTCTTTTTCAGTTTTCAATTTGAACCTAAGAAATGTTAAACAAAACACGTACCTAGTACCTTGTATGTGAATCGTTTATATTGAAACGAATTTCAACCCTCGCCTCGTATTGATCTTAGACTTGGATGTAAAAGCATAGGACCATTCCAAGCCTTGTTATTATGAAAGTGGTTATGTCCAATGTTAGATGTCAAACTTTTATTTCAGATTGCTTAGAAACTGTGCCTGACAAAATGCATCCTCTCATAGATTTTGATACTAGGCACTTTGCTTTCAGTTCGAAAGGTTTCTTATCATCTGTTATCGACCGATCTTTTCCCTATGATTTTAACAGTGTGGTTTTAGAAGTAAGTGGAATTTGCTGAGATAAAATGAAAGGTTTTGGGTTAATATTGATGGTCTGACAATTACTGACTTACCTTGTCTTAAGAAAAAAAAAGGAGGAAACATTTAAGGGCGTTGCTTGGGACCTACCAATAAATAAAAAAAAAAACTCCAAAGACGAACTGCTCACGGAATACAGGGCCATCTAGAAAGATATTTCAGGTTCCTCTGGACTTGTCAGCAACCCAAGTGATCTCATAGAGAAAGAATACTTATTTAAGACCGACTATACAGTTCAATTCACCAGCCGTGAAAACTGGCAACAAGGCACAGTGATTGCCGAAGTAGAGGTCATAGTAATATACTTAGATGGATCACATAATAGTGGAGAATCGGGAGCTGGTGTACACTGTCCAGATCCTCCGATAAATATAGTCATTAATCTAGACACTTAGTAAATTTTTTTCAAGCGGAACTGTTTGCAATGGTCAGGGGCGTTGACGAACTCGTAAATGCCAACACCAGAGACATTCGGCATTCGCTTGTGTGGAGTCAAATCCAAACTTGCAAAGCCATGATAGAAAATCCGAACCCGCAACGAGCAAGGAAACTACTAAATATGGGTAGAGTACAAATAAAACTGATGATTGGCC
Source organism: Brachyopa scutellaris (assembly GCA_949775065.1). Taxonomy (NCBI): domain Eukaryota; kingdom Metazoa; phylum Arthropoda; class Insecta; order Diptera; family Syrphidae; genus Brachyopa; species Brachyopa scutellaris. The sequence goes on along the minus strand of OX459114.1, from coordinate 88,405,272 downwards.
TATATACGGGACACATCAGCTTACGAAAACATGCAAATAGACTGGGACTAGTGCATCTGTCCAGGCTGCGAAGAAGAGGACGAAAGTATCAAACACTTCCTTTGCGATTAGCTTTGTTTATGCTTAATAAGGCCAAAACACCTGGAAAGACATATCCTACTTGGGCTGGCATCGCTTAGCCTTAGATCCACCAATTTCTTGAAAATACTAGAGTTCACACGACACACACAGCGTTTCTCATGAATCCACATCATCCTTTCTTTTTACTTTTCCATTCCTTATTACTACCTTTCACTCACAAACCCCTTGACACATTATCTCAGTTTAGTATCAGAAGGGAACACAACGAGCCCGACTCGAGGCCTACGTAACGAGGGTAAATTCTCGCTCATCCTCAATAACCAACCAACCAACACACATACTTCTTGTGGTCTCCTTAATTCTCTTTGGCATTGAATCCACTTAATTTGAAGATGTTCCGTGAATATTTCCTTATCCCAAACTTATTCAATCACTTTATTGGGCATTTTCATCGAGGTAGGCATTTTGCTGTTTATTTTCAAAGCCATAATGTGCCAGAGATTTTCAATGCGGTTGAGGTCCGGTAAATTACCTGGCCAGTCGAGTGTGCAAATTCCCTTATCATAGCATCTTTAATCTGTGAAGAGAATAATTTTTTTTTTGTTGAGTAGAATTACTAAAGGATTAGAATAGAAATAAAAAAAGAAAACAGCTTACTACTTTGGAACGATGGCACGGAGCCGTCTTTAAAAATCACATCGATGGCCTCTGAAAAATGCTTTTTAATTGACGATAAAAGTAATTGATTAAAATATTTTTGTAAACTTCCGAGTTTACAGTTCCTTTTACGAAGAATAAATCCCCAACTTCATAGTAGAGAAAACATTCCTAAATCATTTGGACGGCTGAATGTTTCACTGTTCTCTCAAGACATATTTTCCCTAAGCGCTATCCAGCTCTTCGGCGCACGTACTGAATTGCATCGGATCCATAAATGTTGAATTTGCTCTCATCGGAGAATGTGACGTCTCCAATCCATTTCTGTCCCCTTTCTTATTTTCTTGCCCAAATTAGCCGAGATTTAATCAGTTTAGGTGTCAACATCGGTTTTTTTTTTCAGATCGACGAGCCATTAAGGCAAATTCTCTGAGTCTTCGACACACTGTATGCACACTAATTTCAATTGCATTTGAATCCACAAACTCTTCTCTTATTTGTACAGCTGTTGGAAAATGGTTCCTCAATGACATCCGGTGTAAAACTCGATTGTCCGCGGTAGATGTTTTACGAATCCCTTTTGTTCCTTTTTGGCGTCCAACTGTGGTGTGCTCCTTAGTGTTTTGTTCTTTAAAAAAATCTCCCAACAATTGACTTCTTTACTTATTTTGGCAATAGTCAACTCTGCCACTTCAAAAAGTGCAAATATTTGATTTTTTTGGTCGTCCGTCAATAGCCCGTAATTTGGCATTTCTCACAATTAACATATTAATTTTCACACCAACTTTGATTACTTCAAAAAATAAAATGACCCTAAACGACTTGTAGCACACTTATATACCCAAAAAGGATGAATGGCATTAAAAAAAACTGCTATCTAAAAGTAATTAAGGATTATTCTATAAAAAATGGGTGTTGCACTTTCTATGCTCGCTACTGTACGTAAGGATAAACTAAACTTGCAGCTTACAAACTACACCCAGTCCACAACGAACTCGACGTAATAGAGGCGACAGAGTCAAGTAGACATACCCAGGCCTTGACTTTTGGTATCATTCATTGGCTCACTTTGGTATTAATAACGTGTTAAGATTTTAAATCATGTATCTTTTTTAAACTTTAATAAAAAACAATTTATTTTCCTTTCAGAAACTATCAACACCCCAACATGAAAGCTGCTCTTTCGCTTCTCGTATTAACACTTTTTTTGGACTTGACGTTATGCGCGAACTCAGTACCCACCAAACCCAACCTGGCGCAGCACTCTCAAGTGCAATATGTGCACGATAAAGACGATTCCATTAAATCGGAGCAAACCTCTGAAGAGGAACATCAAGACCCATACCAGATCCTAAACGAATTGAAACCAGAACGAATGCCCCCACACTTCAACGGATGGAATCCCTATCAGCACCAGGAGGCGATGTCAAACAATAAATTTCTACCATTTTTGGGCTATCCTCAACCGATTTTCATACCGTATCCTTTGATAATCTCCCCCGAGATGCTGTATCAATTCTCCGGACAAAATGATATCGAAGATTCAATGTCACGCACCAGTAACCGACGACACACGTCCTATCGCAATTCACCGATCTACTACGTCCGCCTACCGCCGACACCGTACATGTTCATCCCCGGCTTGGGGTATACCTCACAGCCTGGCTCGTTTACACCAAACTTTTCGCCTATCATGCCGTACGGCTCCTATCCACCAGTTCCGCTGAGTTCGATCCTCAATTTGCCGGTGAACTTCTTAGCCAACGGTAAACCAACCGGCATCTACCAAATGGGATCGCCAAATGATCTGCAAAGTCAACTGCCAACACTATCCCCACAGAGGCCACCACCACCAGCGCCGCCATCCTCATACCGGCCAAGCTATTTACCTCAGCAGTCGTACATGCCGCCATCTGACACCAAGATGACAAACCTGAAGCGACCGTTCATTTTCAACGGTCGACCGGAAGAGATCTACATTCTGCCGAATAATTTCAATTCAATGCAATCGATGTATCAGGACCCATTATCGGGTTATTACTAGCGTAACCAAACGATAGATGGAGTTAGTGTTTAAGTAGTTAAGATTATTTTTCTAGTATAAGACGTTGCAAAGGTCAACTTTGGGGAACGGTACAAGGGTAGATTAAGAGGCCACCATTTTTATATTTTCGATTTTGAAAATCTGTGATTTTAAAAGCTCAAACTCGAATAATAATGTAAACGTATTTATAAAATTTAAATTTAAAAAAAATTATAGAAATAAATCAAAGGACACACATACATGCACATGAGCTTTTCTTTTTTTTTATTCGCACTATCAGATCTGTGTCGTAGTGTGCTTAGTACAAGCAACAACCACAAGCAGAGATTTGCCAGGCTCATCATTTAGTGCTGGTGTTAGTGGTTAGGCTACGCTACATTACAACACTACCACAAGCAATAAATAAACAAATAACAAGAACAAGTATTTATTAGTATTTATGTGCGAGAGACTACATTACGCAATATATTGTTTAGTGTAATCTTATTAAGATCCAAGTCAAGAAAGTTTACATTTAAATTATAGATTTTACCTTTGTATATGCCTTCCTAAAGTAATGCCAAGAAATTCAGTAGAAGACGTGTTTTCTTTCAAACCTATATAGGCTAAACATGTTTCCGCAACATGTTTTCAATGTAAAATATAACAAAACCTTAGCCTGGATAATTATCCAGTCTTATTTTTGTATGGAAATCTTTTTCGAAATCTATATACTTTTGAAAAAAAACGCGCCTAGAAATGTTGTACCAGTATCCCGACAAAGCTTTGGCGCTTCAATCGGTCTGAAATGAAAACTAGATTGTGTCCTGAATTGATTTAGACGGAGATTTTAAGTTTTATGAATGTCTCGTCCATGCGGTTAATAGGCTTCTGTAGCTTGTGGTTTCAGCAAATCGTAGTAAACAGACGAAAACGTTTAAATTTTATATCTGATGAGGCTCTGTGCCAGTTGATCGCTTGCGAGATTAGATTTTAATTAGACGACATGAAGCAGCGTACGGTAATCTCTTCGCTTTTTACTTAGTCCTGTTCTATTTGCTAATGGTGTTATTATTATTACTAGTATCGCCTGTGGTTTAAGTTCGGCCAATTGTGCGAGAGAAACGCTTCTGGTTTTTACCTTTTTACAATATGTTGGAAAATAAATTACACACTGCACTGCTCCTCTTCACAACCTTTCCAACGAAAAAATCAAGCGAATATGTTGAGTTTAATTCAGTTAAAAAGGGGTTGGACTGTTTTATCTTCGCCTATTTATATAATGATTATTATTATTGAAGGGTGAGATGCAACGCGACCTTAAGATATATTGTGCCCCATAGCAACATCCCCATCGGCATTATTCCTATCGGAAGTGATTGGAGAGAGCTTAGCTCACACCAAGCCTAGCTCATAGCACCTTATCCAGACCAACTTCTGTGAGAAATTGCAGTAGGAGATTGGGCGCTATGAGTAGCAGGTTCTTTGCTGTAAGTTGGTATCTACCCAAGCACTTGAACTTATTCTGGGTTAATGCCCCACCGTGATGTAGTGGTTATTGCGTTAGACTACTACGCAATGCTAACCGGGTTCAATTCCAACCCGGGTCCAACACCTAAAAGTTTTTTCTCGGTGCCACCTCTTTCGAATGTCTGATAAGCAATCAAAGACTATCATTTGACAATGAGCTTCTCAACTCGCCGTTCGGAGTCGGCAAAAAATTGTAGGTCCCTTCCAAATATAACATGCACACACAAATAGTTGTAAGAAGCAGGCTCAGGTTCACCCCGAGCTGTAGCGCCACCTAAAGTAAAGTAAAGTAAATACCCCACATTCTTCCAGTATGTGCTCTCAAGTTTCACTGGATTTATTCCAAAATCTGCATGAGTCTTCATCTGATTGACCCAGAGATATCCGTTGAGTTTACAGTGCCCCGTTATGGATGCGAAGTTTGCTTTTGTCAAGGCTCATGCAAATTTTGAATCTTTGCAGGATGCAATTGCCCAACCTGTTTGTGTTACCCTATGATCGGAGCTCCTCTTTTGTAGTGTGTTCCCCTATTCCGGAAAATGGTTTAGGACCCACGAAGAGTGTAACAGCCCCTTTTCTGGCAAGTTTGTCCCTAGGTGTCCTTGTATCCACGAGATGCTGACGTTGTTTCCTTCGCCAAGCCTATTATATTAATAGGCATAGGCAAGTTGACATATGTATATGTATCCCACCAACAACTTTTTATAACAATTACTAGGTGCCGTGAAGACAGATATAATATTCAAATCTTGGGAAATAATAAAAAAAAAGGCATTCCTAGACAATCCTAGATTTGATGAACTGAGTTCCGATTGCCTTAATAGCGGCTTGGCCTATCTGACCTTATTGCTATGTCTTTTGTAGCATTTTACAAGATTGAGTTGTGCACATCTGTCAATAGCGCAGATTTCGAATTAAAAGATTTTAGTGTTGTTGCCCATGGGTTCGCATAGTTTGGTATCTACCGTGCTCTAAACACTGCTGCACCCGTTCCTTACTCAGTTCTGGAGCCATCAGTGTACTATTTAATGGTATGAGGACTCAGAGTGTAGATTCAAGATTTGTTGCTCCAGTCTTTCTTGTTGCTGAGTTTGATGTGAAAGTTTTTTATACTAGTTAAAGTTCCCACAGTCTCTATGAAATTTTAGAAAATTAATTGGAACTGGAATGATTGATGTTGCATTCTTTTTTTTAATAGATTTGTCAGATAATTGGAATAGAGCTATTTATAGTCATACGAAGCATAAATAACCTATACCACATACAAATTTGATGAAAAATTGTATCCAAAAGCTGAGAGGAACTTCCTTGCCATAATACCTTGTCAAGACAACTTTTTGTGGAATTCTTCAAATCAGAAAAAATCTATTAGAGTCAATAGGATGAATAACTTTACGCTGTTGTATTCGAAAAAGGCCAAATTTCTTAGAGTGGTTTTCGACTGTAAACTTAACTGGAAATCAAACGTCGTAGAACGCACCAAAAAGGCCCATAATGCCTACTACACTGTTTGTAGCAAAATGGGAACTACAACGCAATGCTACTGGATCCACGCTTTCATATTACTAAGACTAATCTTACTGTATGGAGTTGTAGTATAGTGCAAAGCTTTGGAGAAAACAGAGAGCTGCCATATAAGTGTAGCATCTTTCAGGCTGAACTTACTATTTATATTTTTTCAGCCAATCTGCGCTCAGAGCACTAACGAGCAATATTACAAAATCAAAAACAGTTCTGAGCTGCTCCTCTTCACTACAGAAACTCAGCAGAAGCTACTGGGTGTGCTTGTATTGGATCCCTGGCCATCAAGATATAAAACGTAACCAAATGATGAGATGAACAAGCTAAGCTAGGAGTATTACTCGGTTCGAACCCGAAATTATCAACGCACCAATCCTGCACTGTTTTTATGAACGCACCCCCACAGCCGCAAAACTAAGCACGTTCTCTTATTAATAAGAATTTAAAGTAATCTACTACATACCTGGCATTATCACAGGACATTGCCTTATCGGGTATCACGCTCGCCGAACTAAACTAGTCGCGTCGGACATATACAAAAACTGTAATGAACCGGAGACTGTAGTAACACTGCAGCACCTACTGTGCACTTGTCCTGTACTGGCAAAAAAGATTCACTCGAAGAAGTCGCAGACATAAAACTTCAGATTTTTACAAAATTTGCTCAACAAACAAATTTGTTTTGTCCGAATAATGCAAGAACATTAATCTAAATTATTCTGGAGAGTTGTGGTATCACAATGGACCAGATAATATGTAAGGCTCACCCTCTAGCCCTAACCTAACCTAACTAAACTACCCTCTCTGAAAGTAGTGACCATTTGGACATGGGCAATTTCCCTATTTTTAATTACTTAAAATGTTAATTCATTTAAATCTTCACTTCAACTATTGTGTTAAAATCCACATTAACACTGAAAAACGCCTCTTTATCGTTACTCGCGCCATCTCTAATTCAACGTACAAAATAGCTTGTTTTATAATCATAGAAAACAAAATACGAACTGAGAATTGATTTGAACGTTAAAAGAATATAAATTACGATAGCCCAACTGCATCTCTAATCTAATCTAGTACTTAACTAAAAAATATATTATTATATAAAATAGAAAATTCCACGTTGTCTAGATATTTCTGAATACTGAATTATTTAAAAAAAAAAAACCTGAGAATAAATTCGCAACATTTGTAGCAAAGATAATAAATTTACTATCTGTTATTGTAAAGTGTTCTTTTGTTTTATCTTCACTTACCATGGCGTGCAACAAATGTAAGCGAATAATAAAAGCCATGAATCTTTGAAGTAGGTACCTACCCATCGTATGGCGTTAGGGAATTCATAAATCAAGATGATTTCGCTGATTAATTTACCACTTAATAGGTCTTTAAAAGGTGGAGCTAAGTATGATGATGGATCTTAGTTTAACATGCAGTATTTGTGTAATACGATTTCATTAGTCATTAGTTGAATTGGATACCTACTTCACTATGGCGGTGTTAAGTTGTGGGGTTTAAAGTTTGGAATTGTAGGTAGAGTGTGAGTGCTCTTGGAACCATTTTGAGTGTTTTGGATAAATTTCCATATTTTATTGATATCCGTGGAGCAGACAATCATTTTAAGGAGGAGAGGGCTGTGTAGCTGCACAGGAAGTAATAGGGGAATTCCTCCTCCTTCTCATCCATGCAGCTTTGACAGAAGTCATTGGCGTGGATTCCCAGCCTGCTAGAGTTACGGATTCCAAGAAAGCTTGCGTAAACAAGTTACCGTATTCAATAAAAAGATTATCAAAAAAAACAATTGATAGAGTCAGTAATTTATTTGTATTACATTAGATCTTTATTCGACCATGTCCAAACTCTGACTAACTAACAATTATATTATACAAATTTAGCAACTTGTGCATGTTGGGCTAGTTCATGTTGTATATGATGTCCATAGTTGAAGAGCAGCATTCGTAATCTCCTACTCCTTTCTCTCTGCAAATATCGTAAGTCCCCTCTCAGAGAAAGTCCATTGGAGCTCCGGTGATGTGGGTGAGATGCATATCGTAACTCCTCCCGTGTAAGTGTGAACTGAAGGCATCGATGCAAAGAGATTGTCTTCAGTGAACGTTTAGAGATTCGTTTCTTGATCTTAATGTAAATATGTGTGTATGCTGGCTGAGGTAACTGAAGAGATTGAATTGCTGATCTTAATGTATGTGTGTATGCTGGCTGAGGTACAGTTAACTGAAGAAACATGTTCTGTATATTTTGCAGAGAGATATCAGCGGATAATGATGAGTTGATATATCCAATTATGCGGCGGGTAACGATACCAATTTTTTATTGATGTAAGATGATCTAATATATTCGATGCGATTTCTCTATGCCATTTTTACGAGATAAACACATTGCTCTCAAACCATCGACTTAGGGCTATTGCTTATTCATATATTTCTAACTTATTGGTTTTGGGTAAGGATAGGGAAGGGTGTGAAAATTTGTTGCTTATATTCAAAATTGTATTTAATGTTATGTGTGTATGTATGTATATATATCTACATAACTATAACTCGAAACAGAATGATGAAGATTCATTTCAATTGCAATCATTACAATAATAAAGTAACTTAATAATATTATGTACATTCAAATAAAGTTATTGAGAAAAAAAAAATAGTTATTCATTTATTAATTCTATTGTTTTATATTTCCTTTTAAAAATTACATGTATACGAGCATTTTAGCTTTCATTAGCGAATTTTCGTTTTTTCTTAATTTTTTGTTTATGAACTTTTCGTTTGTTTGTATCCACTGTTATCTTGTTGTTAGATAATACTATATGCTCATTAAACCGTGCGGCTAGTTTGTTTCGCCTGTCATCAAGCTCATATATTTTATCGTTTTGACTGAAATCTGGCGGATCCCTACGTTTTTCATTGCGCTTATTTACCATAGCTTTCTTGAATTCCAAATTCCTATCATAAACTAACTGTTTTAAAAATGCAAAGTCTTTTGTATGCTCCTCTAAGTAATCATGTGCTGTTCTTCTATTGCTTTCTTCAGATGGAAAGAGATTATTTCTACTAATATGACCAGTTAAGATTTCAAAGGGGGTTAACTTTGTAACTGAATGGATTGAGTTATTATATGTAAAAACGGCCTCATCGATAATTTCTCCTATGAGTTTATTTTGATTTTTGGATTTTATAATTCTAATTAACTCGGTCAATGTAGAATGTAACCTTTCTACCGGTGAATTGCCTGTAGAGGTTTTTGCACATGTAGTATGAAATTCAATGTCATATATGGTCAAAAAGTCTCTAAATAACGTAGACAAAAATTCGCTGCCGTTGTCTGTTACAATTTTTTGTGGGACGCCGTGGTGTGAAAAAAAATGTTTTAACATTTTTACAATACTTATGCTATTCCTAGCAGGTAGCAAGTATACACAAGCAAAACGACTGAATTTATCTAAAATTGTTAGGAAATTCTCTCTGTGAATGGCGTAAATATCAAGGTGGAGTATTTGTAGAGGTCTGGTTGGAGTCTCAGTCAGTTCATATTTTAGTGGTTCTCTCAAACGATCGTACTTGTATTTATGACATGTTTCGCAATTATTGATTATTTTGGTAATAACATGTTTTATATTAGGGAAATAGTATTTTCGTTTCAGGTGTTCAAGTGTTTCAGTGATCCCTCGGTGATTAGATTTGTCGTGATAATTTCGAACTAATGTTTCTTGCTCGTCTCTTTCTACAATATCAATTAACACTATAGTACATCGAACTAATTTAACACGTCCGTGACTGAAAAACTTAGAATAAGCGGACTGAATTGCTTTAAAGGTGTTATCATCTGTAAAAATAGCTGTTATTCTTTTCGTGTTTACATACTCTTTAATAATTTTAACTACAGTAGATTCATTACAAATGTCCTTACCTTCTATGATGTACCTTTTCTTTTTTTTATACAGAATTTTGAGATTTGCATGAAGTTGTGTCCTATTGTCATTGTTCTTTATTATAAGTTGATTGGAAAATTCATTAAGTGCACGTTCCGAAATCGGTATACCATCGCTACTGTCCTCTTCTGCTGAATGAACTGTTGTAAGGTGCTCTGATTCGTCTATATTGTTTTGAGTGGAAATGTTATCGAAGTTGTATTCAGAAGGAACCTCAAGTGTTTCATTTGCATTAATCTCAATGCGAGACAGAGCGTCTGCGTTGGAGTTAAGTTTGCCTTTTTTGTACACTATAGTGTAGTCGAATTCCTCGAGCCTTAGGCGCCAACGTACCAATTTCGAATTCGGTTCTTTTAATGAGAATAACCATGTAAGTGGCCTATGATCGGTAATGATTTGAAATTTTCTTCCGAATAAGTACGGGCGAAAATATTTGGTTGCCCAAAATATAGCCAACAACTCTTTTTCGATCGTGCTGTAATTTTGTTCAGAACTTGATAAAGTCCGGCTTGCATAACAAACTGGCTTATCAGATCCAACTGGCCCTTGGGATAACACAGCACCTATAGCAACATTACTCGCATCCGTAGTAAGGTTGAAAGGTCTGGTAAAATCCGGATATTGCAGAATGGGGTCATTACAGAGAAGATTTTTACAAGTTTCAAAACAGGTGATATATTTTGCATTGGGAACGATACTCTTTCCCTTACGAAGGCATTCTGTAAGAGGTTTAGTCAACTGAGCAAAGTCCCTTATGAATTTTCTGTAATATCCAAGTAGACCCAGAAACGATTTAATTTGTTTATTTGTTTTAGGAATTGGAAAACTCTTGATTGCGGAGATCTTATCCGGATTGGGTCTTACTCCATCAGCGGTTACAAGATGACCGAGAAACGATACTTCTCTACGAAGAAACTCCGACTTATCCAGTTGTATTTTCAGGTTTGCTATTTGGAGCTTTTGAAATACTTGCTCAAGGTTCTCGATATGTTCTTGCAAGGACGTTGAAAATACAATAATGTCATCCATGTACACAAGACATATCTTACCTTGAAGATCACGGAGAACATTATCCATTACGCGTTGAAACGTAGATGGAGCGTTTCTCAAGCCGAAAGGCATACGTAAGAACTCGTAATGACCATTCTCAACTGAAAATGCGGTTTTGGGAATGTCTTCGGTTTTTACCTGAATTTGGTGAAAGCCGGATGCTAGATCCAATGTCGTAAAATATACTGATTTTCCTAGTTTATCTAAAATATCAGATATATTAGGTATTGGGTATCGATCTTCTACTGTTTTTTCGTTCAATTTACGGTAGTCTATGACTAACCGCCATTTCTCTATGCCACTTGAATCTCTTTTCTTCGGTACTATCCAAATGGGCGAAGACCACGGAGAATAGCTTGGGCGTATTATTCCCTCATCAAGCATCTTGGTAATTTGTTTTCTTACTTCTTCCTTATGGATGTATGGATACCTATAAGACTTTGAATAGATGGGAATATCGTCTTTAGTGTTTATCTCATGCTTAATTTCACTTGAGAATGATAAGTTCTGTCCATCTTTAAAGAATATATGCTCATATTTTTTACATAGGGTCCTTATTGCCTTCTCTTCTTCCGTATTAAGATGACTAGTACGAATTAGCTCTGATGGATTTGAGTGTTTTAGGTCTTCAAGATTACTAATGGACAAGTTATGTATTTCTAAGTAGTCACTTTTATCAATCATTTCAGATTTTAGGGGTTGTTCTACTCTAAATGTTTGAGGTAACTTGGAACAGTTTACAACTTCTACAAACGAATACCACATACTTGCTTTATAGATCCCCTCAGATATTAATAAATATTTTGTTATCTGCATTGGTTTTATATAAATATTCCCTTTTTCAATATCTACCGGCAAATGAACAACAGCTTTAGTTAGTCCTGGAATAGTGTATAATTTTGATATTAAGTTGGGCTTATAACTCAGAGAAATTTCGGTGTTATTATTTCTTAGAACCGAGTTTTTCAGATCGATACTCATTCCTAAATCTTTTAATATTTCTGTCCCTATAAGACCATCAAAGTAATTATGGAACTCGAAAAGTAAGAACGGAAGGTGTTTGTTTGTGCTCAACTCTGGCAATCCATTTAGTAAAACTTCTTGATTTATGGACTTAGTATGAAAAATTGTCTTTATTTCAATAGGGTTTATTAAATATATTTTTTCTTTTATATCTACATTTGGGCTAATAAAAGATTTGTTACTACCAGTATCAATAAGAAATTTAAGTGGTTTGTTATTTAAACTTCTTATTGTTATATATGGTAATAAATTTGAATTGAAGTTATTTGTGTCTATATACCCTATGGATTCTCCGAGGCTGGTAATGGAAAATTTGTGTCGTCAATCTCATTAACATTCTGATGAAAAGAGTCAGGTACATCTAAATTTTGATAGTGACTTTCAATATTATCGGAAGATTGGTGAAAGTCTGTTTGTTGTTGGTCCGAGCTAATAAATGGGGAAGAATTGGTGTTGCAGTCATAGTAGTTGTTACCTTCAATATTATGTAAGTTGTTAAATCTTTGATTTTGAGTTATATTGTTACTGTTGGGATAACGACGAATAGTTCTGTTAGTGTTACCACTATAGGTGTCCATTGGTTCGGGTGGTTGATTTGTTCTGTTCGTTAAATACCTATTATTATTACTATTGTTATATGGGAGTTGCTTGTTTGTGTAAGATGGCGTGTTTGTGTAGTATGGGGTGTTGTTGTTATTATTGGTCACATAATATGGTGGATGAAAACTATTTTGATGACTTAAGGGTGAAGTTTGCATAGTGTTATTTATTGGAGTATGTTTAGTGAATAATGGAGTATTAGTAAATGGGGGTCTGCTTGTACTTGGTATTGGGGTATTATTTTGTAATGGTCTATTTTGGTATTGAATTGACGTTGGCCTATATGTATTTTTTGTATATGATGACACGTTTGGTACACGTTGAGGATCCTGAAAATAATGGCAATTCTGCTCTTGAAGACAAAAATGATAAGCTTCCGAAAGTTTTTTAGGTCGCATTGATCTAACGGTAGATCCTAAAGGTTCTCGAAGCCCTGACAAAAATGTATTCAAGCACATTTCTTGGTACAAATTGAGCTTTGCGCCGATTACGTTGCCATCATTTTCATGAACATTCACGTGGTTTGTCATTGCAGATAAAATGTCGATTACTTTCGAATAGTAATGTTCGAGAGTACTCTGGTTCTGTCGTATTTGGTGAAGGTCGCGAATGAGGCTTGTTTCATTCCTCTTGTCAGAATAATGAGCAATTAGATTGTTCTTAATCTCATTCCAGTCTATAGAGGTTCCATACAAATTGAGCACTTCATTTGCATCTCCAGTTACTTTGTTTCTAATGGCTCGTAAAATAATTTTATAATAGCTAGAAACTCCTAATCGTGGCATGAGACTAAGAATTTCTTCAACATTTGTCAAAAAATCGAAAAGTAATCTAGGATTTCCATTAAAAGTCGGTAAATCTTTGACAGCGTCAGGAATTCTCAACGAATTAAAAACCTCCATCGCTATCAAAGGATCGTTCAATTGGCTTGACGAATTATTTATCCCGTTACTCGTAGACATGTTTTCGCTTGGCAATACAAAACTCGTGTTTAAATTTTCTTTTTTTTTATATTTTATATTTCTATCAATATTGCAATTAAAATGACTTTCCTTATCACTTTCTAGTATTTTCACAATAGTATCTAGCTTAATATTATTTTTTTCCCAACTACAACTATCTAAGTAACTAATTTTCACTTTATTTTTATGTTTTTTGGATATAGGGGACATAAGGAAACCAATAAGTAGATCTACTGAATAAGACTCACCTTACCACGATACTTTGTGAACAACTTGCACGTGTTTGCATAGAATCTATGGTTGGCTCAGTTATATTAAATTCGATCGTTTGCTTTAGTATTCCCTCGTTGCGATTTGCCCACTCCTACTTCTTGGTTGCATAGGGGTTGATATCTTCCACACCGATGTTCCCTCGATGTGTGCCTTTGACTGCGCCAGTTACGGATTCCAAGAAAGCTTGCGTAAACAAGTTACCGTATTCAATAAAAAGATTATCAAAAAAAACAATTGATAGAGTCAGTAATTTATTTGTATTACATTAGATCTTTATTCGACCATGTCCAAACTCTGACTAACTAACAATTATATTATACAAATTTAGCAACTTGTGCATGTTGGGCTAGTTCATGTTGTATATGATGTCCATAGTTGAAGAGCAGCATTCGTAATCTCCTACTCCTTTCTCTCTGCAAATATCGTAAGTCCCCTCTCAGAGAAAGTCCATTGGAGCTCCGGTGATGTGGGTGAGATGCATATCGTAACTCTAGCGTGCCTGCCTATTGCACCTGTCAATACGCTGACTAGGGTGCCGATATGTGCTCTGCTAATTTTTAGCAGGTTGTAGGTTTTGCATCGACTTAGTAGGGGCCAGATCTGCTTGGCGTGACTTCAAGTATCCAAGTTAAGCCATCTATTTATTAGCCTGTAGCAGTGCTGGCGTAGCGATTTTATGCCTTATTTTTTCGATTGGTACATGGGGTGCACTTTCTGTGGTTAAATTCCCCAGTTTTGTACCTTTTCTGGCTGGGTTATCTGCTTCACAGTTACCTGGTATATCACGATGACCAGGAACCCAGAGCACATCTGCTCGATATCTCGTTTAGAGTTGCCCGGCCTAACCAATTTCGTTCTTTTAATTGGCGATTCGAGAACTTTAATAGCTGCGTGGCTATCGGTGTAAATGAAAATGGCCCGATTGTAGGAACATTGATTTCATCGACGAAAATAACGCAAAATACCAAAAATGTGAAAATCAAAAAAAGGGTGTAATTTTTTTTAATAATCTTATTCAATTCCATAATGTATATAAGTAATTTAACCTTTTAATTAAAAACAAATTAAGTTTAAAAAACTAAAACCCGACTACGGGAAAAACAAACTAAAAAGTACGAAACAAGATGAAATGAAACGGTCGCATGCCGGCTGTAGCCGTTATAATAACGACTTTATATAAGTAAGTATGCATTCATAGGACAAAGTGGAATGCGACAACGGCTCTACCCTGAAAACCATCGTTTTGTTTCATCTTGTTTCGTAGTTTTTAGTTTGTTTTTCCCGTAGTCGGGTTATAGTTTTTTAAACTTAATTTTTTATTAACAATTTTTTAATTGTAGTTGTTTCAGAAAATATGTAGAGTGCATGTAGGTAAGCTATATCGTGTCCTACTTTTCAAACCCTTTCATTTGACACCCATATTAAGAAGGTCGTAAAGATAACGCTAATCCACCATCATGGTGCGTCCACCGTATTGAATTTTAAGTGTCACTTAGCTTATCGTATTGTACTTGTCAAACCCTTTCATTTGATACCCATATTAAGGAGGCAGAACAGATAGCGGTTATCCGCCGACTTTTGGGCGTCCGCCATATTGAATTTTTGATAACGTCATAGCGTATTGTATTCTATTTGCCAAGCCCTTTCATTTTATACCACTATCAAGGAGGCTGTAAAAAAAAGAAAAGAAAGCACAACAGGTAATCCGCCATATTGATTGGTGCGCCCGCCATATTGAATTTTTCTGTGACGTCACATAGCCTAGAACACTCTCCGAGATAAATCCAACGACACCTCACTTGTTAAAATCGGTTCCATAGTTTAGGCTGTACGAGGTGACATCCTTACATACAAACATGCAAACATACAAATCCAGCCTGTGAAAATCATAACCCTTCTTCTGCGTAGTCGGGTAAAAAAAAAAAATAGAAAAGCATTTCATACGGTGTAGCGAAGTCCAGAACTGGTAGGATGTCATCCGTTATATTGGGGTTGCCAATTTTAAGTTCATTAAGAATAGAATAGAATTTTAAATTCCTGAAGTCCTGAAGTGAAGTCTGATCGCACTTTTACTTGTCAGGTGCAGATCAGAAGGTGTAAGATACAGATCCAGAGCCGCCGTGGGTATTGCGCTGAAAAAAGGGCTCCCTGAAATTACGCCAAAGGAAATTAAGGCAAAAGGTATTTTGGAAAAAGAGCCAAAATAATTGTGGCGTAAAGTTTTTGGCAAAAACACTAAAAACAAAAAAGGAAAATTCGCCAAAATTCAAGGAAATTACGACACATTTTTGAAAAAAAAAAAGTAAAACGAAAATTACGCCAGAAAAAGTTTACATTTTTTGGTTTCATTTCCAAATTTGGTTTGGAAATAAGACCAGAAAAAAACGCGACCAAATGGAAGCGCGGAAAAGGACGCTCGTGTGGCGAAGGCCTAAATGATGCACCAATTTGTAGTTTCAGGAATTTTACTTGACATCATCTTTACCCATATTAATTAAAATATTATCATACCTAGAGCCCTAGCTTCTGATATGATATCGCGAAGTGAAGACTTTTAAAAGTTCGACAGTACATTTTCTTATTGCTATTTACTCCTTAACATCTCTTCGCTACAGTTGACATCTTTGGCATTCCATCTAGCGATGCACTCCACTCTAATGCTTTCCCCCTATGAAGACCATGGCATTCGTTTCCCACCTTCAAAAAATTTCATTTACTCGAAGAACATAAAATGCACTAAAGATGCCCTCACTGATTGTCAATCCGGGTTTTCTTTGGATACAAATGAAACTTTCTAAAGATGATGACAGACAATTGCTGGAAAAGTCACCCCTAGTATGTGTAGAACTAAAGTATTCAACTGGGTATCGCAATTAGAAAACCCCAAGCAGTCACGATCACTACACTCGCATTCCATTCACGTGCATTAATTATTCTCGAAGGGAAAACATTCGATGAAAATATTCGCCTATGCTCGCCGATCATTAATTTCGATTTCCACTGTGTAACCGAATTAAATTCATTTACTCGTAAACATGTGTGTGGTGTGTGGTGTGCCGGTGCCCATGCTCACTTAACTAACTAGATCGGATTCAGTTGCGGCTATCACCTGTCATTAAAAGAAAATGTTGGCGTACCCCGGGACTGTCAAACAGGCGGATGCCATGCCAATTATTATGCTCCTCCGCGTTTCCTATTCGATTATGCTTTTCCCAAATCTTTCTTAAAGGAAAAGTACGAGTATTTCTCTCTTGCATGCATGAGAATAGGCGGCTCATTGGCTTTAAGAGTTTTCCAGATATCATCCTCCTCCTCATCGACACCACTACTCTGTCGATGTCGGAGTCCCAGGTACAGTGAAACAAAACCATGTTAATTGTCACAATCGGAACATAAAAATTCCACCATCCGCATCCAAATCCGAATCCGATTCATGATTTCTATGAACTTAACGAAGCGCGCGCATATCACGGTAGGGGGCAGCTTCGACTTCGCATTGTCGAAGCATTGTCGCGTATTTTTACTACGCTTACGGGACTAACTGTTGTCGTGGACATTGCCATTATTTTTTTATTTTTCTTCGCTTTTTTTTGGTAGTTAAATTGACGCGGAAAGAAATGGAAGCACATGCTCGGAAAGCGCAATGTGGAGGAGGAGACGATGCCGCCGTCGACCACTCTGTTCTCATGTGATTGTGATTGTGAATGTTGCAAGCAAGTGGGAATTGACGCTCTGAATTTTAATTAAAAAGAAAAAACAAAAAATACTTCTTTCGAATGCTGGAGGTGCTCTTGTTGCTGCTGATGGTAGTGGGGGGTTGGTGGTGCTTTGTTATCGCAGGAGTTTAACTACTTGGTCAAGAGGAAAGATTTATTAGTATCGAACCTAAATTGCTCTGTAAACGTGTGGAATTGTGGTCTGTGCGCACTTAGATTTGTAAGTTTTATCGCGCGATTAGATTGCCCATCTACTATTAAGGACACTTCGTCGTGTGGAGTGTGATCGAGTATAAGACAAGAAAATCCTGTGGGGGTATTTGTCGCGTGGTAATTGTTCTATTTGGTTGATGGTTGTAAATTGTGTTTCTTAGTTTCTAATGACGTGTTAGTGGTCAAAAGTGATATATAATATTGCAGTTCATCGATAATCGATGATCAGTCTAGTGTTCTTGGATTTTAGCCGTGTGTGTGATGAGAATACTTATGAGTATGATCAGTTCTGAGAGAAATTGTTGATTTTTTGCTTGGCTTCAGCTAACCTTGCAATTGAAAAATGTTCACTCTTTTTATCTGTAATATGATCTATATGCACGAAACTTTCGCTATGTGTCCTTTTGTTTACCTTTTCGCCCTGAATCTTCTTGTGATTTGTGTCACAAAATATTTTTATACATTCAACTTAGGCGTTGATTGGGATATGCTTGTGCTTGATGCAAACTGTTAATCTTAGTTGACTGATCCTATTCCACAAATGCACTCTGCGAATCGTTTTATGTTCCACGGAACAATTACTCAATTGCAGAGGCAGAGTCAAATACAGTGTGAAGAGTTGTGGATTTGCAGAGGGCTTAGACATTTTTTGTAGATTACTTAAGCCACTCTTCAGCTTACATTATACAAAAAAAGTGAGTTCGTGACATTTTGAAACAGAGCTTAAAACGAAGAAAACAGCTTTCTAAATATTTTAATTTTCTGATGAAGAAGATATAGGCGTCCAGCAAAAAGTACAGAGCAAGAATTAACTACGGGGATCTCAGTGATTCGGAAACGGAATACTTATTGACTAAAATTGTTCCTTAGTTAAGGTGTCAAAATAATAAGAACAAGATCTTAATGCCGGAAATTCGTACCGACCTTCATTGGCTTGAAAATGATTCGCAATATGATGCCAATGGCGTATCAGATGAAATCGCCAAGTCCACAACGAAGATAAAGATATTGTAAATCTCATTGTATGCCACTTGTTTCAAGATTTAGTCAGATTTAGTCAGACAGCACAGATAGTATTGGAGAACAATTCAGGAAAGAGGGGTTTCCAACATTATTGTTATATTGATGTACTAATGATAAATTCTGACTCACCTCCAGACATAAGAGATGAAGCCGGCCGTGTGGTCAGAAGACGCTATAAACAAGTCTTTTTTAATATGCATTACATGTTTGCATTACAGAGTTTTTTGCACTAAATCCAAAGTTTGGAGGTAGCATCCACGACGCAAGGGTACCCCGAAAATCTGGAATTGCTAGAAAGTTTAAAGACGGTTGGAGACCTTTTCCAGAAGCGGTGATAGTTCTTACCCGCTTAGAGAATGGGTCATGCCTCCAATTCATAGATTTTGAGTTGCGAGCCCGACAGCTTGAGCTTTAATTAAAACATTTATCTAAGCTTTGTCTTTATTAATATTAGTTATTGTTGAGGAAAACGAACCAAATAAAATACTATTTTTTTCCTTAAATGAAATACTCTTTGTGTCCTTAATATAAAAATATTCCTTATTTGCATTCTGATAAAAGGATACTCAATAATGTACACTGACGCTACACTGCGGCGGCGAAGTTCAAATAAAAAGGTGGGGTGTCGTAAGTGGAAGTCTTGCTCTTAGTAAACGCCAAACGGATAATTACTGAGCAAACTCGGTTTTCCTATATTCCTATTTAAGTACTATACAAAATGTTGAACCGAACAACTTCCAAGGACAAAATAAACTCGATAGTGGCTCATAGGAAGGAGCATTTACTATGAATATAGTAACCTTGCCTTAAAGATAATATAGATAAAGTGACTTAAAGTGCGTCTTATAGTTCTTTGGCCCTTCTCGAACTCAACATTTAATATCAGACAAAGAAATATTTCTTCAAAAGGATTTAAATTCTGTTTAAGTTTCTTTTTAAAACCTGGAACGTCGCTCGAGCCAAAATTTTGGAATAATACGAAAGCAAACGATTTTAGCCAAACACTACCTACTCGCAGGCACCTCACTTTTGTTTTGATATATGTACATATAACAAATATCTTCATGTTTACCAAAAAACTCGCTGGTTGATTTTTCCTAAGCTTAATATATTTATTTATTTACTTACTAGCCGTAACCCGATGCGCATCGCTACACCTATCCTTTCAAAATTTACCCGCCCGGCGTTGCCCGCGTACGTATTCATTCGGGTATGATAGAAAGAAAGTAATGGGAATGGGAAGCGGTAGCTTGGTCCTTAAGACGGAGGTTCGGTCTTCCTCGTTCGATGTGGCCGAGCCAGTGTAGTCGACGTGTTTTGGCTTTTCGGACTACATCCACATCTTGATACAGCTCTATATAGATTTGAAAAAAAAAAAACATGCCTATTAAAACTCCACAACACCAAAGTGTTTGGCTTTATATTTTGGAAAAAAGTTCTCAGAGAAATGCTTTTCCAGAAAATTTTTGGAAAAAAAAAAACAGAATGCTGGGAGAAAATTTAACTATTTTTCCAAAAGAAAACTTCGTCGGCGACGGGACACGAGATCCGTCGGTTTACCTATTTGTTACTTATTTACTTTACTTATTTACTTACTTAGGTGGCGCTACAGCTCGGGGTGAACGTGGGCTTGTTTCTCGCAACCATTTGTGTGTGGGAGTGCGTGTTTATATTTTTGCACGAATGGAAGGGGCCTACAGTTTTGTGCCGACTCCGAACAACGAGTTGGCTCAATCGTGACAAACGATGCTCTTTGATTGCTTGTCGGATATTCGAAAGAGGTGGCACCGTAAAAAAAACTTTTAGGTGTTGGACCCGGGCTGGGACTGAAACCGAGCAGCATTGCATAGTAGTCCACCGCACTAACCACTACACCACGGTGCTCACTACTAAACCTCTAAAGCATGCAATGAAGAGAATAATTGGAGAGCAGCGTAACAGGATTTATCTGACAAACGTGACGAGCATGGCTATTTATATATCCTATAACCTATAGTATCAATTATGTAGTATTATCGTAAGGTACATCGTACATACAACAATTTGGAGAGCAGTGATTTAGTTTGATTAGCAATTCGGTCATGTCTCTGTCATCTCTAAACATACATATGTATATGTACATTATGTATGTATGTATGTGCCTACATACAAATATAGGTATAATATGTATGTACTCGTAACTAAGCGCATTTCATTGAAATTTTTAAAGACTACGAGACCGGAATAAGAAATTTAACAGCAGCCATTGAAGACGTGATAACTGTTAACCGATTGTTCGTGTTTTTTGTTAGTTTTTTTTTTCTAACTTTTGGGCTTTTTAGACACTAAGTTCGTTTGAAATTCTAGGAAGATCTATGCAACTTTATCAACTTATTTTGTAATTAAATTTGTTGTAAATTAAGCTTTTGTGTTTTTAGAATATAAAAAAAGAATATACACACATTCAAACCTCGTATAACGCAGTAGTTAGGTTCCCGAGAAAAAGCGCGCTATACAAAATCGCGTAGTACGATACTTGGGCCACATACCAAAACTGGGGTTACGTTCTCCGCAGATAGAAAAATGCATCTAAATTTGTTACATTGATTTTAGGGAACTAGCAACTATAGTTTTAAGACGAAAACGCTGCACAAAAGATAAAAATAATTATATTAACAATTAAAAAAAAAAGTTATCTTTATTGAAAAAAAAAATCCGTTATACTAGTTCGCTGAGCACTTCTCTGCAATTCCTTTCGGACGAATATGGAACTAGAGAACATATGCATATGCATTTTAAAATTGTTGAAGCGTTCCATGGAGGGATCAATACCTGCGAAGTAGTTCTTCAAATAAGCAGCCAATCCAATCCTTGGTTTATGTTTTATGTTAGTACGTTTGTATCTATCAAACACGTGAATATGCTAAAAGGGAATTCCCCGAAATACAGGGAGAATCGCGTTATAACAAAACCGCGTTGTAGAAGTACAGCGTTATAGGAGGATTTGCCGCAATTCATAAATCGCGTTATAGCGAATCCGCGTTGTGAAAGTATCGCGTTATACGAGGGTTGACTGTAATTAATTTACTACTGCAGCTTAAAAAGATCTTTGGTACCGTTGCCAATGGAAACATATTTTAAGTCTTCCATAACGAAATGCTACGCAGCCTGCGTAGCGTACTGACCAGCTTTGGATTATAATAAAAATAGAACTGACGCGTAAAACTGCAACTGCCCGTGATTATGAAAAATGATTACATATGAAATATACCCGTTCTTCTACATATGGTATATAATGTATGTACATTTCCATGGCTCCAAAGCAGAAACAATCCCGGTGTTTATCTTCCTAGCATCCATCATCGAAGGATTTTTCCGATGACATAGTCCTCATCTTATTTAACTTTCACGTTTTGGTATTCGTATTTTAGTTCGGTCTCTCCTTCGAGATTTTGTCTAGGACTTTCATTTCTTTGGACGAGATTCTTAGAAAAAGGCAAGAACAGTATTTCTAGAGTTCATGTAGTGTCGATCATTATTATGTTCACAACACATAGTATTAACCAAATGCTTTTAAATGGAATTTATGCTTAAGTTGTCTTCAGTCTACTCAGATAATATTTTAATGGCAATTTTTCTCCATTTTCAGTATTCAACAATATTCACCATAAGATGAAGCTATCCAAGTATTTAGTATTTCTACCCATCTTCCTGATGGCACTGACAGCATCGTCAGCGTCAAAAAGTGTGACGGAGATAAACATCAAGCCGCCATCGAGTAAAATGCTAGCCAAGTTAATGGGACTGAAGAAGCAAAGTAAGTGTAAGAATCAAGTTGAAAAGCTTCCTTTATCTTTTATCTTTGTCTTTTTGACAGAATCTAAATCAAAGCTGCAACGTAAATCTGAACGGCTGCCGAAAATGGGTTTCCTTGGTGGTAACTCCTTTCACTCAATGATAGATGATCAGCTGCTTACAGCCAGCCCTAGACAAGACTACAGCGGACTTCTTGGTGGCTCATCAAGGATGTCAAGTTTTGAGAACTCACCAATCTACTATGTTCGACTGCCTCCAACGCCGTACATGTATACTCCCGGCCTGGGATATGTATCGCAGCCACCGTCACCAGTTGCGAGTGCAATGCGCTCAGAGAGTTTCCATGGAAATGCAGTGAATCCGTTTATGCAACTGCCAATTAATTTCCTGTCAAATGGTCAGCCGAACGGAGCCTACGAATTCAGCATGCCGGAATTGATGTCAAGTGCATTCCCTGGAAAGGGCTTTCTTCGCCAGGAGCCACCAATATATGGTAGGAAGCAGTATTTCGATGACTCGAAGTTTAGTACCTTGAGTGGACGATTTGATTTCAACGGACGTCCTGATGGTCTCTACATGCTTCCGGAAAGCTCGTACTACCAGAATAATATGTTTAAATGAAAATGTAGGGCTCTAGCTTCTGGTGTGTGCTTGTTTATTTATTTATTTATTAATTAATTAATTCTGAAAAAATAAAGAAAACGTGTTATAAATTATTGTAGTGCTACTAATGAAAAGGAAGTGACAACAGTTCGTATAGAACATTTCACTAACTCTAAAGATTGGGTTGCAATTATGTGAGTTGAGTTAGAAATGGAGTGAATGTCGACAAAGAGATTTTTAAAATAAAACTTAATAGCGCGCGGAGTGAACTGAAAATCGCGCAACGAAAGAACGACATTAAAAAGAGACGCACCATTCAGAACGCAACGTATTAGCATGCGTTAGAATGAGATAAATGGCGTTTCCACAGATTCATTCATATACTCGGTCTCATCTTTGTGCGGTACTTCGTAGTGTCCGAACTCCTTAGTCCTTAGCCCACGATCTGGTATGCACGCCTGTGTGTACGTATTTGCGTGTGCTACCTGGCGGGCATTCGGATGGCTGCTAAAAAATATAAAAACATTTTAATCTAAATTAATTGTTATTGAGATAACATACATACTTAGTTAAATGTTAAAAAAAACTTAAAAAGTAATGAATCGAGGCAACCCTTTTAACCTCTAAAAATTCCGGAAAGGGTCCAAAAAGGGGTCACTGGCGAAAAAAAGGGGTCCCATATAAAATTAAAGAACAAGACGGGTAGGATAAGTATTATTTTATTATTTTTTTTTTGTACTTGTGTCCAGTTGCTTAAAAATATATAAAGCTTATGCATAAAAACTTTTAAACAGAACAAAAAAATCAGTTCATTTAAATATAAAGTAACATAAACAAAAGAAACATGAAAAGTATTCGGACAAAAAGTTGTGGTTATTAGTTCTTGTACTTGTAATCCAGTTGCGCACGATAAGAAAACAAAGAATAACACACAAAGTGATTACACACTATGACGCTGATTACACGACTCCTTTTTTCGTTCGTTTCGTCTTTCGTCTTTTTCGATTTTTTGAAAAATCTAGACCAGAAGGTCCCCTTAATGCTAAAGTGTGATTGCTATCGGTACTTTGTCTACTAAAAGAAGTGAAGAAATTTCGGTTGAATGTGTCTATTGTTTCTCAATTTACAGAAAGGGTCCGAAAAGGGTCCCTTTTTTCAAAAAGGGTCCAATTTCGATGATTTTCAAAAAGGCGGGTCCTGGGGTCCGTGCCATCAAAAAAGGGTCCATTTGACCCCAAAGGCTCCTAAAGGTAACCCTGGTCTGGACACCTGCCGCACCTGTATTTTGTCTTCCGGTCTTGATCCCTTGGACAGATTGCCCATCTTTTTTTTTTAGTAATATCAAAATTTGACTCAACTAATGGCCGTTTGTCCAAGAGAACCTGGAGATTGGCAGGTAAAATTGAAGTAAATCCCTGTTCCATTTGGCGTGTGTTGAAATCAGTTCAAGTTTTTTAAGGAAATGGCGTCTTTTTGGGAGCTGATTTGAAGCGATTTTCAGGAGTATAGGTACATACATAATATGAGTTTTTTTTTTTTTTTTGAAAGAGAAATTGCATCATGCACCGTCAGGGGGCTGAGGCCTAACAGTCCCCTGGTGTGTCGAACTGTAATCGATCAAAAACTCTCCATCTTCAGACGAAATCCCACCCCGGGACCGCTCTTCGCATTACCTCAGGGTGGTCGCCATTTTCTTTTGCCACTGTGGGCAGTTTCTTCTTATTTGGCCTTTTACGAGGGTATGTTTGCGTTTTCCTTTTTTTTTCATTTTTAGGGCTGTCTCAATAAACGAAGATATCTTGTTCCACGTGTCTAATGATGAGATCATTTTCCTGACAACATTTTCTGGGGAGAAATTGCCTTTCTCCGACACCAACTGGTTCCTCTCCGTTGTCCATCTGTTGCAGATGAAGAATGTGCGGTAGGCGTCATCATCTGCGGAGTCCCCGTATTGGCAAGCTGCATTCTCCGTTTTGCCCATCTTGTGGAGGTACTTTTTGAAGTACCCATGGCCAGTTAGAAATTTGGTGATGTAGTAGTTTATTTCTCCTTGTTTTCGTTCCGTCCATTCTGCGACGTCACTAATCAGCATCGCGGTCCATTTTCCTCTTGTTTCAGCAGTCCACCTGTTTTGCCATCCCTACCTCGTGATCTCTTTCCCGTCTGCGGTTTCCGTTTCCGTTCCCATTTCCATCTTCTTCTCGTGAACGTACTTTCTTTCCGCCGCTAGGAGATCTATTGGGGTCACTCCTGCGACTACAAGGGCGGCTGGTTCCGATACTGTGCGATAGGAGCTTGCAATTCTGAGGACTCCGAGTCTCTGTACTGCAGTGAACTGTTTCCTGTATATCTCCTGTTTTAGTGCATCAGCCCATATATCGCAGCCATACAGGAGAATCGCATGTGTGATCGAGATGAGGAGTCTTCGCTTGCTCTGCGTTGGGCAGTCAACATTTGCCATGAGTACACTTAGTGACCTGTTTCCCTTCGCAGCTCGCTCGGTTGCGGATTTAATCTGCCACCAGAATGAGAGTTTGCAGTCCAGAGTTATGCCAAGATACATATGAGTTGGCACCCACTATGTTGAAAATACCATGAAACATAGCCAACGGCCATCGTTTGGTCCGCCTTGATACACTTTACCCTTGACATAGTTGGTCTACCAAATCAACACCACATGCTTGACAACAAGGAAACAAGCTCGTCAGATAAAGCTATATTGCGATCTAAGGTCCTCATCCATATTGTGAAATCGTTTTTCCTTGAAACTAAGGCAGCGGGACGAATCAACAAATATTTTTTTTTTTTCACTATTTTTAATTATTTTCTTCAAACACTTATTAAACAACTAAAATTTAATTATAATTAATTTATCCACTTACCAATCAGAAATATTAAAAAAAAATACAAAATATTCACGAAAGTTTATTTTGCGCATCGTTTAAAAAATATTGAGTCAAATTGGACACTACATTCAGCAGCGCATGGTACCCTCCAGTTACACATTACTTACGTTGAATTCCTTTGTGTATAAGAAACTACTGTAATTCGCTTTATTAAATTATCTTATTAAAAGCACAAAAAGTGAAATCTTAATTCTTCTAAGCAACGAAACCTTTCACAGCAATTTTAATTCAGTCCCAACGTCTTTCCTCATGGCTCAGGCTTAGGTGTTAGCATAGCAAATTCACTTTTTCGCATGGAGCATCATTTCAATTCTTATTTCGTTCCCCAATCAGAAAAGCTACTGTCAAACAAACGTAAACAAATGTAACCCATCGTTGTATTCGAATTCGAAAAACCAAAATTGTGAAACTGCTTTCTATCGCGACCTTCGCAACATGACGAGGTGGCCGAGTGGTTAAGGCGTTGGACTGCTAATCCAATGTGCTCTGCACGCGTGGGTTCGAATCCCATCCTCGTCGGACTCTTTTTTTTTCAAATACATTTTTTTTCTTCCAGTTTTTAATCTATGCGATAAATTTGAATAAATATCTGATTAAAAGTTATAATCTGGTTGGCCTAAATCGTGCGATGCCTCTGTTCTGGTTCGGTTATGGAGTTGATGTGGTTATACGGTTATGTTATGCATATGCTTCTATTAATTTGGTACATATTCACACAAACTGTTAGGTCTCTGTTTTCTGGTTTCTAGGCAATCTAACTTTTATTTCGAATTTAATATTAATTTATAGATGAATTACTATGAAATATAAAACCGTACCAAAGTTTTGAATTAAAAGCATCTACGAATAGCTCTCTGTTTAGGGTTAACGAAACTGTGGACTTAGAATCATCGTTTTTGTTTGATTGGGTATACCTTCATATGTATAACGTTAAATTGTGATAAATGTTGTTACCTCTATCCTCAACGTATTTTCTTTCAAACTGCTATCAGCTTATCACTATTTCATAAGATATTGTATCTTAATATGCATAAGCATGGCAAAATAAAATAAATAAATAAAAGACAGGGAAGCAGGTGAAAATGAACTCCTCTCTCATAAAATCTGTTCTAAGGACGTTATAATCTGGGATATTCCAAATCCGATTTAGGCGGTTAAGTCCTGATTTCTATGTAGATTCATATCACTCACAAGTAAGTAGGTATTAAATAAAAATAAATTCATCAAATACGTTGTTGATTATTATCTATCTATTCTTATCTAGGTATTCGAAGCGCTTATTAAGTCGGACTTAGTTTAGTACTGCTGGCACAATCTTCAGAAATTCCACTGGCTATGATAAATTGAATCGCGGAGTATTGCAAATTGTGGAGTCTAATTGCAAAAAAAAATCCAAAATAATGGGTTTAAGCCTTAAAGGTACTAAAACACTGAAAAATGGTGGTAGTGGACGCTCATAAATTAGAACTCTCAGAAATTCGAATTAAAACCTGAGTTGTTAATGCAGTGAATGATCTAAAATTAGAACTTAAGATTGAGGTTTTAAAAGAGCTTGATAAAGGCGTTCAAGGGAATCATTTAGCTTTAGATTTCAATGTGAAAACATCTGCCATTAACTACATACATACATACATACATTTATAAAATGAAAGAGAAAAGCGATATTGGATGGTGTTTCCAACACCTACCAAGAAGCAAAAACTAAAGGCTGAAACATAATGCGCCTAGGGAAACATAAGCTTATGTCAAAATTAAACGAAATGTTGCCTTATGTTTCCCAAAGTACACGTCGCACACAGGCGGATTTTCCAAAAAAACATGGCCAAAATTATTTTTTTGTTTTTGATAGTTAATTATTGTTTAAGTTTATCAGAAAACAAGTAAAAAATATATTTTTAGTAAATTAACAAGTAATTTTGTAAAATTTTATTATATTAGAAAAATTACAAAAAAATCCAAAGAAAATAATAAAATTGTATGAAAAATAAGAAAAAATAAAGAGAAAAAAATTTAATTTGATTTAAATATATTATAAATGAAAAAAAAAATGTCTCATCGCTTATAATGTATTTTTTTTATACAAACTTAACTTAACGATATCTTGCAACATCGCAAGCTTCCGCAACTGTTTATGGTAATTCCTGAATAAGCAAGTATTAAGGTAAATTTTAAGCTATTTTATATAACCGGAAAAGGCGAGAAAACTAAACTTTTTCTTTATGAAACAAGAAAGTAAAATTATTTTTTTGGTCTCAAAAATCCTTTTTTTTTGACAGCTTTTAAATCTACCCCAAATTACTTAAAATTACATTACAATTATTCTACTTACCACTATCAATAAATTTCAGTCTTATATATTTTATAAGTTCACACAGGAAATTTAAAAAAAAAAACAAAGCAAATATACCCAGTTATCAAACACCCAATATGGTACTGCACATGCTTCACAAAAGCTTCCACTTTAGCAGCATCAACCGACGCAATGGTTGCAGTGAATTAAGCAGAATCAATCAGATAATATGCTTAAGTAATATATTAACAAGTATGCATGAAAAAAAGCAACAAATTGCATTTTTATTTTTTATAGTTATGGCCATGTTTTTTTTGGAAAATCCGCCTGTGTGCGTCGCAGGCGCAGCCATAATAGATTTTGCGTGCATGGCTGTCTGTCAACATTTTCTCTCTCAAACTCTTGTTCTTTGTTACTGCCAGTGTTGTCAGCTTTGAGAAAACCATATTTTAATAAATATTTATTTTAAAACAATATCTTTTAGTAAAATAAATGGCATAATATATATTATAGGGTTATAATGCATACGAAGCCATATATGGCTTTTCGCAATTATGACTTATTTTCTTTACTATATGACATTCGAAATGATCAAAACACAAAACGATTACTTCGCATGTATTATTAACAACATAAAACGGTACTTTTCATATTTGTGAGATAACGTCTGTCGGCGTTTTTCGCGTTGCACTTCAGTCCATCGCGCATTGAAAAAAAAAGTGACAAAAAAATTGAATTCTGTGTGCAAATAATTGTGTTTAATCGGTAAGAACAATCAGTTTAAAAATAAATTTTGATGGGAATACTTAACTTACTATATTGTTAATGTACCTGCATTGTAAAAGAACCACTCCTTTGATTAGTTTAATAACTAGAGCCATATAAAAAAATTGCTCATTTTATATATATTATATTTTTTTCAATTTTTTTTTAATAAATTTTATTAAAAAATAACCAAAAAAAGCCATTCCAACCGTTTTTCATCTTTTTCTCCCACGCAAATTAATTCATGCATTAAAGGGTTAAGTAAAATGTTGGTAAAGGTGCAAACAAACAAAGTAAAGTAAAAAAACAAAACAAAAAAGTCGAACCAGTTAGGTATAATTCTTGTTACATGTGTATAATGATTATTTTCTCACGGAAGTTATATGAAATGAAAAGTTCTAATTAAGATTTGCAGATCTACAGATTTTCGAATGGTTGCTAGCGCACTAAAAAAAATACGGATAAATTCGTTGATTTTGAAAGACAGATTTGATAACGCAAACAGTATTGAAACTTAGTTCTCTTTTTGGAAAAAATTCCAGTTTTCTGCACAAAGTATGTTGGAAATTCTAATGACTTGAAAAGTCATTCACAAGGAATTTTCCAAAACCAAGTACCTACCTACATATGTAATATAATTGATACATTATGTATATGCATTATGTAGTTCATGTTCTTTAATTTGTTTAAAAAAAAACAAAGCTTTTATGCAAAAACCCAGGTACACATTCAGGAATCCAATAATCCAAACAATGCGCGAAATTCCACGACCTGACAACACTGGATTTTTGGTTGCAAGCATACGACTTTTCTTTCCTCATCCCTTTGAAATGAAATGCATCTCTATTTTCACAAAGGCAGCTATTTTGCCGCACACATTAAATCAAAATATGAACAAATTCGTATTCTACTTATGTATTTCATTTGATTTTTTTTTTAAATACAATATTAAAGGCAAAAGCTGATTATATGATAACCTAAAATTAATTATTAACTAATAAAATAAATGAAAAGATGTGAAAATAAAATGTTTGGATTTTGTTTCGCTCTTTGTTTTACTTTTTAAGTGAATTAATAAAACGTCCAGAAATTAGCACATTTCAAAAATTAGAATTACCCGACGAACAGTATGGTTCTTATTTTTGAGCGACCACTGTATCTACAATAGAGAAACTATCGAGGCAGTCAGGGGGAACTCTCGTATCTTGTATCTAAGGATTAAAAACATCTAATCATGGAAAAGCATCAGAACAATTAGAAGGATATTAAGCGGTATCAGAATCCATTGTGGTTCATTACAGCACAAGTTTGGGGAACTTAGGTATTTTGTAATAGCATGTAATCATTACTTTTATAAAAGTAATGCCCAGTTTCACCAACCACACTTAAATATTTAACAGGCTGTTTAGTTTTAAAATTACATTTTTCCGTTTCACCAACCACTTTTAATTTTAAAATCGCGTTAAATAGCCCCTTAAACTAACAGGCCGATTACGCCCATTTAAAATTTAAAAGCGTGATTTCACCCTAAAAAAATAAATTGTTTCACAGTTGTGACATTTTCTTCATTAAGGAAGTGAATATGCTATCAGTAAAATGTCACCCTTTATTCGTTTAAGCATTTTATCCTCTTTATTATCCATTTTTAAGCATCTAATATTATTTATTATTATGTAATTTGTTTTTCATTATTTTTTTCTTTAGCACAGAACACAACCTTTAGCCGATGACACAAACCTTAGCATCTTCACAACTTACCTCATTGATTTGCTGACTTTTTCTATTTTATTTATTATATATAGTTGATGTTATATCTATTTCACTCTTTCCCCATGAGAATTTGAAGTACACTAAAATCAATTTTTTTACCAAATACGCTAGTTAAAAATTCAATAAATGGGGTTGGTGAAGCAGAATTTAATTTAATGGGTAGATATATTTTAACGGCCTGTTAGCTAAAATCACTTTTTGTAAATGTTGTTGAAACCGGGCATTAATCTTTAAATAAAACAAATTATCTTTAATATAAATATAATATTAAATAGTAATGCTGAAAACTATTAGTAGCTGGCAGTACCTACTTTCTCTCTGCTCCGCGTAGCCAGAAATAAAGGGAATTTTACTTATAGGTGTGTTTGGTAACCTGTTCATTTACGTAAATTTACATACAACTGTCAAAAATCAAGAGGAGAGAGAGCCAAATGACAGTGTCAAGAAATTTCCCCTCTTGCAAAATCGTTCTAGATATTTTTCATGGAGTCACCGAGGCACATCCTTCAAACAGCAATCTGACAATTCGATAAATGTCAATCACTTCTTGTTAACAAAATAAAAGAAAATTAGTTTTTCGTGAAAATATTCAATAGTTAAAAAAGAAGAAGAGAGGATTTTCCCCCACTTTTACTATTTGACAGATGTGCCATTTGTGTTAGTAAAAGTTAACAAACACACCTTATATGTAACTTGATTTTCGTCCACAGCCAACACTGCCAGGTATACATACTTATATTTGATACTTTATGTAACGTTAAATTTTTCCTTGGAATATTTTCTTATACAAGAACTAAGTATATTTGTGCGCAATAAATTTAAAAATCTTCATATATCATATTCATCTATGACATTGTATTCGAAGCGATTATGCTACTCTCTCTCTCTCTGGAAGCGATGACAATACTTTTTCTAGCTTCATATGTTAATATAAGGAGGTGGCTGCAGCGCCGGCTTTAGGGCGGCCGGCCGGCCGGGGCGCCGGACTATACGGAGGGCTCCGTGCGTCAGCTTAACTTAACTACTTAATTTAAATACCTATCTCTATCGACATAAAGAGAAACTAAATTCAGCGTATTAACTTTTATGAACTTATCTTGTATAGGAGTGAGTATGAGTATTCGGCATTTATCTAACACGACCTGTCATT
The DNA here is from genome assembly GCA_949775065.1 of Brachyopa scutellaris. NCBI lineage: Eukaryota > Metazoa > Arthropoda > Insecta > Diptera > Syrphidae > Brachyopa > Brachyopa scutellaris. The sequence goes on along the minus strand of OX459114.1, from coordinate 88,373,375 downwards.
TTGTTGCTTATCTTGTGGTATCCATCACTAAGAGAAATAGTAGCTCGTAGTACACGTCACACGAAGCGGGCACACTGGCAGGACAGTTAAAAGATTTTAGATTTGTTGTTTCTCTGATAATATGGTACGATGTTTTGTTTCAAATCAACGTCACCCCTATTTTATTAATTTAACAATAAAAGAAAAAAAACTATTCGACGAGGATGGGATTCGAACCCACGCGTGCAGAGCACATTGGATTAGCAGTCCAACGCCTTAACCACTCGGCCACCTCGTCATGTTAAAATCAGTTAGACAAAAATTCGTTTTCCCAATTTGAAGCTTCGATTTAGGTTCGAGGGCTAACGGCCGCAAACAACGCGCGGTGTCAAATCGTTTGATGTTGACCACTCAACCCACATAGACCGTGAGAATTCATATCACACCTGCTGCTTTGGGGGGCGGCATTCATTGTAACGAAACCACATTAAAGCGCAAGTTACATTTTCCCACCTTAATTGTTTTAAGTATCATTAATCATTCGCATTCACTTTCAACGCCAACACAGCACGTGGCCTATAATTAGAAAATGCCCCAAGATAACAATTGAAGTGGAAATGGAAATCAATCAAATCAAACTATCATAGTAGCTACATATATGTATGTACGTGTATCTGTATGTAGATAAGGAAATGCAAAATAGGAAGCACAGCATTTACATTTATGGCAGTTACTACACACATATGTTATTTCCAGTTCTAAAAACGGAATCATGGGTCGCATCGCAATGTGAGTTTATTTGAAACATAAATTTAGATGTTATCATTTTGGGTTTCACTCAAAAGTCTTGATTTCGGCGGAAAATTACTTAAACCAGACATTTGCTGCTTCTGAACTTACAAATAAGTTGGAAGCTGGCATTTATTTAATTTTACCAATTTTTGGCTAAGTGCCCGAAAAGCATGGGATCCAAATTAATTGTAACAAAAGAACACAAGTGAGGTTAAGCTATGTTCAGACGATTGCCAGATCTGACAATATTTTCAGATCCGTTAATGAAAAATTTGTCCCAAATGTCTTTCAGCCGAGTGAAGTGACAATTCTAGTCATTGTCAGACTATTGCCATATATCTACCAATCGTGTGAAGATCTCTTTGTGACATTGTCAGGCCATTTATTTTTGGGGCAATTCATTGGTTCCTTTTATGAAGATAGTCCCCCCTATCTTCAAAACCCTCGGAGCTACAGGGTGTTTACAAAAGTTCTTTCAGAGAAGTAGGTACCAAGAATTATTCAATTATATTTTATGGCGTATTAAGCCCAGAGCACTCAAAATGGTGCAAAAGTGTTTATCACAGTTACCCACGTCTTTTACAATAAGTTCTTTAATTTTTGAGTTATTGGTCTTCAAACACGATTATTTTTTTAAAGCAATTTTTATGAAAATCGTATTTATCTCGGGAAGTGTGCTCATAATTTTTATTTTTTTTTTATTTTGGTGCACCTGGGGGCTGGGGTGAGGCATACATATTTCCATGTACATATGTACAAATGTGTTTTAGCACGAAGAAACATTTTTTTATCAAATGCTATGAGTCTGACAATATCTGGCAAGGAATTTGTAGATATTTTGTAAGCAGTTATATACAAACCGTCTGAACTGACAATTTTTCTTTTCACAATATTGTCAATGAAAACATTGTCAGAGCATTGTCAGGCCAACCAACCGAAATTGTCAGAAATTGGGACAAAACCTGACAACCGTGTGAGCTGGTAGTTAAACGTTGTAAGGTAGTTTGTCAGTGTCAGCTCAGTAGGCCTGGCAATATTGTCAAATCTGGCAATCGTCTGGGCATAGTTTTAGCACCAATTTAGTGCAATGTGTTAAAATCGTTCTCGTTAAAGCGGCAAGTGGCTTCTTATAGCCCCCCGCCACTGCTGGGATGGAGATGGACCCATTGTTAAAATCAATATAAAATGGATCCATTTCAATTATTAAGATACATTTTTTAAAAAAATAAAGTGAAGCCTAAAGCTATGTGCCAGATCTGACAATATTGTCAGGGAATCACTCGCTCAACATGGGAGTTGTATTATAACTTCAGACACACGTAATCAACGGACGCCTGATATCATCTTTTGCAGCATCTGTGATGTGTTGATTTGGTAAAGGATCGCCGAAGGGTGCGGTAAGACGCTTTTATGCTTAAAAACCCAGAGATGACGTTAAGAAGAGCCATTAAAAGGAAAACCAACTCCTACACCCGACGGCAAGACTCATTTCGCTCCAGAGTAACTTTTGCAAGGGATGATCGATGTTTGCTGCTTGAAAGCCCTCGGAATTGTCACGAAAGAGCGGGTGAGCCATCTCACAGACTTCAAACCGATAAAGGGATAGCTGTGAATGCTCAGACGGTGAGGCAGCAATTAGTGGAAAGTATAGCCTAAGAGTACGAAGACCTGCTTGTATACCGAGACTCACGGTACAGCATAAGCGACGTCGAATGGTATTTGCTTATCTTCACTAGGATTGGACAAAGGTCAACTGGTGTAGAGTCCTTTTCACTGATAACCAGATGGACGAAGGAGAGTGTGGAGACGATTAGTTGAGAGATACTTTTCGGCAACAGTTGCCAGCGGGGTCGTTTCTGTGGTGGCTCCTTCATGCAAGGAAAAGCGAGTCGTGGAATGATCGGTGAACTCTACCTATGACATCAACAATATCCTGGACGAATATATGGTTACATTTCTACCGTTTATTGGGGAAAACTTCTTGCCGATGCAGAACAATGCTAGACCACACTTCGTCGCCAAGTGCGTTACCGAGTACTTGCAAGACGTGAAAATCGACGTGATGGTTTGGCATGCGATGAGCCCGGATATGCATCCCATTGAACATGCGACTGGCACCTCCAGAGACACTCAGCGACCTGGTATGTGCTCTGATCGACCAATGGGACAATTTGGATGACACGATCTTATCCAAGATGCTTCGAGAGGCAATATCCGCACCGCATTCATAGACTCTGAACAAAAAATTCCGAAACGGTGATAAGAAACCAACGTTTTTCTCACAATCAATATTGAGAGATTTGTCTGTAAAATTTTAAACGCAACTTTAAACGACTTTCTAGCTTCTTCCTAAGTCACCGCATTTGTTAGATCTCTTACCAATATAGGTAGTTGACAAGCAAATGGCTACCTGAGTCCAACGATATCTGTAGAAGCTGCCGAGATGAGGAAGAAAGCGAATCGATCCAACATCTACTCTGCTACTGCCCCACCCTCCAAGAATGACGCCTCCTTACTTTAGGTCATAGATTTAAAGATATCGGACCTTCTTAGATTTACCAAGAGCACAAACTGGTTTATGAGTTGCTAAGAAGAGGATTTACTGTCAAAGTATGTGGGCATTTACAATGGTCCATCGGGTTTCCGAGTGGAAATGATTGCTCGAACAATAACACACCCTTCCTAACCTCACTTAACCTTGATCTTTAAAACAAAGGTTTTGATCTTTAACACAAAGGTTTGGTTTTCCTTCTCGTTTAAAAAATTGAGCGCTGGTTTCCGAAGACTTTGGTTGTCTTTTTTCACTCCAATACCACAGCTCCTAAAAAATTCCAATACGAATATCGTGCGGGCAACTGGGCTTCCATAAGCCCAGAGGTAAGTCTGAATCAAGTTAATACGCCTATAGCCCTAAAACTCTGTTCAATGATGGAATCCGTATCTTTTTTTTTTCTTGAAGTGCAGCTCTAGCTCTTTTCATAAGTGAATTAGAATGGAACATAATCAAAATGACCAATTAAACAAATGGCACGCTAGACGCGTGAGATGTGAAAATCAGCGACAGACAGATACATAAATGGAGGAAAATTGTAACTGATAGCAAGACCAAGACAGTTTCCCCAAAACGATAGACATCAAAGCATCCAAATCGCGTGCCAAGTGGTATTCAGTTTATAATGCCAGAGCGACTCTACCGCTCTCATCAGACGTTACTAATTGCCACCAGTAGCCACCGCAATCGGGAATATATACTTTCTCGCCAGGAGACGTCTCTCACACGCGGCTTGTGTTTTCTTTACGTGATGAGGATGACATTACGATTACCCCATCATCAAATAACAAAAAAGAAAAAAAAAAAAACTACCTTACCCCAATAAAAGTCATCCTCATCCTGGTGAAAGCAATTAGCCCGGTTCGTTGTGCAAACAAACAAACCTTAAAGAAGAAGACGCCTCAAACTTCATGCGCGGAATAAAACAATCTGCGCAATTTGATGCAATAAATTCAGCTAACTATCGAGTGCATTAGCGAGCGCTTTTATTGCTCCCATTAGTAAACGCTATCATTTGGAACGCAGATAACTATTATTATTTTTTTTTTTTTTTTTGTATTCGTTAATTATGTGCGCACCGGATTATGATACAGTTTTATACGAGAGTACGAGAATCTGCGAATGGGAAACGGTTTTACTCTTCCGATTTCGTTAACTTGAAAGTTATTTTTATTACGCTACGACTCGTAAAATACTCGTAGACAGACTAATTACGATTAACGAGTATTAGATTGTTTATAGCGATCATGGTCGAGAGGACATGCTGGTTTGCTGGTGTGTCTACGGAAGTACCACGCTGGGATGTGATACAATCTAATCTGGTGTTACAATCTTGTAACAATTGGCGACGCCAAATATTAAAGGTTATTAAATAGTTTGTAGGGCCGTAGGAGATATATAGCCAAAAATAAGAGCAAACAACGGCTATGTCGACAGTAATAGATTCACAGCTTATACTTAAGATCTAATCTTAATAATAATTAAACCTCTAATCTGCAGGGCCGGGTGCATTAATACCAGCCGTGTTACAAAAGACAGTTACAACAGTTACCCCATGGCTCCAATCTATATATATGTATGTTTATCGGCAGCTTAGCGAGGAGGTACATTCCAAATAGTTGGAAAGAAGTACATGAGATATTTATCCTTAAAGCACGGAAATCGAGCCATTCCACTGCAAAAGATTACATACCGATAAGTCTCTCCTCATTTCTTCTGAAGACGCTCGAGAGATTACTCGATCTGGAAGGAAACATGCCCCTCTGTGACGCACAACACGCATACTCCAAGGGTAAGTCTGTGAAAATAGCGATCTATGAGGTTGCAGTTACAATCGAGAAATCCATCCAACTCAAGGAATTCACGTTGACGGGTTTCTTGGATATAGAAGGAGCCTTCAACAATCTGAACACGGAAACCATCATATCCTCTCAAGAGAGCATAGCTCCAAAAACTTCGTTTAAAACTGGTTAAAGACAATGCTTAATAGCAGAACATCTACTCCTACTTAGGGAAGAACTGAGTCAGGAGAACCTTCGGGCACCACAAGGCGGGGTCTTATTCCCCCTTTTATGGAACATGTCACTTAACAAAATCCTTAAGTCCCTCACAAATAAAGGTATCGGTATGGGTGCTTGATACTGCTTTAATACTAAATTATGTTTTTTTTTTAGCTGTTCTTATCTACTTTTTGCCTGTATATTCGTTTTTGCTCCGCAAACATTTTTTTTTTAATTTTTAGGGACACGCTATAGCCTTCCCGGTATTAATTTTTTTAAGATTTGGTCGTCAGATTCTTAATTTGATCGTACTGAGAAATTGCTGGAATACGTTTTAAGCATAATGGAGTTACCAGAATCAAAAAACAATTTAGTGAAGCAATTAAAACGAGCCATATGTTTAAAATCAGTAAATTTTTTTCTATACCTACTCCTTTACAATTTCATAAAAAATTTAATTGCTTACAAAACAAATTTTTTTTATGGTTTTATCTATTTTTGACCGAAAATAATGATTTAAAACGAGGTTTGAATTTTTCACTTCAAAATGTATGGAGCCGGTCCACTGTGCGATGTAGTCATTCTGGTAACAGGAAAATTCCTTTCCACAGCTAGCGATATAATAGAATCGGTGCTAACAGAATTATCAAAGCGAACTGACGCCAAGGCCAACGGCCTGTCTATTAGCATCAACAAGACAGAGCTTATTCTGTTCACAAGACGATACGAAATCCCACCTTGAAACCCACCAAGACTTAAAGGCACGCGCCTTAGTATCTCAATTTCTCTGGGTGAAAATGTATTTACTGCAAACGACCCTCGTAACCTAACCTAACCTTAACCTTTAAAGGGTCATCAAAGTTCTTCAATCAAGAGACAGCGGCTCGTTATCTATGGTCAAACTCGGCATAATGAGTCGAACCGGGAAGAAACGCTTTCGATGTCATAAAATTATATACGAGTATAAACTGTCAGACCCCCCTTTGAAGGTCTTATCCTACAAACAATATCACTCAACATCGCTTCCTAACTCAAATGAGCACACGAAAGACGACAGATTAGTTTATTTACAAAATGATAGCTCCTCCTATTCTTACTTCATTTTCACTCTCACGATCCGTATAATTACTCCTGGCCCCTAACAACCTTGCAAGGTCGTTCGAACTGTATTCGCTTTTCCTGGTGCCCATGGACACTTTCCATTCGCCGCTTGATTATCAGGCGAATGAACCTCTGTTGCATTTTAATCTATCTAACAATCTGATCAGATGCATCCGACGGCAGCTGAGTTGCCTGTTTCAGTCAACGCCATTCACATGCCCCATGCAACATTGAATACTTAACGTTTATGTTGCATGGTAAGAAAACGTTAGGCCCCTATACTCCTATACGGGGCTATATTTTTTGTTGTATTTAAAAATGCGTTAACATGACACTGTCGTCGAAGAGTTTGTACCAAGAACCATCGCCTAATGCCCAACAGACATGGGCAATACTCACATAATAAAAATGCAAAACAATGGTAATTAAAGCAAACATCTAAAGCTCACTTATCTACTAGATGCAGCTACGAATATGGATTTCTTCGCATCTCCAGAGAGAAGCAAAAGCGATGTTGCGTGGATAGTTTGATGTGGCGATAATTACACAGCAGCGGTTTGTAATGGAAATTGAATTCGATGCTCGTACGTTATGGGGATTTTCTGCTTAAGTTGGCTTGAAATTTACATGAGAATTAGATAATCCATCGGAGCCTTAAATGTTTGTTTACTCAAACCGCTTCGAGTACTTAATCTGCAAAACAAACAAAGCAAATACTCGCGCTGTTCGATGAAAGGAGAATTCGTGTGCAGAAATGATTTAGTACGTGTAAACATGAACAAAATTTACTTGAAATAAGAGTAAAAAGGGGTAAATACTAAGACCGTCACTCCCAAAAAGATGGGGGTACACCACCTATCACTGGCGAATTTACACTCAACCATCAGGTCTCAGGTGGACCAGTCTAACTGTGTCATATCCAGAAAGATATGACATATCATTCTCTTCGCGAGGTAATATCTCTTCATGCACCAGCCATTAGGCAGGTGTGGAGAAAATGCTCCCTTTGGTAACACAGTAATGTGACAATAAAAACACACCCAAAAATTTGCAACTTATGGGACAAAGTGTTCATATCGTGTGAACACCAATCATACGTAGGGTTACCAGACGATCCCCTTTTTCATACTAAAACGCTGTTTGTCCCCCTATACAAACCTCTGTCCCCCTTATTAAGTAAAATTAAAAAAGAGAAAACATTCAATTTAAAACTGTTAAAATATTTTCATTAAATAGTTTTAAAAAGATTCTCTGTAAATATATCCATTTGAAGTTCAAAACCCTTTCAAAGCTGAACCCATCGACTCAATGAAGTACATATCACTTCACGCGCAAAAGTTCTCCTTCATCTGTCAGTTTATGATTTGTGCTGCTATCTGTCCTTTGTCAGTTTTTGTTTACAAATTATTTACAAATTATTTTCGTTTGCGTTTAATAAAATGTCTGAAAAAGCGAATAAAAAACAGAAAGTGCGCATATAATCAGTGCTGAGAAAGGTGTTTCGAGTGGTTAACAAAAAGCAAAGAAGGTCCTGAATATGAGACATGTTTAATTTGCTTTAACTTTTTTAATTCACTTTTTTTACGCTGGTGTTATATTTTTCAAAAACGTCTCGCGATGTCCCCCTTTTCGTCATTTTCAATCTGGTAACCCTAATCATACGTCGTATGAACATATGAGCATATGAAGCGAATATGAACACATATAAATACACAAGCGTATGATCACAAACATCCACATGAGCATGGAATCTGGGAATCGATTTTACACCCACTTCCAGATATCCGATTATGCTGAAATTTTGCGTATCCGGTGACAACTCAATATAGTATATTTCATGATCTTGTAAATCTAATATTGCGGACGCCCAAAGATGAAGGATTACCATTATCTTCACGACCTCCTAAATATGGGTATCAAATGAAAGGATTTGACAAGTAGAATACGATTAGCCAAGTGAAGTCATTCTAATTTCAATACGGTGGGTGCCCCAAGATGGCGAATTACCTTTTTCTTCACAACCACCATGGCATGGGTATCAAATGAAAGGGCGAGTAGAATCTCAAACATATTGAGTAAACTTTCTCATATCCAACCCACCCAAGCTAATATACATATAGACGTGTGTAAATTTGTAAAAAATTCAGATACTAAAAAGTAGAAAATAAATGCAAAGATAAAAAATATTTTTTTAAAAACAAGCTTTAATGAACTAAAAAGTAAAAAAATAATTTTTTTCCGAGTCACCAATGTGTGACTATAAATTAAAACTTGTTGCACTCAGGCTCGAAGTAAAGTTCTAGCATATATCATCGTATAGCGTATCGTACCTATAGCACTTAGTTCAGTTCAGAGTCACGTACTTTACATACACATAGTCGTATTTAAATAAATTGGTAAATTTTATTTTCAGGACCAGAGTTCGATCGACAGTCAATTGGCAAATAATACCCACGCTGCTGACAACTCGTAGTTAGTGGTTCCTGGGTAAACGTGTGTGTATACCTCATTTTAAACCACTAAAATCTATAAACATCTTTAGGAACTTCGTAATGTAACATATATGTATGCTGTGCATATGCAAACGCAGGTGTATATCTATGTATGTACCTTCAATTACTATTAGCGGTCTTTTATACATTTCGTACGACTGGTATTCCAGATTGGTACGCAATTACGTTGAGCGACAGAATAATTAAAGCAATATGAAGGGTATCCGCCGGTGTGCTAGCAAAGGTTAAATGCATTTCACTTCCATGCAACTGTAAGAGAATTAGCCGTTGGAAATGCAAATGTCAATTAAGGATTTTGTTTGAAAATTTTTATTTCGCTTTACTACAGGAAGCTGAAGCCACGGAATTTTATGGTAAAACTCATGCACAGCGTATCTTAATTTTTTTTCTTGAACAAAATGCTGCAATCTGCATTCAAAAGTTGTTGAACTCTTTCTGTTGAGTACTTATGTAGTGGAATGCTTCACTTTCTAACGCTGTAAGGTTTGTCAAACTGTTGTATTGATCTTTCAAATGAACAGTGCTGGTCAGTAGATGGCGTAGTAACATGAGGTGTAAGAGTGAAAATCACTTGAAATGAAAGAATACACGATATAAAAGGAGCCTTCAGTAACGTTAAAACAAGCACCATTAGAAGAGCGCTGGAAGACCAAAAAGTGTCCAACTTCGTTATAGATTGGGTTGATAAAGTGCTTAACATCAGAATCATCCACTCGGAAAACGGAACCGGCCAATTAATGTAAACTGAGGTAAAACTCAGGGAGGACTCAGGACGAAAAATATTTAGGAATTATTTAAGACTCCAAGCTGCAATTGTATTGAGTGTTGTGAGTTGAGAAGTGATCTCTTTCGAGTTAAAAATACCAGCGCGCTGTTGGATTTAATTATGCAATCGACGACTTCCTGGATTTTCTTTTTAAGATTTCGTTTTCGTTGCGGTCCCGCTTTTGTTGGTCCGCAAAGGACACACGTACTCGTATAACCTGCCGCTCGTCGTGTAAGTTTATCAGTGAAATTAAATTCCAAGAATTATTCAACAGTTACTGTAAGCAGGGAATGTACCAGTTTCCTGAGGGCATTCATCTGAAAAGTGCATCCGAAGCGAGAGCATTTAAAAAAACAACTTGCAACTTCACATTATTAGCGAAACTTATTAACATTGATCCTTTCTTGAGAGCATCTTCTGTTCAAATGCAAAACTCTTAACTCAACTCCGTCTTCGTGGTCGGTGCAAAGTGCTAATTGATTGTGCCGGGTGCTGGAGAGAATGTCCTAATTAAACTTGTTTGCTTGACTGACTTTTATGTGGTATACTAGGCACTATTCGGCACACCATCTTCGGAAGTGTTAACTCAAGTTGGTTTATGGGCTTAACACTTTAATCGTTTGTTTGTTAAGAACCAGATACGTCTTGGACTTGATGCGTGTATTTCCTAATGAAGGGCAGATTATCGCCATGTGTGCATCTTGCAATCGTGTTCTGATACCGGTTTCGATGGCAGTTCAAAGTTTCGCAATTAACTGGCAACTGGATAAAGCTGGCATTTTATAGCTCTGTTTTCATATTTATCGCATTTCTTTGTTAAAGGATGTCCGTACTCCTTCTCAACGAATGTTCATGTAAAAATTAAACAATTTTTTGATGGGAATCATTCTCAGTGATACAAAACTACATTTGGTAGAAACAACAGCAACAACAAAAGGTTTGTTATCTCAGGTAATTTTTTTTATGTACCGCATCCTCACTGTGGTCCTTATACGGGGCACTGTAATCTTAATGGACATCTCAGGAAGCTGGGTCTATCAGATGAAGACTCATGCAGATTTTGGAATGAATCCAGTGAAACTTGGGAGCACATACGGGAAGAATGTGGGGCATTAACCTAGAAAACGTTCAAGTGCGTGGCTAGATACCATATTACAGCAGAGAATCTGCTACTCATAGCACCGAATCACCTTCTGCAATTTATCAGGAAAAATGTTCTGGATGCTATGACCTATGCAATTCTCACCTGGGCTAGGGGTAAGCAAAGCTCTCTCTAACCAGTTCCCACAGGAATGATGACGAGGGGGATGTTCCTTCGCCTATGACTTGTAGGGGGTATAAAAGACCTTAAGGTCGCGGAAAGCTCAGACAGGTGATAGTTAATCTGACAGCTGACACTACCCGTAATGATCGTAATGTCACCGTCAATGCTGCACGGTACAGAGCCATGACATGAAAAAGTACGCAGAGAGAGAGAAATATTTGCTCTCATTTGTTGCCATAGTAAATGGCAATTACGAAATGGTCGAACTTTCTCCATTTTCTTTCCTTTCCTCCATTTTGTCCTATCGATTTTTACTTACATGTCTTACCACCTATACCTGTTTGACTTAGAAAGCCTTTTTTTCCTTAATTTATGGGTTTTTCCGTTTTCTTTTCAATTGGTTATGAAAATTGATATAAAAATAAATAAATAAATTTATTAATGTGTATGTAGAAAAAAAAACACATGACCTTTTTTTTAAATGTTCATATTCATATTTTCGAGCGACATTCCCGTCGGCAAAATATTCTTTCTTTTCTACTACGTCATAACTGAGAAGTTAACCCTTTACATGTTATAGTCATTACCACGTTCACCGAAGAAATAATAATCCATACCTACTTCACGCATTCTTTCTATACTTAGTTTTCAAACTTAGCAACAGAAACTTCTTGTATTTTCAATAAATTTCACCTCGAATTTCAAGTAGGCGTGGACGATCGTCTATTTTTTTGTGTACCGTAAAACTGCCTAACTTTGACCAGGGATGATTACTTTGACCAAAATCAGAAAATTTTTATTTTTAATACCTAGTCAACTATAATTGGGTTCAAATGTCTAATCAGAGATGTATTCCTCTAAGATGTTACAACTAATGTTTTGTTTACTGGTGTATAAATAAGTATACTGAGATCCTGATTATAAATATATTAGATCTGTAATTTTTTGTTATTTATTATTGGTAATAAAATATGCTAAACCTTGAAAGAAACAATTTTCAGTATGCTGTATATTGCACTGGTCAAAGTTAAAACTGCACTGGTCAAAGTCAAAAATTTCATAGTAAAACTTTGACCAGGATGTGTCTTAGCAATTAAAACTCCCCCACTGGTACAAACAGGTAATTAAAGTCTTAGTTTTCTTCAGAATTCAGCGCCCGAAAATATAAGCCTAAAATCCGAAAGATCTTGCTACACACAAAGACACTGCAAAGGTTTTTCGTAAAAAACTGGTCAAAGTATAGCTATTTGACGGTACAGAAGAAAGGATCACTAGAAAAGAATAAATCCGCCGTGATTTGGAACAGTCTATAGATAAAATGGTGGGCACCGTAGCGCAAGTGGTTAGTGCTACTGAACTAAAGTTTTTCACGGTGCCCACCTCTTTCGAATGTCTGACAAGCATCAAAGAGTATCATTTGTCACGATTGAGCTTCTCAACTCGCCGTTCGGAGTCGGCAAAAAACCGTAGGTCCCTTCCATTTGTGCAAAAATATAACACGCACACACAAATGGTTGCGAGAAGCAGGCCCAGGTTCACCTCGAGCTGTAGCGCCAAACTAAATAAGTAAGTAAGTATACATAAAATGGTGAATGTACGTAAGGACTAACAAAAGTTCGTTGGGTGTGGCATATTATACAAATATAATCTGAAGGCATGATATATCATTTTAAAAAACAAAAATAAGCAAAATAGCTCCCAGCCCGATGTACCCCCCAGCCAACTAGGTCAGGTTATTTTTGTAAAAAATAATTTGATTTATTGATTTCCTATCCTCACTACTTATGATCACGCAAAGTAGTCGAAGTCCTCGACATACTTGGTCCACAGATTAATGATGTGGTGTCTAATAGTTTGTTTAAATATTTTTCTCATGAGTTTTTCGTTCAAAGACCACTTAATTCTGAATCCATTCTTTGACGTATTTAGAATAAGTGCTAATTCTTCCCATATCCATTTAATTAATGTTAATTGGGTCACTCCAAAGTTTAAAACAAACATGTGTATTTTCAAGCTAATATTTGCAAATTATTAAAAGATTCGAATCTTTATTTCAAGTTTATTCAAAGTTAATTTAACTTGTTTATTCTTGTCGAATCGAATCGAAGTGAAACGGAAAGCAGAGGCATAGCAAAACTGCTGAGGTTACTAACCTGTTCATGATTATTATATCAACTAACCGCAGGCTAGTGGAAAACCGTTAAATGATTTTCCTATCCATCTGCAACTCTGAAAAGTGTAAGTAACAACGACCGCAAACAATGGACGATCATTAATAGCCGACGCGACGTCTGATTTGAAGGATGAACTGAGATTGGCGCCTGTCAGTGTTTCTCGACGCAGACTGCTACCGGGATGAATGTATCCCGAGGGATATTGAATAACAAATTTATAACCAAACCACATAACAGAATTGAAACGTTATATGTTGAGTCGTTAACAGAGTTGCTTCCCATTCCCATGAGCGCAACCGTAAACTGTTAGGAATGGAAATTACAAATTCTTAGTGCGGTTATTAAAATCAGATCTCATAATATTTTCTGAGATATTAGAATATACGCAAGTATCCTTGATTAGCGCACATGTCCTATGGGCTCAAGCACCTGCAATGATGATATGTGGGAATAGAATTATTTAAGAATTTGTGGCTTGAACAGTGAACGGTCGTTCACATATTTAATACGGCAGACATTTATTTCTTTTGCGAAAAATTGATAAACTATTTTCTTTTGTTTAACCTTTAGGGTTAATATCGCATCTGCTGTGGATGTGGACATTTAAAAGAAGTAGTGGGGCAAAAAGAAGTGAGCTTACATCATAAGGAATATGTCTTAGTGTTATTCCTCGATGTCGAAGGGGCCTTCAATAATGTCACAGGTAGCGCAATCAAACGCGATCTAGCTAAGATGGAAGTAGAACTAGCGATATCCAAGTGACTCACAACGCCTCGATCTGCATTTGAGGCAACTGGAAATAATAGTGCACTAAGACTCACCAACCTAGGTCTTTTCAAGAATAACGGCAAAGGACCGTGTACTATTCTTACAGAAGTCCAAATGGATGATCCAATAAGAACGGGTGGTACCCTCTCCATAGTTGATTGTAACACACCGTACAAAACTATGTACCCTGTGCAGGAAGAGTGGACAAATAACACAGTAATTTGGCATACAGACACTGCACTCTTCACGGACGGGTCAAGCGTCCTGTAAGCGGTATGAATCCTGTTACCTACTATGTGAAACCAGATCTAACAGTGTCTTTAAGACTCCCGGATACCTGCAGCGTCTTTCAGACAGAAGTTCTAGCCATGTTAAGAGCTGCGGAGCTTCTGAAAATGAAACGAATATCCGGTTAGTATATTGATTGATGATTATGCATCGACAGCTAGGCTGATAGAATCGTGCACTATAAAATCGGCACTAGTCAGGAGCTGCCGCACAATGCTCAGGTCATTATGACGGCAGAACCGGGTAAGATTTTGCTATGGGTGCCTGGACACTCTGGGATAGAAGGCAACAAGGTTGCCGATTAGTTGGCAAGGAAAGGGGGGGAGCTGGCACTACCCCAGACGGTGGAAGTTGTTTTGGGATGGCTCAGCCTCTCAACCCATCTTAGCCTAACCTAACCCCCATTCCGCTTACCTAAAAACACCCCTTACAAGGTGTTATGTTCGTAAGAGACGCTGTCTCTTATCGATTGGCAAAACTTATTGAACAACCTGGTAATTTACTTTAGGTAACGCTGCAGCTCGGGGTGAACCAGGGCCTGCTTCTCTCAACCATTTGTGTGGGCGTGTTACATTTTTGCACGAATGAAAGGGCCCTACAGTTTTTTCTCGACTCCGAACGGCGAGTTGAGAAGCTCATTGACAAATGATACTCTTTAATTGCTTGTCAGACATTCAAGAAAGGTGGCATGGTGAAAAAACTTTTAGGTGTTGGATCCGGGCTGGGATTGAGCCCGGGCAGCATTGCGTAGTAGTCCAAGTCACTTACCACTACACCACGGTGCTCACTAACCTGGTAATTACAAAACATAAAATCATTTGTTTCTGTCGTTGTAAAGTATGTATTTCTACATATCATATACTCGTACATATATGTATGTGTATACAAAACTCCAATCGAAGTATTTTCCCAGTTAATTAAACAATTATTTTGTTCTCTTGAAATATTTTATTTTCACTTTTTAAGCTGAAATCAAAATGTATCTAACTTTTTTCTTCGGCTGATCAGTTTCTTTTCTTCTGACCATTATTTGTTGATAACATAGTTTTTGTTGATCATTTAAATTGAATGTTGTTTTTTGTTTTTTGATTCCACTTGAAAGATAATTACGTAATAGATAAGCGTTGAATCGATAAAAATTCCCAGGTATTTAAACTCTTTGATCTCTTCCACTTTTTCTTTGTAAATTGATTGTGATCTAGTGATTTTTTGTAATTTTGTTACGTTCATCACAGGCTTTCGTCGTTTTCCTTTTCTATGCCAATTTCTTAAGGTTGTCATTCATTTAAAACGAATACTTTATTACATCTGTCTCATTGTTTTTTAATATTTTTAAATCGCAATTTCCGGGGTATAATATTTTTTTTCCGTACCATTCGTCATAAGCGTTATCTTAACAAAGATACTTTGTCAGTTGTCAGTTTACCTCAGCTGCCAGTACATTTTATTATTCGAAAGCAGTCGTTAACATTAGATTGGTTTGCAGACTCGTGTGCAAACATAAATCAAGACAAACTTTAATGCAAAACTCCGTGAAAGCGTTTGCGTAATGAGAAAGTTGTATAAAAATGAACGAAAACAAAATGGACTTTCGTTCATTTTTCTTCACGTAGAATATCTGCTAGTGAAAAGAACTGTCAAAGGATTACATCTTAGGCGTTTAACCGCCAAAATAAATATTGTTGTTTGTTTTTGGTAAAAAGGATGTGTGAAGAAGAACATGTGTTTGTTGAATGTGCTCTAACAACATATCCTACCCCATGTCCATGTCCTGTACCCTTGCGATATTTTTGCAATCTCGTCGCCTGGACTAACTACAGTAGGGTTCCCAACTTTGATTGAAACAAAAAGAGGCACTGATCTTACGAAAAACAAAATATAAATAATTATTGGAAGCAATTCAGTTCTTTGTTTTCCAATGAACTGTACGATAAATTGTGCTTAATATTGTTGAAAATAACTGAAACTTTCAAGACAATAACTGCTAATTCTGCATCACTATTTTCAGAAGTGTAAAATTTGGTTAGCAAATTATTTAAAGCTGCTCTTTACTTTTCAATATGTTGGTTTCGTTCTTGATGCTCAATCAGCGAATGGTATCCGTTGTAAGTGAAAAAAAATTAATCAATTGTCTATCAAACGACCTAGTTTGGTTGTTCTAGGTTTAATATACTAGAAGTTATACTGATTAAATAATTGTTGGTACCTACTTCACTGAAGGAACTTTTTTAAACATCCTGTAGATCAGTGGGTGTTAAAGATACCCCTCCTTATACGTTTTTTTTTTTTACATAACATGAACCAATAAATCAGCTCCCGAAATATCTCTATCCCAAACCGGAGCAACTTGTATACATACCTATGTACTTTCAACAAGTGGAACCAGAAAACAGAATCTAGTTGCACGTTCGTTTTGATTTAAAAGTGCCACTTGCTTGATATATGGAAATAACAGATGAATGACATATAAAATAATTACCGAAAAAATGATGCAAATAACCAAATCATTGAAAATGAAAAGGTAAATAGTTTCTTACACTATTTTTTGGCTTTTAGAGCAAAAGCAGAACATTTTTACTTAAAGAAGGAGTGGAGGACAAAGCGCTGAAAAGAAGAACTATCCTCCCAAAAAAAAAAAGACGGTTGGGAACCCTAAACTACAGTGAAATCTGTCTTAAGCGGATAGCCACGGGAAGTTTTTTGTCCGGTAATGAGAGCTGACCGTTTATAAGAACACATTTTGTATGGGAAATTAGAAATTGGTTTCACAAAAAGGTGTCCGTTAATGCGAGTTGTCCGCTAAATATGGTGTCCGCTAATGAGAGACTTCACTGTAGTAGCCAATTGCTTGCTGACCTAATCGGAAAAGTAAAAAAAATTATCTCGGTACTTGATATTATAAAATAGAAACGAGATTTGAAGGATAAATTGACTCCAAGCCCCACCTCGCTCATTGTTGTCGTTTCATTACACTTGTCTATTATGTATGTAAATATGCTTCATATGAGGGATTTTTTTTTGTTTATATAATTTTCACACACTAACATACATAACCCCGTATACCCTTATTATGTTAATATAAAGCGCGAGCACATGAAGGACAAGAACGAGAGACAGACAGATCGGCGTAGTGATATGGAACTTAGATGTAAGGTTGCAACTCACTCTATGGGTGGTGTCCAGGATAACTGGAGAGTTGTGTGATATTGAAAGTTTTGTCGTTGCTTATGATTCACAGAAGTTTGTTTTTCAGATGTTTCTTATTATTCATTGCTTGTTTGATCAATTTCTTCAGCCAATTCACCATCCTACTGCCTGTGTTATACCTTCGCAGTAGATTTTGACATTAGCTTCTCTAAAAATATTTTAAACTAAGTCAATTGGATGGTTCGTTTAAGTCTTCGCATCGGTGCGGTGCCTTCGCGTTTTTTGTTTTGTAATTTTCTACCCAACCTACTTTTTTCTTAAATCACTGTGCACGTCAGTATTCCAGGGTACATCGGCGATGTTTCTGAGCACTTTGATTTGAATTCATTACACTACATACATAAATCCACGTTGTTCTTTTTGGTACAATCCCACCATATGTATGTCCATGCATAGATTCAATATAGTCTTGTATATTGTAGATCATTGTAGGATTGTAGGATGAACTTTTTCCTATCGACCAATATATTTGTCTCCATTTGTCCTCTTTTTTTCTTTACTAGAAGTCATGTCAAGATATTTTCCTTACTGGATATGGTTGATTTTCGTGTTAGTCAAGTTTACCTGTACTAATTTACCTTCATTAAGCTTTATTCACCATTTTGGTGTCGATTCACAGATTTTATTTACATCTAAGTGTAACTCCTTGACTCCTCTTTACTTTTTCCTACTGTTTAGATTGCTGTAGCATTTATGAATGTTCACTACATAAAAGAAATAGGATTGGACCTAGCACACTACCCTGAGGTACTCCTGTTAATTAAGCTGCTTTATGCATTGTGGTCCTTGTTTGTTGAATTTCTATCATTTCGCCTATCTTACCATTGAATCTAAGGTTTTAAGTGTGGTATTTTAAGCTGAGGTACATATGTACCTCTAGTTCAGTTTTTCTTTCAGAGGCTCTGAAGAAGAAGTGAGTTCGAAAATTTGCTGCATCAAATCTTTTTTTATTTACTTACATACAAACGAGTATCTCTGCTAACCTATATTAAAAAAAACACTACATTTCCTAAAACTTAATAAATAATATTTTTATTAAAAAATAAATTCGAATTTAAATTATATTTATCAACATTTAGTTTGGGTGACGCCCTGTACGCTTGCAGTCTAAACGGTCGCCCATTGAAGTAGTAGTGTCCATTTAACCGTGTCATTCTAGTGTTGGGTAAATCCATTTGCTGTGGAACTTGTGATAATTGTGGAACTTGTAAAAATTGTGGAACTTGTGAAAATTGTGGAACTTGTGAGCCTTGTGGAACTTGAAAAACTGGTAGACCTTGCGAAGCTTGTGGAACTTGTGAAATTTGTGGACCTTGTGGAACTTGTTGAACTTGTGGTACGTTTGTATTTAATATCAAAGGTGGAACTGGCGGTTTTGTATCCTTAATGATTGGATTGATCTTAACGGGTTGATAGTCATAACCGACACCGGGTACAAATCTATACGGCATCGGTGCAATTGGAATGTAATATATTTTCGAGTCTTTAAGTGTACTTTTTGGCTTTGCTGTTGCGAACTTTTTTAAATTCAGTGGTTTCGATGATAATACGAATTCCTTGTAAATATTCTCCATCATCGGACTTTGGAATATCACTTTGGATGATAGCGGCAGAGCATTTCTTGTCATAAATGTTGACACCAAGCTGACTGTAGTCGTTATGATGAAGAGGAACAGTGTGTGTGGATTGAAAAACATTCTGAAATAATAAAAAATAAAATATTGTAAGTTTACAGTTTTTAACGGTATTTTATTGAAAACAAATTATTTATTCGAGGTTGGGAGTTTTTGACACACTCATGGATTTATTTAAGTGAAATAAGAATAAGACTGGAAATGGTAGGCATGGCGTTATATTGGCTATCTGGCATAAACATTGCATCATCTTCGCTCTAAAGGCTGATCAAGGGCTTAGATCATAAAAGACGTCAGAAATTGTAAAGTCTTTTAACACTCCTTCCCACCAAGTGAAATTTGCTCTTCTAAATTAATTATGTACATTCATACATATATTTATTTCATATTTTTGACCATTGTTCCCAATTTCGACAGTACTACATTAGCCTTAATACATTGTTATATCAGCAAAAGTTTATTTTCAACTGCCCTACGAATGTGGTGTACATATTGTGTAGTTCTGCTACATATTACATAATTGTTAAAAGAAAATCATTATGACCGTGTACATTTTTTTAACCACCCTGTACAAAACAGTAGCCTTCTCTTCTTCTTTGGTACCCTCCACAATGTACCACAAATTGCGTGCAACAAAATAAGGGGACATGGCTTTATGAGTGGGAGGACACATGCGTCTCTTTTTCTTCGGACGGAGAGCTATGAAATATTAGAATTTAGTACAATTTCTGTGATTTGACGTTTCATATAAGTGACATTTTACATTTTAAGTCCATTGTAAAAACGAAGATGGGAAGAATTAAAAGAATTCGTGATAAACTAGTTACTTAATAACTTACATATTTCCTATAATTCATTAGGTGTGTTTGGTAACTTTTATTAACACAAATGGGACATCTGTCAAAAAGTAAGAGTGGGGGAAAATCCTCTCTTCTTCTTTTTTAACTATTGAATATTTTCACGAAAAACTAATTTTTTTTTATTTTGTTAACAAGAAGTAATTGACATTTCACGAATTGTCATATTGCTGTGTGATAGATGTCCCTCCATAAAATAGATGTAGTACGATTTCGCAGGAGGGGAAATTTTTTGACACTCATTTGGCTCTCTCTTCTCTTGATTCTTGTTGGATGTAAATTAACAGGTTACCAAACAGACTGAATAGGTGTGCAGTACAGTTATGTAAAATTACTGCATCTGTCAAAAATCAAGATAATAGAGAGCCAAATGAGAGTGTCAAAAATTGTCCCTACTGCGAAATCGTGCTACATCACATCCATGCAGTCACCGAGGGACATCTATCAAACAGCCATCTGACAATTCGTGAAATATCAATCTTCATTTTTATTTGTGCAATAAGAAGTTTCTGAGAGGATTTTCCCCCAATTTTCAAATTATTTACTATTTGACAGATGTCCTATTTGGATCACAAAAAGCACACCAAAAAGACCTATTAGGTGTGTTTGTTATCTAAATGAAATGAAATGAAATGAAAACTATTGAATATTTTCACGAAAAACTAATTTTCTTTTATTTTGTTAACAAGAAGTGATTTACATTTCACAAATTGTCAGATTGCTGTTTGAAGGATGTGCCTCGGTGACTCCATGAAAAAGATATAGCACGATTTCGCCAGAGGGGAAATTTTTTGACACTGTCATTTGGCTCTCTCTTCTCTTGATTTTTGACAGTTGGATGTAAATTTTCATAAATTAACAGGTTACCAAACCCACCTATTATGTCTTTCAATTAAAAAGTTGTTTTCGGAATTCAATTGTCACATTCGACAATGACAGCAAACTAATGCGATGATATGTCAACAATGTGGGAAGCTGTGGCGTAGTGGTAGTCATCGTCTCTTGTCACGGTAAAGGTTCACGGTTCAAATCTCTCAATAAAAAAATAAGTTTATCAATTTCAGAAGTTAATGTCAAAACCTTCTGCCAAGGCATAACACTGGCAAGCTGAAGAAATTTATCGCACAAACATTGAAATTGATCGAAAAATATCTGGAAAAAACTGTGAATCATAAGCAACGACAAAACTTTCAGTAGTACTCGCAAGTTATCCTGGACACCGCCCATAAAGTTAGTTGAAACCTTATAATTAGAGTTTCCTATCACTACACTGAACTGCTTGTCTCTGGTTCTTGTTCTTCATTTGCCGCGCTGTGTGTAAGCATCATAAGGGTATTCATAACCCCTTTCTTCTTTCTTTAGGTGGCGCTACAGTTCGAGGTGAACCAGGGCCTGCTTTTGCACGAAAAGAAGGGACTTACAGTTTTTTGCCAACTCTTAACGGCGAGTTGAGAAGCTCCTCATGACAAATGATACTCTTTGAATGTTTGTCGACCATTGAAAGAGTTGGCATCGTGAAAAACGTTTAGGTCTTTGATGGGATTGAACCCGGGACGACATGCGCAGTTGTCCGACGCACTTATCACACAACGCCATGGTGCTCACATAACCCATTTAGCGTGTGTAAATTACAAAAAAAAATTGACCACATTTTTGTTTCAAATACATTCCAGCATCCATCGATGGAATCAGCTTTCTGTTTTAAGCTTAAGGAAACGGTAGCTCCTAAGGTTGTTTCTTCTGCGCACGTTTGTTAAAAACCAGAACATAGAGTAAAAGAACTTTGTATAAACATTCCTTCTCCAAAACTTTTTGTAAAACTTTGCGAAGGCAACGCGACGGACAGATTTGGAGGCACCAACAGACTGCACATCATTAGAGTTGGAATTTAATCAGCACAAACAAATTGGCCTCCATGGGAAACAGTCGTTATATGTTAAGGTATGAGTATAATGGCCCGAGAAATAAATGCAATGTATTCAGTCATTCTCCAATTCCCCTACATGCTCCAAGATAGAATTTGGGTCATACATATAAATGAATAATGTAGATGAAAATATGGCCAAGAATTCAGCTCTGCTTCCTGAATACAACCATCCGCTGCGAGCTGCGGTCATGTGCAAATATGTACATCCCTGCAGTTGTACATTTAATGCTTTCAAGTTTGATGTTTCACCAGAAGCCATAATGCCAGAGTAAGTAGATTTTCCTGACACATCGTAGGGTATTAAAAAAGACCGTTAAATTTTCAACAACTCGTATGCACAAATTACAAACGTTAAACGCTGGCATGTAGTTAAGACAAACAAATATTGTTAAATGTATGTAATCGCACCCAGAGGGATATTGAACACATTTGCAATAAGGAAGTTGTGTGGTCCTTTCCACTTGTAAATACCTAAAACCTAGGGGAGCTAAAAATTCATGACCTACATGAATGAATGAAATGCCTTCAAATTTACCTAATAATAATTGATTTAGAAAGGAGCCACAGGGCTTCACTGTAAATAAACACGGACTGAGGTAAAAAAAATTCCACAGTCAGTCAGAGTCAAGTATTATGCACAAACCAAGAAAATATGAATCATAATTTTCTACTCAACAACAGAAACTCGCAATCGCAAGTAATTAAATTATTACCGGTCTTTTGTCTCATGATTATTATCACTTATTCAAGTTCAAGTCTACTATTTAACTTAATGAAATTCCTGGGTGATCTGTCAATAAACAAAGATAATATAATTCTGTGAAAGTTCACTGGCCCCAATGATCATCCAAGATCATGTTTTTAATTAGCCATAAAGTTAATAACATATTCCCAAGAAAACCTTATTAGTTAGTATCTGGTTATTAAACAATTAGGTCTTAAATTCTGGAGCGGAATCTAGATTTCGGCTGCTTTATCGCACACGCAACATCGAACGTCAGAGCAGACATAAATTATCATAGAATTGTGTCTCTTGTCAACATTTATCAGATCAGAAGAATAACTATGTAAAGTATGACACTGACACATGAATGTGATTTTTATCACGCAGTCATTTCATTTTCACACTGTCAAGTCAACCAAAGTGATTAATCAACAATAGCAATGTGACAGATGGTGCCGGTGCGGTGGCGTTGACATGTGTCAAAAAGAAAGAAAGTTGAAAATTATTCTGAATAAAAAAAAAACACTTTTGTTCATCTTTATCGTTGTCGAATTATTATGGCCAAAGATGAAATCGATTAGTGATTATTTTTATAGCCTTTTTAACAGAGCTTTACACGTCTAGAGTCATTGACACTCTATAGCTGCCAATAAGGAAACAAATTGAAAGTTACTTTCGAATACTCGTATTTGACATTTTGATGTAGGAAGACATGACACATTAAATTCGCATTGTTGACACAGAATTTAGCGGGGAAAGAAAACTGTAAGACGGGTGTGTATAAATACTCATAAACAGAGAAGATTTTTAGGTCAATGTGACTAATCGTGGTTATGCGGATGATATGCTAATTTGTTTATCACTTTGGCGAATAATAATCAATACGATGTTTATGTTAGGTTAAGGCGTAACTGAGTGGCTAAATACAGTTAACTTGTTAATCGATAAGAATTTGAACGTACTTAATTTCTTGGTAATCAATACCTATGCGCGGGAGATTGCGGGTGGATTGAGAACCGAGAAATATGACGCAACATTTGATCGTTGTCCCAGTTTACCATTGTCTGCTTTTAGGTAGGTAGGTACATATGTAAATGGAAACGTTTTACAGTTATTTTGTTAAATACTATAGCAAGTAAAGCGGCAACAGTAAGTTATCGAAAGAAATCGATAAATTAAATTGTCAGCGTGTTTTTAGTAAAAAGACAAATTTAAATATCTATGTAATTTCTTTGATGATCAATGATTTCCATTTTAAAAATTCGTGTGGATCTTGAGTTTCCGTCTTAAGGCTAGTACGGTGCTCGCGCTAAAATATATTTAGTCCAAGGATTACGTTGGTCCTTTTGTGGTCTAAGGTCGGCGGACACCCTAGATTAGGTTGGGTTAGGTAGCAGTGGCTGCCGGTAACAAGTACCAGTACACTTAGGCCTATAGAGGCCCATTGTGATACCAAGGGGATATCGGGGATTTTTACCCCGCTACTCAAGAGAACCATTTGGAGCTTTGTACAAAGCGAAGAAGGCTTCCTACATCTTCTTGTGCTAGATCACTTAGATCTTCGAAGAAGTATTCTCCTAGGTGTAGTTTTCTACTACGAGAAAGAGCTGGACATGAGCAGAGGAGATGTGTTGGACTTTCCTCCTCCTCCTCGTCCCTTCAGCTTCTGCAGAATTCATTCGAGATGACGCCAAGTCTAGTAGCGTGTTTGCCTATAAGGCAGTATCCTGTCATGACACCGATAATTATACTAATATGTAGTCTTTTTAATAACAAAAGATATCTAGAGCGGTTTAGATCTAATTTAGGCCAGATTTGTTTAATAGCAAGGCAGGTTGTTCCGCCTTCCCATCTAGCGTTGGTTTTATTGACTGTGTCAAGTTTGAGTGCTAGCTTATAAGTATAGCGAGCGGCATACCTATATTTTCCTTATCGGGTAGATTGGGTATTGTTGTTCCTAGTTTTGGACACCCTAAGTCCCTCTATTCTTGACCATCTATTGCCCGCTATACTAAATAGTGACAGTATTTTTTTTATTTACGCCCTGATGCCGCATGATGGTGGTACTAAAGGCACCTCTTCTACTTCTAGCGGAAGATGCGAATCTTAATCTTTGGAAAATATATTCCAGTGTCTAGCTTTCTTTTAGAGTATGTTGGTCAGTATGTTGGAATCGAGGTATTTCTGTAGGTCTAATCCGAGAAAATCCTTTACATGGCCAAAGATGTGTTCCCTTCGACATAGGTTATAGGCAAATCGCTGTCTGTCTGAGTCACAAAAGATTCGATGTGCGTAAAACAGAATTGGCATCAGAAGTGACTTAACCAGCATCGTTTTGATCCTAACTGGAAGACAGTTTCCCACATGATATATAGAGATCCGTAGACTTTAGAGACTGTGTTCGTTGCATGATTCTCCCAAGTAAGATTCTGGTTAATCGTTACACCTAGATTTTTCATGGTACTGACGTAGGTAAGCGCTGATCCATTAATCAAAAGTTATCGAAAGGGTATCGGTACTTGATTGGTTGATTGCAATCGCCTGACTTTTGACGGAGTTAAACTATAGATTTTAGGTCTTTATTAATTTGCTCAGGGGCATCTTCAACAAGACCCAATGAATAGCTTAGGTGCAACTGGACGTCATCGGCATACATTTGAACCTTGCAGAATTTTATGACTGAAAGAATGTCATGAATGGAAGATTGAATAGAGTTGTTGGCTCATAAGTTTTTCGAAAACCTTTGATGGTAGTATCGAGATAGGACGGTAGACTCTATTCCTAGAGGTTGAGTTTTTTGGGAATTGAGATGATTTTAGAAGTTTTCTAAGCTATCGGAAACGTGGAGTCAGTCAAACTAGTTTAGGGTAATACTCCGTGAATTATTGTTTTCAAGAATTTCTAGGCCAATCGCATTCGTTTTGAATTTGACTGTTTTTTTAGATTTGAGTACTACGATCATCGGGACCGTTAAAAGTCTAAGCATTCGGCCTGCAGAAAAGTTTAATGTAAGTAACATTCGAAACGCGCTAAGCATAGGAGAATTCGAAGAACTCATTCGAAAAAAAATATGTCCTTATCATTTCCTTTCCTAATATCCTTTTCGGAGCCACAAAAGAGAATGAACTAAGACTTATGTCGTTACTGCGTATTTTAGCCAAATAAATTTTCTTTGGGCAGCTTTATGAAAACTGTCGAATTTGTCAAATGTCATACATTTTCCAATTTTTGTTGTTTAATGCGTTTCTGTACTTTTTCACACTTTTAACTCATTCTGAGAGATTTTTACCCCCACTCCTTGGAATTTGAGAATCAGTGAATTTTGGTGCAGAACGTACGGGAACAGACCTACTATTGTATTCAAGCAACCTTTCCCTCAATCCTTAAAAATATTATCCGGCGGATATGCGCTTCTAGAATAATTAAATATCCCAGAAGCCGTGTGTTCAAGAAGCTGAAAATTCGGACTACGAAGATGAAAATGAAGCTCTCCATTAATTTTCTTACCAAAAACGGTGCATAAGTAAGACAAGTCCAAAAACAAAAATATTTTTTTGGAGCTAAAAACTATGATTTTTGAAATGTTTTGAAACTAAAAAAAAGATGAGGTTTTATTTTTTCTTTTCAAAATAAATTCATAATTTGCACATTTTTCTCAACTTTTGAAAAACTGGAAGTATCTGGTTATTGCACTGGGTGCTTCAAATGAAAGAAAAAACTTCAAACTAACGACGTTATACCGTCAGTATTTTCCTGGAATGTTTTCTCACATTTAACACTTTCTGGATTCATTAATTGAAAAGAAAAAAATATCGAAAACGTAAAAAAATTATTTTTTTTTAATTTAGCGACTTTGTCAACACAGCACACAAATTTATACAATTCCAAAACGGTTGTAAATTCAAGTGAGAAATTTATCGCAAAAGTGTTAATGAATTTAAATACCTAATGCACACGAAGATTTTGAGTCCTAGTACTTTCCTAATAAGAAACAAATTGCAAATATTCCCTTTTTAAAATCTCATTATACATTATGTATATATAAAGTATTTAAATCCCACACACTATAATAAAAATAATCGTTAAATTTAAATGTATATTTTAACTCACTTTTTTTTTCGTTTAATTATTAAGTGCCCTTCAAAAAAAATCCCTTCAATCCACTTGACAAATTATTTACAAAACGTTTGGTGCTTATTTTGATAAAAATCTCAAAATATGTTGAACAATTAATTTTAAAACAATTATGTAGTTCCGAATGCACTCACAAAACCGATGCAGACAACACAAACGAACGACTCTGCTTTTTTTGCTGCTACTGCGAACTGCGAACACCTCGAACTTCGGCACATAAATGAGATCTGCTCTGCATTTGGTTTGAAACAAAAATGATCATTACCATCTCCTCGAAGACTTCTGGAGAGTCCAAGCGATAAAAACAACAAAAAAAAAAACAGCAACCTCCAAAGAAGGTGACTCTTGTAATACTCACCTTTCTTCTATTTAGCTTCTTTTACCCATTCATTCATTTTTGTTTTTGTATCTTTTCATCACGTCAGACGCGAAATTTTATTAAATGAGTCGCTGATTCGTTGATTTGCTACTCGACGTGATTGTAGTGGAACCTGGAAACCGCCACCGATGGAGGGAAGCTCAGTTGGCATCTGAACTTGAAATCGAAGAGATACATTCGCCTGGTGGAATGTATCTTCGCGGTCGACCGATTATCACACTTGAGCACACCTGTACCGTCGCTGCATTGCACTGATTCCGGATAGAGAGTGATCAGACTACCCCCGTGGAGAGAGTGGAGACATGACAATAGGATGCACTTGCCGCTACATTGTAGGGGTAAGCTATGGCTCTGGCGGTTGTTCGAATTTCATGCGCATGACGGCACAATATCGCTTTGTTGAAGATTGGCCAGTTACTTGGCGCACGCAGGCAGGGTTCCAGACACCGAAAGATGATATACGCACAGGTACAAACATATATGCAGATACAGTCGGAGTTCATTCATAGGTGTGTATCCGGCGTAATTCTTTTGACCACTGCCACTGTGTCGATGATGACGAGTTTACCTGTTTTACTGTCCTTAAATGCATGGAAGCGAACGGATCTTCTTACTGTCTGTTTTTGCTGTTACTTTTAGTGATGGCATTCCATTGTATGATATGAATTTCAGTCGGAAGGTATGCGTACGTCGTTCTAAATGCACTAAAGATCAACCGAAAAAGAAGAAGAATGTTTACGAAATAAATCTTTTGACAGCAAATATCTTGTTTTTCCTTTGACCTTCCTGCTCAGATCAGAGAACATCATCAGTTAATAACAATGATGGTAATAGTAGTATGTACTGCCAGAGGGTTAAACAAGCCAAAGTGACCTTGAAATTCTCATACTGAGAGCAACAAACACCTGACTTGGGCACATACTCGTAATTAGCGGAAACAATTGTTTCGACAGAAATTGTATTTTTGTCATCTTTACTCACTTGCTATGGCTAATATTTATGGGAAGTTTCTAAAAAGAAATCCAAAAACAGTATGGGAATGACCTTTCAAGGTATTCGAAGCTATGATAGATGATTAGATCTTAGTTTCACCACGGAAGTTAAATGATTGACAACTGTGGTTTTATTTTGACAGGTTTTCAAAGTACTTAGTTACTTAGGTAATGCCGTTAGAACTTAACCTTCACATTTAATGGACAAAGAACATAGGTAGATGATGATTTTCTGTTCAATTATATAATTTCTTGGGGAACACTTAAGCCTTCTGATGGATAAAGATCCCGCAACAGCATTTAGGACTACAAAAATAAATGAGATCTGTCTTATAGACTTGTTTGTAGCGTCAAACGATCATTGGTGCTATCAAAACCCTTTTCGTTGGCCTCGGTGGCATGGTGCATATGTACAAATATATATCGGTAGCTTAACACACCACGCAGAAGTTGTGGATTCGTTTCCCACCCAGAGCCTAATGGCCCTCTTTTTAATTTTAGTTTTGCACAAACAATTCTGATTTTGGAGTTGCAAGTATTCTTACTCACTTAGGTGGCGCTACAGTCCGGGGTAGACCAAGGCTTCAACCAGCAACCTCTTCCAGTTAGCCCGGTTCTTAGCTAACCGCCTCCATTTAGGCACTTCAAGTTAGTTGAGGCCTTGTTCTACTTGTGATCGGCACCTTAGGCGAGGTCGTCCTCTGCTGCGCTGACCCTCCGTGTTAGAATCGACTATTCTCCGAGCCGGTTCGTTGATGTCCATACGCTCTACATGTCCTAGCCATCTTAAACGCCCAATGCGCAGTTTTTTGACCAGGTCGATGTCGCTGTAAAGCTCGTACAGTTCGTGGTTGAATCGTCTCCTCCAAACTCGTCAACGCAAACGGGACCGAATATCTTACGAAGGATTTTTCTCTCAAAGCGACCAAGTATATCTTCATCTGCTTTCGATAAAGTCCATGCCTCAGCTCCATATAGCAAGACTGGGATGATAAGGGTCTTATATAGAGTCTCCTTAGTCGATCGGGAAAGGACTTTACTACTCAATTGCATTCTTAGCCCAAAGAAACAGCGGTTGCCAAGAGTAATCCTTCGTTTGATATCCGACGAGTTGTCATTTTTTGATATTATGGCAGAGCCGAGGTAGACAAAGTCCTTTACTACCTCGAAGTTGTAGCTGTCTATTGTGTCTTTTTCTCAAATTCGTCGATGTTGGGTGTCCCTTTTTGTTGACAGCATATATTTTGTTTTGCACTCGTTTACCGCTAAACCCATTTTAGCCGCCTCCATTTCTATACTCGCGAGCGCACCGGTGATAGCTCGCTGTGTTCTACCAATGGTGTCAATATCGTCGGCGTAAGTTGCAAGTTTTCTCCGCCAGGTTTTATCTTTTATTTGTCAATAATTTTGAGGTTAGTTTCGCAAATTTATCTAAGTTCCATCTTTGGAATTGCCCAACTTTTATCCGACTCGTGTTCATTGCTTTTGTGGTAAATTATGATGAACTGAATGACTGACGTTCAAGCCTCAGAGTAATGCGTTTATAAACCGCTAACTATCGTCGGTCAGTAATCGGACTTTAAGTGATCCAATATGGCTATATGTGAGCCAAAAGCTTACCTCCTTTAAGGAAAATGTATAAAAGACTGACATACTGGTATCTCAGCTCTCCCCAAGTTCTTTCTTACCAAATCTACAAGCTTACACAGATCAAAGCCAATGCGTTTTATATCGATTAACATACCTACTTCCTGACATTAAAGCCACCCATTATAGTATCCCTCATTTAGAATGCTGAATTCGTGTTCGCTGGAAACACAAGCTGAGTTAAGCCCGTATGACACTACATTTTTTTTCCACTTTTTAATGCACTTTTTAAGTACGTAAATGTCAGCCGCGCGTAAAAGAGACAGAAATATTTTGCACGAAAAAGGCCAATAGAACTTGTAGCAAAAAAATACACTCCTCGAAAAAAAAAGAAGACCAATTTAAGATGAGTGATTGTTTTTATTTAAATAATGAGAGGGCAACCAATTGTACACATAATATTATATGTGTAACCAGTTATTGTGTTAAAGAACTTTAAAAAAACTTAATTTAAAAGTTGTTTAAAAAAATATAGTAAAAGACAACTTTTAATCGAACGAAATAATGATAAGATCCAATAGCATAATACAATAAAAATATATAAAAAAACAAAAAACTAAATCGATAACTTTGGTAGTATTAATAGCTCGTAGATGATTACTTGTTTATAATAGTTTACTGCAAATGCATTGACATTGAATTTATAAGGTTTTGGATCTCATTTTGATAGATGTTTTCCCTTAAATCTGGATTGCTTCTTTCAGTTGACGAGCGCTTTCCAACTTTTGAGCACTTTGGAAAACCCGCTGTGATAATATACTACTAAGGTTATAAATAAAAACAAATTATTATGTTTCATAAAACACATGCCTGCTAACAGAAAATTTACGGGCCATTAAAATTATTTTATTTAAAGTGCAAAGAACCACGTGTGGTCCATCAATATTTCGCACAGTGATGCTTTTTCTTTCCTTTTAAAAAAATAATGGAAACAGTAAATAAAATAAACAAATAAACAAATACCATTACATAGTGCCAATAAGACCAAATGATGGAATACAATTTACCACGAGCACTTATTTTTACATTAAAACCCTAAACCATCACAAACGTTTTGGTCCTTTTTTTTGTTTTGCGGAGTGTAAACAAAATAACAATCTGTCAAAAAAAAGGGAAAACGTCAAAAAACAAGCTGCCAGCGGCTGGAAAAAGTGA
The DNA here is from genome assembly GCA_949775065.1 of Brachyopa scutellaris. Lineage (NCBI taxonomy): Eukaryota > Metazoa > Arthropoda > Insecta > Diptera > Syrphidae > Brachyopa > Brachyopa scutellaris. The sequence goes on along the minus strand of OX459114.1, from coordinate 88,342,523 downwards.
ATTGAAATGTATTTTTTTTTGACAGTTTCATATGTTTTTGATTCTTGTGTACGCACTCACACCTATTGGAGCTTTGTATTGAACATCTTTCTTACTGCTCTAAGTTCATTTTTAATGCATTAAAAAAGGGAAAAAAAGCTAGTGTCATACGGGCTCTAGCGATTTGTTGCTGAGCTATACATCGATCTAAATCTGCCCGTCGCTTTCGCAAAGCGAAGCAATCGGGCAAGATTGAGCTCCAGTAGATCAACGTCCCGAAGGACGTATGTAGTTGCATAGAGTGGCCTTTCTGATTCGAGCAAAGGCCGGATACTCGCTAATAAAGTGCTCTGCTGTCTCTTCTTCCAGGCACATCCCGCAAAGGTCCGAGCTTCTGATTCCAATTTTGTTCAGGTGCCCGTTTAAGGTTAGGTTAGATAAGGTACATCCGTGATATATAGTCACCACTGGACAAAACATATGGGTCTATTGGCCCATTCGGATTTTACCATGGAATCTGTAAAAATACCGCAGATTTACAACCACCAAGACAAAGATATGAATCTCAGTGGTTTCTCAGCTCGTTTTCGCTTATTTCCTTTAACTTATCAGAGAAGCAACTGCCAGGAGCCCTTATTCTTCTGTACCTTCAACTTCTGCAGAAGTTGTTGTGAAAGATCCCGAGGCATTCCCCATGATTATACAATGGTACAGTAGCCCAGTGACACTGTCAAGCAGGCGCCTGGAGATGAAGTCGATTATATGGCCAATTGTGGATAAGTACCACACTGCGCACTTATAAAAAAAAATTGCCCGATTTCTTCATGCTTTTGTCAAGTGCGGCCTTTTACTTTGCAGACTTTCGTTCTGTTCCTGCTTTTCTTGGGTTCTCCTCATATTTTCGAAAGCGATGTCGCCATCATCGCATATTTCCAGCGATGGTCTCCAAATCTAGATTAACTAAGAGGCTCTAAGACTTCAGATCAGTAAGGTTCAGTAAGTCAAATTAAATATTTCCTCTCATTCGAACTGATTCTGTGAAACATCGAGTTAAATGGATTCGACTGTATTTTCTTCTTCTATTATGTTCTTCCGCTTTTGTTCAACGAACCTTGTCACAAATTCCAATATTCCACGCTACACTCAATCACTGCACTTGTCCGCCCAATGGCATTCCTTACCCAACCAAAAAAAGAGGAATAACAGCTCAATCATTTCGATGAAGATTCCCATACCCCAAGGCAGACTTATCAATAAACACGTCTCAGGTCTCATCATTTGTATATATGCCAACAAACAATTAAATTTTTTTTTTTCAAAGTTAAAATAAAAATCTTATCTTGACCAAAAATGCATTAGTAAACTCGGGCAAAAAAAAGAAAGAAAAAAATTGCAACAATCCCCAACTGAGCCCACAACTTATGAATAATAAATTAAGTCTCCACCTTGGCTAAGTGTGCGCTGATGTTGATGTATGAGTTAATACACAACGCGACATATTGGAGCCAAAAGCCACTGACACATCGACTAAGGGTATTATATTTTATTTTTACCATTTCACAGTTTATTGAACTAAACAGCGCCACGATACCGATGCCACCTTAGATGTTGTCGGCTCGTAATTTATGGATACATTAAGTATAATACGGGTCTGTAATTTTATGATATGCCACTGTCCCCTGATCACCGGTTATATCGAAGTCACGAGACTCTCGCTTTTTATAGAAATTCGCAAATTAAATATGTATGTAGGTGTACGAGTATTCACTTATATCCAATAGATGCGTTTATAGTTTAAAGTTTAAGGTTTCTTTGAACGCAAGACTGGTAAAGTGCTGCTTCAATGCTCTCCAGTCGCGAGTCACTCACAATAAAGACAAATTTTGGTGAATGTCTGCTCACAAAGGCATTGAGGAAATGACATTGCGGATCAGCTGGCCCGTTCAGGTTCAACTGTCAGTTTCTCAGGCCTGGGACCCCTTTGTGGCAAAAGCTGGGCAACAATCTCAGCCTTAATTAACATGTGGGAACATGATCTTCGACTCCCCCATTGGTGAAATATCCCAGGGCTCAAACAGGCTAAACTGGTAATTTCGCCTAATACCCATCACAGAGAATTTCTGAACCACATAATAAGAAGGATTGTGTAGGTATATAACAAGCTTCCTCTCCGGTCACTGCCAGTTACAATACTAACTAAACAAGTTAGGCCTGCTATCTAGCGAGATCGAATGTCGATTCTGTTTAGAGGAGGTCGAGATGGTTGAGCGCATCCTTTGTGCCCGGCACTTTTCCTCAGATCTTATGATTGAAAAAATGCGTCAACAAAGGACATTCTAGCCTTCATCAGAAAGATGGTTTGCCTCTTGGACTAATTAGTATCCTACAGTACAATAGATCTTTGGAGACGCAGTATCAGTCTTGGGCTAGCAACATTCCTAAAAAAAAGACTGATACCAAAGCCTGGGTTTGAATTAAAAAACAAAGATTTACTCTCTACTGGGAATTGGTCAAGTGTCACTTACTCGTATAATCTGCTGAAAGAAATAGGCTGACTTCGAAAATTAAAAATCTGTATCAATCAACAATGAGTATGTATAAAAATTTATTCAATTAGTTGTTATGTAAACAAGTAAATCCCAGCAGATAAGCGTCTATAAATAATTGAATTGCCTACGACGCTGTGAGGCACCCCCAACTTCAATAATCGTAAAATGGCGTAATTGATGGTTTAATGGCGATGTATGATCCGATTGGTAAAGCAATCAAAATAAATTCATTTCTTAGAAATTTATAGTTTATTGCAAGAATCGCTATTTTTTTCTTTTGTTTAGGCTGCTAGCGCTGATGGAAAAACGATAAAAAAGGGTTAAAGGTTTTATCTGATTCTGTTGGAGGTGGCCATCCTAAGGATTTTACGATTTTTTGTTTTGTTTTGACGATTGTATGTAGATAGTGAGCATCGTGGTGTAGTGGTAAATGCGTTGGACTACTACGCAATGCTGCCCGGGTTCAATCCCAGCAAACACCTAAAAAAAATTTCACGGTGCCACCTCTTCCGAATGTCTGACAAGCATTCAAAGAGTATCATTAGTCCAGAAGATATTCTCAGCTTGCCGTTCGGACTCGGTAAAAATCTGTAGGTCCCTTCCATTCGTGCAGAATTACAACACGCAAACACAAATGGTTGCGAGAAGCAGGCACTGATTCACCCCAAACCCCACCTAAAGAAAGAAAGATCGTATGTAGATGTATGAATATTCATATGTACATATGACATCAGCCTTCTAACATCTCTGACTTTGTGGGGTTGCATGTATGCAAGAGGTGCAACTGTTATTGACATTTTACTATAAATGCAGTATGCGAATGTTTCTTTAAATAACGTGAATTGCTTCAAGATTTTCAACATTTTCGTATCACACAGCTTTACTCTACTGAGTACCCGGACATGTGGGAATAGAAGCGAACGAAACAGCAAACGAACTGGTCAGGAACGGTTCTGACATGGATGTAACACTAGCTGATAGACAAGTCTTACCAGCCTTCAACACAGCTTAAAAACGAATAGACCGCACCACAACTAATTTTGCCAATGAGCGATCGCGCAATACTAGCGATTGTACCATAACCGGCAACCTGTGGCCCGCAGCCGGGGATTGTCCAATTTCGATAGTGTGGCCATAATTGTAAGCTAATACTCCTGAAGTAGGTCTTGTCACATATATCTAGCAGTTTCAGAACATCGGTAGAGGGATAAATCGATGAAATTTTTTCGCACCAGAGTATGCACTCCGCATTAAGAGCTGTCAAGGATATTGCGTTATCGAAGTATAGAGTTAGCTTTTCCATTTCATTTTTTATATTAATGGTGGCAGCAAAACCGGGACTTCTCTTGAAACGATGGTAGAACAGCCTCGTTGACCATAAATCTGTCAGTAAGGCTTTGCAGGGAGTAAGTATAGAAACTCTAAAATAATCTGCAGGGCATGATGTTTCTGGATTGGAGCGTATTGTTTGTTTCAAAGAAATCCTCGGAGCTGAAAATCGTCTCTGAAAAAATCTCCGGCATTTTATCTTATGTTTTTAGGCGATTTTAAGACTTGTTTTGTGTGATTTACTGCAGGACCGAAATTTAAAGATACATTTTGTAGGAAAATTGATAAGGGTATCGATAAACTAAAAAGTTTTTCGCATAGAATGAGGCTTACCAGGAAGCCACTTCTTTTTTTTTTGGAAAGTCTTATTTGCATTTGAATGATTTTGGAAGAAATTGGCTATTTCGCTTACTACACCAAGACAATTGCGAATCGAGGGTGTTGACATGGCATTAGAGAGAGCCATGTTCGAGCGATCACACGAGCACAGTGAACATATCTGGCGTTTGGATACTGTTGCCTTATTCTACTCTATACTCCATTTAAGTGGCCTGACATATTTGCTACTCCGTCATAACCCTGGCCAACACACTTGTCCATATCTAGATGTAGTTCCTCACATCGCTGCAGTATGGTTTTTGTCAGGTTTTCAGAAGTTTGGTCTTCAACAGGAATAAAATCTACAAAATCATCCCGAAGCATTCTACTTTTTGGGTCTGTAAAGCAATCAACATATCGAACACATATTGAAAGTTGCTGAGTGCCGGAAACATGCATTGTTTCATCCGCCAGAATGCTAAAACAACTCGAACTTATTGCCCGGTTAGATATTTGAACTTGCATACTATTATTTATACTTACCTATACATATTCATTTATTAGTTCCTCACTACTTACTTATATTGTTCTGAAACCATGTTACTTTAATAAATGTTTAGATTATTTGTAAAAATAAACGAAATGTATTCATAGGATTGAGCCCCTCTAGCCCCCCCCCCCTGGCTTCGTGCCTGCATGGAGCTGTCATCTATACCAATAAGTATTTCCTAGTTAGTGAAGATTCTGACTCTGACCTACTTTTTCACTTTGCGTCTTCAAAGTTACTCCCGTCAGACAATATTATCAACAGCTATCTGTTTTAAAATGAAAAACCCATTATAATATAACATTTAAAAGAACAAACTTGATTTTTTACTCATGTCACTGTTTTATTACTTCATAAAAAAAATCCTAATTTCAAACTTATACATATATGCAAATTAAACTGCCATTTGCATAGCTTTGCATATTAAATCTTTCCATTTTGTTTACTCCACCAAGCGCATGCATGTTTCTGGAGTTCCGTTCCTTCTTCATCCATAAATGGAAAAAAAAAAAAAAACATCAAATTTACATTGCATACATACAGGCTTTTTTTAGTGGAGCATAGAAACGGTTGTCCCCACAAAACCCTATGACTTGCATAATCAATATCCTCAAGGATACGCACTCAATGGGGAGTAAATAAAGAAAGTTCAACTGCGAGATTAAGTTTGTTCGGCTTTTCGAAACCTATCAAATATTTTATAAAGCGAAAAAAAAAAAACAAATTCAGAAACAAACTGTCAAAATCAGAGAAGCGGAAATGTCTCTACCCAACCAAAAATCGGAGCATTTAAGCGATTGCGAAGATGATATCGTCGAATATGAGAACATCACGGTCAAGTTTAGTATTTCGGATTCTCAGGTTGTGGCACAAATCTATCCGAACTGCATGACGATCGAGGAAGTCAAAAAGGATATCGCACGAAAGTTCGAAGTCGATCCGACGGTACTGATCATCTACCAATGTGGTCGAGCGATGAAGAATACTTGCAAACTTTACAACACCGAAAGGAATGAATATGGAATTCATGAATTTTGCTTGGCTACTTGCGATACGAATGAGAATGGCGTTGTACCGAAATTGAATCTGGATACTTACTACAAGTAAGTGAGTTGGTTTCTATTTTTATTAATATTCGTAGTCGTATCCTTATTTATAAGCATGTCGTGGATCTTACCTTCTTCTTCGGTACCAGCTTAAAAATCATTTACTGCGTACTGGCTTTCCCTAAGCTCCAATCTTGGGATTCAATTTTCTATCGTTTTTTGTTGTGAAGGCCAATATATGGAACTTAATGTTCCCTTTAAGGTCGGCAAGAGACTGCGGAAAAGACCTCTTCTTCAAGAATACCCTATACTATAGAGAGAAGGAGCTGCTAAGTCCGGAGAACCAGTTAGCCAAATCCAAATCTCCATTTTTGGATATTATTCAGCCTGGGAACATTTTTCGAAGAATAGCCATCACATCTGTGTTTGGACAGTATCGCCGTCTTATTGAAACTACATATGGGCACGGGAAAGGTGGCCTAAGTGCGAATGTAAAAAGTGTTTGAACATAGCTCTATCCTCATTCTCTTTTACCTTTACTGAAGGCCCTATGATCTTTTAAGCCGAGATATCACACCAAACCGTGACTTCTGAATAATTCATTATCATCAATTTCGCCAAAAAAAGAAAGAATCTTTCTAATTAGTGTGCGGGCCAATAATGCCCGCTTTATATGGTCTTTGGCAAGCAGTTGGTAACTAAATGGAATTTTATATAGAAAATTATGCAAACCGGGTTGGGTACGATAGCCAGCTTTTTATAATCCCGTTTTCTTAGATCCCGACATTAAAATCCCGACTTTAAAATCCCGCTTTTTGCAATCCCGCTTCTTATAATCTCGCTCTTATAATTTCGCTTTTGCAATCAAAACTATTTGTTTTATTTTAAAAAATGCCTTCAATCAATTGCACGTAAAAAAATAAGTGAGATAAAAACAGAGGTATTATTATGCACTTACCTTTTATTAAAAACTCCTATTATTTTCAACAAACAAAAAATAAAATATAATTACAAATATGTATGTATAACAATTTAACGAATATGCAAATAAATTAATGATATTCATTTAAGTACTCAAAAAATAAATGAAATAAAACTCAGAAGTTGTATATTAAATACTATGTACATACATTGAAATATTAATGAAACAACCAAATTTATTTTATGTTATTAGTTCAATTGCATATTGTGAGCGGTACGACGCATAAAGCCTGAGTTGGACATATTTTTCATAATTTTCCGTTTATTTTTTCACTTAGGAACTTTTCTTATTTCTAAATTTTTGAACGATGAATTTGTTGAAATTCAGAAGTGGAATTCTGGGAAACGGGGGCAAAGCGGGATTAAACGGGATTTTAAAAAGCGGGATTTTAAGACGCGGTATTTAAAAAAAACGGGATTTTAGAAGACGTTGCCTTAAAACTGTTTTGGCGGGATTCTTTAAAAACGGGATTTTAGGAAGCAGGATTCTTAAATTGGTATGAAATGTCGTCCGTGGGATGTTTTGTTGAGATGAGAGCCGACTGGTCGATGTCTAAGGGTATTCATCAGCGCCTTGTAGGTTTTCTCTGGGGAACATCTGGACGTAGGCCTTTGAGTTTGCCTACGATTAAACAAAGTTCGTTCTTGCTGAACCCGCGGGAAAAACGCACAAAACGCGACTGTGAAATTCTTGGTGCGTCCTTTGCATTGAAGAGTAGTGCCAATGGAAGCTGCGAAAATTCTTTCGATCATCATCCAGTACACCATTATTCGAAATCGGAATATTTAATCAATGAAAATAATGTTTTCAAAAGTTATGCATTTTTGAGATCCACCTAGGATTTTTAGCCACCATGTAAAAAAGTTTCTGGATTCCAATGATGCCAGGTTACGAGCCAACGGATGTTAATTTATTATCTAGTTTTAGAAAGAATGCTCTTTACTATATATACCTAAGATTTTCAGAATTAGATTTATTAAAGATCACTTTAGGCATATGTGCTCTTCGGCTACCTCTATATCTAACCTGAATTCTGCGGCCTGGTTTTCAATCACTTTTTAAGGCATCTGAAGACATGTTTCACCATCGATACTTCTTTTGTTGGCTTTTAAGCGCTGGTCTAAAATCACTCGATCTATGTATATGGCCAAGTATTTCGTCAATAAATCGAATTTTTGTGTCAGTATGTCATGTGGCGCCATCCTGGTGTATCCGCAGTTCCTACATTTCTTACTAAACAACACCAATTTTGAAGAAGTACGGTAAAATGTAGCCACCAGCATGTAATCTCTCAAATCCAAATGCGAATACTTTATTTACTAACACGTAACCTAAAGTTACGGTGTGGATCAAGGCTTCAATCAACAAGCTTCTTCACCAGTTTCGAACACCTTTTCCATTTGGTCACATAAGTTGGAGTTTTCATCTACTGCATTGTCTCTCCGAGCTGGATTCGAAGTTTCTCGAATCCAAAGCGTTGTGTCCATTTGCTGTCCAAGCCATCTTAGCTGCTGAATTTTTACATTTCTGACGTCGGTCGTAGCTATTGTTGTACATCTCGAAAGGTTCTTCGTGGTATCTTCTACTTCTTTATTAGTGAATACTTTACAAAAGGGACCAAATGCATTTTCTAGAACTCGGTCCGCCTTTAATAACGTCCAAGCTTCCATATGACAGGACTGGAATGACTAGTTCTTATATGTAGCGTCTACTTGGTTGTTCGGGAGAGAGCTTCATTGCTCAACTGCCTTTTTAGCCCGAAAAAAGCGCTTGTCAAGACTGCTCCTTAGATTAATCTCTGTGCCGGTGTCGTTAGTCCTAACTACCTCTCATAAATAACTATCTTACTTCTTACTTAGTTGGCGCTACAGCTCGAGGTGAACCTGGGCCTGCTTCTCGCAACCATTTGTGTGTGCGTGTTATATTTTTTGCACGAATGGAAGGGACCTGCAATAACTATCTATTGCGCCGTTTAACCCTTTCGACCCGGCAGCCAGTAGACTTACATAATTCATTTTATGTTTATCTGTTCAAACGACTTGCGTTAAGCATATTTCTAGCCTAAAATTTATTAGGGTTATGCGAACATTGAGTGGGACATATGTGTACCAACAGGTGCGAAAGGGTTAAATCAACTCAGAGTGTCCTTGTTCTTGATTACAGCACATATTTGGTTTTTTTTTTCTTTCACCGTTGGTTCTATTTTAGAGTACATTATCGTCGCAATACTCCCGACAAAAAATGGACTTACCATATGACAGCAGGCAATCTTGTTTGCAATATTGACGTGACTGCTTCCTCTGTAGTTTTTGCAGATGGAAAGGTCTCCATTTTGGTAGATTTTGGTAGATTTGACAAACAGTGCTGAGATTCCACATCTTATAGGATTTGTTATTTCTTAGCTAAAATATTGCGACATGTACATACCTATCTGGACTTCAACTAGGTTAGGTCTGTGGCAATGTTGACTTTCATCATATACATATATTGGCTGGTTTAACATTCGGAAGAATTGGTCTTTCCATATTTTTGGGATTTGTATGAGTTTTTGCCCCATCCTATCGCTTTATACACATACATATGTGTGTACTACATAGGTTGTATGTATAGTATGTATCTCTAAATAATCTGTTTATTGCTCTTAATAGAGCCAACGTGGAAGACATTCACCTAAGACCCTAACAACATTGTATTCTACAGCAAATCACGTTTGCCCGACTTCATTACGGTTCACATCCCAGCCGAGGACACCAGCGATGGCAACAGCAAAGATATTGTCGTGGAAATCGAAAATCAAGCCATAACGAAACCGTTTATTGGTGGATACAGGGACAAACGAACTGGTAAACCAAGCCGAATCTTTTTTTCGATTTTTATCTCTTCATTTATCTGTTCTCCTCGCAGGCATAGAATACCACGATGCATTCACTTTAACTGGACCTAACTTCGAGCGATTAAGAATGCGCGATATGGCCACAAGAATTACACAGACTAAAGAGCTGAAAGTGAAACTAAACGTAAGTAACGGCAGCATTTCCAATCTCCATTCCACTTGATTAGCCACATCCGCAATCTTTTGCTCTTGCAACCGTATCCTAGGACACGACCAACGATCAGTCGACGCAATCATTCGGCGATGCCAGCAATATAATCTTCGTGTCGGCTGCGACTGACTTTGTCATCGTTCCAAAGAAATACCAATCGTACGCACAGCAGCAGAAGCGTGATAATAAATTAGCGAAAATCATTTTAATTCAAAGGAACTTCCGCAGATTTTTAATAGTCCGTCATATAAAGAGATGCGCAGCGGAATATCGGTGAGGAAAGGCACGCACGGTGCACCAACAAAAGAGTTGGCAGCCGAACTAGTCCAGTCCAGGTTCAATTTTCTCCTTATTCTTGACAGAGCAATTGTCGCCAGTCGAGCAGAAGTGGAAAGGAAAATCAAAGAAAACGAATCCCAAAAGATGCTCTATAGAAAATGTGCAGCAAAAAATTTCCCCCATTCCAAGGAAGACTTTGGTTTGCTATATGCTCACGTGGAGAAATGGAAGCAGGCAGAAGTAGGGACCCTTTCGCTCTAAAAGCAAACGCACTTAATCCATGTTTCGGTTATTTTCCCAGATGAAGAGAATAGCCACTATGTACTCGGGAGCGCCTAGACTGGCTGAGGTAAATATTTTATTAGACAAGGAGATCCAACTGCTAAATGGAATCGAGAGACAACGTACTGTGGTTCGGAAAGCGTTAAAGGAGTTTCGGGAAAACCAATTGCTGCAGAAAATGGGCGATCCTATTAAGTGGGTGGGATACAAAAGTTCGTTAGGATGTTGGAATTTGCCATATAGATAAACTTATAAGATTCACTCTATTTCAGATATGGTCATTGAAATGGACTTAATACGAACGCAGCGTGTTCGATTTCTAACGGAAATCTTGAATGACTTAAAGAAGGATCTGCCGGTTTCGAAGCGATTGGCACTTTTGAAATCGGTTAAGAAACTCCTAGATGATGAGACAGCTTTTCCCAAAGTCGCAGAGGTAAGTTTATAAATGGAAATCCGCATTTATTTTCTAGAGATCTGGACAAACTGCCTAAAAGCTAAAAATTATAATTTATTTGAAACTAACTAATTCCACCTCATACATGTATAGCTGTAAAGGATTCCCAGCCTGCTGGCGTGTCTGCCTATTGTATCGAGATGTCTGCTAATTTTTAGCAGGCTGTAAGTTTTGCTCCGATTTAGCTGAGGACTTTGAAACACCGCGTGTTGTTGAAATCGGAGTAGGAGTAGGGCAGTGTCGATGAGTGAATGAAAGGGCGGTTTCCACAGATCTCCCCTTACAGTAAGCATGCTGCGATGTCGAGAGCATGTTACCTGGGATCTTACTGCGAATGTATATATATATAAACTAATCTCTCTAATGTCTTAAGCATGACGTGAGACTAATAGGTCCGTAGTCTTTGGGGTAAGTGTGAGAGGTTCTTTCTGATTTCGGTATAAAGACCACCTTTACTTCTCCCCAAATCTTTGATATACAACCTAGGTCTAGGCAGGAACGGAATAATTTGATCAACTCGGGCTCGACAATGCCATAAGATTGTTGCATTTCGGCTGGAATGATTCTATCCAGACCCGCTAATTTGTAATGGCGAAAGCTATTTACGGCTCATTTTAGGGAATAGACCTGATTCTAACTTGATCAGTGTATAACTTTAACAGTATAACCAGGGTACCTTTATATCTTTTATTCTTTTTAACGGCACTAACAGCTCCGATTCCGGTAGTACGGCAATGCCCAGATCTTCGAATATTATGCTACAAATGGTTAACTAATGAACCCATCCTTGCTGTTAGATATCTTCTACAAAATTCCATAAAAAAATACAATGTATCTAAGTTAATTCGCATAAAATCCATACTCTAATCTCTTTCAGCTACGCGATCTAATAGAGCGCGAGCAAAATCTGCTGATTGTCACGAAATACTGCGACGTGAGTGTCTTGAGGCAACGTTTCCTTATCATCTTTGTGGATTTGATCAAACACACTAAAGAAGCCAGAACTGAAAGTAAGATTTAAGCCTCACATTTACCTAATTTAATGTCCCATAAATTCTATAGAAATCGAGAAGCGGATGTGTGATTGTTGCAAGCATGTGAAACCGATTTCGGAATTCGCCCTAAGGACCCGGCAGAGTACCGTGGACACATGTCAAGCGTGTTTCACGCTCAAGGTAACACAGTCATTATGGCCCAAAAAAAAAAGAATACCAACTTTATTACTCATTAAAATCAAGACTGCACTTTTTTATGGTCTCACTTCTGGTTTTATTGATTGAATTTATTTTTAGACTGCAAGTACCGACAACACTGTTTATAAGGCAATCTTACGGTCTATCCAACGTGAGGAACGCAAGCACCGATCGCTGGCGTCGTATGCATTCATCCTGCAGGAGGACGATGTTCGTTTTATTGTCGATACAATTTGGCATCGTCATTCTATTCTTAGCAAGGAGAATGATATTAATTTTTTGAGGTTAGTATTGTTATGGGCTGTGCTGGATGACACATATTCAATTAATTTTAGGCTTCCACGGTGGATTAAGAGCGACGATTGGTCACCATGGAATTGCATATGTGTAACCGAAACCGAGGCAAGGAACCATAATAACCTGACTGACTTGATGAGTGCCTACGATGAAAAGATGAGGACATCCATAACGAATCGACATTTGTTGGCGAAGAATGCTTTCAAGAAGCTTCAAGATGTGGAAAATGATTTCGTCGAGAGTGGTCAATGGTGGGAAGTAGGTGTCAAGGAGAAGGTTCTTTGATTTTCTTTTGGTGTTTATGTCAGATACGAATGGAGTTACATTAGGTTTTGACTGCAAGTTTTGTATTTGTGCACTTAAATAAACAACTGCACTTGAGTGAGCAAACAAACATTGATACTTTTGCCATTACGTGCTGATGTCAGGCAAAGTGAAGTAAGCCCTATTTGCTGCAAGATAGGTTCTTCGTAACTGCTTTGCATTGAACAAAAATGCAATCGACTGATACTGTCCTTGAGGGTCTTAAGCTGAGATGACAGACCAATCAAACGAGTGAAGAAGATCTAGATTACCAAAGAAAGCTAAAGTGAAGTTACGAGGGTGAGGTGAAAAGTTTTCGCCCTGAGAATGAAAGACTGCGATTTTCGGTTAAAAATGATTTTATTTTTCTACATAATCTCCTTTGACTTCAACACACTTGGTCCAGAGTTTCTTCTACATCAGTATTCCTTCCCGGAAGTGAGAGTCTGGAAAGCTGTGAAAATGTTCATCTATGGCCCTCTCAACTTCTCCATTGGGAACAGATAGAAGTCTGAGGGTGCCAAATCAGGAGAATAGGGGGAATGGCCGAGCAAATCGTACCCCAAATCCCAGTTTTCCCATCGCCAACGCACACTTGCGTACAGGTGCATTGTCCTGATGCAATATGATTTTCTTCTTCTTTAAACCGGGCCTCTTGTGAATTTCAGTCGGAGTAATATTCGCCTGTAATTGTTCCGCCTTTTTCAAAGTAATCAATTAACAGCATCCTCTTCGCATCCCAAAACATGCTGGCAATGACCTTTCCGTCAGGTGCGATCGACTTCGCTTTTGACGCTGAACAACCGGCTTCCACCCACTGCCTCGACTGCTGTTTTGTTTCTGGCATGTAGTGGTGGACCAATGTCTCATCCATGGTGACAAATCGACGCACAAAATCGGTCGGATCCCTATTGAATCGGTCGAAAGATTGCTGCGAAAATCGTTTGCGCATTTGCTTTTGATCGGCATTCAGCAAATGCGGCACCCATTTTGCGCATCCCTAATGTTTGTGGGAGATGTTTCGCACCCTTTCTTCCGATATCCCACAGTCTCAGCTATCTCACTGACCTTCACTCGCCTATCGTTCAACACGATATCATGCACTTTTTCGTTGGTTTCGGATGTAGTTGCGGTTTTTGGCCGTCCTTCACGTGGGTCATCTTCGAGGGACGTGCGACCACGTTTAAATTCAGCTGTTCACTTTTTAAGGGTTGACTTTGGATGAAATTCCTTAGGCATCGATCCATTTGAAACGAAAAATTTTATGACCGCACGATATTCAAGTTTATCCATTTTAACGAAAAACACACGACGTCTGCTGCAAAAATTCGTGTAAACAAACTATAGGTACTTGACAGAACAAGTTGAAACTTGTCATACGAACTAATGACGTGTGCCTGTGCACAGGCAGGAAACATTTTTGCTGATTGGAATGCAATCTCTGCGTCAGGCCGAGAACTTTTCACCTTAGGTATACCCTCGTATTGGCGGATAAGAAAGGTATCAGATTTTTTGGATCGGTTGCATGATTACTGCAGCGTTCTTCAGCGTCGAAAAAGCGTTTATGAAAAAGTATCCCAGGAATGTTAAGGAAATATGACTGTACAGCCCCATATGTATGTACGTCGCCTCAAACCATGGCGATTCAATTTCTTCTATACTCGTGAAGTATCTGGACTCTCGAGACACTGGCACAGTCTTCTGCAACTGAGATTAACAAAAGAAATCTATATCGAGGATCGCACGTAGCTTCGGTGTATCTTCTCCTCTTGGCCGCGTATTCTTTTCCTTTGGTCTCAGCTATTTTGTATTTTTGGTCGGTAGCTGTTTTTCAGTGACCTAATCTATTGTTCCCTTTCCTTCGGGTTTGCCTTAGTACCAGAAAGCCATGGACTTGATATTTATCGGCCTCAGTTTCGGCATATTTTCTGTTATGGCATCCATAGGTCAAGTCAGGGAGTCTTTTGCTCAGAAAGGAAACTAGGGTCCTTTGCTACTAGAATCCCTTTAAATGCAATGTCTTTTAGGCGGAACTACTGGCGATTGAAAAGGCTGCAATATCCTTAAAAGGAAACGACCTCCCTCCGTCGGAGATAGCCATTCTGGTGGATAGTCTGCCCACTCTAAAAGCAATAGGATCAAATCAAATTAAATGCATAAGGCATCACAAGGTTAGACTGTGCTGGGTACCCGGGCTCCGGACATAGCAATATCGAAAGGAACAAGATAGCAGACGAACTAGCTAGAGCTGGATTGGCCATGAGCAACAGTGATACTGACACTTCCATACTGCCACCGATTAAAACACTGTTCAGCATAATCGACCATATAACCGAAAAAGAGAAAACGCTCTGTGGCTCACACGAACTTCTCGTTCTTTCTGACCGAAACTTGATCTTAATAGGACAAAGACGATGTTACATCCGGAGAAATCCTCCATATGCTTAATCACCGCAATAATCACAGGACACTGTGCCATATGACATATGACAAGCAAATGGCTACCTGAGTCCAACGATTTCTGTAGAAGCTGCGGAGATGGGAAAGAAAGCGAATCGATCCAACATCTACTCCGCCCTCCAAGTACGACGCCTCCGTACCTTAGGACATCTCATAGGAAGACAGCGGAGCTCGAAAATTTAAAGATACCGGATGTTCTCAATTCACCAAGAGCATAAACTGGTTTACGAGTTGGTAAGAAGAGGATTTACTCCCAAACTATGAGGGGATTCACAATGGACATTCGAATCTCCGAGAGGAAATTATTGCTCGTACAATCACACACCCCAGAGCAGCCGCATTCCCCATATGTGCTCCAGAATTGGTTTTCTTTTTTTTTCTGCTCTGCGGATATTTAAATAGATCCGCGATTACTGATTGCCTATCCATTGATTCAGTGTCCGAACTGTAGTCTTTTTATGTTTGTTTTTCGTTTCCCCAATCTGGAATCCAAAGAAAAAAGGAATGATGAACACGATCGAACTTCAAAGAATATGGACAGAAAATATGATAGTTTGCTGTTAACTAACGGTGGTGGCGATCCATTATAACACGGACCACCCTATCATTGGAAAGAAAGCAAAAAGTTTTGGTGTTCCTTTTTAATAAAGTTTTAAAAATTATCATTACATTAAAAATAATTACAATACGCTGATAGTGTTTTTTTTTGTCTACTTCGGTCGGGTGACGTTATTATTTTGATTTCTTTTAAGCTATAATTTCTAATTACATAATTTAATTTGTAACTCTTATAATTGATTTAAATTTTCCTTCTAAATACTGCACTCGCTTAAGAAGTTTGTCACTTGTACTGAACTCATTGTACGGCACCGGAACTACAGAGTAGCCACTTTTTTCCAATAAATCAAAGCTTAACTTTGTAATGCCACTCACCGAACGATGTGGTCCATGGCAGATGTCATGAAAGTCAACCAACATTAAAGCCACCCTATGAAAAATCAATGAAATTAGGAGCTTAAATCTTACAAAGGTAATCTCATCATACATACTTAATCGCATTCGCATTTTCTGCGTTCAATGGCAGTGGATTCCTTTTCGCATCAAATGCACACAGAGCATCTAAAATGTTCCACAAACAGAAAAAGAAATTTTTTTTATGAGAACGAGTTCAAATGCAAAAAAAAAATTATCCCAACCAATAACAAATCCCATTTTGGTATTAATTTGAGCTTGAACATGATTATTTGATGGCAGGAGACTCTTCAGCGCATCCAACAATCCGTTGAGAAGAATTTGTTTAGTCTTCGAATGGGCAATGTGTAAATCGAACACCGAACTTCCATCCTTCAATTGGGCATCTGTGTAGTCTTTAACGATCAGCTTTGAAATGGTGTGTAGGTTGAGTAGCTTCATTTTGGCATTTGGCGTGAGACCGGACAGTTCAGTTTCTAACTGATTGATAAATTCTTCACTGAAATAGAAAGTGATAGAATAGTCGAATGGAAAAGGAAATTCTTGTATTTGCAGGTAACTCACTTAAGGACAGAATTAAGGTGAGAAGATTCCGCGAGGTTCAGCAGCCCCAGTGCCCAAACGTGATTTAACCAATCAAGTTTTTTGCCAAAATCCTCTTGGACTAGGGTCTTGGCAAGTTTTGAACGAACTTCATCGGTTGAGGTGCTTTGGAAGTTCAGAATCGCTGAAGTAATGAAGTAAGCACTAAGATCCTGTGGCCGACAAATTTCGACGTTGTTCAGTGTCCATTGTGTGAGTGCTTCTAAGATATCTATAAGATAAAAGAAACTAGTGAGTTCAACATGTTAAGAAGGTGATGGGTAAGAAAATTTAATGGACTAGAAATTCGCAGACCCAATGGAAGTCGGAAATCCCCACATAAGGATCTAGTTGAAATCAGTTAGCACAGAACCAAGGACTAACTACTCACCTAAATCTCGGTACTTCAGAATCCCCAAGCTAGTCATAATGGACCCCACCACGGCTGATTTGTCTTTAATCTTTGGCAGTGCCGCCTGAATGTCAGCGCAAATCTTCGCTGCAAGCACAGAATCCTGGAAATTTAAACTAGCCATCGCGAACAGGATATCAGCACTCTGCTTAATATCCAGCTGTTCTGTGCTGCTGCTTATGTTGTAAGCCAGAGACCTCAGTAACGGCGTGCTACGCCTTTTTCGCTGCGCAAGTGTACTCATGACCTTCACCATCTGCGGTACACTTATACTAGCGATAAGCTTCGCGGCTTCATCATCTCCGGCTACTCCAAGCACAGTATTCAAGTCGTCTGTACGAAATCCCGATATACGTTTACTGTTGTTATTTGAAGTGGTCACACCTCCCAATGTATTTCCATTTTTTGGGAATGTTCTGCCCAAGATTTTGCACACCTTAATGAATCGAGAATCATTCTCGAACTCTGATAGTCTCACCCGATTTGCTGAGCTCCATTCGGCCAGAATGGATACGATTTTAAGAGCATGTTTCCTCGAAATTGTCGAGCTGTTCTCTGACACAGACAACAATCCGTTCACGGTTTTCGCATTCAATATCCGCTCATCGAGATTGGTTTTGAAATTATTAGAAGCCCCACCTGCAGCTGAATTGCCCGTTTCTGAAGATGAGGTGCTATGCTCTTCATTCAGCGACTGAAAAGCTGCAGCAACTATTTGATCTGAAATGATGTCATTTGCTTAGTAAAGGACTTCTGCAGTCAGCTGGTTTAAACTCACTTCTTGGTTTCTTGTCAGCTGCTGCTTCTGCGCTGATGGGTATGTCCGAGGGTGTATTGGATCCTTTAGCGGCGGCTTTCACTGAGGAACTATATGTACGACGTAACCAATGAGCGGAGAATCCGCCTGCAAATCGTTGTAGCCCCAACATTTCTGTAAGAATGAACATTTTAGCCGCAAGTTTACATAACCTTCACAATAAAGCCTCAAATGAGCAAAAACAAGTTTGATATAAATGTAAAGCTTATTGTTTTGTAGACATTTACTATTATTCTTTAATATCTTTAGGCTGATTGATTAAATCAAGTGCAATTTAATAAGATTTACTTTAAATAAAAAATATCCAATATCCCACGGGTAGTTGATGGTTAAGGTGTCAAAAAGTGAAGAAAAATGACAAACTGACAGTTCTCCGAGCATGTTTTTCTACAAAACAGTAGTATGTGTTCAGTGGTGTGAAAGCGATTAAAGTCTCCACTGTGAGATTAGTTCCTGATCAAATTCCGGATACCTAATCCAAATAAAAAAAAAATCAAATGACACACATATAATTGCAAAAAAAAAAAAAAAAAAATTCCTGAATCTCGTTTGTTTTCCATTCAGCATGAAAAATCTGTAATCTGAGAGCAAGATCTGAAGCACCCAATCGAAAACGACATTAGAAGTATAAATGGTTTTAGAATTTTGCCTATCTCTATCTTTGGGAACACCATGCGATAGCGATGCTGATTTTGATTATAAGTGGATGAATCTCCAGTAGTGCAAATGTCTTACTGATCAAAGGTAGCTGTCAATAGAAGAAAATACTTCTGAAAACTCTAGAAGCATAGTTTAACGTACGTTAAGACACGATAATCTTCGAACTCAGCTTTACCAAAAATTATATGAGATCCAAACATAAAAAATGTGTAATTGCTAAAATACTTCTTTCTCACTGACCGGAAATCTATTCCCAGTAAAAATGTGTCTCCACCCTAGCGAAACGATGACATTTAAAAATTAATCCCAACCAACTTCATTGCGTATTAGCACTTTTTTGGCTAATGGTGACGGCAGCCAAATCACCAAAAGTATTCATTTTTTTTTAGTAAAGGAATTTTCTACAAAAGTTTAAAATTTTTCCATTTGCTATCATTTAGTTCGTGTTTTCTAAAATTCTATTATTTGTGTTTCTTAAGTTTTTGTACAAAGAAAAGTATCAAAATGGTTGACAAATTCATAAGTATGTGGAAAGTGCGTGAATTGGCTGACAAAGTGTAAGCAAAATAATTTTCTTTTTATTCTAAATTGATTCTCTACCCCGTTCTTATATATTTTTAAAATCTAATTAACTTGTTTATCGTCTGTAAATTACATTTATTCATAAAAGAATGCAGTTCATGCAAATCTTTGTTGAAGATTATTGCCCCGAAAGTGTTTTACCTACCTACCTACCGTCTAATCAAATTGGAATTCACACTCCACGGTCATGTTTTTACTGATTTCTTATAATTGCATCATGTGTATACATAGAAAAAACCTCTAAATTAAATTATAGAAACTTTTTGTTTATGATAAAGTATGATAATATGTGATGGTAGTGATGAACGTGCGGCAGTACCTGTGCACTTGTTATGCGATTTGTTGTTGGCAAATAGGCAAGAAAAACGAAAGCAGCGGTTTTTCTTTTTCTCACATTTCTGGTTCATAAAACCTTGAAAATAATCAAAAAGCAACAACAAAATGTAATCTCCACAAAGAGAGAAGAAGAAACCAATTGTGCAACCATTTACCATTTGGTGTCGTTTTTTTTTTTGCCATCGACTTGAAGTGGTTGATTATTCTCTTTCCATGCCTAGCGGTAGATAAGGTTGTATGCGGTGGGGTGGAGGCAGTTTGGATACATTTTCTTGAGAGATGGTAAACGGAAATGTTGAAGCCTACTTCCGGAAAGAAACAAGAAGCATGATCAAAATTTGTAATAAGTTTATTTCCCTTTCATAGAGCGAGATGAGTTCCGCAGAATGCGCTAGCAATTGCACTGGTTTTGGTTGCTTGGTGACTGCAGTTTTCACATAAAACAATTGCGAACAGGGTAATTGAAAAGCAATTAACTATTTATACAAGCGTGGGTGGGCGTTGCTCGTGTATTGACCGAATTTCTAGCTCTAAAATAGATCCGTGCCGCTCTTTTTTTTGGCTAACGTCACTTATAAGACGCTTTGAATTTAAATTGGAAAATTATACAAATTTCTCTATGACCTGTTTATGATTCAGACTAATATAGGTGTTTGGGTATGTTGTATGTAGAATTTTGGGCATCGTTGTCTGTTGGAATTCTGTTGTTGTAAGTTCAGTGTTCGTCTTATATTTGTATAAAAAGAATAGAAACAGAAACGTGTTTTCGAGTTTATATAGTTCAGCCGCTACTTAATAAAGTTGCGGGTTTTGACTTGAAGAAATTCAGTATGAAATAGAATCTCAATATGTTGAGTTTTTCCGAGCCCGCAACGACTACAGTCCACTTTGTTCCCTAAAGTTCAGTATGGAAGTAATGCAGTCGGTTTGAGAAGTAACCAATTGGTAGCGGAACCTAATGGTACCTAATGGTTAAGGCATCTGTCGGAAACAAACTCAGTGCACCAGTAGAGCCTATACTTTTTTTTAACTTTCCGATCTATAGAACGCAAAGACACGCCGCCGGCCGTAAAGGATTATCGAAAACTTCAGTGACTTTATTTTTGTTAGCGGTATGTTGAACCTTGCATTGACTAGAAATATATGTAGGTATGTATGTACATATTTATGTTGACCAAACCATAAGTTGGCGTCTAAATTATATGAAAAATCTATGCTCAGAGCTTCCAAGACTAATCTGATAATAATGGATATTAAACATTATCTGTAAGGTTGGGCTTTGAATACATTCATTGGCTGAAGAAAAACACTGATGATGCTAAGTTTCTGTCGGAGACTTGTCAAATTTAGGATTACCTTTTACAAGCAAATAAAAGTAAACTTTACATAAAAAAAAATCAGAACAGGGAAACTGTACGAACCAATAACATGTACACCTATAATACACATCGTGGCAATTACATGAAAACATTAAAGTACACATCAAACAACGGCAGTGCAGTAGTCAAGTATGTAGGTACGCAAAATAAATAAGAACCAACTCAGGTGAAACATGTAGCGGCTAAAACAATTATTCGCGCGCTTCTTCTGCTACTCATTCTATGTCACAATCAATAATCAAACAGATATCAGTTATCGCTAGGATAAAGTGGATTTCTTATCTCATTCGATAAGTGAGCTATTTGAAAGCAATTTTCTAGAAATACACGTTGTTTGTTACTCTTTATTATGTTTTTAAATCGTTTTATTTACTTCTTCCGTTACTCAATCATATTTGCAGAATTTCTCGATATGAGTGAGGTGCGCCGACCGCCGGCAACAGATCAATTTAAAGAGAATTCGATTTACGTTTGCTGGGAATGTGTGTGTGACGCTCGTTTTACAATTTTATAACTAAACTTGGTTAAATGACATGTACACACATAGTAGTATTTATATTTAGAATGAAGAAGAATAAATATTAGTACTTTCGATATAAGTTAATAATAGGAGGAACCTCCAGTACAGAGCTACGACGAAATATACGTATACTTTTGCAGTTATCTTTCAAAGGTCTATTTCACCGTATATTTTACTTTAGGTGGCGTCACAGTTCGGAGTGAACCAGGGCCTGCTTCTCGCAACCATTTGTGTGTGCGTGTTATATTTTTGCCGTATATTTACAATCGACATAATGGACACCTAGACATGCCATAGTTCTCAGCCTCAAATTAGCTTTTGTAAATAACTTTATTATGCATTATTGAATTTGTTACCTAAACTCATATATGTAAATTAACTTTTGTAAATAACTTTATATACATAAATGAATTGTAATAATAGTTTTAATAACTAAATAAACCATACATACATACAAACCACACAGCCGATGGCAGAATGATGAATGAAGTGGCCGCCATCAACGCTCGCTGTGTGTATGGAAAATATGAACATCGAAACAGTGTTACCATTATTAAGTCAGAGCAAATCGTTTTTGCTTTTCAGTGGTGGTTAGTGCATTGGACTACTACGCATGCTGTTCGGGTGCAATCCCAGCCCGGGTCCAATACCTAAAAAAGTTTTTCACGGTTGCCACCTCTTTCAAATGTTTGACAAGCAAGCAAAGAGTATCTTTTGTCAGTGAGCTTCTCAATTCGTCGTTCGGAGTCGGCAAACAACTGTATGTCCCACACAAATGGTTGCGAGAAGCAGGCCCAGGTTCACCCCGAGCTGTAAGTAAGTAAGCAACCTATGGCAGTTGTGCCCAGCCCTACGTTAGATAGCATAATTATTAGGATTCTCATAATACCTAACGAGAGGCTTTACAGAGTGTATTTTATTTATTTTTTTTTTTGATTTGTAGGTTATACCTCATAAACTAATCGTTTTCGATATATGTAAACATTGATAGATAAAAATACTCGATAAAATGCTATCTTTAACATAATAAAATTACGTCAAAATCTAGGTGGATTCACTTTGTACACAATTATCTTTATTTCGTCGAACAAATTGTGTTGTTTTTAAATCAGCAGATGGTAACCCTATTTTGTCGTAGGGTTTATGCAAGCTATTTGCAACAAAACTGAGAGGCAAACGTCCTATCTTCCCTGTACTGATAATTTTTTGTGAAACAGAGTATAATAAGCTCAAGTCTTCCTTAGTGAACGCGGCATTTTCTTCGCCCGCCGCGTATGTGTACCTCTGCCTTGTCCCTTATAATGTTAGACAAAAAGATGAAAATGGAGATCTATGATGATCTGCAACATGTGCGGATATAAAATTTCTCTAGCTTAAACACTCCAGTCATGTTACAATTCATTAGAATTCCATCCAGGACTACTTTTCCATGAATTCGCTATTAGTGCAGGAAAAGTTACTACTGAAAAATTCATTTGGTTTTACAGTGAAATCTCTCTTAACCCGGCGAGAGTTTGGCTGGGTATGACATACCCAACGGGGTATATAACTGTATTGTTTCGTGTGCAACTAATTATTATATACCCTTTCTAATAAAATACCATTTTTTAAATATTAATATTTATTATAACAATATTTACAGGTAATTTTGTATGTGGGTATGTCATACCCAACCACATACTCTATGTTACATTTTGTCACCACACTCTCGCCGGGTTAAGCGGACAGCCATGGGACCGGAGTTATTTTATTGTAGGGGAAATTAGAAATTGGTTCCCCAAAAAGGGTGTCCGTTAATGAGAGTTGTCCGCTAAACAGGATGTCCATTAATGAGGGATTTCACTGTATTTATTTTTAATATTTTTTTTAGGCAGTTTCATCAATAAATTCACGCGATTTACGAAACTTAAAGACGACTCCGTGACATTTTCAACGTACAAACTCGTCGTTCAAACGTACAAACTTTCGAACTGTTGTATAGATTTCGTAACACATACTCCCTAAGCTCGCTCAACAACACCACCGGCTCTAAGGAATGTTCGTACTGATCAAATAATCACCGTTGTAAATGAAAGTGTGCAAGGAGATCCAAATTTATCGAAGCAATTCCGTCCATATCGTGGAAAGATCTTGGCCATCACCCGCATAAGATCCGGCTGGGGTATTAATTAAAAACAAAAGCCTATCAATGACATCGTTCTTTTGCTGATTGGGCAGTTGCGAGCTGACACGTTGTTGCATAAATGAATGAGGTGCATTTTTCGTTCTATATACTCCCTAAGTTGCTCAACAACACCACCGGTTTTGACTTAACGGGTTTGTTAATCATCAAAACACCCCACAGATCCATTTACATTAACGAAAATGCACCATTGGGTGCGCTTAAGACGCGAATACGCTTTAGTAAACCTCAAGCCTTTGAATCTCCTTGAAGTCTCCAGACAACTAGGAATGTCAAACAGCAACAGTTCAACAACAAATAATTTAAATATGTTTTCAAATATGGAAATTTATGCCAACATCTGCATTTCATTTAATTTCAAAGTAAATTGCTCACAGTCGATTTGCAAGGTAATAATGTGTACATACGTCAACAGCACACGTATATATGTTTTGACTATTGAGCGTCATAATTAAATAAACAGTCATTTGTTTGCACTCAGTATTTGGGTACCCTGTATCGGTAGGTTTGCAACGTAAGAGTCATTAATGAT
The DNA here is from genome assembly GCA_949775065.1 of Brachyopa scutellaris. Lineage (NCBI taxonomy): Eukaryota > Metazoa > Arthropoda > Insecta > Diptera > Syrphidae > Brachyopa > Brachyopa scutellaris. The sequence goes on along the minus strand of OX459114.1, from coordinate 88,318,484 downwards.
CACCTCTCCATGTCAAGTGATCCGAATTAAAACACTTAAATGCGCTTATAAATTATACAATGTCACGTCGCATCTTTCCAAATGTTGGTTCTAAGCCAATTATTGGAAATGAGAATGAGTTTATTACACACCAAGTAAATCGTTTCTTTTATGTCTAATTAGATTCGCTCAAAACAGGTATACGTTTGTTTGAAGCGCCCAAGCAATGAGTGAATTGTAAATACATGAGCTTTCAGCTGTGGGATTGTATGATGGGGGTTTCACAGTTTACTTAAAAACCTCATTCTTTTCTTCAGGAACTTATTTACTCTTAAATAAAAAATAAAATCCATTTATCTCGGTAGCAGATAAGAAAGTCAAACTGTAAAATATGCGAGTAATAATCTAGTTCTTATCAAAATATATTTTAACGAACAATTTAACAGTCAAAATCAAATACGTAAAGAATGTCATTTCAGCTGTTATCTTTGCTAAATTAAAACAAAAAAAATGAATTCGCATGTTTTTCTCTTTTAGCACAAATGTGGTGATGAATTACACGGAAATTGAGGGCAAGGTACGTGAAGCAACAAACGACGATCCATGGGGACCAACTGGACCACTAATGCAGGAACTAGCTCACGCAACCTTCACCTATGAAAGTTTTCCCGAAGTGATGTCAATGTTATGGAAACGAATGCTACAAGACAATAAAACCAATTGGCGAAGAACATACAAGGTAAGCTACTCCTAGTTGGCATCTCTAATGGTTTATGATCTTAAACGGAAAATGGTGTCTTTTAGAGTCTTCTTCTGCTGAATTACTTGGTTCGCAATGGCTCCGAGAGAGTGGTCACCTCATCCAGGGAACACATTTATGATTTACGATCACTGGAAAACTACACCTTTACCGATGAAAATGGAAAGGATCAAGGAATTAATGTTAGGCATAAGGTTTGTTTGTTATTGAACAATGGAAAGTGGCGTTAGATGATGATTTTTGTGTTTTAGGTGAGAGAATTGATAGACTTCATTCAGGATGATGATCGACTTCGAGAGGAACGAAAAAAGGCGAAGAAAAATAAGGATAAGTATATTGGAATGAGCAGTGACGCGATGGGAATGCGAAGTTTTAACACTGGCACTGGAGCAGGCTATAATGATGGTTGGAAGACATCACGCAGTGATCATGGCGATAATTGGTGTAAGTGGCAACAATTTTTATTACTTTTTAAATATATTTCGAAAACTTTCCTTTGTATAGATTCGGACGCTCGACCTGGCGATCGTTATGAGGACGACGAAAATCCTTATGAAGGGGAAAAGGAACTCTCAGATAGCGACACACCAAGCCCAAAGTAAGTTTAGAAATGACTACAAAATATTCGTATTGGTTGGTTCTGAGGCGATAGTTGCTGTCAATTGAGTGTGTGTTTTAATATTCCCAGCCGACGGGAATAGTAAGGGAACACCTGATGATGGCATTGGAGCGGGTGTATTGTGTTCTCAGTGTATGCTGAGTGGCTATCGATAAAGTTAATGGCGCAAACTCATAGTCAGCTCATGAATAGTGCCTATAGCCGACTATAGTTATAGTCGGCTATAAATAAAAAAGCCGGCTATAACTTTTCGTTATTCATAAACACATTTTTGCCTGTGGATTAGTTAGTATCGACTTTCATATGTTTTTGTAAAGTGATTTGAACGAACAAACCCAAACGTCAAAATATTATATGAGAAATTTATAGCCGACTCTAATTATTTAAAATGACGTTTGGGTCATTTTAAATTTCGAGCCGGCTATAAATGACTATGAATAGCAAAAAGTATATTTTAGGTTATGTAGGTGAATAAATCCTTTTATCGTCGGCTCTATCTGACTATGAATTTGCGCCATTATCTTTCTTTACGTGGCGCTACAGTTCGGGTGAATCAGGGCCTACTTCTCGAAACCATTTGGTGTGCGTGTTATATTTTTGCACGAATGTAAGGGACCTACAGTTTTTTGCCGACTCCGGACGGCGAGTTGAGAAACTACGCATGACAAATGACACTTTTTGAATTCTCGTCAGACATTCGAAAGAGTTGGCACCGTGAACAAACTTTTTTTTAGGTGTTTTGCTGGGGTTGAACCCGGGCAGCATTGCATAGTTGCCTAACGTACCTACCACTACACCACGGTCCTAAAGTTAATATATAGGTAATCGTGAAATCGGTTTGACACACTAGCACTGTTACCGGCTAATGGTGTACCCTTGGTAGATGTTATAACGCGAGACAAACTTTATCTCGGCTTAACCGGGGCGAGACATTAGTCTCAATTTGCTCTTTCCAACGTAGTCACTTTAATTGATGACTTTAAACGCTGTTGTTCGCCATTTTTCTACATTTCAAATAAAGCATTTGTCTTTTGAAGTGCCACGGGTATTTTTACCAACCACTGAAAACGTTCATAATCTTACGGGATAAAGCTCAGCACGTAATCAAGTCGATACGAGCTCACAAAGCCTAGTCTTACTACTTAACATAAAAATAGTCATTTTATTAATAAATTGTATTTATTTTATTCAGAACCTACCGCTACAACGACAGATCGAGCCCAGCTGAGGTTGCCACTGAAGTTAAAGCTAATGTTAATATACGCACCACCAGCAAACCAGTAGCAACAACAATCACAAAACAGCCGCATACGAAGACAGTTACAGCTGTAACTAACAAAAAAATCGATATGGGTGCAGCAGCAAATTTTGGTAAATCAAAAACCCCTGGTATTCATTCGCCAACACATCGTGACACCCCGCTCGAAGATATTGTGGCCAGCAATACTACAAACAATAACCTCATCGATGATTTGTTCAAAACATGTCAACCAACTGATAGTAAACCAAGTTCTCCCGCTGCCGCTAAATCAGGTGACTTTGATGATTTTAATCCACGTGCAGAGGACACTCATGAGTTTGGTGACTTTGCCAGTGCATTTGCTGGTTCGGCACCGAAAACAACAGTTCCAGTAGCTTCGGTTCCAGTCGTCGCTACAAAAGCAGATGATTTTGCTGATTTTTCCGCTTTCCAAGGAGATGTCACATCCAATCCTGTAGCATCAGTTGCAGCACCAATTGGAAATGCTTTCGGTGGTGGTGGGGGATTAACTACTACCGCAAATCCAATTGAATCATTTGATATATTTACATCACATACAGCGTCAGTACAATCGACAATTATTCCCTCAGTCGGCAATAGCAGTGCTGGTGCTGATTTACTCTCAGGATTCGGAGATCTGTCAATTAGCCAAGGAATGCCAATGGGTAAGTGTAAAAGAAGAATTCTGATTTGTTTTCTAAGTGTGATTGCTATCATCAAAATTCTTTGATGCCCATCTCCGGAATAATATTTTTCCTCTTACCAAAACACATACCCACGTAAACGGCAATTAGATAGAATCGAATAAAACTTTCTATATTATTCTTCGCTACTTCTTCAACTTACGACGTATGTTACAGTCGCAGAAGCCTTTTAGATGTCAGTACTAAAATGTACGTAGTCAACTGTTTGTTTGAAATGTAATTACCTGAAGTGGTTGTATCAGATAAAAATACTGCCACTGTGGAAGATAAGTAGAAGAAAACCATTTTCAGTTTTGATAGTAAGATCTTCAGCCACAATCTATAAAGGTAAATTATTTCATATTGCTCGTCTTATACCGATTGCTGTAATTCGTTCACTGGCTGATAATAGCTCATGACTTGTGCTTCAAACCTCTCTAAATATTTCCGCCCAAATAAGTTCAAAAATGTCGATTGCCCATGCATGATTGATAGATTATTATATTTATTTAAATAAATAAACTTTTCTCATACAATACAAATACTATAAATAAGTATTGCAGTTTTCAACTAACAAATGGAAAGAAAACTCGTTAGCATAAACATAACGATTTTTGCAGTATTGGTATAGCTTGGCTACGTTTAAGTCGTTGATGAGGGTAAAAGGTCGGCCATCATTTATGAAATTGCTGCCTAAGAAATGTCTTCTGAATTCTTTGGGCTCCATTGTTAGCGTCATTTCACACCGACTGCCTAGCTCCGACCATTCGCAGTACCAACTTGACTTCTCTGTCCTGTCCTTGTATGGATAGACAGAATAGCCATTTTTCATACGAGTATGTTATTACTCTTGTAGTAAAATCAACTTTTATGTTTTAACGTTTTTATGAAAAGTGATGACAAACCCGTTACTAAGATCGTCTTTTAGAGGGTAGAAGGACCACATATTCATTGATAAAGAGTGAATGAGCTCATAATAATTGTAAATTTACTGCAGAAAAATCTGTATACATTTGTAAACATAACTTCTGCAGCGGTCATGTCGCAGCCATGTAGCGAAATAAATTAGCTGGAAATTTGGAAAACAAGACCAAGATTACACTATTCTTTTTTCCGTATGTTTCGTCATTCAGTACTGATTACATGTTTCCTGGCGATATGAAATATGTACATCCATTCGTGAGACGTTTATTGAAATTTAAATTCTTTTTTGGAAGGAAATACATAGTTAAAATTTCAGGTAAAACGAAACTAATGTCGATTTTGATTGGGTAAAAAAATCACTTTTTTTATCTCGAGCAATTTTTATCGCCTAGTCTAGTATAATCTTCATTTTCCAACGGGCAAAAAGCACTTTTTTTCTGCTCGAGATCAATTTTCGTGAATCTCGATTCCAACTCGAGATTCACACCTACTTGCACTTACACCAAAACATTTTATACGAAATTTAAACGCAGCACATAAAAATGCTATCAATCAACACAAATATTATCAGAAACTGGGTACAAAATTTAGAAAATATAAAGAAAGTGTATTTAAAATTGTATTTATTATTATTTTTTATTTATTTCCTGTCAAAATGTGTCAAATGACACAATAATACAATTACAGAAAAACAGATCAATCTCGTTTGTTTTCCATTCACCACGAAAAATCTGAAATCTGAGAAAAAAATCTGAAGAGCCCAATCGAGAACGACATAAATTTATTTATTATGGAGTATAATTCGTAGAAAATAATTGCATGTTTACTTGTAGCAAATGAAAAATGTCCCTCAATTCAACTTCAAAACAACTTTAATATCCATCATTAAAATGTTCAGCTTTAGGTCAGTTAGGTAACTTGAAAATTCGTACGATTTCTGACAAATTCCTGTTTGTTAACCCAAAAGATTCATAACAATTCGTAAAAGAGAGAGCCAAATGAGTGTCAAAAATGTTCGAATTCTTACACCGACATTTCCTTTGGGTGAATTGGGCTAACGCTGTCAAACCAGCCATCTGACAGTTTGTGAAATATTAGGTCTGTTTGGTAACATGCTAGTTTTGGAAAGTTCTACGTAAACTACATAGAATCTGACAGTTTCATGGCTCTCAATTGTTTTACTCTCATTTGGCTCTCTCTTTGCGATGAATTATCTGCAAGAGCAATTCCTCGGGGTGGGCCGAACCAACTCTGTCAAACCAGCCATCTGACAGTTTGTGAAATGTCATAATCTTCATTGCTAGTGGAAAACAAAAACAATTTGATAGGTTTGACCAAGTGTTGTTTGAAAAGCGTTTGTTTACTTTTGTGCAAGTTTTCTGTCTTTGAGAGGAGTTCTCTCTCTTTGAGAGGATTCTACTATTTGACATATCTCAATTCCCTGTGCCAAAAAAGATACCAAACACACCTATTAGGTCTGTTTGGTGTGTCGATAGTTTCTGCAAAACTATGTTAACTTTCATAGAATCATGATAGTTGCATGGCTCTCAATTTAGTTTACTCTCATTTGGCTCGCTCTTTGCGATGAATTATCTGCAAGTATCTGCAAGACCCCTTCCTCGGGGTGGACTGTTGAACCCTGTCAAACCAAGCCATCTGACAGTTTGAGAAATGTCGTAATCTTCATTTTAGTGGAAAACAAAAACAAATCGACAGGTTTTGTTTCAAAAGCGTTTGGTGTCTTTTATTCAAGTTTTTCTCTGGGAGAGGATATTTTTCTCATTGAGAGGATTCTACTATTTGACAGATATCAATCACTTACGCGAAAAAGACACACCAAACAGACAAATTAGGTCTGTTTGGTGTGTCGCTTTTTTCGAAATTTCTATAGAATTTCTATAGAATTTTTATGTAGTTTTAATAGAAATTTCGAAAAAAGCGACACACCAAACAGACCTATTATAATCTTCATTGTTAGTGGAAAACAAAAACAATTTGACAGATTTTACCCACAAATGTGGTTCAACTCGGTTGTTAACTTTCTTGCGAATTTTCTAATCTCTGAGAGGATTTTCCCCAAAAAAGGTTCTGTTTGGGCTGTCAAATGAGAAATGTCAAAAGTTACGAAAAGTTACATAAACCGGTTCGCGATCGCGAAATTTCGTAGTTTTTCGTAAGAAAGAGTGCTCACACTAGCACAAGAAATTCTTTTTTAATTTTTTGCTGTAATTGTAATTTTTGTATCTAAGAGCATTTCACCCCCACTCTTCGAAATTTGACAGAAAACACACATTTGGTGCAAAAAGTACGCGACCGTACTTCGTTACTTCATTCCCCCTTCATTTCTACACCCCTCATCAATTCTGTCAAAAAGACAAATGACGAAACGTGCGGGAAAAGGAGTCGTTAAAACTCAAAAGCGTTCTTTTGACATTTATGAACATAAGTGATGCCGGAACGTTGCAGTTGTTGCTGTTTTTTTTTTACAATTAGGAACTCTTGAGCAAATCTCCCATAGAGTATCCGGGTCTCAAACCTTCTTTCATCAAATTGTATCGCCAATCCCTTACACTTTTTGTAATTGCAAGTATGTAGTAATAAATAATTTAAATTCAGTTTATAAAGTGCTCTGTTAAACATATTCATTAATAAAAATCTCGCTAAAAACACATTCCAATTGGATGCAACAATTTTCCTTTTCAGCTGCGACACCGGCTTTCAAAGTGGATTTCGAACTTCAAAGGCAGTTGCTTGCCCTAAAAACCATTGAGAAAGTTCAATCTTCCAGCGACGTTGTTGAACTCGAAGATATAATAGCGAATCTGCATGGAAAGTATCTACCAGGAAATGCTACACCAGAAAAACTAAACGGCACAGATCAAGATTTGGCTTACAATTGGCAACAATTTGCTTCCACATTATATCCTGAGATGCTTGCGATGATTACAAAGCACTTTTCCTATCAATGGCCAGTTGACGAAGACCGATATCTATCACGGGTACTCATTGACTTGCTAAAAGTTGACCACAACTTTAGTTTCATCTACGAGACTATATATGCAATGAATAGACAGCTAAATATGTGGCCTTTAACAGCTGCAGAGATCATAAAGAATCTTATAGCTGACGAACATTACCTGGCGGTGGCATTCGTGCACATTTGTAAGGAAACTATTGGCAGGGAATACGGTGACTCTGATGTGAATGACTTTCTACAAATGGTCATCTCGTTGCCAAACAGAGTTGCTAACGTCCTTCAAGCACGCATGGATGATGTATTTCCACCAAAGAACTTTGCTCACCTCTTGCTGATGCAGTTCGTACGAGCTTTACATTTCATGATCAAAACAGACGCCGACTCGTGGACAGAAAAGAGGTTTAATTTTGATTTTATGAGCCTTCTTTTAAGTAGAATAATTGTGAACTTTGGAACCGATGCCGCGGAGAGTTTGAGTAGAGTCGCACAAATTATGGTGGAACTGTGCAAAATTGGGAAGTATCGATCTTATATCAATGATTTGCTTCTCAAGCTTGAAAGGAACTCCATTCAGTCGTTTGCCATGATCATATTGAATGAGAATTTGAACGTCTATCTCCTGCTCGATACAGCTGTGCTGACTTCCGAGGAGTGGAATTTCTGTCTGTTAAATAAGATCCCATTGATAAAAATGCTGTCAAACGACGATGCGATAAACACTCTAATAGAATACATTTCAGTTGTTGACGGATGCAATCCGAAAAAGGACTTAAATGGAAAAATGTTGTGGAAATTGCTGCAAGATCTGCTGCCAATTTGGTCCAATCGCAATGCTTGTGTGAAAATGACTTCCGCTCAACATATATACATCTCGAAATTCCTCATCTTGACCTCGCAGTATATATTCAGCAATGAAGCAGTTTACAAGACAGGTGATCAGCAAAAAAACGACATCCGTCGGCGATTGTACGATGGCAACAAGAATCACCTGACGTCAGTTGATCCGATTTACCGTCACATTGGCATGATTACAGCTGAATTGATCCTGGGAATGCTGGATACAAATCCGAAAGCTGAAAAGCTACAATTTGACTATACATACGTGCTAAATCTACCGCAGGGTGAGGTTATAAGCATACTGAGGGAACTAACACAGAAGCAGAATAATTCCAGCGGAAATGTGCTTTTAAATTGTGAAATTGATGAGAAAGTTGTGGAGGAATTGACAAAGGAATTCTTTCAATTGCGAACGAATTCATTTTCAACAAAATTGGAAAAAGAAATTGATGAAATCTCACGAGAAGATGAAGACGAACCAATGACCACTGAAGGCGATGTGGATGACAAACCAGCGCTGGATTCAGATGATGATGACTTTGTGCCCTATGACATGTCGAACGACACAAAATCAATGACGGAGAAACGTCCGAAATTCCTCATGGACCTAAAAGATGCTATACTGACCAAAGAGAACAGTGAAGTGTTCCAAAGTGCTTTAGAGACTTCGGAGAAACTTATTCGCAGTCAGTTGCCAATAAATGACTCTCAGCAAGCAATAGATCTCCTGCAGATCTTTTTGAGTCTGGAAATGACCTTCTATTTCGAAAATTTCGAGGAAGTCAAATTCAAGAACTGCGTAGCGATTTGCGTGAGTCACCCCAAGCGCTGTGCGGAATACATTTGTGGACAATTTCATACCGATAACTCTTCGTATAATGTTAGTGTGAGAATTCTAATGCTTCAGGTTCTAGCAGCGTCAGCAAAGGAACTCAGCGAAAGTAAATTGGCGGACAATGGGGTGCTATCAACTAAAGTGGTGCAGGTCTATTCACATCCAAGAAAGTTGAAATTGCCAAATGAACACAACGCTCGTTTGATTGAATCTCAGAAAATCATTCGAACACGCTTGAAAGAAAAGACGAAGCGATTCTTTTCTAAGCTAAAACCAGAGATGCCAGGCACGGTGAATCGCTTCGCATCTGTTGCTGGATCGTTCTTCTTCCCGCTGGTGAGAGGTGAACGAACCAAGCAAATGGTGTTTGCGAAATTTGGAAAAATCTCTTACGATATTGACACGTACTTATTGGCGAATTTCTTGAATACACTGACTGTGGTGGTGATTGCTTCACACAACAGTCCACTGCTGCCGAAGATGGCAAGAGAGATTTTTGATTTGTACTCATTTATTAGATACAGTAGTGAGCCCAAGGTGAGAGTCAATACACTGCAGTTGATTGGAGCGACATTGGTGACAGTACCACGGTTTGTGCTGTTCAGTGAGTTTTCCGACAAACTATTCGAGATCAAGGCATGGCTTGAGGACTGTTCGCAGAGTCCGTTAATCGGTGGCGAGGCGTCGGAGGATTGCCGTGAAACCGCATCGCAAGTACTGAAAGTTTGCTATGGTTTAATTGCAGAGGGAAGTGCATAGGAGGTTGGAATTTATTTCTGTTTTAAAGAAAATAAAAGTTACAAATAACAATAGACACAGTTTAAGTTTTGTTGAAGAATAAAGAAATAATTGATTATTTATAAAATGATCTCATTGTCATTGCTTCTACCCAGTTATATTGAAACAATTGTACGAATTAATTTACCATAATTTGTTTTTTGTTTTTTTGAAAACATTTAGTTTTGTAATAAAATTTCCAAACAAGTGAATGAATTGTTTTATTCAACGACAGCGAAATGGTGCAACGTGAGAACCATTGGCCACGGTCATCTCAAGATTTTAAGTCTACTGTTATGTTTTCAAGTTCTTTGAAACACTAGGAAATAAGACCCTTGGATTGATGTATGTATGTATTAGTAAAAAACCCAAGTGCAAACTAATCAAAGAACAAAACATTTCGTCCAGGAGGCAGTGTACGTTCCGTAGATGATTTCTTCTCTACGCCGCCGTACACAAATATCATGAGCGATCATGTTAAGCTTGGAGTGAAAGTGAACATCTTTTAGTTACAGTTACTCTTTTTTAATTTTTCTATACAAATTTCTCTCATTCCAGATAATATCTTACTTCCGAGCAATGATTTACTTCAACCAATAAGTGCAAATAACAATAATAACAACTTAACAAGTCAACAACAGCAGCAACAGTCTGCATTGGCAGCAGCCGCATCAGCAGACATCGCAATCGGTGCGACATGGTCTAACTCGGGCAACCTAAAAATTGACTTAAACAACCTATTATCGAGTAAGAATTTAAAATCAAATGTCCCAGCCCCATCGATGAATGCCCTAAAAGTTCAAAGTCCTGTCAAGCAGCCACTAACAGTACAAACGCCGCCAGCACTGTTTAGCGGTGGTATACCATCGCCACTTAACAGTCCTCTGCAGCGTTCTCCAGCCGCCGGTTTCACAACAACAAAAACAAATTCCATTCCCAACCAAACGATGCCAATTCCACAACTCAATCAAACACCGATGTTTGCCAATTTCAGTAACATGCAACCCGCAATCAATCCAAATGCAAACAACAATCTCAATGCGCAGCAATATAATTTGTTTCAATGATACATAGCGAATTGAGTTTTGTTTCCCTATTAATGATCATGGTTTTTGCTGTAATTCCGAATGGGCAGTAATTTTTTTTAAGCAAAATAACGTTTGCGTGCGCTCTCCTACAAAAATACATATATCAATTATACTTCTTTTTTTTTCCTGCATATTAACTACGAATATATATGATTTTTTTTTTGTTAGTTATTTTAAAAGAATATAAAGTGAAAAAGGTGTTAACACATATATAATATGTTTGGAAGACGTTTTAAATATATCACATATAATTAATAAAGCAATATTGTTGAATGTATATGTATATATGTAGCGATTTGATTTGATATCATTAGAATTATTTAACATTAATGAATGTACGTTCCCGTAGGTGTTATATATTATTATTCGTCCAACTGTTACTTTGAGAGAACATAATACATTTATTTGTTTTGTTATTTTCTGTTTTTTTTTTTATTAGCGTATGAAACTTGAGGTTGTTTTCCTAATGAGCAAATTAGAAAGAAAAGCAAACAGCCACTCACATTTGCTGCTTACAGTTGGAATATATATATATTTTTTTTACAAATATGTAAATACAATTATTGTGTATGAAAGTAAGAAAGTGAAGATGGTGGGAAGTATGTATATGTAGTTAAAGTGCTGACGTTCAAGTGATTAAAATTTCCAGAGTTGGTTATTGCCGTGTTTCAATGATTAGAATATTGTGCACTAAAGAAGACACCGACCACCAAGGCAGCTTTGTCTGTTTTGCTTTATGAAATGAAAGCTATCACTCAAGGGAGTTGCTTTACGATCTCATATAGCAGAATGCTATAATAAAATTAATGATTGAAGTCGTGATTGATGTATATTTTCTTGTTTGTTGCTGTCATCAGTTCTAGCATCGAAAGTAATATATGAAAGAATGGGATTATAGGTTGTAATATATTCTTGATGATTTGACTCTAATTTGAGTTCGGTCACTCAAGATGCCTAGACATTTCAGCACATACTGAAAATGTATAACATTTGCAGTGCGATGGAGAATTGCGGAGTGGATTGCTGAGACCTCTTTGTTTGAATATGCTGCACGTGCTGTCATGGCAGCAATCGAGTATAAAAATAATACTAATCTTACATGACAACTGATCCACTTATAGGCACACCTCACCTTAACGATTTTGCCGCAATAGTCTTGTCCAATCTTTGTCCATTCCAAGCGATTTCAATTGTACTTAGCATTTTGAATTGCTGTTTTTGGTTCTTTGAAGTCTGGTGTAATGGTGTGATTTTATTTACTGGCAATCGGTCATGCGATTGCAAGAGTTTACCGATTTTATTCGGATTGAGTACATTTCATTCAGGTCCCAAGATTTGGATCCGGTTATTTGTCCTCTCCCGGTTTATGAGCTTCTTTGACTTTAATGCCAATTTACTGGCTACATTATCATATCTATGCTAAATTGAAAGCTTGAAAGTTAAATACAACAGAACAAATACCACTACCTTCTTTTATACACAGCGATTGTATTTTATATCCGTTCCATATTTACATAACTACCACAAATTGTCAAAAGGATATTATACATTTTAATAGGTTAAATTTACATAAATGCAATTTTAGTTAATTAACAAATAAATATATGTATATTGTATTACGTTTTATAACAGGTGTCGGGCTGAAATTCAACTTATATTCTTCTGTTTTTTGTATAATAAATGCTAACTTAAATGAAATTATATTGTTTTCAAAGAAAAAAACAAATATATAATTTACGCACAATTTAAATGTGTTATTGCAATGAATTTTAAAAAAAAACTAACATTGTTTTCCTCCTAACATTTATAACTGGCTTTCCTCTATTTTTTCGTTATCAAACGTTCCACATTCCATATTCCAAATATGTTATAGGAATATCTATATCTATTCTGTTTTAACAAAAGAAACTTCCATTTTCTATTGATTCAGCTAAAAATAAATAAAAAAACATGTAAATACATACAAACATTACGTATTATATAAGTATATTTAATAAATAGAAAAACAGAAGAAAAAACCATTATAATATATTTATAACAAAAAAGAAAAAAAGTAACACCCTAGGAATTTATGAGAAAAGACAAACAATTAAATAGTTTTTAATAAAAACACGCAAATCAAAATCAATTTAAGAAAATTCGAAAAACTTAATATCAACTAAACAAAATTGCTGTTAAACAATGTTAATTGTATACTTCTTAAAAAAACAATTAAGTAAATAAAAACGTAAGTGTGAATGATTTTATTTAACATTCACTATCCTCTCGCATTGGATACAAAAACACAAATGAAGTTAAAAACTTGTTCGTCGTGATAAAACTGATTTATAGAACATTTTTATTTAACAATAAATAACAAAAAAAAAATATGAAAAGAAAACTAAGCATATGATAATAAATAAAATGAAAACAGTTACACATAATCAAATGTTTTTTGTTTTGTATCAGAGCGATTTTTTGGTTTTTTTTTTAAAGTTTTAAATGGCAATTGCAAATGCTAATGAGATATTTTGGCCCACTGTTTACCGAAATGATGCTGGGAAAAAAACGTGTATTTTGCAGCACACACGAAATGATCTCCACTTGGTAAAATCCAACGATCTATTAGTATACAATTTTAAATGTAATTCTTATTGTTCAACTTCAGGATAACGTAAGAAGATGATTTATATCTTAACCCTTAACGGATCCTCCATTTTGTTTCCTTATCCAAATTAGTATGAGAAATAACCCTGCAGCTAAAATCTTAGTCTCGAAGATACGCGAACAACAAAATCAGAAAATCTAATGATGCAGTTTTGCTCGCCGCTCCTTTGTTATACTTAGGCAGAACGATTTTCCAATAGACATTGTTAAAATAAAAGAAATTTCACGCTGTTGTTTCGTGTGATATTAATTTTACGGTGAGAAATAAATATAGCGACACGAGTTATAGTCGCACGTTTAAGTGGCGAAGTAATTTTAAACAGACAAATCAGAATAAATCGATGTGTAGTTGAAAAAAATTATTGTGTTTAATTAAGTTTTTGTCAAATACACCTTTTTTTTGCAACGAACAGAAAATGCGTAGGGGAAAAGCATTGTCTGTGGACTAGAGGCCGGGAATCCCAAATATTCAAAGAAATAGCTTAACCGTTAGAGGTTCGTCAAATAGCTGAGAAAATACGCAGGAATAAAACACTTTCCAAAACTTCTTGTGGTCGCCGTGGTCGTGGTGGTTAGTGCGTTGAACTACTACGCATGCTGCCCAGGTTCAATCCAAGTAAAAACACATAATAAAATGTTCAAGGTAGGTACCACCTCTTTCGAATGTCTGACAAGCAATCAAAGAGAAGCTTCTCAACTCGCCGTTCGGAGTCGGTAAAAAATTGTAGTTCCCTTCCATTTTGTGGAAAAAATAACACGCACACGAAAAGCTAGGCTTGGTTCTGTATAGGACTGCCGTATATATATATTTTTAAAACTTCTTAAAGGATCCTGGTAATTATGGGAAACCAAGCAGCCCTGCTCGTCCACCAAAAGTTGATGAAAGGCTTAAAAGGCAAATTAAACGCGTGCAGTAAGTTCTGACTTAAATCTCATAGAGAACTTTGGGCCATACTTATGGTCGAAGCTATTCAGGAAAACACACTACAAAATTTAATCGATTCAATGCCTCGACGCTTAGTAGCAGTTTAACAAATAAATTGGAACAAAAAAATATTAAAATATCTTCTTCAAAATATTTTACAAATTTTTACATCAGAATTGACTTTTAAGATCGTCTGTTTTACTTTCTTCGTTCGAAGTTATACAAAATATACGTTGTTTTTTAATTAATGAACAACTTTAATTTTTTTTATGGATTTCCTCGTAGTTTTATGCATATAATCTAAAAAAAAGTAAAGTCCTTAAAATAATAACAAAAAAAATGTTTTTTTTAAAGTTTTTTACCTGGCCGATATTATTTCGCGCAGTGTATCACATACAAGAGACATAAAATTACCGATTACCAAGAGTTGCCGAGACCCAAGAATTGCACTACGGCTTCTAGGAACTGCCCATAAAAACTGATCAGTGTGGTTGCAAGGACTCAAAATGTTTATCTATCATGTGGTGAATGAATAATAATTGTTACATGCATAGAAAAAAAAGGTTTTTTTTAAATTTTTTTGAAGTGTTTTATTGTACGTTCGTTTGTTACAAATGAAGCAATGAGAAGCTGGAGTACAATTATTGTACACAAATTTGTAATAAATACTCAAAACAGCTCCTCATATTTAGTTATTTCATTAAGTCTAGTAAGCTTAATTCTACGGAAAAATACGAAACAAGAAAAAAAAAAACTTTAAAGAACCTGCACTTTATTCTGCGTCTTTGCTCTCGTTCTTGTTCTTCTTTTTCTTTTTTTTCTTGGGTTCGCCATTCTCGGCGTCACCATTTTCTGCCTGCACCACCAGCTCCTCCGTTTCTTCAACTGCACCACCATTAGAAGCAATTTCATCATGCTTCCTCTTCTTGGATTTCTTTTTTTTCTTAGCACTGCCGTTCTCAATAACCTTTGGCGTTTCCTTCGACGCCAATTCAATTGCCTCGTGCATGACTTCGATGTTCTTGCGTGGGATCTCTCCAGACTCGTAGAACTTAAGCCTGTCCTCAACCTGTTGCTTTAGTGTGTCACCAAAGACACTTGTTGGTGTTTCGAGGAAACAATCGATACGTGATGCAATCGAACACTTATTTGCCAGGAATCGCGAGATCCTTCCCTTATTTTTTAGACCCGCACGTCCAATAAACGATGAATGGTACAGCAAACCGTACTTTGGTGTATTACTCTTAGTTTTGAGAGCTCTGAAAAGAGCTTTCTCCGCACCCAAGATTTGCACTGTCGATGCCGGATACTTGGCCAGATTTGTCAAACTACCAGCGTGGGAGATTAGACGCGCACCCACTTGATCACCGATTAGAGACTGCAAGTTGGGGGCTACACTGTTCATTTTGTTGTGCAGATATCCGGAAAGTTTCTTTCGGTATTCTGACAATTTAACTACCCGCTCGGCGAACATTTCTATGTTAATGAGGTCAACTATTGAGATATCCATTCCCATGGACATTTTCGATGCGTCAATAATAGCCTGAGCCTTCGAAGAGTCCATGACGATTTTTTCGAGTTCTTCCAATTTGTCTTGAGTTAAGCTCTTGCGGTCCTTGATGAATTTTGCCGATTTGGCGAACATGTAGTTGTCCGGAACAATTTTAACCAACTCTGGGAAGTGGTACGAGTACCACTCGCGGATACGCATCGAGAAAGTATTCACGTCCTTGTCCAGCTGATCGAGCAAAGCAATCGACTGAATAATCATGTTGTCCGACCGATGCACGTTGAACTTGACCTTTGCACGAGAGTAGCTGTGGCCCAATCCAAGTTGAGCGATTCCAGCACCTTTGTCAGTAAATCCTTTAAAAGAAAATATTTTTTTATGATTGAAATTCATGAAAAAGCCTAGTGCTATGCGTCGTACCTTTAACCAACCGATGGAAATGAAAGCGAATACCACGAAGGATTTCCGGAACAGCACCAAAATGACTGCTCTGTACTTGTATAGTTTCTGTGATGGCCGCACCCAACTTCGCATCAGCAACACCCAAAGTGCACTTCTTCTTCTTCAACTTTGAGAAGATATCATCCAGAAATACCAGTAGTTCCTGAGGAGCAACACCTTCAGATATAGCATTTATGTTCTCGAGAGCAGAAACAGCTGTCTTGAATGGAGCAAAGCCGACCAGTTTAACGATGGCATTAAAGCGAGCAAAATCCGTAACTGAGGATTCTACTTGAGGGAGGAACATCGAGATTTCCTCAAATTCAGTAACGCTAAAAAGGGCATAGCCTGCCGCGTGTTCGTACAGAACGTACAAGCGCGACTTGAAAAGAAATTAAAGGTTATAAATGAAATTTGTTTGAAAACAATGCGTTCTCAAAATATACACATCTATTAACAATTTGTTAATAACGGCGTAGGATTTTGGCGGATATGCATTCTTACCATGTTTTAAACAATTTATTTTCCTTTTCTTAAAACAAAAAATAAAATCAAACTCAAAGCACCACGGGAACAGCTCTTTTTCCACGTGCGCTGTATTTCGAAAATCTGACGTGAATGGAAGAATTTGACAAGTGCCATTACATCGAACTGTACTGTCTTGTTTGTTAAGGTGGATACCCAGTTATGGTTTCATTCTACAATTATGGAAAACTTAAACAATCATATTAAACAAATATTTAAATTTCTGATTTAATTGTTCGCATAAGTTTATTTAACATAACCTTAAGGACTATAACCGCAGAACATTTTGAATTGCTTGATACTGTGAAAAGGGAATATAAGAATTAAATCTCCTTTGACTTCTTTTAGAAGACTTGGAAAAACAGGGCCGGCTAGAAGTTTAGGTAGCCAAATAGAACGCGTTTTATATGTCCTTATTTTAATTACTTGGTCTGCTTAAGCAGCAAATACACGATACAATCGTTGTACAACGGTTGTATTGTATCGTGTGTTAGCTAGCTTATGACGGTTGTACCGATATCGCACAGTCGTACGCTTAGAATCGAAAACCTGCGGTTGCATGCGACCGATTGTATGGAAACCGATATCGGTACAACTCGCGGTTGCCCAACGATTGTATCGAGTATTTGCTGCTTTACACTACGAATCTAGATGCATGCACCTTCTTGGAATTCTTCTTTGTTATTTCACCCGTTGATTTAAGCGCTATTACAAGTTGAATCTAGTTTTATGAATCCAGGTTGACAGTTCTCTTTATTTTTCATTTCAGTGTTGGTCTAAAACTTCTACCTCTGGGAGAGTTTTCAATCTGTGCTCTTTAGAATATGTATGTTCCGGTGCGTTGAATCGAAATCTACTCCATGCACAACGAAATCATATGAAGCAGAATAGTAAAAAAAACGGACAAAGGCAAAGAGAATCGTCAAATAGTTTCATCGAAATGTGATAGTGATAGTAATACATGTTTTGGCGTACCACAAGGAACTATACTCGGTCCTCTGTTGTTCTTATTGTATATTAATGATATATGTAGAGTGTTAAAGAAATGTAAGATGTCCCTGTTTGCTGATGACGCTTTAATGTTTGTAAGTGGGAAAGATATGTGTGTGCTTAAGGAGTCTATGGAGTCTGATCTTAAAAACCTGTGTGAGTGGCTACAGTTCAATAAACTCAAAGTGAATGTAAATAAAACTAAATGTATGGCTATAAATAGTAATGAATGTATCAACTTAAGAATAGACGGTCAAATAATTGAGCAAGTGGAAGAAGTAAAATACCTCGGTGTGATACTAGATAGCAAAATGAACTTTAACAGTCACATGACTTACATAACAAAAAAAATCGCTAAAAAAATTGGTTTCCTCAAAAGAATCCGAAAGTTTATAACCACAATTTGTGCTGTCAATATATATAATACCATAATCAAACCTCACTTTGAATTTTGCTCAACAATTCTCTTTATGGGAAATAATGAACACATAAATCGTCTGCAAGTGCTACAAAACAGAGCAATGAGAATTATTTTAAGATGTAGCTTTCGTTCCCCTACCACATGGATGTTGTCCTGCCTTAAATGGTTGAACGTCAGGCAACGTATTGTCTTTAATGTCTTAACGTTTGTGTTTAAAATGAAGTTCAACATTGTGCCGGAATATCTGTCATCAAATTTGCTGTATATAAGAGATGCTCAGCCATATAGTTTAAGGTCCAATTCTGACTTCCGACTGCAGCTTTATAGAGATTCAAGAACTCAAAATATGCTATTGTACCGAGGCTTAAAATTATATAATGAATTGCCTCTTGAATTAAAAAATTAAACCATATTACAAAGATTTAAAAAAATGCTAGTTTTATATGTTAAAGAAACAGTTACGTGAATTCATATACTTATGTAAATTAACTTTATTATGTATTATTTAATTGTTACCTGAACTCATATATGTAAATTAACTTTGTAAATAACTTTATATACATTAATGATTGTTATAATAGTTTTAATAACTAAATAAACTATACATACATACATACATACATACATACATAAAAAATGTTTACCCACGTAACACAGGGCAGCTTTTTATCCGTCTTTTATCTTTTTATCTTTTTTCTCTTTTGCACTTACGTTGATCAAAAGTCGCATGCATGTGGTTGTACATTATAATGGCCCTGGCTACACGATCATTTCCATACCGATTCTTTTCAGTGAGACAGGTACATTTTATGTGAGTTAAAACGAGAAGGGTTTTTTGGTGAAATCAACCCTTCTTGTTTCAACTCACAATAAAATCTACCTATTTCACTGAAAAGAATCGGTATTGGATTGACCGTGTAGCCAGGGCCAATTGCTTCACGCGGAACGCGGAAGATATTTTGGAAATAATTGTAGATAATAGAAAGATTAGCGAAAATGACGAACGAGCAAAAGACAAAAAAAAAAAAAAAAATCATGGCCGATGTAAGAGAAGACGTGTGAAGGTCAAGCACTTTTTCGATTGCCTTTCTGGCCTCTCCTCCAAATTCAGATGTTGCACAACTCTGAATACGTTTGGAATAGCATAACTAAAGGTGGGCATCCACAGGCATGCAAGATTGTATACATTGCCCATGAGAGTGCGCACGCATGCCTGTATGATTTTAAATTTTTTTGAATTCCGCGGGCTTGCGTGCTCGCCTGTGGATAGCAAGTGCGCAAATTCTGTCATTTTTGTTGGTATGAATTTGTAGATATTTATGAAAGTTTCCCATAATTGTGGCAAATGAAAAGTGAGTCATATGAGGAATGCTAGTGGATAGCAAAATAAATTTGCGCACAAATGCAAAATTTGGGTACCTGAAGGTCACAGTCACGTGTATACAAATATAGAGATACCTACCTACTACCTACTGCGCCTGATGGTTATCCCTTAAAATTTATTTTCATGTCCGACTGTACAAACAATTTCCAAGGCGAATTTTCGTCAAGCGGTTCGCCACCTATTTCCTATCTCGCTTTCACACACAACTGTCAACTACACACGAAGAAACGTCAAACTCATACGGCCACGGCCACCTACATTCGCAGATGACTTGCTTTCACTGTGATTGTGTGCTTTCACAGGTTCTTGTTCTTTCTTTTAAGTTGCATTATTTCTGTTTATTTGTTAATAAATTTTCGCTAAAGAAAACTCTTTAATTTACTCTATTTCGGAAGTATTACACTCCTTTTCTGTAATTTTATATTGTGCGTGTATCCAATTTGAAATTGGTAGATAAAAAGTTTCCTGTTTCTTTCGGTAGAAATTTTTTTTTTGAAGTGCCGACGACAACGAAAATACAACAAATTCTCACCCAGACAGAAAATGGAGTTTTTGTTGTAAGTATACAAATGAAAAACAATATCATCAATTTAAAAATAAATGATTACTGATTACCTTACCAGCAGATTTATTCATTTATTTAGTTTGTGAAAATGTTTCGATAGACATGGTAGCACAGTCCAACTAGCACCTACCTTTTTCCTGCTCTTTTAAGAGTACACTGACCCCAGCACAGCCCTTATGTCTATATCATAACAAAATAAATCTAACAAAAATAAAATGTGAATTTTCCAGTGGATCACGCTCTAGCAAAACATTCAAACCGAAAAAGAATATTCCCGAAGGAACTCATCAGTATGATCTTATGAAACATGCTGCAGCCACACTTGGGTCGGGAAATTTACGAAACGCAGTTGCACTGCCCGATGGCGAGGATCTCAACGAATGGGTGGCTGTAAATAGTAAGTACATTTCTTATTAATCTTATGATCGACGGAATGTAAAGGATTTAAAGTTGTTTTCTATTTCTGTAGTTTATTTTGGTTTTTATATTTTATGTTGATATTAAGTGCCAGTGTTTGAGTGCAATTTTATTTCAAATTCATCAGGTCATCCAATGAATTATTTTAGCTTAAATAAAGATATATGTATTTCTATTAAGAACTTTCTATAGAAAAATAAAACGGAATATCATTCACACTTCTTTTGGAAATGTCCACTCTCTGGTACGACTGTCGAAAACAGTGCATGCATTTCTAGATCTACGGATTATCAATTAAATCACAAATCTCTAACCTTAGTGAGATTTGAAACTGAAGGCTTACTATTTTAATTAATTTGAAAAATGTAAATATGTAACTTTGTTTAACATTTTCTTACAATTTCTACTTATAGCCGTCGATTTCTTTAATCAAATAAATATGCTCTATGGGACCATAACTGAATTCTGTACAGAAGAGAGCTGCGGCAATATGTCGGCCGGACCAAAATATGAGTACCTATGGGCCGATGGCCAGGCGGTGAAAAAACCCATCAAATGCAGTGCACCCAAATACATTGACTACCTAATGACATGGGTACAAGATCAACTGGACGACGAAACTCTATTTCCTTCAAAAATTGGCATACCTTTTCCGAAGAATTTCCTATCAATTGCCAAAACAATACTAAAACGACTCTTCCGAGTGTATGCACACATCTATCATCAGCATTTTTCCGAAGTGGTTACCCTGGGTGAAGAGGCTCACCTAAACACTTCCTTTAAGCATTTTATATTTTTTGTGCAAGAGTTCGATTTGATTGAACGCAAGGAGTTGGCTCCGTTGCAGGAGCTAATCAATAAGCTTACAGCAAAGGATGAACGGCAAATTTAAGAGAGCCCCCCACTTCTAAATATTTATTTTGTATTTTGTAAATTTATATGTAATAACGCAAAGAAAAGTAACAAGATAGACGAGGAGATTATCCTCTAGAAAGCAATTATTTTTGTAACAATTAACATAAACGTAAATTGAAATTGTTTGGAGTTAGGACTTAGGAGAAACAAAAAAACATTTTGATGCATTATATAATAGTTTTGCAATTTTTGTGGTTTTTGTTTTCCTTTTTGTGTTTCACAACACAACGCAAAATGTGTACTTTAAGTAATTTTAAATTTATTTAACGCTTATTTAGTTGTTTACGTTAGCTTTAAGATTGATTTTTACAATTTTATGACGACTAGAAGAGAATGTTTCTTTTTCTATTATTATTTAACATTTTTATTAGCAATTAAAAAAACTATTGACATGACAAATTGTATATAACAATCTTATAATTTATTAAAAAAAGGAGAGAAACACTACTCGTATGGTCAGTGCAAAATTGTACGGTTAACGGATTTTGGTTCACAGTAGTCTTCAAACATTGGGCTCCACAGGTTTATGTTTAGATACCAAAAAGTGCAGTAATACAGAAAGAAGTCTCTTGCAGCGGTTTTATAAAAGTGTAAAGTTGCTGCGATTACTGTAGTGATGAACACAGAACTAGGATCACATAAAGGGTGGTTCTCCTGTTGGTTTCTTATTGAAATTGCTATTTCAACTAAACCGTGAAATCTCTCCCAATTTTCAATAACAGTTGGCAATAGCCTATCCTGTCAAGTCAATTTTGCAGTACACTTTAAACTATTTCATAGCTTGATACATGTTTTCTCAAGGTCGTATCTATACCATATAGGAACAAAAAAAATTAGGCCGAAAACTAAAGAAATTATTAGTGTTGCCGTCGTCGGCTAAATAGAATTTGGCAAGGCATTGGTGTGAATTGCAGTGCGATTCTATAAATAAATAAATGTGGTTCTATAAATAAATATGTAAATTGGTTTGCTTTAGAAACTAAGTTCTTTTATTTATTTATTTCCATCAAATAAGAACATTTCCTGTTCTCGCTAGATTACCTAATCTTAGTTCTTAGTCTAGTTGTTAAGCTCGGCCTTTTAAATAGACTAGTATCGCCTGTGGTCGAAATTCGACCAGTGCGAGAGAAACACACCTGGTTTTTACCTGGCTTAGACACATGGTAAAAAAAAATCACACACGCCCCTCTTCACAACCTTTCCAACGAAAATCAAGCGAATATGGGGTTGAACCGTTTTGCCTCGCCTATTTATATAATAATTTGAGTACAAATGTACATAAAAGATAGTAAATATGCATACATGCCATGATCTGGCAATCCTGTGCTCGTGGAAGTTGCTTATATTAAGAACGCTGTAACAATATAAGACACAATTTTAGAGCGGAGTTTAAAGTTTTTTTTTTTTTAATGCTGGAAATTTGATGTTAGCCGAATTCTATCAAGACCAGGCTAACTAGATTGCCGGCTTTGTGCATATGTTTATGTACATCCTCATCGTAAATAAATATTCGGCGTCAGCAGTCTTATGTAGAGCCGAGACTCTAGCTTCTCGCAACTATTTGTGCACGTGCTATGTTTTGCGCGAATAGAAAGGACAGATTAATCCTCATTCACTTTTTATGGGGCTATTCATAACAATGGAAGTTGGTAACACTTAACCTTGCGTTTATTCGTAGTCTCGAATTCTTTGCATCTAAAGACGAACTTATCACTAATCTGCACAGTTCCTGTAGTTTTCTCATTGTTGTTTTGTTTTATATGAATAAATTAATTAAACACTTGCAGGTATTGCTTAAAATTATAAATATTAAATTACGTCTGTATAACTACAACTACATATTATAAGCACATTAAAATCTGAACATATTATGTCTGTTGTACAACTTGTGAACTAATGCCGCAGAAGTAAGGCGCTTCTTTTTTTATTAAAAAAAAAAAACACCGATCGACCAAAATCTACTAGATATCAACATCAGAAGCCTTAAATATGATTAAATAAAAATAAATTCGCGACGAAAAATTGTTTTATACGTGAGTTTATTTGCCACCCGATCTTTGAAACAATAAATTTGATGTAGAATAACGATAGTTACTAAAAACGCATACAAAAGAAACAAAAAATAAAGTAAAATTATAATCGAAATTGTAATGTATTGAAAATATTATCTCGTATTTATGTAAATTATTTTTATAAGATAAGTAATTGGTAGGATGTACAAATGGAAGCCCTTTATAGAAGCATCTTCGCTAAGGGAAACAGAAATTTGTTTTTTTTTTTTTATATTAAAAACGTGATGCGGGCATTTTTTGTAATACAGGTTACATATCCCATACGGAACACGAGCCTCTCCATTTTCACTCCTCAGAAATAGGTTTAATTTTACCTTTTCTTTTTTTTATCTTTTTCAATTAAATTACCTTTTCCCACATTCGCGAAGGTCAATGTGCACCGGTGCACGCGCAATCATAATAACGCTGAACCGGCGCATTGTGCAACGGGATCCGGTGTCCCATATTATAACATTTAGTTGAGTCAGTAATGTACGTTAGGCATTAAGGTAGAAATGAAATTGTAATTAAGTTAGTTGATAAGTGACGGATCAATAAAGCGGTTGTAAAAGAAATTTAAAAATAGTTTTTTTTCGCGTTAGACGAAATCAAAATTATTAGTGGCGCAGTCGGTAGGATCTTTCTAAATTTGAGAGATCCAAGTAAGAAAGAATCTAGTCAACGCGACCAAGATTTACAAAATCTGAGGGAATGAAACCCAATCCAATAAAGATTAAATGCATTGAGGATTACCCTCTACCCAAAACCGAAAAGCAGCTCAAAGGATTTTTAGGAGCAACAGGCTACTATAGAAAATTCGTAAAAGATTATGCCAAAATCGCTAACCCAATGATTAAATATTTAAAAAAAGACAAGAAAATAAATACCAATGATCCAGAGTATATTCAGGCCTTTGAAACCCTAAAATTAAATATAATAAAACATCCTATTTTAAAATTTCCCGACTTTACTAAAAATTTCACTGTATTTACTGACGCAAGCAATTATGCCATTGGAGCGGTTTTAACACAAGAAGGACAACCCGTGTGTTACGCTTCGAGATCACTTAACGATCATGAAAAGAACTACTCTGTAACCGACAAAGAGTTCCTGGCGATCGTTTGGGCAGTTACGTACTTTAGGCCATATTTATGGGGAAAAAGATTTCAAATTATTACAGACCATTTACCAATAAAATACTTAAATAAAAAATTTTCAGGAAAAGAATTTAGTCAAAGAACGCAAAGATGGTTACTTAAGTTACAGGAATATCAATTCGACATAGAATACCTTAAAGGCAAGGAAAACAAAGTAGCAGACTTCTTAAGTAGGATTCCTGAGAATAATCAAGAAAAAGAAACTAGCGACGACCATTCAGTAAACAATTTGTCAGATAACGCAACAACACACTCACAGGAAGAACAACAACTTGACCACATTCAAATAAAAGAGACAATAGTTAATAAATACAAAACACAACTCATACTTACTAACGACGCAGACAAGGAAATAGAGATATTACACGGTAGACGTATAATATTCATTGACATGACTAAAGAAAAAGACTATTGGACAGACGTGCTTAGAAGATTTATAAAACCAGGCCTTATCGGAATCTATACTGAACTATCATATCATGAGTTTAACAAAATACAGCAATTATTAATAGAACTCTTTGGACATGACAGACAAATTAAATTTATAAAAGCAACATTAAGAGCGAGAGAAATAAAGACATTAGAAGAAGCGCATAAGCAAATTTCCTTATACCATACCCAAGAAAGCGCGCATAGCGGAATAATAGAAACTTATCATAGCTTAAAGAACGAAATATACTACCCTCACCTAATTAAAGAAATTACTAGGATAATCAATAACTGCAAAACATGTTTAGAGACCAAATACGAACGCAAACCAATAAAACTTAAATACGAACTAAGTCAAACACCAAGTAGACCCAATGAAATTGTTCATATGGACATATATTACTTTAGAAAACATCCATTTTTAACACTAATTGATAAGCTAACAAAAAAAGCATATGCTTACTTTTTGCCAAATAGGAATTGGACAAAAAAGATAGAAACTTTAGAGGAACATTTTTCCAAATTTGGTAAACCATTAAAAATTATAACGGACAATGAGTTTAAGTCAGAGCATTTGAAAGAATTTTTAAGAGAGCAAACAGTAGAACTACACTTAACTAAACCCAACACCCACACAGGCAATAGCGATATAGAAAGATTTCACTCTACGTTACAAGAAATATTAGTAGCTTTAAGAAAGGTAGATCTTACACTTATCCAAAAAGTACATAGAGCAGTTAAGAAATACAACAATAGATATCATTCCACTATCAAAATGACACCTGAAGATGCAATGTTTGCGGACCTTGCAAGTTTAGCTAAGAATATACAGACACAGAAAGAAAAACGAACCAATAAACTAAACCAGGAAAGGGAAAGTTACATAGAAAGGAGAAAAGTAATACCAGTTAAGAATTATAAAAGAAACTACTATAAAAATGAACCTAGGTATAGATTAAAACAAATAGATAGGGAACACCCAGTAAATATTAAAAGACCTCGTATGTTTGCAGATGACGACATCAGCGTTTCTCATACTGATAATACTAATGACGAGACAAACAACAGGAACACTAACGATTGATAGGATTACAACAGAAAACGGTTACGTAGAAATTAACATGGGACAAACAGAGATAATACAGGACACAAGAACGATACTACATATTATAAATACTAAAGAACTAAGACAAACTGTTAACTCTATTGAAGACAACATACAAAGACTACAGGTAGGCAACGATCAAACAATAAGAAAGGAGCTAGAAATTATCTACGCAAAAATAACAGCAATTGAACCAGGAAAAACTTCCAGACAAAAGAGAGGGCTAGTGAACTTTATAGGAACAGCACAAAAATGGTTATTCGGAACCATGGACGACAATGATCGATTAGAAATAACAGACCATATGAAAATAGTAGAGGAAAATAACGATAATGCAATAAATAACCTTAATAAGCAGATTGAAATTAACTTTTTTTTTAATGAAACAATAACTAGTCTTAAAAACATTATAGAAAGTGATAGGAAACAGCTAAGCCAAGCATACCAAGAACTTACAGCTAACGAAAAACGAATTATATTACAGCAATTAAAAACAGATCAAATATTGAAATTGAGAATCTTAGAAGAAAAACTTGACCAAATCTTAGATAGCATAGCATTAGTAAAGCAAGGATTAGTACACCCGAGCATGTTAACAGCAATAGAAATTAAAGAGACAGAACTGGACGTTTACAAACTGAAAAACGTGAAACTAGGACTATTAAAATATGACAAAGACAGACTGATTATAGCATTGAAAATACCACACTCTTATGAACTTGTAGACTTTAAATTAATTACACCAATACCTACGAAAAATATGATGGAAATAATAATAAACGATCAATACATTGTAGAAATTAATAAAACAAAATATAAATACGACAATAAAATTCAATTTAAAGATGAATTAGAACCAATAAGTAATTGTATTACAAAAAATGATTGTAAATTGAAAGAAAATAAAGTAATTGAAATAAAGAAATTAGACGATAGTACTATAATCTGTAAAAATATGCAAAATATAGAAATAATAAACCAATGTGACGACAGAAAAATAAAGTTGAATGGAAACTATTTGATAACTATTAATAACTGTACGATTGAAATACTTAAAGAAACATTTAGTAACAATAATTTAGAATTCACAGACAGATTTTTTTATACTGAAGATGTAACCTATAATTTTACAAAACAATTAAATTACGAAGATATTGTTATCAAAAATTTTGCAAACTTAGAACATATTAAACTTCTTAAATTTCATAAGAACATAAACTACATTGCTAACTCAACTATGCTAATCATCATAATCATAATAATTTGTTCAATAATAATCCTGACGAGAAAAAATAAAAATTTAAAGCTTTCGATCAAAAATTGCAATAATGAAACTCCAACACGAAATAAAATTCAGGAGAATTTTCAATTTAACGGGGGAGAGGTTACATATCCCATACGGAACACGAGCCTCTCCATTTTCACTCCTCAGAAATAGGTTTAATTTTACCTTTTCTTTTTTTTATCTTTTTCAATTAAATTACCTTTTCCCACATTCGCGAAGGTCAATGTGCACCGGTGCACGCGCAATCATAATAACGCTGAACCGGCGCATTGTGCAACGGGATCCGGTGTCCCATATTATAACATTTAGTTGAGTCAGTAATGTACGTTAGGCATTAAGGTAGAAATGAAATTGTAATTAAGTTAGTTGATAAGTGACGGATCAATAAAGCGGTTGTAAAAGAAATTTAAAAATAGTTTTTTTTCGCGTTAGACGAAATCAAAATTATTAGTTACACATTATTATTAATAGCTTTTAAATCAAATCACTTTCGGCAATTGTATATTTTTACCAAAATAAAATTTAAGCGGAAACAATGATAACATTTTTTATTTATTTTATAATCGTATACGTCAAAGAATTGTTATGTGTTCTAGATGGTTGAATGGTTGGTATGGTTATAGTAAATATGTAAATTTCTGATAAAAGCAGTTTATTTATAAAGACGATTTCCTGTTTCTTTTACTGAAACTTATCGGTTTTAATCGCATGTTGTGACGTATTCTTCAACTGGCGATTGCGTAGTCAGTACAGCAGATTCACTTTTGCGTATTCCATTTACGATGAATTCAAAGACTACGGGCGTAGCTTTGGTATTCAACTTTAAGTCCTGAATGCGTATCTCGGAGATTAGATGTATACATATAGCACTTAAATGTGTATCCAGGAATACATCCGTTTTGAATTCCCTGCTCTGAGTACACTCGTCGTAAGTAGCACCTTTTACTTGTACTTGACTTTAATAAAGCTCACGCTTCTATCGACAACTTTTTTTCAAATTTTCAACGGAGTGATACATGATACAAGTGATCTCCGCGCTAAAGGTGCTGGCAGGATGAATTGAGAATAAGTTTCATATTCAATGCGCATCATTCCCGTTTCCGATCGGTAGGTTGAGGAGTTTCCTATCAAGAACAAAAGATTCGACTGGGTTAGAGAGAGCTGAAATGAGTAGCCAAAAACCGAACACAAGGGGCCCTGTTTGCGCCACAAGGGGTGACAGGATATGAGTAGGAAATGCTCCTTTTAATATTCAATTGTGAATAGGTACCACAACTGATCAAATTATTTAAAGAATAGTTAAAATGTAGGTGAGTATCTGAGAAGTTTCAGAAAATAAAACAAAATGGATTGCAACCAACCTAAAAATCTATTTTTATTTTCTTATTTGAGCAATTAACTTGTAAATTAAAGTATTTAAAAAATATAAAAAAAGTGTTTAAGCTTAAGTTTAATGTAGATATAGCAATGTAAAGTGTTTTTTTTTCCAAATATTTATTTACTATTACTAAGATTATTTAAGGACGTTCGATTTTAAAATAAAAAAAAAAAAACAAATGTGACGAATAGGCTTTGCCAAAATAGCATCACAATTGAAAAATTTAACCAAGACCATGATCTTCAAAGAATCCTTGGGGTGTTTCATCCTGAAATTAAGAAAAAGCAAGAACGTCATGACTTTAAATGTTTGCCAATCTCGACAGCGATTCATTCTTACGAACCAAAACAAGATACGTAAATTGTTTTTCTTATTTTTTTGAACGAATTTCACTGTTACATACCTTGTTAAGGCTCCAAACCTACTTTTGCTGTGCGTAATTGCCTCTTTGTTTTTAGTAAACAATTTACAGTTAATTGAAGAAAGTGAAAGCTGAAATTCACATTTTAGTGCACTTCTACCGTGTGAGACAAAGACATTTAGAGAAACACTAAATTTCTTTATTTACATAATTACTATCGAATAAAATGCAAACTCCTTTCGTGATTTAATTCATGAAGCTACGGCGAGGATTCAAACTGAATTTAAATAAAACGTTAAAAAATGGCGCAACTCTTTTAAACGGGCTCCATTTAGTACATAAAAACTAATTCCTATTTTATGACAATTCCTGTTTCTATGACAAATTGTTTATTTTTAATGAAATCATTTAGCTGCGCAAAGTCTAGGTATTTGGGAGTTCACGGATAAGGCATTTATATTTATAGGAAGTGGGTCACTAGTACGAACATTTTATTACCTTTTGCATATCATTTTTTAGGTCTGTTCCCGTACCTGTCCAAAACTGCGAAAAACTTCGAAAGTCAGTTAAATCCTGTCTATGAAGTTTTTTCGTAGTTTTCACAGAAGAGAGAGCTAGCTAACAAGTAACAAGTGTAAGAAATTTCCCCATGCTGCGAATTTTAGCCCAAGAAATTTCTTTGGGCAGCATTAGGTCTGTTTGGTATCTTTTTTGGGTCAAGTCGAATAATAAATAATTTGGAAAGTGGGGTAAAATCCTCTCAGACAGTGGAAAATTCGTAGGAAAGTAACCAAACGCGTTGAAACACTTTTGGGTAAAACCTGTAAATTTGTTTTTGTTTTCCACTAACAATGACATTTATTTATGACAATTATGACATTTCATAAACTGTCAGATGGCTGGTTTGACAGCGTTGGGCCACTTTACCCAAAGAAAAAGTTGGTGTAAGAATTCGTAAGGCTTTCACTTGAGGGGAATTTTTTGACACTCATTTGGCTCTCTATTTTACGAATCTTTTGGGCTACCAAACAGGAATTTGTCAGAATACGTACAAATTCCAAAGCTACGAAACAGACCTATTAGGTCTATTTGGTAACTTTCTTGTGGTCAAATTGTTCAAACCTGTCAAATCTATATTGTAATTTAATCGGTAGTGCACGAGCTTGTGACTCCTCTTGAGAGTCTGTCTACACCTATTTCAATGATTCAAATACTCACATTGAGAATTGGAGTGACTGATCGAAAGCTTATCAACTGAACTTTTTTCATCAATATAAATAATTTTGAAAAAGTACAAATGAGTAAAGTCTTTACGAAAAAAAATCATTTCAACGTATGTATGTATGTATGTATGTATATCAATAAATAAGGAGTCAAAAAAAGAGAATACCCTTGAGCAGTTTTACATTGCACTCTCATTTTATAGATATTAACAATTTGCTAACCCTTAACTTAATATTTCTTAGGTCAACGATCAGGAGAAGTAGCTTTTACGTTTTGCTACAAAGTGTCACTAGATGCCAGTAGGTAGTTTCATTCGTAAACCGTAAACGGTTGTAGAGTTTCTAGACGCGAGATTTATCGCACTGGTCCACCAGCAGTAAATATTTCGAAAAGTGGGAGAAAATCCTCTCAAAGTGTGGAAAATTACAAAAAAGTAACCAAATGCGTTGAAACACGTGGGTTAAACATGCCAAATTTTCACTTACATACAATGAAGATTTATGACATTTCACAAATTGTTAGATGTCTAGTATGAAAGCGTTGACAGACTCACCCAAAGAAAAAGTTAATGCATGAAATTGCAACTTTCTCAATTAAGTGGCAATTGTTGACACTGTCATTTAGCTCTCTTTTTTACGATTTGTCGTGATTTTTTTGGGTTAACAAACACTATTTGATGTGATTTTATGGAATTTTATGTAATTTTACGAAAAATCACCAGTTACCAAACAGACCTATTGTCTCCTCGATACTTGTTTTGATAGCCACTTTAATCGGGAGTCGTTCATTGGGCATAATTAATGCTCTCATGGTATCATCAAGTTTTAATGTTTTACGGTTTTTATGAAAAGTGATGCTGAGTGATGAAAAACCCATTTCTAAAGCGGCTCCTAGACGATATTGCAGGTTGTGCAATATGTTGGGTAAAATCAACATGAGTTTGATATTTACTGCGCAATATAGAAAAATTGTATCGTCTGTGGGTAATATTGCAACAATATTTGTTCCTTTTCAAATGTCGTGCAGTATCGGTATCAATCAACATGTTGTCTACACAAAACTCAGCCATTAACCAAATTATTGGGAAAAATATTGCACCGTCCAAGGAACTTGGCCAATAATATGTGTAATATATTGCACAACAATATTGATCATCTAGGGGCAGCTTAACCCTTCGATTGGCGACAGTCCCGATAGCAATATACAACTTGTAAGGTTCCTAGGCCCCTAGAGGCATTTGTGTACAATTAAAAAAAAAAATGTACTGCATTATCATTATGCTAGTTTTGCCTTAATAGTTTTGTATATTTGGTTGTAGAAAGTGCGTAAATGCATATTGTAGAAACAAATTTGTAAACATTAAAAAAATCGAAAGGTCCCTAGGGACCTTTTCGCCATTCGGAGGGTTAACGTCGTCATGTAGGTTGACGAAAAAAAAAAACCAAATAGACGCATTATGAAAACTGTCAAATGACATACATTTCAATTTTTTTGATGTTTAATGCGTTTCTGTATTTTTGCAGATTGTTACCCCTTCTGCTAGAAATTTGAGAATCTGTGGAGGGACAAGTAGATTTTATGTGAGTTAAAAAGAGAAGGGTTGAATTCTCCAAAAACACACCGAAAATCCGCTTTGAATAATAATTCTCATTTCTCATACATTTTTTCATTTTTTTTTCGACCGTGGGAGGGTTCAAATCACGGAAGACTCAAAAATATAATTCAGGGCGGAGCACGGATGTCGTGTGTTCTGTTTTCAAAGCGTTTCCCTAAACACATTTTGATGTGTGTGGCCACTGTCAAAGAAAATAGAACACGCTTTAGGTACTTCACATTCGCATTGTTACCACTGTGACAGTGGGGGTTAAATGGAATATATAAGATGAAATTGTGGGCGTCGATTGACCAGTAACTCATTTCTCAATCTGTTGATTAAAGTGTGTGCACACGATATGAACGTTACATGTTCATACGTATGTTCAGGACGTGTTCAAATGTGAGCATACGCTTAGTGTTCCTGTTCATACGTACGAACACAAAAATATGGTGTGCACACGATATGATCACTTTTGGGACAAAATTTTACTCAAATATGCACACAAATTTGCTCAGTGAACATATCGTCTGCACGTAGCTTTAGGTCGTAGGATTTGTTTTTATTGTAAGTGGGCAGTCTTCCTCGATATGGCGCAATTATTCAGGTCCATCCACCCGGAGTTGGCTTTAACTAGTAAATGCTAAGAGATTTTACCCTTGATGAGGAGGATGGATTTCCTTTCACTTCTAACTGCCAATTAATTCAATAACAATTTTTAGTTATAAAAATAAATATTATTAATAGTAAAATAAGTTTTATTTTGAAAAGCGATTACAACTACCGGTAAACAAGTGAAAACAGCGTATAATTCCTTTGAGTTTAATAATTTCCACAATTTACCTCTCAGTACTCTGGGAATGTAACACTGGTTTCAACGACACCCTTTGAAATAGAAATGGAATAATGGAATTCAAAATTAACTATCAATGACTTCTTAACAGTATATTTACGACATAAAAGAGTGATATGCTCGGTGGTGTAAAAAAAAGCACGTTGTCACTACACGCAAAATATAACTCTCGAGTTCTGCCACTGATGACATTACGACGTTTGTGTAACCACAACATACACAATAGCACTCATGTAAACTTATAACAGCGACTTACATAAGTCATCATGCAAGAGTATAATTACATATGTACATGTTTGTATATACAAATTGCTGATTCTGTTTAATTGTTCACGTAGCTTCATAATATTTGGTTTCGGTAAAATAAAAATTAAAACAAAAAACAAATAAATACCGAACAGTCATTTATGGTCCATATGTATAGTATATTTAACCTACTTAACAATATTAATTAAAATATTTACACATTGATTTTTTGTTTACTTTATTTCATGTAACCATACATAATTTTATTACAAATTTATTTTATTGTTGTTATTTATACAAATTTTACACAAAAAGTGATTGGATTTTTCTGTTTGGCTAGTTTTGAAATGAATATGTGTATAAACTATATTTAAGAACGAAATGGCCTTAAATACATTTTTTACTACATTTTAAATATACTTAGCATTGTGCTTCTATTCGAAAATGTTTTACTAAAAACAACTCATTTGGATATGATATCATTAATATGTAAGTATGTATTTACATACCATAATGTTGATTTAATAATTTTAATTTTAAGTTTTGCATGATAAATTTAAAATATTGTAAAACAAAAATAATAATGTGAACATTTGTGCAGTTTTCCTCAAAATTTCATCAATGTTTGTACTTTGTATTATGATTTTACAAATTATTTTAACAACAAAAAATAGAAGAGAAAACAACAAAAAAAAACTGACCAAGATCGTCAAATAATAAAGAAAATAATTTTAAATTTTATTTATTCTTTTGTTAGAGAAGTCCAATATCTCTTAATGTGCCCTCAACAGCTTCATCCTAGAGTATATAAGAAAAATTAGGTTTTGTGTTCTTTAACTTTTGATAGTGAGAAACATTAAACGAAACGTTAAACAGGCATGTTGAAGTAGTAATTGAAATGAATCGTGGGTCGTTACCATTTTTTTTTTTGTATGGCTGTGGTATGAACATGAACTTATAATGAAGAGCGAAATTAAGGGTTAAAATGTGAGTTACATATGTACAACACAATTGAGACATCTTACTTGGATGGTACTGTCACTTGCGATGACAATTAAAAGCACATCAACATTTGGTACAAAAGGAGTGGGTGTATTCGATCCAATTACATTGTTTTTTTTTTACATGGTTTTTGAAATATTTTTATTATTTTCGAGGTTTCGGTGATGCTGCTGAGGAGTGAACAATATACTTTTGGACAGGCTACATACATAAATAGTTTAAAATATTTTCTAAAGCTTTTCTTTTACAAAATGGGATTAATGGCATTTACGAACAGTATTTTAGGAAACACATTGATAACATAAATTAAAATTGTAATTAACTGCGATTTTATTAATGGAGCACATTAACATGGATTAAATAGCTATTAAAGTGTTAACTATACACACTAATAAAGATAAGTAACGAATTGTAAAATAAAAGTGCTACAACGAGTAACTTGTTGAATGATAAAATAAATAGCGTCGTTTGATGTCCCCAACCCAAGGGCGCACTGACTAGTGCCAGTTATTTTCATGGTTGTCAAAAACCCAGTGCAACACCCGCTTCAACAAATGCAAATGGCTTACTCTGACAACTGTCATTCATTGAAAGCTTAAATACATCAGATTTTGTTAATTTTCTTATATTTTTGCACAAACTAAACAAAGTTCGTTGTTTTCTTATTATCCGAACACAAAAAACAAGCCAAATGACAAATTACCTGATTTAATGTTTTGACGGCCCTTTTTTTCTTGCACTGAAGAAATACTTTGTGCAGAACCAGCCTCTACATCAAACGCAGGGCAGTATTTTCAGTGTAGCGCGGGGGGATATCGAACGCATCAGTGTGTTTCCAGTACGCCCTAGGGCGGACATCAAACAAACCTAATATTTGGCCTGCAAAGGCGGGTTTGAGAGATCTCGAATGCTTGAAATATCATTTTCGAGTGAAAGCTTGTAAATGAGCTATGTACATATCAATTATGTCTTGATAGCCTTCTGTAGGCCATGTAACTAAAGACGAATTCCAAAACGCAATGCTGATGAAGTATAGCTAGTAGTTGGAAAAAAATGTTTTTGTCATTTCAATCCATTTGGGTTTTATTGCGCTATAGTCAAGCTATGGCTATTTTATTTCACGAATTTCACTCTTGGCGGGAATTGTGTTTCACCGGCGATGATCTTTAATTGCAAGAATTTTAGGAAAAATGTGATCTCAGCAAGTTTTGGCCTTAATCAGTTTCAGACTAGAACACGCATTTTGAAAATGATTAAAATTCAAATCATACACATAGTCAGAACACAAATCGCTAAAAGCAAACGTCAGCGAAGTGTGCAAAGATATTTCGACAATACTGTACAAATACACAGAAATTTGCGCACGATACAGCCTACCCAAAAAGCATAATTAAAGCTTTAAAGCTACGTGTTAGTACGGAGGAAGTAACTCAAGATACATAAGACACACATTCTGTCATAAGGAATGTGGAAGACGTCATATCCTGTCCGTACACTATTATAAGCAAACATAATTTGGGGCGGGCACACCCTATTGAGACCTAAGATTCAGAAAGCGTATATGGAATAATGATGTTTGGATATGAAATGAACAGAGCTAAAATATTTGTTGAACGGCGTCAATGGCTCTAGCTAGCGTGATCTGCATAATGTATTTAAGCTGGTCTGCTTAGGACATTAGCTGAACTTACGCTTATGATCCATTATTTCCCTGCATTTTGAACGTCCTTGCCGAATTAATGATAAAATCAAACTCGCTTCTAGATTATAATATGTTCTGAATATTATAGACCGTAAATATACATATATTCAGTTGATTAAGTACTTTCAGTTAAATATTAAAAGCAAGGGGCAAATTGTAAAAGAGTGCTTCTTCTTTTGTATTAAGGCTGTTAAAGGACTGTGTTATAGAGCGTCTTCCATTGAGATTTAGTTTTAAATATTCCGGTAATCTTAATCACCTTTGACAGCTGAGTAGTATATTCGATCTTTCCTCATTGGAAATTGAAACGAAACGATTGTGTCTCGATACAGTGTGCAAATTATAACTGTTTTTTAACTTTTAAATCGATGAAAGTATTTTGTTATGTGATTAACGAAGTGAATAAAGGTATTCACTAAGTGACAAAGTGAAATTCAATATCAACTTTATGATTTTTGAAAGTGAGTGAGAATCTGGAGTTGCATCAACACAAATTCCCTTTATTCATCCACTGTTTTTCTGCGATATGATAATTGAAATTATTCATTCATTTTGTGGAGAACTAGTTTTAATGACGTCATTTGGAGCCACTGTTATCCAAGAACGCGGTTGCAATCTGACCTTTAAGGTAATGTCGTCAGACGAATTTTCCCATGTGTCCAATGTGGATCAAATGTCCCATTCCCCTTCCACAAACAACG
The DNA here is from genome assembly GCA_949775065.1 of Brachyopa scutellaris. Lineage (NCBI taxonomy): Eukaryota > Metazoa > Arthropoda > Insecta > Diptera > Syrphidae > Brachyopa > Brachyopa scutellaris. Next base: position 88,281,917 of record OX459114.1, on the reverse strand, counting down.
TTGTTTATCACGAAGCGATGCAGTGACGTGAAACGTGTGAAATCCATTTTCCGTGTAAATAAAATGCACTGAATTCGATTTAACTCCAAGAGTTTCATTCTTTCAATAGAGAGGCTCGACTTTCGAAAGAGACGTTAATAATTTCATCAATTTTAGGCGGAGAAAGTTCGCCGGGGCAGCTAGTTTACTAGAAAAAAGGGTGAACATTTTATGGAAACAAGTTCGCAGTTTATTTTGGTCGCTTTGAAGCACCTTCTCGTCAAGCTATTATCAATAAATTTTAGCCAGGTTAGTGAAGACTTTAAAATTTTCAAGAGAAGCCGAAGTGGACATACATATGTATCAGATATCTTGTTCTACATGTAATGGTAGAGTATGTACTTTGAAACGAAATAAAAATATCTGCGCTTTTTCGGAACAAACATTTTCGTTTTACTAATTTAAAATGAAAGCTCTTAATGGAAGACTCTTTATAACAATGTTTTATGTTCTAATCCTAAGTTAACTTTGACAAGCTCTATATTTTGTTAAATTGTTACAATGTAATTAATAAAGGTATTATTTGTATTTTAAGTTTAGCAGTTAAACATTACATAAATATTATCTGGTCAAAAGGAATAATAGAATGCCCTTTTTAAATTATATTCAAAGAGCAGTTCTGAAGTTTTTAAAGCATGTGTACACAAACACTCAAGTTATGCTATTTCGATTACTAGGTAAAATTAAATCGAATATTAATAACGCGTTATCTTTGAGTATAAGGCAGTTATTCTTTTTGACCACAGACATGAATAAGTGAGATACAGAAGGACTCATAAAATACTCGTCAGTTGTATTATACGTATAAATTAATTCCTATATACTTATTTGTTTCAATTTTTACATAATTTGCAAGTGCATTTCGTTAATGTAATAATTGTGATTATGTATTTAATTTGATTTTTTTTTTAGATAAACAATGTGGACCAAAAATGACTGCGGTTTTGGTTGAGTTATCGCAAATAGCAAATTCAATGAGTATAGTTTGCATTTTATTCATTTTGTTTATTATTTAGTAAAACGTTGCAAATACCTTCCATGAAGATATTAAAAACAGAGAAAAGAAACTAAATACACCCACATAAACAAAGCTTAATAGAAAGAGAAATAATCATCTGTGAATGCACAAATTAGTAGAAAGCTAAGTGTTAGTAGTTAAATGTGTGTTTTTTTTGTCTGTTTGAAGTAATAAAACAAATAACGCCTTAACGTATTTTTTTTTTTGTTACATAAAATATATATATTTTTTTAGTTTTATTAAATGACAGTAAACATTAAGGTATATAAATTGCAAAGATTAGAAAGAAACATAATACATACATATTTATGATTTTATATATAAAAAAGTCTGTTCCCTTCGTAAATGAATAAATTCACAAGAATATTTTGACTCTTATACATAATGTTAATTGATATAGTTATTGAAAAGATAAAATTAAATAATACAAACATACGTGTGTTAGTTCTAGGAGCAATTGTTTTTTTAAAAGTGTGATTTTCACATTAAAAGTGACCAGACAAAGGTCGATACTTCTCATTCGTTGTGCTGATGATATTTAAAAATGATTCAATCGTATGAATGAGGAAACACGCATTTTTGATACATTAAGTGAGTTGGTAAGTAAGTAGTAGTTAAGCTTAAGACTATTCAAATTTCTACCCATAAAGAGAAATCATTCAGATGTACGTTGTTTTTACTACAACAGTTGGACTGAAGCTCAATAGAAATTTTAATATTTAATGATTTGAAAGAAATATTAAGAAACAAACTATTTCGCGCTTGTGAAATTTTGCCTGACATAAAATGAAGACCATTCCTCCAATTTGTAATTTAATTTTTATATTAGAATTATTTATACATCGGAATATTTTACTTGTATTATTTATTTATGCTGTGTGGCGTAAGAGTTACTTAAAATGCATTGCGTATGGAATTGTAGATTTATTGGGGCTATTAAAGTTTATTAAATATTCGCTCATAACTCATTAGCCCATAACTCCATGAGGAAGCATCCGACGCGACGCTGGGAATAATTAACCAGGTTGATCATCACTAACCCATCTCCCCCATAAAAATCAACGGATCGTGTATAATAGCTTAAATTGAAGATGACGTTGCGTTTCATTTTACTAGTTGATAACAGTCGGGACTGTTCCACCCTGCGATTATTTCGAATTCGAGCAGCGAGTGGATAAACCACTTACGGGAAATATTAGCGCTTGCATACTTTTACGTCCAATCGAAGAGGACCCATATAAAAAAAATTTACATGTCAGCATGGTTAAAGTACTATTGCGGCAAACTGAGCCCACTAGGTGATAAAACTAAAAACTATTATCAAAAGCATGCATTTTTTTGCGATTTGGTGTCTATTACTTATTCTTGCATTGAACGGAAAGTCGAAAGGAAAATCCATTTACATTCACTTTAAAAGTAAACAGACCTATTGCCAATGATAAACAAAAATGTGTGCTCAATAACAAAATTTACTGAAGTCGAAAGCTTAAGTTCAAATGTGTTTTTTTTAAAGCAAAGATTCCTGATGGTAAGGACAAGGAGGGTTTGACGCTTCGGCTACTATCGTGCATGTACGGTCTTTGATCCAAAGACAAGGTACGATATCATAAAAGATAAGGGCGAATTCTTAAGCGCAGGCCTTACAAAGCAAATGTTACAAAGCAATTGCAACGTCAAAAGCATATGTTTGCCTTATATTTACAAAAGCAAATGCAGAGTCAAGTGAGCAATATTTGATAGTTCCGCAGATGCTCTTGCTCTTGCACAAACTACTACGTTTTATAACTTTTTCCTTTGAAGTAAATTTTGTTTATGCGTTTGCGAACATGTGCGCCCAAATGGCCTCGGTCACCAACTCATAACTTGGTGTCAACTTATCGCGTAATTTTATTGTTTCTTACTTCATATACAGGATTGAAAACAGAATCATAAAAATAAATATTCGGTGTCAGCAGTCGTATGAAGAACCAAGCCTATGTAGCTTCAGAAGTCCAACTCGCTGACCACTGAGTCACTGAGCCTATCGCAGAATTTAATGTCAATTCCGTATAATGTTTTTCATATTTGCAAGTATAATATTGCAAATGACTGGATAACTTTTGCGTTAATTATTGGTATTACATATTTTAAAAGATTCTAATAAAAAATTTAACTCTTACGCCACATTTATTTAGTTTACAATTATTACAAGTCGAATTTGATTAAAATCTTAGTAAAAACAATAAACAAGTAATGATGATCTCTTAAACGAATACCGAGATAGTTGTCTTAAAAGTTACTCTGCTCGAAATAACTGTATTTGATTTAAAAATTAATTTTATTGTTTAAAACACTTCAAAACAACTATCTAGGTTTTTCATTTTACACAAAATCCAAATATTAAAATTCAAAGCTGGCTTACTTTTGTGCAATGCAATTTCGAGAAAAAAAACAAAAATAAAACAATTTTCAAATAACGGAGAACAAAAAATAAATAAATAAAAAATTAATTTATAAAGCCAATTGATTCGATTTAATCAAATGAGTTTTATTTTCGATTCAACACTTTTCTCTTTTAGGGGAATCTCTAATCAATTGAGATACTCATTGAAGTCCTTGCATATATTTGGGATAATGAGGTTTTATTGTTGTTTTTATTTATCATTTTGAAAGCGTAAAATAAAAAGAGTAAAAATAAAAAAAAAACAAATTCATTGAATACAATTAGGATGGTGTGTTTTTCAGTAATAGAGGAGAAGAATATTTTAACTACAATATAATTGTAAATAGCAAACAAAAAGGTGTACAAAAAAAAAAACAACAACTCATTAAAAGTGCGCATGCAAGTGCAAGTCTAAATATTTTCAATACGTGCACGTGTGGCTTTAAAAGTGACTCAAATACGAAATTCAATAAAATTCATGCAAAACTTAAAACTAATTGGAGTAGAATTGTCTATTACAACTATCTACAGCTACAATTTATTATAATTTAATGTTTTCGGACGGTTTGTGGTACGTTTTATGCTTAATTTTGACGAATTCAGTGCGAAAATACAAGTGATTGGTTGTGTTTGGATTTGTATGCTTACCTACATTACTATGTTGGATTTAGTGTGTCGTTTGGCTAATAGAAGTTGCAATTTAATTTTATAAACATTAAACTAAAAAAAATACTCTCCACAGACTGTTCAGACAAGATCTGTGGAGTCAGAAATGATTTCTTCGATCAAAATGAACGTTTTCTAATTGGTATGAGAGCTCCTGAACTTGACTTATCTCCCCTCTGTAGGGATTTTGGAATAGCTGAATTTATTGCTACAAACTTTCAACTCTTATAGACAGAGAGGACGGCGTAATGGAAACTACCATTTAATGGTTAAACGTCAGAGCAGAGTAGGCAATCGTAATTTTTATGATTTAATGCTAATACAGTAGAAGTTCGGAAAAGTTGACTCTCAGAAAAGTTTACTTTACAGAAAAGTTGACCAAATTTGAGCTACCATACGTTGCCTTAAAAAGTTGACTTTCGGTCAACTTTTTAGAGCGTTAATTTTTTTCACGTGCATTCGGTTTAACGATGTTAAAAAGAAACACAGCAGCTACGCATTCTAAAGAAATGTATGTTTCCATGGCAAATGCGTGTCTTATTATGTATTTTTAATCCCGTTGTTTTATATTATTACTGACTTTTTCTTACGTGTATTGTTCATTTGCACATTGAATTTTATTTGCTGTCCGATAATTAACTAAATTTGGGCAAAAAAATGGCAAACAAACATGGTAAACGAAAACAACTTCGATTAAATTTAAAACAAAAAATAGAAATGTTAAAGAAACTTGACAATGGTGTTCGCGGCGGTCGTTTGGCAATCGAATATGGTGTCACAAAGCAGGCAATTTCCAAGATAAAAAAAAATCGTCTCGCAGCAGCAGTCGACAACTTCGAATATGCTCAAACAAAAACACTTCATAAGGCTGAATATCCTGAGGTAGAGAGCAAATTATACGAATGGTTCTTAAATCAGCGTGCTCGAAATTGTACTGTTACCGGTCCAGTATTCAAAGCCAGAGCTAAGTTTTTATTCGAAAAAATGTATCCGGAAAAAGGTGTCAATTCATTTAATGCGAGCGATGGATGGTTGGCAAAATTTCAAAAGAGGCATGGAATTCGTTATCTTAAAGTGTGTGGTGAGATTCTTTCGAGCGACACATCGCAAGTCGCACCACCGTTTATAAGAAAATTAAGAGGAATGATTAGTGAACTTGGACTTAGCGATGCTCAAGTGTACAATGCGGATGAATCAGGTTTATATTATCGCTTGTTACCTCAGAAAACCTACGTTGCTGCAACTGAAAAAACAGCACCTGGCCGAAAAACCCCAAAGGAGCGAATCACATTTTTGTTGTGCGCAAACGCTGAGGGTTCACACAAAGTAAGCCCAATGGTCATTGGCAAATCTGCAAATCCGCGCTGTTTTAAAGGCTTCAAAAATCCGATAATTTACACTAATTCGCCATCAGCTTGGATGACATCAAAATTGTTTTATGACTGGTTTCATGGTTCGTTCGTAAAAGAGGTAGGTAAACCGGACTTGTGTCAGTTTTACAAATTCAATATCAATATGTCGTTTCTTATTTAGGTTCGTAGATTTTCAACCGAAAACAATTTGTCGTCGAAAGCAATATTATTGATTGACAATTGCACAGCGCACAAACCTATCGAATTGCTTAAAACTGACGATGGTAACATTTCAGCGCTTCTTCTACCCCCAAATGTTACAGCAGTGTTGCAGCCCATGGACCAGAATCCCATTAAGTTGGTCAAATTAAGCTATCGTTACAAGCTATTGTGCAATGTTGTGGCCCAAGAAAATATGCCATTAGAAGTTTTGTTAAAAAAGCATAACATTCGCGACAGCATTTTGTTGCTCAAATCTGCTTGGGATGAACTTCCGCAACGTGTTCTGCAAAACGCATGGAAAAAGCTTAAATATTGGGATGACAATGAATTTGATGCTGATGATAACATTCCTCTGTCCGAGTTGTTTGCTTCGGATCATTCCTACAATGACCAAATTCAAGAAGTCAATACATTACTGTCGAAAATAGGATTGAGAGCCAATTTGACTTTGGATGAGATTGAAGAATGGAATGCGGACTCAATTGAAGAAGAGGACGAGATAGAGGAAGTTGGTACTCAAAACGACGAATCAGATATCGAGACAGTGGAAGCGACAAAAATTTCTTATCCAGAAGCCGTTGGAAGCGTGAATGCATTGATCAAATGGTGCGCAGAAAATAACGAAACCCACCATATGCCAAACCTGGTGATTTTGCGTACAAACATTGTAAAAACTCATTTCACAAAAAATAAGAAGCAAACTACTCTTTCCAGTTACTTCAAACCAGTTGAAAATCGCTAAGATTTTTTATGTTTTTTCTCTTAATAAAGTAAAACTAATAACTTAAAATAAAATAACATTATTTATGCACAAATTATTAATTTTCTACAGATTTTGAAAACTGTCCAGAAAAGTTGACTTTTCGGAAAAGTTGACAAGCTCTGGGACATTTCGATCAACTTTTCCGAGCTTCTACTGTAAAACGAAATTGCAATAAACACATTGCATATGCATGTGTAATACATTATAATTGTTACATAAACGTGCGAACGTTTATGACGGACGTCTACAATTTAGTTTGGCATTGAATTAAAAGTTCAATTTATACGTTACATTGCAGCTTCAGTTAGACGCTAATAAATTACCTATTTTTTTTAGTCTAAGAAGGGAACTTGACTTGATATACATAAACACAATAACCATTTATGTTCAATTGTATTACTTTTCTTAAGTTATAAGTGGTTGTGTAGTGCATGAGGAAAATTGGTGTCTTTTTGAGTAAAAGAACTAGAAACTGTGCTGTAAAACGCTTTGATTCAAGAATATTGTTAGGGTTCCGAGACAATTTTGCATGTTTAATTGATTCTCATTAAACGTAGTAATGAGGAACTTAATGGCAGCAAAATATATTTTCTGTTCTCTGCGGTTTCGGGTACACAAGCACACTTTTTATTTGATCTGTAATGCGCCTTTATTCAAATTCGGTTGTTTTTATGCGATTTTTGGACCTAGCATCAAACAGATTACGTTACAGGCTAAATCATACTTTGGCATCTTTAAGGCTGTAACCCTTTTTGGAAATTTCTGGTAATGAATTTTTCCGAAAATTTAAGTGACGTTCCAGCTAAACTTAGGACTTTTCAATGCTTTCCAGTCCCACAAAATGTTATTCCTGTGGAAAGCCATTTTTGTTTCATATGAAAAAAAAAGTACAAAAAATGCCGAGGAATATATAAGAAAGTGCTCATAACTGTGGGTACATGAGCCAAAAACGTCGAAATTTTCGTTTCTATCCAGAAAGCTAGTTTTTTTTAGTATTAACAAACGAAATAAAGAAGATAAACATACCCTGAATTAGCTTTGTGTGTCTAGTCTACAATGGAAATGTGTTAATACGAGCGACAATTGCAAGTCGATTATAGAAATTCGAAAATCTCATGAGAACTGCAATTCGGTTGACGAAACTACTGTACTCGGAGCTCCTAATTTGAATGTAAAGATCGATTCTTTACAGAACTACGATCTTGCCAATTATATTTTTAGGATTTTCAGCAAGAAAATGGTATATGAGCTAAGTTATTTAAGACATCATCTAGGTACGAGGTTTGTAAGTATATGTAATTACCCTACTCTCGTATGGTGTACAGGGTACAGCGTAAGTGCTATAGTCAAAGAAACAGCAAAATCTGGACTGGGCGGAGCTGACAGGATAACTATCTACTATGACATTGTTATTGAATCATTACAATAATGGTAAGCATTACACAACTTCACTTAACCTTTATTAAATAATCATAACATCTAAAAAAGACACCCCTTTCAAATAAAGTTAATTCACTTACAATGCGCACATGAATTTGGATAAAAAAAATGCAAAAAAAAAAAACTTTTCGGAAATAATAATCATAAACACTATTGATATAAATGAAGGCTTTTACCAATCAATTCGTATAAGTTGTTCCATAATAATTAACAGATTGAATGGCAAGATAGATACATAAATATTAAATAAATATATTAAAATCTTTTCAAATTTTTTCTTAAATATTTTCTAATAAAAAATAAAATAAAACAAACAACAAAAACTAAAACTGTAGACATATACATACATAACTATGCAACATAACATTTCACATGCATTATTGATGAGTTTCGTTTTTTTTTTTTTGGTTATTATAAAATTTAGTTAATTTTTAATAAAAAAAATATTATTAATTGAAGTAAGACATATCCGTGGATATTTTATGATTATTTTGTATGTAAAGCTTAAAGCATTCCAAAGAGAGACAAATTATTATTCTTATAAAGTTGTATGGATGCAAACGAATCGAATTAAAGAGAACAGAAACAACAAAACAAAATTATACAGCATTCGAAACAAATTACAACTAAACAACTTTTTGTGTTTTTTTTGTTATTAATTTTTTTTTTACAACTCATACGCTTCTGGTGTACTGACCTCTTGGAGTAGATCCTGCGATGCAATGGCTTTGAGAACATTTTTCTTCGATGTCTCTTGCATCTCACCGCCGATTAACAATTCATCCAGTATGAAATAAGCTTTCTCAAAGTTGAAGATTATGTCCAGTTCACACACCTGTAAAATAAGAGATCATGTTGTTTATAAATTGTTTGGAAGATATTAAATTTGTGGTTACGGTGTTTAATGTTTTTAGCGTTCTTTTAAGAAATGTACATACTAAAGAGAATATTAGTTGGAGGTGGACTTGAAGCTGCAAGATGCAGGGGAATAGAGACGCTAGGTTAGGTGAGGAGGGTCGTTTGCAGTAAATGCAATTTCACCCAGAGGCTGTAAAGGTCCATTGTGATTACCCTAGTTGTGCATGTCGAAACATGCATTCAACAAAACCATTTAGATCTTTTAATAAATCTCATTAGGTCTGTAGGCGGTATCCTTAGCCAGAACCGTGCTCCCAAGATAGGCGCCGTTCTTGAAGAGCCGGGCAGTGGCATAGGTGTTACAGATTCTATTTCATTATCATCCAAACAACTTCTACAGAACTCATTTGTAAGAATGCCGAATCTTCTAGTCATGTTTCCTATTATACAGTGCCTGGTTATAACACCGACGAGTACATGGATTTGGTTTCTTTTCATAGAAAGTAGGGATATTGTTCTTTTCTGGTCGACTGCGGGCCGCAGGACAGATTCTACTCGCCACTTAAAAAGCAATCAGAGGCTTGGGGCTAAACTTTGCTGACCTTGTCTAGTCGCCACAACTAAGCAAACGAGCAACATTTGCGTGCCTTCCAGAACTAGGCCATGAGAACAATCACTATAATATATCTCATGAAGATCACCTTCACGTCGAGATGAAGATGTTGTATGTAAGGACCACGCCACCTTAATATTTCGATGAGAAGGGAATGCTGTTGTTGTTCCCTTAGGTACGGAAGCTTTTCCACTAGAACTACGCGATGGTCTCAAAAGACTTATAAATAAGCAACCAGAAATCAAAGTCGTATAAAAATAAGTTCTTAAAAAATTTACTTACACTTCCAAAATATTTATCCAACAATTCGACATATCGATGAATAACTTCTAGAGTCAAGAGTTCATTATCGTTTTGCTCAATTGCACAACAGAAATACAAGCTTGCGTATCTAAAATGTTGTAAATTTTAGCAAATTAACATAAATTATACACAAAACAGCCAATAACCTCACCTTTTGTATACAATTTTACAATCTTTCCACTCCAGAAAAGAGCACATCTTTGGTTTTCTGGCCAAAATCGTTGTAACCAATTCTCTGGTGATCTTCTTCTTAACTTTATCTGGATAAGCTCCATACCATTTTTGCAGTCTTAATTTGCCTTGTCGGCTGAATAGTAGCATGAAAAGCATCTAAAAAAAATTATTTATAAAATCACAATTGTAGCAGGTGGCATAGAATTCGTGCGATTAGTAATGTCGTCATTTCTTCCCAAATTTAATGGAAATATCAGTAAAATTGACTATACAATTTTTAACAGTCACAATTACCATTTCACGAGGATTTTTAATTTATTAAATACTTCAATTTTCTTCTTAAATTGATTTAAAAATACTGAAAAGTTAACAACTAGACCAATTTTTTCTAATTTCTGATAAGTGAAAACTGAGTGAAGTTTGAAGTATAAGATTGAGGAGTGCGTTCACTGGGATGATATGATTAGCACTAATATACCTGTTTTTATTATTTGTTACTGAATTTTTTTAAAATAATTTATTGGCAAATAAAATAAAGTAGTAAAATAAATAAAATTCAACGAAATATTAAATGCAAAATGTTAACATGTATTTACATAAAGACCAGTAGGTCACCTTAAATTCCTTAATTTTAACCGACTAAAATATTTCTAAAACGGATTCAAACATCCTATACTACTTACATAATGAATTATATTTCAGGCCTGTCAAACCAAGTTATACATGAAAACAGACGTCAGGCCTGTCAAAATAAGGCATACAAGAAAGAATTAGAATAAGGATTTTGTTTTTAAAATTGATGGCTTAAGTTAGAAATACACGATACAATCGTTTTACAACGGTTGTAAGCAATTTGCAGTTGTACGCGAAGATTGTATCGTGTGTTAGCGGGCTTACGACGGTTGTACCGATATCGCTCAGTCGAACGCTTTCAATCGAAAACCTGCGGTTGCATGCGCCGTTGTATGGAAATCGCACACAGATTGTAGTGTTTGTGCTACGTACCGATATCGGTATAGCTCGCGGTTGTACAACGATTGTATCGTGTATTTGCTGCTTTATAATGCGGCGACTGAGCAGGAACAGATTGGGGTAATTTTTTTTTGGGTTTTCAACCTCCAAAATTGTTTTCTAGAAAAATAGATCTTCTACGTTATTTGGCGATGTTCTATACATGGTATACGTCATTTAATTTAGATTCCATTCGGTATTTGAAGCTTTGGTCACATTCAAAAACCAGGCATATCGAATATAATGAAGAAAGTTCACAAGAAGTAAATAGAGGTACGTTTTAGTTTTTCTGTCATATTTTTTCGATGTTTCTATGGATGTCGATTATTGTCTTCGCGCTGAACTCACTGAAAGAGCAAGTTGTTTGGCAGCACTTTTCGTATTCCGTCAATTTTTTTCATCTGACTGATTTCACTGACGTTGACCTCTCATCTGACATTTAGCAACAAAAATACGAAAAGTAAATCAAAATTTATCAAAAATCAAAAAACATTCGCCTATGCACATCCAATTTTAAGAACGTACACATCACACAGCGCTGCAAAAAATTCGTGCCATAATTTAATTGAACAATGCCAAATGTGGATAGTATGAAAGACATGGACAGAGGTAAAAAATTATCGTGACATACTTTCCATGAAAACTATAAAATAAAATTTCCCTTTATATGCAGCCCGCACAAGTGGTGATGGCATGGAACAAGATGACATTGGTAAAACTGAACATAAACCAACCTTTTCGAAAGCTCAACTCCGTCGAAAGGATAGCAACATCCGCGAGACTATTCATCAAAAGAAACCACCACCACCTCCTAGTACACTGCCAATACCGGGATTACATACACTTTACCGACCATCGGAAACTTCAAGAAGTCTGCCTGCTGTAAAACCACGGGGTGAGCTTCGGTTGCTCACCCCAAGACTGGTAGATGTACGTGAAATTCCCGAACACAAGAAGACAAAACCGCCACGATTTGTACCATTCGAACCGTATACTGGTGCTGTGAATCCGATTTTTCCCAACAAAGACAAGTCGAAAAAGATTCTCAAGAAAGATCGTAATAATTTAGATATTGGCGTTTTGGTGAGTCACATGTCAACTATGAGAACTCAAGAATTGAATGAGGGGTCTATTGAGAACGAAATAGAACCCGAAAAACCATTGGTGGAGAGTTCCGAAGTCACTGGGTTGCAATCTGATTTAGCAAAAATGAAAGAAGAACGAGACTATTTGCAGAGTCAACTGAAATTCCAAGTTCAGGTTAATTCGGAATTAAAGAACCTGCTAGTTGCTTCCGTCGGTGAGGATTTGCAAACGAGAGTGAACGTACTGACTGAAGATAAGTTGCAGCTAGCTAGAGCTTTGCTGGATACTGCAAACAATTTAACAACACATACGGTAAGTGACATTGAAAATCCATTGTCCTCAACTCACAAGTTGGGTAACCTTTAGCTGTCGATTTGACGTGTTTGCTGATAATATCGGAAACAAAATAATTTACACTGCTGATAAGGCAGCTAATTTAGATCTGACATATAAAAGATGATATATGATGTTTTTTTTAATTAAGATAACAAGTTTCAATACATACTTACAAAAAAAGAAATTTTACCGTGCAGCGGGGGTATAGTTGGAACGGAAAATGTTATGATATAACTACTAACCACTCTCTGTTGTACTTTGAACTGCTACTGCGTGTGTGTTATAAATAAAACAAAATATCTCTTAATTTCAGGAACAAATAGAATTTCTTGCGAGCCAATGTGAAGTCTGGCGGAGTAAGTTCCTAGCCAGCAGTGTAATGGTTGAGGAACTCGCCCGTTGGAAAGCTGATCTCACGCAGAAAAATGAACTACTAACCGAATCAACGAAACGTTTACTCCATCTGTCCACGGAGACGCGAAAAGTTCAAGTCGAAATGCTGAAGAACCTTAAGTTTATGGCTAAAATAAAATCCTTAAATCTACCAGCGACGGATGTAGTCAGCCTTGGATCTGAGTGTCTTAATATAATGCAACAAATGGTACTACATTCCGGTGTAGGAATACCAGACAATTTATATTTGAATAAAGACAATCAACTGACCGAAGCAGAACTGTATGCCATGCAGGTTTGTTGGAATAATGTTCCATTAAAATCTTCACAATAAATTCCATGGTTTTGTCCTTTTCTAGGCACTAGAATTTATAAGTCAACCGCTCATTGAAACGGACGATGCGATTAAGGCCCTTTTCTGTCAAACTAATCGGACATATGCGGTAGCTAGTGGGGGAGCTGGCAATGAACCAACAAATTAATACCAGTTAAATTTATTTTTATATTGTATTTAATAAAAGTACTGTTACAGAAAAAATAAATGCATAGAAATGCATGCCGTCGAAAAGGCAATAGGAACTTTTTATTCGATTTTCTTTTCAGTGGAATAAAGGTCAGTTCTTCTTTGGGTAGATGTAGGAATCTGCTGACGCACTTGTTCCACCAGAGAGAAATCTACGTCAGCGATGACAACTTCTTCGTCTGCGCCAGCGCTAGCCAGTATCTTCGCCCATGGATCCACAACCATTGAATGACCGTAGGCAATATAATTTGAGGTTTCATCTCGAGAGGGCGATATAGCGGCAACGAAAACCTGATTGTCATTTGCCCTGGATCTCGTAAGTAGTTCCCAGTGGAGTGGTCCAGTAGTCATATTGAAAGCACCTGGGTACACCAGCATTTCACAGCCTAAAAAGGGAGAAAATAAGAAATATTTATGCTATGATTTGATGATTTGTGTAGTAACCCTCATTTCTGTAGACTCGTGCCATTTCTTCGAAGCGAATGTCATAGCAGATTGCGATGCCAATTTTGTGTCCATCTGCCTCGATTATGGTGAATTGATTGCCTGCCGAAAGAGTATCGGATTCTTTGAAACGAATTCCACCGGTTACATCGATGTCAAATAGATGTACCTACAAGCATGATTTATAATGGTATTGTTACACGGAGTCTAACAACAAACCTTCCTGTGCTTTCCGATAAGATTGCCAGATGGATCCCAAACCGTGCAAGTGTTGTAAATGGCATCGTCCTCCCCTTTCTCAGGAATTGTTCCACCGATTATGTAAATGCCATGGTGTTTAGCACTCTCCGAGAGAACCTTACTGGTGTATCCATCGGGAATGGATTCAGAATACTCACGAAAGTAGTTTGTTCCATAGGGGCAGTTGAAGCATTCGGACAGAGCAACGACTCGCGGCTTGGATTCATCGACGACTTGAGTGATCTTCGCAATGGCATTCTGAACGTTTTCTACTTTATCTTTTGTGACTTTAAGTTGAAGTAGGGCGAAGCGTAGCACTGTAAAGTGGGAGTGAAGGAATTTTGTCTTGTTTGTGATTTTCTATTAGCCTTACTGTTGGGGATTTTACTCATTTTTGGGTGAATGCGGACAAGGTCAATAAGATACTGACACTAAAAAAGTAGAAGAAAAAAATATGAATAAATAAATTGCACTTGTTCCACCGCAGGTAATTGCGATGCGGTTTGTTTTTATTGATAACAGCTGACAGGTTTGTGTGGTTGTTGATGGACGTGGGAATTGATATCAGAAAAACTGATACTGCAAATGAGTAGGAGATGGCGCTGTTTTCGGTAGGCAAAATGTAATAGATTATTTGAAAATAAATGCAGTTTAATTTGAAAGGAACCGGAAACGATATTTATTTTTTTTAATCGGTGTTAAGAGCATAAAAGTTTCTTCAAATTTGTACAATGAATCAAAAATGCAAAAAAGAATGGAAATGTTGTGATTCCAGTGTCGACGCACTTCCCTCAAATTTTTGGGTGTACAGATGTCGAAGAACTAGTTTACTTTGGGAAATACAAAGATTTTTCTTCTATTTAATATTTAGATTTTCTCTTCTGCTTTTTCCGCCAGGTCCTAGCAATATTAAGAACTGCGTCTCTTTTACAAAGTCGTATTGGTTCTTAATTTGTCTTTAATCCGGCATTAATAAAGTCCATGCCAGGTTAGGTGGCTATCCACCGAATTCGGTAGGATTTACTCAGACCAAAGTAGGGCCATTGTGGTGCCACATGATCCGATTTTTATCTTGGAAACATTTTGATAGTTGGATAAATTTCCATATTTTATTGATACACGTTGAGGAAATATCATGTTCGTCTATAAAGAAATATTTTCCCAGAATCTTTTCTCTGAAGAAGGAAAGCGCTGGGCAGCTGCCCAGAAGGTAATAGAGAGATTCTTCCTCTTCCTCATCCCTGCAGCTGTGACAACATGTTTCAAGGTTTTGTCATCTTTCATAAGCCTGTTACAGTGCTTGCATGAATATGTGCCTTATCGTTTCTATTGGTACACGGGGTTCAGTTTTTGTGGTAGATTTCCCCAGTTTTGTACCTTTACCGGTTATAGTTCGTCTGCTTCACAGTTAGGTACTTGACACTATGACCATGAACCCAGCACAGGGTGAGCATGCATTTGCTGGATATTTCGTTTAAAGATACGCGACAGTGACTTGTAAATTTTGATCCTTTAATTGGTGATTCGTGTGCTTTAATAGCTGCTTGGCTATTAGTGTAAATTAAAATGTCACGATTGTACATCGAATTCATCGACAACCACTCAGCGGCCTCACGAATAGCCATCACCTCTGCCTGGAAGATACTACAGTGGTATATAAGATTTAAGGACAAGTTCAGGTTGAGCTGGGTTGAAAAGATACCCACTCCTATACTATCACCTGTCTCGGATCCATCCGTGTAGATCTCCAGTGCAGATTTGTCATTAAGACAGATATAACATACCTATCTACATGTATTTATATGATGCAACTTATGTGAAGATAAAGTGATTCTTATCTTCGTAAGTTATTCCCCGTTCGATATCAGCTCTTATATCGTTTGCGCAATTAACTGCAGACCGATTGGATGACTGAAGCATTTCTTCACGTTAATGTTTAGAAAATACGATGAGAAACACCAGCTCACACGTCACTTAAAATTGGCGAGCTGTCCGGATAAGCCAAATAACTGGTAGCCCAGATTAGCTTATGTAATATTTATTTAAAAGCCCGACACTGATATGTGATCTTCAACCAAATTATTGAATAGCTGTTCAAACTAATCTTGTTCAAGACCGCAACAAAGTAAATACATTCACTTAAATTCTTATCAAAAGAGACTTATGCATCACCTGATGTTAGCTAACATGTCTTCAGCCAAAAATAAAATAATTACTCTCCAACATAGTTTTAGTGATAACGAACATTTAATTAATTGCGCCAATGAATGCCGTAAATATGAAAGTGAGGGCTTGTTTAGTTGGCCTCCTGCCCAGATGAATTTCAAGACATCACAAGATAGAAGACAAAACTCTTGATTAAATGTATTTTTGAAATTATTAATTTAATTCAGCGGTTAAGTTGCTTCAGGAAGTGATAAATATAGGTTAGGTTAGGTTTAAGTATGCGGGCTGACGAGAATGGTCACATCCTCATCAGACTTAGGTTCATGTGAACTCATTATGGTACCCATTATATTTTCCCACCGGTCCGTGGTATCAGTGTTTTGGTTCTAACCATCCGGACGTTGTGGCAAACGCAGACCCGATGGATTCCTTTAAACGATACCACTGACAATAAAACGATCTCTTGTAGATCTCTCTGTAGATCACATCATGTCCCTACCTATGTGTCACATAAGCTTTGTGCGATGTTTCCAGTCCTAGGGCGCTCTGACTTGTGTCAGTGTATTTTCGTGGATGTCAAAAAAATCAATAAATGTCATGAAACTTTGCGCTTGTTAAGATCGTTGTTTTACTAACCAATAAAGTAAGTAAAAGTGAGTAAAACTGACACGACACAAATAAGTCTCCAGCATATTCTGGAGATACGATCATTCCTCTTGACACCATTTGCAGTCCATGTCACCAACCTTTTTCTCGACTTGTAATGGTGGTTCTATGAAAATATCTTATATTTACATACTCGTAATTACCTTAACCAGCACACAACCCTGGGCTAAAATTCCAGAGATGTTATTTTATTTTGTCATTGAAAATATTAATAACTAATTGCATTTGTTTAAAAAAAAAACAAAACAGTCGAATTATTATTTATTAATACGTTTTAATTACAAAGGCAATGTTAGGTACAGGTTCATGGCATGCGTTCAGCCATTAATCTGTTCGGGTATACAACAAACGAAAAGGTGCGTCCGCAGGTGGCTGCAGCCAATTATCTTCGGAATATTTTGTATTTTCAGTCTCAATTATGTGGAAGGTATACGCGTGACGACTCTTATTCGATCGGTTATGATCGCTCTTGTGTACCACTTGTCCGTGAATTACAATGCAAGTTCCTATGAAAATAAAGACGAAATTCATAAAGTATCCTCTTAAGCTTTCAGTTAAGAGTCTTACCTTTTTTAACAGGTACTGGAGTAAAATTCGATGTTGGATATATCGGCGATGGTCTATCGTATGTTAATATTTCAGTGGACTTCTTGTCTGGATTGCGCATAAACCGCCTGTGAGTGCCGCTCTTGTGGGATCCTTTGATGAATTGCAAGCAACCATTTTGCATGGTTGTGTCCTCCAGCGCTATCCAGAATCCGATCGCTGTATTTGGTTCTGTATGCAGGAACCAGTCGTCTTGATGGGCAATAACTATGGTTTGAAATAAAATAATGTAATTAAAATGGACAAATATTTATTTTAAATGTGTACCTTCTCCTCCAATGCCAGGATGTTTGTAAATGTACATGCTTTGGCAGACTGCGGGTTGTCTATAGTTTAATTGCCAGCAAATTTCCTTAACTCGATTACTAAAGGTGATTTTATTGAATGTTTCATTTTCAATGTGAAGAGCGTGGCCGACCTGGAATAAGATAAAATGAGACTTGTGAGAATCATCTAGCTAGAGCAGGGTTTCAATGAAATTTATGAGCCTTTTAGTAACAGGGACCAAAACGTCAGAAGGGAAAGGCTCAACAAATATTGTATAAAAAAGAATGAGATACGCTTGCTTTCCTCTCTTATCGATATCCGTAAAAAGGGAAGTCTTGGAGCTCCTGCATCACACTTCGGCAGATCCTGGAAAAACCACTAGAAGTCAAAATCGATACCCACTATCTGTTCATCGGTTTCAAGGCCGCCTATGACACCATCTGGAGAGATGAACTGTATAGAATCATGTCTAGTTTTGACATCCCTGCCAAACTCACCCGTCTGTGCAGAATGACGATGGAGAAAGCTCGCTGCTCCATCAAGGTCGGTAATGACCTCACCGAGACCTTCGATGTCAAAAAAGGATTCAGACAAGGTGATGCGCTGTCATGCGACTTCTTCAACATCATACTTGAAAGAATTGTTCGAAACTCACAAGCCAACACACAAGGAACGATCTTTCAAAAGTCCGTTCAACTACTTGCATACGCCGACGATATTGACATCATTGGTAGAACACAGCGAGCTGTCACCGGTGCGTTCGCGAGTATAGAAATGGAAGCGGCCAAAATGGGTTTAGCGGTAAACGAGGGCAAAACTAAGTAAATGCTGTCAACAAAAAGGGACACCCAACATCGACAAATTGGACAGAACGTCACAATAGACAGCTACAACTTTGAGGTAGTAAAGGACTTTGTCTACCTCGGCTTTGCCATAACATCAAAAAATGACATCTCGTCGGAAATCAAACGAAGGATTACTCTTGCCAACCGCTGTTTCTTTGGGCTAAGAAGGCAATTGAGTAGTAAAGTCCTTTCCCGATCGACTAAGGAGACTCTATATAAGACCCTTATCATCCCAGTCTTGCTATATGGAGCTGAAGCATGGACTTTATCGAAAGCGGATGAAGATCTCCTTGGTCGCTTTGAGAGAAAAATCCTTTTGGCGGAGAAGATTCAACGACGAACTGTACGAGCTGTACAGCGACATCAGCCTGGTCAAAAAACTGCACATTGGGCGTTTAAGATGGCTTGGACATGTAGAGCGCATGGACATCAGCGCTCCGGCCCGGAGAATATTCAACACTAACCCGGAGGGTCAGCGCACCAAGTCGCCTAAGGTGGCGCGACCAAGTAAAACAAGACCTCAACCAACTTGGAGTGCGCAACTGGAAGCGGTTAGCTAAGGAACGGGCTAACTGGAAGAGGTTGTTGGTTGAGGCCTTGGTCCACCCCGGACTGTAGCGCCACCTAAGTAAGTAAGTAATTCCACGGGTGGCATCCGCTACTAAAAACGGAGAGCATTTAGAGTTCGGGGTTTGAAACCAAAAATAGTTCAATGGATCTACTCTTGTCTAGTCAAATGCAGTGCAAGTATGGTGGCCTGCCGTGAACAACAGCTACGCTAAAACACTACTTACAATTCCTCAAGGAATGGCATGTCTAGGGCTGGAGTCCAATCCAGCACACCCACGGCAGCTATAGAAACTAGCCTCAATATTCTTCATGTGGAGCTTGTGGACTTGTCAGCATCCCAAGTGAACTCATAGAGAAAGAATACTTATTCAAGACCAACTAGACTACTAGACTAGATACAGTCAAATTCCCAGCCGTGAAAACTGGAAACAGGGCACAGCGATGGCGGAAGTGGGAGGCATAGTAACATATACGGATGGATCACGTATTAACGGAGAATACGGGGCTGGTGTACAAGTGAACTCATAGAGAAAGAATACTTATTCAAGACCTACTAGACTACTAGACTAGATACAGTCAAATTCCCAGCCGTGAAAACTGGAAACAGGGCACAGCAACATATACGGATGGATCACGTATTAACGGAGAATACGGGGCTGGTGTCCTGATCCTCCAATAAATACGTCCATTCATTTAGAATCATCGGTGAACGAAATTTTTGCTATTCTCACATCTGCTCTGACAGTCAAGCCACGCTTAAAGCACTCGCAAATCCAATAACTTACTCTTATCTAGTGAAGGAATGCAAAGGAAAACTTAGCAGCCTCGCAAGATTATGCACGGTGAACCGTGCTGGGTACCTGGCCCCAACGACATACTATTACTAACCATTTCCCCTTCTTTCTTAGCTTAGTTCCTGAGGGGAACAAAACGGGCCCGACTCGAGGCTTACGTGTCGAGACTCGAGAGAGATCGCTCCCTCACCCTCACAAACCAACCAATCAAAATGTTGGGTAATGATTGGCAGCATTTTTTTAGCTGTACTTTCCAGATTTGAGTTGAACTTCAACTTCCATAAGATAGACATGCTAAATTAGAAAATACCCAACTGAATTAAAAAGAAAAAAAAAAAAACGTTACTCACCTTATTCAACGCGCACATAGGATCAACCAATAGTTCTCCCTTCTCTCCAATAGCACCCTCTTCAAAGAAATAATGAACCTTATTCGCTGATTCTAAGAAATAGGTGTCTCTTGCTTGCTGATCTTGGCTATTAACGGTGCTGAAAATTTTCCTATTCACTTGTGGTGCCTCCATACACAATGCCCGTCCAGCCTTGAACAATTCATCAGTCTCTTCCGGCGTGAGAAAGTCTTCAATGACAATGAAGCCATTTTCAATTAGCTGAAAAGAATTAGGGTTTCAATTAGATTTACGATTTATTGAGGGAAATACTAGAATTGTAATATTAATAATGTCTGTCTGTTGAAATGGTTTTCAAGGTTAGATTATTAAATAAACTCCCCCGTTTCTTATACTGAATCTAAGGTCGGAAGATCAGACGCGTTGGGATAAGATTTAAATTGAATTTGAGTAACCGCTATTTGCGCTGTAGACTGTAGTGATATGATGCGAAGGTACAACATAAGTATTAAAGTCTACTGAACTCTGATCCATTCTCATTCATTCATGGCTTCAAACTATTATCAGTGAGGTCCGTACATAGCAGTGCTTATATTCGTCTAATTTAAAGTGACGCGACGTGTGTACTAGAATTATGATTTATGATTTTTAAGTGATATTTCCGGATGTACATAGTTTAGGAAATTAAATTATTGTTACGTTTCTTGAATCTCAATTTCAATTTCAGTGAGGCAATTTAAAGCGTTCTCTAGATTCTAGAAGATTCATCCTAGAGTATTGGCGTTAGAGTTAGAGTGGCACCGTGGCGAAATGATTAGTACATTCGATTCAATCCCAGCAAAAAAAAAAAATATAGGTCCCTTCCATTCGTGCAAAAATTTAACACGCACACACATGGTTGCGAGAAGTACCAAGAACTGTACCGCCACCTAAGGAAAGAAAGAAGAAGTAGTGGATTAGACTACGGCTTGGAACAAATTCAATGACCTCTTTCATTTTACCTTAAGGGGCTGAATTACAGACCTTCATTCGGTACTAAATATAATACAGTCTAGGATGGATTCCTAGGAAGCAGAGGCATCACAGTTGCAATGAGGTCATGCCCAACTGATGCTCTCATTGTGCTATTGCACGTTCTGCCACTTGATCTCCATATCAAAAGCATAGCGCTGGTCAGGGCAGTCCGACTCAAGGAATCTGAGTGCTAGACTGCTAAACCATATGGTCACAGTAAAATCCTGGACACATTGTCAAATGGTCTGGTTACGTCTCCAACGGATTACAATATCCCCAAGCTTAACTTCAAAAAGCTCTTCACTGCAAGCTTCCCAAGCAGAGAGGAATGGAAGCGAGGGAGAGTGGTGACAGATTTCAATGCAACGGTATTCATCGATGGCTCGAAGATGGACTGCGGGGTAGGCGCGGCATTTTCTCGGAAATAACTCGACGTATCGAAATCCTATCGCCTACCGAATTTCGCTCGCGTCTTCCAGGCGGAGCTACTAGCGATCCTCGAGGCCTGTCACA
Source organism: Brachyopa scutellaris (assembly GCA_949775065.1). Classification (NCBI taxonomy): domain Eukaryota; kingdom Metazoa; phylum Arthropoda; class Insecta; order Diptera; family Syrphidae; genus Brachyopa; species Brachyopa scutellaris. The sequence goes on along the minus strand of OX459114.1, from coordinate 88,260,223 downwards.
ATTTAATAAACGACTCAACACCCAAACACAACATCGCTATTTTTACAGAATAACCAAGCCGCAATTAAAGCCATAAATTCGGCAATCACCTTATCAAAACTGGTTGGTCAATGCCATGAAAAACTCAGTCGCTTGTGCAATCAAGCTAGAGTCACTTTTCTCTGGATTCCAAGACATAGCGCCATAGAGGGTCAGTTCACTAGCGGAATACGTTCATATTCCTATCAGTGCTTTCGCCTTTCTTAAAACTAGCCGGTCTCAGGTGAACGAGTCTGACAAACTGTGTCAGAAAGATATTACCAAATTACAACAGGTCAAAAACAAACGAGCTGCTACTAAGAACCCGCGTAGACATCGCAAGAGTATAGTGGCACTTAGTACAGGGCACTGCCAATAGGGGCCCATACGACGAAGACCCTAAAAAGATATCCGGGAAAAGGATTGGAGAGCTGTTCCTCTTCCTAAACTCTACAGGGTGGATATAAATACCCGAGTAAACGGGTCACCTGAGGTTATGGTATCAAAACGGCGCCCTTTACGCGCTTTTTAGGTTTTCTTCCATCAAAACCACCATTTTTACCTACCTACCTACCTAGGATGGATTCCATCAGGAGCCACATAGTTTTTAGGGTTCCGTAACCATATGGTAACACGGAATCATTATAAGTTCGCTCTAACTCTAAAATGTCTGTCACGAAATATATCAAGAACCGTTCTTTCTTGAAACTTGAAATTTCGGCACACTTATATATTCCGGTGGTTCACATATTTGAGACAACGTATCACTCTTAAATATTGTGAAAAAAAATATACAGGGTGGGCAAAACGTAAGCTCGAAAAAAAAATTCTGAAAAATATAACATGTGGGATATCATTCAAAAGGGCTCGAAGCAAAGATTCCAAAATTTTTGTTATTATTTATTTTATTTTATTTTATTATATTTTATGGCCAAAAGTGTGTGAAAATATACCATACCAAAAGTAGCCCCACCTGATCTCTGAAACTACTGAAGTCAAAACTATGAAAAAATCACAGTTTGTAGATGATTAGCTATATATTTAAAGAAAACTATAGTGAATCTCATAAGTTGTATAATTTTTGAGAAATTCACGTCGAAAAATTCAATTTCTCAACCGATTAACTCGTAATCTACTGGATCAGTTTTAATGAAATTATAACTTTCGATCAATAATTCCTTAAAGAGTATTATAGATATTTCAAAGTTGCTCTATAATATAAAAAAACGCGTGAGTACCAGTTAGGTACTCGTGAAATTTAACGTGTAAACACACGTTTGTGTATGCTGGCCGATAAACAGAGAATACATTAATACTAAGAGAATTATTTACAGAGAATGCACTTATACTATGTTTGGCTACGCGTGACGGACAGTGGCGAAAAATTTGCCTATACCGAGAGCTAAGATGTTAACACATCAAAAAATAAAAATAAAAAATAAGAAAAAAAGACCGTGATTTTCCTGAGACTCAAAACTCCAACCTCAGTGGTCCTGCGTATGCTTTGGCAGTGATTTAAAAAACTAGAACACAGCCTAGAAAATCTGTTCCAAAAGAATGTAATGCATGTATGTACGTGTGTACATCTAGTCAACGATATAGGACATGCGTTAAGGAAATAGCTGCTAATGTGCATCTGTGATAAACCCCGTCTAGCCGAGTTGGCGCCAAACACCCGAATCTTCTGACATGGTCGTGTTTTGAAAAAATACTTATATTTTAATTTAGCAATTAATTATTTTAAAATAACAATATGACTGGATAACTTGTGATATGTATTTCGATTCGGATAGAAAAAAAGACATCCATTGATAGGTCAGTTTTTTGCCATAGGCTATGGAAGGATCGTTACATTCCTGCACCCCATTTGCATAGAAAACTTGTTCGTACAGAGACTGCTAATTTTCTGGTAGGATGAGACTTGAGTTAGGGTGGTCAAAGGCTCTGTGAAAAGGGCAACGCTACATATGTACATAATAAAGTTTGTCCATTGAAGCATTCCACTTCTCAGTGTACTGTGACAAATTGTTTAACTAAGTGGTACGCATCTGTATGGTCTTTAACTACACAAATCATACTAGATTCCCCTTCTCCAGACCAGAAATGATTTCAAGCAAACTGCACAATATAATGAAATTCTGGTATCCAAATGTCTAAAAATGGCAGACATAGAATCATTAGGCTGAGTGTTTAAGCATTTTCATAGCAGATGTGGTGGGCGTTTCAAAACAGCCATTTCCCAAAAGTATTATTCTAACAAAATGACAAATCATTAGACTATGGCAGATCCGGACAAAACAAATCATTTGTCACTAATCCTAATAGCTAAATTACGTGTACAAAGAGACCGCTGGTTTCTAACGTCAAAATCTTTTTTTTAAAATGGCACTCGTAGTTTTTCTTTAGCCCACAGGTAAACACGAAGTTCTTTGTTCGGTTCGGATGCATAGAATGCACGCTACACTCACCGTTTTAAAAATAGGAAGTGTGACTAAACGAACACACCTGCATGCGAACAGATATTTCAATTAAAAATTTAAATTAAAGGAAATTGCTTTTATTTTTTTAGCTTTAAGATGATAGAAAAAATGAAATTTACTTTCGCTTTTATTTTATTCTGCTAAAGCGAGAAAGGTGTAAAGGCACATTTAACGGAACATAGCAATAGGACCGATTTAACTTAATAAAAATCTGCTTCGTCTCATTAGCTATGTGTCAATATCAGAATGACACATATCCTTTTAATAGATTAATAGTAATTAAAACGAATAACCAAGTGGTTTGGAATTTGGCGAACACTTGTAGGAATCTTTTTAAATATCTATGTATGTACGTTAATATGTGGATGACAATATTCTATATTTAGAGGATTAGTGATGATTGTTTCTGGTGCAAGAATGATGGGTTTTTAAAATCGCAGTACAACTTAGTGGGTTAAGCAGAATTCGTTGCGCATTCATTGAAATTAGTTCAAATTCAAGATAAATCCATTAAAGTCTTTTTCAAATGTTTTCTTTTTTTATGATGGATCAGTGTAGGTTAGGTAGAGTGGAGAATAAATACTTAGAGATGAATAAGATAGCTGTAAAGTCTTTTGATGGACTAATAACACGAGAGACCTTTATATGCCTAAGGAACTGAGTGTTTGGTGAGGAATAAGTGACTTGGAAGCACTGCGCTGTAGATATGTGGTTTTTGAAAACCGAGTCAGAGCACACACAGATGCCCTGAAAGCTCCTTGTTTCTAAATAGTATATTTTCAACTCATTTCAGAAACCTTTATATAGTGTTTAACTGGATCCTGCCCCAAGGCTGATACTGCGACCTTAAAGATCTACTGTATCAAGGGTTACATTCTAGGGCAGTAAAATAAGAATATTCACTAAGAAATTTATTAAAAACAGATCCTGAATAGATTATAGATTTTACTGAAAATTTATAGGTAGTCTTCCTTAACTCCACTGCCATCTACATATATGCTAAGAGTTCAGCTGTAGGTTTCGTGTGATTTTTTTGTTTTATCTGTCGACAGAACTTGGATTGGATTCAGTTCTAGTTTGCTGCCAGTACTAGTTTGATCTTACTGTGAAGTACATATTTGCAGTACTTGACAACTGAAATTGCGAAATCAGCGAGTTTATTGGAAAATGATTTTTTTTATCGAAAATTGATAGCTTGTGGCCAGTTTGGCCAGCCTCTTCCATGTATCAAAAAAGTAACTGCCTACAATTTTTTTGCGCGAACGAGCAAATGATATGTTCGACATTCTCCGCTGAATCCAAGTCATTGCAGTTTCTGCATTCGTCCATTACAGAATGTCCCATTCTTTCGGCATACTTTCTTAGGAGACAGTGTCCAGAAAGTATTCCTATTTAAGTTCTTAACTTTTTCCTATTAAGTACAAGGATTACTTTAGTCATTTCGTGGTCTAAGGTCGGCCTTTCCTCTATACTTGACCATCTATTGCCCGCCATACTAATAAAAGTATTCTTTATTTTCGCCCTGATGCCGCATGATGGTGGTGTTAAGTGCACCGTCTCGGTTATAGGCAGTGCACCCCCTTTCTTGCTGGGGGTAGTGTTAACCTAGAGTAGATATTAACGTGTATTCCAAAAAGCCCTCTTTGAACAATCACTTCTCTTTTAGTCACTTACTTCAACCTATTATGTATTTGTCATGTACATACATTGATACTCAGTAAATATTACCTAATTTCATATTATAGTGAGATAACCCAATTTAACCTGAGACACCTTAAGCGAAGCAGCCTTAATTAGAAGAAAATCATATCTGAGCCAGCCAAGACCGGTTCAATGGAGTATCAGCGCCTTATCGAGGAAAAACATATGAAACAATAATCTTAAACTTACGATGAATGCATAATCCGCGATATCAGTTCTGCTATCATTTTTTTTTTGTTCGGGCTACTCGTATTAAATACAATGATGGAAAAATTTAAATAAGTATATGCAACAAGTGAAGCGATTATATTTCCGCTGCGCCTGGAGTGCAGAAAATGCTGACAACTACAAATTGTTTATGGCGATTATATGTATGTATATGTACCATGTTTTGTTTTTTTGAATGTGCACAATTTTATTTTATTTTAATTTACTAATTAAATTAATTGAATAGCATTAGCATAACATACATATGAGCAAGTAAGTGTGACCAGCTGTTGTACCTGCTGAAATTTTATTCATGTACATTTTTTTTATTTCATTTTGAAGTGTTTTTTCATCCAGCGACATGTGTACCCGCCAAAGTTGTTTAATGACTTCTAAAACCTAAAACTTCTAAATTTTAGAAAAACTATACAAACTGGGTGTTTTTAATACCAACAGTATGGAACTGAAATAATGGACACAATTAAACAGAATAGATTTAAAACAAGAGTCTTTTTTATTGAAGTCGTTATTCTGAAAGATTTTTTCATACAAAATTTGTTTAAACATAAACAAACAAACAAATCGGCATAACATGATAACCAAAATCAGGCAACGAAATGTATTTGTTATTTTCTTTTTTTAAATTACAGTAGAAGCTCGCTAAGATGAACTATTCGAAAAGAGGAAATCTCGAAAATATGACCGCAATATTTTTGTCATTAGACGGTTCTAAGGCATATAAAAAACCACTCGAAAGGATGATCACTTTCGAAAAGATGACCCGGCCAGGTTCTTCTTTTCGAGCTTTTATATTGAAAAATTTAATAGTATAACGAATAATTTTTTTTGTATCGAAACTAGCAATAACGAAATTGTTTATATGCATCTGTACATACAGTTCAGTTTAATTTCGATGAACAAAATTTATTCCAAAATAGAACTGGAAAATTAAGAGTAACTGTAGATCATATGTTTTGGCAGATATTATGGACATTTGCATGTAAAATATAATGTAGCATATTTTATTGATATTTTTATTAAATTTCTTTTCTTTTCTCGCAACAAAGAAGTATTTAATATTTAAAACAAATCGTTTTAGTCCCTGTGGTGGCTTCCAATTCCAGAAAAGGTTAAACTCATATTTGACGACATGACTTATGTATGAAGGGAATCCTAAACTAGTCGCCTTTTTTTTACAATTATTTACACACGCTATAAGGGGATATGAATACCCTTCTAATGTTAACACACAGCGCGAGTAAATGAAGAACAAGAACGAGAGAGAGAGAGAGAGAGAGAGAGAGAGAGAGTCAGAGCCAGATTGGTGTAGGAGGGATATAAGAAACTCAGATGTTAGGTTTCAACTAACGCTATGGGTGGTGTCCAGGATAACTGAAGAAGATTTTTCCAGATGTTTCTTATTATTGGTTATGCGATCAATTTCAACAGTCATACGCATACCACTATCCCATTGCCAGTGTAATGCCTTCGCAGTAGGTTTTGACATTAACTTCTGAAACTGATCATCTGAATTTGAACCGTGAACCTTCAGCGTGACAAGAGACTACCACTCCATGTTATATTTCTGGTTTATCTTATCTTGAAAGTGTATGTAGATCATTTTAAGATGATCTAACAAATAAGACAGTTTTAGTTTTAAGAACTACCACTGAGCAGGCTTCAAAGTAAAGTTACTTATACATATACTCGTAATAAATTGCAGTATTTGTTAAGAATAGTATTATCTGTTAAAAAAAGACATTCAAATGTCGAGAGTAACTGACATTTATTTGAAACTAATATTTCGCATTGAGTCAGTGGAAATAATAAAATTATTTGTTTTGCTATTTACCTACCCAAAACAAAAAGAATTCGTTTTGTTCATTCTGCATTATATTTAACAATACCCACGATTCTCTGAAGAGTCAACGTTTATTCTTTAAAAAGTATTCATAATCGAATTAAAAAAAATCAGTAATATGTAGTACGAACGTTTCATTTATTACATTTAAAAAATAAGAAAATAATTCTTAAATATTATGTTTAAAATGTTAAAATTGCAAATTTAATTACAAACCTCATCTAACAGTGTGTTATACATCTCGAATATTCCGTTTATGCAAAGGTTTTTTTTGAAATAAAAACAGTTTTAAATCACCCACTTTCGTTTCTTCCTTTAAAAATTTTGAATCAATTTCTTAAATAAGATCACTTTTCAAACAAGAATTGAAAATAGAAACAACCAAAGGGAAAATATTCACTTTCCGACACGACAGCGTTTCTTGTGCCACCACCACTGGGTATCGACTTGACTCGAGAGTATCTTACAGTTTCACGATCGATTGTAAACTGAATGTCGTTTTTGAAAAGTTCTGTACTTTTTAGTCCAATATAGCGAGACACGCTAGCTCAGCTCTCTGCTAGCGTTCCATATGCTTTCAACGCATACAAAGTATCTATATCTATACTGACTGGGTGTAGCTAAATGCGGACGCGCCGAGGGTGTGTGGAAAAAAGAATGAGAATGGTGGAAATGAAAATGATCGACTGAATGAAGAAACACTCGTAGTGTGTCTAAAAATGATAAGATTTACTCATCGCAGACTCATTCTTAAAAAAACAAAACACCAGAGGCTGATGAGTGATGGCTGCAGAGTGAGTGTCTTCGATGGACAGTTGCGGGTGGTAATGTGGATTTTTTTTATTAAAATGGAATTCAATTTTCGATTCTGGATATTGAGTGTAATTAAGTAACGTAGCGCTGACCTTGTGTGCCAGGTTATGTGCGATGCATGCATAGTAAATGTAGATCGCCGCTAGACTTTATCACGTAACAATTAATTTGTGTAGATAAGCTTGTTTCTGAATAAGGCAGTGCTTCAATTTGAATTTTTTGTTAGCCTAATGAATTGTTTTTTTTTTTTAATTAATTCAGAGACTTGTATACCCAACCCATATAGGTATTTATGCAGAGTATAAAGAGAGATTTTTCTTTTATTTATACTTTCTAGGGCAATCACCTGTGTTAACAAATTAAATCACTGGTCTTTTTCCGGATGTGAAGGGAGTGCCATCTGTTGTTCGGCGAAGAAGTTACAGTTTGTTTTGATTACGTTTACAGGTGCTGATGGAATTTGTGTAGTGTATTCGATTTGCGCTTAACGGTTTTATCAAGCGTGAAATGATTTTGTTGTTCGATTCCTCGTGTAAAAAAACAAAATAAGAATGAGATTGTATCATGGAATACCATTCACTTAGCTTGTCTAGTCTAAGTATTTCCAGGTTCAAGTTGATGGTAAGATTTTACACTAGAACCGAAATTTGAATTGTGTAAGCAGGTAGTCAGCTTAACACTTTGACCAAGCTGTTTTGACGTTTCGAGTCGCCCTAGGCCAAGGTATTTTTGTTTTTAATTTTGTGTGCATATATTAGTATCTAAAAAGTAGTTCACAACCAATTCCCAGTTGTTTATTGCCATTATTGTAAAATTATAACGCCCCACCTCCTCCAGGTTACTGAAGAAGTAGCAGCCCAAAATGCTCCTGCGACTACGTGTTGATCCCTGACATTCGCATAGAATATGTTCGACATCTTCTGCTACATCTATGTCATTGTAGGCTCTGCAGCTCTAAGTACGGCTAGAACCTCTGCCTGAAAGACACTGCAGGCATCCGGGAGTCTTAAGGACACTCTTAGAACTCCACACAGAAGATACCAGACCCCGTGCCGTTAGCAGTCTTGGACCCGTCCGAGAAAACTGCAGTATCTGTTTGCCGCATATTATACAGAAATTTAAAATATAAATGTCTTGAGTTTATACTTTTTCCCAGGCGACATTTTGGAGCGTGTACTCTGGGAACGTTCATCCATAGCATGTTGCAAAATGAAATGAGATAAGAGTTAGTTAATAAGCAGAACTACCGCAGCGAGTATATAGACATGCCAAGAGCGATCTTAGAAGAACAATCAGCAATCAATCCTTTTAAACATATTTAAAACTGTCAATTAAATTAAGCCAAATTATTGCGGATATGCCCAATTCCTGTGATCGTCTCGAAATGGACACACCTGGGTTTTCAGTCACACTCACTCTCTAGCTACGGCGGCTAGTTTTTACTTATCGAAAGTCATCGCAATGTTACAGTGTTAACTCTACTAACAGACACTTCTATTAGTCGGATAGCCCCGTTGCGGGAATATTTTCTCACCATTTTTTTTTTTTTTTTTGTTTCGGAACAATTTTACTTGTCTTGGACGGATCAACACCTCTTAACCAATTGCGGACAATATATTTTTATGAATTGTGAGAAATGACTCTCTTAGCCAGATGCGAGACACAAAATTTGGTCATAAATTGTACGTCGCGTTGTAGAAAGTCCAAGCTTCGGGATTTCCCGGATGGGTTGGGGTCCCACTCCCGAAAACCAAAATCCCGAAAATCCAAAAACCCAAAAATCCAAAGTCCCGAAAAGCCAAAATCCCGAAAAGCCAAAATCCTGAAAATCTGAAATCCCGAAAAGCCAAAATCTCGAAAACGAAATCCCGAAAAATTTATAAATTGCAAAATTTGCGCAAATTCATTTTATATAATTTTTCGGGATTTCGTTTTCGGGACTTTTTTTTTCAAAAGGTAATTAGACAAATGTTTGTCTATTCCCGTTGGCGCTAGTGTTGCAATATTTTACAATTCGTAATGTGCATTCAGTTGCTTTGATTTCATTCAGTGTGATAGCTGACAGATTAGATTTTAGTTTCAGTTAATTGATTTTGGTTTCACAGATTGGCGTACACTGATCGCTCTTTTAGATGAAGAGCAAACCCATGTGAAAACATGAACTTATATCAAAAATAACCAAAGAATAAGAAAACATTACGTTATTAATACCTATGCATGTTAAATAAATGTTCTTCTAATTTTTTTCATACAAACAAATTTTTATTCTCACTTTCGGGATTTTGGCCTCTCGGGAATTTGGATTTTCGGGACTTTGGATTTTCGGGACTTCGGATTTTCGGGGTTTCGGATTTTCGGGATTCTGTCCGACTCCCCTCCCATATATGACAATTCACCAATTTTAAATCAATAAAAAAAGTTCTTCCTTGCCTTTAGGCGGACACTGCTCTTGAGCGGACAAAAATTCTCCGACGTTCGCAGTCCGCACAAGGGAGTTTTCACTATAGTTGACTGTTGACAGCTCAACAATGGCGCAAAATTTGAAATAACGCCTAATGTCACACGATCCTATATAAATAACTTTATAAGGCATACTCGTCCCTCCAATCTTGTCCAGTCTTGAGTCCTTAAATGGCTTGCTTAAAGTATCAGCACATTGGATTCGTTTTTGAATATTCATCCGAAATTTGTAGAGGTAAACTATGGATTGCTAGAGAACTTTTCAAAACAAAAATGGTTGATAAATTCTTAATGAGCATAATGCAATCAATCGCGTTGTGTCATCAAACATTAAACTGTTGTGAGTTGTAAGTCATAAACCTGTCACACTATTAAAAGACAGCTTAAAGTCTGAAAAGAATATAAAGCCGTATGCAGATAAGAGAAAGCCATCAAAGCGTGTGCCATAATCGTAACTAAGGAAATTATGTAAACGTCTGGGTGTCATAAAAGAGATTAATCCACTGCCAGTTCCGGATTATGATCAGCCTCGATCAGTGGTGATGATGAATCTAGTTTGAGTGGGTATTGCGGCCTGAATTTTGATGTCTGTTTTTGAGATACGGACAAAATTAAAATTATTTCTCTTTTCCCGTGAATATGGTGACTGGAGGAGGAAGGAACGCATTCAGTCCCTAGATCTCCCATCAATGTTGATTGTCAGTGAGAAACTGACATGAGCTGAGACTAAATCAAGACAAGCTTGAAAACTACTTAATCTATGTAATATCCATCTATGTAATTAACATTATCAGAACGCACTGGAATTCCATGTAATTAGAAATGTTTTGCACGAAGTGCAACGTGACGGACATTTCCATTCACATTCCAATTGAAATCAGGTAAAGAAAAAAAAAAATGAATTTTTCCAATGTCATCGGGAAAATGAATGAATGAATGAACAAAAATACAATTTGTCACAGAGTCAATGTCAGTGTCACAGTTCAAAGAACACAACTGAATAGGTCTTGTGGTTTGCATTGACTTCCCGCTGTCATTGTGCTGTGGCTGTGCACATGTGGGTGACACTCAAATATGAACATGAACCTCACATGTTGTCTTTTTTTTGTTTGGTTTTATCCTAAAATAACCCACTCTCTGTGACAGATCTTACTTTAAATACGCACTACTAACACATGTTGATGATTTCGAGCCAAACAGTGGAGGCCAATTCTTTGCTGGCAAACAAATGATGTTTTTTTTTTTATTTTTCTTTTATTTTCAATTATGCTGCTGTGGGGTATTTTCATTTTCATCGTTCGTTGACGTGAACATTATCAGATGTCACGTTTCCATGTTGTGACAAAATGAACGATAACAAATCATTAAGAATAATTATCTACTGTCTAGTGAAGTGATGCGAATTGCTTACGATAAGAATACAAAGACTTTGTTTCCCTATTATTTAAGTATGTAGATAGCTATATTCTCTAAGAATGACCTCGATTAGATGTGATTATTTTTTTTATTACTTTTAAGGACGTGCATTGGTTTCATTAAAATTTTCAGAGATGCATCGATATCTTCTAGGTATCGATAATTAATCATAAGAGTGATATCGAAACATTATTTCGATACCTCTAATTTCATACGTGTATGTACACTTAAATAATCGAATTTAAAGGTTAACTGTATATCTAACCAGAGTAAGAACATAACCACTCTCTGTTCACTATCCATTTTTGGGTGGCCGTGGCTTATCACGCGTTCACGGTTCGAATCCAGTTGTCTCCGAAGCATTTATTTCTCGCGAAATAAAAATAATTTGTTCAGTTTCAGAAGAATGCCAAAAACCGACTGCGAAGGCATAACACTGTCAGTAGGATGGTGGTATGACTGAAGAAATCGATCGCACAAACTATAATAAGAAACATCTGAAAAAACTTCTGTGAATTATAAGCAAGTACAAAAACTTTGAATAATACGCAACTCTGTAGACTGTAGATTATATAAAAATATATACTTTAGGTGGCGATACAGTTTGGTGTAAACCAGGGCGTGCTTCTCGCATCCATTAGTGTGCGCGTGTTATATTTTTGCACAAGTGGAAGGGACCTACAGTTATTTGTTGTCTCCGAACGGCGAATTGAGAAGCTCATCTCGACAAATGATACTCTTTGAATGCTGGTCAAACACTCGATAAAGGTGGCAACGTGAAAAAATGTCTTTTGCTGGGATTGAACCCGGGCCGATTTAGATCAAAAGATGGCTGACACGGAAAAAATTCCGCGCTGTATCATCTCGGTTTTCGGGATTCCAACCCTGTTGCGTCATCCGCCATCTTGAGGGTGAATTTTTTTTATTGAATAACTCGTTATTTTTAATTTTACACGAAAAATGGTTATCACCCCACCTCTTTTCGGGACTAAATCGAAAAATATCGATCCAAGGGAAAAATTAATTAGTACCAAATTGTAGGAAATTTAATTCTAAACAACTTTGGTTATGCCCGTTTTTCGTGTAAAATTGAAAATAAACGAGTTATTCAATTATCAAAAATCCCGAAAACCGAAATGTAGACTGCCGTTTTCTGAAGGAAAATTGCTCTGCGGAATTTTTTCCGTGTCAAATTCCAATTCGACTGGGCTAGTGCTAGTCCAATGCACTTATCACTACACCACGGTGCTCACCTTTTCGTGATCCATATATAAATAATGTACCTAGCATCTTTGTCTTCTATGAAATTGTCAAAACCTAGCCAAATTCCCATTTAACCGGAAATGATAGAAGACAGATAGGTGCATTATTTCGATTTGAGTGCTTTTCTTGGAAGAATGAGTTGATTTGAAAAGCAAAGCAAGTAATAAAATACTCGAATTTTTGTACATTCAGCTTTTCGAAGTGAAATTCCTTAGTTAATGAAAAGCAGCCACTGTTACCAAACCTAAGGAAGTATGAACATTTGTTTCTAAAGCTTTAAGGTATACAATTTTAAGTGAACATTTTTTTAAAAAAAACTTTTTTCCCTTTTCTAATGGTTGCTACTGTTAACTATGACACTCCGGGTATTTACAGAAATGTGTCGGCGGGCTAGTCTTAATCACATTGCTTACTTACCTCCAAAAATCTTAAACTCTTCAGCAGGAGTAAAGTCTTAACTGGCAACACTTCGGGTTGGCAACTCTTACCTTAAATTGAAGTAAATTCTTCCAACAAATGTCAATTTTCTTTATGCCGGTTGTGTTATAGCCCCAATACACGGCCTGGCAAATCTGTCAAGCATTGAAATCTGTCAGACAAATCTGACAGTGGATAGCATTGTCTGCCTGACGGTCTGGCAATGTTTGATATTTTGGGGGCGGGGTCAAGCATATCGGCCGACAGATCTGACTGTGGATGCCCTACTTTACAGGATTTTTTTAAAATTTGTTTTTGACATTTACTTGGAATTAAAATCTATTAAGGTCCCTGTAACCTTGTTCCTTTCTTAGAGTCGTATGTATTCTTTCAGCGATGTTTTATAAATAATTTGGGGTTAGCCAGGTACAAACATCTATTAAGAATGACTTTCGACACTAGTTACTAGGTTTTCCGTACCACCTAGATGAATGGTGAACCTTGATTTTGGCCGACTGATAGATCTAACAAATAAAAGAGAGTTGTAGTGCTTATCTCATAAAGAGCCTTTTTATGGATTGGATATTACAATACAGGCATACCCAGGTTAAAGTCATTAATGCATTCCACGACGTTAAGCGAAACAACGTTGTGCTGGGCAGAGAAATTTAAAAAATTGTTTTAATGCTGATTTACCCTCGGAAAAAAATATAACTTATTTTTCTTCATTTTATACGCGAGTGAGTTTTTTTCTATTTAGGTGTATAAGCAGCTTATTTTACAGACATCATAGAAAAAAATTCTAAACAATAATTAAAATTCTTAGCCTGCGGAGCAAAGTTAAGGACGACTTTCTATTAAGACTATGATCTAACATCATGATTTCAGTCTCGAAGATACACTACCACTAACCATGACCATGAAAATGTTTGTAGGCGCATACCTTATTTCCTTTGTCGCTAGGGGACCCACACAAACTGGAGCAGCGTAAAACAGGTATTTGCTTACTACCTTGGATATCAGGTCTTTTCAAGTATATCCGGGCCCCCCAATGTTTGACAGTATTTCAGAAAGTGCTGCCTTAATTTTTCACGCCTTTTAGTCCGAATAGTTAATGTAAGGCTTAAATCTAAGTCTATTGTCGAGTATTACTCGTAGGTATTTTACAAGGTCTTTCGATCTTAGAGTTTGACTTCCTATGTCCATGTATCCCACATTTTTCTGGCTAATATTTAGGACAGCTTCCGTTTTGTGATCTGCTAATTCTAGGCCGGCTGATATTAGCCAGTCTTTGATTAGGTTGATTGCTTCGTTCGTACATAGCTGACAGTATCTCGCAAATATTCTTTGCAACAGTAACGACAGCGATATCGTCGGCAAATCCGATTATTTTTACTCCTGGTGTTATTCCAAAGTAGAGCGCCCAGTAACGATTCTTGTGGGACTCCCGCGGAGATTTTATAGTACTTTTTCCTTCTGCGGTTTCATATTTCAACCTTTTATTGGTGAAGTAGCTGGAAACAATCTTTCGCAAGTAGTTTGGCGTATCCATTCTGGCTAGTGACCTTTTTATGGTGTGTACATATTTATATGTATTTCCTTCCAAGTAAAAATAATAAAAGTCGAACAAATAACCTAAAAGTTTGGCCACCCCTGGTCTATCTTGGCACAATTTGGTCGACAATCTTCAAAACCGTAAGAAAATTGGGGACATTTTTATTCATTTTTTTTTAAACGAAGTTACGCGAAGCCACGCAACGTTAAGCGGTGTATGGTAATAATTCTTTGCCGACGTTATAAACCACATTGCGCGGGCCAACGCTAACCGGGGTATACCTATCTAGTACTTGTGCTTGCATTTTGGAAAATTATTACTCCCATTAGTTCCTTGAGCATGTTTTGTATTTTACTGTACTTTAAACACTCTACGAGCACTTAAACAATGATCAGCGAGTATGTTCGACGCATCCAATAACTTTATCTTTCTTAAACGCTAGCTATGTACATGACGAAATTTCTAAACAGAGAACTGTCATCGTAGTCATTTAGAATAAAATATTTTATTTTATTTTGGATTTTTTCCAAAAAGTGACGAAATTTTTTTTTTACCAAGAAATTCAAAATTTCATGCACATACTCGTTTTTATGTTCGATTAGTTGACACATGTTATCTGTCAATTTATTTAAAGAGCAGCTTAGCTGCTCCAAGTGACTTAAGTGAAACTGGCAATTGTGCAAATACGATATATACATAAACTCGTACTTACTGGTTAGCTATTAGTTTTAAAATACCAAGTATCACGTAGCCATAGCCAACGTGTGAAGTATCCGAAGTGTTCATTTCCCATTTGGTTTAGCATATCGCAAAGGTCAGTTGTTGGAGAATTATTCAAAAGTATTTAGATGGTGTTATTTTTGTTCTTCTTTTATGACAGCCCATTACTTGATTGCGAGAAATACTCGTTTAATTAAATTATATTTGAATAAGATTGATAGATTGAATGTATCCAGGGGATGCATTATGGTCATCTGGAGATGATATGGGCATACTATCTTAAAGTATGTTTCTACAATGTTTGTGAGTGCTCTAAGTTCTCGATACTTTGTATGCAGGAGGTGTGTCTGAGAAAATAAAGACTTTCCATGATAAAATAATTAATCGTCATTTGAATAACTCTAGAAACAACTTTTTGATTGGTGGCACTAATATTCTAGAGAGAATGAATAAAATTTATGTTGAATTGCATAAATTCTGCAGTTGCAGACGGACAGGTAGGTTTGAAACTTACTTAATTAAACATTTTTAGAGAAAGCTTTTATTTTTGGTATATGACGTTGATCATGGTTAAAAAATGCAAATATATCGAGTTCCATTAGGTTTATCCACCGAAATAGAGGAAGTTGATTTTTGCCTTAGGTATTATAACTATAACATTTTTGGTGATATCCAGTTTCCTAGTCTAATTTCTCTGACTTAAGTGATCGCATAGCTTTTGGAATGGCTTAAGTGACGTCTACAATTGATACTCGGAGAACACTGTTCATTGTAAGAACGAACATTTTTCTCTTTTAATGAAAATACAATTTATATAAAATTCATTAAAGAAGCGAGAAGTGGACGTATCGCGGTGAAGCTATAAAAAATGTTTGCAAATACAAATAATATCTAAGATAGTCTAAGACCCCGCAGTCATTTTTGTAGGGGTAAGGGTAACCACTTGACTTTAGTCCTTAACAACAGTATAGAACCCCCTGAATAGTGATACAGAGATTCAAGACGTTTTTCTTGTCGCCATGTCCTTGCCAGACGCTCTTAAAGTTCGGAAAAATTCCCCATTTTGAAAAGTTTAGATAACCACACAAATTTCTGATACAACATACACTCCGCGTCACTTAAATAGAAACAACAATTTTTTTTACGAATTAACCGTTTATCGCTTTGGTAAACTTAAAATGCTTATGTGTGTTAATGCCACCTACGTTGGAATGACCGCATATTCGAAGTCGCCAAAAATGCTGCGAAATGCCTAGGTTTCCTTCAACGATGTAAGAAATTCTTCACCCCTTCTGATCTAGCTACAATTTATAAGGCGTTTATTCACCCCAAGCTCGAGTACAATGCTCATATCTCATATAAGGTTCCCTTAAGCCCAACTTCGGACGTACAGTAAAATATAGAGATACTTTCTTTAACCGCTCAACACGAATGTGGAATGCTTTACCAAACACGATTTTTCCCTCCCGTTACGATCTACAAGCATTTAAGACCAATGCGCATCGGTATCTCCTCTTTCATCCTCCCTAAATTTCCCTCGGCCCGCGCTGTGCAAGACATTTTAAGGGTATTCATAACCCCTTTAGCGCGCGTGTATTATAAAGAAAAAAAAAAGTAATTCTTCTATCGTTGCTTTATTTTAACCAGGACGGGGCTTGTTTCTGTACTTTAGATTAGAAGTTATCGTATCTGAATATTTCAATCATACTTCGGATACTCACAATAATCGTAGGCATTGGTTATTTATCCAACAAAAATACATAACTCAACTTTGAACAGAAACGCATGAAATTGCAAGGTTGGCATATTCATGTGCAAAGTACATTAGCATGTTTCTATATTGGCGTAGCATTAGATATGGTACTTAAGCTACGATCAGACGATTTTTGCGTCATCATATGCGATTAATGCTCGCATATCGTCTGAACACCAATTTAGGACAGTCCGCATATGCTCGCAAAGCATATGCGGACGATATGCGTCTACCAGTTCGCAAACCAATTTGCGACTTTTCCGCATATCGTGTGAACACTTTTGCATATCATTTGTGACAATTTGCGAGCATATGCGATAATTTGCAAGCGTCCCAACCATATGCGACCGGACGAAAACCTTACATTACATATGACCGCATATTTGCGAACAAATCCGAGATCTCAAAAGTTTGAAAATTTAGTTTGGGGTATGTGTAGGTATTTTTTTTTTAATTTTTATCTTATATTTTGCGTTGGTTGGGTTGTGTTGTGAGTTGTGACAGTTAAATTGTGAAGATAATTATTAGGTCTGTTTGGTAACACGTTACTTTTCGTAATACTTTGTAAAATTACATAGAATCACATGAATCTGTGTTTGTTAACTCGAAAAAATCACGGTACATCGCAAGCTGAGAGCGAAATGAGAGCGTAAAAAATAAAGAGCGATGAAATTGTACGCAACATCTTTTTCTTGTGATGAGCTGGACAACTCTGTCAAATCAGGCCATCTGACAGTTTGTGAAATTTCATAAATCTTCATTGTTGGTGAAAAACAAAAACAAACCGAAAGGTTTGACCAAAACTGTGTTTGTTTACTTTTGTGCAAGTTTTCTGTCTTTGAGTTGTGCTCGCTTGTGATACCAAACAGACCTATTATATGTAATTGTGTAAGTAATCAATTCGTAGGCTATCTAGCGGTACACGAAAAGAGTACGTGTCACCATGTAATTATAGTCGAAATAGTAGGTCTCTTTGGTAACTTTTCTTTGCACAAGGAATTGAGACCTGTCAAATAGTAAAATCCTCTCAAAGATAGAGAACTTGAACAAAGTTACCAATCGTTTTTGAAACAACACTTGGTAAAAAAACTGTCATGATTCTATGAAAGTTTACATAGTAGGTTCGCGTACTTTTTGCACTTAATATGGGTTTTATGTCAAATCTCAAAGAGTGGGGTTAAAATTCTCTCAAAGACAGAAAAATCACGAAAAAGTAATCGAACGCGTTAAGCACCAATAAAATGAAGAATGCATGTGATTTGACAGATTTGACAGTTTTCATAATATACCCCAAAAATCTTTGGCCCATTCACGATGAATCCTTTGCAATTCCGCACTCGCTTCTTCGTGGCTTCCATCTTCGTCGTCATTTTCCATCATATCTATTGCCAAAATAGCAATAGTAGACCATTTTTAATATATTTCCGCACTTTAAATTCTCACAAATCACCAACACAATACAGAAAATACAAAACGTCAAAAGATTGATAATGCTCGCAAATCTGCATATGATTGAAAATATGTAATCTGCGAATTGTGTCGCATATCGTGTGAACACCTCGCATGTGGACCACAGCATTTGCGACCCCATTTGCGAACATATCATATGCGAACGTCATGTGCGCAAATGCATTTGCGAGTTTTGGGACAAAAGTCGCATATCATGTGAACACGTCTGTATGCGAGTTTGCGAGCAATGCCTACTTTATAGTATTTGCGATAAATTTGCGAGTTTTTTCGTGACGTCAGCACTCGCATATTTATGTGACTTTTGCATATCGTCTGCTCGTAGCTTTAGAACTCACTCGAAGACATGGGTCAGCTGATAGTGCCAGCCGGCACTTTAAACTCAAGTTTCTTGTTCTAAGGTTTCTAGGTTCTAGGTTATTTAAGTCTCACGTTCTCACCCTGTAATGGAGTAATAGTATTAGAATTTCATTATTACCAGCTGATTCTTTAGCTAATGACCACAAACGAGTTCATCGTCCCAATGTCCCATTTCAATTGATCAATATAAATAAAAACAAATCCAAATTATGGTTTTTCTGATTCTTAATCTTAAAGTATCCAATTATTTCCCATCGCTGCTAAAGCGCATAAAACAGTTTATTTAAACAACGCATTGACCAGTTCTTTTCACTTACGTCAAGGCCAAAAGCGTTAAAAGCTTCTCTCACAATTACAGTGTAGTCGTAGTGTGTCAGTGTGTACATTGTTGCGATACGAACATAAAACGACTCCACTCTCATTCGAATCGCATTAGAAATACCAAATGTGCCAACACACTAAATCATCACAATGCCGGCGTGCAATGAGTTGAAAATCGTACGTCGCGTCGTTCACGACCAATAAAACTGCACGCAATGGACAGAGAGGCACCTTCAATCCAGAGGAAGTTCACGTCAGCTAGAGGGTTTTTTTTTTGTTGTTGCGTTCAGTACTGTCATTAGTAATCTGTCAGTGCTGTGGTAAAAGTAAAACTGTTTGCCAAAGCACATCACCATTTTTTTTTTTATAACGCGATCTGCCAAGGTTGACGCATTGATGTGGTGACAAAAAATCGCGTTGTAATTTTTAGGTTTCAGATTTTACTTTCGATTGAGCATTTTCCTTTTGATTTGCAATCAAGTTGTGTTTTGATTTTGATTTTGTTACATCTCCCCACCCACCCTCTTTTCAGTGCATGCAATTAGAAAACAGAAAACTGTAAAAAAAACCTTTTCTTTTGTTTTATTTTGATTAACGTTTTTCGTGGTCGATATGCATCGCGGTTGTGAAATGCTTTCATAATCATGTACGACGTTTGTCCAAGTGCCGACATGCTTGACAGTTGGTATGCGCGGCTTATAGTGTAAGTGGTTTTTGCTCTTAGGGTTCATAATTAATCTCACGGGCCAATGCCCGCAGTGGAGATAAATATGATGGAGTGGACTACGAGTATTTAAACACTGTCCATTAAATGAAAGTTGATTAATTGCTTGAAGCTTTGACAGTGACAATGACAGCGTCAAATGTCAATCGTAATGTGAAAAGTGATAGAAAGTCAACTAAACCAATTAAGAGCCAAAATCTGCATTTTAAAAAGACATTCGAAATATAAAATCGAAACGAAATCGAACATATAGATTTTAATATGAAAGGTAAAAGGAATTAGTTCTCTAATGTCGATTTCGATTGGGCAAAAAAAGCACTTTTTTTTATCTTGAGCAATCTGAAATCTGAGAGCAAAATCTGAAAAGCACAATCGAAAATGATATAGGATTGCATAGGGATTCCATTATACCGTAAGTAGTGCAGTCGATATTCTGATAGCTGTCATCTGCAAAAATCTCTTAACAAACATTTTCGACAATTTAAAGTGACATCTGCTTAGGGATAACTGTAGTTCACGCGTCATAATGGAAACTTTGTCAAATAGCTGAACTCAAAAAGATGCAAGTTGGTGATTGTGTTCCACAGAGTTCACTTTTCACATTTTTTAAGCTTTTGTAGAAGTTATTTGACGGTGTTTAGTATCCGCTGTTATGAGGGTGTACGCTTTTTACTAGGCTATGTTAAACAGCAACCGCTTACCATCACACTTAGGCCTGTATAGAGAATGTTCCAATCCTATTTCCCAGTAGGAAAGACTGATCAAAAAATGTGATCAAAGATCAGGAAATAGTGCTCTTCACAGACGGCTCAAAAATGGACCTATGTACCAGAGCAGAGTTCTACTCAGATACACTAAATAAACGCGAATCTTTCAGACTACCGGATACATACAGTGTCTTCCAGGCGGAACTACTGGCGATTGAAAAGGCTGCAACAATCATAAAATGAAGCGACTTCCCTCCGTTGGAGAAAGCCATTCTGGTGGATAGTCAGTCAGCTCTTAAAGCAATAGGATCAAATACAATAATATCAAATGCAGTACAAAAAGGTCGCAATGTACTAAATGCCATAAGGTGCCACAAGCAAGTACTTGAATCTTTTGTGGGTTAGGGCCACAATCAACTAGTATGTGTTCTGGAGTTTCACTGGACTCATTGCAAAATCAGCATGAATCTTTATCTGAAAGTCCTAGCTCCCTGAGATGTCCCTTGAGTTTACAATGCCCGTAAGGAACGCAGTCAGGTTGTGGAGTTTGTTTTTGTCAAGGCTGATGCAAGCTTTAAATCTCTTCAAGTTGTAATTACTCAAAAATTTCATCGCCTGTCTTAAACCCTGAGTTTTTTTCCAGGACTTAGTCCTGTTTGTCTTCTCCAGTGATCGGAGCTCCTCTTTTATGGTTAGTTCCCCTATACCGCAGAAGGGTTCGGGCCCACAAAGGGTGTGGCAGCCCCTTTCCTGGCAAGTTTGTTCATCTCTTCACTACCCTCTAACCCCAGGTATCCTGGTACCCAGTAAATGTTGACGCTGTTACGTTCGCCCAGTCTATTGAGTTTATCTAGGCATTCCGAAGTTACTAAGCTAGTTGAGACTTGATGGCCATATGTGGTTATCAAACGGTGCGGCGTACTGATTACTTATATAAAGCCTTAAGATCTTAACCTTCCATCGTTAAAGATGGACAAAAATTATGGAACTTATACTCTGTGCGGCAAGAGAAAGAGCGCTTTCGCTAGAAGAAAGTAAACAACATGGAAGCTACAAAGATTCTGGTGCTTATAAGCCTCAGCGATCCTTCAGGCTTTTTTTTAAATGATTGATCCTGCCCCAAGGCATATACTGCGACCTAAAAGATCTTTTGTATCCTAGGATACTAATTAGTCCAAGGGGCAAACTATATTATATCATAAGGTTCTTTTTGTAGGATACGCCGTCTGACCCCAAAAAGGTGCCGCTCATTCACTTGGCCGACTGGACCTCGTCTAAACAGAGTCGATAATCGGTATAGTTTGTTAAGGTTGTATTAAAACTGGCAGTGACCGGAGAGGAAGCTAGTTAGGTACCTAATACCCTTCCTATTGTAGTTCAGAAGTTCCTTACGATGGGTGTAAGGCTTGATTAAAAATTTGGCTTAACTGAGTCCTGGGACATTTCTTCAATGAGAGGCTTTCGAAAAGAACAGAACGATGAACCAATTTCTGGTAATGGGCTCCGAATACCGTATTGTTGGCCCCGCCTAGTCTAAAGACCTAGCTTGAATGAATCTCTTTCGATCTAGAGCTTCTAAGTTATCACAGGTAATCATCGTTACATTTTGAATTAAAGTAGTTGAACCTGTATTGATGCTAAGCTATTCGGTCAAAAATATCCAGAAGTTGAACTCTTAAAATCCCATTTGGCATCAACGGTCTTTTGCATAGCTTCGTAAACTAGTCTTCTAGTTCCGAATCGTACGGCGAAGTATAACAACCGGCCAACCTTTTATCTGAATTTTTTTCTCCTATATGTAACATAATAGCCATTAAAACTTGACATCCGACAAGCCGAAAGGGGAACATCAAAGTAAAGCATGGAGTGTTGTTTTGTCCACTCTCTTGCCTCGGGCTAAGGATGTCAGTTATGGCACTTTTTGGCAGTCATTTGAAAATAGCTACGCGTCAAGATATGAAACAACGAAATCAATTACTTTCCCTCAAAGACTTTACGGCTGCCAGTTAAAGGAGAAGCTGACTCAAGTTGCCCACGGTTAACGTGATGGGCGGCGGGAATGGAGAACCCACCGGGAGGTAACATGTTTCCATTAAATTTTTTTTTGTTTTTGTTTTGTAAAACCATCTGAGTCGCTGTCGATTGCATAATTGCCTGAATTGAGAATCGTACGTCGCTTCTGGCTGGCATCTGCCTGCGGCATTTTTTATTGTTTTCTTTTCTATTTAATTCGAGATTCAAGTTATCTCATTGATGGCTTACAAACGAAACACGCACTCCAAGCTATGTAAGTATCTAAGCCGATCTTAGATCATATTCACTTTCACCAGATAAGGTTATTTGTGTATTTTATTTATCTCCTTCCGTTTTTTATTCGATTTTCCTCTTTGTTTTGTTGTTTTATTTATTTTTTTTATGCATTTCGTCTTGAAGCGCGTGTATGTTGTTTCTCTTGAATGATGGTTGGATAAAGGCGGGCGGAGAATAAATTGCAATTGGAAATATAAACGCTTACATTTGCGGCTACTCTTTTGTTATAAGTTTTCCAAAAAAAAGCACGAAGACATGAATGAAGGAAAGAAGACTGACAACAGGCAAAGATGTTGGTAGACATTTCACAGAATGGGAAATTCGCGTCTCGAATAAAAAATATGTATTCACAAGCGTAAGAGGAAAAGTGAGGAAATGCTATTTGCTAAAAGTTTTTCTCATTACGAAACCGAAAGAAGGTGATAACATTTTATTTCCGCTCTAGTTTTTTTTTGACTTTGATATGAAAATCCAGTTCAATTTGCAAGGTACATCGTTCGACATTGAGTGAATGGACGTTTCAACGAGTGAACGATGTTGGAGAATGAAAGCTGCAATAAGGTGATTTTTGTTTTCATGTACGGACTTACAAGTAGGGTTTGTAATCCCGGGATTCGGATCCTGGTCATTTTCTGGTCCCGAAAATCCCGGGATTATAATGTCCAAATCTCGGGATTTTTGGGATTGGTAACTAAAATATTCACATTGACATCAACTGTTTTCTGCGTGCGGTTTTAATTTCTTACAGCAGCAAATAATATCCTTTTAGTGTAAGCAATAAATCTGCAGGATGGTTTAGTAGTGGCATTGTTTTGTCGAACGCCTACGAATGTTTTCAATAGTTGAGATTGTGACGAATAAAGTGTTTTTTTAAAAAGTAATTTTATTTTGATATTAGTCTGTGTATCGTTTAGATCTCCTATTCTAGCTGACGCAGTAAAAACCTTAAAACGGAACAAAACACCCTTTACAATGCCTTGAATTTTGATAATAACATTGGACTCGATCCTGTTGTGAAGGAAATTCCCTTCCATGAGCACCCACCTCGGCTGGATGCAATTCACATTTAACCCATTTTGGCCCGAGTGGGTAGTTTTCTACCCAGATTTTTATAATTTTTTCTCCAGGGGATTAATGACTGTTTGCAAAATGTTTCTATTTAAATATAATCTTAGTAGTGTTAGTTACCATTTTTTTTTATTCTCCCCCCCACCCCTCTCTTTTAACACTATGATTGGGGCCTAAAATGTAGGCTTCAAAAAAGCATTTACAAAAAAAAAATAAAAAAAAATATTTAAAAAAAGGTAAAATTTAAATAATGTCTATTCTATGACGTCAATATAAAGTACTAAACATTTGTATCATTACTTTATGCGTTCCGTGTATCAGACCTGACAGATCAACGTTCAAAAATTGATGGGTAGTTTTCTACCCAACGGGCCAATAAGTAAGATTTATTTTCATTTTAGGACAAGTCATGTATAAAATTGATACAATTTGAAATAACCGTTTTTTGTTTATTTATTTGTTTCACATTTCGAGGTGATTCATCCAGATTCAGTATTTAGTCAAGAAAAGAAATTATGTACTTCATAGTAACTAGTAGATATCATACAATAAAAAAACAACAATGCAAATGGAGGAGATTATGGCCTTGCTTTAGTCACCTGATGAAGAAGATTATGTGGTCAATAAGGTGCACAGAACGGAATACGTGAATGTTGTGTATGTACATTTAAGAGTCGACAATGCACTCCTTTCAATAGATTTTGGTGGAACTTTGGAGCTGGAATATTCAGCGGAGGGTGGTTTACATGCTTGTGAGGCAGAGTAGACCATGGAGCCACCTCGTACAATTTTTAATCATTGTCAGAATAACGTATCTTTGAGTTTTCTAAACAACCAGTGGGGGCTGAAGCAACCAGAATTGAATCTATATCACAGTTCACAGCTATTGTGTACTATACTCCGCTAAAGCAAGTATAAAATATGCTAAAAGGCTCTATTATTACCTATCATTGTCGTAGATTAGGTGGTAAATCGTCATCTCAGTTGTTTTTTTTTTCCATATTGATAGCATTACCGAGATGATAAAAGCATATAAAAACCAATATGTGGCACAAAATAATGTACACTTCAACTTAAACTGCACGAAGTGAAGAGCTTCTTGGATACACTGTTCCGCAGTGAATACCATACACTTCGTCCATGGAAATTGTACGGGTCAATTCAGCATACATTTTGAGTTTCGATTGCGAAGAATCTTTCAATGTCGATATTTGAATCAATCAAACAACTTATTCATTTATCAGACAACAAGAAGTTCGACAGATCGGGTGACAAAATAAGACCGCTAATCAATCACCGTATGCGATTATTGAGGTTTTCACAGTAATAAGTAGTGGTGACCACTTTCTGTCAATACATCTTCCAACATGAAGCTCAATGCATGAAAATGGCTTGTGTTGGTCACGATATCGGGAAATGTCAAGCCACAGTTGGAGCTAAGAGACCATGTACCTAAGGAGCTTTTGAGAGCAGACCGCAATCGCCCATCCACATGCATAATACAATATTTCGATGGTAGCATTAGTGACAAAAGCGCTGCAAAGTCTGTCACAGCAAGGCGTCTTTCATTTGTATAAAGTGTATTTTTAGCTAGTTTGCATTCTAAATGCTTCGAAGAATAAACAACAAACATATATGTACATAGTTATTTACACCTACGTACTACTTATAACTTTGCTATTTAATTTATGCAATGTTGATTTTCTTGAAATAATTTTTTTTGTATACTTATTGGCCCAGTGGGTAGTAAACTACCCAGATCATAACAGGTAAACGGTTAAAGTGAAAAATTTTTTGCTCACATTTTTGGATTGATGGGGTCTATATGAGCTACTTTTCAAAATATCGTGAAAAAATTTCTACAGGAACTGGTACCGGGCCAAAATGGGTTAATCCCTCCAAGTACAGAAAAGAGACAACCGCTAATGCAATTTATATTCAACTTTTTCACGAACTGATGAACACCTACTCCAATTACCGCTGTGAAATTCTTTATACAGACGGCTCCAAAAACGAAGAAGGCACGAGCTTTGCTATAGTAAATTCTGATGGATTTCTGGTATCCGCTGAAAAGATGCCACCTTATTTTTCAATATTCTCTGCTAAATATTTAGACCTAGCGAAAGAGCTGCGAAAAATACAAAGAAAACCATAATATTCTCTGATAGTCTTTCAACATTAATAGCAGTAAAAACATAGAAAAAACCTCCCACCCATCATCAATGAAATTCGCGACAAGATTATAAAACGAGATAAGAATTTGAAACTTATTTGGATTCCAGGACACATCGGGAACAGGAGGCAATGAGCTGGCAGATCAAGAAGCCAAAGCTGCCTCTACAAACTCGAGTCAAAGAATATCAAAATATCAACTTAGAAAAAAGATTTTGTTAAACTAGTAAATTCTCACTGGCAGCACAAAAAAGAAGACGACTGGAAACAATACATTATTCACTAGTCCTCCATCAATCCAAAACCATTTCCACCAGATAACCCAACAAACACCTCTCCAGCAAAGAATAAATGCTTCACAAGATCACACACACAAGATCGCTCACGAGAAAAAGTCCTCCAATATGCCAATGTTTTCAATCCAGCCGCATTTCATTTAAGGAAGCACTTAACGACCGAAATCCAGGGATTGAAAAAGTACTCAGGATTGCAATCCCTACTTACAAGTCACTGTCACAGGTATGATCTTTCAAGTATGTATCTGCAAAAATTCGAAGACACTGACATTCAGGGAAAGGCTTAGCGAACTGTCTAAATAAAAGCTCCAAAAGTGAGGTAACTAACATTTTTCAAACCAAGGAAAATAAAATACAATTTTTGGTGACATAACGGAGACCGGGAAATTATATCATAAAAGACAATCTTTAACTTCGAGGAAGCAAGAACTCTATATCTTTCCTTTTTTTCAACCCAAAACCGAGATGAATTTGACTGCTTTGTTATTTGCCCTAGGTATGCACAAAGTACAGATAGCATGGACTTTTTACCTATTGCTCTTTCGTAGCATTAGAAAATCTGTCTAGCTTAACATCACCTTACAACAAATGTTGCCGAAAAACTCAAAACTAGCAACAACATGATGAAACTCACTGCATCAAACCGGGGTTCAAGTGCATCAACGCTTCATTCTACGGCGCTAAAGTTCATGTACCTACGCCACTTTGGAATACTGTGCTCTAGTGTGGTTAAACAGTGCCCATACGTGCAATGTGGACAGCCAACTGAACAACACCATGAGACTTATATCTGGAACCATAAGATCAACGCCAATACGATGGCTTTCTGTACTGAATAGCATTGCTCCACCTCACCTGCGACAATTAAACACACTTTTGAAGGAATATTCCATGGGCTGGCTATCGTTGAATTGCCTATCTACGACGACATTCCTGTGCTCCTGTCACGTCATCAGAGACTTAAGTCTCGGAACCCAATCATAAGGCTCGTCCAAGAGCTAGCAGGATGTTGCTTTCAACCTGAGCTCTACTTGGTGAGGAAGATGGGCAGTATCAATGCAAGCTGATAATATTATCATCCGGAATCCACCTTGCCGACTCTTTGGGTTTGATCCGTACTGGCCACGGAAGATGCGCAGACTCGCTATTCTGATGGGGAGGCTCTAACTCTACCGCTTGCGGCTGCGGAGCTCAACGACAGACTATCTACCACACTGATGCGGAGTGCAATAAACGATCCTTCCCAGGGGATATCCAAGATTTCGTGGATGCCAACAACAGCCCAACAGTGGTAGACTGGCTACAGAACTTAGATGTGGTACTTTAGCTTTGACTGCAATATTTTTAATGTTTGTGAACACTAAATGTTAGTTTTTAAAATGATTTAATGTGAATATATATGTGAATGGGAACGGCACAAAATCCCGACTTTCAAAATCCCGACTATACAAAATCCCGACAAAAAAAAATCGCATTTCTAAAAATCCCGACTCACAAAATCCCGACTGCCAAAATCCCGACAAATGAAACTTTTGTGTTTGTTTTCGTTTCGCAGTGATTTTTTTATTTTTTTTTTTGCTGAAAAAAGAATTGAATCCACCACCATGTCACTAAGAAAAAAAAAAACCAAGAAACTTACCAAAACACACTGTGAATTTGTTAGCAAAATCGTTTGGTTAAGTGCATCTGATGAGCATCGAAAAGCGCTGTTCTTTTTGATTCTCATTCGGTGCAGTTAACCAAATGATTTTTGTATCTTGTTCGTAGTGCGTGTTTTGGTACGTTCTCCGTTTTTTTTGTTTTTTTTTTTTACTGAAGTGTTGAGGGTGAGTGACATCGCGAGGAGGTTGTTAGTGTCGAAACAACTTCCTTTCAAAATAATTATGATTCTTTAAGTATTTTGTGGTGAATATCATTTTATGAGAATCAAAAAGAACAGCGCTTTTTGATTCTCATCATGTCTAGTTAACCAAACGCACTGAGCCGTGTGAAAAATCGTTCTTATAAGAATGAGAAAATAGTTCCGCGAAGGGATATAAAGATTTTCATACAAACCAAAAAAAATAAAATAGCCGCAAGTTCATGACTTTCGCGCGCGCGAATTTTAAACTATTATTTTCTCCAAAGTCGGGATTTTATAAGTCGGGATTTTGTCAGTCGGGATTTTGGCAGTCGGGATTTTGTCAGTCGGGATTTTGTGGTCGGGATTTTGTAGTCGGGATTTTGTGAGGCGGGATTTCATGCCCAACCCATGTGAATGTGTGTTTGTGGTCCCTGTTACAGCGGGATACCAGGCAATAAAGCAGCAGATGAATTGGCCGAAAAAGGCTGAGCCCTAGACAGAAAACAAGCAGATAGTATGGTTGAATCTCCACTTCGTAACGTAAGGGCCAAAACTGATGAATCCTCATCACACTTAACATAGGTTCATGTGAACCCATTGTGGTACCCCATTATATGTTTCCACCCGTGGTATCAGTGTTTTGGTTGCAACCACTCGGTTGCCCTGGCAAACTTAAGCAGATCCGATGGTGATCGATCCGATAGCTCGTCGACATGTTCGAAGAAAAATCTGCCTATTTCTGAGTTGGCAGAAGTTTGGACAGTGACAGAGGAAATATGTCGTTTCCGCATGAGCTTCTTCATCGCCGCATCCCATGGATATGTCATCATCATTTAGGCGTAGTTTTTTCGTTTGATATCTTAAAATATTGCGGCCAGTTAGTACTCCTATCAGCATTGACAGCGACTGTCTGCCTTTTTGTAGGAGTTTTCTTGTTCTAGTTTTGTCGTATTCTCCCCACAATCTTCTTGGTACCTCGCTGGTGGTTAGTGATTTCCACCTCTTATTTGCTTCAGTTATTGATTTTTGTTCAATTTTGGCCTTAATGTTACAGAGTGGAAGTTTAACCGTATCATCTTCTTGCTTCTAGGCTGAGCCCTTTCTGGCCAGTTCATCTACGGCTTCGTTGCCTGGTATCCCGCTGTGACCAGGGATCCAGCAGAGTTTAACATTGTGCTGCATGCCGAGAACCTCAAGTTCTTCGCGGCAATACTTTACAAGCTTGCATGTTATTTGCGTAGCAGCTATTGCTTTCATGGCCGCCTGGCTGTCAATGCAGAGTGTGATATCCTCTCGGGATATTCTCATCATTGACCCCAAGTGGGCAGCCAATCACATGTGTATACCGACCGCACTCAATTTGAGGTTAGTCTTTCAAATGTAGTGCCAAAGCATCCCCAGTGAAATCTGAAATTATTCTAAAGGTGTAGTTGAATTCTTAACACCAAGTGCACCACCTGGCTACTTTATCTACTTTCTCTACATGTATTATACAGATAAAACAAATAAGTAATTTAGTCCAAATTTCTCGTTCTAATCCCCACACTCCATTCAGAAGTAACCTTTAAACCAATAGTTGAGAAGCAGTTCTCGAAAACCTCAAGAATTCAATAAAATGAGCAACAAACCAAAAAGATTCAATGAACGTCCAGCTGATGTGTTATATGAAAGATAAAGTTTAACTTCAAGGTGCCATAACGAAATGCCAATACACTCGGTCGGAAATGTTAATGTAATGTTCAAGTCTACCTAAATAATAATGCCAATATCATGAGAACTCTCAACTCGCTCCTCAGCGAGTTGTTTTTTTTTTTTTACAAGCAAATCAGAATGTTGTATCTTACTCTATGGACGAATACAAGTATGAGTAGAGTATCTATATCTGCACACAACATCTCAACTATGTTACACCTGTAGGCTGTAGCTAATGTTCCCTCAAAAGAGCGATTTATCATTCTTCGGTTTCATGTAGGTATACGAGTATAGTCGTAGTTGATCAACCAGCTACTGGTAGATAGAAACATGGGATCGCCACGCGAACTGCTGCACCAGTAGCATCCAAGATTTTCACTTCTGTGGTACCATATGAGCATCGCCATCATATTCATTCAGCAGCATCTAGATTCCATACCGACCAAAGCTAGTACGACCGCTTAACTTTGTTTTTGTTTTTGTTTTAAGCTCATTTGTTGTCATCATCATCATCATCCGTCTCGATCAGAGCCGCTGTGGATGTGGTCTCTGTTGTTATTCGTTCGTGTCTTGCAAACACCGAGTACCAGCAAAAGCAGTAACCAGCACCACCAACGTCAGCCAGCTTCACTAAGTTATTTCTTCTTCGTCGTCGCGCGTCGATATTGGGTTTGGATCACAACTCCGAGCTGAGGTACCTGCCGGAGTCAATAGATCTTCAGTTTAGTGTGGTTTGGGTGTCAGAACTGTTTGGATGGATTTCTCCCTGCATTATTATATAAACAGTAAACAAAAACGTGCTAACTGTTAATTCGGTTTAACATATTAAATAAAAAAAATAAAAAAAAAATTAATTCAATTTAAATTCAAAGTTAAGTGCAAAAGATACGGTCTTAATAAAATAAAAAAGGATCCTTGTCATCCTTAAAGTGTCTTTCTAAATTAAATTCAAGTGCCGTTATTTTTTTGTATTTAAAAAAAAATGACGAAATTCAAGGAATCCGTGTGTCTCCTTATTGGACTATTTAGCATTACATGTAAGTAGATTTATCCTTGATACGAACGTCATAGAATAAAAAAAAAAAAAACTTGCCTGAGCTAGATTCTCGCGATCAAATACAAATACAACGAGTTCGACGAGTATCTACGAACAATTTCCAAGACCAAAATTACCTAACGGACTACTTTAGCGCAGTGTTTTATAAAATAAATAAACCAACAAAAAAAAAAAAAGATTGTTTAAACTAATAGACAACAACAACTGGGACAGGCGACACAAAAAATACCAAAACTCGCTAAACTGGTGTCTTATGCATTTAAGTTGGTCATTTATTGCCAACGGCGAAATTGTTATAAAATAATTTGCGATGTTGTTTGATGTTTTTTCCTTGATTCGCTTTTATACAATTCAAATGCAAAAAAAAAAAAAACACGATGAAATCTCGGCCGCGTATCTTCACGGGGATATGCGATATTTATATGGATTGGTGTCTAATTTTGGTTTTGATGCCACTTGCTGGTGCAGCAATTAAACGTGTTTCGATGTTTCGAGCACAGATACATATCTGCTAAAATTTTTTTCTCCTTTTTCACTGTAATTGGGTAAACATATTTTTTTTCCATCCGATTACGAGTTTGAGTACATTGCATGAATAGCTGTGGTTTAATATGCAATTTGGAATATGCATATTACCTACTTGTATCTGTGAGTCTAGTTGGGAATGTGGTTTGGATTGAGGTGCCACACGGTAAGACGAGTGAGATTTTTCAACGGTTTTTTTGTCTCGGTTTGAAACCCGGCTTTCAGCCTAGAAGTCTAAGAATGATTGGTGATGAATTCCTGGAGGGTTAAATGTAATTGATGCCGAAGGTTTTATTGTGTTGGTATTTTTTTTTATGAAAGAGGCCGCATTAGTAAATTTTAATTGAGAGAGAATCTATGAGCTTGTGAGTTTTATGTTAAATAATTTTAATAGTGAGTTTGAAGTCTTAATTGTTTGATCAATTTTTTCCATAAGGAGTTGGAGGTTTTCTTAAAAAATAAAAAATAAAAATAAAAACATGTTGCCATCATTAGAACTTTTAAAATGTTCCGAGTAATCAAGTAAGGCATTGATATAATTTAAGGACTAGCTGTTGCCCGATCGCTGTTGCCCGTGCATTGAAACAGTCGCGTAGGAAGCAATCACTTCTATTTTATTTGTCAACTTTAATGTCCATATTAATTACAAGTTATATTCTAGATCGTAATCGATAGCAATTACAGAATGAAATGATTTTAAGTAGCGCCATCTATCAACCACAGCCCAGGAAATTCTTGCGATCGCACCCTAAGATTTTTTGAAAACAACCAGCAAATACAATCCACCAAATAAGTGTGGATTGTATTTGTATTTTTAATCGGTGACATTTCGTCAAAAAGCGTCCTTCGTTAGTGTTGACCCTTTCAGATCATCAGGTGCTCACTTTGTCGACATACCCATCAAAAATATCAACAATGTCGCAGAAGGGAAATTCTAAACTTTTTAAACTTTGTGACGGCTATTTCTATGCAATAATGCAATAAACTTTCTTCTGCATCATAACGTGGTCAAGGATGGTCTTCTATTTCGCACCGGTGGCTTTTCTGGATTTAACAGATCTCAGTATCAGACCACTCTGGATTTCTATTGACACTCGAGTTCTAACCCGAACAGTTGGAGTGGTTTTTATTTTTAAATTAATTTAAATAATATCACGTATAAATTAATTTAAAAATCGGCCAATACTCTACATAAGACGTTCAAGAACAGGTATACAAAGTTTCACTTCATTTTGCCGATTAGTTTTAGAGTTTACCTCCGTAGAAGTTTGACAGGTAAAAGCGGGACATTAAGATTTATATATTGTTATGATAGCGTGATTATGAGAAATTACAAAAGAAAATAAACACATGCGGGAGTTTTTTGTTTCGCAACTTGCTTTTATGCATTTAGTTAAGAAAAAAGCGTCAAATATTGGGTCGTAAGCGGGTGGCCTAAATTTTGTGCGAATTTTCCTGTAACAATTTCCAACCTCAGTTTTTGGAAGGTCTAAATATTGAATTCGGAATGGCACGTTATGCACGATCAACTCTTTTTGGCATTTTTTCAAACTGTAAGATTTCTTGTACCGAAGTTCTCAATGTAGCTTCCTTTTTCGAATTGAACATTTCTAGTTTATGGGTTCACTGTAGCTAAATGCTAAGCACTAGCGAATGCAGTACATTTTCAAACCGAAACATTTCGGGTGGAATTGGGAATATTTCTAACTTCTGACTTGGTCATGTCTTGGCCAAGAACTTATTTCTCAATTCAATCTGAGGACGATTTTAAGCTAGTTTTCGTATGAGAAAGTAAGATTAGCATAAAAAAAGTCTTTAGTCTGTGGGCTTGAGCTTTCTTTTACTGGGGTTCTATTATTGCTTTTGACAGCTACCAGTAAAAGCCATGGCGAGGATATGAAATAAAATCTTTGTACAAAATATAATAGTCAAATAGCCGTACCTCTCTTGTACAGTGAATTTTAGAGATATTTTTCAAAGCCAGGATAATTTTCAAAGTCACTAAACAGCAGAGGCGGTATTCATCATCAGTTTAAGGGATAAATAGATGGAGTACAAATATGTCTGTTTGGCACTACTGGTTAAATGAGCGCACTTCGAGGATCGTTATTTGACTTTCGTTCATCAATGCAAATGTATTTTTTTTGACACTCGCTGAGCTGGTAGCTGAGTCATGGCTATGAGTGCATTCACAATGACAAGGACCTTCTGTTGAAATTGTTTATATACTCTTTTTGAGATTTTTAAAGTTCCTTTTTTTGAAATTGTACTTCATTCAGATGAATCAGACTGTAAACATACTACACCGGAACTTATGTTCATTGCTTTGGACTGAGTTTGGTTTGCGGAAGCGAATTAATAAAATGGATTTCCTTCTTAACATGTTACCGAAACTATTTATAATAGTCCCGTGATAATGCCACTTCTGATAAACTGCTGACAGTCATGCTACTCGTCCTTGACACTTACTCCTAAATTGAAAGCAGCCATGTGTTAGATCGCCACGACCTATTTGTATGTTCTATATCAACGTACAATACCTACAGCATGAGTAGTTGCTGGACCACTGACTGACTCTTTAGAATGTTCAGATATGACAGACTTTCGCCGATTGCAGGATTTGATTTGACTGCAATAGAATAAAAAAAGGACTGTCTATTAACTCCAGAGCTCTGGCTTGCTAATGCATCTATTCACTTCAGGGTAGTGACTGGCAGCACCCAACGATGGTAACAAAATATATTAAGCAAACCGAATTCTTGTCATTTTGTCCAATTCTTCTGGCTAAATCTTTATACAAGTCCATCCTTGCTAGTGCTCGTAGATATGTACATCTTTGGAATGATTGAATGATATTCTTAATAAATATTTGATTCTGAAGTGATTGTAAATAAGCTTAATATTTTTTAAAAGGGTTCTGACCCGACAGTTGCGAAAGTCACTGCGAATTGAAAGATCCTTTGTACTGCAATATCAGTTTAGGGGACTAGAAAAGGTTCAATTTTTTTGTAAGGTTAAGGATCTCATTGGTGGAGACTTCCTCGGGAGTTATGATTTCTCTATGGAAATATTGTATTCTTATGGCAAATAGTGCCATGCAGTCACATGGAATATGTTCCGCTGTTTGGTCGTCTTCCTTGCAGGTACCACATTTAGTTTTCTGGATGAGACCTTTTTTTGTTAAGGTGATATCAAAGATGGCTATGCCCTGTTAGAAATCCCACTAATCTCATGATATCATTCATACTGAGTAGGTGTTTTGTGGATTCATTATGGAAGGGATTAAGGGCCTTTAGCCATTTAACGGCCAAGCCGGTAAATGAGTCAGTCGAACCTTTTTTCAGCCAGTTTGTCGACTTGTTTATTTCCACCAATATCCTCATATG
The DNA here is from genome assembly GCA_949775065.1 of Brachyopa scutellaris. Lineage (NCBI taxonomy): Eukaryota > Metazoa > Arthropoda > Insecta > Diptera > Syrphidae > Brachyopa > Brachyopa scutellaris. The sequence continues at coordinate 88,225,631 of OX459114.1, read as the reverse complement.
CTGGCACCCATTAAAGTTTGACATTGTTTCTATTGAAGAGGTCTGGGAGAGTATTGAATCAGTTCAGGACTTATTTGGAGTCATCAGGTTTGAGGCTAGTTCTTTTATAGCTACTAGCCTGACTATCTGTGGACCGTGAGTGTATGAATAAGGACATGGGGATGACGTTGGCGCACACTTGAATGTCATGAACAATCTATCAGTGTTTTAGGTCTTTTTTCTATATAGTCACAACAAAATAAAATATTTGGATGTACACTTGAGTGGTTTATTTGCTCTACCAAGTTTCACATTATCGAGCATCTGCTGTTATTTGTTTCAGCACTTACGCTTAAAGATTATCTGAAGGACTTCGCTGTACTCGTGTTGAGTCTCAATGAGCCACCTTCAAGTGGGTATAGATTCGTAATCTTTCCATTTCCGCTATCTTTTAGGTTACATTTTATGTACATTCACTTTTATTAATTTAGGCTGATGCCCACACGACTGTGTATGGCATATCAGATCTGTATGCTTAAATCAATTTGTATCAACGATTCGTATTTATGCATAAATCACTCGTTTATTACCGCACACTTTCAATCTTAAGATAAGTATTTACATACGTGTGCCTAAGTAATAAAAAAAAAAAAACTGTTGGAATAAATCTACTACATATGTAAATAAAAATGCATTAAATATTCCGGTTTACGGAAGTAGTATATTATTATCGATTACAACTCATAAATTTCTGGGCTGGGTAAAACCGAGAACGATATTTTTTCTCATGTTATTCGTAAGGAACTACCCTTCAAAGCCAATTGTAATCTCAATGCAATCTTCTAATCTCTGTTGTAATATCTAACCACCCAAGGTTTAGCCATATAACACAAAATTACACGTAAAAGGAAACAAAAAAACGAATCACAATAAATCTTCCACTGCAACTACATAACAGATTAATAATTGTTCATCTTAAAAATAAATACCAGTAAATTTGTCTAATTTGTTAAACACGAAATTATTTTCATACAAAGAAAAATTGCGAAAGAAATTTACAGTAATAAAATGCATTAGTAATATTTTTAGAGGGCACACAATAAAATTAATAAATTAATTAATTCCACCTACGTTTTGTGATTATTTGGATTTATTTTGAATCACTTAACAAAAAAACCAAAAAAAACCTGATTTCTTGAAACAACAAAAAAAAAAAAAAAAATAAATAAATAATATTAATTTAAAAATAAACAATAAAACAAATCCCACGATTTTTAGCATAAATTAATGCATCTGTTTCGCCGGCATATTACACAATTCTTGAACTTCTCCTCGGGTTTTGAATGGGTATGCTCGTGGTTTTGTTTTCCATTGCAAATGAATTTTTAATTTATTTCTGTGGTTAGCATTTTTGTTTCTATTTAATTTTTTTGTTTTTGTTTTTTGCATAACAAATCTCTTCGAAATCATGTTCAGCATACGCCCCAGTGGCCAGTTATAAAGTGCAATTTGGGGGCAGCCATCATCGCCATCATCGGTCGGTATTTAGCGCAGTATGCTGTGTCGTTATAGTTCAGGTTCCGAAAGTAGGTAATATTATTGAGAGAAGCATCATCACGATTCACGAGTCAAGCATGCAGTGGATCTGGTCGATACATAGATACAAGTGGTGTATGTACATAAGTAGGCAACCAGGTAGATACATTTAGAGATACTCGTATGCTAGATGGATAGATAAATGAATTGAAAGGAAGGTGGCACGGTTGCTTGCTGTTTGAATATATATATGTACGTATCTGCGAATCGTAATCTGGTTTATCGTGCTGCCATAATGACCCGACTATAAAATAAAACTCTTACAAGGTAAAGGTGATCGTTGGCTTGTTTGCTGTTGATGTGGCTTAGTAGATACAATGTGTTTTTTGCGTAATTTATTATGTTTTTTTTTCTTCTGTTGTTTCTCATTTTCTTGATGGGGGGCCATTGTTTTATTCAGCGCCACATTGAATGCCATTTTTGGCACTATTTTTTTTTATTGCAAACGAATTGTATAATGGTAATAAATTTTGTAATACATACAAAAAATAATTGCAAACTAATTTGCATGGTCATAATAATAATAAAAAGCAAAACACAAACAGAAGAGCTGCAATTTATTACCTTGTGGTCTATTTTTACCCAAGCTTGTTATATGAACATTCATCTTTTGAAATAAAGTCCGTTAAACTTTAAAATTATCTGCTGTTTACCTTGGGTGCGATGGTGGGAAAAATGTCAATGGCCTAGTTTACACACTAGTTTAGATCGAACAGGACAGTTTGAATGACATTGCAACGCCACCTATCTTTCCAGAGATGTAATTCAGAATCATCTTTTTAAAGCGTCATCTACCGGTTTGTTATCCATTCTGTGATGACTTTAGTAGTCACTTCAATTATGCAAGTCGTACCTCATATCTCACTTCCAGTCGTACTTGTATCGTATTGTATTTCGGTTGTTAGTATGCAAGTCGTATGCGTTGAATACGACTCCATATAAGTTGTTGCATGTTAGCAATGCATCGCATCGCACTTCAAAACGCACTTTCTTCTGCAGTACATGTTTTCTTGTCGGCGAGGTCAAGTAGGGTTACCAGAAATATTTTGAAGAAACTAGTTAACGAGCATGAAAATCCCGGACTTTCACGAACAAAATTGGATCCAAAAAAAAGTACATTCCTACAACCAAAAAAAATTTACTATTATTACAAAAAGACACTTTTATGGCAGCACTTCATGTCTTAAATATGAAATAACTTCTAATTCTCACTTTATACTTTACACTTCATAGTTCACGGGCTTAAAAACTCCAAAGAAAAATGTCCAATAAACAGCGGGTATTTTAGACCCCAAATAATCTGTTTTTTTACTTTTGTTTTAAAATGTGAAAGTTTATGTTTCAGGTATTTTTTGTCTTTAACTGAGTACCCGTTACACACTAACAAATAATTCTCCAAGTATTCCAATTTTTCGTTTAGTGATGGAAAATTTTGCTCATTCAACTTACCAAATACATATTTACAAGTTACTTCTTTCAATTCCGAGCAGCCTGATGAATCTACCCCAAAACAAATTCATTTTGACACAAAAGAAAAAAAGGCCAATTTATCACTTTCTGACTAAAAATGTGTCTATTTGGCAAAGTTGTGCAGAGTAGTGGCTGCTAATTTCTGGTTGTCAAGCCAAGGAGTTATATTATAGAACAAAATAAGAAATTTTACTCGGACGGCTCCGGAAGTATAACATTTTTGCTATTGAAAACAAAAAATGGTGAGAAATTACCCATTAATAAGCGTAGTTTTTAAAACTCTATTACTGTACTAAATTTTAACATTTCTAATTGAAATTTATATCATATTATAAGAATCTTATCTGGTTTATCCATATTCATCACTTTAACTCATGCACTGCACTGTATAACGTGAAATATTCTTTCGCTATGAGCGTCGGCCGGCGATACCGATAACAAAACGTGTACAGCTTGCGAGAGGATTAAGTTCCGGCCTGTGAGGTGACCGCGCTGCAGAGGGAGCCGTGGTGGGGCGGATATTATCTGTTGGGGTACCTGCTTATCAAAGAATACATTTTTTTTGTTGTAAGTTAACTTTGAAAAATTGACTTTTGGCCGCCTAACACCTAAAAATCGACATATGTGCGCTGTATTGATGGCATATAGTTCCGCGTGAAATACTGTGGCATCTTTATGGAGGGATATAATATATTATATGTGTGTGACATCTTGGTCCCTCTATTCGCGCTCCGACGCTATTCTCTGTTTTCAACCCATCTGTTGGGTTTTGCTCCTGGTCCACTCTGGGCTGTTTTTCAATTCGTCTCTGTTCGGAAAAAATGTTTCGTAGTTTCCTACGAGGCTCATTCTTAGGATAGGGGCATGTGATCACTGGCACTGGTCTTTTCTGGACCTTGTTTAGTATACTCAGATGTCTCCTCAGGTTACCGTCTTTGAATTTATTGAGCCTATGAAGAGCAAGAGCTTATTCAGCTGCCTCAGTAGAGAGCTTCCAGACCTGTAGTTGGTGTGGCTCTCATTAGCCTTGTTGCGCTTAAACATGCCGGTCTCTGGATCTCGCTTAGCCTGTTAATGGCAGTTTTCTGGTTAGTTTTATTCGACCATACCACCGTTCCGTGGAGTATATGTACTACAATAAAACAATTTTCTAAATTCTCCATAAGTTTTGCAGCATTCTTCCGAATTATATTTTCATTTTATTATTAAGAGCTTTATATTAACTTCACTTTCTGTGAGGGCTGGAAATCTGGTAATGAAAGGGATTGACAAGTGGAATTAGATTGGCTAAGTTACGTCATTCTTATTTCAATATGGTAGACGCCACAGAAAGGTGGATTACCCTTTTCTTTATAATCCCCATGATATGAGTATCAAATGAAAGGGTTCGACGAGTAGAATCTTAAACATTCTGTGTAAACTTTCTCATGTCAAACCTACCCAAGCCAATATACGTACCTACTGATGTAAATTTGCAAAAATGTTCAGATGCTAAGAAGTTGAAAATAAATATATAGATACATTTTTTTTTTTAAAAACAAGCTTAATGAACTAAAAAGTAAAAAATAATTTTTTTCCGAGTCACCAATATGTGACTATTAATTATTAAAGCTTGAGGCATTTGGGCAGAAGACAACATATGCACGATGTGCAAAATTATTTTTTACTTATATATAAGTTCATTAAAGCTTGTTTAAAAAAATTTTTTTTTAACTATATACAGTCGAATTTCGATAAATAAAACTCTTGATAACATGAAACTCTCGTTAAATTGAAGTTTTTCTTTGGTCCCTTGAAAATCTCTCGGTAAATTGAACAAATCCTATGTATTTATCTACACTCGTTAATTTGAAGCGATTGTGCTGGCTGTTTCCCACACAACACGGTATAAATTGAAGTAGAAGTAGGCCACTTTTCGATAATTTGAACTAACTAATATACGTAAGCAAAAAATCAGAGGAATAAGTTGCTTGTTCTAACCTGTATGACAAATGATACATTTTTTTCTGTACGTAATGCAGTTTGCATTTGACCGTGATCTATGACGTACATATGTAGCTTGACTCTACGTTGTATTGGTTAAAAGTTGTGAAAAAGAATTAGACGACATTATAAATATGCAATAATTTTTTTAAAAAATGTGCATGCTCTCGATAATTTGAAATGTTTCTCATTTTCTCTCGATAATTACAACTTTCCTCAAATAAAGCTCTCAATAATTTGAATTTTTTGCCAGGTCCCCACAGATTCAATTTATCGAGAGTCGACTGTATTTCTAGTTTTTTAAATTGACAACGATATGTATATATTTCGTTATTTTGTTCATGAAAAGATTTTGAATAAAAATAACTAAGTATGTAATAATAGGCAAAAAGTGTAACGCCAAACAAATTGCCGCCCCAGAAGGCCTGCACCCCTGGGCTTTTGGCCATTTAGCAATGTGGGTAGGGTGGCCCATGTTCCCATGTTAATTTTCTATCTAGGGTCACTCCTAGGTATTTGGTTTCTGTTTTTGGAGTGACTGTAATGCCTTTGATATGAAATGTTTGGAAGTCCATTATTTTTCTTTTTGTAAAAGGGACTACAGAGGCTAAGCGCTAAGCTGAACTCTTTCACCCTCCGACCCTCTCTGGGTCTAAGTTATCACCAAGCACGTTCTGATTGGGGGTTCCAAATAGTTTCTGCGTAGGTAGTTTAAAAAAAATCTGTATTTTATAGCCCAGTTACCTACTAACCTTTGCAAAATACTAAATATATTCTCTTCTATTTAATTTCATTTTTATGGTTTTATTTCCCATCATGCTAAACAAACAAACCAAAAAAAAAAAAAACACTTAAAGTTCTTTAGTATCATTTCTCCTCTTTAATAGCACATTGGCATGCTAATTTCTAGTCGACTATTATAGTGACCGCAACCGATTTAATTTAAATAATCATAATAAACACAACCTGATTTGGATATATGTAGGTAGTACTTATGGCACCTTTCCCAGTTTCGATGATGATTTTTCCGACTTACTCAAAAAGCCGGTGAAAATCAAAATTAACATAAATCGATGATAAGTTCCGATTAGTGTCGGGCTCTATTTCCGCTTGTATTTGAGATTGTTTTCGGTAATTATGATTTAGATACTCGTTAACTGCCCAGAGATGGATTTGCATTTGAAATGAAATTTTTTTTTATTAATTTAATTTTATTACCATATTTGTCGGTGGCAATTGTAGCACTGATTTTATTTCCGTTAAATAAATTATTATTATTACATTTACCTTCATGGTATTCAGTTGGTTGGGAATGACCCTTGAAATGATAATTTATGAATATACAGTTGTTTTTGTTTTTGTTGTAGTATTTCACCTAACAAAAGCTAAGCGCATAACTAGATTCGATTCTAAAGGTCTAGCATGTGAAATGGGAATTGCCAAGGCAAATACAATATGTATATTGACATTGACTAGATACACAATATGTACAATTGTAGTTGTATTGTTATTACAAAAAAAAACATTTTTTTAAATATCCCAAGTCTAGACGACGAGAGTCAAGTTCTACTAGAAAAATAAAACGCAGTTGCTTTCGAAAGAAAACGGGTTTTATTTAATAAAAGTAAAAAAAAATATGTATTTTAAATTCTGCTATTTTTGAATAGAATGAAGCAATAACAAGTTTATGGGAAAAGCCGATTCTACTGTAGGTGCAATTTGTGTTAAGTTTTGGACATAAGTATATACATACATATGTATGTATAAAGTTTTATGATCAATATTCTATTCATTTTATTTATAATATTTAGTTATACAAATATACGAATAGATTTATGTTATATAGATAATCTCATTAAAATAGAGAAGAAAGGAGGTTTTCTTCTTTAAAAAACGGTCTGGGTCAACCAGTTAAAATCCGGCCATTAATTCTTCTTCGGCATTTTTGTCAGTCTGAACTCCATTTGTTTGTGGACTTTGCCTCGCTGTATAAGCACACGAAGGATACAAAACACTATAAAATTTAGAAGTGAACTAGAAACATATTTATGTATGTCATCTCATAACAAAGGGTCCTCGAACAAGAGGTGTCATATAAAATCAATAGAAAAAGTACGCAATTTTATGTGGTCTGATGCCTTAAATTTTTTTGTCAAGTGGACCTTTTAAGCATGTACTCCAAGAGTGGAGCAAAGTGATTGCGAATAGGCCTAATTCCTGTGATGGCCTCGAAAAAGACAAACCTTTTTAGTCACACTCTCAGCTACGGCGCACAGTGGCTCCTTTTGACTTTTTTGCTAGCAAAAATCATAGCTCTTTAACGAATAAAGATATTGTGACAGTTTTTTTTCGGCTTAAAGGAAATTCCCAGGACTATGAAATTACTGATGTAACTAGGGTGAATCCAAAATGATGAAAAAGATGACGGCTTCAAAATTATTTCCTCTTTATAGCTTCCTTTATTTTATAAATTATTATTTTTAATGCTCCTAGACAATGTTTACAAATTGAGACCAAAACTTTTGTTTGTCAAAGAGGCAGGTGACCAATACTTTGTTTAGAGAAAATAATAACAGGACACTGTGTTATAGGTTGTATGACTAGCGAATGGAAAACTGGTTTCAAAGATATCTGCAGAGCTGCGAGGACTAAGAGGAAAGTGGATCGATCAAAGATTTTCTATGCTGCTGCCCCGCCCTACAAGAATGAAGCCTCCGCACCAGGGTTGCCGCTGAAAAATTTGAAAAAGTCGCAAAAATAGGGTCATGGAGCAAAAAAAGTCGCAGCAAAAACAAATAATAGGTCTGTTCGTTTACTTTTTGCTCCAAAAATAGGAAGCTATTAAATGGAGTGGGGAAAAAGTAAAGGAACGCGTTTAACCACAAAAGTTGCAACAAACGAAATGTCATATATATATATGTGAAATAAACGTAAACAAAGTGGTGTTGTACAATTTTGGATTTTACAGCAGAGTCCACTCTTCATGATATCCTAGATCCAATAGTATATTGCGAAATGCAAATTTCAACATTCAGAACATTCAACTTTCATCTACATACATACATATGTCCCTTTTCTTTTCATTATTTTACTTTTTGCGTTAAAATAAAAAAATGCAAATAATTTAAAACAATTGAAACAGCTGAGTTTGACAGATAGTTCACTTTATACTGGCAGAAATTTGTTAAGTAAGAATTTGTAAGATTTTTTAAAGAGGGGAAATGCTTACTCTCTCGTTGCTTCTCTTTTCAACTACTTTTTTTTGTGTAAAGGAACGCGGTTGGTCTAGAATTTGTACGAATTCGTAACAATTTTTAAGTAAAGAAACAGACCTAATGTAAACATGGTAACGACGTCAGACCTCCATATCCATTATTATTATTTTTCAAAAGAAAACAAAAAAACAAAAACAGGAACGCATTAGATTATATAAAAAAGACGTGAGTAGAGTATGCACAAGGTACTCGTGAAATTTGATGTGTAAACATATACAGAGAACGTTGACGTTGCTATTGCTATGCTATTGCTATTACACTGTGTGAAGGAGAAATGAATAAAGAGAATCATATACAGAGAAGAGAACTAATACTAAGTTTGGTTATGCGTGACTGCGAGAAACTCATGGGGCCCATACCGAGAGCTAAGAATTTTACACATCAAAAAAAAATTGAATTAAACTAAATTTGTACAAAAGGAACACATTGGAAAAAATAGATTAATGAGAAACAAAGGAATTTTTATTGGAAATATATTTTTTGTACGAAAAAGTCTCAAAAAGTCTCCAAAAAATCTGAAAAGGGTCAAAAAGAGGTGTTTTTTAAAAAGTCGGGTCATAGTCTCTTTGCTTCAAAAAAGGGTCAAAATGCGACTAAAGTCGCATAGCGGCAACGCTGCTCCGCACCCACAGTGGTCACATATTCTTGGAAATATCACAGGCAGAGCTGAAAACTCCAAGATTTCGGATGTTCTGAGATTCAGCAAGAGCACATATTGGCTTACGAGTTAGTAAAAAGAAAAAAAAAGGTTTTATTTCTAAACATTAAATGGCTTCATAATGGACTTTCGGGTCTTCGAATGGAAATGTTTGTCTATTACATAAAATAACTTCCCCTTCCCAAACAAGGAGCTACTATTCCTTGTTTTTTCATGAAACTCTGAGAACGACACAAACTGGAAACATTCTTGGATACTTTAATTTTTGTTTCAAATCTTGTTTCTGGAATTGAAGAAAAAAGGCTACGAATGGCATTTATCATTTAAAATTTTAATTAATTTATTACTTAAGTGAGTGTATAAATAAATTTAAGTTTATTCATATCAATTAAAATTGAGAACATTGCAACGTAGGGATTCTTTTAAGATCACTTATGTTTGTCTTTTTTAAGGTACCACGTGGTTTTCTGGTATTTAAATTGAGTTGGTATTTCCTCTTTTATCTTTTTTTCGTCATTCAAACATTTAATATTCTTTGAATTTTTATTAACAACCAGTTTGTGCTGCATTTGAATTGAAAGCTAATATATTTTTTTTTTGATTTTGAAAACTGTCTAATTAACTTATTTACGATATTGTCCAGATTAGCAAATTGGGAATTCCCCCGGTGTCATTCCACTGTATCTATGTATGCACATAAATGAATTTATGTATACTCGTATTTTGGTACAAATTCACCATTAAAGTGTCTGCGCAATTTTAGTAATATTTATAATATTTTATAAAATAAATTTAATTCAATTCAATTCAATGTAGGTATGTATATAAGGGCTTACGAGCAACAGCAGAACTTAAGTTTGTTTTGGAATGTTTCGAATACGATAATATAACAACTCTAAGCACCGATCCTCAAAGATGATCCAAAATAGCGTGTCTCTTCTTTTTGTCCAAATATATTTTAATTATTTATTTTGGTTTATTTGGAAAAATCGTGTACAAACATTATTGTGTCACTCTGTCATAAGTTTTGTTCGATGTCCCCAGCTCTAGGGCGCCCTGACTAGTGTCAGTGTATTTTCGTGGTTGTCAAAAAACCCAGTGCAACCCCCATTTCATCGAACACAAATTACAACTGTTATTTTTTGTTAGTTTTATAGTTTTATTAACCAATTTATCCGAACACAAAAACCCCAAGAGCACTAAGAACAAAACCAACGAAATGAAAAAAAAAAAAAAAAAACAAATGACAAATCAGCCGATTTAATATTTCGACAGCCCTTTTTTTGTTGCACTGCCGAACTACCCGGGGCGAATCCAGTGCAGCCAACGACATCGCATTTTTAGCAGCATTTTCAGTGTAGTAATGGCGGACATCTATCGCATCAGTAAGAATCCAGTGCGCCCCAGGGCGGACATCGAACGAAGCTATCGACTTTAACGCGCAGCCCAACGAGTATCATATTCGTCCTTCAAAAAAGAACCAACATTTATTCTAACCTGCTTTAAACGAATTCTAAATGACATCCTGTGGGTGTGGAATGTAGCAAAAAATAATTCTAATCAACTTTCATTCAAAAACAAAAAAAAAAAATGCTACGTGAATTCAATTAGTCCAAAATTAGCTCACGTCAGTCTATCGGCAAATTATGCAGAAATGCAAAACTAATAATAAAACAAAACGCACACATTGAATTCCATTACCGATTACGAAACACCCGCCTTGACATTTTGAATTATACTTATTAGCATTTTTAACAGCAAGGAACTCGTAATTATTCCCGCAAAAAAAAAAGTTAAATCAACATCAGCCCAGAAAACTAGACAAAGAGTCAAAAAGCCATAGCCACGCTAGTTTATGGAAATTTGTCGGCAAAAATCTTCTGCATACGAGTATCTCCATCGAAACATGTTATTTGTTTTTTTTTCGCAATTTAATTTGCCGATTTATGATTTGCACTTAAAATTAATTAACTAGCAAGACTTCAAAAGCCCACACATGCGATTTGGTTGGTACTCGCTAGTAGTCTTAGTTTTTGACAACTCATTTTGTTTATTTATTTTTTTTAATGTTGGTATTTAACAACTGCTTAATGAGATCTAATAAAATCAATAAACGATTTGGCCAAATTTAAAAACTACCAGTGTAACCACGAATGAGCTATCAATCGATCTGGAGTGGGTCATTAATCATTTAATGACGTTTTCTCCCGGTCTAAGCTAATTTGGGGTGTCACTTTGCAATGAAGACGTTTGTTTTTGCCGAAATAAAATCAATAAAAAAAACAATATTACATGACGTTCAAGGTTATATTTTTGTTTAAAAACATTGAGCTAGTATTACCGACTCATTTATATTTATGATGTTGACTGATGAACAAAGATGCATTTATTTTGCAAATGGCACGTTTTTTTTTAAACAAATACAAAGCCATTGAATATTATCGGTTGAGATAGCAAACCTGACATAAGCGGTGTGGTCATGTCAGTGTTTTATTTCGGACTGTACACCATTTCTCTGATTTAGCTTGAGCTAAATTGTGACAGATGAGTGACAGAGATGGAAGAAAAAGGATATCAGTGGTTGTCTTTTTGTTATGACTGTACCTTATGTACACTCCAAATTAACCAAGATCTAGTGAACCATCAGTTTGTTGGGATGAAATGAAAGACTGACCAGACTTTTGCTTCCATACATATTGCCATATCTAACATATGTTATATATTCAACTCCATTTTAACAACATCTGTTTTTTCTTCGCAGTGGAAAGAGGCTAAAATTGTTCCTATCCCCAAAAAGTGGATTTCGAGTGGAAATGCTGTAGAATGCAGGCCAATTTCAATCCTGCCTTTTTCTCAAAAGTCTTTGAAAAGGCTATCTTCTTGCAAATGCAAAAATACCTTCTAGCTAAAAAGCTTTTAGTTGAAAACCAATCTGGTTTCCGTCCAAACAGAAGTTGCAAGACGGCATCATTATCAGTGGTGGATGAAATAAGAAAGGCAGTTTATAAAAATAATGATGCTAAATGATAAAAATTATGCTAAAATTTTAACCCTACTTGACTTCTCAAAAGTGTTTGAGACAGTGAACCACTCCATACTATGTACAAAGCTAAGGAAAGAATTCGCTGCCTGCAACAAAACTTATATTTTCTTTTTTGAAAGGAAGAAACCAACGAGTTGTAGCAGAAAGTTGCTACTCATGTTTGTTGCCTGTAAAGTGCGGAGTACCTTGGACCGTTGCTTTTCTCTCTTTACGATAACGAAACACAGCTCGATGCACATGTTTAAATGATTCAATTAAGCCATCCTCTGAGTTTGATGAACGAAGCAACAACGTTAATCAATGAAGATCTGCAGCGTATCTTTCGCCGTTTTATAGTTCCGTTACTCGATCGTCCATATGTTGAAGTATGCTGAGCATGCAACTGGTAATTTCGTTATATTGTTATCGGAAAAGTACAGTGCTCCAGAGAAGTTGTGTGGGCGGTTCGATAAGACCTTCGGTGTGATCAATTTTGTGAGTTTCTACATTTTTACAATTAAATGTTATTAAACTTATTGGATTTCAAAAATTAACTAGTAAGTGTAACATAGAAAAACAAATAACAGTGGAATTTAACCAAATTAATTACTATTTATGCGGATAATTGATCAAATTTTGATCACAGGAGGAGGATTTTGATAAAAGGAAGATCTGCAAGATGAGGGCTGTACCAATCCGGATGAAGTAAGGCATTGAAAACGAAATTAAAATAAGATTAAGTCATCCAGAAAGAGCTAGAAAATTGAAATACTATTTCAATTTCATCTGCAAACTAAAAAAAACACTTGCTGATTCATCCAAATCAATACGGGTGAAAGCTAAGCCTATCCCAAATTTCTCAAAGAGAACTCTTGCGAACTTTCGTTTCTGGAGTGTAGTAATGCTGTTAAAGTTCAATACTCATAGCTAGTAAAGACAATGTTTTTGTTAAGTCTGAAACAACAAGAAGAATGCTACGAATAGGATAATGAAAAGGTCAAAAACCCTCTATGTACCAACAAAACAGCATATGACTCTCCGAAAAGCGTTTGCCAAAATGTATAAATCATACACAGAAAATAACTGGGCTAATGTACAGTTACAGACGGCGCCAAGTGGGTTCAGGAAAAGAGGGCACAAGAGATTTCAGAGAGGTTGGTTAAAGCTACGGTCAAGTTTGCTTGAGGTAGCCTTAATCTTTTGGGGGTGCATGCTTAGTTAGTAGTACGTGCTAGAAAATCGATGGACGCATGACCACTCAGATGTACATACGTCTACGTGGCCAGTTGATATCTTTCCTAGAGTCAGGTTTAGAAAAATGGTTTAAATAAATTTCATTCGTTACCTTTAACAACCATAAAGATCCGAAACACATAGCCAAGCTTACGAAATATTGGTTCGAAAGTCAGGAATTGTCTAAGTATGATGGTTCGGCTAAGACAATGGATAGATTATGATCCAGAGTTCAGCTTAAGTGGGACAATATTCCACCAGAAGTATGCATGCACCTAGTTAACTTACTGCCAAGAAAAATATACAGTTTTTTGGCTGCATAGGGAGGACAAAATATTAATACGATATAAAATCTTAGTAACACACAAAATTGACCACATGCTTCTTGAAAAAATTGCTTTTGTTTTTCCCAGAAATACGCATTCAGCAATAAATTTCAGTTTTTATTTAACCTTAAGGTCCAACGAATTTGTTAGTTTTAAGAATAATTGGACTTTTTTTATTTTTGGAAAAACCCTCATTAGTTTGTTATCTTTGAAAACACGTGATTAATTTTGTGAGTCACTGTATCATGTTTAAATGTCAAATGTTATAGTAATGTCGAAACCTTACGATAACCTAACAATGATCCATATTAATATACATTTAGGCATACATCTTCTTTAATTCAGAGCAGAGCGTGAACTGTCAAAAAAAAGTTTTTTTTAGCTTTTGCTGTCTTTTTAGATTCTTCCGAGTTTGGAATTTTGTGGAACGTGTGTAATAATTGCATTTTTAATAAATTATTTAATTATGCATATAGATTTTATATGGATAAAAAACATGGCCGAAACCATACAATTGACAATCATATGATAGCACTCGCCGCTCAGACTGCGCTCAGAGCACACTCAGTTCAGAGCGCGTTCGATGTGCTCGGGATCTGCTCTGTACTAAAAAAGAAAAAAGCCTATTATAAGATACCTAAAAAGAAGAGTACAATGTCTGTTCGCGTACTTTTTGCACTAAATATGTGTTTTCTGTCGAATTTCGAAGAGTGGGGGTGAAATTTTTTCAGAGACAGAAAAATTAAATGAAAAATGTATGTGATTTGACTGATTTGACAGTTTTCTTTCACTTAAGTTCGTAGCATGGGGAAATTTCTTACTCTTTCGTGAGCACTTTCTTTTAAGAAAAATTATGAAATTTTTGCGTACTCGAACGGGGTTTCGTTACTTTTCGTAGATTTTCTTAGTTTTGGAAGCGTACTTGAACGGACCTACAAATATGCAAACGGCGAACGAAACGCCAAATGTCATCTGTCAAAAGTAAATACGTACCAAATGAGTGACAGTGAATGAAGTTATTCTTTTAATATATCCATCCAAGTTACTTAAACTGGAAGGAATCAATTATGTACTTATCCAAGTATAGTCGTAATATATAGGTCTATATGCGTGAGCCTTAAAATGTGACGCATAAAAAGACTCGTTTTCGAACAAGATTTCAAATTATGTATGTTTTTAACATATCAATCAGTTTCCTGCTTAAGGCCGTCTCTCAAATTGTGTTAGGCAATCATTAGGTCATATCATTTATTGATCCTGTTATGCAAACGTTTTCATTTTATTTTTTTGTAAGATTATTTTGCGTAATAGTTAATTTTACTCAACGGCTTAATAAATTGTTTACCAAAATTGGCAATTGGTTTTTTTATTTGTTTTATGCAAATTGAGTTCTTGTGAAATGCTATTTTGTTATTCTTCCAGCAACAAAGTTAGTCATCAATTTATTCAGAAGTGCGACCGGCTTTCAATCTAAGATTTTGACTTATGTATACAGATTCAAAGAACGAAGAAGGAAATACTAAATAAAAAGGCAATAACAGTTAACCATGTTAATGAATACAAATGACATAATACTCGTAAATCGTTTATCTCTTCTAGTTGCAAATTATTCTAGAATATTAAGTTTTGTTTATTTATTTGGTTATTATGAGTAGGTATACGAAGTCACATGGTTAGAAGACGATTGAAAGGTTTCTAAAATATCGTTCAATCTCTTTGATTGATCTTTTAATACCCTATTTTAGTAGGGTGTATTTTTATTTTATTACTCTGAGATGGTGAGACTTGTGCGAGCTGCATCTTCTAGATATTAGATATACCTACTTATGTAGATTTGTATGTATGTAAATAATGGCGCCAGACACTAATTTCAAATTTAAACCTGTTTTATCTTAAACTACCTGCGTACCTTGTATGAAGTCGAAGAAAATTAAATTGGCGATGAGCTTGATGGCCGGGTTAATACATTTTTATCTTACCTACTGCTACTAGTTGTATAGAGATTGAGTTGTACTTGTTATTTATTTAGAAGCTATACCAACTAAGATGCTTGGACGCTTCTCATTGGTAATTTCTTATTTCACTACAATTTGCTGACTTTAGGTACCGAAAATATTAGGATACTGCTAAGCATATCTGGCCGCTGTGGCCGTGGTGGTTAGTGCGTTGAACTACTGTGCAATGTTGCCCGGGTTCAATTCCAGACCCAGTCTAACACAAAGTTTTTTCACGGTACCGCCTCTTTCGAATGTCTGACAAGCATCAAAGAGTATCATTTGCGACGACTGAGCTCCTCAACTCGCCGTTCGGAGTCGGCAAAAAACTGTATGTCCCTTCCATTCGTGCAAAAAGAACACGCACACACAAATGGTTGCGATAAGCAGGCTCAGGTTCACCTCGAGCTGTAGCGCCAACTATGTAATGTAAGCACATCTCTGCAATACATTTATGTACAATTAATAATTTTATTACATCATCATTTAAAATATTGTTCTCAAAACTCTTCTTCAAGAATGCATTCAAACTTTGACAGGAGTGGTGGTTCGAAACATGTCTCTTGAAAACTTGAACCACAACCGCCATTTTGAAACCACCATATTCGATTGAATGACAAGAGCCATATACATTAAACACGCGATTTGACACACTTTGACAAAATATTTCCCCATATGAACTCTTATTGCAATTGAGCTGTGGAGAATAATTGATCACTGTTGTATGCTCTTTGAGGTCTTATAACGTTTCAAAAAATGCTAAAATTCAGACAAGGCAATTTAATTTATTAGATAGTGTACTCTAGTTGTAAAAAGTATCTGCACAATATTTATGCTTGCCGATATTATTTCTTGTTGATCTTCTTCAATTTTGACAGATATAAAACATTAGCATTTCTTTCTTCTTCCTTTTTCTTTCCCCTGTGGCCTGTGGGTAAAAATATAGGATTCGTTTGGATAAAACCGTATTCTGTATCGGAATAATTTAACACTTTCCTTTTTCTCAGTACTTGTCACGTTATTTTTCACTTATCGCTTCTTACTTCTACAATCACATTACAACTTACTTTAACGCTTTTCTATCGCTTTGCACAATCTTTATATCATCTCTTTTAAAAACTTTTATAATTACTTTTCTATCTTTTTTTTATCCCTTAAGCTGTCGCCTTACCATTTAATCTCTTTTCAATCACTTTTACTATTAGTTTTCAACTTTTTTTTTCATTTATTGTGATAAGAAATGTTTTACATGATACTACAAGGTATTATATCTTAAAATTAAGTATCTGTCTTTAAATTTTTTAAAAGTTACTTTACATAATATGTATATCGTATATGAAATTCGTAAGTCAGAAATAAATGAATAAATAAATAAATAAAATACCTAAGCATAGTAACAACAATAATGGAAATAGCAAAATCCATTTTTAAAAGATGTTTATATCTATTCGCTCGGTATCACTCTTCAAATCAAAAACTCGTGACTAACTCTTGAAATAAAACTGATCTCGCCTCACATTGGGGTGTTCTATTTATACTCAAACCAATTGCTGCAGAATATTCTAGATTCGGAACTCTCCACATTCTATACATCCTGGAATGCTGGAGTCTTAGAATGAGTTCCCTACTGTGGAACTTGCGCATATACAGCAGATACACAACCCTTTGTGGGTACCAGTAAGCTGGTTTTCTTCTAGATGGTGCTATTCCCAATCGGTTCTTGGCTGGATACAACGGAAGATCTCAACCCATTTTAAGAAATGTAGAAGCCCTACAACCGTTTACGGTTTACAAATGAAATGGCTACCTACTGGCACCTAGTGGCATCTTGTGGCAAAAAGTCAAAACTACTTCTTGTGATCGTGATTCTGATCCATATTACGATTTTGTGTTAATAAATTGTTAATGTTTATAAAATGAGAGTGCACTAATCCATTACATTTTTTTTTGACAATCAATTTGTTAATATACTGTAAAGTTTAAATTAATGTTTTTTCTTAAAACTCTCAGTTGTACTTTTACAAAATTTTATTACTGTTGAAAATTAGGCGTGTTTTTTTTTGTAACTTAGGCTAAGGAAAAGTGCGCACGATTATCGTGGCTTAAGTTTTTATGTACACCTAGCACTACTAGACATAGTGACACTTCAGTTGTAGTATTTATTTTTCTTTGGATAATTAAAAAAACAGAATACATTTTGTATTAAGCAATTTTTCAATTTAGCTTTTATTTTTGCTTCATTCTTTGCCCAATTGCCCAATGTCAATATAATTGACATGACGTCTTGGTATATTTGACATTCTGTTAACACTTCGATAAAAGTAATTTGGTAGCACAGGTTTTATCGCGGCTTAGCTCATTATACCCGATAGCTATCCAGGCTGAACTAATTCTACATAGAATTAGTTGATACTGTATTTTACATTGAAAGCTTTTTTTAAGCCTATGTACATATACATATATTCTACGAAAGAAAACACACCTAATATTCTGTTGATTGGTGTTAGAATCATTGGAAAAGGTGCAGAAATAAATTCATAGGAGGAACCACAATTAATACATACATACATAGATTCCAAGACAGAATATTAAACATAATAAGATATCTTATTTTGCAAAAGTGATTGAGCGCTTTCGGAAGTATCCACTTAAAAAAAAAAAAAACATTCAGCAAAGATCCAATATCCATTTGCATTTAATTTGGTTTGATAACCCTTAAAGCCATATTTAAATATCACCGTGGTTGTCTAACCAGATCAATTAATTTGTTTTTAACATTTAACATAGACAACCAAATCTAGAATCATTACGAAAACCAAGAGACACCTACGAGCAGATTTCTTTTAACTGAACGATGGCACTTTGCCATTAATTAAAAAAATGATATTCTAACTATGCAAATCATGGCTCTACACTTACGTATCTAAGAATATACGTGACATACATTTATACTGGATTTCTATGCATCATTAAAAAAAAACCATTCAGAACTCAAAACTAGTTTTTTTTTTTTTGCAAAGATATATTCAAGAGATAGTTTTTTTTTTGTCGGCAAATTGTTGATTAACTTCCAATCACTTTTGCTTGGCACTTTAGCGCGGGCCAAGAAATCCTTGAGAATAAACAAAAAGAAGAAACCCTCAACCACCACCACCACCACCATTCATTGAGAGCAATTAAATTAACAAATTGGCGCGAAGCGCTTAAACAACCGACGAAAGTGAATCTCATTAAATAAAAAAACCATGAATGCGTGTCATTCTCTTTCTCACCTATTATCTGGCAAAGTACACACATCCACATCTGTTAGATAAATGTATTCCCATGGTGTTTGTCTTTTCCTTTCCATTCATATTCATTCATCATCTCGTCGGAGAAAACAAATCGACTCAAAGTCGAAGTCGACCCATCACCGAGCCGAAGACACAAACACACTTAAATGGCATTTAATATGTGAATTTATTTAAATTTTAAGATTTTTTTATTTTTTTTCTTTGGATTAATTGGCACGACACAGAAAATGTATACACGCTTATGCTAATTAATCCACCACCATGCGAAAGAGAAAATGGGGAAAAGGAGTTAACTAGTACATGGAAATGGGCATCAAGTTTGGAATGGGAATTAACATTCTGTTAATTAAAAACGAATTAAACATAATGTGGAAATTGAGTAATCAAATTGAGTTGATTGCATCAGACTCTAATTTTGAGATTAATGTTAGCGCATACTAGTATATCCGATACGGGGGATATAACGATGATACGCTTAGAGAATGCTTCGAAGAGGCTGTGAAACTTAGAAGGTCAAGCATGCTTAGTTATGGTAATTGGATAGGTTTCAAGTGGATAAGGGATTGCAGTTCTACTCTGACTGAAAAACAGTTTAATGTTAATCAATTGTTTTACGAATTATTCCGGACTGAAGGTCTGAGGGTCAGAAGTAAAAGTCGAGGACATGCACTTCTGGGAAAATCGCAAGAGGTACGAGTTCGAGTAATACGCAACTGGTTCCGGTTTAGGTGTTGACTTTTTATTTTTTATCAGTCTTGTAACGGGTAAGGCTAACCTAACCAACAGGTTTATTGATGCAACTTTTTTGTACAGAATGATCCGAATAGTATAACGTTTGGTAAATAAATTATTCTGTTGTCTTTGGAATGTATGATTTGGAGATTTATTTATTCATAAGAGCAGTTGTGGCCTGTAAATTAAATCAGACGTGAGCGTGCTTTCATTTTGAGATTAAGCTAGTTCAACTTATTTTGCCATATATGCATACATACATAATATGTACAGTATAACCCGGATAAGTACCTTAGGGTATATTACCTATAAAGTAGAGTACTTATCCGAGATGGGCACTTAAAAAAACCCGCTTAAGTGCTTAGAGGCACTTATCTTCCATGAAACTGCATAAAGGTTGAAAATTCAAAATTGCACATTGATACATACACAAATGTGTAAATAAATATTTATTTATTTATTTTAAAAGGAAACAACATTTAATTCATAATTATAAAAACTTATTTATTTATTTTAAAAGGAACAAAATTTCATTTAGTCTTCTTCATAGAGTTATTAGATATTCAATATCTATATAGATATGCACATACTTATGTTATATAAAAAAAATATGAAAAATGTTACCAAAGAAGATTACCTACATATATACATATGTAAGTACAATTATATATTTGGCAACAATTTTTCTTTGTTTACTTAAAAAAGTCTGTGATTTTCCATTTGCTTTTGTTTTTGAACTTAAGTTTTGCCAACTTTTCTTCCAGCAATTCTATTTCACCATCGTCGATATTATTATGCTCGAGAAATCTTTTTACAGTCGTGAGTGCATTTAGAGTTTCAGCAAAGTTAGGCGGTTCAACAGCATCTCCCTCGTCTACATTTTCCTCAGTCAATTGTTCTGATCCATGTTCATCTCTTCTTTCAGTACGGCTATAAAGTTTTAAAAATTTTCTTTAGAAGATCAGGTATCTTAATTTTAGAATAATTGATAATTACAGTATACGTGGAAATTTTTTGAGCAGAGTGTCTGTACCGGTATTTCGAACAACTGCATTTCGAGATTTCTATAGTGATTCATCGTGAAGGATATAAAATAAACTCCCTCCCTAAAGTTTTAAAAATTTTCTTTAGAAGATCAGATAATCTAAATTTTAGAATAATTGATAATTACAGTATACGTGGAAATTTTTTGAGCAGAGTGTCTGTACCGGTATTTCGAACAACTGCATTTCGAGATTTCTATAGTGTTTCATCGTGTAGGATATTTAATAAACTCCCTCCCTAAAGTTTTTAAAAATTTTCTTTAGAAGATCAGATAATCTAAATTTTAGAATAATTGATAATTACAGTATACGTGGAAATTTTTTGAGCAGAGTGTCTGTACCGGTATTTCGAACAACTGCATTTCGAGATTTCTATAGTGTTTCATCGTGTAGGATATTTAATAAACTCCCTCAATCTATCAGAATGCAAATTTCTCATTTGGTATTTATTAAACAAGTAAAATACTGGCTCCTCAGTCTTGATAATAATAGTATCGAATTCTTAGTTAATGGTTATTTCTGATGTTTTCTTGAAATGTTAACTTTCAATTCAATTCAATTTTTATATGTCTTATGCAAAATTATTATATTTTAACTTTTTTTTGTATTTCTTTTTTTAAGGGTCACCCACCCGATTTCAAATAAATTGTTAAATTAAGTGCTAAGAGTGGCAACAACTCTATTTTTTTATAAAAATATTTTTGTCACTTAAAATAAATAAATAAAATATCTAAAAATATCTATCTGCCAACAATTCTGCAACAATATCATCCTCCGAAAGAAGTCCGTAGCATTCAATGTTATCATCACAGTGCACATATTCCTAGCACTTCCTCTATGGGGTCTTCATAAAGATTTTCTTCGTTATTATTGAAAACAAACCCAGCCTAAATGAGTTTAAAAAAGTATTTAAAGAGTATATTTTGCATTTTTTTTCTATTGCAATATTTTTAAAAGTAGGTACTTAAGAGGGAAAATTTGAAGTAAATGTTTATAAAAAATAAAAAACAGTGAGGTAGATAAGCGGGCTAGGTAGTTAAGCGGGAAGTACTTAAGAGGGAAATTTTATATGATAAATAATACTAAAAGTCTAATGTCGACAAATTGCGGGCAGTAATGCGGGCTGTGCACTTATCCGGGGGGGACTTAGACGGGTTTCACTGTATAACAAAAAAATTTAGCATCATGTATTTTTCTTGAAAATTATTTTTGGGTCTTCAATGCCTAAGGGTAAGGGTATCTTTAAGCAGGGTTTTTCAATCGTTTATCTTTATACAATGATAACACAAGATTTGTTATTCGATGAGCTTCCGTGAACATGCGGTCATAGGCGGCCTTGAAATCGATGAACAGGTGGTGGGTAACGATTTGGACTTCTTGGTTTTCTTCCAGGATCTGCCTAAGTTTGAAAATTTGGTCTATGGTGGATATTCCTGGCCTAAAACCGCACTAATAGGGGCCAATCAGGTTGTTGACGAAAGGTTTCAGGCGTTCACAAATATGGCAGATAAGATCTTGTAGGCAATTTTTAAGAGACTAAAGCCTCTATAATATCTTGTTGACCGGGCAGACGATGCTGAGATTCCATTCTTCTGGCATACCTTCATCTGACCAAATCTATGTAAGAGATGAGTGGGTGTATGCTCACTATCAAGTCATCTCCAGCTGCTTTAAATAGCTCTGCGAGTAAACCCTCAGGTGCAGCAGCCTTTTTGGACCTAATCTTGGATATTGCTATCCTCACTTCGTTTTGATCAGGTGGGCGAGAGTTTTGGCTTTCATCATCTAAATTAATTGGTTCGCTTGACAGCGGGGTGTTGGTCTTCGTCGCCGTTATATAGTCTGCAGAAGTAGTTTTTCCATATTCTCAGCACCGACTGTGTTTCTACTACAAGGTTTTCTTCGTCATCTCTACAGGTTTTTGTATGGGACTTGTTTCCCTGACGCATTCTGCTTACCTTCTGGTACATTGTTTCTGGAGTAACATCTCCAGCATGCAGAGAAACTAGAATACACATGTTTTAATTTGAGAAACCATGTAAATGCTGCATGCAGCGCTTTTCTGCAAGACTTCTCCATTTCTAAATTCGCTGCAATGGACAGTGTTGACACAACACAAAAGAAAAACAAATACAGTTTGAGGTATTTAGTTTCACCGATATTTGAAGTTTCAGTGTTATATTGCCAAAATATATTCCCTGAAACTTAATATTCGTCACACAAAAAAATTCCGCACCTTTCCGTGGCTACAAGTTGACTGACTACATTTCCACATTCTCCTTCCAAACACACGATCGCTGGGCGCTGGCCCTATCTCTCTTCAATTTTAAAGGGGAAGTTCTTTATATTTCCTAACCGTGTTGACTGGGGGAACGGATCATTTTCTTACCTCGTGCAATGTTATTCAACAATTGTTGATTTATGTGTTTAAAATTAAAAAAACGGATGATACCCTCTTCACACTTAAGTTCAATACACCGTACAGAACCCTGTACCCTGTGCGTGAAGAGTGGACAAACAACACAGTAACGCGGCACATAGACACTGCATTCTTCACGGACGGGTCTAAAACTTCAAGCGGCACGTGGTCAGGTATCTATACTGCGTGGAACCAGATTCAAAGGTGTCCTTAAGACTCCCGGATACCTGCAGCGTTTTTTAGGCAGAAGTTCTAACCATACTTAGAGCTGCAGAGCTTCTGAACACGAGAAGTATATCCGATAAAGATATTAATATTTACATCGACAACCAGGCTGCGCTTAAGGCGCTAGAATAGTGACTATTAAATTAACAGTAGTCAGGAGCTGCCGCACAATGCTCAGGGCATTATGCACGCAGAACCGGGTAAGACTATGTTGGGTGCGTGGTCACTCCGGGGTAGAAGGCAACGAGTTTGCCAATGAGTTGGCAAGAAAGCAGGGGAGCTACCACCACCCAAGGCGGTGGAAGTAGCTTCACCATTTTGCGGCAATAAATCAGAGGTAAAAGACATGATAACGAGTAGGACATAAGGGGTCCAAGGCACTTTGGCCGGCATTAGACCGTAAAAAGACCAATGAAATCCTTAGATTTAGCAGGGCACAAATGAGAATAGCAATAGGAATAGTATGCGGGCATTGCTTTCTTGATAAACACGCCAAGAGGCTCGAACTTATAGACACGGATATTTGCAGATACTGTGTGAATTTCAGGCACGCAGTGGCAGGCAGAGTTACCTTTGGGACCCTTTGGGGTCAAATGGACCCTTTTTTGATTGCATGGACCCCAGGACCCGCCTTATTCAAAATCATCGAAATTGGACCCTTTTTGAAAAAAGGGACCCTTTTCGGACCCTTTCTGTAAATTGAGAAACAATTGACACATTCAACGGAAATTCCTTCACTGCTTTTAGTAGACAAAGTCACAGACAGCAATCACACTTTTGCATTAACCCGATTTCTATCTATTTATGTATGTGTTTGCCAACGCCAAAATGTAAATTTCCCTTGTAAACAGACATATTTAAATAGTTGGTGCGTTTCGTTTGTCATACTTCTACTATTTTAATATAAAAAAAAATGCTATCCGCATTAAATGTTTTGGAAGATGAAGAGTTTAGAAGAGTGGGTTCCTAACTCGAATTTAATTCAGAAGTTTAGGGCTTTCATTTCTAAAAATTAGGTTTTTCAAATCATAACTTTTTGTTCAAATACTTTTCTTGTGTCTTTTGTTTATGTTACTTTAATTTTTAATGAACTGATTTTTTTGCTTTGTTTAAGAGTTTTTATGCATAAGCTTTATATATTTTTAAGCAACTGGACAAAAATACAAATACAAAAAAATTAATAAAATAATAATTATCCTACCCCCGTCTTATTCTTTAATTTTATATGGGACCCCTTTTTTCGCCAGCGACCCCTTTTTGGACCCTTTTCGGAAATTTTCCGAGGTAACTCTGGTCGCAGGAACATTTTAGGCTCCTACTTCTTTAGTAACCTGGAAGAGGTAGGCCGAATCAATCATAGACTCGTCCTAAAATAGTCCCAGGGGGTAATAAAATGCTTTGAGGAAATTGTGGCGGTTCAAGTGCTTTGGATATTTGGATCGTGATGGCTCAGCCTCTCAACATAACCTAAACCTAAGTGACAGTAGCTGAAAAACGACAGTAAACGATGCGATCCAAATCATAAAAAATCTGCACGTCTACTTAACGTGCAGTGCAGCTAGAAGCACTGCAACCAGAATTTCTGTTTTGGGTATTATACGCCTGTTGTTTTCTTGCGATTCATCTACATTGTTCATCTGGGCATCCTCAATACATTAAGTGCCCTTTAGTATCAGAGATGTAGTATATACATATGTATATCTCTTGTACTGAAATAAAAGCAACAAAATCTAAGCTTTTTGCCTGACATTAGCGCGCATGATGTATTTGTCAAATGGATTTTTATGTGATTGCTTACTTCGCATTTTATAAGCATACATACATACATACATACATCGCATTGGAAAAGAAATTAAAAATGTTTTCATTTGAAAATGAATTTCGTCGGCCGAATTGAGGGAAGAAGTGGACGCCGCTGTATTAAGGTACTGAATCTGAATGCATTGATGTCGAAGATTCGTATGAGACAATAGCAGCAAAAACCACAGGCGCTGAAGTGATGCCGAACTGGACTTATCTGCACTGATGGCATGCATTATTTAATACAAACGTTTTCTATTGTTCAATATGAAAAACAAACTTATTTAAGAGCATGAGAGATATGCAGCACACCTGGGTTACATCTACCTTCGAATACAACAGCAGGTGGTAAGCTCACTCGTTCGGTGCAGCAAATGGCTAATGCTGCTGATGATCATCGATGATATGTTTGCAGTTGAAACGTAAACGTGGTCGATGCAACATTCGTCCATAGATTCAAGAATTTTGTTTGCCTCGATGCAGCATGAAAAGTACAGCGTTGTTCAAATGCTGATTTCGGTGAAGGCATTTCTTTCGAGTTTGCCACATTTTTCGATTGCTGACCAAACGATTTTTTTTCTTCAAATAAATTATCGTTAGCTATTAGTTTTTCTTTAATTTCAATAATGCCTATTCATAAATCATTTCGCCAAAGAATAACAAAGGAATAGCGAACAAAGGAGCATCATTAGATTTTTTGAGTTTTTTGTTCGCGTATCTTCTTAACTGAGATTTAAGCTACAAGGTCGATTCTGGTTCAGTGTTGCCAATTTTGCATTCTTTTTTTTCCATAAACATTTTTTTCGTCCAATTTACTTTTTTTGCTCTTATTTTATTTTATTTTTTCTCGCGATTTTATATCGGTGCAGACAAAACACAGAAGCATTGTTTTTTGTCCTTTATTCGTCACAAAATACGAAATCCGAAGATTTTATATGATATTAAAAATATAAAAAACATACGCTGTAGACTACCTCAGCAAAACGTAAGTTTAAATTGTTCTCCGTGGTTTATAGGTTTTTCTATTGTTTTATTAAAAAAAATCAAATCGCAGTTTTCTCATTTTTTCGGTCGAAAAGTATAACGAAAACGGGGAAAACCGCGTATTATGGCAACACTGTTACGGACCAGCTTAGATCGCATTTTACGAAATAGTAATTAATCACGTATCCAAGCTCAGAATCTACCGCGGAGAACATTCTCTATTTGTTTTTCAACATTTTATGTACGTGAGGTCTTTTTTTTAAGTACATACATGTGAAATGTTTTCGTTTTTGAAAATAAATTAAAGTCACCATTTTAGGAATTTACAAAATAACCCGGAATCTTTTCTTTTATTTTAGTTATATCGAAGGCACAAGCATCATTTCCATATTTTGGTACAA
Source organism: Brachyopa scutellaris (assembly GCA_949775065.1). Taxonomy (NCBI): domain Eukaryota; kingdom Metazoa; phylum Arthropoda; class Insecta; order Diptera; family Syrphidae; genus Brachyopa; species Brachyopa scutellaris. The sequence goes on along the minus strand of OX459114.1, from coordinate 88,199,198 downwards.
AAATCGGAGCTCTAAAGCGCCTGCATCATAAAGTAGCTGGCGATGTTTATGCCGTCGACTCACGTACGATATTTTTGAAGAACTTCAACTACGATGGAGAGGCACCAGGTATGTTTAACCTAATCTGCTTCTAATCAATAAAAAAAAAATCTCTTTATTTTGTAATTGAAAGCCGCTTACTTCTACGTCGGCAATACCAAAATACCCAGCAATGAAGGTGGCTATCGCTTGAGAGACGAGCGTGGTGGAACTTCACCTCTAACCCGTCGCTATCGTAACAAGGACATTACACTTTCCCTTCCAGAGGGTAAAACACTGCGGGACATTAAATGGTTCTCGGTGTGGTGTGATGAGTTTCAAGTGAATTTCGGAGATGTCTCAATACCACCAAATCTAGACTTCCCAAGGCCACAGAAGATCGCTTCACTCCAAGGTGTGCATGGTGTCCAATCGGACAACCTCGTGATAGTCGATGCTCAAACTTTGCTAGTGCCAAACTTTAGCTATGATGGCGGAGCTCCAGGTTGGTAAAAGTGTATTAAATTGATAGCAAGTATCTTAACCATTGGTTATGTATTTACTGCAGATGCTAAATTTTGGGTTGGCCGCGGAGGAAAGCCTTCCCCACAAGGATTACGCATTCCCGATGAAAATGGCAAGGAGATTCCGCTTCGTCGATATGATCACAAGACCGTTGTTCTCACCCTGCCCGGTGATCTGACCATATTCGATATCGGTCATTTCGGAGTTTGGTGTGAGGCCTTCACAGTTGACTTTGGTCATGTGCGGATTCCGGACGGTCTAAACGTACCACCATCACTGAAAATGCTCGGTATTAGTCCTCAGGTAAAGAAGCGATCCGCTTCGGAAATTCAATGATCAATAACTCGTAGAGTAGTCTGCACCTAACAGTTCTTCAAAATAATATATTATATTTTTTAAATTTTCTTAAATATTTATTTATGTCAGAATTTATACATACATAATTAACTTAAAAACAAAAATCTAGTGTTTAAGGAATTCATTTTTTATTTCCTCCAATAAGCCGATATTTGGTGCTAAATTTTATTTTCTCACGCTTAATTTTACTTTTTAAGACTTTAAAAGTTTTGGTTGTGTAAAATTTACGAAAAAAAAAAAAAAAAAAATGTGATTAAAAAACAGAAAATTATTTATATATAAATTATGCTTAAAAAAAACATATAATCTGTAATCGGTATTTAATGCAGTTTCAATTGATGGAAATAAATTATTAATATTTAATAATACAAAATGAAAAATTGTTTTAATTCTATGTTCGTTGAAGTTAATCAAAATGGCAGCTGTTTTTAGTTTTTTTTTTATTTTTCCTTTATTTTGCTACTAACTTTGGAAAATTTTCTATATTTTTACTTTTGGTTAACAAAATATTTCTCCGCAATTCATTGTTACACAATTAATTTACAATTTGTTATTTTTATTTTTTTTTTGTCTTGAATTGCTTAACAATTTTTCATTTTGTATTACTCTATAAAATATTTTTTTCCTTAACCTTAGGATCTGCAATAAAGAGAACAGATAAATTAAAAAAAAAAAATACTCTTAATAATTAATCACACTTTTGTTTGGAGCATATTGGGAGGCATTTTAAACATTCATATTTTGCTTAAATTAAACCTTATTTGGTTGTGGTGCGAAAAAAAAATCTAATCAATTTGCTAAAGTTCTCATTTTGTCCATTCGTGTGGCCATAGCCATGTTTGCTTTATTAAAACGAAGCCTAACGGTATGGGCGAAATCAGTTTTAAAATGGAAAGGAGTGACCACAGAAAAAAAAACGCAAGAATGAAAAATGGTTGGGGACTTCATGGTAAGGCATTTAAAGAACAGTTTCTTCGTAACAAGAAATTGCCAGATTCAGTTACATTGTTTCATGATGGGGTGTTTAAAACCATATGTACTAATCACAGTAAGTTAACTAAGGTTCTACATCGGACAATATTTTCATTTTCAGTTAACGTCATAGTTTTGAGCTGTCAAAAAATCGAGTTGTTCGAAGCTGCTCCTTATTTATATACGGTCGTTGCCTGTCAATGGGGGAGGTTTCATTTAATTCATTAAAAACAGAGGGCCATCATTTTCATGTGTCAGAATCAGAACCAGTGCTGCCCTTTGAGTGACAATTAAACAAGAAAAACAAACGGATCTAGCAACGACCGACAAAAACATTAAAATACAAATTTGGGTATCTGGCGAATTTTTGTAAAGAAAAATATGCGTGGAGCAAACAACGGGATTTATTTGGAGAATGTAAACTGTTCTTACGTAACTACGGAGTTCATTACCAAGCATAAAGAAAATCATACATAAATGTCAGTGTCACAAGGTTTTGGCTGCATCATCGCCTCAGCGACCTCTAAAAACTTCTAAGGACTTTCAGTACTCATATTGCTGCGGTGACTTTTGTCGATTTTTACCATTTTCTAAGGAAATTTCCCAGTCGACGGAAGTGTCAAACGTAAACTTAAAAACTAAAACGTATCATCTAATGCGTTTTATTTAACAAATATCACTAAACGAACGATCAAGCAAAGTAACGAGTCGTATTCGTTTATTCACGCCCAATGTGAACCGTTCTATCTGTCGGTATCACTGTCATCGTTGAACTGTTCAAGAAGAAGAAAATATGGTGGTTCGGTGGCAGTTCGTTCGTGTCAGAATAATTTTGATTGGGTTTTCGCATAAGTTTTGACGTTAATAACTTTACGTTACGCGTAGGTACACAGTGCAACTTAATAAATTTTCATAGACCCCAAATGTAGTCATTCGAGAAGATTGGCTTCCAGTGTGTTGGTTTGTCACGAAGCAATGGATCTTGCCCCTTTTAGATGATATGCACAGGCACACTCTTTTTTTTGGAAATAAGTAACGTTATGTACATATCGGGAATACATTTGTCGTACCTATTTTAATTCGCAAGCACTGCGCTGCCTTTAAGCGTCGACTAGCTATCGCCGTTGAGTTCCTTCTACCATTCCCCCATTTTGAGCTTCCGTTTTCTTTTTAATTTGCTTTTAATCTCCGGTTTTCTGTTTCTTGCTGTTTCGTGAATTTTTCAGTGAAGTTCTCTTAAGGCCCCGACCCATAGACTGCGTCAACGTCGGCGTTTTGAACGCTGACGTTGGCGTTAACGTTTACCGCAGAGAGCCGTCCCATAGAATGCGTCGCATACCAGCGCTGAAAGATGACAGCCGATGACATTTTGCTATTGCGGAAAGCAGAGCTGTCGTTGTGGTAATTTTTTGGGTGCTAAATTTTTGATAACATGATGGTACTTTTCGAATGAAGGTACATAGTACCAATATTCACATATGAGAAAAATTATGAAAATGGTAATTTGTTTGGAATCAAAAAAAATTATCTGAACTTCACTTGGTTTGATTTTTTCTTTTTTTAATTTTCCATTTTTTTTTTATCTCGAGCAGTTTTTATCGCCCTAGTACAATTAAAATTTTCAAACCAACCAAAAATGCACTTTTATTTGCTCGAGATCAATTTTTGTGAATTTCGGATTCAACTCGAGATTTACACCTACTTGCACTAATACCAAAACATTTTATACGAAATTTAAACGCAGCACATCAAAATGCTAGGTATTAATTAACACAAATATTATCAAAAAAAAACTAGAAAATACGAAGAAAGAAAGTGTATTTAAAAATGTATTTATTATTTTTCTTTTTTTATTTATTTCCTTTTACGAACAAAATGTCAAATGAAACACTAATACAATTGCAGAAAATCAGATCAATCTCGTTTGTTTTCTATTCAGCACGAAAAATCTGAGATCTGAGAGCAAAATCTGAAAAGCCCAAACAAAACGACATAAGTGTAGTACGGACTGCAGATGGTTATACAAAACTACTATTGTAGTGCAACCGACAGCACTGGCTGAAAGTGTTTTCTTTTCAAGCTTATGTCAGCTGATTGTCAACATCGATGACAGTTTCTCTATATTTCTCTATGCTTCCACAAATTAAAATGCATACTCTCAATTTGTGAATGCGTGAACTATAATATATGAACGTGTGAACTTCATTGCGTGACTGTGTGAACACCCAACGCACAGCGCAGAGATAAAAGTAGAAAGTAAACCTACTTTCTGCATCGGTGTTTTTGTATGCGTTGGTTATGGGCCACCTTCCATAAGAATGCGTGTATTCTATCGAGCTGTCACTAAAAACGCACGCAGTAGCGCACTGCCGCAGTCTATGGGTCGGGGTCTTTACGTAAACGTCAAGCGATAAACTGTTATGCAGTTGGTCCTTTGGAATGTTAGAAAAACTCGCCGTTTATGCAGGCTTAGAGTATGCTACTTAAGTTTTGAGATATAGCAACACCAGTGTGAATATGTCAAATCTGACATTGTCATCGTAATGTCTGCCAGTTTGCCAGAAGAGTTCGGAAAATTAAGGGGAACCAATCGCAGAATACGAGACGCACAGATCGGCTTAAACGAGTGAATTTTTGAGCATTCAAAACATCGAATTCATGGGTCCTGATCTGGTACACAGTGATTTCTTCTTATTCCTGCAGATCAAAATTAAGATGCTTTGTCAACGTTTTTCGAGACCTGAAGAAGCGAGTGATGCGATTAAATTACATGTTTTGATGGTACCTCAATCGGAGTGGAAAAAGTGCTTCGAAAATTGGTTCAAAGGCATGCAAAATTGTATTGATCTTCATGGAGAATATTTTGAAACACATTTTTCACTTGTCGATCTCAAAACTTAAGTAGCAACCCTCGTAAATATTATGTCATGTGGTTGACAAACAGTTTCCTGGTACATATGCATATATGACTTACATAACGCGTTTGCGATGTGATGACGGTTTTCAGTTTTTAAGCATTTCCTGGTTAAATGAACAACAAACATACTCCCATCTCAAGTCATAATTTGCGGATTAAAATAACCGGCTTCATCGTAACCAAACCACCTCATTCGATCATAAAAATGTCCATAAGTTGCTAATTCAACGTTCATACCAACTTCAACTGATCTTACATCTTCATTCAAAAGCGATTTCAAAGATGTCACCTTTTATCAACCAGGAGTTCTATTTAAAAAATGAAAATTACCAACTTAAAACAACAGATGGCGTTGCGTATCCTACGATTATTGATTGATGGGTGATCATGTTCTTTTTTGTGTTTACCAACTTTAGCAAATTGGTTTGATTTGTCTTTTCTCCTCTCTTTCCTTTTCTTTCTCTTCTTCGTTTTTCTTTCTCTCTCTGTTTCAAACAGCGTTCCGATTTACTTTTACAGTCGAAATTAAATTGTGAAGTACTCTATGACGATCTGGCGTTTGAAGTGCGTTGGGCTGTTGCCGGTGCAAGTATCGTTGTACAACTTGTTGCAAAATTAGGTAAGTGTTTTATGTAAATTTATGTTGTTTTTTGTGTCAAACATTTTACAGGAGAATTTGATTAGACGGGTATTACAAACAACTAAGCCATATTGCGCAATTTGCTCCAATCAAACACGTTCGAGAGATTTAAAAAAATCGCCAACACCAGCGCCGCGCTGTGCCGCGCCGTTTATTGCAGCATCATGTGAAAGGTTATTGCGCCGCCACTACTGGGGCGCACAACAACGGTCACGGAAACCGTATAAAAGTGAAATGTTGGTCAAAAGAAGAAAACGAAAGAAGATAAGAAACATAAAGTCAGAAATTGCATAACAGGTCACTTACCAAGACACCTCCCATATCACTTCCATTCACGGGTTAAAAAAAAAATACACAGGTCCGCCAACCACTATCTGCGCGCGATCTGTCGGTTCAATGTGGTTGGACAACTTTCGCATTGCCAGTGGCAATGATGTTGGCCCCAAGTATACGAAGGGAAACAGTACCTTAACCGACTAACTAACTGTGTGTGAACGAGTAGCGTGTGTCGTGTCGATAGCGACCGTTGAGCAGCGGTCCAATGCTGTAATCCGGACGGGGATTCTCTGCAATTGTTGTTATTATTGCATAATAACTGCGGAGAGGAGATTGTGCGTGAAGGCATGTGTGCTGCAGTTATTCGCACAAGATATTTCCTCGGGGTGTACCGCAATAATCACAGCATACTTCTTAATGTTGGCATTTGTAAACGGTTTCAATGAAAAATTCAATTGTACCACTCCTGTGTTACATTGAACGGTAATAATAATTCAAAGTAAGGGTATTGGATTATTATTTATTTTTAAGGAAGGTTAAGGAAGGAAACTTACTTACTTACTTAGTTTGGCGCTACAGCTCGAGGTGAACCTGGGCCTGCTTCTCGCAACCATTTGTGTGTGCGTGTTATATATTTGCACGAATGGAAGGGACCTACAGTTTTTTGCCGACTCCGAACGGCGAGTTGAGAAGCTCAATCGTGACAAATGATACTCTTTGATGCTTGTCAGACATTCGAAAGAGGTGGGCACTGTGAAAAACTTTTAGGTGTTTGCGGCGGGATTCGAACCCAAGACCGCTGGCTCAGTAGTCCGACGCACTAACCACTTGCGCTACGGTGCACACGGGAACTAAAGCAATATTTAAATGGATTTCGATATTTCGATCCTAGAAGCAATAAGGAGGAACGGTTAAGTACTTTCGAACGCGCAAACTGGTGAACTATTTAAAATAAATTTTTGAGTTAAATTATATAACCAAAAGAAGAGAGCATTTAAATAATTTTTCAATTCATATTAAAAATAAATTCACTCAATTTTAAGGGTTCCCATATGGGTAATATTCTAAAATGTCTGTCACGATAACAACCTTAAGAACCATTAAATTGTGAAACTATACAGGGTGGCGAAATGTAAACTCGAAAAAAAAATTCTGAAAAATATATCATGTGGTATATCAGTCGAAAGGGCTCCAAGCAAAGAATTAAAAAAATAACTTTGGGAGTTATTATACAGGGTGGGACAAAAGTAATGTTATAATGTGAATGTGCCATAATTGTTGCAGTTGGCGTCAAATGTCATTGTGCTTTGAGATTTATGTTGTAGACAGATAGGAAATTAATTGACAATAAGCAATGGATAAGGAATAGATACACAGCTGAAGAACGCAATTCTTGCTTATTTGACCAATTTCCGGTCTGTTGTTTTAACGCAGCGTGAATTTCGTCGTCGTACTGCACCTTGTGAACAACTAAGCATTTGACTGAGTGTCTCGTGCAAGAAGTTGCCAGCCCCATATCATCGTTCGACCGAGAATATCACTGCTGTGCCCGAGGACATTCTCTGTTGTGCAAGCAGAGAATGATTTCGTATCCAAAATCATAATGAGCGACGGAGTACATTTCCACTTAAATGGTTATGTGAATAGACAAAATTTGCATTTCTGGGGCACGGAGAATCCACATGAAATTCACGAAGACCCATTGCATCCACTCAAAATAACTTTTTGGGTTGGCTTTTGCAGTGAAAAAATAAATCACCTTATTTTTTTGAGAACGCCGAGGGCACCACCATAGCCGTTAATAGTGAGCGCCGCAGACAGATTGTAAACAAGTTTGTTTTCCAGTAGGGCGGAGCAACAGCTCAAGCTGCTTGGACTGTGTCGAATTTCCGGGTCATGTGATCTCCCGTTTTGGCGATTTCAACGGGCCGGCCAGATCGCCAGATCTGACGAAACCACACTTTTTGCTTTGAAATTTCACACTTACCACAACAAACTACATAGCTTGCAAGTCATGAAAGTCAACATTACAGAAGAAATCACCAATTTGGATCAAGATGTTTTGCGAGCAACATGCAACAATTATTCAAAATGCCGTTAAACGAGTACAAATGTGCATTAACTCTGGAGGTGGTCATTTGACCGATATCATTCCTACAACTTAAGGTCATCAATTTTAAACCTTCTTATAATTTTTTTGTGAGAACAGAGCTCAATCTTTTTCATTTCTAACAAAATTGCAGCCAATTCTTATAGTGACATCACTTTAGCCCCACCATGTATTATAAAACTACGGAACCCTTTGAACGCGGGTCTGACTCGCACTTGGGGAATTTTTTTTCTCGCAAACTGTCAAAGCCTTTACAAACGGCGACGAACTAATTGTGGGAATGTATGCCGCAATTATAATTCGCTTGTCAGAATATGAATGAAATATCAAAATTTAGTGCTGCGAAATATAAGATAATTTGACGCACCAACATCATCATCGAAATTGTATTCGTTTGACATTTTCTCGCACTATGGTGAAGTCATTAAAATTGGAAGTGAGACAAGGAAGGTCATTCGTACATGTCAGAAACAGACATGGAAATGGTACATTCCCATAGAACCGGTAGAGCATCCGTAATCGATTTAACACTTACCGGCTCCTTCAAGATTCATATTGAGATCTTAACTGAGAGGACACTATTCTAGGCTCTTAAGCTGTTCTAATATGGAACTAAATCACGACCTTTAAGAAAAACTCCTTTCAACTGTCCGGAGATAACTAACCACTGGAATTCCAAGATTTGAAAATGAATCAACTGTATAATGCAAAAATATCCTAGAAGCATAGCAAAAAGCATAGAGTGATTTGAATGACTGCGACGATAGCAGCAATGTACTGATATACTTCCTGGGTCCTGAAGGATACCAAATCTTTATCCCAGCACAAGCTTAATACCGCTGTTGTCTCGAGGGCTAAATGGTTGTAGACGATCACATTAACTCATCTATAAGATATGGCTCGGACTCACGCTGATTGTTTTACAAACTGATATCGATGTCCAAGAATTCAAGGCATCCTCCAGCTGCCTGTTTAGTCAAACAATCTCTCTCTCCCTCCATATTAATCGATTTCCAGCGATGAATCCTTGTGCTTCTCGTTGTCGTTGTCACTTTCTGTTTTTTGTTTGGGGTATTCCTATCCCTGTCCCTGTTGAACAATGGCCTACTGAAATTGTGTGAAGTACGTTTTCCACAGGACATATTGTGAATGCATTCTATGGAAAGCCTTTGGCATTTATACCGGGAATACACATATTTACTCGACGGATGGTTCCTGTATATTTTTATTGCAATCTGTTTTTTTTTAATATTTTTCTTTAGGTGATGGAGAGTACATGTCTTTTGGAATTTCACCGAACAAGGATCGAACACAAATGGTTGGAGCGGATGTTGCCGTTGCCTGGGTTGACAAGGAAAATGGTAAAGGTTATGCCCAGGACTATTATCTCGAAGCCAAGTCACAGTGCTCCGGAAAACATGGAAGTTGTCCAGACGTTAGGTTTGAGGTATTTTCCTTAACATAACGTATTACAACAACAAAATAAAAATAAATTCCATTTAAGGAGAATACGAATTCCATTCGACTTTTGAATGCCGCCATGGTTAATGGGTATTCCATTGTCACGTATCAACGTTCTCTTGCCGCGACAGACCGCTTTGATCTTCCCATAATTATGAATACATCTCAAGCCATTGTTTGGGCCATCGGACCACTAAATGAACTCAACGAGGTCTCCTATCATTCGCAGTACACGAAGAAACTTCACTCGGTGAATTTTGGTCGCCAACCGACATGGAACTGCCCAATGCCAGAGGGTGAGAGACCCGAACCAGACGATGAGGACGATGAGGACGACGGCGAAGAGGAAGAATTCTACGATAATCGAACTCAGAAGCCAACAGCACTGCCCCTACATAAGCCAATGAAGATGCGTGGAACATCTGCAGCTACGCCAGTGAAAACAGTTCCAACACCAAGGCCGGTGAAAACTACCGGAGCATGGGATATACCACCGATTGAGTGCTACGAACCAGAGGATGGTGTGTTCTATGCACAGATGGGTCCGACTGGAGGAAAGCATGGATATCCGGCAATTACCGGTTGGTTGAGGTTTCAATTGCATTTTAAACTGCATGGTTTATTGTACTGCATGTGTATGTGTTTTTTTGCGTACGTGCTTTGTTTGTCTTTGCAGGCCATGTTGGTTGGGGTATCTCGTGGTATATAAACGGACTGCTCATACCGGAGATTCATTTGGTGCGAGGCAAGGCGTACACCTTCGTCGTTGAAGGCGGCCACAACCCAGACATTCCGGCCAAGTACCATCCATTCTATATCACAGACGATCCTATCGGTGGTTACGAATACAAGACGGATGAAGAGAAGGCTGTAAGTATTGAGAACGACCATGTCCATATTTAAGTCCATATCCATTCAATGTTTTTTTTTGTTTGCAGGGTGTAAGAATCTTCGCTGGCGTCCACAGATCACGTGCTGGTAAGGTCACACCCACTGGCGTTGGCCGGCTGTGCAATTGGACACCCGATGTTGATGGACCACCAGCTGATGACTTCCAGTCATTTGGTGCTTACCAGCGCACCCTAACCCTTGAATGTGACGAGGGTGAACCGGGTGTGATCACTTGGACGCCAGACCGCAATACACCAGATACCGTCTATTACCACTGCTTTACGCATCGCCATCTGGGATGGAAGATACACTTGCACGATAGCTGTGACGAACTTGCTGCCGCATCCGAAATCGATGAAGTGATCGTCAAACCGGAGGAGGACTACGCCGCCGAATCATCGATTCGACATGAAACTAAGGTCAGCCCCAACGATAATTTTTTATTGAAGCATCAAACTGATTTGATTAAGAATCACAATATGAATGGAACACCGCCAAAATTGAGTTTTGAAATTACGAAATCATCGGAAATAACTAAACTGATTTCAGATGGAATCCGCGCTGCAGAGGCTCTCGAGGAGAGCTTAAAGACCCTTAAGGTGCCACCGCCGCCGCCGCCGCCATCGTCATCATCATCATTGTCGTCATCAATGTCATCGTCATCGTTGCAGCTGTTGCCGCCTAGATTTCCGCAGATCTCGACATCAGCACCGGAAATCTTAAGCGGAGAAACCGTGAAAAACCTCAGCATCACAACTAACTTGCAAGTACCTCTACCACAGGACATAAAATTACCGCAGACATCAGGACCTCCAACTTACCTTCGTCCGCCGCAGACCAGCATCCCCTATAGACCGATTAAACGTCGCCCGTATCCCATGAAGAAGGACCGTTTGCCTAACAAGCGCCCACATCCGCCATCCCTGCTGGCATCTATGATGCCGGCGCCGAGGCCAGTTGTTATTCCACAGCCTTCGATGATCATCAATCACTACCGCAAGCCAGTGGCGACGATCAGGAAGCCTTTCCACAACGAAAACCCATTCTCCATTCCACCGATTGCATCGGTCCTTCTGTTAGGACAGCCGACAGAGTTGGATTACAAGCGACAAACCGAACCGCTGCTGAAGGTACCCAAACCCAAGCCAAGCGGTGTCATTCCAGTGCCCTATGCCGATCTGAGCCCACAAGAAACCGTACAGAACTTCGTTTTCGCCTTCAATGGTCTGCTGTCGAAGAAGGAAAAAAAGCCTTTGCTGCCCGAGAAAATCAACAATACGCCGACCATAACCTATAAGATCCCCTACGATGTGAAGGAGGTCACCGAAGACAGCGACTTTGCCTCTATGATGCCAGCGGTCAATCAAGGTTTCAAACCAGACACCGTTGTGGTGGAGGGAGGCTTCAGACCCATTGTTCGCAGAAAGACTGATGAAGACAATGTTGTCGAGAAGGTAGACCAAACCGCCAAGCGAAGAGATGATCCCGGGTCCGAGATCGATGAAGCGATGGAGACCGATACGCTCTTCCTCAGCCAAGACACATCGCATAATCAAAACTTCGAACCGATGTTCATTCCTTCGCCACCGGACAGTAGAAATGACACTGCCACTGCTGCCAAACTGACAGCCGACCTAAGCGATATGGAAGTCGAAGAAGGCGATGATAAACTCGCAGTTGCCGCCGAACGTGTTGACACATACTACCTTCCACCGGACAACAAATCTTCTACCAGTCAGCGCCCTCTACCCAACGGCGCTGTTGTCACCTATGACGGCAAAGCTGTTCTAGACACGTCTCTGGTGAGTCCGCCAAAACTCGAGGCTCGTGACACCCTGCGCAGCACACATGGCCTCTCGAAAACCGAATCTCTAGTACGGAATACTCCACAATTTGGGCCATTCCGAGGAGAGATACCACCATCCATACCCGACTACCTCTTGAAGGAAAATGGTAGTAACTCTTTCTCGAAACCCATCACCGAATACTCGAATCCGCTCGCCTCAGGCAGTACAACACCGAGGGCGTCAACATCACCACCATCGCCAATATCAACAAGACTCAGTCTGCTAAAGGCACGTACAGCGTGATAAATTTAAGACTTTTGCTCAAAAAGAATTTATTTTTATTTAACAAAAAAGTATTTAGCTGAATTTGTAATTTTTATTTTTTACAATTTAAACTTCATCTCGAACTCATTTAGTGAATTTTTTTTTTAATATTTTATCAACTCTGCGTGCCCTCAGATTGTGTCGCCTGTGGTTTAGTTAACTGTTCATTTACATTTGTAAAATTTATATTTACTTTAGACGTATAAATATTATAACATATTTTTTTTTAAACGATTTTATATAAAAAATAAAATTCTGCATATATTCAGAACGAGAGATTATACAGATATAGAAATATAAAAATATAAACATACATGTAGTCTTAAGTCGTTATTTTGTTTGATAATATATTTTGTGTATTCAGTTAGCGTATTTAACAATTTTTTTTTAATTCATACCCAAAAATGGAGCACTAATGGAATCAGTTCGGTGTCTGTCTGTCTGTCTGTCACAGGCATTGTTCTCAGAGGCAATTTGACGTAGACTATTATATATAGGTATAGCTGACCCGTGCTCGCTTTGCTTCGCGCCCCTGCCACTGTTAAGGCAAAGCAAATTGTATTGGAGATGAGTGCCGAATTATTTTTCCGAATTCGCCCACTTAGAGGTGGGATTTCAAAAATTCCTCGCTGAGCAGATGTCATTATAAAAACATATCGTTATTCATTATATTTTCCGTCACTAATCAACGTTGATCAAATCTTAAATGCCGAAATTGGCATTCAAAGCCTAATTAAAGTGACAGATGGGAATTATTTTTTTATAATTTTATAATTTAATTTTTTTATTCTTTGATATGTTGATTTAGACACACACCGTACAAAAAAGTATAAAAAATGGATTGCCCCTTGTCCAGACCTCCATTAGAATGAATTTCGGAGCAAATACAGATTTTCCAAGAAAAATATGCGAAAATTAATTCGCAATTTCTATTTTTTTGACACATGCAAGTCAAATTTTCAAAATGTTTCCAAATGTTTACAAAACCGTTAATCAAAGCAAAATTAGTTATTGTCAGTTCACAATGTTGTTATGAATAACACAATGATCAATGTCTTAATCGAGAATTAGTTAAACATGAATCAAAAGGCAATTAAGGAAATGTAATGAATACGGCTGATAGAGATTAGTAGCCCAAACACAGACCAGAACTTTAAAAGCTGAATTTTGACTTTAAGGGGCTAGCTTTAGGGGTTAAAATGGGAATTCAAAAAGAAAAATGAATTTTGAGGTCATCGTGTGGGGTTTCAAAGCTCATTGAAGCACGATTTCAAAAATGTATGAATTATTTATTTGTGTTACTTTTTTCTAACACTTTTTCAGAAAAACTTTAAAAAAATGAAGTCCCCCTACCTTATCTCCGAAAATATCGCTGAGAAATATCCGAATTAAATCACAGAGATTGAGAATAAAGTGTAGATTGAACCAAAATTATCAGCACTGGCTTACGATCGATAGTTTTTTTTTTTTTAAATGAATTTGTTTTTAATTTCATCTACCCAACTGTTTACATATCCAGAAATGCCGTAACCCCATCCCAATCAAGTAAAAACGGAGACGTGAAATTTTGTAATTTGTATGTGTGAAAGTAAAAATCGAATGCCTGATCCTAGAAATATGCTCTAAAAAATAGCATTGTGCTTATAGGTACAGGGGACTTGATAGTTTCCTACATTGTATCTGTTCTTTTACTACACTGGGAAAAACTGTATTTGTGTTCATACACAGAAAGATAAATTCCAAAATTCCACGCATTTAATACAATTCAACGAATAACGAGACGAAGAATGAAATCTGATGCACACGTGTAGATTTCTTGTATACTTTATTTGTTGTTTTGTGTGGATGTAACATAATTCTTTTGAGCCGATGAGAACGGGCATCAGATAGGTAATTTTATCAAGTTACTTACATTTGTATCCATAAATTTATTGACATACTGCTAATCTGTTACATATAATATGTATTTGTAAAAATAACTGATAGTACGGAACACTTATTGCTTAAGTATGATTTGCACTTGACCGGATTTTTTATTATTAAAAATTGGCATCGCATCGAGTACAATTAAATTAAAAACAATTATTTTTCATTTTTTTATAAAATGAAACCAGTTGCGGATGTAATATCGTCGGCCAAAAGTGTAAAGCTGCTAAGTGCACTTTGACAAATCTTACAAATTGCGATTTTGATGCGACTTTAGACATGCGTATCTACCGGTATTTCTCAAAATGGACTTAGCTGCCTTACGCATTTAGCCGACGATATAAAAATAAAAACAAAATGGCTACAAGTCAGCTGAGTATGTATTTGAATCCTGGTCTTAAGGTTTGTTAAAGACCAAACGAAACACATCTCGGTGCAACAAACCTGCAGCAAAGTTTGGGCACTGATCAATGAGATGAGAAGAGGCTCGTGTTTTAGGGTGAAGACTGGCGACAAGCCGTTCATCAACTGTCCACCAAAAGAGTACAGACACTTGGAAAGCTATATGTACTGTCTATAAAGCAGAGTTTGAAAACTTTGTTCATGGCTCTTTTTTATGAAAATTGGATCCGGCTAACTCAGAAAGGTGTGGAGTGCAAGGTAATCAAGGTAAAAAAGTTCACCCTGGATAAAAAAAAACTAGCTGGAAACAAAATATCCAGTAAAGAGCAAAGAAAACTACTATAACCCTCTTCTCTTGGAAGAAAGCCATTGGCAGCAAATGGGTACTTCAACATCGCATAACCCATTGGCACTATGTATCTGTTATCAGACCGATTCTGATGTACGGCGTAGTTGTCTGGAGGACCGCCCTGGATGAAGCTGTACATCGTGACAGCCTGGTAAAGTACAAGGATTAGTTGCCTGTACATTAGTGGATCACTTAGAATAGTAGTAGTAGGAAAGTCAGGCGGTATTGAAATCCCTGGAATAAGTCTCATCCACTTATTAGACCACCTCCAACTGTCGTTCATCTCTTATAGAGATGGCTTAGCAGTTTGACATTCAGGGAATTGTGAAGCTAACAAACTCGATAAACAAGGAACAACAACACCTTTTCTTCCGAAAAGGAAGAATATATGTATGTAGGTATGTCCCTTGCTACTTACAAGCTATCTACTTGCCTTGCCACCAGACAGATCTAAATGTCTTCTGTCCCTAAAAATACTAGAGTAAGAAAAGTGATTATTGGTTTCATTAAAGGACACTGCCCTATAGGAAAGTATGCAACTAGGCTTGGCATTCTTTCAAATGACTTCTGCAGAGGTTGCAGAAACGAGGAAAAGGAAAAGAGCCCAAAACATCTCCTCTGTTCATGCTCAGCTAGAAAACTATACCTAGGTGACTACTTCTTCAACGAGTTAAGTAACCTAAAGATGTTGGAAGCCTATCTCGCATAAGTAGCGGGGATACACATCCCCAAGATTCTTGGTATCACAATGTGCTGGTGTGCTGGTACTCGAGTTACTGGCAGCCACTGCTATCAGACTTAACCTAGGTCAGGTTAAAGGGCTGGAAAAGATGCTTTCAGGTATTGAAAGTAATCTGGACGTTAACTAGCTAGCTTCTCCAGCATGGGCCAATCTTTTTTCAATTGCATTCTGATTCGAAAACTATGTTGAAAGAGCTCCCCGCAATTGGTCACTCCATCAAAGGGGAGTTCTTCATCTACTGCGATGGATTGAAATACTCTTTGAGGCGAAGGGTTATTCTCCAGTTGCGTTCGCATGTCCCAGCCATCTCACCATCTCAGAATTCTTACTTTTACATAAATGCTGTCTAATTTTGGAATTTTCAATCGCAGAACTGGCCAAACCACCAATGACAGCCACTGGTGTTCTTCAGAGCGATGCTGATGCTGCTACGCCTTTTCGAAAAGGGGCCAACAAGTCTTGAAACTATTTCAAAATTGTCAAACATAATTTATGTATCTTGGAAAAGTCGGGTTCTCTATTTGCCAAAAAATGGTCAAATGACGATTTAAGTTTACCAATGTCAAATCTAGTTTCAGGGTGGATTTTTATTTTCAATAATCGTCCACTGGAAAATAACTGACTTCATTTCAGTTGAGCTATTAAACCAAACAATTTATTGGGTGTCAGTATTTTATGCGCAATTTCATAATTAAATGCATATCTCATGCAACAAACTTATTACTGCCTGCGATGGCTCTAAAAGTTGCAAGCGATTGTACACAAAATGAAATCTTTAATGAAGTAAATAATATCTTGAAATATAAAAATCATTTCCAACGAACATACATATGTATATTATTTCAAAAATGTATATACATATATAACATATGTATCTGCTTTATATGTATTTGGTTTTATAGAAAATGCTAAACTGCAATTTGTACTCCCACTCTTTATACCAATTGTGTTTCGTTGTGCTTTAAAGCTCCAAATAATTTTATAGTAATATGGTTGTGTTCTGGGCTACAAATCTGTTTTTACTATAATTACAACTTGGTGGTTACATTCTAAAAGTGCACTTAGACTCGACCAAATGGTTTACTGTTTTACCACCAATAAGACCTCCTGCTTTTTCCATAACTTGTTACTGAAGATGACGAGTATAACCTAAGATGGTCATGAGCTAAGGTTATTGGCCATAAAATTATAAGAATGGCAATTTCAAATTTTGAAAGCTCTATTGATGAGTTTGAAATCTTGCGTTCAATACTAGTCCTGGACGAGTTGTATTTTTTTGTTTTTGATAGAAGAGAATAAACAACCATACCATAATCGTGTTTTACATTTTTGTACTGCCGCGTACAAAAACAACAAAACAAACAATGCTCTGTAGTATTGCCAATCGGCTTGAACTTAGGTTGACAGCAGAATATAGGTAGTGATAGTGAAGCTTCTTTTGAGCGGACACAAACGGGATTGGCAAATTTGTACGTTAAAGGGAAGTCTCTCACAGAAAATTTTAATATTACATACATACATATATTATATGTACAATTGTAAATTTATGTGATACAAAGGGCAAAATAAACATGTTATCAGATTTACTAAAGGAGCCCCATATTGGGATTCTAAAATCTCTGTGGATATCGTTGTTTTGAATGCACGACGGGCATGATCCATGACTTTATTTCCAAAAATATGTAAAATATACTTTTTCATGTGCGATTTCGATTTCAATTTTGCGTCGAGCGTCATTGTAAGAGAGTTTGTTTCATATGTGAACGGCAGAGTTCAATTAACACTTATGTATAGTTTTAGTTACACCGTCTGTCTGTCCGTATGTCAGAGCCCTCCCACTCTCGTTTGTATACCCATTGAGGTTAAAATTGCTATACAGGCTTGAATCGGTGACCTAACAATAGACATGCAACAAAAAATACCTTGAGTCATTGTAGTTACAAATCTTGAATCCCGAGATACTCGCTTTCAAAGTAATTTTTGTTGGCTTGTTCTAAGCGCCTTAGTAATATCCTCTCAAAGCCTTGGAATAGGAATAATTAAAAGTAGCGAAACTGGTCTTAATTATGTTTTTTCATTCGGCGACATTCGGAATCACTGTAACTTCGGCAACTTTCCATTGGCTCAGGACGTATTCTAATACTCGTATAACCTAATCTAATCACCAGGGTTCGGATTTTGTTGACCAAAAAAAGCCAAAAAAGGCAAAATAATAGGTACCTCAGAAAAAGGCAAAAGAAAGGCATTTAATAATAAAGGTTTTAAATGCATTATTATTAACATTGTAACCCAAAACATTTTGAAGTTCTCTGGTATGTAACAATCGCCTACGATTATCTCTCAGGAAAGCCTTGAATAAAATAAAGGACCTTACAACGTGGGCAGAGCCTAGTGGAGCAAAGATAAGAGATGTCACGTCCTTGATTTTAATATTTGAGTCCAATTTAGAGTTTCGTTAATTTGCTGAAAAAACCGTGTACAATTTTTTCGTCCCATTTTCAGCTGCTGGCCCTTTAGCTTGTTGTAATTTTTCCTCGAGTCCCTTCAAAGTCTTTAACACCTCTTCTTCTAAATAATACGCAGTGCACTAAGATCAAGTGCTCAAATTAAAATACATACAAATACCAGGAGTCACCTGTAATTTGTAAACTCTTAAAAATATGCGGTCTTTCGGGTCGACTAAAAATCTTTTTCCAAACTTTTGCAATTGGCTGGAATCTTTACAAGCAACAAAATATTTTGGAAACAGCACACATTTAGGCACACGCAATATTCAACAGACCAGTACTAAGTATGACCAGTATAATGTCACAGAATATGAATCTAGAATCTAGATGGAAAGGTGCACAGTTACGAAAAAAATGCTTGCCAGATGTCTAACGGTTTTTGTCAGATGAAACTGCGGCGAATGGCTGAGATTGCTTTTACGGTTACGGCACAAGAAGAAGCGCATGTACATACATATATTGAGTTGATACAAATGTATTTACAGTTGTATTGGTATGTAGGTATGCATGTATGTATGTAGTATGCATGTTCATACAAGAGAAAAACCTGCTCTCACACGTGTAGAAACTGAAATTTCTTTCATCTGAGCAAGGATTAATCGTAAAGTTAAGAAGAAAGTGCACTGCTACTTTGACAAATAGTACCAAAAAGTCAAAAAAAGGCAATACATATGAGTGAAAAAGACAAAAAAAAGGCAATATGAGTAAAAAAAGGCAAAAACAGACAAAGTCAACAAAATCCGTTCCCTGCTAATCACTTTAAGAACCTCTGCGGTGATGATGCCGTAAGCAGGACGTTTCCAAGGTTTTAGTTCTCTAATCTCATCTAAATATTCGACTGGAAGACTTGAATCACGCTCGACCGCTTTTGTAGATCTTTAATGCACCATTTCTGAATTCGAAAATCAAATAAAAAAAAAATATGACTTAAAATTACTAATATACTCAAAAAAAACCCCACCTTTCAAAATATTTTTTTCGCCAAAAATCAAGCATTTCTACAGAAACGTCAAGAGGCCTACGCACTTGTGGTGACATACCTACATATAGCCGTCATACACGGTCCGACAAATCTGTTAAAAATTGAAGTCTGTAAGACAAATCTAATAGTGGATGGCATTGTCTGTCCGACGCGACGGTCTGTCAGACGGTTGGATTAAAATCAAGCAATGTTTGATATTTTGGTGTCGTGGATGCCTTACTTAACTTTCTAAACGATCAATTCGTCTAAAGAAGCTTATCAGGTAAAACCAGTACCAATACTGTACAGTATAGTTACCCAACACAAATATTGATAATATTAGAACTGTTATCACTTAACGCTTCGGTAAACAAATACGATTTACATAGTTGACATTTAATATCACCCATGCTGTGCGAGTAGATTGAGGTTATGAGATGAAGTTGCATTCCTTTCAATGACAACAAACAAAACAGACGAAAGTCAACTGATAATAAATTGCCGTTCGATTGCTGTTCCAAATATAAATCGAATGGCAGGGCGATATTTTTTCAGTTGTCGACAAGAAGGCCACAAGCAACAATGAAAATCGCTTTACTTCAATTGCCGGTGGGAACGGATAGAACTGCCAATATTAATCATGCCGTGGACACTGTTAAGCAAGTCAAAGCCAAGCATTCAGACCTGAAGCTGGCTATTCTACCGGAATGCTTCAACGTTCCCTATGGCACGCAGTACTTCGCCAAATATGCTGAAAGTGTACCTCAGGGTCCGGTGTGTCATGTGCTGTCAAAGTTAGCTGAAAGCCTGGGAATCTACATCATCGGCGGGAGCATTATCGAACGAGGTGTGGGGGATGCGCTGTACAACACGTGCACCGTTTGGTCGCCCGATGGCAAGTTAATAGGAAAACATAGAAAGGTGAGGTTGCTCATTTCTTTTTTTTATATTTTTAACTACCCACCCTCCAGATCCATCTGTTTGACATTAATCTAAACTCGGAAATCGGCGGTGTCATGCATTTCGAGGAATCCTCAGCTCTAACGCCGGGCGATGAGTTCACCGTGGTCGAAATAGAAAATCGAAAATTCGGCATCGCGATTTGTCACGATATGCGCTTCGGTGAATTGGCTCGGATCTATCGGCAGGAAGGTATGGAACTGGCTACCAGATTAGGGCAACTTCATGGTGTTCACCGTTTTTGTGGTAATTTCAGGCTGTGATATGATTGTGTATCCTTCGTCGTTTTGTGTTGCTCAAGGACCCATGCACTGGGAGTTGCTGCAAAGGTCTCGCGCTAACGACAATCAGCTCTTTGTGGTTACAGTTTCATCGGCCCGCGATACGAGCTCTGATTATGTCTCGTATGGACATTCGCTGGTTGTTGATCCCTGGGGTAGGGTTCTGCATGAGGCTGGCGAAAACCGTGAAGTAATCGTCGCTGATATTGGTAAGTTGGCGAGTGGATTTCGGCTCTGGATTTTCAATTTCAATTTTGTGCAGATTTTTCGATGGTGGATGAAGTACGTAAACAGATTCCGATATTCAAACAGAGGCGCACGGATTTGTATGATACCATCAAGAAGAACAAGTGAATTTGAAATTAACAAATTTTCAAGACATACATACATATGGTATAGGTTTGCGAAATAAAAATGAAAGTACATATGATAAAATTGACTGGGGCTTTGGAGTTCATTTTCATTTCGACACAGATGCTTTTAGAACAGATTAGGGAAGAGCGTCAGTGTGAAATTTTCGCATTCTAGCGGAACTTTATTCCAAATCTTACTATTTGCATCTCTTGTAGCCTAATTTAGCTGAAAAAATCGTTTTGTGCTATAGCAATGCAGCAAGTTGTGAATTGCACTATACTTCGAAAGTGGTTCTAACCAATCTTCATGTTGTTGCAGAAACTTGGGTACCTTCTATTACTTTTTTCCCATTCGACTTTTATTCTCCCAATCAGACTACTTATAAACATCTCCAATTCCCTAGTAGAACTCACTATATCGTTTCGAGAAGCTATTAGTTGCACTATCTTTCGGCTCATAGCTCAAAAACACCTACCTTCTTCATCTCATAGTAATAATTGAAAAAAGAATATATGGGGGTGGCAAAAAGGGGCACGAGATTACCTTTTATTCTGGTTTTAAAATAATCAGAGAAACAGAAAATGTAGAAATTGGCGTGCCTGCACGTGTCTTAAATTTTAAAACTCTGTACAAAGTGTAACCTTTCACCTTTGTTTTTTTTTTCTTTAGCCTGAGTGGAAATCGAACAAAAAAGTATACAAAAATTAAAAAAGAAATAAAATCTACTTACTTCCGCGTAAAGTGTAAACATTGTAGAAATACAATTTTTGTTAAATTTTTTCAAAACCACTCAGGATTTAAAACTGGAATATTCAGTATATTGTTTCAATAAACAGAAAAATTAAATGTATATTTTTTTTTGACAGGAAAAGTTGACTTTAACGACTTCCTGCCCAATAAATTAAGCAAATATACAGCAAGAATAGGCTTTATCAAACGGTTCGTTATATTACGAGCAAAAAAAAAGTTTTCGTTCATGGAAGACCAACTTAGTTTTTTGAATTAAGTTCCGCTGGATTTTGATTATTTCACATATTAATCATTACACTAAAATACTTTCGTCTATCTTCAGGAGTAAGTATGTTAAAAAGAAGACATCTGGTGAAGTAAGGCCGAGTATCAATATTCCACCTTAGCTTTTTAAAAATAAAACTTGGAACGCATTCTTGTACCATTTCTATCCTGTGGGATGGGATTTCGTGGTAAGGATTTCAAATTATACTACGATAATCGAATGCCAATCTTTGAAATGCAAAGTTGACAGCTTTCAGTGCACAGGGACTGGAGAAGTTTTTGGTGTTACGCCTAATAAAACCGAGCACTCTAAATGCTTTACTCACAAAATAGTCAACATGAAATTTAAAACAGAGTTCTGGGTTCAATACGACTCCAAGCGTGTTGTCAGAGATGGTTGCTTCGAAAAAACCGAAGTTTAAAAATTAAAAACCCAAATTTTAGTAAAGTTTTTTAGTTCAAAAATCCACGAAAAATCAATTAAACAATTCAAGTACCGTAAAATAGCCATATTTTGACCAGTTTTGTACGAAAATCGTTTAGAGTGCTTTTGTGTGTAGCAAGATGTCTCCGATTTAAGTCTTATATTGTCGGGCGCTGAATTCTGAACAAAACTAGGCTTAAATTAACTATTTTTACCACTCGGGAAGTTCTAATTGTTCAAAAACATCCTCCAATTTTTAACGTTGACCCTATACAGGGCCGTTCTAAGATATTCGGCGCCCGTGGGCTACTATAAATAATGCGCACCCCTTCGTAAAAAAATATTCGTGCTGGCTAGAGGGAGCGGAGTGCCGGAAAAGTTATTCAAAAGTGTCAGAGTAAGAAATAGTCAATTTATTACCATTACACTAAATAAAAATATGAAATTCATACAAAACTAAAAAAAAAAATAGATTTATGAACAGAAACAAACTGTAAAGTAAACAAAAAAACAAAGTAACTTTGTATTTATTTTTATAGCTTTTTCTTTTGCACATTGTAAATTGTAAATTGTCTTTATACAATAAAATATTATTTTTCAAATTAACAATAAAGTTTGCTGTAGAATTTAAAAATGTAATTAAGCGTTAAATCATTACGTCGAAACTGAAAATAGCTGACTAGAAGAAATTTATGCGTAATTTTTGCACCAAATATTGGTATCAAAGAATTTACGCAGCATGGGGAAATTTCGTACTCTCTCATGAGCGCTCTTTTTTTCGAAAAACTGCGAAATTTTTCGGTACGGTATGGGTTTTCGTAATCTTATGAGCGAATGTGATCGCCGTGGCCGTGGTGGCTAGTGCGCACACACAAATGGTTGTGAGAAGCAGGCCCCGGTTCACCTCGAGCTATAGCGCCAACTAAGTAAGTAAGTAAGTATGAGCGAATGCGAATGGACCTTATAAGTTAAATCACAAACGATCTGCTCCTTGGGACGCTTCACCGATATTGAAACATGTATTAAATTAGACACAAGTATAGAAAGACTGTGATGCGCTTTACAACATCGATGCCAGTAGAGAGGTGTTTTTACAGACAGTGACGTTTCACGAAGCTCGCTATTTCACGAAGACGGCACTGCTAAGCCTGCATTAGTAGAGCTGACACTTGATAGAATCGAACGTACGTATTTCATTGATACACTATACTAGGATCAGTGATCGGAAAAATTCTAAGAAATCTGCACATATTCATTACCAAACTCAAAAACAGAGATATGAATGCATGTAATATTTTCTATTTTTTTTAAAACAGGTTATTTGGTAATTTTTGTTATGAAACGATTTTGACTGAAAATTACTTATAACTAAATAACTAATAGATAATAACAAAGAAATACAGTAGACGCTCAATATAGTGAATTAATAAAAACCAGGCCTGTTCACTGAAGCGAGATTGTTCATTGTAACGAGCGTGGACTCCTTGAAGCAAATTTTATCAAAATGTGTATGTTTTTACGTACAATTCATCGAAAATAGAATATAATTACAATTTTCCTTTGCGATTACTAAAAAACAAGCCAATACTTATAAGAAAGAATATGTTATTTTTAACAAAAACAACTCTACCATAAAAAACATAATACATTCCATGTACTTAAAAAAACAAAAATACAACAAACTTAAGCTGTGCTTAAATGACATAGTCACAAGGAATATCGTTCATAAAATAACAAAATAAGCAACACGCACTTTGTTTTTGCACTAAAAACAACCACAAGCTGTGAACAAACTTGTTCACTATTTAGAATAGCATGTATAAAATATGGAGTGTTCACTATATTGGATTGTTCACTATATCGAGCGTCCACTGTATAACAACGATAAAAAAATGCCGCCCCAAAAATGCTTGCGCCCAGGGGCTGCAGCCCATTTAGCCCTGTGGTAAGGGTGGTTGTGCCCCTACATATAGGCTTAGTTGTTATTGAATTTTACGTGGACAAATTTTTATAAACCTATGTAGGTTACAAAAAGCCCCCCATTACCTAAAGGACATCTACATATGCAAATCATATACTTATGTACCTCTTACTGAATCATCCTATATATAAGTTGATATTGTTTTTGTCAATATTCTTCTTTGTCTATTTATTTTCCGTTAGTCATTTGTGAAGTTTACTTCCAAAAATCTTTTTTTCATAACCGTACTTAATTGGAAAATCAGTTCAATGAGACGATTTTAGCGTCTAATTTAAAACTTCATAGTAAACATCTATTTTCGTCCGACAGTAGTTGGTGGACGGACATAACGAAAACATGTTTTTAAGATGTGCATTTTTTATTTCTCTGAACTTTCCAAAGATCCAAAGATGTTTCCATACATAGATTTATAGTTTTATTTATTCAAAGTATACTCTCGCACCATTTGCGAGCCGGATGCGTTAAAAAAAAGGAGATTTTGAATTAATTTTATCGTCGTGTTTCCCATTGACCGTACATTAACAACCACATGCGATTGATCCTTGTCAGTTTGGCGTACATGCACCGAAACAATAACAATCAATTTTCATTTCCAACACATATCCTTGAGATAAGGTTGTTCCATAAGGATAAGGTTTCAAGTTGAGGCGAGGAATTTATTTATTAACCCGCCAATTCCACTTTGGACTTTCTTCCATAAAATGGAAAGAAATCCTTTTATGCGATTGCCAATTGAAAACGATTTTTTTACGGTGTACAAACTTTTGGCTCGTTGCTATGAGGACTACACACACTCGTCCTTGTTTGTATTGATAAAACAACAAGGAGCGTGCATCCTTCTGATGGATTTACTCGGATCTATTATTGTTTGTCGGTGCTGTTTGTTTCCTTTCCATCATGCAGGATGCAGGATGCAATGAAAATGTGAACATTTTAAACGCACAAGCTGTCGACCAAACCGTATCGACGGTCACACTCCTGTGGGATGGCATCCCTACTGCAGATGTGTACGAAATTGAAAAGCATAATAAAAAGTTGGCCTGGTATCGTGTTGCGTGGTTTGTAGTCAATAAATTGTCCTTTTTCTTGTTTGGTTTTGAAGCCACAAAAAAAAAAGAGAAGAAAATCCAAATATTTGCACAAATAAAACTCGGGACTCTGTAAAATATAATAAAATACTTAGTCGTAAAAAATTATGATTATCCTTGTGGTTGTTTGGTTTTAATATTATCTTATTTTGCCCTCAAAGGACGAGTGCGTGCAAGACCACAATTGAGCAGCTGGATGATAATTTCGCGTATCGATTTCGTATAAAAGCGCTTAAACTTCTTTGCCAAAACAATGACAATGTGGACAGAGGCGAGGAAGACCACGAGTCCTTCGACCGGAGGAGAGAATTTATTACGGTTGGTGCGTCCGAGGAAATTGTGGTAAGGACATATATTTTTTTTTTGCATTTCTGTTTAATTAATGTCCGCCTGTCTGTCAGAGACAAGAATTCAATTTAACTTTCGGGAGTTTATGTCAGAAAGTTCTTTGCAACGTGCATCTGCTTTCAGGGAGTGACACTGTCGGCGCCACCATCGACCATGTGCTTGCATCGTGCCATTAAGAAGGGACAACAGTTTCTGATCAAGAGGATCCTGCGACGTCGTCCCAGTCTGATTGATTATCCCGCTCAGAACGGATACCTACCATTGGCCAATGCCATCACTATGGGTGAGATATGCATAATCGACATTATCCTGACGGCTGGAGCAAGTGTGCACAATGGGAACCCTTTAAATGGCCGCACACCGTTGCATGTTAGTTGAGATATCCTTATGCAGTTGTTTGTTTTTTTTGTCATGTTCCTTCCACAGTTGGCGTTCTTTCATGGACACCTGCCAGTGGCACGAATGCTGCTTAACAAGAAGGCCGACATAAATGTCAAGGATAACAATGGTATGACACCGTGCCATTGTGCCGTAGATGCTAACCAATATGACATGTTGAGATTCGCACTCGACAATGGAGCCGATATAGAAGCGGTTGATTTGTCAGGATGGACACTGCTATTGAGAGCAGGTATGTACGGGTGGGCGTGGGGTATAAATCGATTTCTGTCACGAAAAGTGGGTTAATTTGGTTTTGTATGCGAACTTTCCTAGTTGGGATGCATTCAGAGTTGGCCATTCTCAAGTTGCTGCACCAGCATGGAGCACATCTGAGAGCTGTGGACGTCAATGGGCTTAATTGTATGCAGCTGGCACGATTGTTTCGGAATGATGAAGCGTTGAGATATTTGGAAAATTTTCTCACGCTATGATCGACGTGCAATGGATTACATTTTTCTTTAAATAACATAAGAGCAAAACATGATGAAAATAAAGTTAAAGAGCTGTATACTTCGATATACCAAAAGAACAAAAAATAAAAAAATACTGTAAATCGTAAATGAACATAACAAATCGAGTCAACTGAATCTAAAACTAGCTAAGATCTAAACCACCGACCAATCTATCATGCGCTATGGCAGAAATTGAACAGATCGGATGGTAGCGTTGAGGGAACTCTTTTGTCAAAGTCTGTTTACCCTTAAAAGGGTTCTGCACGAAAATAACGGCACTGGGTATGAGTTTGGCGGTTTAAAAAAGTGTTACTTTATGCCAACAAATTTATCACTAGTAAACTCTGGAGAAATGTTTTTCATTTGGGGTACTTTATCAAAGATAGAAGTCGACGAAAACATCAGAATTGACGTGTTGGAATGGAACCGTTGCATTTAAAAACTGTTCGGTTTGGGAGAGGATTCAGTTCTTGTGGTGGCTGGAGAAACACAATCACTTTGGTACGAAAAGTTCTTAAGCTCATTCCAAATGGACTGGAATAAAATATAAGTCTCTTAGCTGTATTAATCATAGTACTTGGATCCCAGTCTTAGATGCGGCTTAAACATCATATATTTACTTATACTGAATTGTAGAGCTATTTCCGGTCCATGTCGTCGGCCGAACAATAGAAAGGCGTAAGCCTAACACCGCACTTTTAGAGTCAATTGTAGTCGCTACCGTTAAAGAGGGAGTAGGTAAAAGGTTGAACTATAACTTAAGTATTCAGAGACAAAATCTAAAAAAAGGGAGGACCATTTATAAACTGGAACTTGTCTTCTTCAAGTTATAACCAACAACTCTTTTAAAGGCGAGCTGAAAATGGACTGAGACTAAATCTTATCAAACCTTCTTACGTAAAAAAATCAAACCCGCCGAGTTCATGTCAAAGAAGACAACAGCAGTTACATCCTTGTTGTTGTTGTGGTGGGAATTAATTTCCCGAGCACTCAGGCACTACTGCGGTCCATTAAACTATGTCCCTTTATAAACTTCAAGTCAAATTTCTTCGTCGCTTCAAAGAATCGCGGACTCTCAGCTAGCGAAAGGACGGAACCATGTTCATCGCCGTAACATAAGTATCCAAAATACGAAGTCTTGCAAAAGTAGGACACTGGCAGAGGACATGTTCTGCATTGTCCTCATTTTCGAAACACGATCTGCATACATTTTTCTCATGTGACAGCCCCACCAAGTCACGGCAGTCCCTACGTCCCAGACTGAGGAAAAATCTTGCGATAACTTTCTTTGGCTTCTTCACGAAACACTTCGCGGTTGTAAGACCTGACCATCTCTCTATTTAAAGAACAGACTTCATATGAGAGTTCATTCATTATTGGACCACCGTCTTAATGTAACCTATTATAGATTCCGAACTCAATGGATTAGATTCCTAAGATTTGCTATAGTTTCTCAGCGGTCTCATTGCCCGGCATTTCTGTGAAACCCTGAACACGGTTTTATTTGGAAAAGCTTACTTACATATATTAAAGTACAATTTTTGTGTGCCACTTTAAATACCAGTGCTTCTATCACACCATCTCTAATCCAAAATCCACCTAGTAGCTCCGTGTATTGCGAAGACTTCTGTTTGAAAGAAAGTCGTAAATACATCTAGAGCAACCGGATCCAGGCCTGCCGTGTAGAAGAGTATGTGTACTGAGAGAGTGAATTTCGCAATTCTGTGAAGGACACTGTGTATCTGCTAACGAAAATGACGAACAGCCTAATCTTGTATCCATTTTAATAAATAGTACTATTCCATATGCCAAACTTAATTTTTTTATTTTTTGAAATGTTCTGAGACATCAGCTACAAAGGTCCTTTAACCCGCAATGTCAGTTTAGGGGACCAGAAGAGGTTTAATTCTTTGTGTGAAATTGAGACTTTAAACATTTCACCGGGAGTTAGGATTTCTCTATAGAAATGTTGTCTCCTAAGAGAACAGTGCCATGCAGTCACATAGAATATGCTGTGCAGATACGACAGTCAGTTTCCTGGATGAGACCTATTTTGTTTAGTTAGTATCGAAGATGGCAGTGTCCTGTTAGAAATCCCACTAATCTCTTGATATCATTCCTACTAAGGAGTATTTGTTTTATTGTGAAAGGATTTAATGAGTCTTTTAGCTTGACAAAGACCCTGGGTATTACTCCACACACATTTTGTTTTCCCAACTTTTGATTTTTATTGAATCAGCACATAGCGTCCCTTGCTTCCAGGCAGAAATGTACGTCTGTGTAGTGGTAGCAGATTTCTCTTGGTTATCTGGTAAGTTTAGAGGACGCAGACTTGACTACAGTTATAAGCTACCATACCACGGACGCGTATGTAAAGATTGATCTGATAATCGCTGTATAAAGCCAGTGTATAACCGTCGCGTCGGTCTCAAACCCTACGATTTCCCCAAACCCTTCGGCAGGGTCAGAATATTCTGAGTCGTTATCTGCCAGAGGTCTGGGTGTGATAGTACTTATCTTAGTCTTTATCTTTCTAGGTTAGGTTAGGTTGAAAGGGATTATGAGGCTGAACCATCACAAAATACTAACCACCGGATTGGACTATAGCGATCCCCGAAAAACTCATCCAGTTTGACAGTCCAGTGACAGCCAAAGTGCCTAAGAGATCCTATGGCCTACTATATTAGATTATCTATGGTCAGCCCTTCTCGTAAGATTTTGTTGTAATGCTACCTAGCTTTGGGATAACTTCCTTCACATTGGGTAGTGGCAGGTTATCGGCACCGAGTGGCCAGGCACCCAACATAGTCTTACCTGGTGCTGCGGTCATTGTGCACTGCTCCTGACTAGTGCCAATTTGAAAAATAACTAAAATGATTCTAGCATCTAGCGCGTTAAGAGTAGGCTGACTTTCGCTGAAAATAACAATATCATTGCCAGATATTCGCTCTGTTTTAAAGAGCTCTGCAGCTCTTAGTGAGGCTCTATCTTACTAGGTATGTAAATAATCCTTAATTTTTCGGAGTTTGCTGCTTCATCTCTGAGATTCAAATAGCCTGAGCGGTCAATTTTAATTTGTTTACTCGACGTGTTTAAGCGAAGCCGTTAGTGCTTCAATTTACTGTTTTAGTTACTCGTACGTCATTGAGATCACGATTGTAAGTCGCTCTCTCCCTGCCAGATACATCCATATACGAGCAGACATTGCACTTAAAAACTGATAATGAATCACGTAAGCTACTTATACAGTGCACGTCGCTTAATGTGATCACTTTGGGACCTGGTTAAATTGATAACAATAACTGATGTAGAAGGGAGTGGGTAGCTAAAAAATAAATTCATAAAAAGTGTATTTTCGAGGTAGATATGTATTCATACGTACATATGTATGTATTTTACAAAAAATAATATTTTAATACATGCATACAGAGCAAACAGCGCAGTGGAAGCGTACTGGGCCCATAGCCTATTAAAGCACGTTCAATCTGCTCAATCTTTTATTGAACAAAGGGAGGAGAATAGTTGACAGATGTACATAGTACCAACATAGCTCTTACAATATATTTGGGGCAGCACAAGCGATAAGAAGAATCATAGGGTGACATATGTAGATAAGTGTGTTTTGATATTATTATAACAGAAACAATACTGCCGCCGTGCAAATTCCCATTTGCAGTGTTTGAAATAAATTGAACAAAGAACAGAAATGCAAAGAAACCTTTTTCATTCCACTAACCCCCGCGCAAAGCCGGTGACCAGTATGTGTTGTATTGAGACACACAGATACTGTTGAAATACAAACATTCCGGTTGTGGATCTCCAAGCGGAAAATGTGGCAAAAATGAATAAAAAATGATAACAATAACCGATGTGCTGATTACAATAAACGAAATTTATCCTGTGTAATTGTATATAATTGTTTGGGACTGTGTCAAAGTGATAATATTAAGCGAATGATAGCATTAACCGTGATTATATTAAGCGGCATGCACTGTATATGTATGTTCGAGTATGTTTACCAAAAGTTTTTGCTAGAGCATTTTTGTATCAGTCATCAGCGTAGGCATATAAACATAAGTGATTGAGAAATCGCGTCTCCTTATCTCCCGAACGAACTAATTATTTCTTCATGGCATTACCTAAAACAAATCCAAGCCAACTTTATTATTCTACAGTAATTATGTACGATTACGTACTACACCCGTGCCCGCCCCTTCCCATTCCTTATCTCCCATGAATTATCAAATTCTTGAAACATTCTCTGAAATAATTTCAAATGCTGCAGTTCGCTGTGTGATGCAATAAATTAATCTCGTTCTGGATGCATTCTCGATGGGGAATGTTCATGTTCAAACTGTTTTCCGTTGCAGCAATTCCTTCATAAATATTTGAATACGGCCGCCATTCCAATAGTTGGTATTTCGCGTACTCCTAAATCCTTGTACCCCCGCAATCTGTAGTTGAAATGTGCTCCATTCATTTCGGTGGCGATAATTTGGGGGGCAAGCCCATATTCCAGAAAAAACAACAACTTTCCAAGCAAACAACAATTCGCCTTAGATTTTCTAAGCTTAAAACAAATATTGGAATAGCTGGCCGTGCCAGTTGTTGAGTTATGTTCCACAAGTTGATAACGTTCTGTTCGGTTGTGCTTGTGCTGTTCGCCGCCTCCGATGGGGCCTTCGGTCAAATTGCCTACACGCGTCATCTGTCCGATTTGCGCATTAAGGAACTGCAGAACCTTGCCGTGCGGCTAGAGAATTCGATTAACAACGATAAGAATCCCTGCGATGAATACTTTGACTATGTGTGCAGCCGTCACCGACCGATGTTCTCGATTCTGGGCAGTTTGCCCGGTGAGAGTGATCTGATAAACCTCCTGATTGACCTACAAAACGACGAGGCTAAGTTTGAGGCTAAGCGGAAGATGATGGATTTCTTTCTATCCTGCAACTTGGTGAAGTCCATCGATGATTGCTATCGGGAGACCTTCGACTATTTCCGCCCCGTGTTCGGGTATATTGTGGCTGCGAAGCATATAGACAGGCATGACCATCGGAATCTAATGGATTTGCTGGATAGATTTATTGCGCGGGTCAAAAGGACAGACCATTTTGCTACGCATTCGTTGAAGTACAAGTTGGAAGTGCTTAAGACTAGGTTA
The DNA here is from genome assembly GCA_949775065.1 of Brachyopa scutellaris. Classification (NCBI taxonomy): domain Eukaryota; kingdom Metazoa; phylum Arthropoda; class Insecta; order Diptera; family Syrphidae; genus Brachyopa; species Brachyopa scutellaris. Next base: position 88,167,526 of record OX459114.1, on the reverse strand, counting down.
AACTATCCACAGACGTACTTCCGGGTGAGTAATACGAGGGACTTTTGTGTGAAAGTGAAAGTAGTGTCAGTGGAAATTACATACCTACATATGTGAACTTGATGATTTTAAAAACCGGTTACGGCTGGTTGTAAGAACTCTGCACAAAAAATGAATAATCTAATTACTCATCTAGGAAAAAATTCTGTGAATCATAAGCTACGACGGAACTTTCAATAATACACATCTCTCCAGTTATCCTGGATACCAACCATAGAGTTAGTTGAAACCTTACATCTGAGCCAAGGATAGTTGTTTATTCCATACGTCATTTATTTCGGCGCGTATTTCGGTATGTCTTCTACTTCGTTTACTTGTTGTGTCTATAAGCCTATCATCGTGTTTAGTTGTTAGCTCTAGGCAGTCCTGACTGTTATTTATCTTCCAGATCAAGACCATCGGTTCAACCGAGCACCTTCAACTGCGAAGCAACTTCTCGCTGCAATCTACCTTCTTTGAGAACGGTGATGATTGCGGATTGTTTTTTGGCTATGGTTTCCATGACTTTTCACATTTTTAATGAGTGGTTTACTCAAGACGTGAAAAATCTCAAATAAATTTGTACGACTTCGAAGTGGGGCTTTGAAGTAAGATCCTAGTCGAAAAACTTCAGGATTTGACAATCATTTCGATGAAAGGAGTCAGAAACATGTCCTGAATCAACAACCAAAAGTCATAAAATTTAATAATTACGAAAATCCTAAGCGGGTTTTCCCCACACTCGTGAACATAATCCCCAGTGTAGAGGTGGAGAACTATCTATTGCACTATCGATTATAATCGATATTTGCCATAATCGGAAACAATCGATACTTTTTGACCACTATCGATTGTTTTCGATACCGTAGAACTACCTAACATTGACCACATTTGAGCTTTGAAACGTTATAAAAAGATAATGGTTTGTTCTAATCGTTATCTGTAAAAAAACATATTTAGGGGACTGTTTAGCTCTTTAATACCATTCACATTTTTTAAAATTATCATATTTTGGCAATAAGCTATGGTAAAAAAAGTAAGTGGTCAATGTTAGGCTTCGGTACCCCTAACATTGACCGGATACAATTTACATTATTTTCAAGTTATAACAGCAATACAAAGCAATATAATATCAAAATTTTCTTATTATCATAATTTGAAAAGTAGATAGGAGCATTGATAAATAACTTTAACATATGTAGGTTAAATCACGTTCAGCGGTCAAAGTTGTGGATTCATGTATTTATATCAGCTCCTAACATTGACTAATAACTAATAATACAGTAGATTCCGCTTTATTGGGACGGCGGATAATCGGGGTAGCCGCTTAACTGGGACAAATGGTCAACAACAGAACAGAACAGATTGATTTTTTACTTGATTGTCACATCGCATTATTGAGACAGCTGCTTAATTGGGACAAAATGGATCTGGACCGAAGTGTCCCAAATAAGCGGAATCCACTGTATATGGAACTACAGTGGAACTTCCCTAAGTCGAATCTTCAAGGGACCAGAAAATAAACTCGAGTTATAGAAACTTCGAGTTAAAGAAAATACATAAATCAAGTTATTTATTTATTTGAAAGAAATCTGCAATTTTTTCCTTGTGTTTTGCATGGCCACTTCTCTTTTTCTACAAAATCCTCCACCAAGCACAAAGATTTATACATATTTTCAGGAACAATACTTCTGCACTCCACAAAAGCTCTGCATTGTAATATTTTATGACTAGATAAACCTCGTAACTCCACTTTTTAGTGAAAATAAGAATTTGCAACCGCTCCAGTACAGAAAAACTCGTATGTCTCTAGTCTAAAGGCTCTAAATAAGCTAAAATTACATTTTGTGTTTATTACTCGTAACTCCACTGCAACTATGTATGTATGTGTATGTAAAGGTCCGTAGAAAATTTTTCGTTTCTCCTGTAAAATTTGAAATTTGTGATTTACGAGATTTTCTATTAGGCCGACGATATGTAACTATAGGGACCTTCCCTAAATCCCTACTACGTTTCTAGGTCAACTTGGTTCAGTGGCTAAATTATGTTTCCGAAAAATTCGAGTAACGGTTGAAATATATCTTCGCATCACAGAAATTCGAGTTACGGAGTTAGAAATATGTGAAAAAGGAAAGAAAGTTATAGAAATATTCGATTTATAGAAATTTGAGTTAGGGAGCTAAAAATATATGAAAAAAGCTACGAAAAAGCAGTGCCCACGATTAAAATTCGACTTATAGAAAAGTTCGACTAACAGAAGTTCGAGTTAGGGAAGTTCCACTGTACATACCTAATCATTTTTTTTCACGATTGCATACTGTTTTCTTGTCGCGCTGAGATGATTTTACCGACACTTAAAAATACGCGTTTAAACAGGTCATTCATTATTGGCGATTATTTTCAATTATGACAATTGTACTTCTACATATTTTTTTTCTGTCATCTATAAATATCCAGGGATGAAATAACTGGTAATATTATTTAAATATCTGATCATTGTTTGTCGCTAGGAAAATTTAAAAGATTTTATGATTTTTGGTCAATGTTAGGGACACAGTCAATGTTAGGGCATTTTACGGTAGCCATTTAAATATAGAATTTAAAAAAATTCTTTAAACGGTCGATACATAACGAACGGAGTATATATAAAGTTACACAGAGGAACCTGATCTAATAAGCCAACTGTCAAAAAGGCTTTAACTTAAAAAGGGGATTCCCCGTTTTACGAGTCAGTAGCGTAGGAGTAGGGGCATTATTATTTTTCTTTCTCTTAACTTAAAAAGGGGATTCCCCATTTTATGAGTCAGCAACGTAGAAATAGGAGTTGGTGTCTCAATTCTCTCTGTCTGTACGTAGGTTGGTATGCATTTTATGATGTCTGGACCTAAAAAGCTGGACCGGGTTTCTTCAAAACGTGGAATCTAATCTTTCTCGGTGAGAAAAGTTTATTTAATATTTAACTTTTTTTTATTGTTACCCTTAAGAGAAAAAAACTATCGATATACATATATATCGATAGCTATCGATAGTCAAAACCCAACCATCGAGAACTATCGGTCAGTGCGACTATCGATATTTCTCCATCTCTAGCCCAGTGTTCAAAAACGTGGGTGTGATATCCAGCTATTATTATCTGAATGTGTTGTGTATTGTTCAAGTAGAAAATTTAAATAAACAAATGTGAATTCATAAAATGCAATCTCTATGTATTTTATTTATTTATTTATTGTTGAAGGGTGAGATGCACCGCGACCTTAAGATCTATTGTGCCCCCTACAAGTCCTAGACGAAGGAACATCCCTCTCGTCATTATTCCTATTGGAATCGGTTAGAGAGAGCTTCGCTCACACCTAGCCCAGGTGAGAATTCCATAGGTCACAGCACCTCATCCAGACCAATTTCCCTGAGAAATCGCAGCAGGATTTTGGGTGCTATGAGTGGTAGATCCTCTGCTGTAACTTGGTACTTACCCAAGCACTTGAATCTTTTCTGGGTTAATGCCCCACATTCCACCAGTATGTGTTCTGGAGTTTCGCTGGACTCATCGCAAAATCTGCATGAGTCCTCATCTGATAGACCTAGCTTCCTGAGATGTCCCCTGAGTTTACAATGCCCAGTAAGAAACGCAGTCAGGATGCGGAGTTTGTTTTTGTCAAGGCTGATGCAAGCTTCGAATCTCTTCAGGTTGTAATTACCGAGCAGTTTCTTTGCCTGTCTTAGACCCTGAGTTTTTGTCCAGGACTTAGCCCTGTTTGTCTTCTCCAGTGATCGGAGCTCCTCTTTTATTGTATGTTCCCCTATGCCGCAGAAGGGTTCAGGACCCACAAATGGTGTGGCAGCCCCTTTCCTGGCAAGTTTGTCCGCCTCTTCATTACCTTCTATCCCCAGGTGTCCTGGTACCCAGTATATGGTGACGTTGTTTCGTTCGCCCAGTCTATTTAGTTTGTCTAGGCATTCCCAGACAATTCTAGATTTGATGATCTGGGCTCCTATTGCCTTGATAGCTGCTTGGCTATCTGACATTATTGCAATGTCGCATCTATTGTAGAGCTTATCGAGATTGAGTTGGGCACATCTGTCGATAGCACAGATTTCAGCTTGAATCTCTATGTATGAATGTAGTCAGTTGTCTAGGGTAGTTGTTTATTTTTCACTTTCTTTTTTTAACCGACTTAATTTCCTTCTTTCAGGTATCCGATTTGAATAAGGAATACGAAACCGTCATAATGTATCCCGACAGCTATGAGTATAACGTAAAATCACTTGAGGATCTGCGAAAGGGCAACATGACGTACATGCGTGGTATTTCAAGGACACTCCTCGATTGGACCATGTACATGTATCAAAGTCGTAATAAGCCAATGTCCTACTACTATGCCACATTGAACGTACACCTCTGGATGATGTTCTACAATAGCACCGCCCGAATGGAACAGAAGAGATATGACGATACTGCTGATTGCTTAAAGCTACCGCCTGCCCTGAATGCACTGGACGAGGCTCGTTTACTGGCAGTCATTTACTTGAAAAGTTTCCAAATCGCTTGGCTGGAGTACCGAGAGTCGATAACCTTGAATACGGTCACACAGGAGAGTTACGATCATGAGAGCGAGGTTTTGAAACGCTACAATTTGGACAACAAGCGGCTGTTTTTCACTTTGTTTGCACAGAACTTTTGTGACTTTGGCAAGGAGTTGGCCGAGAATGTATTCTTTTTGGGCCTAAAGTTGAATCTAGACTTTTACAATGTATACTCGTGCGGATATCAATCTATGAGAGCCAAAGAATGTCTGTGAAATGTGACTTGAGTGTATTTTCTTTTTTCAAATAAAGTGGAAGATATATGAATCTGAATTATAAATTAATCCTTTCAGAGCTATCTGGCACTATACTCTCTCCTCCAGGTGGCAAAATATTCAGTATAGTTTGCAGTCTCATCATGTAGCGTTTGACGCCACCCAACTGTCAAGAAATTATTTAAAAAAATTATCAAAGTTCGAGCTGGGAAGTGGGTGCTCAACGTTACCGTTAATCTTCCCAGGCTATACGAACTGTGAATAAGTTTCAGCGTTTCAAGACAACAACATAAAACGACAAAAAACTCGAAGCGACGAAAATATTGCAGCTGCAGTCGACAGTATTCCCGCTGAGCCAAATTTTATCTTTTTTCCCGACGATCGCAACGATTGGGGCTTTCTCAGAAGCCAACTTTGAGAATTTTGCGTAGAGATGTGGGTCTATATCCTTACAAAAACGTACTAATCTAAGAGCTGGAACCAAATGACCACAGGTTGCGTCGGGAGTCTTTTTTGGGCCCTTGAGCACTTGAAAGATGATCCTTATTTCGGCCAAAAAAAACCATCTTCTTAGACGACGGGTATTTTTGGAGGAATGACTTCGTTAACAAGCAATATTGACGTTACTGGTGCGCGATCAACCCGCAAGTGTAACATGAAATGCCATTGCATCCCGGAAAACTGGCTGGGCGGTTTGTTGCATAGCGGTATCGGTATCGGACCTTATTTCTCCCGAAATGAGGAGGGAAGTGCCATAACCGTCAATGACGACCGCTATAGAGCCATGTTACTCGAATTTCGGTGACCAGATCTTATGAAACCTCGATATTGAAGAGATGTGGTTCCAATAAGATGGCGTTACGTGCCATACAACTAATACTAAGCTTGATTTTGCTGAATGATAAGTTTGCCGATTGGATGTATCAAAACTTACTTACTTAGGTAGCGCTACATTCATGGGTGGGCCAAGGCCTTAATCAACAACCCCTTCCAGTTAGCCCGGTCCTTAGCTAACTGCCTACAGTTGCACACTCCAAGTTGGTTGAGGTCTTGTTCTACTTGTGCGCCCCACATTAGGCGAGTTCGCTCTGTTGCGCTGACCCTCTAGGTTAGAATCGAATATTCGTCGAGCCGGAGCGTTGATGTCCATACGCTCTACATGTTCTAGCCATCTTAAACGCCTAGAGGATTTTCCTCTCCAAGCGACCAAGGATATCTTCATCCGCTTTCGATAAAGTCTAAGCTTTAGCTCCATACAGCAAGACTGGGATGATAAGGGTCTTATATAGAGTATCCTTAGTCGATCGGGAGAGGGCTTTACTACTCAATTGCCTTCTTAGCCAAAAGAAACAGCGGTTGACAAGAGTAGTTGTCCATTTGATTCCCGACGAGATGTCATTTTTTGATATTATAGCAGAGCCGAGGTAGACAAAGTCCTTTACTTCCTTTAAAGTTGTAGCAGTCTATTGTGACATTCTATTCAATTCGTCGATGTTGAGTGTTCGTTGACAGCATATACTCTGTTTTGCCCTGGTTTACCGCTTAAACCATTTTATCCGTTTCCATTTCTATACTCGCAAACGCACCGGTGACAGCTTGCTGTATTTTACCGATGATGTCAATGTCGTCAGCGTATGCAAGTACATAGTTGAACGGACTTGTGAAAGATCGTTGCATGACAGTGCGTCACCTTGTCTGAATCCTTTTTTGACATCGAAGGCCTCGGTAGGGTCATAACCGACTTTTATGGAGCAGTTAGCATTTTCCATCGTCATCCTGCACAGACGGATGAGTTTGGCAGGGATGTCAAAGCTGGACATGACTCTATTCAGCTCATCTGTCCAGATGCTGTCATAGGCGGCCTTAAAATCGATGAGCAGGTGGTGGGTGTCGATGAGGAATTTTTGGGTTTTTTCCAGGATCTGGTAATATGGCGAACTTTCCTGGCCTGAAACCGTACTGATAGGTTTCAGGTGTTCACTCAATATGGCAGGATGTATCAAAAACGGATAGTTATTTAACACATCTTTGAGAAGTTTTCTGCCTCTGTAATTCTTTTCTTTTAACTATGCAATCTGTTCAACGTAATTCATTTGGAATAGAAGTGTTCATTTCAACGACAGTTTCAAGACTCTTTCTATAAAATAAGTCAAAAACACTTAATACCGAATTGGGATAGCTTTGCTATCCTTACCTTCTTTCCAACAAGCTTTGTTATTGCTGTATCGTTAAACTCAGTCCACACATTAATATTCTACTCGATTAAACCAATAAATATGTTCTTGACCAACTTTTGGATTACAAATTCCAACTTTGGATGTAGTGTCTTAACCACCTAAAACAGATTACAACTCAAGAAAATGTTTGATACATTTTCTTGTTATAGAAGGTTGCGCTCTCATTCTTATGCGTGCTAGCGAGTAGCTAACTACTGCCACCATGATGAAGTGAAAACAGATGTGTACCTATCCACAAAATACACGCGGCTATAACTTTATAAAACTACCAACTGGGGGAAATGTAGAAAACTTATTCTCAACAGTGAAGTATTCAAAAAAATAATAAAAAATATGTAATGGGTTCTCCTTGGTCGCATTTACTTGCTCATAAATGCGGCGTTTTTCATTAGTAGAAAAATATCCAAAAGTCAACAAATCTGTCAGTTTATGCAATTCAAATAAATGTCATCTAATTTTAATCTTTCAGTGGTTGTAAGTAGTTTAGTGTGATCTACACCCAACTTTTCAAAAACCCTTTACTTTTAGTGGACTGGACGTTGCTGGTACATTCTACAGTCTACCACCAACCAAGTTTTTCTGAGTTGTCAAATCATTTAATGGATTCCCGATTTACAAGGGTAACTTTGTTGTCCGAAATACTTTCTCAAAATACGACCATTTTCCACTCGACGACTAAAATAACATTACTTGACATGTGTCAACAGATATTTTGATGGCAGGTGCATAAGATGTCAGATGACAATCAACATCTATGCCATCTATTGGGTAACGCTTATATTGGATATGTTGTAAAAACGATCAAACGGAACGTCAGATTTTCCCATGTCCGTTCTATAAACGGTAGAATTTCTTTGAAAAGAAGGATAGATGGCATCACTTACCGGTATATAGACAGACTATAAACATATGACGTAGGGGCCGTTATTATTCAGCCTGAATGCAGGCTACAAATGGAAACTGTTTAAAGGTTTTGATGTTGGAAAATTGGAGCTAAGAGTTCACCTTAGCAGACAGGAAAACCGAAAGACTGCTGTAGATTTATCGGGACACAACGATTTCCACGAATCCAATACATCGCCCTTGTAGGTTCAAGTGTAAAATAGAAAACACCAAAGAAGGAGCAAAATGTGTACTCCACGACTCAGGGCACCAATCCTTCATAAGTTGCCCAACAATAAATTGAACAAATTTATGGGTAGAACGGATTCTGGTAATTTAATATTCACTCGGTTATATAATACACAAGTAGATACACATTCTAGGTTCCTGGGTTATCGTTAATTTCTTCCTTGTTTTACCGAACTGCTACGAATCATGGTGCCGCAGGAAGGGCAAAGACTGAATACTGGATACTGGAACTAAATACAAAGAAGTTCTCTACCACTGCTGCAGATAACAACCAACATTAACCCTTGCGATGGATTCAGGACGTTCTTCTTGTTTCGTTTGCGATTTCGATAGTGGTGAAGGTGGTGGTGATAGTCGGGAGCAAACTCTTGTCCATGAGAAGTTCATAAATTCACTTCACGAGGTACAATGTGCATTTCTGCCGTTAAACTGTGAGTCTCTATTTAACTCTATCTATGACTGTGTGTGTATATTTGTGTAATAATAAGGGGAAAAGGACGACAGCCAGGTTGGAGTGAAGGGGGTTAATGTTCTGCGAAAATTTATTGTAAACGCCGAAAGTTTTCAACTCAGCGAAAAACTTTTCCATTTTAACTGTGTGCTGGTGTGCGTTTCAAATAATCAAAAAAAAAACCTGCCGAGAACAAAGTTCAACATGAAAATTATCGGCAGGATCCGGTGAACACGTTGAGAGCAGAAAAATTATCCTTCCTTTTGACCGATTTTTTCCTGTATGCAATACAAGGCAACATCAACAATGGAATTTGTAGAGCGTAAAGATTGGAAACAAAAACGACGAAATAAAAGTGCACCGAGGTAGGATTTTAAACGTTTTAGCACATGGCAATGGACAAATGTGGAACACCAGGATAGGAATGCAAATAATTGGGCAGTTTTAAACAGTTGTTGACTTTAAACTTTAATTCCTTGTGGCAAAGTGCGAGTGGGAATAAGAGTCAGTTTGAAGGGAGTCCGAAAGTTCTTGCAACGAGCATGGAACCTAATAAAGGATGGCCTTTCAAAAGGTCCCTGTTTATAGTTTTTTTTTTCAATTTAAGCAGTTTAAGGTATTGTATCCTGAGTACAATTCCTTTTTTATTTTATGAGAATGGGACAAATGATGCTGTTAGAGGTGGAATATATTAATGATTGCTGGCATATTGTTGTCAAATGACATGGTAATCCTCGCAGACACAGTAGAAGCCATACAGTTAATAGCAGTAGAAAACTGTATGCAGGAGTGGGAAAGGGTCTCAGCCATGTGGTCTTTTAATATAATGAACAGCCTACATATCTTAAGATAAAGTTTAACGCTTTCTAACTATAAAAGTAGGCTGCTTATTCTTCCGCTGCCAGTTAGTCCTGAAATTTTAATATTTAAAGTTAACTGATAAGAAGAACTGGCCAAGTGCGAGTCAGACTCGCGCTCAAAGAGTTCCGTAGTTTTAAAACTAGTTATATTTTCTTTAAATATTTAATTTCTCAAAAACTATACAATACGAAATTCGCTATAGTTTTGTTTATAAACTTAATTAATCATCAACAAACTATGATTTTTTCATATTTTTGACTTCAGTAGTTTCCGAGAAAACAGTAGGGCACTTTTGGTATGATATTTTTCACACATTTTTGGTAATAATTCTCAATGTTTAAAACAGAAAAAATTCAGAAAAACATTTTTGGAATCTTTGCTTCGAGCCCTTTCGATATATCCCACATGAAATATTTTTCAGATTTTTTTTTTAGATTACATTTTACCCACCCTGTCTGTAGATATACCTACATAGTTGTTTCGCAATATTTTTCAGTAATATGTAGTCAATGTATGTGGACCACCGGAATGTATAGGTAAGTGTGCCAAATTTCAAGTTTCTAGGAAGATCGGTTCTTGATGTTTTTATCGTGACAGACATTGTTGAAATAGAGCGAACTTATAATAGTTCCGTATTACCATATGAGTACGGAACTCTAAACCTGAAATAGAAAGAAACCAGTAATAAAGTAAAGCTGAACGTTGTGGCATGATAACCATGCATGAAGAAGGGCATACAGTGCGTGCTATTGCAGATAAGTCTAAAATATCGAAGTCGACAGTGCACGATGCCATGCGTCACTTAAAAGAATCATCGACTCTTAAGACCCGGAAGGAAAGCGGAAGACCGAAGTAAACATCAAAACAGGAGGACCAGACAATAAAATTAATAAGTAAGAGGGATCGATGGCTTATAGCTCCATCCGCGCAGATTGCAACTGTTCGCACTCAAGGAAGATATTAGCAAGGCCTCCACGGCCGAGGACGAAAACGTTTGCTATTGCAAAAAAAAGTCAAGCTTTTAAATTGGGGAAAAGAGTATCAGGATATGATATCAACCGACTGGTCGAAAGGATTATGGAAGAGAAATTTGAAATTTTTTGTCTTAAAAGGGGAGTTTACATGTGGCGGTCTGCTGAAGAAAAGATGCTCCCCAGCTGTAAAGTCCCAACAGTCAAGCATGGATGTGGTTCAACAATTATCTGAAGATGTTTCTCTTCCACTGGTGTTGGATACAGACAAATATTAAATGGAAACATCTTACCATTGGTAATTCCAAGAATTCTTCTAAGCTTTGCCTAGGATACGTGGATCAAGAAGAATAAACGCTGAAAAATATGAAATTGCCTGCTGAATAACTCGACATCAACCCAATAGCTGCGTTGGGGCGTGCTTGACAGAGAGGTTCGAAAACAGTGTAGCCTGGAGATAGGGTGTCCATCTGGGACCTTTCTAAAAAGAGAAAATTTTGCTCTAGAATTTATAAAAAAAGAGAACTTCGGGGGGAAAAAAGAGAACAAAAAAGAGAACATTCTGAATTTGAAAAACTCAAAATTTTTTATTCAAGATAACATAATCAACTAAAAATTCATTTTTTATAAGAACAAGAACAGGTACAAATAAGTACAACATTAGCAAAATATACATAAATATATTAGTTGATTGCTTAAAAAAGTATTAAATAAGTCTTTAAATTGTTTCAAATCACATAACTGTTATTTATTTCGAAGCTATTTAAACAAGCTTTCCTCTTCATCTTCATCAATGTCATCTTGATATATGTATTTCTTTCATTTTAATTTTATCTAGTATGGGTTTGTCGTTCAATAGAATTTTATAAATTACACAGGAAATAGATTTGACAGTAGAAATTTTGAGTCCATTTTTTTCTTTTTTCCATTGGCCCCAATAAGAGAAAATATTCTTTCTACGTTTGCATTTTGTCCTAGGATTGCAAAAAAAAAAAACTCAGACATTTTGGAAAGCTTTGAAAAGTGCTCAGGATAATTTAAACCTTGAAAAAACTTTAAAAAAGTTATTCAATTCACAAAATTCATCAAAATATTTAATTTACTATTATTTAAAATAACTTTTTTAGAATTTAAATAAACAATTGTAGTTTCGACGCCTTCCCATTTTAAACTATTTTTTAGTGCCATCCAATAAAAACATGAACACTTTTACTTTACACCATGGTTACATCTTGTTGAAAACAACATAAATTTATTTAAGTTATTGAAAATTATTTAAGATTCATAAAAAAAGCGACTTGCAAAGAAAAAAGAGAACAAAAAAGATAGTGTAAAAAAGATCGGAGCTAAAAAAGAGAACATGTTCTCTTTTAAAGAGATAAGATGGACACCCTACCTGGAGATCAATAACATTGGAAACTTTCATGAAATTGATTGATAGAATGCCTGGATTGATGACCAAAGTGGTACAAGTACGAGGTGGATTTTTCAACTAAAAAGTGGTCTAACTCTACTATGTACATACCTCTCTACTCTACTATGTACAGTCCTTTTAATTATGCGGTTAACTAAATTTGTTCATTTGGCTAGATAAACATAATTGATGAAGTAATTTGAAATAAATTTGGATTATTAAAATAAAAATGACAGAGTTTTATATGAATTTCTCTGACTGAATGTAACTGTCCTGAAACTTATGGATGCCATTGTATCTGCACATATCTATACATCTTCAAGACAGTACCTACGAATTTTTTATCTGGCAACAATCAAGATCAGCACCACTTTTTCAATAAGAGGAGAATTGGTTAACCTATTCCATATACCACACCGCCCAGAACTTCCAATTTTATGTGACTTCTGGAGCCTTAAAGGGCGGGAGGATGCCCCATGCTCAAACATTTTCGTCTGGATTTTTTTGGAGCACGAATTCTCGAGTAAGATGAAGCAATAAACATCCTAAACGGGAGTCAAGATTGTGATAAATAATTTAAATACAACCGTAAATGCGCATTATTACAGAACCTCTTTTAAATGAGGTTTATTTTCTGAGTATTGAGTATTGACCACTCTCATTTCAACTATCTTTTTCGAATATAAAATTGAACAGTTGGAGCTAAGTCCATTATCTCTTATGGAGATGGTAGAGCAGGCAGTTCAACATTCACATTTGCTGGGTGGCTGATCACCTTCCCAGACTAGGTACTGCAATACCAATTTAACCCGACTTATGGTTTTTTGAATTGTGAATACCCATCCTTATATATTGTTTACACGCACAGCGCGAGCATATGAAAGACAGGAACGAGAGACAGACAGATCGAAACTCAAATGTTAGGTTTCAACCAACTATATGGGTGGTGTTCAGGATAACTGGAGAGTTGAGTATTTTTTTCATTGCTTATGATTCACAGATGTTTTTTTTTCCAGATGTTTCCTATTATCCTTTTGTGTGTTCAGTTTCTTCAGCCATACCAACATCCTATTACCAGTGTAGTAGTTTTTGACATTAACTTCTGAAATTGAAATAAATGTTCGGAGACATCTGGACTTGCACCGTGCACCTTCATAGTGACAAGCGACGGCGACTTCCACAACACCACAGCCACCGTTCTTGTAAGCTATGACTTTAACTACACGTAGTTAAATGGATTGATGGCCCAGACTAGATTTGAAACGCTCTAACTCTGCACCTCGTTAAAACGACTGCAAATTGCCATAACAAAAGCTGTCATCACTTGGAGCTTGGAATCCGTTCCAATGAACCAGGACGGTGAGGAGAAAGTAAGCACTCTTCACCTTCTTTGAAACTCCCCAGCTATGTCCCGCAGAAGAAAAAGGTCCCCTAAGAGCCTAAGAGTAGGGCACCGTAGCGCAAGTGGTTAGTGCGTCGGACTACTGAGCCAGCGGTCTTGGGTTCGAATCCCGCCGCAAACACCTAAAAGTCTTTCACAGTGCCCACCTCTTTCGAATGTCTGACAAGCATCAAAGAGTATCATTTGTCACGATTGAGCTTCTCAACTCGCCGTTCGGAGTCGGCAAAAAACTGTAGGTCCCTTCCATTCGTGCAAAAATATAACACGCACACACAAATGGTTGCGAGAAGCAGGCCCAGGTTCACCTCGAGCTGTAGCGCCAACTAAGTAAGTAAGTAAGAGCCTGCCACTTTGATAATCTTGGTGACCTAGCACAAACAGATGTCACAGGCACCTTTTACTCCTTCCGAAGCTCTGAATGGTTCGACGCGTAGCTGCGAAAATATCCCAAAAGATCCTTGGTATCACAATCACAATTTTTTTAGGATTAAATATACTGGCTTATTGTCGGTAGCCATTCCTACGTTACCTATCGAACCTTACAATAGCTTTCGTGTCCTTGTACCCAACCAAGGCAAACATCAGCGCAGGTGAAATATGATTTCAATATTATAATGGTCATAACCTGCGTTAAGACATTAACTTCTTCTTCCTTACAGAATTTAAGTCCATAAAACAGGACCGGCATCTCTTCTCAGCCGTGAACGTCGTCGATACTAAAAATGATTGCAGTGGTGAACTTCTATAAAATGTGGTCACCGGCGGGGTACTAGGTAACCACCATATTTTAAAAGTTACCATCCAATATGATTTGAATGTCAAACCCTTTGCTTGATTAAATATGACTGGTTAGACTAATACCTTTGACTGTCATTATCAAAATCTCTAGGTCACACCTCAATCTAATCCTGCACATTTGCTCGTTTGCCCTTTCTTATCAAAAAAAAAAAAAAGAAGTCAAAAACATCCAATCTAATGAAAAATGTAAACTTTTTCCTCTTTCCACTTGGGGTTTACAAAAAAAACGGAAGAAAACAAACACAAACGAGAAAAATATGCGAAAATCCATCAACGATAGTGACAAACGACGAACGCCTACAAATTTGCAAAACGAAACAAAATTCTAACCAAACAAACGAGAACTACGTCACTGCACTGTTGTCACACGGCACAAGGACTGGCAGCAGCAAAAAAAAAAGGATCCCGATAACACGCCCGCACCAATATAAACAACTATGAGGTAAAGAATCATTATAGGATACCGCTCATGCGATAACACCACAGTGATAACTTTCCGTAGCCTCAAAGCGCAAAGCGCACACTGAACGAATGTAAAAGGACACAAAAAAAAGAAGAGAGGAAAAGAAGAAAACAATGTCATAGAAAGGAAGGATTTTTCCTCTACACTCACACGGCTTATCTATGCCGACGACACCGGGCTGCTCTACTTTGCACCAACGAGAACACGCCAAAGGACATTAAACAGAAAAAACAACCAAACGCAAAATCGCTCTTCCCACACTATCCGTATTCGTCCTCGCCGCAAACAGGGCTACACTACGGCTACCGTTCTCTTCATGGTGGAAAGGACGAACGGAAGATAATCGTTTATCTTCATGGATTGTGGCTTTGCAACTCCTGAAGTTTAGAATGACTAAAGTTTAGATGACGAAGGACGAAAAAAATTCTTCCACCGCTAACCAAAAAAAAGAACAGGAAGGAGAAGATACAATTGAGTCCCGCAATAGAGAAGGCCGACGCCCTTAGTACGACTCCTGTGGGAATACCATCGAGTGGAGCGGACAGTGTTACCCTTATCTTTGTGACATTTCTTGACCTCTCTACAAACAATAAGAAGAAGGACATTAAAATGGAAAAACCCGTCAACAGTTAATTTCACTCAAAGTAAAGTATTTTGTTTATTGTTTACATAATACATAGGCACACATACCCACACTATGGAAGCAGTCCAAATGGAAGCCAATTATTAAGACGAACAGTAACACAAACCGTTCATTTATTCATTAGGCTTTCACATAGAGCTCCTGTCAGGATATCTGGGGGCAATTAGGAGCGCAAAGAGCCAAAGTCTGTTCGATTTGCAATTATTTTGTCACACTGGAGCAAGCAATTTGGATCAATTTTACTGGAAGTCAGTCCCATCACTCGCAATCGCTGATATAGTCTCAAGCCCATTGTTCACTTCGTTCAATCAGGTGCAATAGCAATTAGAGACACTTAGGCAGTGAAGTGCAAAAATAAATCAGTCTAATTGAAATGGATTCGATTCTAATTTTTATAAAGGGGTTAAGTAATGTCCGATACGATGTCTTCGTTGATTAAGAAACTTCGATAGGGGGGAGTGTTCCAAGATGACACCTCCTAGTATTCAATTTTACAGGAGACCAAAAGCATTGGGGCATAGAAAGAGAGAAAATCCATAAAAGTACGGGAACGCTAGGAACAAGGTACCCTTAAAATATCAGCACCAATGCGCAACTTCACTTCAGTAGCTCCAGAATTGGCAACATTAACATCACGCCATTATCTTCAATAGGAAGTTAGTCGCTAGAAGCGCTATTAAACTAGAACCAGGTAATCTCACGGTTCACCGAAACATAATCAACAATATTCCCGATCAGGGCATGCTTTGCACACTCGCTGATATTATGATAAGTGAATAATGTTGTGAGCACTGTGGTGTAGTGATAAGTGCGTTGGACTACAATACAATGCTGCCCGGGTTCAATCCCGGGAAAACACCTGAAATTTTTTTCACGGTGCCACCTCTTTCGAATGTCTGACAAGAAATCAAAGAGTATCATTTGTCACGATTGAAGAAGAATACTGTTGTGGCGGAAAATTGGGTGGGTTTCTGGTCACGGAGGCATTAAAGAAAATGAGATTACGGTTGAGCTTGCCCGTTCAGCTTCAACTGCCAAACTTCTGAGATTTAGAGCGAACCTATAATGGTTCCATATTTCCATTTGGTTACGGAATGATCTGCAGAATTTACTGCACTTTCAGCTGGTTGGATTGAACGGGCAAATATTTGACATACTACATAAGCCTGAGTTGAAAAAAACCATTGATACTCGACAAGGAGCGAGTAGATACTAACACCCCAGGTAGGAAGGTAGAAGTGGTGATTTCGGCAAAAGAAAACACAAATAGAACGAAAGGGCTCCAGCCGTTCTGATACCACAACCTCGGGTGATCCGTTTAATTAGATGTAGTTTGAGCCATCAAAGAAAAGTTTTCCCAGTATGCATTGCCTGGCTCTCGCCAGAGCCGGATATTTGCACAGAAAGTGAATAAGCTTTCCGTCATTGCAGCTTCGGCAGAAATTGTTGTGAGGGATCGCTAGTTTGGCCGCATGGTCCCCTATTGGTCAGTGCCTTGTACAAACTGCCACTACTCTTGTGATATCTACGCAAGTTCCTTGTAGCAGCTCATGTGTTTTGACCTATTTTTCGCTAGTGAGCTGTTAAGGGCTGACCGTCGCCTGGTTCTTCGGTGCTCCCGTTCCCTTCTATGGCCTGTAACACAGAGAAGAGTGATCCTAGGCTGGTTGTACGAGCGATAGAGCTTTTCTTTGCATCGATCTACCAGCTTATTAAGTTGTGACAAGCCTGGAGGATCGCTTGTAGCTTTGCCGGGAAAACACTGGCGAAAATTGAGTTGAGTTTTTCCTAGAAAATGCCCGTGCAAAACTGCCATTTGGGAGTATCTTCACTTCAAGATACGAGTATAACTGCGTCCATATGGCTTAGCAGTGCAGCATCCAAATACTTTGAGTCGAACAGCACTGCACAGCGCCACGCTTTTGACATGAAGGTCAGGTGGCAGAAGGCGCAATGACCTCAATGTACCTGTGATACATATGCTTGCCGTTCTTGGGACTTTGATCTTGTTGACGTTGTATTTCTTGCTAATGGCGGGCCAACAATCTGTCGATCCGTAGGTCAGAATTTGGCGCATGTGTACATCCACAAGCAAATATGTATGGTTTTTGAATCTCAGCTATTAGGCTCGATGTGGAGATAATAATCTGGCCAGAATCACTCTGTAGCTAAAATTCTTAACAGCCTTTGGAGTAGGCAGTCAGCTGATGTCTAAGATCAAAAAATACGTTTATCCTAAAACGGATATTGATTCTTATGTTTGTAAGTTCTTTTTAGGTTACTGGTCCTTTTTGGAACCTTCTTTTGGTGGAAATAGAGAAAAGTAGAAAAATAAGAAAAATAGACTAAGTTGGTTCTTTACGGTCTATGCACGAAGAGAGCATTATACTAATTGCTGCGATGTTCTTTTAGTTGGTACTAGACATTTTCTGATCGCCCATAGATGGCATTAAACAGCATTTATCAGGAACTCAATCGTAACCTCATTTTCTTTCCTTCTAAATCTTAAAAAAGGTAAATAACTTTATTTTCGCCATTAGCCTGATTACTAGACAACAAGTTCGTAATAAGCGTTACATCTGTGATGCAGAAGTAATTGACAGCTTCCTCGCCGTTCTGGCCATATGAAGATCTCTTAACAGATACGCATTTCATCACTTCTAGGATTTAATCAGGACGTTTATCTGGCATAATTCCTCTCGTCAAGTGTACACAGTCGACCCATGTAAATCGTTAGCTATTTTGATGAGGGTTGATTCCCGTAGGAGTGCCCTGCTATACGGTATAACTTAGCGATAACGTGGAATATCCAAGGTGACAAGGTGAACGCCAGAAGCATGTGTCACAGCTCTTGAAGGACTCATTTATAATTTTATATTTTTTTCTTCGTAACCCTCAAATCCATACCCAAGTGTCATCGTTCTTAATGAAGGACATGTCTTTGTCTTGTTTGAAGCTGTGCATACGGTTGACTAACATGTCAATGTCATTCTTCATTAAGTCACCTGCCTTAGCGCGGCTGTACCGTCTTTGGGTAGATTTACTCGTGAATAATGTCAAATTTAAAAATACATTTATTTGGAAAACATTCTGACGTGTGACTTGTGGTAGCTTGAAGCACACTTGCTCTTGATTTAAATCGAGGAAAATGAAAACGAACATAAAAATTAAAAGCCTGAAACCACATCCAAATTATTCCTTAGATTACATGTTGGGACTTGTATGTATAAGTATTCTTCTATTCGAATCTGTAGTACCCACTTCTAACCTCTATGCTAAAAAAGGGAAAAAACCAAGGGTCAGAGGCGAATCCAGGTACAACAGCGCCGTAAGCGCAGTTGTGGCAGAGTGGCGCCAAATAACTACATTCAAGTATTCAATGGAATTCATGTCCGCGGTCATCGCAGGCCAAGCCACTTCTTGCAAGTACTCGATAACGCACGTACTCGATTGTCTTACATCAGCAAGAAGTTTTCCCCAATAAGCAGTGCGAATGGAACCACATACTCCTCCAGTATGGTGTTGATGCAATAGGTATAGTTTAATGATCCTTCGATGATATACAGCTCGGTTTTTCCGCACATGAAAATTACTGCCCACACCATGACGGAACCTCCATAAAAAAATGTTCCCGCTGGGCAACTGTTGCCGAAGAGAATTGCTCACCGGATCTTTTCAACACTCTGCTACGTCCATCTGGTGAGTGCAGGCAAAACTTGGATTCATCAGTGAAAAGGACTCTACCTCAGTCGGTCTCTGTCCGATTTTGGTGAAGGCGAGCAAATTATATTTGACGTCGCTTATGCTATCTTGCTCTCAGGCAATTTTTCACTAATCGTCGCCTCACCCCTTGAGCCGTCACAGCCGTCCCTCTAACGGTTCTGTTTGTCTGTGAGACAATTCAACCACTATTTAGTGACGATTGCGAAGGGTTTCAAGCACCAATTATCGGACATCCTTTGCAAAAGTTTCTCTGGGGCGACCTGAGCCTTGATGCCAGGTGTAGGAGTTAATTTCCCTGTAACTTTTAATTGGATTACTACGCATACCGCTCGGGTTCTATTCCAGCAAACACCTCATCCAAATGTCCTCTTCTTCAACTGTCATGTCAGCTTCTCAACTCGCCGCTCGGATACGGTAGAAAAGTCTCAAAAAAGGGTGACATGTTTATTCTTAACAGAAAAATACAACTTGGAACTGTCAAAAGAGATGTTGGATTAACTCCATTAGCACACTGGAGTTGACCTCGAATTCAGTAGAGAATGTCAAATCGTGGTTGTCGTGGAATTTCACACAACTTTGCTTCACTTTATTTTCTCTTCTCCGTGCATACTAATAAAGTCGATGTCTTTTCATTTTCCAATTGTCTGAGACTCTAAATTTTCAATTTCAAATTCATTCCATGAATGACTTTTGATAAATCAAAGATCTTTCCTAGAATTCGGGAACATTCGACTTATAGCGCTTTCACCGCACTTACTAATTCGCCATTAGACTCCTTTAGGCAGCACTTTAAAACTGCCTTTGACAGCGATTTGCTCCCGATCTAATTAAATTCCATTACCGTATTGACATACTCTGTTTCTTTACATCCGCTTTGGGGGAAAGTTCAAGTTCTTCAAAATAAAATCACCGTTTCATCTTAAGGCAATGTCGGCAATCCTTAACATCCCATTACACAGGGATTGAAAGCAATTTTCATTTACCCGGAATTGGGAATTCGAAACACCAGTGACCTTGCTACTGATTTACAGCGCACCGTCAACACCAATCATCCACCCCCCACCCCTAATCCCTCGGAATCAGCGAATTTTCAATTTTCACAATCCGCACTTGTAATAACATTTTACAAGTGATTGCATCTGAGATATTATTCCCGCCGTTCCCTTTCCGCCCCACGCCAGATCGCTTGAGCTTTGTCACATAAAATGGTTTCATTTCGTAAAATAAACGAAATAGGTCGAGCAATACGTTACAAATCTCGTTAATACCGTTGGATTGTGACAAACAAAAAAGGGAATAGGGAAAAATCCTCCAGAAATGATATCGAGGAACACAGAAAACCTCAAAAGCATTAATCAAGACAATTCCAACAACACCGCCACCCCCTTGAGTTTCAGTGTTCTTAAGGCTGTCCTCCATCGTCCCAGCCGAGTCCCCACATACCTTTGACAGTAATTTTTCATTCTGCTGGTTTCGACAGCGCGATTATCGAACACGGCCATGATGTGTTCAGCTCGGTACCACGTTAGCCTGTGGGTGGTGGTTGTATGCGGAGAAGCAGTTCCTCTGGACAAAATGGCAAAACATCGAACCTGGTAAATTGTGCGGAAAACCAATTTTAAATTGTGTAGAAGAGTTCGTCTGTAAATTTAATCGCAGGACATTTTCTTCCTTTTCTTTTATTTTTTTTTTTCATTTGGTTATGGGAAGGCGGGTGGTAGGTGCGCAACTTGTGAATTCCTCCATTTCAAGGGCAAAACACGTAGATAAATTGTTTAAGTTCTATCATCTATAAAAAAAAAAAGAAAACCACAAAGAAACGTTACTTATTTTACGGTAATTTATATAATCACGTTGTTATCACATGTGTGGCCATAAATCGAAGGGTAATCCGGGGAATGTTTATACGAGTAACAGGGGACTAACTTGGTGTCTTTTACAATAATGTCAGGGGTGACTAAAAAAAAGCCATAAAGATGTGTATGGGCCTATTTCTTGCCAAAGTTCAAACATTTATGTGGCAATCTAAGCCCTTTGTTACGTAAATGGGATGAAAGATAGGTGAGAATTTATGGAACCTTTTAAATGGAACTATAAATAGTTGCCTGGGGGATAAACGGGACGTAAATGTTTAACAATATCTGTGTGTGATGATTGTGTGAAAATTAGACGTACGCACATAAAAGCATGTTTTATTCGTTCGTTCACCACGTGATCGTTTTGTCGTTTGTGGCATATACGTCGGAGGCTTAGATTTTAAGCGGATTTCGAAATTGAATTCACGACGATTGGAAGTAACGTCGAATTTCCAGTAGGATTCTTTCCGCCATTTTGTGTTAATGTGCTTGAAAGTCAACACCTGGGTATTTTTATTGGGTTCAGGAAAATAACTTTGGTCCCGTGGCCGTGGTGGTTAGTGCGTTGGACTACTACGCATGCTGCCCGGGTTCAATCCCAGCAAAGGCACCTAAAAGTTTTTTCACGGTGCCACCGCTTTCGAATGTCTGACAAGCAATCAAAGATTTTCATTCGTCATGAGAAGCTTCTCAACTCGCCGTTCGGAGTCGGAAAAAAATTGTAGGTCCCTTCCATTTTGTGGAAAATATAACACGCACATACAAATGGTTGCGAGAAGCTAGGCTTGGTTCTGTATATGACTGCTGACGTATATTTTTTTTTTTTCCAGGAAAATAACTTAAGTGACAATTATTGCTTCACGTGGGAATTAACTTCACTGGACGTTGGAAATAAGAGCACTTCTTTGATGGGCTTCGAATCATGATCTAGAAGGATTATCCCTAGGACTCACTCTGGTCCTAGGGGGCTAACTTTTCAAATTTCTATTTTTGTGTCGCTACGTCTGTGAGTCAAATTTCATCCCAATATATAGATTTATGGCAAGATGAGAAGTTATCAGTTTGGCACAGAGATGGCATTGCTATCAATAAATTTTTTTTTTGTACAGGTGGTATACGTGGCACAATTATAATGCCCCTATTCTGATTGTGATGTGGTCACAACTCACGAATGTCAGTGATGCGAAATTGTGATGCTTTTCTTGTGGGGTTTCTTGTAAGCGATCAGCTGTTTTGTATTCAGGCCAACACATCACAAGAAAACACCCAAGAATAGTTACCAGGGTGTGGTGAATTCATTGTCATGTCAAACAATTTTTTTTTTGACAATCATTATTTTCGTTTCCATTTCCACATCAAGTTGGAAATAGAAGATTGGGAAATAAATTATAAAATAACGAATAATGGCGGAATATTGCGCACAAGGTAATATTGTTTGTGATAAAAAGAAACATATGTATTAATAATGAGCACTTTGCAGAAAATTCCAAGAATTATATCCCTACAAATTGCGTTCGGAATACGGAAAAATTTGATGAAACAGCTATTATTTAATGTAAAAGCATCATTCCTTTCTACGCTGTAGGTAAGCTAAAAGAATTAAAGTATTAATAACATTTGTATACAGAAGGAAATAAATATTTTTTTTTACCTTTCTTCTTTTTGTTTATTTCACTCACAAGCAGCAAAACCAAAACTTCTTCACTTCTTCCTCCATTTTTTTTTCAAATTTAACAATATGTAATTCTTTGGCCCGTATTCTGGCATACCTCTGTGATGCCTCATAAATCACAACAACCCCACAAGAGCGTGGTGAGTCACAATTTGTGACTTTGGTTCTCGTATTCTAACCAAAACCTCACAAGTTGTGAGCATCAAAAGAACTGTTAAAATTGTGATGTCCGGTCTGATTGAGCAGCTCAAAGAGCGAAAAAGTAAAACGGAGATAATCAAACAACGCCAGAAAATGTTTACCTTTTTTGTTTAATTTCCAAATTTGGTTCGGAAATAAGACCAGAACAAAACTGATTTTTTCCGGCTGCATTTCCAAGTTAAGTTCTTTTGGGTTATGAATGACCGAATTTGTCGGTGGTGCGGGGCCCCTCGCGCCACTGCGTGTAGCCAATTTATACTTTAGAATTTGGCCAACTTTAAAGGTATTATAATATCATAATGATCATGGGTGAAATACAATATTTTTGAAGTAAGGTCAAAGCCTGTCAATTGAAATTAAGTACCTAACCTATGTTTGTTTGTAAAAGCATGTGAAGTTATGTTATTTTGCGACAAGACATAACACACATAATGAGTCATGCAATGCAACTTTCTGGCGCTTTTTGATGTGTAAACATATCAGCTCCCGGTATGGGCCTCACGCGAATTTCTCGCCGTCATGCGTAACCCGTAACCAATCTTAGCAGTATTAGTGCGTAACCAAACTTTGTATGAGTGAGTTCACTGTATATGATTTTCTTAATATAAGTGCATTCTCTGTTTATCCGCCATCATACAAAAACGTATGTTTACACATCAAATTTCACGTGTACCTGGTACTCACGCATTTTTTTCTATTTGGAAAAAAAATCAACCACTTTTTTAGTGTTTTTTCCTTTTTCAATTTTGAAAAACTGCCAAAAAATGTTCTGGCGATTTTTCCAATTAAATTTTTTGGCGTTTTTTCACATTTCATAAATGGAAAAATTGTCTAAAAAAGTTATGGAAAAAATGCCAAAATTCTCAGCATTTACGCCAAACTATTTGGGTAATTTTTCCTAGTAAAAAACGTCACAATTTTGTACCTATGGAGATTTTCGGGTGTTTTTTCCATTTTCTTTTTTTAGCGTAATTTCAGAGTGCCCTCTTTACGTAGTATTTTGATATGCAGGTCCACAATGGACTTTAGAAATTGAGTGTTATTGCTCAGGTTGGCGTTTTCAAATATTGAGGTTTGTATTACTGCATCGTGAAATCGGTCGGAGTCTGCTTTCGCTATAACTAGAGATGATCAAAAAATCGCAATCTGCTATTCATTCACTGCTAATGAAAATTCACATTCGCAACCTGCTAATGACTTATAAATAAACTGCTATTGCTGAAACTGCTATTTCATATAATAATTTTGTCTCTCTTCTATACATTACAGACACAGAGTCATAATTTCATTTTTCATACAATACATACAAAATGTGTGTTTGTCTCATACGAAAAACGAAGAGAAGAACAAAACTATAAAAATAAACTACCCTTTTTACACGTCATCTGCCGAACGTCTCATCCCATTTTCAACATGTGTCTGCGAAACAGGCGCCAAACCAATTCTCAAAGTTGCATATCGCAATCGCAGCTGGTTGAAAGCATTGTTGGTTGGTATATAGCAGTAACATGTAAGGTAGCAGTAGCATGATAGATAGCAGTAGCATGTAAGGTAGCAGTAGCATGTTAAATAGCAGTATCATGTAAGCTAGCAGTAGCAGGTAAGGTAGCAGTAGCAGCACAAGTTATACTTGCTATTGAGTTGCGAATTCGATTTGCTATCGCCAACGGAGATTTTACTTGCTATTGCTGCTATCAAAATCGCAGTCGCAGCTGGTTGAAACTTGAAAGTATGTATGGTTGGTTGGGATTGGGAGCAGTAGCAGGTCCAGAGGTAGCAGCAGAGGTTATACATTATACTTGCAATCGCTGCTATTCCTATGCGAATGCGATTTTCTATCAGTAGAGTAATATCACTGAATGGGCCCAAAATTGCTATTTACTATTTTTTATACAAGTGGACGAAATATTCGGGAAATGTAAATTGTGTCGGTCGAAATGTTCGTACAGGACCAGTACAACGAATTTAAAGAAGCACATTGAAATAAAGCATTTTACTATATCTTTAGTTTCAGCAAAATCATCGGCGCCAGATATGCAAGTAAGATTTTTTTTATCAAAGGATATTATGTACATTCATACCAGTACATACATACATCTCGTCAGGGTGTGCAAGGTACGAGTCAAAAACATACTCAACCCATGCAAATATTTTTTAATGTTTTTCTCCGCAACGCCTCTCCGACAAAATTATACACATGCACATATGTAATACTATATTACATCATAACTTTGGTATATGATTGATTCTGTTCGTTGAATGAGATGAAACCAAAAACAACCCTTGATTTCCTTGTGCCGATCTTCACTCGCACGACATAGACATTGACAAATTTGAACGTAAACTCGTGCGAAACTGAACTGTGCACATCATGTGTTGTATTCGTCCAATACACAAAAAGTTCACAGGCGTGTTTTGTTTGCAAGCCTATATATATTAAAAAAAGGTTTCAATGTAGTTATAAATACAACAAAACCTTAGACTGGATAGATATCCATTTCACGTGGAAAACATGTTGCTGAAACATGTTTACAGGCTACAAATAAAACACGTCTATTGTATGCATCGTTTTGTTCAGTTTTACATATATGCTAAGAAAAAAAAAGGGGAATTAATGGTTTATTTGAGCACAGACAAGAGAAACAGATTTCTCTTGTTTGTGATTTGAGGTAGATCGATCGAATTTGAAATTAAAATGAATTTTAATATTTTCACGAATGCATAATAGGACTTCATTGCGAATTCGCATTAGCAGTTTACATAAGCAGTTTATATTCACTGTGAATAAGAAATCGCATTAGCAGTTATAACTGCGAATGAAAATTCACAACTTAGCCCATCTCTAGCTATAACTAATACAGGGTTTGGATCTTTTATGGTTATACTTCCTGAGTTACATCTTAGCTTGGCTCGGTTGGAGTTCATTCCAGTATTTGGCTCTTTTGCCATTTTCTTCTTTCCTAGCGATGTTGTCGCCTATTCCACACAAAGACTCTGGCCACAAAAGGGGCGTGTGTTGTCGATGTTGCGATAACGTAACCATAGGAATAAATATAAGGATTTCTCATAATTCGATTTCTCTTGACAACAACAAAACCAAATATTGCTTAACTAAATAAAATACAGAACTACAATAATTTACCCTAGAAAAGTGTATATCCAGCTACCAACAAATATTCAAAATTCAAACTGAGTTCATAGCTAGATGAATACAACTCTTCTTTTGTAGAGTATATAAAACCTCCAGTTTTCAACGAACCAATCACAATCAAAAAATGTTTAACTGTTCACTTAATTCAGATGAACTTAGTTTCTGTTGATTTCCATCCGCTAAAACCTACCTACAGACCATAAACTTTGATCCACTGCTGTACCGAGGAAGAAACTATCTACTAAAAAACTTTACCCGAGTGTAGATTTTTCAGAAAAACAAAAAAAAAAAAAACTTTTCCAAAGCGAAACTTTTAAAATCTGCATATTTATGAGTGGGAGGTAACTCCTCCCCCCATTTCAGCAGCATAGACTTGATGACAAAATAGTTTTCGGTAGAGAATATTTATTCATCATCGTCCTTTCCAGATCATAAGTGCTGGTGCTAGTGGTCGTACACGGAACTTATTCTAATAATTTAATTAACTAATGGCATCTTAGTTTTACCATGAAATGTCAGATGTAATTAAGCGCAATTGAAGGCAAGGTCATTGAGAGTTTCTGATCCTCTTTTCTTTCCACAGTTTGATGAGAGCATTTGTTGTCATTCAATGGTACGGGTATCGACCAAAACTACCGCACGGGAAAAGGATGAAACTCTACCCTACCAACCAACATGCAATTTATTAATCATGGACTCTTTTAGAACACCAGGCAAGGATATAACAATGTTCGCACACTTTCTCGACTGCTGCAAAAAATAGAACTGTCAAAGTTTTGCGGTGAAAACTTTCTCTACCTCTTCGAGGAAAGTGTTTAACTCATTTAGTCCTTTATGAGATGGTTTTTGCAAGCTAAATCTAATGTCCAGACCACACTTGATGGGAAATCCACTTGGTTTGGCTTCGAACCACTACCAATCATCATGAAGTCCTGGGACTGTTTTTATCCCTCCGGGGGTGGGGTTGGATATCACTGAATTTCAATTTCTCTCAATTCTATTATATCTGTACTGGGACTGGGACGAGATACACATGAACTGATTCGAGTTAAGCAGGATAGAGTTAAGGGTGGCAATCGATAAAATGTAATTATGGAAATGTCACAGATGATATAAAAGAGTTCTGTATCTTTCGAAACTAACTCTATTCTATAACTTCTTAGATACAATCATTTCTTTTCTTCTTTTTTGAGGAACGCTGGCTGAAAGGAAAAATCATCAAAAGACATTGCAGAGGCAGATACACGAGGAAACTGTCTGCAATAGTGAGGGACTTTAACCCAATTTAAAAAAACCACCCGAAGGCTGACTGACGTCTGTCTTTAGAGAATCGCACCTGGTCAGTAATTTATTTTTCGTAGTTACGTTGTTAAGTTTATTAACTCTTAACTGATGTCGTAAAAATAGTGAACGCTTCTATTGTCGTCGTGGAGTCCATTGGATGTTTAAAAATACATATGATTAAAATAAAAGTATTAATTTTTTTTAATCTTTTTTTATTAAACTTTAAACTTAACAACTACAAATGTATTTTTTAAAAACTAGCGGCAGGAACATTCGTTTTAATTTCAAATTTACACTTTTATTAGTAAGTCTCAATATAATTATCATAAAAACAATTTAAAAAAAAAAATGTGTATAAAATACAAAACAAAAGAAATTGAATAAAAAAAAACATCTTTCTGCAATTTAAAAACTTACTCTTTAAAACTATGTTAACAAAAACTGAAAATATTCTCTTTGAAAAATTTTGACATTGGTGATGTTGGGACATTGGGACCCATGTTGATATTGAAACTAACCTTTAAAGAAGCGAGTGAAGTGCGTCCTTCTCACTGAGCACTTCGACTTACTGTAGCAAGGTACTGTAAAGCAGAAACAGCTGCGGCGACCGTTGCGCTTTTTACACACGTTTAATGTTTGAATATGGGTCCACTGGATCCACGACATCAGTTAAGGATTAATAAACGACGGTTTGTTAGTTTTCTTTTTTTTTTGGTTAAAATAAAATTGTTAATTTGTTTTCATTTAATTTAGTTAGCTAGATCTAAAGGTTGCTAGTTGCTACCCTTCTTTATCTCCTAATATATTTGTTATTTCCAAGTTGACATGGTTGAGGAGTCTAAGTTTATGACTACTAGCTACTTTTTTGACATCGTCTTTAACCATTTTAACTTCTCCCTATGCAGATCGGCGTTTCTTATGTTGTCTAATGATAACAAGCAAGTAGATCTGTAGGCCCATTGTACTTTGGTGAAGTACCACCCCATTCGCTGAATTAGCGATTTATTACTGAGCTATAAATCGATCAAAATCTGCCCGTCGGCACATCTTGCAAATGTCCGAGCTTCTTTGAGGTAATTTCTGCTAAAGTATAACAGAAACTTAGTTCTGTTTGCCTTGGGCGCATCTAACATTTTGGCCTGTCGGTATGACCTAAGCTCGTGCCAATGGTTGTAGTGTTGTAGTCGCAGCAGTTCGAGAAGCTTGTTTTTAACATAGGCTGAACTGCAGCCAATAACAGGCTGAGGACCGATAAAATTGGTCGCTGATCAAGTTCTAGCTAGAGAATCAGCTTTATCGTTTCCCGGGATATCAGAATGTCCCGGGACCCAGACTAGTGTGATCTTATTACATCGCCCAAGCTGGTTCAGTTTATTGACAGCTTCCGCAACAAATTTGGAGTTACATTTCTATCTCTTGTTAAGTGCAATGTGCGCTGTGCTAGCGATAGCATACACCTCTACCCGAAAGACAGTTGTAAATTTACCCAGTGGAATAGGTTGCTCAACGTGGCATTCTTCTGAGTAGATATCTGCTCATCCATTAAAGACCCGTCCGTATAGAAGACTATGTATACTTTCTGATAGGAAACCAGACCAACATTGAACATTCTACGGCATTGCCAGAGTATGTTGGTGGCCTTAGTTGTTCTTGCAACCAAGTGGTCTAGGAAGGTTAGGTTTGGGTCCAACAGGATACCCAATTATTTCACCGTACTAGAAGGTTTGAGTTTCAGCAAATCCAATTGTTGGATATCCCGCCCCGTTAAGTCTTCTCAGTAAGGAGTCAACTAAGATGTTCCATAGTGTGGTCGACAGGATTCCACCTTGCGCAAAGCCTTTTACAGCTTGCATTGTAGATACAACACACGGCCTAGCATACTGTCTTGTGGTACACCAGCCTTAATTTCTTGGGGACTTGCAGGTCAAGGTCATTTTACCGTAAGAATTTTGAAAATCTGACGGACCTTACACAAGATAAGGTTAAAGTGACTAAACGAGATTATTAGCCCGCTAATCGATCAGTTCGATATAGTATACTTGAAGTGATAGATCAAAATTTCATTGGTTCCCAAACAGCCGAGAACTGCCGAGATATGACGGCGGGATTTGGACCTTTGGAGTGAGCGTGGTTTTGATTCAAACCGCCCTCGCAAAATTTTATTTTTCAACACGTTTACCCCATTTTCTCAGAAACTACTCGTCCGAATTCGATGAAATTTTGTGGGTATTATCTTCCAACAAAATTATAAAGTTACGTCTTACTATATTGGTTCAGACCTTTATGCCATATTTTATTAAAAGCTTGTGCTACATCGAGACATATTGTTGAGCAGATTTTATTCTTTTCAAATGTTTTTCCATTTCATCAGTGATTCTATGCACTGGATCGATCGTAGAGTGCTAATTTCCAACGCCGAATTGATGGTTTGGATTTACTAGAATATTAATTTTACTACCTTCAGCTATTTTAGGCTCTTGCATCTTAATAAGTTCAGTCCGGAACTAACCAGTTGTGCCAAATCGCACGATCAAGTCGGTCAGTTGAACTTACGGCTTTAATATCGTTGTCCATATGAAAAAGAAGCGAACACTTCTCTGCGACCAAAACCATTTACTTTGGATCTTGCGAACCGTTCCTATGAAATGTTCATATAATTTTTACTTGACAGCTGTCACATGCGACAATTTCATCCCTGGCAGGTATTAAGTACCGCAAAATTTAGAATAAGACATTTTAATGAAAGATCCCACTGAAACTTACTTTGTGTAAGTCCTTTTGTTTTTCGCTCATTTGAACAATTTTGAAATCTCTCTGATAGATGGCACATTGCGTATCATATCTGACATCTAAGTATGCAAAAATAATACGGTAAAGTGTTTCATATGCGTTTGGACCAGAAACGCCCGTCTATTTCGAGTTTCGGTTTTATTTCTAAAAATCAAGCTCCACATACATATGCACATTTATCAGCCCGTATGGTCTGCAAAACTAACACATTCACTTGCTGCATTAAAAGCAACACTTCATACATTCTGCTGGTGACGACTTCCCAAGAAAAATAAAACAGCAAACAACAACCACATCCGTCCATTTAGAGATACAAACGAAGTTATCCTTCCAATTAAGCTCTTAAAAGCCGAAATGGGTAAAACTTAATTTCATTAATAACATCTGCCTGTATGTTATGTGGCACTTAGCCGCAAGGACCGAATATTATTGCATTTCTTTTGTTCTTCCTTTGGGCAAAAGCCTTAACACACACACACACACACCGATCCCCCACCTCGGTCCACCCGCATATTACATAACCAGAAAAACCACTCGAAAGTATTTCCAACATCATCTCCTGCTTTTGTTAAAATGAAATTCTTTATTTTCGTTGCGGGGCCAGAGAAGGGAGAAGGATTACGAGTACAAGGAAACAGGAGAAACAAAAAATTTCCTAATATTCCAGAATGGACCGCGACACACCCGTCGAGCGTCGAGCGTCGACGACCCCACCGAAAAACTGACTTTCGAAATACGTTCGCAATTTATGTGGGAAAAAAGGGTTTTCGCCTACATTCGCTATCGCTATGTCCTTAGAGTGATGCTTTCTTCTTTCTTCCTTTGGAATTTCCCATCTGCATAAGAATTTCATGGTTGTATGGCTTCAATGAATGCTGGTCTGATGGGGCGGGTGGTGCTGCGAAATGCCTCTAATCGTTTCGTCTTTTTGTTCCTTGTGTTTTGGGATACCACCGAGGACCTGAGCAGCTGAGCAGCTGAACAGCTGAGTCTCTGTAGAGGAGGTACGTTCCTAAACGTCATCTTAGTAGTGTATGAATGGAATTTTCAACTCGAAGGGGCGAGGGGATTTTTCGAATACTCTGTGCTTACCTTAAGTTGGGTCTACTGGCTGTTGATGCTGAGGTTCCGTGTGAGATAATACAGGTGCAAATAGATGGAATTCAGGATTTAAGGGTGTGGGTGAGCCAACGACGTTCTATTCCGGAATTCCGGGTATTTTTGCTAACTATTCAATAAAAGACTGCTAACAGCGACTTACAAGTATTTTAATGAAAAGCCAGAGATATTTTTTGATTATGGGAAATATTTGTGGGCAGTACTGAGTTAAATACCCCTTCTATTATATATTGGACTCGTATGTCATTCCTTTCATGGATGGTGATCAAGGGGAAACGAATTTTGAATAAATTTTAAGAAATTTCCATAAGAATTCTCATAACGATTTCATTGAATACCTGGAGGCTTTTGTTTTTGTGGAAAACCATTTGTATGCCTTGTCACGTGTACATGACTTTGTTATCTATAGGTTTGCAATTCGTTTTATTTAAAGGCGTTTCTCTTGGAAGATATAGATAGTTATAAACGATTATCATATCATAGGTAACCAGCTTCAATCGATACTTTTTATTTTTCAGGAGAAACACTGAAATACCTTCAAAGGGTGATTCAATAAGACCAGGAGTGGGATTTCTTTTCTCAAGAACAAATTAAGGAATTTTAAGGTTATTTAAACATCCGTTACAATAGTTTTTATTAAATTTAGATCTGTTCGGTGACCTGTAATTTTACGTAAAATTACTTAAAACAGCCAAAAATCAAGAGAACAGGGAGCCAGATGAGGTGTCAAAAAGTTTAATGAGAGTGTCAAAAAATGTCCCCTCTTGCGAAATCCGTACTAAATTTTTTCCATGTAGTAAGCGAGGGACATCTATCAAACAGCCATCTGACAATTTGTGAAATGTCAATCAATATTTGTTATTAAAATAAAAGAAAATTACTAGGTCTGTTTGGTAACACACTACTTTTCGAAATACTATGTAAATCACATCAATCTGTATTTGTTAACTCGAAAAAATCACAGTACATCGCAAGAAGAGAGCGAAATGAGAGCGTAAGAAATAAAGAGCGATGAAACTTTACGCAACATCTTTTTCTTGTAGTGGGCTGGACAACTCTGTCAAACCAGGCCATCTGACTGTTTGTGAAATGTCATAATTTTCATTGTTAGTGGAAAACAAAAACAAATTGATAGGTTCGACCAAACGTGTGTTTGTTTATTTCTTTCTCTTCGAGAGGATTTTACGTTTTGACTGGTCTCACTCGCTTGTGCATAGAAAAGATACCAAACACACCTAGTTTTTCGTGAAAATATTTAGTAGTTAAAAAAGAAGAAGAGAGGATTTTCCCCTACTTCTCAAATTATTTACTATTTGACAGCAGTCCCATTTTGATCACAAAAAAGACATCAAACATACTATTGAATCATTTCTGAGGCCGTAATGACGTCTCTGGAATGCCAAACTCTCATAAATTTTTGACCGTCGTTCAATGTGTATGGAACAATGGTTTGAATATTCTCTTTGTGGACGTTTAAGGCCTCTTTCACCATTCCCAGTGAAGTATTGTGAAATTTGTGATCTTCTGCGATAAAATCATTAACTGTGTGTTTGTCAATTGTCATCCTCAGCGTCTCTCTGCCGCCTAAAAACCATTTATGCCACTCGAAAACAAGTCTTCTATTTAATTTAAACAATCATCACCATACACCTGGTGCATCAATCGGAGTGTTTCTGATGTATTTTTACCAAGTCTTAGGTGGAAATGACTGTTCTTTGTTGCAACGGTTCTAATTTTTATGTCTTTTCTATTTTTCAATCGTGATGACAGAAAAGAAAGTTGTTTTCTTTGGTTTTGTTGTTGTTTTTTGTTTCTTTTCTACTTTTACCCGGCTATGGCAAAGCCAACAAAACCCTGTACGGGAAGAGTGGACTCGGCATACAGACACTGTAGTCTTCGCGGACGGATCTTAAACTGTTAAAGAAACAGGGACTGGTATATTTCGCATGAACACAGGGCTAAAAGTATCCTTAAGACTCCCGGATGCCTTCAGCCTCTTTCAGGTAGAAGTTCTAGCCATACTTAGGACTCCAGTGTCGCATAATGCTAAGTGCATTATGCAGAACCAGGTAAGACTATGTTGGGTGCCTAGTCAGTTTGTTGTAGAAAGCAACGAGTGTGCCGGTGAGTTGGAAGGAAAGTAGGGAAACTGCCGACTATGGCCAAAACTAACTGAAAAGTACGACACAATAGTAGCCTCAATTTTTCTCAAAATCTTTTACGATTATTTTAATAAATGATTTTAAAAAAATAACTACAATGACATATTAATGTTCCTTATGCACTTTCGTGCAGCGGAGGTCTTTGTCTTTTTTTTAATTATTTTTTTTTTTCATCTATCGAGTAAAATTCCCACTTAAGCTTAGATCAAACGATTGATGTATATATAAATATTTGTTTTTAAATTTGTTATAAAAATACTCCAATCGTTTGAACCACAAATTTGAAGAACACAAATGACATATGTACATAAACGATTTCTATATCATTTGTGTACTGAATACATGAATGGAATTTGATAACATATACAAACCGTCTGATCGGATACATAAATTAATTTATGACTATTCGTTTACATTTATGTACCATTTATGTATTAGGTCGTTACATATGAAGTTGCCGATTTTTATGTGGAAAGTTAAAAAATGATATTTAAAAAATTAAAATAGTTTATTCCAAAAAATTATCTCCATTTACATCTATGACATTTTTCCAACGTTCCACCAAAGCAAGAATGCCTCTTTTGAAAAAGTCCTTATCTTTTTCGGCTAAGATGCACTTTTAAAACTTGAGATTCAATGCGTTAGCACTTCGCTTCTCAGGGAATGATCTTTTTAAGTGCTGTGTTTAAGCCTTGCCAAGGTAGCGAGTTTATAATGGCATAGCGTGAAGACCAGCCGCACAGATGCCGGAATGCTGGCACGCATAACTGTATCGGCTTCCTGGATGTACGGTGTAATCATATTTCGGTTCGAATTTTTGTAGAATTTGTATATGCCATACATAATAAATACACCAATCGTCTGATACTAGCTACAATTAGGAATTTCATTTTTACATAATGATAAAATATAAACAAAATTTAACTTAATTACAACTCTATTAAGATTTTGTTTTAAACAATCATTCTACCTATATCGATCACTAAACAGATATGTTGGTAGAGATGAACACTAAGCACAATTTTGAAATTGGATAATTTTTTCCCTAATTGGTATAATAGCGAGGACAAGTTGGTCTCAGAGGAGCATACATACATACATATATACGATACAAAGCGAGTACGAGTAACAGTCAATATGGTCTCTTGCTAACATTACCAGCAATTATATCCAAATATATAATTTATTCCCGATATAAAATAATCACAGTGTTGATTAAAGGACGGTATTTTATTTATCAAAAATAGCACCTACATCTTTATAGACCTCAACTTCTTCGAATTCATAATTATGGCTTTACATCTGCGATGTTGTCTTTGAGCTATTAAATCATTTGTAGCTTGGTTGCATAAACTTTCTTATTGAAATTGCAACAAAAAGAATTATGTGAAAAAGTCAAATTGCAAAATCTCGGTACGCCACCAAAGAGAGAGAGATAGCTCCAACCAGTGATGGTAAACGTAGGGGAAAATCCCTACATTCAGCTCAAAAATGAACGCGTAGGGAAAAAAGGAATATGTAGGGACTTTCAATATTGAAAACCCCCGGCTATTTTTTATGTCCCTATTTGAATTCTTCCAGAGTTTTAATGATTGCAGGAGTGCCTAAATGTTATCTTACAGTCAAAATATGTACTTATGTAAAAGTCACGAAAATCTCAGTTCGATTTGCATCAGTCGGTCATACTTGTAGGATTCAAGCTCGAATTGTTAGTTTCAAGTAATTTTTTTTTGTATTTGTCAATGCAATATGATTTATTTCAATTTTGATTTTGTGCTGTGTTTGGTTTGTTATGAAAAGAAATAAAATAAACTTAAGCATTTTAAGCCTTTTTAATTTGATGAACGCATTGTGTTAAATTCTCCCTTTTGAAATATCACATATTGGGAATTGTAGGGGAAATTTTGCGAATGAGTAGAGCAAAGTAAGGACTTTTTCCATCGTTGGTAGGTACTTTTATTTTTTTTAGTTACCATCACTGGCTCCAGCAGTAACTCTGGGACGCAATAAATTGCTTGTGTCTTGTGGTATATTGCAACCACCATAAACTACTTCACACATTGATGCACAGGATTTGGTCTAACAAAAAGCATTTTTTTTGAGTTATTTTTTATTATCCTGCGGAGTATGGTCGCAGATGGCATATTGAACTTGTCATTTCGACAGTAAATTTGTACTATGTATTTTCAGACATTCTTGGAGTGTGAGTTACGTGATAATAAATTTGCTAACATGAGAGACTATAACTGTAGGGTAAAGGTGTCAATCAATAGCTCTCAAAATGTCTCTTTTTTATTTTAAAATGAATCTGGAAATGAGAAAAGAACACATTTTTACTTCCCCTCGCAACAGGCTAACGGTCTGCGCGATCGAATTGTCGAAGGTGGTTATCCTCGTGTGTTTGTGTTTTCTGCATAGGAAAGTAATTTTTTTTTCTGTTTTATTTTTGATCTTATTAAAAAAATGCGTATTGTAACTTCATTTGAGTTTAATATTCGTACTTTTGTTTATATAACTTAATAATTCTTGTCGATTTGTTTACTTTGGTGAAATATTTTATAAATTATTAACAAGTTTTTGTGAAATGACAACATTGGACACAGCGAATCAGTTGAAAGTGGTACACAATGAATCATGAACATGGTAGCAGTTCGAGGCTCCAGAATTCAAATTTTTCAATCCATGTTAATTTTTCAAATCTGGATGTTCGCTAGCAATAATTATGATTATGAGCAACTGAACTACCAGTTTTCTTTTTCTTTTATTTTCGTACAAAAAAGTAACGTTTTGTGATATTTTTACAAGAACTGTTGAGTTTTTTTTTTAATTATTTTTGTATTAATACTTGAAGAGTTTTTATTTCCGTTTTTATTCTTTTGTCTATCCCCAAATATTGATACGAATTAATAAATATACATGGGCACCGTAGCGCAAGTGGTTAGTGCGTCGGACTACTGAGCCAGCGGTCTTGGGTTCGAATCCCGCCGCAAACACCTAAAAAGTTGTTCACAGTGCCCATCTCTTCCGAATGCCTGACAAGCATTCAAGAGTATCAGTCGTCATGTTAAGCTTCCCAACTCGCCGTTCGGAGACGGCAGAAAACTGTAGGTCCCTTCCATTCGTGCAAAAATATAACGCGCACACACAAATGGTTGCGGGAAGCTAGGTTTGGTTCTACCTAGGACTGCTAAAGCCAAATTTTTATTTATTTTTTTTTAATAAATATACATATACATATATGTTATGAAAAAAACTTTTGTTTTTACTGAATAAATTGATTTTAAATCCCTGTTTCACTGTTTACCATGCACTGATTCACTGTGTTCACCCATGGTACACAGTGCATCACATGGGAAGGGTAATTTCAAATAATTTTTTCACTATCTCAACATTAATAAAGCTTTGAGATTTTGGGCTTAAAATGAAGACCAAACATTGAAAAAGCTATAAAAGCTGTAAATGTCATGGCTATACTATGATATATACGAGCTCAACGGCGCAATAAGTAAAAATTGATCCACTGTTAGCACCTTTACCCTAATGAAAAAGTAAATGAAAGTTTATCAAACGAAAACAATGTGTAATGTAAATCATAATTAAACCACCCGCTTTTATACTTTTTCTTGCTGACTGCATGCAAAATGAAGCCGTCCAATGTAACTGTCGCTCCTTTTTTCCTAGATATGAAAATATATACATAGTTACTTTTAAAGCATACAACTACAACGGTGATTCTTCAATATTTTGAGTATTTATCTCATCTTTTTTTTTCTTTTAAGGTAACCATTTTTTAATGACCACTTTTGAAGCAAAATCCAATACACGGAGTGAATAGAAAGCGCTTCAAGTGACGATCTGTCAAAAAAGTGCGCAACAAGTTTGACCGGAGACAGGTCAAATAACAGCTCCATACAGAGCAGTATTTGTTCAAAAATTATATAAATTGTCAGCCATAGGGAAACCACACTTAAAACGAAACTCCAATTCGACCATAAAACATTAAAATAAACGACATCGTAAACAAATTAGGAAATTAAGCGAAAAAACGCTTTCAAATCGCTTCCCGAAAGCAATTGTCTGTTAAATAATTATCTTCGCTCGCCATTTAACCAACAAACTAACAGCTACCGGAAGTACATAAACATTAAGTACTGGTTTGGTTATAATAAACCCAAAACATTTCCCATCATCCTGACACATAGACAGTGGGGCAACTGTGAACTGGGACCCATACTCTGCTCTAGTTTTGAACAATTCCGTGAACTAATTATTTCAACTTAGAACGCCACCATTACCCGCCGAAAAACCGCAGTAGCAGAGGTCCTCCGGCAAAGGACAATTCCCCCAACAGAAGGGACTTCTTTTAGCTTCCACCGCGCGCGCCGCCGGGGTTTGGTGCCCCGAAATGTCCCTTCGCCTGCTAGTCGCGATTTCATTTATAATAACGGTATTTGACTGTAGACATATTTGAAATTTGTATTTCCAGTTCTACATCTCTACTCGTACACATTGTGCATTAGACAAACTCACACAAAACAAAGTTTCCTTCGATCGAAAAAAAGGAAACGACGGGAAAAAAACAACTTTTTCATCTCCTGGCAAAGAGTTTCACGAGTAACGCGGGGGTGAACCAGCTCAGCTGGGAACGAGGACAGCTCCAACTACACAAAGAACAAACTTTTGCAATATCGCATAATGCCTTTATGTGACATACCCTATCTCCTCACAACTACTAGACGAGGAAGAACAAGAAGAAGAAGAAGAAAAGGAGAAGGTGCAGCCATAGTCCTTGTTTGAGAGCACACAGCAGCTGCTGTCAACATCGGTGACTGTATGTGGAACATGCAAAACGAGCAAGACCTCCGCCGTCGTATTATAATGATTTTATGTTCTACAATCTATGGCACCGGATGAAGTGACATAAAACTCACATTTAAGAGACATAAATATACACAGAAGTACGAGATGTATTGTAAAAAAATGAATATATACAACATATGTATGTGTACTCGAACATCCTTCTGTTGCGTAACTTTGTCAATTGGGGTGTGAGGTGGAGCGTTCCTAAACGGCTGTCTATTGCTGATTTTAAATTGAAACGCATTGACATTCTAAAGAGCTACGGAACAGACTCTTAAACAGGTGCTTAGCCTGTTATATGCATTTATTAACTAAAATTGCTTTAAGTGGAAAACTGTAGTTAAAACCGAAATATTCACCCCTGTGATCAATTCCGACCGGATTGAAAACGCAAACCGATTTCAAAAACGGACGAATTGAAATAGGGTGTGCTGAAATTCGCCCGAAATGAAACAAATTCGAAATAGGGGAAATCGATCGTCGTTGAACGGCTGCATAATTGCGTAGGCAGCGAAAACAAGGGTTGAACAGACAGCACCAAATAAAAGGATTTCAGTTGCAGTGGGATTGCTGCGTAGAACGATCGTTAGTGAGGCGGCGGCATCCTTTCCATTCACCCACAGTAGCGAGTACTTATATCTTACAGTCAAATACATGTACGCACCAGAAAACTTCCATGCGTATCGATACATCAAGTAGTAAAACCTAAAAAAAAAACAAACAAGCAATAAAACTCAATCGTGCAATAAAACTCAATCCTCAACATGCTCGAGGAAAAGAAAATATTTGAATGGAAAAAAAATCCTGCAAAAAAAAAAAAAAATTAGATTTGTCCTACTCTAAAAAGTAAACAAAACATTTCAACTAGAATCTCTTATTCTGTTTCACCGACAAAAAAATTTCCAACTCGCTGTTTTGGTAAACCCCTTGCCAAATCAGGATATTTTGCCATGAATTTAGTCATTGATTGATTGATTTTGGTTGAAATTTGTATGTTTTCCCCTAAATTAGGTAGAAATAATTAACATTTTATGTATAAATCTTCTAAGACATACATTTTGAGTCTTCCGGATTCAATTTCACCAACACAAAACCGAACGAATTGAAAACGTCAATTTCTTTGCGTTTTTCAATTCCGACCGATTCTCAGCACACTCCTAATTCGTTCGAATTCGAAGAAATCCGAAAATCATCACATCAAAACTGCGAAAACGTAACGGATTGGATTTCGACCGAAAATCATCACAGGTGTGATTATTTATATCGGTATATTAGTTTTTGACTTATGAATTCAATCGTGTACAACCGAAACGACCAATTCACTTGTCTCTGACAGCATTTAGGGTACAAAATTTGAGTTGAGAAATGAAGACGGCGCGGCGTGTCAAATTGCAGCTGCATAGGGAGTCCTTTGGTGGAATTAGCTAAGTTAATAGTTGATCATCAAAATCGAGCTTTTGGCACTATTTGAGTTGAATCGAGTTGACCATCACTTTTTGCCATCGCTTACGCTGGAGAGCAAATTATTACTAATCGTATGATTTGATGTAAGGGTGGAAAAAAGCTTGGAAAATTTCGGATAATTGTGAATTTCATTGTGATAAAAGACGTTTTGCGTGAATTTTGGGTAGAGAAGTAAACGAGATAAATAATAGATGGCGCTGAGCTGCGATCAATCCCAGACCCCGATAGATGGCGTTATAAGTAAGCTGACTTAGGCTGCGCAATTTGACAGGTATCCTTTTCGCATTGTCATTTTCTATCGAGCAAATGTGTCATTTTTCTTGCTGCAATTGATTCGAGTTTTGCGTATTATTACACTGATTTCGGGCAGTCGTATATCGCGCATCACATCCGCAAACGGTACAAACATTACGATCAATTGAAATTCAATGCGATATTTATCAATTCGATCATTTTTTCAGAAAATAAATTTTCTTTTGAATAGGATTAGTCAAAAACGACTTTGTTGTTTTTCAGCGAGAGTTATTTGCTTGACTAATGCCTCTTATTGGACAATCAAACGTTGGATGACGTACACGAGACGATTTAGTGGGACTATGATATTGCTCTCCGGGGATTTTCGTCAAACGCTTCCCGTCATCCCGAAATCTACTGCTGCCGATGAACTTAATGCGTGCCTGAAATCGCATTGCAGAGCGACCCATCGGCTGCTGAATTCTCGACATAACTGCTGGCGCTTGGCAATGGCCAAATACCTGCTGATATCGTTTCCGGATTGATATCGTTTCCGGCAAATTTTTGCGAGTTCACATCGCCGATGGAGGAACTCATCACCAAAGTGTTCCCCAGCATTGTACAAAATTATAAAAATCTCGATTGGATTAGTGAACGAACAGATAGACGGACAGAGAGATAGACAGACAGACATACAAATAGATAGACAGATAGACAGACAGACAGACAGAAAGACAGGCAGATAGACAGACAGACAGATAGAGAGACAGACATACGTACAGATAGATAGACAGACATACAGATATGTATATAGATAGATAGATAGAAAAACAGACAGGCAAACATATAGACAGACATTTCATTTTGATTTTTGTACATTTATGAAATGAATTCATTTTGTGTATTTATTTTACCTTAATAAAAAACTGAATTTAATTCAGCTTATAAGTTGACACAACATTTATTAATTTTGAGGCGGTACGAAGTTCGCCGGGTCAGCGAGTCGCATATATTTTGTTTGTGATATTTTAAACGAAAATTGTTTTGTGAATGCACAAATGTGAGTGTTTCTGCACAAATGAATAGATCACAGCTACTGGGATACGCAGATGACATCGACATCATCGCTCGCTCCCAGCGCGCCGTATTAGAGGCTTTTACGGCAATTGAAGAACAGGCGAAACGAGTTGACCATGAAGTGAATGAGGACAAAACCAAGTAGATGTTGTCAACAAACAAAGAAACATCTGTCCACCGCCTAGGACAAAACGTCACTGTTGGCAACAGTAACTTCGAAGTGGTTAAGGAGTTTACCTACCTCGGAGTAAACATCAACTCCACGAATGACACCTTAGTGGAGATTCGACGAAGACTTACCCTAGGAAACCGCTGCTGCTTTGGTTTGGCAAAACAAATGGGTTCAAAACTCCTAACTCGGAAGACAAAATGCATGCTCTAGAAAACATTGATCCAGCCAGTCCTGCTGTATGGAGCCGATTGTTGGACGATAAGCAGGAAAGCAGAGCAGATTTTGAATACTTTCGAGAGAAAAATTTCTCGTCGGATATTCGGTCTCGTATGCGAGAAAGGCGAATGGAGGAGAATATATAACTGCGAACTCTATGAGCTGTACCAAGATGTGGATGTAGTCCGAAAAGCCAAAACACGTCGTCTACACCAGCCCCCAGGCTCGGCCACATCGAGCGAATGGACAACAATGCTCCAGCAAAGAGGATCTTCAAATCAAAGCCCCCAGGTTCGAGACGACATGGAAGACTGAACATCCATTTCAAGGATCAAGCTACCGCGGATGCCAGTGGCAGTGCGCTTGGTCTAGACTCTAGGCAACTGGAAGCAGCGTGTCCGAGATCGAAGAGAGTGGATGGCAGAGACTCTTCACGTGTCGGGACCCCGTTAAGTAAGTTTAGATCACAAGGCTTTTACAGCTCCAGCAGAAGTATAAGAAAATAATTGTAAGACTTAAAAAAAACATATTTCTATTATATTGTGCTTTCAGTAAAT
This sequence comes from Brachyopa scutellaris, assembly GCA_949775065.1. NCBI lineage: Eukaryota > Metazoa > Arthropoda > Insecta > Diptera > Syrphidae > Brachyopa > Brachyopa scutellaris. Next base: position 88,125,803 of record OX459114.1, on the reverse strand, counting down.
ATCATCTAAGTTCTTTTATATTCATGCAATTGCTAGGGTCGGTACATCTGTACCTATATTCTTTCTACAAACGATTCTGAGGACGTCATGAAATACGCCTCACTTGCCGCGCGTCTATGTTGACGATACCAAATTCTTTCAAGCTCCATGACTCCAATCTACATACTTAAACAACACCTCGATGGGTGGTATCTATGATTGGTGCACTTTTTATCTGAAGGACAGGAAGCAAACGGTAAAAATAGGAACAAGCCTAGCACTTAAAATATTTTACTTGGCGTCCCCCAAGGGTCTGCTCTTGAACCTATCTTGTTTTTAATTTACATTAATTCCATTTTTGATCAACCGTTTGCTGGGAAAGTAATAGCCTTTGCCGATGATTTAGGAATCGCGGACAGATCAGTAAGCTCATTGATCTTATAGTACGACTTAAATTTACTTAGGATTTGGTTTGCTGAACAAACCCGGAAAAATTCAAGGAAAATTGGAAATCCGGGAGGATCCGGTTTTTAGTTTTAAAAAGTATTTCTTTCTACTTCTTCCTTTCTATCACACTTAAGCAAGGAACGCGACTTCTTTCTTTCTATCACACTTAAGCAAGTAGCGCGACTGTTTTAGTGCTTGGGCAACAGCCAGTCAATTATAAAATTGTAATTCATTTAAAACTTATTAAAAAAACAGCGACCTGGAACATAAAAAGCACCCTGTATTATCGTCCCTAGGAAAGGCCAGAAGAGAAAGCCGGTTGGAAATTATTCATTGATCTTAGTGGTATGAGCACCGTGGTTAAATGTTTTGGACTACTTCGCATGCTGCTCAGGTTCAATCCCAGCAATCACCAAAAAGTTGTTCACGGTTCCACCTCTTCCAAGTATCTGACAAGCATTCAAAGAGTATCATTTGTCATGATCAGGGAACGGATTTTGTTGACTTTGCCTTTTTTTTGCCTTTTTTGCTCATAATGCCTTTTTTTGCCTTTTTTACTCATTTTGCCTTTTTTTGCCTTTTTGGTGCTATTTGACACGTTACTGTATACTTTCTTCTTAGCAATACGATTTGTACTTGCGCACACGAAGAAATTTTAGTGTCCTCGTGTATAAGAGCAGGTTTTTCTCTCGTATGAATATGCATATCCATAACTGCACCCGTTGTTTAAACTAGCACGCATAAATAAAACACGCTACATGCAACTCTAAATACATTTGTACCAACATTTCTCCTTTTTACTTACGGAAAATCTACGGCACTCGCCGCAGTTTGATTTACAACCCTTTAACTGACAAAAACCGTTAGACATTTGAACATTTTTTTTAGAGTGTGCGCCTTTTCATCTATAGCTACATATTCCGTAAAATAGTGGTCATAGTAAGTGATAGTCTTTTGAATACTGCGTGCTAAAATTCGTGCTATTCCTATTGCTCCTTGTGTATGCAATAAATCCACAGGCTACCTAGCGGTATATGAAAAGGGTGCATCGCCCTGAAATACGCAGCTCAGCAATTGACCGCAGCTGTGTAAACAGAGCGAGGTACCCAACGAACGATCGTGGGTTCGACCAGATCCATACGCAGTAAGGATCTTATGCACGTACATACATATATAACTACGTACGTACTACGTACTAAAAGGGGTAGGCGTAGGAAATGTTTACCTTACCCTATCTCTATAAATAGGAAAGAGATTGTAAAGTCGGGCATTGTGTTAATGACCGGCTAAGTGAAATCTATAATTGAAAGTGAAAATGCCCGAAGAAAAATGCACAGATTCAAACAAATTGCAAAATTGGGTGGTGAAATTTGGAAAAGATGACTTTTCCACCGATGGAAAAGTACTTTTGTGTAAATTGTGTAGTGTAAAGGTGAATCATGAAAAGAAGTACTTTGTTGAGCAGCACATGAAACGATCCAAGCACCAACAAGCATTAGCCCTAAAAACTGCTCCAAAGACACAAACAATAACTTCTTTTGTTTGTGCCGACAAAAATGAGTTTTACGCAGATATGACGCGAATGTTGCTGGCGTGTGACATTCCTTTACACAAAGTCAATCGTCCAGAATTTAAAACATTTATGGAAAAGTATACAAAAAAGAAAGTTCCAGACGAGTCGACGCTTCGCAGGAACTATGTAAAGGATTGCTATTTCGTAGTTCTTCAAAAAATCCGAGCTGAAGTGGGAGACGGCAACATATTCGTGTCAATAGATGAAACGACAGACAAAGCCGGCCGCTGCGTAACGAATGTTATTGTCGGCCCGTTGCGTAAGGATGGACGTGGATACTTGTTAACCTCTGAGGTTTTGGAACAGGTGAATGCGACGACAATTGCGACGCTTTTTGAAGATTCATTGCGATTGCTGTGGCCGGATGGACCAACGCGCGAAAAAGTGTTAATGTTTGTTACTGATGCCGCCCCGTACATGAAAAAAAGCGGAAAGTCACTTAAAGTTCTGTATCCCAAAATGATACATCATTACTTGCGTCGCTCACGGAATACATAGGGTTTGTGAAACCATCCGCAGTCGCTTTCCGCAAGTCGATGCCTTAGTTTCAAATATGAAAAGATTTTTTTAAAAAGCGCATCCCGAGTTGCTTTTTTCAAGGAGAAGGAACCTGATCTGCCACTGCCACCTCAACCTGTAAGTTTATAAAAAATAATAATTTAAATTTTATTTTAAACAAATATTCTTTATTAAAACAGGTGTTGACGCGATGGGGCACATGGCTGAATGCTGCATCATACTATGCGCAGTATTTTAGTCGCATCAAAAGAATAGTTGATGAGCTGGACGATGATGCGAGTTGTGTTGGATTTGCAAAAGATTTAATTGCCAACGAAATAGTTCAGTCCCAGCTGACGTACATCCAAGCCAATTTCGGATTTTTGGTCGACCCGAAAGAGCACATTTTTAAAAGTTTGCAAGCAACCGGTGAGTTTTAATGGGTGTATTTTAATTCAAACATTTGATCTTAATGCGATACGTTATATTTAGGAAGGCCTATTGGAGAAGTGTTAAAGATTTTGAACGCTATCGAGGAGAAATTAAAACAAGCCAAAGGGCCAGTAGCTGAAGATGTCATGAAGAAATTCCACGCTGTTTTTGAAGCAAATAAAGGACTGCAGACCATCAGGAGCATTAACAATGTAGTGAATGGGACAGCAAACTCTACATTGAAATCAAATATTAATGTCGACGACGTGACATCGTTTATGTGGGCTCCGCTAGTCTCTGCCCATGTTGAGAGATCCTTCAGTACTTTCAAGGCTCTCCTGAGAGACAATCGCAGGCGATTATTGTCAGAAAACTTCAAAATGCTTCTGGTTGTACAGTGCTATTATAATGCAAATAATAATGAATAAAAACTTTAAAAAATAAATGCCTTTTTTTGCCTTTTTTTGTGGTTTTATTTTGCCTTTTTTGGCTTTTTTGGGTCAACAAAATCCGAACCCTGGTCATGATGAACTTCTGAACTCGCCGTTCAGATACGGCAAAAAACTGAAGGTTGCTTCCATTCGTGCGAACATATTACAATACATACAAATAGTTGCGAGAAGCAGGCCCAGGTTCACCTTTAATCCTGCTTTGACATTGCGCTATAAGTGCGTATGACGAGAAACCTTTTCCACTAAGATGGAAATAAATTATCTTTCAAAAACCCTGCAAAGTCTTAAGAGTGCCTCCTAAGACTGGAGAAATTAATTTGGTTTTTATGAATGATTGAGAATATATCCCCCATCTAGCCACGAAATATAATTGTTTTAAACTTTTCTCATTTTATTTAATCGCTTACCATGTGTGCCATGCCCTCCAAGTACACAGCCACACCCACACACATGTACCCGTCGTTACATGTACTAATGATCGAAATTATATCCTCATCGTGAGTTCACATGAACCGGGGAATACTTACATCCTAAGAATGCCATGAGGTGTCACCGATTAAGAGATAAATCAGTGCACGCACGTCATCCCATTCACGAGCGGCACCTAAGCACCATCGCTCCTTGGAACTTTTACATACATTTTGATTATCACAGGCTAAGTGAAAGGTTTCCTTGGCATCGCTTTTTTAATAAAAAGGAAACAATTCCAGCACCACGCAGGGAGTCCTTCCTAATCATTGAATTTGAAATTCACTGGAATTCCCAATTCTCTCGAGTGTTTGTCGAAGAGGAGTCTGCCTACCCTCCGATGAGGGTAGCAACAAGGACGGGCTATTCGCGGATTGGAATGAATGGTGTTTAGAGCATTCTTTGCGTTTTCATAATGCAATTTTATTATTTGTGTTATATTCGCTCGCAGGCAGAAGCACTCCTTGGCGTACTCCATCGACTTAGGGATGGAATCGTGTGGAATCCGACATGGTACACATTTGTTATTGGATTAAGTCACATACGCGCGCTGTTGGTTCATCCCGAAGGGAGCAGCTTCCATTTGAATGGAGTCATAACCATGGCGATGCGAGGACGTAGAATTGCCATGGAAGCCATAAGATACATTTTCTTGAATATTTGCTATGCACACTTGCATGGTGCATCGAAGGATATGTACATATGTGTTTTTGTGTTGCTCCGCAGTCCTTGTACGTTTGAAAGAGTTACACGTTAGCTGTTTGTAGAAGCAAATTTGAAACACGTTAGAGGGAGCTTATAGCAGGAAGCATTTGCCATGCTTGAGGGAATGTTAACTGGTACGAGCATAAGAAAGCTGATTTTAGGGGAAGCCAATGATTTGCCGAAGTGGATTTCATGGTGCAATGACTTCATTAGATTTATCTTAGCTATATATCGGTGTTCTTACTTTTTGTTATGAAGTGAAAAGCTTCAACGAAATGCAGAACGCCGAAAGAGCAAAGGCAATAGGGTGCGGAAATTGAAAGCTTGTTTCACTGATTCAGGAAGCGACTAGAGTAGCTACTGATATAATCCTGGCTTCCTGGAAGCGAAAGTATAGGATTTTCAAGTTCCGGAAAGTGTATATAACTATATTGTTTGGGGATTTTTTCCAGAGCAGAAAGAAGACGAATATACCTTCTCGTTACTTGAAGGTGCTACAAGATACCTGTGAGACCTGCAGATTTGATTTTTACCATAAAATAATGTTCCAATCAATACTGCGAAAGATAATAATTGCCTTACATTATTAGTTTTATTATTATTATTTTTTATTTCAAGGTATTTTTAGCGATAGGTTTTTTTTTTCAAAAACCAAATTCCGAGAAAATGTGTTTGTCCAATATTTATCGGGAGCTCTGTATTATTTTTTCGATATCTCGCATGCCTAAGTTAGGTTTGGGAAACTCGCAAACCAGCAGGTTCATTATGAATCCCTTCGTAAGCCTGCTCTTGGTAAAGCTCTGCTTGGTGCCTGGACACTCCGGCATAGAGGGAAATGAACTTGCGGATGAGCTAGCAAGGAAAAGAGGGGCACTGCCTTTAACCGAGACGGTTATGAACATAGCAATGCCATCATGCGGCATTAGGGCAAAACTGAACAACACGATCATAAGTTTGGCGGACCAAAGTTGGTCAAAAATAGAGGGACACAGGGTATCTAAGGCTCTCTGGCCGGCCATTATAGACCATAAAAGAATCAAGGTAATCTTTGGACTGAATAGGGCTAAGTTGAGGACTCTAATAGGAATACTCTCCGGGGACTGTCTCTTAAGGAAACATGCCAAGAGAATGTGTCTTTCAAACACGGACAAATGCAGATACTCCAACGACATAGGAACATAGGAGGATATCGAACATATCCTCTGTGACTGTCAGGCTATAGCCCGCTTTCGTAAGAAATTTTTAGGGAGTTACTTCTTTAATACACTGGAGGAGGCTGGCAAAACTGGCCACAATGGAATTCTTAAATTCGGTAGGGAAATTAAATGTTCTGATGGAAGTGTTTCGGTTTACGTACCATCATACGATGGTCCCAGGGCCAGGGCATCGCGATGGTCCATTATGGTGCCTGGTGTTTTTGTGATGGCTCAGCATTACAACCCCTTTCTAACCTAACCTAACTTAAGCCTGCCCTTGCTAAATTCTAGAAGTCCCGATATCTTTAACTTTATCAGCTCTGCAATGTTTTCCAAGAATGTGTGGCCTAGTGTGCGGAAATGTGGATTTTGTAGATGTTGGATCGATTCACTTTCCTCTTCGTCTTTGCAGCTTCTGCCATTTGCTAGGCATATAACCACAGTGTTCTATAATTCTTCCGGTGATTAAACGTAAACGTGGTCGCCGTGGCCGTGATGGTTAGTGCGTTGGACTACCACGCAATGCTGCCCGGGTTCAACTCCTGCCCGGGTCAAACACCTAAGAAAAGGTTTTTCACCGTGCCACCTCTTTCGAATGTCTGCTTGTCAAAGAGTATAATTTGTCACGATTGAGCTTCTCAATTCGCCGTTCGGAGTTGGCAAAAAACTGTAGGTAGGTGCAAAAATATAACACGCACACACAAATGGTTGCGAGAAGCAGGCCCAGGTTCACCTCGAGCTTTAGTGCCAACTAAGTATATATTTTTGGCTCCATATTGGCACTGATTAGTAACAGTAAAAGAAAATCTGGCGTTTTACTAAGTGTTGTGGAAATGCGTCTTTTTTGTAATATGGTGAACTATCGCCATAATGCCCTTTTGAGTTCGCATGGTAAAACCACGGTCATATTGCCCCTATTCAAAATCGTGTGCTATTTCACTATATCACTTATCACGTTTTATGTGCTGCCTCTAATATTTCAGTACGTTAATTAGCAATATTTTATGACTTATTTCTTTAGAAATTTCTAGTATCCGCAAAACAGATAAAGTATCTTAATGTCTGAAGCTGTCAGCACTGTGGCATAAATTTGAAATTTATACTAAGACTACAGAGCAATGACGACAGGATGCATGTTTTAGGTGCTCCCACATGCCTAGTAGTAGAAAACTAGCCTATTGATTCGCTCCTAACAGCCTTTAACTGGCAGACAAATACAAGCCAAATCACAATTTTAATAAGTCGCAAGTGATTCCACGAATCGTGTTCTCAATTCAAAAATACTTGTGATACCTGTGCCACATCAAACTGCGAGTACAGCACCAAGGGGATACGCCATATTGCCCTATGCATAGGTTATTATGGTTTTTTATAAAACAGTGGGCACCGTAGCGCAAGTGGTTAGTGCGTCAGACTACTGAGCCAGCGGTTCGAATCCCGCCGCAAACACCTAAAAGTTTTTCACAGTGCCCACCTCTTTCGAATGTTTGACAAGCATCAAAGAGTATCATTTGTCACGATTGAGCTTCTCAACTTGCCGTTCAGAGTCGGCAAAAAGCTGTAGGTCCCTTCCATTCGTGCAAAAATAAAATTCGCAAACACAAATGGTTGCGCGAAGCAGGCCCAGGTTCACCCGAGCTGCAGCGCCACCTAAAGTAAGTAACATTAAACGTATAGACATAGAGTATTCAACTAATTGTACTACCTATGAACTTTTTTTTATCATCTGTTTCAGCCATAAAGAATGTAGCATCTTGCAAGCCATAGAGCGTTGGTCTATTTTTCAAACCAGTTTTGTAATCGGTCGCAGGTGTCAGCTTCAATGTTGCCCAACGCCGATCCCATTCTAGCCAGTTCGTCTGCTTTCTAGGTTGTTCGTCTTCCTATATTACTATGGCTGGGTACCTAGCATAGTCTAACTTCCTCGTGGCTTATTTTTAGTAAGCATTAAGTGCATTGTGACATTTATTGACTGTCTATGATTTTATTGTTTTTGATTGAAGCGATTTCCAAAACGGTTGGCTATCCACTAAGATGACGAAGGAAAGTCGCTTACTTTTACTGACAATAACAGCCTTTTCAATTGTTATTATGCCTGGAAGACACTATAGGCATGTGTCCAGAAGTCTAAACGATTCTCGTTGGTTCAGTGTCTCAGAGTAGAAACCTGCTTCAGTACCTAAATGAATTTTTGATCCGTCAGTGAAGAATTTTATTTCAACAACACGATTGGTAGGTTTGTGTTAAAGTCATGCTGGAGAGCTATGTAGTCTGCAGTTTTGGTTACAATTTCAGTGTTACATTCCACTGTCTGTGTGTGGATTTCTTCTAGTATCGCTGCATGTGTCCACATGTGGTTTGCATCAGCAATGCATTCTCATTGTCTGGGCGCTCCCTTTGCTGCTTGACCTTTGTGCGCAACTAAACGTCGGCTGCCACGTTAACCACACCCAAAGAATCTCTGCTTCAGTTCTCTAAACTAAAACCAAACCACAGATGCGACGTGGCTATAGCTACAACAATCGAACTCGATAACGTATTCCAACAACAAATATGTGTGGACTGAAGTAGTTCCATACTCTTTTGATGTCGATGAACTGGGGCGTGTTCGTAGTTCAACAATTTACTTTCCGCGATAACTATCGACGACCACGGAGGAAAGTTTCGTTTTTCTATTGCTAACTTTTCTTTTGTGGAAAATTGATAGAAAACCCCATACTCGCGTGAAATTTCGAAAAAGGTTTTCTTGTTCCTATTCACCAGTGAAACTGCAATAGTACTTAGAGAGGGACAAACTATTCGACGGCACTATGCTTCGCGGAATATTGAATTCATTTCAAGGAGCAACAGAACTTTTTAGTGGTTTCTGGTAAGTGAACACCTGGAGTAAAGTACTTTTCCGATGAAGTCTTTTTAGTGAAGGGGGGGTTTCTGTTTTTTTTGTTTTCTATTCAATTTTTTAAAGTTCTTCAGTTAGTTTGAAGGTTTTATTTACTTTCATTGCGCTGCCATTCGATTTGAGTGAGATTGATGCAAGCAGTTCATGGTAATGGCTACTGGGGCGAATATATTCGTGAAAATTATTTCACTTGCAAAAGTTTCAAATTGACTTTTTTTTTTAAATTTTCCCCTGCAGCGTTAAAAATGAAACTGTTCCACTTAAAAACTAATCCATTAGGTCGAATTAATATGAAGAGATTATGTCGAAATGGGTTAGGAAATGTAGTGGATTGGGTTTCGGTAAGTGGTGCAGTTCTTTTAGGTAATGCTTGGAATGGGAAGTTTAGTCGCGGTTCACTTACAACGACAGTCAGTTTATATTGCAAAGTTACTTTTATTGAATCTGATAGTATTCATTACACTCAAGGACTTTCAAATGTCTTGATAATACTGCCTTTTTCTTAAGGAGAACAATGGATTTGGGTATCCTCTCACATATAAAGGGGGAAAAAACTGCAACTGTGGTTCCTCTTAAAAATCGTACCGCCGCAACAAATCCTGGTTTACAAATGTCCTACGAGACTTGATAAAACGCGAATTGGCACACATATATCCGTGGAAAAGTTTTCGTACTGATGAATTTTATTAAGTATATCATTTGCTACGAAACAAATAGTATTTGAAGTTCGTAAGGCTAAGGCTCAATTGTATTCCAGCCGATTCAAGTCAAATCCTAGTAGTAAGCTTATCTGGAGTAACCTTAAAAGCATGGGTACTTTTGGTTAAACAAGTTGACATCAACCTCTTAGGTTGATTCACGTCGAGTTTAACCAAAAGTTCACATCCTCTCAATTACTCTAAACCAATTCACGCGAAAGCCTGTCGCTAGACTCCTTGTATGAGAGTGATATAGCAGCTGAGAGATTCTTAGCATTTTGCACAAAAGCAAGAGGATGTTGTAGAATGGATCTTATCTATTAAATCGAATGCTGTTGGCTTCGATAAAATACACCTCTTATACAGGGTGTTACCAAATTAAATGTCAAGACGTTGGGAGATGATTCTTGGGTATAATCTAAGAAAAAAATTATTCCGCCATAAAGGGCTATCTCCAATGTGGACATCATTTATAGAGAATTTAAGAAAAGACCCATGCTAACATAAATATCTCCGCTAAAACTTACTCCAGAAACTCTATTTAGGACTTTAATTTTAGAAGAAAATTAACTACGGTTAAATAAAAGTGATACCTTGGTTTGGTGACATTTTTGTTTATTAATAATAATAATAATAATCTCTCTTTATTATCTACCGAGTTAACTCTAACAGATTCAGAATAATATTACATTCAAGATCCAATTTATATTTAAATTACAATTATAAAAAAATAAATAAATAAATAAAAAAAAGCAACATTAATAACACACAAATGGTATAATATTATACTACATAAATACAAAAAAAATAATAAAAAATTCAGTCATCATCTTTCAGGACATATTTATATTCAATATTGAGAGTTTAAATTTAGATCTATCATCACATAAATCTATTTCAGTGGTAACAGAGTTAAAAAGTCTTATACATTTTATGATTGGCTCATTAAGACCATAATTGCACATATGCCTAGGATTCCATAATAAACTTCTGGTACGAAGAATTCTTTCTGGCGCATATAATTTCAACTCACGAAGGATATCTGGACAAATTATACGATACGAAAAAACATCATGAATAAACAGTAAACAGTGAACATTTCGTCTTTTCTCTAAAGTAACTAATCCAATCAAAGCACATCTTGTTGAATAGGACGGCGATCTGTCTAGGTTCCATTTCATTTGCTTTACAACAAATCTAGTAAAAGACTTTTGTACTCTTTCTAGTCGAGTTTGTGAATTAACATATATTGGACACCAGACAATAGAGCAATATTCAAGAAAAGGACGTACAAGAGACATATAAACAGATTTAAGAGCATAGGGATTTGAGAATTCAGTACATGCTCGTTTCAGAAAACCAAGCATCGAATTTGCTTTGGCAACAACATAATCTATGTGAAACGAAAAGGTAAGTTTTACGTCAAAGATCACACCAAGATCTTTAATTTCAGATTTACGGGAAAGAGGGGTTCCGGAAATTGTATAGTCATTAACAACAGGGACTAATATACGGTACACAGAAAAAGAATGACATTTATTTATATTTAAGGTAAGTCGATTACGCTCACACCAATCAAAAATTTTGTTCAAATCATTTTGAACACTTTCACAATCATAAATATTTTTAACACGCAAAAAGATTTTTAGGTCATCGGCATACATCAAGCAGTTAGCATGGTTAAGCAATGAAGGTATCTCATTAATAAAAATATTAAATAGCAGAGGTCCTAAGTGGCTACCTTGAGGGACACCTGATAAGACCTCAATGAGTCTAGACTGAGAAGAACCAATTTTTACATACTGCTTTCTATTCGAAAGGTAACTCGAAATCCACTTAAGAAGCATCGAATGAATGCCAAATGATCTTAATTTACTTATCAGGATACTATGACATACTGTGTCAAAAGCTTTCTTGAAGTCGGTAAAAATAACGTCAACTTGATATCCTGACTCCTGACCTTGTTTGGCTTCGCAGGTATTTTCCTTTTAAGTCAGTTTCATTTATCTTGCTCATGAAAATTTCGAAGTCTCCAGTCGCTTTTCTACTAAACATACCGTTTTATTATTTTTTTCTTATCATAAAAATCATAAAAGAAAACTTTCTGATAAATATGCTGAAAAACCCACAGATTTTATGACACTTAAGAAAAAATGCTGCAGCGAAAAAAAGGAAAAACGATTTTTTACATAATACACTGGTCCCTCGCTTTGCGCGACTTCTCTTTGCGCGGTTTCACCTTTGCGCGGTTTCACCTTTGCGCGAAATGCATTTGCCTACCCAAATTCGATTTGCGCGGCTCGCTTTGCCGATTTGCGCGAATTATCACACGTTATGTTCTGTTATCCTGAATATTTGGTTTTTTTTTGTCCTGACAAACTTTTTTTACGTTTTCTTTTGCTTTATTCATATGTTAGTATCTGCATTTGTGTGTGCGGCGTAAAGACTGCCTTAGCACTTTACCGGGAATTGCACATTGAAAAGTGTAAAAAAAAGTAAAGCAATCTGTAGTGACCCATTTTTTTAAACGTCTACCAATAAGACATTTATTAGATCCTCTATTTTTCCTAAATGAATTTTGTAGCTGTTTTATTTGAATAACTGTTTTGAGTTTATTTATTTTTTTTTCTTTTCAATAGCTATGGTGCTTATAATTTAACTTTTCAGGAGCGCAAACCCCTAAGTTACATGAGGTTCATACTTCGCTTTGCGCGGTTTCGCTTTGCGCGAAACTTTTCAATTCCCTAACCCCCGCGCAAAGCGAGGGACCAGTGTATGTAGTTTTCTAACCACAGTTGACAATTAGTGCGATTTTCCAACTATAATTCATAATTTTGTTTTTAATAATGTAGGTATGGCTTTACGAAGATTTTAACCCTAATCCTACCACGTTGTGACTTTGATTCACATTCGAAATTATTTCGGTTGTATTTCTGTTAATAACGTCGGTAATTTACTTTTGGACTTGTGTATTCTACTTTTAAACAGTTCTTAATAAAACGCGCTAATTTAAATTAATTTTTAGTTCTTGGTTTGAATTGTTTTTTACCATTCTAAAAATATTAACGTTAACTACCACGTTGTGACTTACAGACACACAGTCATTTTTAATGTAGCCAGAATTTCAAAACATAGCATGCATTTTCAAAATGTGGCTGTACGTGTATTTGGTTTCCTAAACGACGTGTATCATAGTAACTACATAGTGAGTGAGGATAATCCGCCCATAAAAAAGTTCATCCGCATGCATACTTGGTAAAACGAAAAACAAATAGATGGCCAGTAATGCAAAATTAAAATTTGGTGAATGTTTGCGAGGTAGCTTACAAATTGCTCTAAAAATAATTGAAGACACAGAAATGATTATGTGAAGTATCTTCTTTCTTTAGGTTGCGCTATATGTGTGTTATATTTTTGCACGAATGGAAGGGATCTACAGTTTTTTGCCGACTCCGAACGGCGAGTCGAGAAGCTCCTCATATGACAAATGATACTCTTTGAATGTTCACGAGTATCAGACATTCGAAAGTGGTGAAACCGTGAAAAAACTTTTACGTGTTTGCTGGGATTGAACCCGGGCAAGCATTGCGTAGTAGTCAAACGCACTTACCACAACACCGCGGTGTGAAGTATTGTCTTTACTATCTGGGTATTGCTACTTGGGTAAAGACGCCAAGATGCCCGAAGTCACAGGCACATACATTTGCAGAGATGTACTGCAATAATATAGGTATACCAAAGGATATCGCGCATATGCTATGCTATGTTTGAGCTACCTCGAAAGGTTAGGTTGAGGGGTCGCGATGGACCCACTCTAATTGCTCAACCTAACAATCCCTCTCAACCCAACCTACCTTTGCGGGGTTGCTTTAACACTTGTGTGGGTTTGTTTTTACCCTGAATTCATGAGCCCAATGGAAAATATTCGCCGCAGACTCTTCTAAAAGGGTTGGCTTAGGATATGGTTGTATCTAACATTCAACGAAGAAGTCAGCGATATCTTAGCAGAGTAAATGCACACATTGTGAACTTATTTCTGACCATTGCAACAACATCAGCAAATAGTGATACCAATACGCCACGCCGCCGTCACCATCGAGATCGACAGCATATAATATTCGTAGTCGATGCCACATGTGTCCATTTAAAACAAGGGCGTGCGAATAAACAGAGTTCTAAGGAGTGTGGTCTAAATGTCTGCAATACGCAATATCAGAAAATGTTAGTTTATTGAAAATGTATAAATTAGTAATTAAATGTTTAATAAAGTTCCTGCTTTCTATTTATTTGCATGTACCAACAATTTTTTTATATTAGCATTCTTAAACATTACACATGTGACTGAGAGTCACAACGCGGTAGTTTGTGTGAAAAATGTAACCTGATACAAATAGGGTTAAAGCATGCTCATTTATTACATTTCCCTTAAAATCGCAGAAAGAGTTAGGTTTGAGTATGTAGGCCTAGTTGGAAAATGTGCTAAGAAAAATTGTGTAAAAGACTAGAAAACAAAATTCAGTTCATCAGTTAAATTTTTGAAGCCGGTGTTTGAAATTGCATATTATACAAACCAAGAATACGCACATATTAACTACGTTTATGGGCTGTGTAACGGAAGTTCCAATAGAGCACGACAAAGATACCATGAGCTTTGTCCTAATCTCCTTTCTAATCTTTTACACCATTTTTCTAATGTACATTTTCCAACTAGAAATGGAAATGACAGAAGATTGTAGTTCTTAGATAAACCATTAAACGGACTTTCACTATATGTATTACTAGTGGTTACCCGGTGCGTTTCGCTACACCCATTGAGAACAGTGTTTATGTCATAAATTGTAATGACATTTTTACAGATGTACGTAAACATAATTTTGAATCAATTTTCCCAACATTAAAAATAGTAATGACTCTGGTGGAGAACTAAATGCCGGCAACACTATTTGGATGTAAGAAAACTGTCCAAACAATAATATCCAACTTTTTCGAACGAGTTTAATCCAAATATTTTAAAATTCATAATTTATTTTTAAGTTCTGTGCATTACTTGCAGTGAATAAATACTTTTATTTCATTTTGTAACCATTTCATAAAAAAAAAAATTCATCGGATATATTTACATATGAACTTTTCGGTTAGATATATGTAGGAACTAGCCCAACAATCATTAGTTCATATCATAAAAATAGTCTGTTCGTTTAAGTGCTAAAAACTCAATAACTTACCATCCGATTGAGCGTTGAAACACACAATATAGTTGTTATGAAGCGAGAACCGAGAAGTGTACTTAAATCAAAAGTTAGCTGTTAGCTGTCATCGTGCATTGCTGGTAGTTATAATTTTTAGATTTTGGTTGTCAACGCCATTTATCGGAAATCTTGAAAACTTTTGATTTACAAACATTTCTCACTTCATAAGAAATATATTGTGTAAGTTACAGCTCATTCGAATGGTTTTGATATTTTGGAGTTCCAGCGCCATCTATCGGAAAATTTGAAAACTTGTTATTCACGAATATTTCTCACTTCATTACGAATATATTGTATAGGTTTCAGCTTATTCGTACGATGAATCTTGAATTTTTTGAAATCCAGCGCCATCTACCGGAAAACTTGAAAACTGTTGATTTACATATGAACACTTCAAACATCATAAAAAGTATATAGTGTAAGTTTCAGCTCAATCGGATGGTTAATTTATAAGTTTTTGGGTATCAAAGGAACAACTCATTTTTAGATAGATTGTAGTTCTTAAATAAACCATTAAATTAACTTTCACTAAATTATAAAATATTGTGTCTTACAGTATACATTTTCCGAAAATTACAATAAATAATAATAATAATAATTTTTTACGTTTTCGATTAAATTGCGGATAATTTGATTGTTTTAATTTTATTGTTTCTCATAATATTGTACATGCCAACCCGACTTCACGCTCTTCACAACTTTGTGAGCCTAAACAAAAAATTCCAATAAAATTTGATTTTCTTTTCGGCTAGTGCTGACAAACTAAACTATTTTCAAAAATCTCAACCGACGAAAGCCGGTAGATGGAAAATGGTTTCCGCTTTCCACCCTGAAATGAACATCCATTCTAACATAATAAGGTCATAACCCGATGTCATTTATTCTCAAATGCTGAGCAAGTTTTTCGGTTCCAGCATCCGATAAACATGATTACTCCATTAAACGTGTTCGATGCTTCACACCCATCGCCAATATGACACCCGGATCCGTGAAGCGATATTTTTTTCGCAACCCCTACGGCCGGAGTGACAAACACCAATATGAGCGCCAGCGCCATCTATACCACAGCCGGCAGCCATTTTCGATGACATTATTTTTAATGTGAATTACCTTGCGGTACATCAAAATTTTCCGTTGTTGACGAAGAAAAGTTGTTATCGCAAGTTGTACCCCGCTCTACGAGGAGAAACAACAAAGCACACACACGCACATCCGACTCCGAGGACCAAAGAAAGGAAACTTTATATGGCCTACGGGGATAAAAATCATATCAGGATGTGATGGAAAATTTTCATTCCTTCGCTGCTGTTGAGATCGAAATCGGCTGTGGACGGGTGTGTGTGTGTGTGTGAGAATGGCGGGAAATCATTCCCAGTCATCCGTTTGTCATTACCTGCGTTGCGTTAATATCTCAATTGTTACCTGTTGTTGCGTTTCACGGAAACCCGTTGTTACATACAAAGAGGGATGATGTTTTTCGTTGTATTTTTTGTTAGCGAGTGTGTGCACGACTTAAAGGATGTCACGGGGGATAAGATAAGAAAACGATTGAATCTCTTTATTTAGCTAATTGTATCGAAGGGAGAAGCTGAGATTGTGGCTTTGCCGTAATTTGATTAATCATCTGATATGCGTTTTGTAGTGATTTCGCTCCTTGTGGGTATAATAATGGTTTCGATTTCTATAGTCCTTGTTGTTGTTTGTAAACAATTGGCGATATGCTGTGGCTATCGATTGCTGTAATTGCCGCCTTCGGGGCAAATAACACGACATGGCTGGTTATTCCCCAGTGGGGTTAGATAAAATACATGGAGTACTCGTATATTCTGCATGAATTATGATGGTTTCATGAGCATAGCGTAAGATAATTTGATTTGCTTAAGGAACAAGCTACCGCGGCTGCCAGTGCTCTTGGTCTAGACAACTGGAAGCAGCGTGCCAGGATCAAAGAGAGTGGAAGGCTGCCGTGTCTCAGGCAGAGACTCTTCACGGGTCTGGGGCCTGTTAAGTAAGTAAGTTCATCTTCAAAAGGTAAAAAATACTGCAAAATCTAAAATTGAAGCTGTTAATGGAAGATCTAAGATCTTGGACCTGAAAGCTTCCATACTATTAAAAGAAATAATGTGAAGGAGGGACTTCGAGAACCATCCCCACAACATGCAAAACTGTCGACAGAGACTTATGTTTTCAGAAATGATGTCCGAAGTTTGACAAGAAAGTTGTTTGAGGCCTGCAACGCCGAAGACCTGAATATCTGGAATGAGCCCTTCTTTCTGTGAATCTCTGCATTCCGCTAATAGGCAGAGCGCAGAGATAACAATTTAAGCAAATCGATGAAAGCTCATTAAATTTCATCGAACTGATAGAATCTGAAAAAATCAAAGCTGATTCATTTGTCGGACTTTTCGAAGTAGTTGGAGGTCTGGTGAAACTTTCTATGAATGCTTAAAACCTTGCATCGGGAGTCGGACAGAATCCCGAAAACCAGAATCCCGAAAGCCCTAAATCCCGAAAATCCAAAATCCCGAAAATCCAAAATCCCGAAAGGAAAAAAAATTAAAAGAATTTTTTTTTACTTATTAAACAAAACTAGTATCGCCTGTGGTTCGACCAATTGTTCGAGAGAAACGCAACTGGTTTTTACCTGGCTTAGACACAACACATTGGTAAAAAAATTACATACTGCACTGCCGCTCTTCGAAACCGTTTCAAAAAAAAATAAAATAGGTCGAATATGTTGTGTTTGAGCCAGTTAAAAAGGGGTTGAACTGTTTTGCATTCGCCTATTTATATAATGATGATGATGATGATAACAAACTTCAAATAAGTAAAACATAACAAAAAAGTTCAAGTCTTATGACAAAAAACATTTAAGAAATGAAAGCAATATCTAAAGCCTAGTACGCTGCTGCTGCGAAACCAAAAATCCCATACAAAAGTGACACGACGAAATCGAAAACGGAAAATTTCGTCGTGATTTTCGTTTTGCAGTACGCTGATGGTGATTGTATTAGATAAATCTCTCCACTCAGTTTTCGCACAGAATTTATTGTCCGGAACATTAATTCCTTGCGAAATTTTGACGTTTGTATTTTATACAAATTTTATATTTTCGGTTTTGTGTTTGTTTCGTTTTTTTTCGCTTTTTTGTGCGGGATGCCAATATCATTCTTCCGCGAGGGAGCCAGAATTAAAGCGGGCTTTCATAGGCATTCTTTCCGCGCAAATACGACCTAAGAAAAGGAATCGTACACATTGATTGTCGGCCATGGGAAAGTGATTCGCTATTTTGTTTTGCAGAGCGTTGCAGGTTCCTCCAGAATCATGACATAATATTTTGTTTGTGTTTTGTTTTGTTTTTTCGTGCTTTTAATAAAGAATGGAGTCCTAAAAAGTGGAATTATGTAGTTGTTTATCATTTAATTTATTTTTTTTTGTTCAATGTATTTAAATTATTGTCGCCTGTCACTATTGTCAGTTGGTTTTTGTAAATTTTTTCCGTTGATATTTCGCAATCTTTTCGCACTCAATTTGGAGACCACAGGAAAATTTCGTTTCGCATCAGCAGCGTACTTAATACAAGTTCATATCGAACACAATTCCTATTAAAAAACTTATTTCAGAACGCTCGTTGTGTTCCGTGTTATTTTTTTTTTAATTTTGTTTTTCTTAATAACGTAACGTTTTCTTATTCTTTGGTTTTCACCGGAAATTATTTTCGATATAAGTATTACATGTTTTTACATTTCAGAGCGATCAATATAGGTACGCCAATGTGTTAAACCAAAATCCGTTAAAGAAAACTAAAATCTAATCTATCAGCTCTTTTAGATGAAATGTAAAAACATGTAAAAAAATGAAAAATTTGTGCAAATTTTTTCATTTTATATAATTTTTCAGGATTTCGTTTTCGGGATATTTTTTCGGGATTTTGGCTTTTCAGGATCTTGGTTTTCGGGATTGTGGCCCCAACCCCGTTGCATCAGCGTGACCTTAATCCATCGCAGAGCCCATTGATTATACAGCAATCAAGGTGTACCGAGTTGGTGTCCGAGGTATGGGAGTGTATGAAGATACATTATAAAAAGCAAGTTATGAGGATTCTAAAAGGATTCACCCTCCTTTGATGATTCAAAAATTATTCTGGCCGACCGGCATATGCAAAGAATATCTCTTAGAATATCCACAATCGTACAAAATTATTCATTCAACTATCCACGGGAAAATCGTTTATAAAATAGCATCAGGAATGTTTACGGAACGTAAAAATTATGTTCACATATTGCTTTAATCCCCAACTCCTCTGTCAATTTCCTTCTCACGTTCGGTGGCCAACAACATGAATACATGTTCCGCTGATACGGGGGGGTGCCTCTAGGACATTCTGAGCCCAATAATAGCAAACAATCCAAAGTACAAGAGTTGAGGCGAATTACTTGTCGTAATGAGAAATGGCATTAGGATCAAAACAAGCCACTTAAATCGCTGTCGGGCCAGGCCTGGCTGAGGTTCGGGGGTGGCAGCGTCCTTGGATACACCCCAAAGGCATTAATCACGTTCATACACTACATCAACCCCAACGTGTTGTGTTAATCCCCCCGAAATAGTGAGTGATGTCAGAATTGTAAGCGAAGGAGTGGTTCTGCCTCAACCCATTCTCAGATGACAGAAACTTCTCCCCATAGCATCCGCGTAGCTACGAGTATTTATAAAAATTTTGTACGAGCTAAGTATCTACTTGCGGGTGGATGAAGTATCTTTCAGTGTAATTAAGATGCACAGCGCACTCGTGGTAGATGGTGCATGAAGGAATTATGTATCTCTGCTCGCGTTCATATCGCATTTTGTGTTGAATTAAATCTTCCGGATTCGCACAATGACTGCATTTGAGAATACTTTTGTCTCACTTTCGGTTTGCACATCTTGGGTTTAATGGATAACGGAGGAGTTGGGAAATGGTAGTGAAATACTTGTACATGTGTTAATAAAAAGTTTCTGTATACGGTTTGGAACTAATGGGTGTACAAAAGTTTAATTGCAAACAAAGTAGATGAAAGGGTTCTGGAGAATGGAACTTTTCCCTGAAAAAGGAGTTTAATGAGGTGAAAGAAAGAAAGATGGAGTTAAATGACGTAACGACCATTAGATGAATTATCATGCTACGCTACATTTATGAATATATGAACTTCTTACAGTGAATGCGGCTTCCAAAACTTAGAGAAAAATTGAAAGATTGGAGAAATGAGCCTGAGGGTACACAACTGGCTAATTTAACGAGCTCGGAAAAATACTTTTGTCGAACTCCAAACTGACAGTCAAAGATTCTCTATAGTTTGGCATGACTTCAAAAGACGCTGGTTGGTGATTTTACCACCACCCACATACCGTGTGTGTAGAATTATAACCTGGCCCGTTATGGTCATGCCTGCATCTTATACTGATGAGCTTATACACTAAGCTGGAATATATTTGAAAGCAGATTTACCAACAGAAACCCTTGCAAAAATTAATGGAGCACTCGACAAGTCAACACCTACCGCTCGTCAGTACGGGAACTGGGATGAACTGTGAAAATCTTGAACGGATCGCAGTGTTTTTCAAGCTCACAGCAATTATTTTGTAAAAATCTCCAGGCGACATCTAGTCAGTGACTTTATTTCCAAGCAGAGTATGTACATGAATACTTTAGATTATGAAAGAGTAACAAAACGTTCGACGTAGTATAACATATTTCTTAGGCCTTTTGTAATTCACAGATACTATTGCAAAAGCTTGCCATGTGACTGTCTTGAGTTAAAGACGCTACGGGACCTCCTGAAATTCATATATACTTACTTACTTAGGTGGCGCTAGAGTCCGGAGTGGACCAATGCCTCAACCAACAACCCCTACCAGTTAGCCCGGTTCTTAGCTAACAGCTTCAGTTGTGGACTCCAAGTTGGTTGAGGTCATTTTCTACTTCTGCGCGCCATCCTAACCGAGGTCGTCCTCTGCTGCGGTGAACATTCGGGTTGGAATCGAATACTCTACGGGGTGGAGCGTTGATGTCCATTCGCTCTACATGTCCTAGCCATATTAAACGCCCAATGCGCTGTTGGGACCGAATATCTTACGAAGGATTATTCTATCGGAGCGACCAAGGATATCTTCATCGGCTTTCGATAAAGTTCATACTTCAGCTCCATACAGCAAAACTGGGATAATATAGACTAAAGAGTCTCCTTAGTTGATCGGGAAAGAATTTAACTACTCAATTGCCTTCTTAGGCCGTGTGCCAATTGCGTTAAATTTTTATCCACTGGCTAATATTTAACGTTTCTACCAGAGGTGGATAAAATTTTAGCTTTTTGCTGTGTCGATAGGATTAAATGGGATTCTTTAGTGCATTACTTTTTTTGTAAAAAAAAATATGTTGACTGGTTTTTACATAATTTTCACAATGGGTAGTTTTCCGACAATCGACTTGAAAAACCGAAACAAACACAAAGCTCTCGTGGTCTCTCTCATTCCTTCATGGGTATATACAAATGTCAAACATTAGCCACAGGATAATTTTTTATGCAGCTCCAGAGCCGGCTAATTTTTTGAAGTCTATATTCACTTCACTAGCGTCAAAAATTAGCCAGAGGATAATATTTGAACGCAATTGGCACACCAATTGGCAGCCTTAGCGCAAGTAAACAGCGATTGGCCAGACAGCTGTATTCTGCCAATGATGTCAATGATGTCAGCGTATGCAAGTCGTTGAAAGGACTTTTAAAAAATCATTTCTCGTGTTCTGGCTTGTGAGTTTCGAAATACGTATTCTTTCAAGTATTGTTGAAGAAGTAGCATATGGCAACAAGGCCACGAACACCCACTCTTTCAAGGAGCAAATCGAGCGCTGTATGAACGAAGTTCACCCACATTTATGCAAACATTTTGGGACAATCCTTAGTATTGTTATAACAGGACAGATCGAAAGCAAATCATTTTTTTTCACATTTCTTATCTGATTTCGAAAAAAATAGCTTTTCTGTTCGATAAAATTGGTGACTTGGCAACTTCTGGTATCAGGTGTCTATATCTCAGACTATTGAGGTGTTTTCTTTATTACCCTCTAGTCTAAGCAAGGGTTGCCATATTTTCTTGAGATCTCGTCGCGACATTTTTGTGAACGGTGATTTTTATAAGTAATCAAGTACTGCTGTGGCACAGTGGTTAGTGCGTTTAACTACTGCGCGTGAAGTTTGCTGTTTAATCCCGTTAAAACACCAAACAGTTTTGCCCCACTTTTCAAGTTCTCACGATCGTCTGACAAACCTCCGAGAGTGAACAGTCACGAAGAATATTCTCTTATGTCATTTTCCATTTCCATTGGACGTCCGAGAGCGCCCAGAATCAAACGAATTCTTCTGAAATCGTTCGTTTGACACATAAATTTCTCTTCTTACGATTCTGAGAAGAGAATTTCGCTTCTCCTTTTCAAGTCAGAAGCGAAAACACAAGGAAAAAACTTCAAAATTGGGCAGAGCGGTTTTGTTGTCCCATTGGATTCAGAATGACTGAATCCAATGGAAAACGACATTAATATATTAAGGGTATTCACTTTAACTCATAAATTTACGCATCTCGTAGTTCTGTAAATTTACGAGGTTCTTTAATGTAGCTGTTCTGCAACTGTCAAAGAACTGTCGTCAAACATATGAAAATGCCGAAAATTAGCGAAAAGAAAAAAATTATTAGATTGAGGAAACTGCGATACAAGATTTATTAATTTTGGAGATATTTGCCGAAGGTAACAGTTGTTATTTATTTGAAATGAAACAAAAAAAGAAGCCTTTTTAATTCGACATCCAGCAAATGTTTCGAGGCTGATTTCCACATCAAAATCGTCGCAGAAATTTACGGGGCTCTCGTAAATAATTTTTCATATAAAATTTGACAGTGCATTTACGCGATTGTAAATTTATACAGTTTATGCAGTTAACGAGGGTTTTACGAGTTTAAGTGAATACCCTTATTATAAAACTGTAGAGGTTTTTTTGTTGGTTACCTAATGGCGTGGAAACCGCTGGATAGATTTCGATGAAACTTTTTTTGAAATGCTGCCTAAGTACCCAGGATTATCACAAGCTATCTAATTTTTTGGTAAGCCTACTGGTTTTTACCCAATGGTCAAAATAACTGTATATCAGGGAGGAATATTATGGTTATACAGCCCTAACTCAATTCTGGCTTATTGGATTGAAAAACAAAAACATAGGTGAAATTAGTAGATTTGTCGCTCAATCATTTGAGTTATAAAACATCCTTCTTCGTTGTTTTGAAGCTGACCAGTTTTCAAAACAATTACTCAAAGTATCGCCCACAATTTTCTTTCAGTGGAGACCACTGCCCGCAGTGGGTATCGTTACAATAGTGTGTTTGTGAGTATATGTGCGCGCTCTAACGTGATCATATGGCCTGCACTTCAATGTGCTGTACAAGCATTTGCGGCTCTCACACTCAAGCAATCTTAACAAATGAGGTGACAAAAGAAAGAGAATTTTCTAGGGCAGTGAATTGCATTATGCAGTTTATTAATATTGTTAACAAATTAAAAAAAAAACTATTAAAACAAATATTCTACCCAAAATGAACTCCTGTTGCTTTAAGTGCTAATTTCGGTTCATATATGTATGTATTCGTACATCATCATCACATAAACTAATCATCTAGGAAGTATTGTTTGTTCATTGATACGAAGCCAAGGTAATATTCCCCTTGGCTATGGCGTCTTCAGGGTTAGTAGCTATGTACGTTATTCCCCAGATTGTGATAAGGCTCGAGTTTTCCGTGACTGTTGTCTGATTGTGTGGGAGGATTGCACCGTAAGGGCTTTCATTACACTAAAAGTGGGTGAAACTACTATTCTTCTAAGAAACTTGAGCCCGCCTAAACTATGTACCGGCACCCGACCTGGAGTTACAATTCTGCAACGACATCTGGTAGAGGCGGAATTTTTGATGGGCTACGGTGCGGTGCGTTTTTGAGAACTATGAAATCTACAATTATGGGCTGAAAGTTACACATTGAGACGTTTTTGATAAAACGCAGTTAATCAACAAAATTTACACTTTTGTGGACTTAGTCAAATGCTTTGATGTTTCTTCGCTCCCACTGAAATTGCATATTTGTATCCATGAGGAACCCCTTAGAATGCGAAGCAAGGCGAGCACGGGTTCAACTAGTAGGTATATTATATACTCGGAAAGTGACTGGCATACCGTGACTCAAGAAAAACCATATTCGCGTTTATGTTTGGAGCTACACTTTGCAGATATACTTAACCAATAATTGGGAAGCTATACATATACATACATAGATCAAACTGTTCTTAGAAACCGAAATAATAATTGCCGAATTCTGTTTGTTTACCTAATTTGTTTGGAACTAAATTTTGTCGGGACAATTTTAAGCTCGTCGGGATGGCGAAATAAGACTGCTTATAGCGTTAAGCTGTCTTGACGTATCGGAATGAATGGCAACCCCAATCTAAGCCTATATACACCAAACCTTTACAAGTAATTTCTGCCCACCCACCACCACATGTCATCTCCAACTGCTCCGGTTGTCCTTTTAAAACATTTCAATTGAAAGATCTTAAATTTTTCCAAGAAAATATTTGGTTCCCCGGTATGACTTCTTGTTGAAATTAAATCCCCAGTACGACGTTACTATAAATAACTCCCGTGAGCTCAATTTAACCAACGACATCTCATAAGCGATAGGAAAAACACAAAAAAAAAAATCGCAGAAGACCGGAGAAAACAAAAAGCAAACAACTTCTTCGTGTACACCTCGAAGCGCTTGTTTTTATCTACCGCAATCAAATTATTCGCCAAGAAACCCTTAAAATTCGCAATCCAATAACTTTCTCAATTTTGTGGACCCAAAAAGTTTCTCCAAAACTTGTCTCCAATCACGTGTAATAGAAACAGAAACTGAATTCCCCCCCCAACCCCACGAAGTATTACATATCAAATATCGCAAAGCGAAGCGATAGCTCCCCTATCTCCAGGATAAGACTATGGGAATTCCCCTACATTCTGGGCGCAAAATTCAATTCGATAGACATTTTAATGAGTTTTCACATCGATTCCGGGATTCCATTGAATTCCACCAGAATTGCAATCCGAAACACCAGGCAGTCGATTAAAAGGAAGAAAAATAAAATGGATACCCCGTCGAATGTCAAAAGCAAGCACCGATTACGGTGACAAAGAACATAGACAGAGAGAGAAAGTGAGAGAGGAAAACAAAACCTTTATTATTTTCTGTTTGCTTCTTCTATGAGTCTGTAAATAATTCAATTTCCGTTTGTCGTTGAATTTTTCATGCAATTTTCAAGTGGAATGTCCTCGAAGTGATGTCCTTTCCGTATGGACTGGCGCTCCTCTGATTGCTGTTGAGATGAGGAGAAGCGACTGTTCATATCCTCTGTGTGAGTGGTAACGTTGGACCAACTCGTATTTATCTGTTTAAGCGAGAAAGAGGATCCTTTCCTTATTATGAGCTGGAAGCCCTAAAGCCAAATTAATTCTACCACCACTCAGATCCCCAATGACTGCAGTTAGAGAAAATATTCCAACAATCAGACTTTTAACCATCTATTCCCCTCCTTTTCCTAGTTTGGAGTTGTCGTCGTTTCTTTAAATAAACACCGAGCAACCATACGATTGTAGTTTTAACTGGCGGTCTAGATATTTTATTTCACAGATACGAGCATTTTCTACGAGAGTATACCTTTTGAGTGATTTCAACATCTGATGGTGTAATGACATTCAGGATACGAATACGGGTCCTGCTGCCACTTCAAGTGCCGAACAAAAAAAAGAAAAAAATTAAATTGATGGCCAATTCTATGAATAGCAAATGGCGGAAGTAATTTCATTTAGAATCCGCTTTTAAATTTTCCTTTCATCTAATTACGGATATTGAAATGAGTACCCAAACCAAACGGCACCCGTTCCGTCCCGTTTCGAACAACAGCGCTCATTTGAATTGATTAGCAATAAATGCCACGAAGTTGGAATTTATTTTTTGTTGAAAGCATTTTCATTTTCATTTGTGGGTGGTGGGTGGAAAATCGATTATGAATAATTTTCATGATGTGTGAACTTTACTTTCGAAAGTGTCGAAAAGCGGTTTTTGGGTGGCAGGGGCAGCCACTGTGCACTGCAGGTCGATGGTGTGCGTGTGCCTCTTTTTTGGGTTCATGTGGAGAGAAAAGTTTTAATGGTGTAATAAATTTTCCGAGATAAGATCTGATTTCAAATTGAATTGTAAAGTGAAAGGAGTTCGATCGTAAAGGAGATGTGCACTAAGTGGAAAGCGATTATTATTTCCATAGTTTGAAGGTTTTATGAATCGCAGATAGGTACATAGATCGGAGGCAAATGAGTGGGATTGCATTCTTTGTCATAGTGGACTTGGTTGGTGGCACAGTGGTTAGTGCATTGGAATAATACGCATGCTGTCCGCGTTCAATCGCAACATACACTCAAACATTTTTTTACGGTTCCACCCCTTCCGAATATCTGGCAAGCATTCAACAGTATCACTGTCACGTTGGGCTTCTCAACTAGCCGCTGTAGGTTTCTTCCATTCGTCAAAAAATATTTCATGCCCACACAAATGCTTCCCTGGCACACCCTGAACTGTACCACCATCTAAAGAAAGAAAGAAGAAATATATTTTTGAAACATTGACCATACCCGATGGCTGACACCTCAATATTATGAGCCTAAAGGACATTCTAGTTTATAAGTGAACACTATCAAATCGTGTTTGATATCCAACACCTCAAAGAGCAGCGTTTGAATTTCCTAAACTACATCTATACTCATGTACAGTCAGCGTCAAAAGTGAGTAGACAACAATGCATAAATTAATAACATTCACCTTTCTTATAAAAACAAAAAAGATACAAAATATTGAAAAACGGTTAAACAAAGTTTTGTTCATGTGTAACAAAAAGTTCACAGAAATCAACAACAACAACAACCTTTTTTTTTAATATTAATGTTAAATAGTCCATACATAAATTATAGGAAAAGTGAATATTGACAATGTATGCATTGCTGTCTACTCACTTTTGACGCTGACTGTACATCTTCTTCATATAAGGATAAGGTTGATTTTTTTTAAGAAGTACGAGTAAAGCCCATCAATTTTTCATTCAACTTGGACTATTGGCTCAACACCATTCACGGTTAAGTAGCCCCATAACATCACGCTGCCACCTCCATACTTAATCGACTTCGTAGTGTACTTTGGGTCCAACTCCTTGTTGGGAGAATGTCGATCGTAGGTCTGCCATCGGGTCCACACAGATTAAATTTAGATTCATCACTCCAGATCAGAAAAACTGACTTTTGGAGATATGGCATTTTCCGAAATCCAGTCATTGTCTTCGATTAGATTGTGAAACCTTCGGTTTTTTGAGACTCTGGCATCCTCGAAGATTATTTTGCAGAAGCCGAGCTATAATAGTCCTAGCTGATATATTCACACAGCAATTTAAGTGCATTTGAGCCCTTATTTCTATTGAAGTAGCGAAGGGGTGCTCAAGGGTATGTCTGACTATCGGACTATTCTCACGTTTGGAGGTCTTGTTTGACCTGGATTGTTCCTGATTTGCAAAAATCCCAAGTTACTGGTAAAGCTTAAGTGCATTCTGTACTTTTTTGAAGTGAAACTTCTTACTCGACTTCGGAAGGTTGCGTTAAACGGTCGCGTTATGGTTGCATTAAACATTTCACCACAGTGAATTTACATAGGCACCGCATGACATGACAAATATTAATCCCAACCGAATAATTGCTGCATCGATCCAATAGATTGCTTTCAAACCATTTTAAGTTATATGGTCGTGTGAGTCAACCATCCTTCAGTGGGTTGTGACTTCGGTACACAAAGCTTTTTTCGTATTTTCTTTTGCTGCAACCCGTCTCTTCCGATTCGATCACCGAAATCAAGTAGCGTCGAGCGGTTAGTGCTTAGTTAAGTAAAAAGCTTCTTTAGTTGTGGTCTCCCCTAACTAAAGAAGCTTCTTATTCGACTTCGGTTGGTTGCGTGGTATGTATGGATATCAGTGATTTTTTTTTTTTTTTTTTTTTTTTTTTTTTATTTCATATATGTGATGTGGGGAATAGGTAACAAAGTAGAAACAGCGAAAATTGATTGAGGGCAGAGTACTATTGTGCATGCGAGTAGTATTACCATACATCAGAGTTGCAATATTTTGCATTCTTTTGCCGTATTTTGTTTTATTTTGTTTTATTTTGTTTTACTTCGGAGTACTGTGCATTTATTAAGTTAATTTTAATTTATTTGGTACAAAATGTAAGTTAATGTAGGTAAATTGAGTAAAATAAAGCAAAATAAGGCAAAATTATAATGCAAAAAAATTCAAATGAATGCAAAGAATGCAAATGCATTCATTAATGATTGCATAAATGGTACCTAGAAAAAAAAGAATGCGATCTTTTGAATGCTTAAGAATGGTGACTGTATTCTTGTTATTGAAGTCTCGAAATGCAGTCGATGAATGCAATCACAAAATTGAATTCATTCGATGATTTTTAAAGAATGCATTTCAAAATTAATTCGGACACCCACCCAATGAATAGGTACATAATATGTACATATAAAGTTGTTTAAATGGAAATCAAACACTTTTTTCTTAAGGAATTCATATTGCCAGCAAGTGGTTCCGGGAAAAATGGACACCCGAACATATATTCGAGAGTGGGGTTAAATAGACACCCGAACAATTTGATTCCCTTCAAAACCTTAGAAAGTTTCGGATGGAAAATACATAATTATTATGTGCCATATGGCATGACCCGATTTCTTAAGTTTTTTCAACGATTTTTTGAGGAGAAAAAACGGAGAATATTCTTTGAATATTCAATAAATTTGAAAATTGTATGAATCATAAATGCTTCTTTAAGACTATTATATGTCCCAAGGCAATGGAAAGTCGCCGAAGTTATTATGGTTCCAAAACCGGGGAAATGTGCAAATGACAAGAAATCATATAGACCCATTTCACTTCTGCCAATAATATCTAAGGTCTTCGAGAAACTTCTGCTGAAACGATTGCAACCAGTAATTGAAGAAAGACACTTGATCCCGGATCATCAATTCGGCTTTCGGGTCAAACATTCCACAATCGATCAGGTGTATCGAATAACGAACGAAATTGAAAAAGCTTTAGAAGGGAAAAAAGTATGCTCTAGCGCTTTTCTCGACGTATCGCAAGCCTTCGACAAGGTATGGCACGAAGGCCTAAAGTATAAGCTAAGGGTAATCTTACCGGAAAAGTTGTACAGACTATTGGAATCTTATCTTGAAAACAGACTTTTCCGTGTTAGACACGGGAGTGAATATTCGGATTTCAAAGCAATCTACGCCGGTGTTCCACAAGGAAGTGTTCTCGGCCCAATTCTGTTCCTGCTCTACACAAGAGATATACCACAAGATGAAGGGACCGTTGTAGCAACGTTCGCAGATGACACGGCTATCCTCGTAACGGATGAGTCAGTCGAATCATCAACGGGAAAACTCCAACGAGCTTTGAACAAAGTATTCGAATGGACAAAAACCTGGCGAATAGTCCTCAATGAGACAAAATCAACGCATGTAAATTTCACGCTAAGAAAGATAAACAACTTACCTATATACATTAACTCGGTGCAAATACCGTACGCAAACGAGGCAAAATATCTAGGAATGACCCTAGACGCAAAACTTAAGTGGAAACCACACGTTAAAAAGAAGCGCGAAGAGCTCGAAATCAGATTTAGAGAAATGTATTGGTTACTCGGGAAATACTCGAAGCTAAGCACATATAACAAACTGCTTCTGTATAAGCAAGTGCTAAAACCGTCTTGGACATATGGTATACAACTTTGGGGTTGTACCAAACCAAGCAATATGGCTCTACTGCAAGCATTTCAAAACAAAATACTAAGAGCAATCGTGAATGCTCCTTGGTATATAAGGAATAGTGATATTCACAGAGATCTAGGAATTGCTACCGTGAGGGACGAAGTAACAAACTTTGCTCGCAAACTTCGTACCCGTCTTCATGTTCACTGCAATAATGAAATAATCCGTACTATGGACGTGACAATTCTTGAGCGCCGACTACAAAGAACAAGACCTTTCGACCTAGCGCCGTAAGGAAAACCGCATTTAATGACGGTATTAGTAGGTGCTTTCACTGGAAAGCTACCTACCTAACGCGATTAACACTACAGAAGCGTACTTGTTAAGGCAACTTAGTCGTAGTCATCACAAAAAATGAAGAAATGAGAGGGACGAATTTCCTACTACTATGAGTACGCGCAGCCGGTTCTCATAGTGCCTCTCTGGGGGGGGTGAGGTTTAGCCCGTAGGCATATACTGACTAGCACTGATGGCATTGTCAGATATATGAATCGGGCATAACCAATGGTACGGACCATTGGTATCTTTTGAAGATTCCTGCACCTCCAGGCGCAACCAAAAAAAAAAAAAAAAAAAAAAAAAAAATGAATGTCTCTTCCTTTTGTCACAAAATCATCTTCCTTTGTCCACGATTATATGTAGTTAAGAAGTTTCACTTCTACACGTACCATTTAGATAAATCTGGCATTTCGGGTATTTTCTGCTGTTTTTGATGCAAATTCGAAAGCTGACTTCTTTCTTCCTTCTCTGAACTCTTTTTTTCCGATATTCATTCTCAAATCTTAAAAAAAAATTAACAACGGAGGCAGATTCGAAAAACATAAGCTCTGATCACAGAATTGGATATTTTCAGTAAAAACTTAACTGAATGTTTGGGTGTGCTAATTAAATTGCCACTGTAAAAGACAAATACTTATATAACACGGAATCTTATTACAAAACGATGTATTTTTTTCTCGATTAAATTTTGTCATTGGTGCTTTTAGATTTTTCAAAGGCATTTGAATCGATCAATCACTCGATTTTAATAAACAAGCTTAAAGATCACTTTCAGTTCTCTAGTTCTACACTGAAACTGATTTCTCGCTATCTGTGTGACCGCTTACTGACAGTTCAGATGGAGCAGGGGTTTCGCAAGGATCAATACTAGGACCACTTCTTTTCTCTGTTTTTATTAATGACATTCCTGATACGCTCGAGAACTGTCATGTTCACCTTTACGCAGATGATGTGATTATTCACCTGTCCAGAAAACCAGGTTTGATTGAACACTGTGTGTCTAGAGTTCAGTTGTGGTCTGAGTTAAAGACCCTAAAACTAAATCCTGTCAAATCATTGGGTATGGTATGCTCCAGAAGTGAAATCCCCTTATCTGATGATCCTCCTATTGCTGTTAATGTTGTCACTATTCCATACGTGGAGCACATCAAATATCTTGGATCTAGAAATATCAGGAAACAAAGTTGTTGTGATGTGGCACATCAGATACAATTAGAAAAGTTTACGGTGTTCTACGAAGCTTGAGTTCCTCCTCGCATATGCTCCTTCCGAATATGAAAATGCACCTATTAAAAAGCTTAGTGCTGCCATTTTTGTCTTACAACTACACAGTATACCCCAGTCTGGATTATGAATGCAGGCGTAAAATAAATGTGGCCTTTAACGTCTGTATTCGGTTTTTTGTTCGCTAGAACTTCAGGAATCTCCAGTTAACGGATTATACCTCTTAACTAAGACACCCTGTATAATGTTACAAGACATGTTAGTGTTTCACGACAGAAAAGGTCTCTGCTGGGAATGTGTTTGGACGAATACTATAATTAATGGCTCCATAGAATTATTCATTACAAATGTCTTGAGTATTTGAGTATATAAATTTAACCGCCATTCACGCACACAGTTGGAGAGCGATCTTTCTTCGTTAACGCGATTCGTTTGTGGAATTCTCTTCCAAATCAATTACAAAGAATAAGTTCGTCAGCCGAATTTCGGGAGAAAATATTTTTACACGCAGAATTAAATTCTTAAGTATAGTAATGAAAACATAATTTATATTATATTATTGCTTTTATAAACTTACTTTCCTTGTGAAATTTCCTTTGTTATTCATTTGGATTGTAATTAACACTAAATGTCGATACTTTATTTTAAGAATTATTTTCTTGTAGTATCATGTTAAACTTTAAATAAATATATAAATGAAAATGAAATTGAATTGATGCTTGTATTATACTCTTAAGCATTTGTTCACTCATAAGTAAAAGAAATTGCAGAAAAAAACACGAGTTTGAATTTTAATAGAGGCGTCCTAATTAGCTTGCTAGCGCTGTATCTCAAATTACATCCGAGTAAACGGGTCACCAGAGGTTTGGGGTACCACTAGTATAAGTTGGCCAACATTTTGCACCGCAGATGGCTAACTTACTTTGGTTTCACTGTACATGCATAGGAACCACCTATTTCTATTTGTTTAGGGTACTTATGGTCAGATATCAGTGGTGCTCTAGTATTCTGAGTCTAAGTCCTAAAACATGTTTTTTAAAATCGATGTAACCTGCTAAAATGACAATAAATTTACCGACTTGCTCTGCGAAATTTGCGTGTGCAGTAGCGCTATCTGCAGGTCAAGGAAACCTAATAAATATACCTGGACTAAGTTAAAACAGCGGCACATATACTGTATCAGTGGCCGGCACAAGCCAAAGGAAGAATAGGGATCTTGGGACATTACTCAATCACAATCGATGCAAAGGTTACGTTCATTAGGCAACCAACATTCTGATCATATTTAAGAGATGACTTGCCAAGGCTTGCAGATTTTTTTTTAGCATTGATATTGCTTCATTCCATGTCAAATGCTTCATCCTGCCAGATAGCACTGAATAAAACTCCACCAACAAGTTCCCTTCTCTATTTTTGTAAGCTTCTACTTGGAGCTTTATAGCCTTGTAGTAAGTATTTAATATTCCACATCCCCAATTCTAAGTTAATAGAATCTCCACTCATTAGAACCAAATTATTTTCCACATCGTCCCAGTTGTCATTCCTTGCAATTGGTACTCTCCCCTTTGCGACTATCACAATAAGTTTTTCCCCATCAAAGCGTATTTTCTTTTGCTAAACAGGGATGAAAACAAATACAGCAAATCTCATTTAATAATGACCACCATCCGCCTGGCTGCACCAAATTAATCGGTCTCGTATAACAATTTATGGTCTCAATCATGGAACTAATTACAGAAAAAAACATCATTCCCTCCCCTGGTGCTAGGCAAAAAGGTCGATTTCAAGCAGCATCATAGCCCACCCCTCCCGATACATTCAGCCGACATTAATCCCTACATATCCGGAACTGGGGACGACAGCTAGAAATAGAAAAGCAAACTTACCTCGGAATCCCTCATCACTGTCCCTCATTAGGTTTGAACGCGACCCGACCCTACTGTCAACTCCAAAGGACATACGTAGTGAAAGTGCACCCACATACTTATAAAATCGAAAAATATGATATTAATATTTAATACACGTGAAGGCACACGTAAAAGCACTTAAATTAAAGGTCCAAGAATCTTCTAATAACTCCCGTTGCAAACCACGACACAGGAGAACCTCTTATACGTCATATAAATCCTCATTCCCGTCCTGCAGGAGAAAAACCACAAAGAGAACAATGGAACATTTGCTGTGTATCAGCAACCACCCTCTACATTGGTGACACCAGATCAGCGTAGTAATGTCCTGGCAGATGCTATTACTTAGTGAGTTGTACAATTTTTCGACATAATCTGACAGTTGGGGCGTGGATTATTTCCTCCATCATCCCCCCGGAGTGAGCGGCGAAAAATTCCAAACACAATATCCCACAATGGAAGACAAAGCCAACGAAACAATAAAAGCAAATCAACTACAACAAAAAAGTAAAACCATAAAGGACATGTTCCTTGAGAGCCAGAGAATCGTAGAAGAAAGCAAATTCCTAAGAAGCCGATCCGTATTCGCATTCCGTTAGTAATACGGCACCAAACACACACACTCACGGTTATTAGTCTGTCTTCATGTGGGAACTATATTATTACACTACGGTACGGGACGGGATACTCCATCAACTAAGCAGGAATCAACCGAGGAATGCTTTTAAGGAGCCAGCAAATAAATGACGGCCACCAAGGTCCATGTCGGGAAAGAGGAAGTTGGCATTGAAAAGGGTTTCGGTAGCTACGCATGATGTGGAAGTAGAAACCACCCAACGACGAGAACGCTGACAACGGTCCAACATATGGAGCAGCTTACGTTCAGAGCGGAAAAATTATGAGGAACGTGTTCCCATTCACGTTCAGGTCCACGTCTTTGGATGGTCTTAAAGTGTCCACTTGTATGGCGTGCACTAAAAACCCTTCCAACTGGTAATGGTTACTGCTATGTGCATTGATGCCCTGGGCATTAAATCTCTTAAACAACAAAAAAATAATCGTTTTATGGCGGGTAGCTACACAAGCCCGAGGGGTAATAAACTTCAACTTTAGCCAAGTGTTACGGGCGCGCGTATACAAGTATGTATCTAATTATTGTCGAATGAGGAAACATTAACCATTCTTTTAGTTGCAATGAAATAATTTCAAGTGCGCGAAAGGACAAAGACCATTTTATTTTCTATTACGAGTAATCACCGCTAGATATGTCCAGTAATTGAGAACAGATGCGGAGAGCTTTTGGCATTGGAGTGGCTTTAGGTACCTACCTCATCGTAAAGGAAACAGAATTAGTTTTGCAGTAAAATATGTGCTCCTTGCTGCTCTTAAGAACAATATGCATGTGTGTCCTGTGGACAATGGTGCTGTTGTTTCAAAGCTGTTTCCAATACTTTTTTAATGATAATATAAATAATAAAAATATTATAAAATATATCAAAGGACTTTAAAAGGATGAGCTGGCCTTTCAAGGACTACACTTTTAGCTAAGTGTTTTTGCTGTTTTGTGGCAGCATAGCGAATGCAGGTTTCGATGTACAGGGTGGTTCAGAAATATTAAATTCATAATTATGGAAAGAAGCAACATTTTTTAACAATTTTAAACTGAGAGACCTGCGTCTTTACGAGGCAGTAAGGTATGGTGATGTCAGACGAAGTCCATTTCCACCTCAATCGCTTCGACAGTAATTCAGGAGCGGCAAATGTTACGGTTTGGTGTGGTATCATTGAGTAGCTGAAATTGAGCCCTATTTCTTTACAAACGCAAAAAGAGATCTAGTAATGGTAAAAGCAATCTCGTCACATATTCGGTTCCCGAATGTGGTTTTAGTAAAATGGCGCACTTCCCCTGCATCCAGAGGTCGATAACTATTCTTCCAAATATTTTCCCAGACCGAATAATCTGAAATGATGGAGGTATTAGTTGGTCGGACAAACTTCTTCCTTTCCAGTTCCCCAAAAGAATGACCCCCAATCTCTGGCAGAGCTTAAAAGAAACATTAAGTAGCATCACAAACATGATGGAACATTTCATCAATAGATTGGAGTTTTGCAAAAACCAAAATGAGGTGTCCCTCAAGTGCACAGAAAAATATTATACACCCGGCAACAGCAATGATATCTGATGGAATAATGCCACAGCATCATACAAAATGTAGACAACCGGCTAAAGGTGTGCCGCCAGAGCCACGGTTAACATTTTGATGACATTTTATTCCATACTCACATGATTGTAATAAATCACATAACTGATTAATACGGAACCCGAAACATTTTCGAATATGGAGTTACGCTTGCCATTCCATGAGACAGAACTGCATCCAGCTCGAGATGCATGTGGTATGCAGATTCATGAAGTGGGCCATACCATGAGATCGTCATTTAAATTTTTTATTTTTTTTAAAATGAAGACACGCTAAAGAGCATATACACACAGCGCGAGCACATGAAGAACAAGAACGAGAGGCAGAGAGATCGGCGTAGTGATAGGAAATTCAGATGTTAGGTTTAAACCAACTCTATGGGCAGTGTCTAGGATAACTGGAGAGTTGTGTATTACCTGTTGAAAGTTTTGCCCTTGCTTATGATTCACGAAGGTTTTTTTCCCAGATGTTTCCAATTATCCTACTGCCAGTGTTGTGCCTTCGCAGTAGGTTCTGCCATTAACTCCTGAAATTGATCAATTTATTTTTACTTCGTGAGAAATAAATATTTCGGCGACATCTGGGGTGGAATCGGCTAACGCGATAATTGACTGTCGCTTTTTTGATTGTCGTTTTTGAAAACGACACCTAAATAGCTGTCACCTAAAATCAATGCAAAAAAAACGATTGTCGATTTGATAATCACCTTACACAGAGCAAATGCGTCGATTTTGATTATCAACTATCAACTATCGCGTTAGCCGATTCCACCCCTGGATTCGAACCGTGAACATTCAGCGTGACAAGCGACGAGGAGTAACACTACGCCACAGCAAAAGAGAATTCCTTTCAATTCTGTGTGGTTTCAGAAAAATGGTGTTACTTCGCACATAGCTACATAGGCGTGTTATAAAAAAATTGCTGCGAGAATTCCCAAATAATCTGAACTCCACACTCCGTTGGCTGCCAAGGTCTCCTGAATTGACTGCACCTGATTTTTTTTTTGGGGTTACTATAAACAGGAAGTTTAAAACTAAACCCACAAATTTGAATGATTTAAGCATTCCATTCAAACAATAATTGAAGAAATTCAACCGCTGCAATTAAGATGTCGCACATGCGTCACCGAGCAAATCATTATTTTAAAACCCATTAAAAAAACATAATAAAAATTAATAAATTTCAGTAAAATTTGCCATAAGCAAACACTTATGGTCCCCTTATTTTTGGCCCGTTATCAGAGCTGTCCGGTTATGAGAAGAATATTAAAAAAGCTTTTTTAATTCATTTCATTTTAAATCTTTTTATTCAAAATAACGTTAGTATAGTCATAGTGGATGTGTACACGTTTTTGGTTGACAAAATAAAAATAATTAAATCACTCAGAAAATGTTATCCTTTTGACATCCTGCAGTCTGCTTCTGCAAAAATATAAGACCAGTATATGCACAGTGCAGGAATTCAGCAGAACCCCATAATAAACTCACAATGAAACAGCGCAATAGAAATTCGCATCCGTTACCGGAGATTTTCCACGGATTTGTTTGTCTTTTATGAAAAATAGAAACGATACAGAAAACGGATCCTCTGCATCTTCTTGATTCATTTGTTTATAACTGCGTCCGTTATTTGAAATGAGTTAAAGGAAAGTATCCGCATCTGTTTAACCCTAGAAAGATAACCATACGTCAATTCGACGTGCGTATGTTTGGAAGCACATATTTTGAATTGTGTATATAATATGTTGTTTAAAATAGTATGGATTACTTTACATATCATTGTGCTATGGAATAATGAAAAGTAAGCTCTTTTGGTCGACTGAGTTCCCAGGAACGGCGAGCGTAGGTTATCTGTCTTCTAGGGTTAAGAGAGTGTCCGTTTATAAGAATGTATTTTGTATGGGTTCCTGAAAATGTTTCCGTTTATGGGAATGGTCCGCTTATCGGAACTGTCCGCAAGTAGACCTTTAACAATGTATGAATTGAAAAAAAAGTTTCTTCTTATGTAGTAATATTCATCAGCCACCCGTTATTTTCAATGGGTACGATAATAATTAGAGCTGTCGACTGCGGAATGCCTAAATCAAGTGCAAAGAAATTACGTTCAAAGGGAGTGGTTTTACGGTCTGTTCTATCTGTTGGCTTGGATTGTAGGCAAACGAAATGATTCCATAAGATACACTGTGACTCAACGCAGCTGACTTCTTTGGAGTTGTAAAAGTTGGTTTCGTAAATTTGTATACAAGAACTAAACAGACACTGCATCTACTCATTGGAAGTCACATAAGTTTGCCAAGTCTACTGCTTCAAAAATTCATATCTCAGTGGGTCTTCGAAATCGGATAACTACCAAAAGAGACG
This sequence comes from Brachyopa scutellaris, assembly GCA_949775065.1. Taxonomy (NCBI): domain Eukaryota; kingdom Metazoa; phylum Arthropoda; class Insecta; order Diptera; family Syrphidae; genus Brachyopa; species Brachyopa scutellaris. The sequence continues at coordinate 88,088,257 of OX459114.1, read as the reverse complement.
GTCTAATCAATAGGTATTTTTTTTTTATTAAGAGTATCTATAGTTCAAATTCACGAACCAAATTGCACATGAAATGTTGTAAATTTCTCAATTAACAGCAAAAACAAATTAATTACGTGTAGATAGATAGCTATCCACTGATCACGTAGCACGTCTGCTCACGAAGCAGAATTTCATTCTAATAATAAAATTTCAATTTCAACGGATCGTTGCTGGTGTGCCTATGCGCTATAGCTTCACTGACATCAGCGTTATTCCCATATGATTAGTGATCAGCTTGCCCGCGATCGGTTTGTTTGTGTGTCTTCGTTGTTTTTCTTTCGTAGGTTGGTCATTGACAGTGAGAATAAAGTGTTTTAATATTAATTAATAAACAAATAATTTACTTATAGGCGAACAAGGTAAGTTAATTTAAAACATAAAAATGTACAATTTTAATTTATTATTCAACAAAAAAAAAAAAAAAAAAAATAAACATAAATATTTTCTATGCAGAGATAGCTTCATATGTATTAATCATTCTGTCTGCACCCACTTAACCATGCCTTTGTTCAAGACAACAACAAAATTCGGTATCGCTATTCAAAAAAAAAAAAAAAAAAAAAACAATGATAGCGTCATGAATTTATTAATCATATTTGTATTTCTGTGGATAAAAAAGGTCTGCGGATACACCAAAGTAAATAATTTGTGTAAGCCTGTGTCATAAATGTGCATAGGGTGCCTTGTACCCTATCTTTATTTATTTTATTAAATTGAATTAAATTAAATGGAGTAGGTAAATAGTGCTGTTCGAAAAATTGTGCTCAAACTTTTTTTTTAAAGGTTGGCGAATTGTTTCAATAACTACATTATTTGTTTTAATGAGATTTGTTTTCTTAGGTATTCTCAAACGTTTCATGAGACTTTATTAGTGCGTTTTTTTTTATTTGTTTATTGCTTCCAAAAAACATAATTGAACCTCCCTTTTCTTGTATTAATGCTGCTCTGCGAATCATTGACTCAGATAGGTTTTTCCATGTCGTCCGTAAATCAGTAAGTTGTTTAGCATGTCAATTGACTCTTGACGTTCTCTTGCAATCTTAAGTTAGTAATCGTTTTTTCTCAGACTCTTACTGGAAAATCCGTTTGCAGTACTGGCTTGAAGTCCAGCTTTTACAAGCTGTTTTCTCCCTGAACTTGGCGAAATTATTTTGCCTGTAGCTCGAAACAGATAATTTTTAATATCCACTGAAGTCATGAGCCGATGCCAATGGCCTTGGATCACTAAAAAATAATCTGCCACCGGGGTCGTCTCCCAGAGCTTTTTTTTCTGCTGGTAGCCCCGGTCTCACAATATTATTTTAAGTGCAATGCCACAGTTCATTCAGCGACATTTAATTGACCAGTTGTCAAATTTAGACGTGGATTTTCGAAGTAAAACTTCTATACACATGTTAGTTAAAATTTTATGTAACAAAAAAGGGTGACGACTGATTACATCATACCTTCGACAGAATGAAAACTAGCTTTTCGAAGCAATGGAGCCAGTGCTATGCTTGTAGGTAAATATTATACATACATAGGTATAAACATACAAACATTCATGCATACATACACAAACATACGTATGTACATACATACATGTATACATATGTACATACTGTCTGCCTGTCTGTCTGTCCAAAGGCATCTGCTGCTACTACTACTACTAAATGTACGGTATTTGAACGAGGTTGCTGTTTTAAAGTACATATTTAGCAAAAAATATTCAGGATAAAAAGGAATTGCGGAGCATTAAATTGTAAATGTCTAAACGCCATCTAAAGATAAATACTGACACATGTCATGTCTATGGCTTGACGTTTCTATACGATTACGTTACTCAAAAACCGCACACATGTGTGTAGTCCTCTCCATAATTTAAAATACAATTTGTTGAGCTCATTTGACATCAGTTTCCGGGTAATTATTTCGATTAAACATGCGAATGTATTACGGTTACGTAATATTAAATATTCCTTTCACATCCATCGCAGCCGCATCGTAGTTGCTTCGATGAACATCCTTCTCATAGCTTGATGTATACGTAACCATAAATGTGACGTAGACGTTGATTAATGAGCTTTTTATGACTGCAATTCCTTCATACGCTGCTCAACCGCAATCAATAATTCCTTCGGAACTCCTACTCAGGATGACGACGACAAAAATGTCTCACATTGTCTTCGTACATAGTTAATGACAGTTCCTGCTCCCCTTGGTTCCGCTGCGTGCCCGTTGCGTTACGTGTTACGAGTATGTCCACAGACGAAGCGCCCACGTCGTGACACTGCGGGTCATCCTTTCATGCAATAATGACAAGAGGAAACTATTTTAATATTGATTTTTTGATTATTAATTTATCCCCGCACATTAGGACATCAAGGAGGCTGTGCCGCCCCCAGACAGACAGAAACAGAATACTAGAGATTCCTTGAATATCATCTCTCTGGTGACTTAAAGCGGTGGGTGGGCGCGCTGTGGATTTTCTACAAGTCGTTCGAATTCGAATTGAATTCCCGAATGCGAATATTAGAACGAAAAGTCTCAGTGACATCGAATGGAAAATCAAATGGCTACAGCACACAGCCATTTTCACCTTTTCGGGAGATAAAGGTAAGGCACTCCAGCCGTATTGTGATTTGACTTTGCGATGGGGCGTGTATTGTACGCGTAAACGTCCTTTTCGCTGTATAGCTCCGTTCTTTCGCTAGAATACCAATTAGATTTGAGACAAAAGGCTCCTGTAATATTCTGCTCAAATTGAATAGAAAATTAGAGTGCGCTCCTCTGTGTTCACTGGCACAGGAGGGCGGCTTGGGGGGGTAAAAGCCTGTAACGTTGAATACGTGGCACCTTGGCGTCGGATATCCTTCAGTTGCCTCCAGTCTATTGCCGAACATTGCGCAATCGAATTCGCAGGATGTATAAATTAAAGTTGAAATTAAATTAAATTCAATAATTCGTCTAAGATTGTCTGGGATAAGATAAATGTTGCGCGCGATGTTTTATTGGATTGGGACGTTTCAAGGATAAATGTTGTCTTCATCAAATTTAATAGAATCACTGGAACTGGTTACAACAATTTTCACAGTGAATCCCCACTTGTGTATTATTCATCGGTGGAGGAGGAAATATAAATCTGTGAGATGAATAAAATGTCGCCAAATGCACTCGACATAGAAAAGTCCTACTCAAGGGAGATGTTAGAATGGAAAGTTTAATTTTTCAACGGTGCAGGTACCTATAGCTGCGCTCATTTTTCACACAGACTTTATTTCAGTTAGCAAATAGATCCTTTCAGCGGGGATGCCGATGCATTCCATGCACAAGGAACTCATCAGCTGGAAAGTATACAGTGTCCCCATTTGCAATGTTCGCAATACCGCTGTTGTCGTCCTGACAAAAGATATTCGATTTAACAAATGTCTCCGACGAACTACCTCTGACAAGAGGAGAATAATAAGAAAATGTTAGAAAAAAAGAAAACTTTTTGGAAGTAATCCAATATTACTTAAAAGCCACCGGAGACACTGCAGCCTTGCAACTGTTGTCGTGTGCCAATAGATGCGGAAGCGGATTGATGTGCTTAAAGATCGTAATACCATTAAAGGAATGAAATGACTAAGGCTTGTAGTGTATCCTGTTGCACTGTACTATGATCAAGAAACAACAGGAAGAAGTACGCAAAAACTATTCAGGATGAGTGGGATTAAATTGCATTCTGGTTGGGAATGTTAGAGGATGGGTCGACGAAAATCTTGAATACAGTTCAAAATATTGTATTGTAGGTATTATTGAGAGCAAATATATCTACTCTAATAGTCAGTAACAAGTGACGCGAGATCTTGTTGTAAGCATCCTTATGATATCGTGTTTTGGTTGGTTCTTATGTAGTACTCTGCGAAGAAGAACTGTCCTCCCAAAAGGAGGGCGGTTGGGAACCCTATTACTGGCTGAACACAATGGTGGAGCTGCAGCTGAAGTATGCACTTATACAGCGCTCTCAAAGTTAAAATACACGTAAGCCCTATAGCGCGAGCTTCAACTTTTGAACGTGCTGCAGCGACTTTCATCTAATAATTGGTGTGGCAAACGAGTTTCAGGAGACTGCTGAGTTCTATTGGAGTGCCCAGCTTTTGGCAGTGAATTTTTCCCAAGACCTAAACTTTAATTTAAGTTCATTTTTCAGTATTAGCCGTATGCTTGAGTCGAGCACGCTCAGATTTTTAGGCAATTTTGCTGCACTCTGACGTGGATTTCTTTGAATTCAAGCCTTTACCTTTCGGACCATTTCTGATGATGTTGCTGTTTTCCTGGGACTAACTCGAAAATCGTTAAGCGATCTTATCCAGTGTCATTGTACGTGCTTGCTAAGCGATCTTATCCAGTATCACTGTACATGCAGAGTGCAACGACTTCTGGTGGAATGAACTGGAACGCGTATCGACTAAGGCGCGCGGGCCATGTTAAATCACCGTTAGTGGAAGCTCACCAAGATAAATTTGAATTTTAGCAGATTTACATTTTTCTAAAATTAGGATATGATTAATTGGGCATGTATAAAATTGATGCTTATAGTTTAAAGCTGAAATCATCAATATTTTTATAAGTAAGCTTTGCTAGATGAGTGCTCATCCAGGTATGGATGGAATGGTTTTTATCCCATACATAGGTTCCTAGCTCTTTAAATACGTAACTGCCGAGACTGTACGATTGTCGCAGAAGACGTACAGATTCAATTTATTCTTTCACCCTGTAGCTACTGCAGCAATCCTTGTAGATTACCCACATAAATACCGATGACACAGAGCCAGTAGTAATACCAGGGGCCTATACCACGAAATAACAATTTAACATACTAACCAACGTTTGTAAAGAAAGTAGATTTAACAAGTTAAGTTAGTTCCTGTACCACAAAAAATTTCCATTTTATTTGTTGAAATGAAAATTTCTCTAGATTTACACTTGCACAATGCGGACGAAAATATGTATGTAGCTGTGTTCAAAATAATAGGAGCGGTATTTTGCAAATTGGAAAATGGCGGTTAAATGTTAAATTTATTACCATATTTTCCATTTTATTTTACAACATTTTAGATTTAATTTCATTTAATTATTTATTTAAAGCTTAATATGATTACTTCGAGTCAATAGTTTAATTGTTCAAAATAATAGGAGTGCTCAAATATAATTTCAAAATTCGTTAATAATTGTTATACATGTTTAGACAGCTGAATACTTTATTCTAAGAAAGGCTCACACTGACGTGGCATAGAGTCCACAAGATTTTGACAACGAGTGGCAGTTATTTTAAGCCAGGCATCCTCAACAATCCTCCAAAGTTGTTGGTTGTTTACTGGCTTGGCACCATTTTACCATTTATCAGATGTATCGGCCCACTTCGTATAACGAAAAACATGCGCAAACGGTGACTTTCGCACCACCATGTTTAACAGTTCTTACCGTGTACTGAGGCAAATATTATGTGATGGGTTGGGGCCAGTGGCGTACGCAGGGGGGGCTCAAGGGGCTAGCGCCCCCCAGTCCCAGCCCACCCCAAAGGCTCAGTGGGTTGGGTACAAATTGATATCTCGTGGCATATGAACACTATTTTCCATTTTCACCTCTGACAATTTTTTTTCCATAACCTCAGCTAGCCTTTCCTTATTGCGAATATTTTTCTCTATAATTATGCATTATGTCATGTTTGTCTGCTATGTCCACTTTTCCACGTTGAAACAAATCGCGGCGAGCAATGTATTTTGTTGGTAAAATTCGAAGTCGAAATGGGAAAAGGAAAAATCTCCCCGGTCAGCGTTTGTGGCGATTTTTTTGACATTTCTCTTTACACTTTTCGTATATTTTTCATATTATTGCTTCATATTTATTTTCTGCTTTCTACCGTTTGATTGTGCATAGAAATTCAAAGTTAGGCAGTTTTACGGAATGTCAAATCAAAGCAGACATAAAATGTTTCGTACCTACTCGCAATTTCAACGTGTAAAAGGTACAGGCAATTTCAAAAGAAAATTCGAAAAAATCGCCTGCTTCGAATCTCTGCATGTAAAAGGCGACTAAGCAAAAAATTCTAACGTTTCAGAACTCAGCAAAGTCGCCTATATTTTGTCTGTTAAAAGATATATGGCACAGGTAAATCATTAAAACCGAGTCATAGTGAAACCCCAAAACAGCTCATTAAAATCAAGGCTAAGCCCCCCCCCCCCCCCCCAAAAAAAAATCCTGCGTACGCCACTGGGTTGGGCGGACGATGGACGAATTGACGGCAACAAGTTCCACCAAATAGGATAATTTATCTTTCGTCCATGTAATGTGCCTATGTACATTATTATTATGTACATTATATTCTTCCATATCGTCGCAGGCTAATCGGCATTAGTTTTGGCAAATGTTGCAGATGTTTTTTTTTTTTGTGACTAATGGAACCTTGCGTGGTCTTTGGGCGAAACGTTTATTTTCTGGAAGTCTTCTGCGAATGGTAACATCACTTACAGAAAGATGAATCTTATCCTGTATGCTTTTAGAAACTCAACCTGTTATCCGCTTTGGATATATTTTCCTTTTTGAGGCAGTTTACGAATGAGTTCTCGCTTGTCCTGATTTGTATCTTATCCTCGTCCTACTGTTTTAAGTTTTAAGAAAAGGTGCAGTAAAAAAACACAAAAGCTGTTTGATTTCTTACTTCTTAATATGGCAAACTTAGATTTATTTGCTCTTTTCAAAACACTCCTATTTATATTAACACAACTTTTCCGTTCGCGATCACTACCCTAAATAAAATCCTGGGTTACTGGGTTTGTTTGTCAAATACCGATAGAATATTTACACTAATGTCTTCACAGTCTAAACTAACAAGTTATTGACAGTGGAGTACTTTAAATAATTATAACGTAGCGCTCCTATTATTTTGAAGACAAGTATGTTAGGCGCTTGTTACTGTGACTGTAACTAGGATTGACAAGTGAAACAATAACTTTTAACATATGTATAACATTTATCTCTGTTGAATATGTGACTACATTTATATGTTAAAGCCTTGGTTAATTGTGAAAAAAATACTTTGCAAGTATTAGAGGTCTTTTGCTAGAAATTTATCTTTTCAAATAATCGAATTTTGGATGCTTTTCACACCTGCGTTAGCTGCCCATTAAATGTCGGATATTACTGACTTTTACACTCATCGATTCGTCATAAAACAAAAAATGTAGTTTACAAATAAAAATAATGGCGCAAATTTATAGTCAACCCCATTTTATCAGTCTAACTCCGTACTAGTTATACGAAACTTTAAACTCAAAAGCATACTTTGACATTTGCTCAATAATAGACACTTTTTAGTAAGCCGCTAAATAATTTCTACTTCGCAACGTTCCTACGAGAAATTTCATTCGAACACATATAAAAGTGACAGTTTGAATATAAAAAAACTTATAAGTCTAATTCCATGTTAAATATTTAATACGAAGTTTGGGTTATTTTAAGTTTAATACGAGGCGATACCGATAAAATGGGCTTTATGACGACTAAAAATATGAAAACGCTTAGTTCCGTGCTAAAATAATTTTAAAGTGTACTTTAAGTGACTATAATTTTGCGCCAATGAAATTAATTATAAAATGGCCTTAAAAAAACACTTGTAAACACAATTTAAATTGGTACGTTATCTTTTCACAACAATTTAACAATTCTTTCTCAAATTTTGTCAACCATTGTCGCTTTGTGATACAGAATGCGGGGAATTTGCAAATCTCCCACATGTTTAAGTTAAGTAATACAATTGTTCTCTTGGCTGGTAACTTATAGGTTCGTGATACAGAAACTCTAGTTACATGTTAAAATTCGCCTGTTGGACAATGCTTGTTGTTTTGAGGTACAGGCCCCAGCACTGACAAGTATTTCACAACGACCAAGATTCACCAGAGAAAGTGATCTCTTATTAAAGTTCTTTTTCATGGCATAACCCTACATATGGCTACTGCTTCGCAGTGAACCTCAGCTCCAGCGCGACATTCATTTTGGAACCATCAGTCTGTGACTTGCTGAATTTTTTAGTCATTTGAGTCAGGTTATTTAAAACCAGCTCAGTGGTATTGTGGGCCTATTTATTTGTGTGTAGGTTTTCAATGTGGACTGGTAAATTATATTGATTCCCCATTCCACCCGACGTCGCTATTACGTATTTTTTTCATTTCCTCTCGTTATCGAGTGCCCCTATGTAACATAGTCAGGGAAAACTTTGTTAAATTACCTTTTTCCCTTAACGGTGAATGGACAATTGACTTTTGAAATAACTTCAGATTCTTTCGTAAAAGTCTCATCTCTTGCCACTCGTCTGGTTCATTTTGATTTATATTGGCCAATGGTTATAAATAGATGACACTGGCATGTGATTCAGGACATCTTCGTTACTCTCTAACTTAGTCACTGATGAATGTTCTGCGCCAGACCCACAATGACTCATGTCCACAAATTGAACCTAAGCCAACCGAAGCGACAAGATTAATAAATAATCTCCTCGACTCAAGCATACGTGTGTATGTATCTTTTCTTGTAGGGTTGCATACATAGCATCTTAGTTCATACAATAGACGAGGTTACGTACGACTACGAGGATGAGTATGTGTTTACTTTTATTAAGTTTCGCCCGTCCATTTTTCCTCAGTCTTGGGTAACGATGTTACCGGACCCTATTATCCAAGAGTAAATTGCTTGGTAATCGTTTTACAAAACACAAGAGATTACCCAGAAATCCTCGACACCTACCAGCTACTAGCGTCGTACTCTTTTAATCCATGGACTAACTGATGTTGAGGGTGGTTGTGATGATGGTGGGATGGGAAGCAATATAATTATTTTTCCTAGCACAGTCTATAGAATATGGAGTATCTGCGGGATTAAATAATTAAGACGAGACAAACTTGCATCCTTTTTCGTATTCATTTGCACATACATATAGGAAAGGTTTAGATGCCATCGATGCGATGGAATCCACTTAGATACAATTTTTTTTTCTTAAATAACTCTTGGGATGAGTTTTATGGACGCATTTGTTGGAAATATTCAGTCGGTGCATAAAATGTTCTCAAATGAGTTTGAGAGTAGCCGAGTCTCATGATCCTTCGAGCAGCATCTCAAGATGCGAATTTCCTCTTTATTTTCGTTTTATTTATACACTCAAGTATATGTGTGTGCTAATTGCATGAACAAGAGTTTAATGATGGGTGAAATTTATTGATTTTCCTTGGGAAATTATGTCCTCATTATGCACAGCTTCTTTGAGTAATTTGAGTGGTTGTCAGTGGCATATCTTGGAAAGTGTTTTATAAAAAAAAATCGCATTCATTTTAATGGCAAAAAAAGGAAATGAGTTTCATCACAACGTGCTGCTTAAAAGAATGTAATTAATGAAATTTAATTATTTATTAAATTGCTCAGTTAGCCGCATCCTTCGAGTCCGATTCTAATGAAACCGACTGTGGCACGACAGGATCACATGGAATTAAAAACAACTCCTCCTCGACTGCTTGGTACGCGTGATGAGTGTTAATGTTAGGTTAGGCTTTTTTCTCGTTTCTAGTGAAAAAATTTCTTGCTACGAGGGAAGATTCTCAAATGGCAAATGGTGTTGGCATGCTAATGAGAGTGTCTAACATAAAAAACCGACATTCTGCGAAAGATTTTCTTTTATAGGTCCAATTGAATTTTTTAAGGCATGTAAATGTAGGTGTACAAACATATGTACTTGTAGATGAATAATTAGGTATTTGAATTAGAGTTCTTCTCAAAAGGTATGGGTTTACGGAAAGTGATTTGGATGCTACTGCTTCACAAAATTAGGGTTGAATCAGTACTCAACGTTCAAGTTGGTACATAATTACTCGCAATACCCCTGTCTGTCTGCATCCTCATCGTCATTTGTCATCCTATATCGAAACAAAATTACGTCTATAAAGCAAATGTTCTGTCAACTATTTAAAATTTTTGCTTAAAAGCGGGTACACACAAACCAACAAGGGTGTCATGCCTTTAGCCTTTAGACTGCAATAAATTTTCGTCTGCGTCATTCACTTTTTCGCTTGCAATGTTTACAAATAAAGGAATTTCGTTGTATTTGCAATTTGCAATTAATAGAATCATCATTTGAAAGAATAATAAGTTCTTAGATTTCATTTAAATGCGTCGAACTTTAAAAAAAGGCTAGCACAGAGGATTACGATTTTCTTTCCCAATTAATAAATCTTGCTCAGCAAGAAAAATGCTGTACGAAAAAAGGATCCTTTTTATTTTATTACTAATGGGTACCCGGTGCGCTTCGTTACATCCATTGAAAACTGTGTTTATGTCATAAATGTAATAACATTTTTCCGAGTGACTGTTTGTGAATTGTTCTGACGCTGGTGGAGAATTAAATGCCGACAACTCTATTTGGATTTAAGAAAACTGTCCAAACATTAATATCCCAAAAACTCAAAAACTTATCATCCGATTGAGCTGGAACTTAGACAATATATTTGCTATGAAGCGAGAAGTGCACGTAAATCAAAAGTTAGCTGTTAGCTGTCACCGTGCATTACTGTAGTAATAATTTTGAGAATTTGGTTTTCAGCGCCATCTATCCGAAAACTTTAAAACTTTTGATTTACAAACATTTATCACTTCGTAACAAATATATTCTGTAAGTTTCAGCTTAATCGTACGGTGAGTTTAAAAAAATTTGAGTTCCGGCGCCATCTATCGGAAAACTTAAAATTTTTTGATGTGATGTACGAACACTTCAAACATTAGGAAAAGCATACAGTGAGCCGAAAAAGTATTCGTCTCTGCCCATTCCTGAATAAAAAACGTTAATTTGTCATTAAAATCAATAGTTAACAATATTATTTTTATTTTATTTTTATTACCATTGAGTTATCTCTACGAAAGCAATGAAAACTCAACTGTCTCATTTTTGTTTTTATTCATAACAGCACATACATTCAAAACCCTAAGTTTTTCCGCCGAAAAAGTATTCGTCTTCACGTATTTAAAATGAATATACGATTAGTTTGCGGGATTTATTCGCTGCTTTTGGAGTCAAATTGCTCCGATCAGGATATGAGTAGTTGGAAGTTGATTTTGGAAGTGCTCGTAGTGCATATTTTTTCAGAAAAGTAAAATTAAAAGACATGGGTCGCAAAAATCATAAAACTACAAGAAAAGAACGAAAAATTATAATTAATCTATTAAATTAAGATCAAAAGTACAAGGAAATAGGTGAAAGCGAAATAGACCAATTACGACGATTAAAAGTATTATTTATAAATAAAAAGAAATAAAGAAATATGAATATGCTCCCAGATCTGGGCGATCACAAAATTTGACGGAGAGGGGAAAAGCTAAATCGTCCGTAAAACTAAAAGAAAACCCTACATTCTTGACTTTAATCTTAACAAGATTACACTAAAAAATGTATTGCGTAATGTAGTTCCTCGAACATAAACTCTAATTATGTATATTTGTTCTTATATTTGTTTATTTTTTGCTAGTGGTAGTGTTGAAATGTAGCGTAGCCTAACCACTAACACCAGCACTAAATGATGAGCCTGTTGATGCATATTTTGCCCTGGCAAGTTTCTGCTTATGGCTGTTGCTTGTATTAAGCACACCATGACACAGATCTGATAGTGTTTAAAAATGAGTGTTTCAAAGATTGCTCCTGAGATAGAAGTTGAGATGGCAGAATCATTTCTGATGATAGAGTGTGAAATGTCCTCCACCAAGCTGATTATCATGGTCGCGTGGCTCGCAAAAACCATTTATCAGCAAGGTAAATAACAGCGCCTGGAATATACTAAAACGTATAAAAACCATGATGAGCAGTTCTGGAAAAGAGTGTTTTTTTGCGGACGTAAGCAAGTTTAAGATTTTTCAATCGGATCGCAAAGTTTTAGTGAGGAGAAAACCAATAACTGCGGTGGATGAAAAAGCGACGGTGATACACTGCGAAGGGTCTCTTATGGTGTGGGGCTGCATGTGCTCTAATGGAGTGGGTGAGTTGTGCGTTTTCGATGGAACTATGGAGTACAAACACTATATTAACATTTTAAAGAATCATCTTCAAAAAAGTGTGGACAAAATGGGTATTAGTAGTTCCTTTATACATATTTATCCTAGACAATGACCAACAACACACTGCGCTGAGTACAAAATGTGGCTCTTATATATACTATACACCTTCATATATGTATGCAAACTCCTCCGCAGTCACTAAATGTTAACCCTATTTAACATCTTTAGGATATCTTTGAAAAAAAAAAAAAATAAAAAAATCAGAACCAGGCGTATTTCCAATAAAAAGGACTTTAGATTTGCGCCTTATGAGGAATGGGCTTCTAATTAGATAGATAGATAGATAGATATTAATTTTATTTCTTGAAATCTATTATAAATATGTACAAATTAAACACATCAACGGTACAAAGATAGATAATAAATTAGAAACATGAGACATTCGGTATTTTACAAATTGAAAAATAAGTAAATAGTTATGAATGCCACTTCTTGTCAAAAACAAGATTATCTTAAGCAAAAAAAGTTACAACATTATAAATAAATTACAATTATGTACTTAAATTAAATTAGCATTTAAAGTCATGTCAATGAGTACATGAAAAACAATTAGAGAAAACAAACACAAATTAAACCAGAATATCAGTCAATTAAACCAAGAAATCGGCAATAAATGATTCTAAATTAGCATAGTGAAAGTTAAAGAGCCAGCATTTTACATTTTTTATAAACGATCCAAATAATGAAATGGTCCTGATCGACTGTGGAAGTTTGTTAAATAACCGATAAGATGAAACAGAATAAAAATTACGATAGGCTGTGGTACGAAAAATAGGTACAAATAACAAATTAGAAAAATTACCACGTAAATTATGAGATGAAATTATACGAAAATTACGATTTCCAGACCTCATAAAGAAAGTCTTCAACACTTTGAAACAATATAAATGACGAACAGGAAGAATACTCAGGTCACAACAACAAGGGATAACTAGGATATCTAGCAGGTTTGCGGCATATTTTTCTTATGACATATTTTTGTAGGATTAGTAACGGTTGTATTTTATTAAAATATGCACGTCCCCAACAAGCGATTCCGTATTGCAACTTGGAATGAAAAATTCCATAGTAGATAGTTTTCAGAAGTCTTTTAGAACAGATATTTCGCAAATAGAAAAAATTCCTAAGGGTACAATGGAAATAATTCCTTAAGGTTGCCACGTGATTCAAGAAGCTCATTCTGGAATCAATAGTAAGTCCCAGATATTTAAAGTCATCAATTTTTTCAATTACAAAACATTTATCACTACAAATTATGCTGCTACAAAAGGACCGAGAAGAGCAACCAGACTGACAATTACAATTAGACAATATATATCTTTGGCATTCAGGGGCGCATGAAAATAAATATTGGCTTCCAACTTGGGTATCGAGGACAAACTGAAAAACATAATTTTAGTTTTGGAGCTTATTACCAATTTGTGTTCAGCGAACCAGTTTCTCAATAGGTTAAGATCCCAGTTAATGTCAGAAATTAGATCCAAAGGGCTATTGCAACCATAGGAAAAACCAACATCATCCGCAAAAGCAGTAGGTGAACCTTTAAAATGAAGTGAAAATAGTGAGTTAATGTAAATTAAGAACAAAATAGGTTCTAGAACTGAGCTTTGGGGTACACCCAAGTTAAAGAACCTTACTTCGCTCCTTATATCATCCAACTTCACTCTTTGCGACCTGTTAACAAGATAAGACCCAAACCAGTCAAGCATGATACCACGAAAGCCAGCTTTTTCCAATTTCCTCAACAAGACGCTATGGTCAACCATATCGAAGGCTTTAGTAATGTCAATAAACAAACCAGCTGTACACTTTTTACCATCTAGGTTTGACATTAATTCAGAGCAAAACAGAAGAAGTGCATCTTCAGTCGATTTCCCTTTCTGAAATCCAAATTGCACTGGACTAAAAAACATATTAACATTTAAAAAGTGTACTATCCTACTTTTTACAAGTTTCTCAAAAATTTTACTAAAGACAGGAAGAAGTGAAATAGGCCGATAGTTAGATATTTCAGCAGCGGAACCCTTTTTAAATAGTGGTAAGACATCTGCACATTTAAGATCTTCCGGGAAGACACCAGAAAAGACACAACAGTTAAAAACATCTACTAAAACATCCACAATGGAATACGCAATTTTTTTTACAATAAAATTAGAAATGCCATCAGCTCCACACGAATTCGATTTTGTAAGGGAATCGATTACCTTTAAGACCTTATGGGCTGGTAAACAAAACTATTTACTTGAATTTGTTCAGCAAATCTAATGCTGGACGAACATATAGAACATAAAGGTTTCAATGGAGATGGCTGTAAGCTCTTGGCTACATCAGTAAAATAGGTGTTAAATTCATTAGTAATAGTAAATTTATCAGTTACATCGCAGTCATTGACACGTATAACAGTAGGTTTCTTAGAAGCGGACGACTTATTAAGAAGACTATTAACAATCCGCCATTCATTTTTTAAATTTCCATTTGCAGAGTTAAATTTTGAGCGGTAGTACTCATCGCGACAGATTGGGATCTCCTTTCTGAGATCAGTACACAGCATCTTATATTTTCGCCTTAAGCTCATATTTGTGGGGTAGGTACTTATAGCATTTGATTCTAAGTTTATTTTTTCCTCTAACTTTATTCAATAAGTACTTAGAGATCCACGGCTTAAGTCTTTTAACTAGTCTCTTTGAAGGTGAAAAATATAGGAGCAGCTCAAAATATGTTTCTTTAGGGATACAATAAAGGTCGTAAAAGAAGTTGAGGCATCATTGCATGCATATACATTTTCCCAAAATTCATACAATAGGTTATTATTAAGCTTATTCAAATTGATTTTCATTGACTTGCTTGAATATGTTGCATTATTTTTATGTGTGCTTTTTACAACGTCAATTAAAAGACCTATCATGGAATGATCAGTTATCATCAAATCTAGTACACATTTTTTACAATTTCTCAAAGACACATTACCAGAACGACCGTAGATGTGATCTAAACATTTCCCCGATACAGTCCTAGTGGGGTCATTTATAAAACAAGCTAAACCATGCGATGCCAACAATGCCAAATAGCTAGAAACCGTGTCAGAAATATCCAAAATATTAAGATTGAAATCCCCTAAAATAAATAAGTTTTTAGATTTTTCCTTATCCAAGAGATCAGAAAATTCACGTATAAACAACAAAACATTAAACAAATGTAGTCTGTACACACACAAAAACACAAATACAACATTGTTAATTTCAATCGAAACTTTAATAACGTCAGCAGTTAGAAAATCAAGACACAGAACATCTAGAATCTTGTATTCATTCATCAAACGTCACGACAAACTTGGTTAGTTCAATTCTAAGAAGATTGGAAGCAATTATTAAACGTAAGGGGGGATGCACAAAGTATTAATTTAATTTCATTATTATTTGTTTAGTTAGTTTTTATTGACTAGACCACCTAAGAGACGAATACTTTTTCGCTACTGAATCGATATCTGAATTTTGTTTTTTCCTATTTTCTTTTTCTATCAGTGAAGAGTTCTTTAATTCTTGGTTTAAATTTAAACCATTTTAATTGAAGAAAAAAATATATGCAAAATAATGTTTCGTATTTAATCAAAAATGAAAAAACCGTCGTTGTTGCAATAAGGTGAATCAGACGAATACTTTTTCGGCTCACTGTATAGTGTAAATTTCTGCTCAATCGGATGGTTAGCTTATGAGTTTTGAGGTATCAAATGAACAGCTCATTTTTATATATGTTACCGGCCGGACTAGTTTGTCCTAGGCCAAACTAGTTTATCCTTAGCATGTTTTGAAGTATTATTCAAGTAATCTATTGGGTAAAGTTTAAAGGAAATCAATTATATGAGCAATATTTATTCAAATAAAGTCTACCTGATTATGAAAAATATTATTGAGGGGAATTTTCGATTTTTTTTCAATAAAGGAGAGCTACTGCAGCTTCATTCATTATTTCGCATATCAACAACTCGCATTTTGTTCCTTCACAGTGTTTATTTGACAAGCTTTCATTTAGGTTTGCAATTATTTCGCCATTTAAGTATTCTGCAGTCACTATTTCGCTTTATTTTATTTGGCAAAATATTATTTTGTATTTTTAGTTTGTTGGGCTTTCATTTTATCACATGTTAAAAATTTCGCGCGAAATTGACCTGAATGGTCAATGTATAGGGTAAAACTATACAAAACGCCCCACTAGCCTGACACCTACACAAGTGTGGCTATGCAGCTGCAACCAAACATATTCGAACCATTTCAATCAGTAGTGAACTGTAATAGTGGATGGTAGTGCTTTTTTGGTCCAGTCGCGTAATATTCTATAAAAAAAGATTTTTGGCGCTCAAACATATTAGAGTGAGTACAGCAAAAATTAATTTTTTTCAGAAATTCAAAACATGACCCCAGAATGCTTTATATGTTCAGAAAGTGTATGAAATATGTTTTTTAGTTCGGTTTTGCTTATCTCTTAGAAGAGGGTGTAGTTTTCAAATGTTGATGGGGCGTTTTGCACTCCGAAATTTACAAAACGCCCTTGAAGCATAAGTGTAATATGCCCCTTTATTACATTGAAATATACCTACACTTATCAGCGCCTTCTTTTTTGCTTATTATTAATAGAAATGCCACGAAATTATACCAGAACTATATTGCGGGCATCATAGGTTGAAAAGACATAAAGAAAGTAATGGAGAAACATCTTCAAATCTTGAGGGAGAGCTGCGAGCGTGTCCAATAGTATTTCGGCCTTAAAGTCAACAGGAATTTGTCGCTACGACTCAAATGCCATTCCTGACTATTTTTTTTTCATTGTCAAATGATTACATGAGCAGAATTTGATTCAAACTCCTACTGAAAGTTCCCAACCCCAACCCCCCCAACCGAGATCATCCGGACTTTAATACCTGCAAAAATAACTGGGCAAAGTTCAACCTCAACCAAGCTCATCAAGAAGAAAAATAAAACCTTCAAATATTTTAACCGAAATTCAACTAATCCCGAAAATACCACTCATGAAATAAGTGCATCGAGTGTACTGAAAATTATTACGAGACCGTTTCTTGAGAAGGCTAGCTCCAGTACACGTTTTTTCTGGGTTGGTTACACGAGTTTTGCACTATGTATGTATATACGATATACCAAACTGCAACAGCTGTGGTCGAAAAGCGAAGAGGCAAGCCATGCATCCTAAATACCAACGTAATTTTTACACTTTTTCCTTAGAGGCGTTTTGTCACTAAAGTGGGGCTTTTTACCCGACAACCGAGTTACAAAACGCCCCACTTAAACCTTTTTTTTAAAAAAATATATAAAATATGTATTAAAATATTTAGCTTTGAATTCGATTGCCAAAGTCATGAAAAATTACCGTTTTATTTTTTTGCAATAAAAGATTTTAGTTTTTTTTTTTAAATTATGCATTTTATTGGCGATGTTTTCAAAGTGGGGCGTATTTTATAGTTTTACCCTAGGGTAAGGGCACTAGTGGTCGGCCTTTTCCTCATGTAATATAAATACCGTTAGGAATTTTCCTAATGTGAAGATGCAGATACAAGCAGATACATGCCCTACATATCTATCCTCAAATTTGATATTATTACGCAAATACTGCAGCTGGTAGATGCACATAAGTCCGTGCACATTTGAGAAAGTGTAAAAATGTGGTGATTGCTTGTTTTTTTTTTAGTTGTGCGTATTTACAAAGTGTTAATTAATATTATAATTTGTTTGAAAGATAGCGTTTTAATGAATCTGTATTGTTAAAGCAAAAGGAATGTATTTAGTTGTGCAAAGATTATAAAATATTAATATCAGTGTAAATAATCAGATGGCCGACCACTAGCATCCCATTTTAATGCGAATTTCAGTCCTCGGCCTGGTATGGCCGAGCACTAAAGAAATGCACTATATAGCTTAAATTTATCTTTTGACGAACAATATTGAAAGTTTATTGATTAATTGCTCTGATTTCACCGTTAAGCGCACAAATGTTTGAGAAGTTTTAGTGCTCGGCCAGATAGTATCTAATAAGTAGTCGGCGCACTGCCGGCCGACTATTGAAATTACCAAGCTAGTGTTCGCCCACTGAAGCCCATTTCGATTGGTATCGGCATATTTGTTTAATTTACTAATACAATGTTCAGAAGATGATTAAAGACAGTAAAAGGAAAACACCCTTCAAAGATTGCAGGCCTGGTTATTCTTTATTTTTAAAACGAAATCCTGTACTTTCTTCAAGGGAAGCTTAAGGAATAAGCGAAGCTATAAATACGTTCTATGCAAACATTTTTGAAGTTCCTTAACTATGTATTTTTTGTTCTTTTGTTGTTAATGCTTGTTAATCCCTTAAGCTTTTCAATTTCTGTTTTAGATTAATAGCAACTATTTAACTTATTTCTAAATAAGCAAAAAGAAAAATAAGCATAGGTAGTATGATTTGATACAACAAAACTGATTTCAACAAACTGCTGCCAAGCTTTTTTGTTTATTCTATGCTATTAAAAATAATAAAATATTATTTATTAACAGCCGTATTTATAAACGTATCATAAGGATATAAAGTTATGCACTCCCTGCAATGCCTCTAAACGCAAAAACCTTATTTATAAAAATTATGAAACGTTGCATAGAGCTTGCATAAGCTAAACGCGTTTGGAGATTGATTAGTACATGTATAAGGGTGAAATAGTATCTAATTGTCAGTTTGACATCACATAAAAGACAACTCGTTTGAAAAAGTTTATGGGAAATATTGTACTTTTCGGTTCTTAAGTTAGGCTTTTTAAGGATCAGTTTATTTTTTTTTATAACCATAAAAAATAATTTTTCAACAGCAACCGTTATATTTCTTTATTGGGCTGCCGATATATTCCCT
This sequence comes from Brachyopa scutellaris, assembly GCA_949775065.1. Taxonomy (NCBI): domain Eukaryota; kingdom Metazoa; phylum Arthropoda; class Insecta; order Diptera; family Syrphidae; genus Brachyopa; species Brachyopa scutellaris. The sequence continues at coordinate 88,069,222 of OX459114.1, read as the reverse complement.
TTATCTGTTAAAGCATTAATTCGAACTAACCCTTTTCTTCTTAGTAGGTATTTGTATTTTTTCTTCCTCGGGGTATATTGTGGCTGACAGATTGGCCTTTTTTTCATTTATTTTACCATTCAATTCTTTTTTCTTATACAACTTTGTTCCATAACATCCCTGTATTAACTGTCGCCGGTGGCTATTGCACTGATATCACACAAGGACATTAGGATATGATTCTAGTTCCGACACATCACCCCCTCTTTCTGACAAATCATAAAAGAATCATTACATATGTACATATGTACATATGTATCTACATCTTCTATAACAACCAATTCACGAAGAATAGAGGAAAATCAAATGACAGAACATTCGGCATTAACTGAAATTCTATATAGCGCTACTTATCTCGAATTCTGCTACAGAACAGGACACAGGACACTACGAACCGATGAGGGTGGATACAAAAAAAGAGTCTTTCTATCAAATGAAAATATTATAGAAGTAATTTGAGCTTTAACTCAACTGTCATGGGAGAAATTAAAATATCCCCAATGCAGCCACAGAATACAGACACAACCACAGACATGGTGACAGCAAAAAGTAACCAAAATCCATGTTCGAAATTTCGAATTTGAATTTTCCTCTAGACCAACTGGTTTACTGTTTATCTGTCAGATGTGAAGCTTTCGACTTGCGGCTAAAGAGAGAGTAGAGCTTTTGATTTTTTGGTTGTTAATTTCTCATCAATCATATTTCTAAAAAGAACTCCTTTCGAAATCGTACTCATCCTTTTAATTGGAGTTTTTCTTGCTACTCGAAACAGAGGCGATATTTTTTTGGAAAAAGAGGACGATGGTGGAATAAAAGCAAAGAATCCATATGTAGGCCTACACCAACGTATCCTGATATGGTTGTTATTTTTCTTTCACTCCACATGGGAAATGATATGGAATCCGAACGCGGCCCTGTAGGAAAAATACACACCAGACACCACCAGTCCACCAGTCTACCACCATTACCACCACAGGAAAAAAAACTCGAACACACATAGCATACGGAGGGGGTATTGGGGCCAGCATATATTTACAACTTTACACACACATGGAGTTTCAAGTGTTCGATATTATCTTTCGCACGTAAAAATTCACTGATCCGTCGTATTTGTCGAAAATCCGCTAATAAACAAATCGTCCTTTTAGCCAATTTCAGTTCAACTGATGAATTAGAATCCTAGCTAATCGGGTGTGATAAAATCACTCAAATTTCTCAACTCTGAGATTGAATTTCTCGGCGGTGAAAATTCGTCTAAAACACGGAAAAGTCGTTGAAAAGTTTTCCCGTTTTGTCCCCATCAGCAGCCCCATTTGCTAACCTGTTGTATATGAGGTCGTCGTCGTCGTCGTCGTCGCTGTTGTTGTTGTTGTCACCCTCATTCTCATCTACGTCGCGATTGTTGAATTGAGTGAAAGTTTCAAGTTTCGCCGTGTATTCCTTAAGGATATCTACTGCATCCTGTAGGCTGTAGTTTTTTTTGTAAATTAAATGTGAATTGATGTATTTTAGTTTTCTAAAAATTCGGTTGTGAAAAATACGACGGAACTCTGCTATCTTCAAGTAGAAAAAAAAAAAGAAAAGAAAAGTATCTCAAACAACGATCTAAATGTGTCTTCTTAGTCTTTAATTCATAATCGGAGTAGATAATAAATTTAATTCGATGATTTCATCGGTTCGAGTGTAATTGACGAAAGATATCGCGTGAATATATTTATTTATTTTTATTTTTTTTAAAGTCCTTTTCAATTTTTACTGAACTTTCCGCCTGTTGTCGTCGTTCCAACTTCACCTCGCCCAGTTTTGTTAAGGAAAGAAAATTCCTCTCATCGATACTCGTTGCCAGAAAGCTTTTGTTACTTGCGCGCGTGTGTGTGTTTGTGTGAGAAAATTCAAACGACCCATTCGGTGGTGGTAGTAGTGGTAGTTTTCTATGTAAGTGAAGAACGCGTAACTAAAACAAAAGTGAATTGAGTTAGTGTGGGTATTCGTCCTTTTTTGTTTACAACTACGACTATCCTTGTAAGAAAGCTTCGAATAGTTGTTGTGCCAAACAACAACAAATAATAGTTTTGCCTTTCAATGTATTCAAGTTTCATCGTCAAAAAAATAGACAATGAAAAGTATCGAGAGGAAAAATTAATAAAAAAAATTATAATAATAAATCCTTCAGCGGTATATATCTGATTTAACAGTATCCTGTACAGTGGGAAGCTCCAGCTTCCTTGTTGCAATTGCAAGTAAGTGCACTAGAACTAGAACATCATTATTTCGTCCTTTAGTATGCGTGCAACTCGCCGTACCTTTATGCATGTGTGCGTTTGTCGATATGTAAATCCTGTTTTTCTATCCTACATTTGCGGATGTCATAAATCACTATGAGTGGCAAAAAAAAAAAAAAAAAAACTGCAGAATCCTTTAGCGTGTGCTCCTGTGGATGACATTTACATAACACACAATAGTGGCAGTGTAAACAATTTTTTGTTTTTATTCCCTGTGCCCTCCTTTCTGTTGTGGGGATATGGGTGAGTTGACAGGAATTTCAATTGCATATTTCCAAAAACCTGCTTCAGAGTCATTCTTTTGTTTAAGGATCAAATTTTATTCCGCTTCTTTTCGGAGTTAAAACATTTTGCTGAATCAGGATCTAAATAAAATATTTGGAGGACAAAAAAAAAAAAAAAAAAAAAACAACTGATTTAGGATCTCAGATATGTGCGAGAGCACACTACAAGGATACGGGATTCGAAGTTGAAATGGGAGCACGTGTTGTTGTCAATTAGGGACGAAAGGTTAAATGCGGATGTAATTGGGGTCTATACACCTTTTTGTTTGGTTCGGGAGAAATGATTCAATTTTAGATAGACCCGCTGCCAGTAAACCTTTCTTCGATTATAGATAACGAGTACTCCTGTAGTAGGTAAGTACGTATCGCGCGTAGGATGTTGATTAGTTTAGTTGAAACCATGTGCGAAAGGTCCTCTATATCGATTTAAATTCTCCCAATTGAGGCCGAATCCCGCGATTCATGTGTGGCGCCTGGGATAATGGCAATTGAAGGTGAATGACATTTCTGAAGGTTGCTTCTTTAGATGCTTTTTAATTAAGATTTACGAGATGATGTGGTATACGATGATGATTTTCGTACCTAAACTGTTTTTAAATAAGCATTCTGATCCTTGGCACTATGGGTTCGTAGAACTTTATTCGCTATTGAAACTTTCTAAGGAGTAATAAAGTACGTAACGCAAAAGACTTTGTCACTTTGCCCGAATAAAGAAGAAACAAAAATTGTAAAATATGCATTTCTGGTACAAAGGCGCCTGCAAAGCTGCATCTACTGGTGTGCATTGTCACAACTTATGCCATTAGGAGGACAACATTCACTTTGCCAACTTTGCGCAGAAATAAGAAAAAAAAAAAACCAATACCGTGAGTGATGGCACATTTAAGTGTTTATTGTGATACTAAGGGATCTAGGGAGTTCCTCTGATGACTATCGGAAGTGAAACCTCTTTAATGATTGGATAATTAAACAGCCTATAGGCCATGCAACTATTGAGAAGTAAACAGCGCTGTATTTCTGTGTTCCTTTGACATTGTAGCTACTTTGCAATTTCTTTACTTAAACTTTAAGTTTTTCATTCGTTTGGGAATACGAGCAAGCTAACTGGGATGACCTTAACAGCTTCTTAAGGTATTTCAACTGGTCGGTATGCTTCCTCGATCACAAACACTATTTTCTCTGGTATGAAAACTTTTATTCCCATCCCGTCCCGTAGGATGTAGCATAAGTTGAACTGCAGCCAATAACAGGCTGAGGACCGATAAAAGGGGTCGCTGATCCAGCTCTAGCTAGAGCATCAGCTTTATCTTTCCCGGTAATCAGACCAGTGTGATCTTATTACATCGCCCAAGCTGGTTCAGTTTATTGACAGCTTCCACAACAATTTTTGAGTTGATCAACGCAGCTGAACAGGCTTAAATAGCTGCTTGGCTATCAGAGCAGATGTAGATGGACTTGCCTTTCCATCTCTTGTCAAGTGCAATGTGCGCTGTGCTTGCGATAGCATACACCTCTGCCTGAAAGACAGTTGTAAATCTACCCAGTGGAATAGATTGCTCAACGTGGCATTCTTCTGAGTAGACACCTGCTCCGGAGAGCTCATCCATTAAGGATCCGTCCGTATAGAAGACTATACTTTCTGATGAGAAACCAGACCAACCTCCACTGTTCCATTCAGAGCGATCTGGAAAGAGACATTGGAACCTTCGCCCGAAATTGTATTTGGAGCTTGTGGTGTCCAGAGCTCTCCCCAAGGCTCATGGTACTGCATCGAGAAGCTCCCCCACCTTGCTACCTCTACCACCTTCACTGAAGGTAACTCGCCTTCCAAGAAGCACACCTATGCGGTATACTGCTTCTCTAACTTCGTTTTCAATGAAGATAGGCAGTGGAGATAAGGCAAGAAGGATCTCAATGGCGGCGCTGGGCGGCCTTCTCATGGCCCCGGTAATGCTTATGCACGCTAGGTGCTGAAGTTTTTCAAGGCAACGTGTGAGAGGCTTTGCTTTGTTCCACCAAGCTATCGAGCCATATACGACATATGGCCTGACTATACTCATATAAATCCATTAGACCATTTTTGGGCTAAGCCCCCATGATCTATTGAACATTCTACCACATTGCCAGAGTATGTTGGTGGCCTTAGTTGTTCTTGCAACCAAGTGGTGTAGGAAGGTTAGTTTAGGGTCCAACATGATACCCAAGTATTTAACCGTACTAGAGGGTTTGAGCTGGGTGCCTAGGAACGTAGGCCATTTTACAGGAGGCAACATCCTTTTGTTTGTGAACATCTCGGTCTTGAAGCGGTTGACCGGTAATGACTACTCACGACACCATGCTCCAACAATACTAAGAGCGGATTGCATCCGCTCACAGAGTGCTGGTAAATTGCTGCTACTGACGATGATGCATTTATCATCAGTGAATCCAATTGTTGGATATCCTTCCTCGTCTTCTCAGTAAGGAGTCAACTAAGAGGTTCCACAATATGGTCGACCAGACTCCACCTCGCGCAAAGCCCTTTTACAGCTTGCACTGTCTTGGAGTAGCTACCTATTGAAGCTGTTTGATCTGCTCTTCAGCATCACTATGATCCGGCAATGTGGCTTATATAGCAAAAGATCCGCTGGAAATGTGGAACCAATCTCTACATCACTCTGATGAGAGTAAGATTGTTACACTCGATATTTCAAAAGCACTTGACAGAGCTCTATTGTCGAAAATGCGTGCATATATAGCTTCGATGAACATTTTCTTCACTGGATTAGATAGTACCTTCCGGGCCGATCAATATAAGTTGTATTGAAAGGTTTCGCGTATGCTTGTTAATGCCAACCTACGTTGGAATGACCACATATTCGAAGTCGCCAAAAACACCACGTCTATTAAGTAGTACCCTGTGCTGTGCGAGTTCTTTGTAAAAACTCATTTGTTTCTGATTTGTTATAATTTCGACATATCTTTCTGCTGTTTCAGGAGTAAGTACTTTGATTTGGTTTTCCAATAAGGAAAACTTGAAGCTTACAATATTGTCAGGTCTATTAATGTGCTGACAATTAGCTGCCAATGAGTTGACAGAGACAAATAACCTTACAACGTTAAATTGTCAGTTCACACGTTTGTCAGAGTTTGTTTTAATTTTTCTTTTTTTGAGTTCACACGGCTATAAGACATTTGGGACAAATTATCCATTAAAGACCTGGCAATCGTCTGAATATAGGTTAATTACTATGCTGGCCATGAGCCAACACAGGGTTGTTACTTCATTCTATTAATATCCCAGCTCCTTAGACTTACCCATAAGCATATAACTCTTACAAAGTACATTCGGAAAACTCCTATTTTCGACCACTTTTTAGAGTAGGGGAACTCTTTTCCTCATACATGTCAAAACTGCAGCATTTTTTCGGTTTACTTGATTAGACCCACAGGCAAATTTAGTTAATAGACAAAGAGTAATCGAGCAAACTGCAGTGAAATATTAATTTGTGATTAAAGGAAGTTTCTGTCTCTTACTTAAGAAAGAAATGGGCAAAAAAAACTGTTAACCTTGGAGGAAAGACCATTCGGAAGGTCTTTCAAACCGGGAAATAGCCTGTAAAATAGAGCGGAATGAACATGCTGTGCGAAATTCTTGCACCAATTGAATCTTGTTAGGCTAAAATCCTTCCATAAAATCTCCAATATAATGGATGGACAAAGCCCTGCTTCCTGGCCACGGCGCGGCGGCGTAGAATCTTTAAATTTGGATCCTCAGCGGCACAGTGTTTTCAATCTCGTTGGTAGACGAATACCCAGAAGAGCGAACTTTCAATAACACGTCGAATTGGACGTTCACTTGGCCCATTATTTGCACGATAAAACGGACGAAGCACTCTGTATCATTATTGAATTGTGGTCTGATTTTGGAAGCATCGTTAATTTCCATAACTTGAAATCATTGTTGCGGGAATGTCTTTCCATAATGATTTGCAAGTGCCAAATGTCATCTTGAACATGAAAATTTACTCAAATTGGACAGTTTGTCCCTTGTCCTATTAGTTGGGACATTCTCAAAAAACCGCCCTTTAGCATAACGCTTGTCTGATATCACATCCAAAACATGAATTAAGTGGTGAAATTCACAAAGCATTGAAATAGAGAACTAATTTTTTTTTTCAAAATGTTAAACAACAAAAGCAAGTGCGGAATGTTCTTCCAAATAAAGTTCACATTCATAGAAGTCACGTCTTTCTATTCTTCTATAGAGTGTGATTCCTACTGATGTGAATATACGACTTAACCCTTAAATGCACACAGTATTTTTAAAGATACAACCATTCAAAACATGATATCTTCGTTTACATTAGCATTTAAGCTTCGAAGTTTATATTTTTGGGTTTATAGACTCAAATCCTAGCTTCACTTAAATACTCAGTCTTCTAACTATTAAATTGCAATTATTATTTAAACAATAGCTGGCTGCAACGTGTTTTAACCAAAATAAAAAAAATTGAGTTTTCTTTATCAAATATTTATCTTATGAATCGGTAACACTAAATTGATAAAAAAAAATCCAGCTAAAATTACATAAAGATATTTGGAACTACTTTTCCGAAACACACAGCTAAAAACAATGTAGTGGTAAACGGTTGTATCTTTAAAGATACACTGGGCATTTCGGACTATTCTATGATTTCCGATACCTTGTACTGGCGTCTCACTTTTTTCGAATTTCAAATTATTGTGTTGCATTATTTTGAAGTTCAAGTTGCTTCATTTTGTGATTAATAGATATGCCCATAAATTTGAAATTCATAGCGTGGCACATGAAACACCTATCTTAGGCGAGCCTGATCTTCAACCGGGAAGTACCGCGATATCAAAACCACATAATCTATTTTGATAATTTCTACACAACCATGCCTTTGCTGGTGCACCTTCGAACCCAAAGAATGCTTGGATGTTATATCCCTATCATGGAAGGACTACTAACCACTAACCATTAGAGAGGTTTATGAGGTGCCATAAAATCACTCTGAAAAGCCAAAAGTAGATATGTATACCGGTTATTCTTTCATTTGTTGGATATGTAGGATAGGTTAGGTTAGAAAGGCTGATGAGAATGGTAACATCCTCATCACACTTAGGTCCATGTGGACCCATTGTGATACCCATGTTGTTTTCCCATCCACGATATTAATTTCTAGGCTCCAGCCATCCAGACGCCCTGAAAAATTCAAGTATGACCAATGGTGATTCATCCGATAGCTCGTCGATGTCCTCGAGGAAGAATTTGCCCAAGGTTTCATTTCTAAGTTGGCAAAGGTTAGGGCAGTGACAGAGGAAATGGGCTGTGTCCTCATGAACCTCTCATCGTCATACTCGCTGCAAATGGCATCATCATTCAGGCGCAGCTTCTTCAAATTGTATCGTAGCAGGTTGTGGCCAGTTAACACTTCTATCAGCATCGATAGCGATTTCCTAACTTTCTGTAGGCGTTTTCTTGTTCTTGTTTTGTTATATTCTGGCCACAGTCTTCTTGACATGTCGCAGGTGGTTTTTTGGATATATGAAAAGGATCAATGTATGGATCCTGCACAGAAGGTTAAACAGAAATCGTCCTATATATAGAAAATTGATGACGATCGCTGATGCCTTTTTTTTTAGCTACGACTCTGTCTACCATCTCTTTAGCCTCTTTTACTAATATACATCCTTTGCTCCTCCTAAGGACACCAGGTTGAAGAGTATAGTTCACTGGCTAACTGTTGGCAAAAAAGTAAGGTGCGAGTATCCTAATTGTGAAAGAAATTTACTCTTCAACTATCAACTAACACAATTCCTTATATCTATAATATAAAATTATAAGCTTTCTTGCATAAACTACTCGTAGTACATACATACATATGTATGTATCTACAAATTCTAAGTACTTAAATATAATCATTAAAACTAAAATTAATCTTTTATTTCTTATCCATTTATCTAATAAACTAAAAAAAACAACGTTATTTATAATAAATTATTTACAGAACGCGTTGAGGGGTAAATTCACAGTGTATCTTTAAAGATATAACCAGTTTTTTTTATCAATAACTTGATAAATCACTTTTATATTTTTTTTTGACACCTGATTCAATATTTATGTTTTATTTTACATATAATATATTTTTTCCGCATAAATCGGTGTCGTTGGGCATGGGTTAAATTGTACCGCTTTCGTTTTCTCTTTTATCGGGCCCTGGGACATTTCTTCAACGAGAGAGTCGAAGATCATATTCCCATTTATTAATTAAGGCTAAGATTGTTGCCCAGTTTATGCCGAAAAAGGGTTGCGAGTCTGATAATTCGGCAGTTGAACCTGGACGGGCTAGCTCATCCGCAATGTCTTTATCTTCAATGCCTCTGTGACCAGACACCCACCAAAGTTTTACTTTATTGTGAGTTGCAAACCGCCAAATGGTACTTAGAATTCAGGAAAAATTAGCTGTGTTTAAAACTATGTACATGTGTGGTTGGTGTGGTGATATTACACATTTCAACTCAAACGAAATGCAGGACCCTATTTTCTATTCCTATGAAATCAAAAAAGTACGAGTATATACCTATGTGCATAGTATCTTGAAACCTTTTGTATGTACTCCATTGTGGGCTTAAAGGCAAATTAAATTCTTTTGAAAGCGAAAAATGGTTTCTTTCGCCACAATTTTATCATCAAGAGTCAAGGTTACCTACCTGCAATAAAGCATTTTCCAGCGAAAATAATTATGAGGTACTTAAAAATGATTGAAGGGGTTCTTTAAAATTCAGCTCTTGTTTCCGCCACACAAATCACTTTACTGTTTTCGAGTTAAGTTCCATCCTTTTTTATCAGCCACCCTTAAGAAGAAAATGAGTTTGTAGATATTAAGAACTTAACATTCAATTAAAAGCAACCTGTCAAGTTGACCTTTCACGCAGTCTTAAATTATATTCTGTCATACGAGTTATGTACTACTGAAAGTGCGTGACGAAAGTATCTGTATTCCCTACCTGACTCCTCTATCAACGAAACTCTTCTGACGTCTGCAAGAGAATCAACTGATTGATGATTAAGTAATACTGAGAATCATTAAAATGATTTATTATCATTTTTATCGTAAACAAAACATCTCCAATAAATTGTAAGCCTAATACAAATTAATCTTCCAAACATCGGCACACGTGTGTAGAATTTTAACTCATGTCATTCATGACATAAAAAGCTGCCAATATTCAAAAAACTAAACTACTTTCAACATACGACCGCTAATCTCCGAGATATCCGAATTAATTACTTGCATCCTGGAGTTGAAGTATCTATTCTTATGCGAAAGTCTCGACCAAGTCGAATTGGTCAAATGTCGGATTTCCGTCCTCCGCAATCTCTGCTAATAGTGTGTGAACCACACCATGGGAAAAATTGGAAATTCGAATTGGGAGGATAACAATTAAGTTATGTAAAATCTGTCAGTGAATTTGCCAACCGATATGCAAGAGGGGGTCCACTATCCGGCAAAAATTAAAAAAAAAACATTCAAAAGAGCTCTCTCTTTATAATTGTAAACAGAAATGCGATACGGCTACCTATTCGGACTCTCCCAACACATGCGCCATGGGCACCATATATCCGTAACTGTCAAACTGTATCTTTATATACTAATTCTCCTACAAACGATACATAGTTGCAGGGGCTCAGCACGAGATTCATTCACCCAACATAGGGGTGATTAGGCATAAAGAGGAGCGAAAAATGTAGGAGAAAAAAGCTCCCCTTCTCTCTCTTTCTCTCGCTCTGTCATTCTCATTCTGTGAGTGTGCTATAGGGATGAACTAACACAACACAATCAGGTGTACCAACAAATAAACCTTATGAAATCAGGAAAAAAAAAGAACACAAATGAAAACATCAACCCTCCGACTAACGGAACCGCCACAGTGTATAGGGGTTGTATGATTTTTCCAATGTGATTAGTATAGGAGCAGTAGTGCCCTGCAAAAGAGTGAAAAACCAGTGATCCTTCAATTTTTCTTCGGTTGGTAGTGCGCCTAGCTGTGCTGCAACTTCTATTACTGTTATTTTTCTTTCTTCTACACATCTACTACTAAAAAAAAAATACAGCAAATATATAAAATAAAATAAAAAAAAAAACCTATCTTCACATACAAGACTACAGATATTAACTTGGTTAGTTCTTTTTTCCTTCCTTACACGTTTTTTTTTTGCGATTTGCTTTTATATTTTCCGTTCGTTGTTGTTGTTATTGCTCCTTGTTCTTGTTGTTGTTGTGTTGTTTCTCTGTGTGCTTTTTGCCTTGTGTCTAACAGGCCACATAAAATATAAATAAAGAAAAAAAAAAACAAAAGAACTAAACTAAACTACAAAACCGAAAGACCTCCACAGTGATTCTTCCACAAAACAAAACCGTAAACGAACTGCTCACCCAACGGCAAACGAAGACTCAGTCATAGTACAACACTCCCTCTCACAGTACAGGAAGTTAAATCCCTAACATCCAGTTTACATATATATTTCTTTGCGCGTATGTATTAAACAATATTATACCTTACCTTCTACATTTCCTTGTATATAGATTTCTAGTTTTCCTTTTTTTTTTTTGTTTTAAGTGCATTTTGTTGTGTAAGTGCGTGAACATTGGTATTTGACGTCATCTCTAATACCATCATCGTCATCTGCAAACAATATTAACACGCACCCTCACCCACAAGCGGTACATAGACTAAAAGAGACATTGACCAGGTGAAGACGGCGGCAGCGTGTGAAGTTCCCACAAATCCAAAGAAAAACCAATCCTTTTTTTCTATCCCTTATCCTGTTATCCTTAAATCAAAAGTCATGTTGTGGCTAAAGAAATCTTCTTTACATAAGATTAACTTATTAGTTTTCCTGCTTTCCTATTCTTCTTCCACGGAGAGTGGGCCAATACACGATGCCACCCCCTAGAACAGAGTCTATGTCTCTTCTTGTTGTCGTTCGTGTCAACGGCACACTAATATACGTAATAGTTTCCTGTTTTGTTCCTTTTTATTCTTTCTTTTTCCTTCCTCTCTGCTATCGTAGCTTTGTATTTTTTTTTTATTACATTAGGGGTTGTGATTTTTTTTTTAATTTTTATGCTACACAACATTAAGAAATTGATTTTCTTATTCTTAAGAAAAAAACCAAACAAATAAACTCATTTCAGGTGAACAAGAAAAAAAAATGACACACTAGACAAAAACAAAAAGAAAGAAAAACAAATTTGTTTTTTTTTAAGTGAAAAAAAAAAAATATATAAAGAAAAGATTTAATTTTCTGCTGAATTTTAAAAGAGTTCTTCAGAAAAAAATCCGATAGTCACAGGTATGTCTGGAGTTTCTTTTTGTTTGTTTTTCTGTAGAATAAAAAAAAAAATCAAGTGGGGCCTAGAATGAAATTTACTTTACGTAGAAAATTGCATTCACTTGGGCGTATACGTACTTTTTTTTTGTCTGCCTACTTTCCTCGTGAGGGGGTAGCGGTGATTTATCGATAAGTGTTGGCAATTTGCCAATTTTTAAACAACGAACTGGAGAATGGAGAAAGATAAAGTATTTAACTGGCAGTAGTTGTACTCATACTTACATATAAGTACATATGTCTGCAGTTGCACATACATAATGTGGGCGCAATATTTAAAATGATTGATGATCAAAATGGTAGTTATCTAACTATTTTCTATTTATATACATAAACATACACAATCTACAAGTACCTATGTAGTTTAATTAGTTTCTTAAAATTAATGATTATGCTGACTTAATTTTCTTGTTCAGCGGTCTTACACGCAACTCTGCGTGTTATGATGATTTGTAGAAAAAAGAAATAATGAGGAAATTTCGCTGAATCATCCTCTGACCATTTATCTGGGCTTAGCTGAAATAAGTTAATTTTTTACGAATAAGCGGTTACGGTTATTCACCACTAGTTTATTTATTTATTTCTGTCTTCAGAAGGTATACCCAGTTAGTACGTGTTATTGCCCGGTGATATGAAGGCTTTGGCTCATATTGCGTAAGCATAATCCTCTGTGGGTTTCGACCGCGGAATTGATTTATGTCAATACAATAGAAACCACTTGTCACTATATCTGTGGCCACAAGAAAAAGCAACATAAGTCAACTTATGTCGAAATTTAGTTTTTTACACCAACGGATGCGCAATATTTGATTCTATTTGCCATATTTATTTCTTATTTTTATCTCTCTGAATTATAAACCAGCAAAAAACAACTTAAGTAATTTTCCCGCAAACATGCATGTGGATAAATAGCATAAGTTAAGATTTTCCGTAAGCTGTTGACATATGTTCTTATGCTCCAACAGCTAACGAAACTAACGTAACCATAAGTAATTTTATAAAAATATTTTTTTCTCTATTTATTTATGTATCAAAAACTTTCTCATACGATGCATAGTTTTTTGTTAGCCAACGTCAAACCTTTCGACTGCTCTTCTAAAAAGTTGTAAAAATCGACTTATGCTGTTTTTCATATATAGGTATGCATTACTTTACAGAATAATCTCTTTATTTATTAATATTTTTTTTTTGTTTAATTGAGGAGTTTCCCCTTTGTTTCCCATCAGAAAAAAACCATTAAAACGTAAATATAGTGAATTCCCGATAGTTCGAACCTCCTTAATTCGAACCTATTTAATTCGAAGACCTCGATAAAAAGAAAAACCATGACAGTACCATGAGGAAACCTCTGCTAATTGAAAAAAACCAATGCAATTTGTCCCTTTTGTTAGTTCGAATTTACTGTTGTACAAAATAACTTGAAAACCTCTCTAATTCAAACATGATGCCTTTTTTGCCTCTATAATTCAATTCTATTTACATATTTATCCTCCACTGTTCGTTGAAATGCTTCTGTGACGAAAGTAGGCCATGAAATCCAAAATTTAAGAGTTGCCACGGCGCTGTGTATATATTCATTTATGAAAAATTAAATACAGTGGATTCCACTTATTTGGGACACTTCGGTCCAGACTGATTTTGTCCCAATTAAGCAGCTGTCCCGATAATGCGATCAAGTAAAAAACCAATCTGTTCTATTCTGTTCTTGACCATTTGTCCCAGGAAAGCGGCTGTCCCGATTATCCGCCGTCCCAATAAAGCGGAATCTACTGTAATACAAATAAAATTTAGAAAAACTACGCTTAGCGCACGTATGTATTTATTTTGTTTTTTCTCTGAAACCTTCATAATTCAAAAACCTCGGTAATTCGAAATTTGGTCTCGTGAAATTAGTACTATTGATAATTCACTGTATGTATGTCATATACCAAAATATCATATTTCTGTTCTGTAAATTGTGTGGTGGCTTGCCTTTGTAATTTAATAACGAAATAAAAATGTATCTATTTATCCACGTTTTTGCGTTGAGAAATCACATAGAGAACCACTAAACGAGGTTCTCTACCTGCCACGGCACGGCGTCTCCACGAGACATTATTCATGTCGGACATATCTGGCTAGCACAAAAACAAGATGGCGGAACGAACGTCAAAATATTTGTGGTAGGCATTTCATGTCTTGCCATTCTGTTTTAGTTCAGTTCACAGCGAAGAGACGTCGATGCCGCAATGCAATGATATGCAGTGCATTACAGCACTTAAAATGTTAAAAGATTTTTAAAAAATGGAGAAAAAAAGGAAATGAATTCTGACTTAATCTCGTTTATTTATTAGTTATAGACTTTCATATTTTAAAAAAATGCTTTGATAAACTATCGCTTGAAAACAACGACATCTATCAAAATCTTCAATCGAATGAAAAATTTCAACGAAAGTTACAGTTCATGTCCATACATGGATATTTCGGCCTGATTTGCATTGCAATTAAAGATTATTTAAGTCTATTATAAATGATGTTGCATAAGAAATATATGAAATATGAGAATATGAAGTAAACAAATCCCGACCGAAGCTTGTCCCTTTTGTTTTTTCGAATTTACTGTTGTGCAAAATAACTTGAAAACCTCTCTAACTCGAACGTGGTGCCTTTTTTGCCTTATTAATTTGTAGTCAATTCTACTTGTATTTCCTCAACTATTCGTTGAAATACTTTTGTGAGGAAAGTATGCCATGAAATCTCTCTGCGCTGTGTATATATTCATTTATGTATAATCAAATAATGCAAATAAAAGTTATAAAAATTACGCTTAGGGCAGATATATAATTTTTTCTCTGAAACCTCGATAATTCAAAACCTCTGTAATTCGAGAACGTGTTATCTCACGAAATGGTCCAGTCGCTTGGCCGCCTCGGTCGTGCGATTTGACGCCGTTAGACTATTTCCTGTGGGGCTACGTCAAGTCTATGGTCTATGCCAACAAGCCAGCGACGATTGATGAACTTCGTACGAATATCGAACGTGAAATTGCAGCAGTATCGGCCGATTTATGCTTGAAAACCGTTGAAAATTGGGTTCAGCGTCTGGACTTCTGCAAGCGTGCCCACGGTGGCCATGCAAAAGAAATCGAGTTCCATACATAATGGCATCGAACGTACTTTCACAGGAATAAAGAATTTCATTGATATCCAAAACCGTTTTTGTTTCATTTAAAAAAACTTTTGTAGCGTTCTTATTGAAAAACCCTTTACATAATGTCATATACCAAAATATCTTGTCTCTATACCTAATGTAAATTGTGTGGTGGCTTGCATTTGTAATTTTATAACGAAATGAAAATCTATCTATCTATCCACGTTTTTGCGTTAAGAAACTGACCCGATTCCTGAACCTTACTTCTTTAGTAAGGTAAGTTCGCCACGTCTAAATCGGGTTTCAATTGCTTTCCCTTGAATCTACTATTTGAAAGTGCTAGAATTTTTTTCGAGGCTTGGCGAATTGGTTGCAATAATAACATATTCTGCAATGAGGTTTTGTTTTCTTGGGCATTTTCAAACATTTCATAATACGTCTAAAGTGTTAGAATATGTTGCATGTTGGTCAAGGGAGAACAATATGTTAGACCGAAAAATGTTTTGTTTTGGGGACCTAGTTCAATTTTAAAAATAAGTGAAAAATGCTTTTTTATTGCAGTTTCTTTTTATTGCTTCCTAGAAACATTGTCCATTTAATTAGTACTTTGTTGGACCTCCTCTACTATGATTAATTGACTCAGATAGAATTTTCCATGTGGATAAAGTTATAGTGTTCCAGAGCCGGATTAGTAAATGTTTTTGGATTTTATTTGACTCTAGATACTCCTTTGCAATATTGTTTCATGATTGACCAGATATTCTCAAGTGGATTAAGGCCTGGGCTGTAGGGAGGCCAGCTAAGTACATCAATATTATTTTCTGCGATGTACTTTTTAACAGAAAAAAAAATGTTTACTTAAGCCCCTTATTCCTAGAACAAAAATCGTTGCGAGAAAAATAATCGTAGCGTAAAACGTCAAAATTCTCGCACCTTCACTGCGAGAAACCATTCTTTCTCGCAACGAGAAAATGAATGGCCCGGACCATTCTTTCTCGCAACGATTTATTTCTCGCAACGATTTTTTGACATTGTTTTCAATCAAAAATGAAACAATTGTATTCATTTTGAGTAGCATAGAGGAAAACTACACATTTTCGCGCCTTCAAACGTCATTTCCTCTTTTAAAAAAATTAAATTTGTTGGTCAAAATACTCTTAATTCAATATGAGTGATAAGAGGAGGAAAATAACACAAAAAATAAAGTTCTCAAATGACGAAGAAAAATGTCAAAACTTGTACGTCAAAAATCTCGTTGCGAAATTTGAAATTCTAGGAATTTACCCTCAAAATCTCGCACCACAAGCTACGATTTTTGTTTCGCAACGATTTTTGCCCTGGGAATAAGGGGCTTTATAAAATTTGCAGTTTATTTTAAAGCTATAAATTAATCTTTCATTTAAAACACAAAAACAAGTTCGTACTTATAACTTTGACTGCATGAAAAGGAGCATTGGCAATTGAGCATTGCAAGGCTCTAGCGCATAGGATGCTAGTTCATTTTCCAGGAATCGTAGATAAACTGCTGCATTGACTTTTGATTCGAAAAATACCATAAGAGGCATTCAAAGATCAGTCTTTCCTTTGGTTTCCTTCGCGCAAGCATCCTCCCATCTCCAACATGCAGGTTAAATTGGATTCGTCGACAAAGATAGCATTGTTCCGCATATTTTGAATCCAACTAAGATGTTTCTTAGCCCAAATTAATCGCTTTGCTCTGATTCTTTTTGGAAAATCCGGCTTCAGTACTGGCTTGAGTGCTCTAAGTCCACCTTTTACGAGTCTTTTTCTGACTGAATCTGCTGAAAGTATTTTTCGTGTAGCTCAAAGTAGATCATTTTTGATGTCCACTAAAGTCTTGAATCGATGCCGACGGTTTTGGAGCACAAAAAACCGATCTTCCACTGGGGTCGCCTTATTTGGCCTCTCTGAGCCTTTCCTTCTGTTGGTCTCAAGATATTTTTTTTAAATTCCATGCCACAGTTCGTCGAGCAACATTAAAACATTAAATCCTTCAGAAATGTGACGGTTTCTCAATGGTTTGTTGCTCAAAAGTTGCAGTGCTATATTTACATATTTACATACATATGTACTTCACTTCATTGTTATTTTTCATGAAAATGATTCAAGAACTATGATTCGAGTGAGATAGTGATTTATTTTTAAGACGTAGCTCTAAGAGTCTCCAGTTGATTTGATGGCGAGTGTTGAGTCAATATAGGATTGAAAAAATGTAAATTTTTTATTCTGAAATGGTGCTGCAACTTAAAATGCCACTTAACGAAGTTCACCTTTGATGTGGTGAATATTGGATATTTCTATGCTCTACTCAAATGTATGCTGTTTCAGTATTCAAACTGGTAGTTTCTATAAATCTACTCCTATTTTAGAATTACAGAGCTTGCGCCTAAAAGTGCTTCTAAAAAAGGAAGTTTGCAGAGCGAGAAACTATAGGAAATCTTCTGCCTTGCGGAAGTGAATTTAGTATTCATTTAGAATTTATTCATTTGAATAAGTTAAATCTTTTAAGATTTACTTGCAGGAACTATGTTGCAGAATTAAATTTAAATTTAAATTCCAGATCTTAACTTTACCTTTTTAGTGTTACTTAGAAGCCAATCCGGAAATCTACGGCTGTGCAGAACTCGTTTGGTTACCAATACAGCTTATAAGTATTTAGTACAATCCGTGGATATAGCTAAAATAATCAATAACCTCAAGTTCTCAAATCTTTTCTGTGACAAAATGTATTCTGGGAATGTCAATGCAGCTACACCTTTAAACCCTTGATAAGGTCACGTATTTAGCAATTGTTTGTCATTAGATATACGACTGAATGTTTCAAGTAAAAGACTCTTTTAATACCTCATTGAAGACTACTTATTTCCAAGACTGCAACTTTTATCATTCCGTGAACAACGTACTAAACGACAAGCGCATTATTCACTTCATATCAAAGCTGCAACATCCTTGTATCCAATACCGATACCGACATCCTTTCTGCACAAATAAAGGCGAAATTCGCAAAAAATTGATTTTCTCCCACTCGAGCGTCTACGTAACATTTTTTTCCCCATTTTATTTATTTTGCTGATTTCGCTCTTAAAGTTGGCAACTCTCCAATTTCCAACAATGCATCTACACACACACACACACACACTGACAGCAGATAAATTCCAGACATTGCTGGCACTTAAAATTGTTGTACGTACACTTTCAAAACTATCATATGAGCTCGAGCACTAACACAGACTACAATTTCCGTGCATTAACCTGCATAAAGGATAATAGAAAAAATAAAGCAAACAAAAGGAAGTGGAAAATGACCAAAATTCAGTCCTCTTGGCGTCTGTCATCCTTGCAAAAATTGATGCAGAATTTCTTGCATTTTTTTTAACGGTAATTTATACTACAATAAATTTTAGAGGACTTTCAAATTTTGTTTTTTCAGTCACTGACCGACATTAGCATCCTTCCACTCACCCCCGGCAATGCTAATATTGGTTTAATGTGAATTTCGACCGACAGGGGGCGGTGAACGACACACATTCATGGCAAAGTTATAAATTTTGGCAAAGTTCATGTGACGCAAGTTTACGTACGAAACGACGGCTATTCCGCATTTTATTGCGAGTTTACGGGGGTTTGGGTCTATCTTTTATCCCAGTTTTTCTGTTCCGTTATCCCATTTACAACGTATTCATTTATTTATCGTTATTTTTCAAGTTCCAATGATTCCCATGTGTGTGCAGAGTTTTGTGTGCGTGTTTAACGTGAATGTGACCGATGATGGCATTAGCGTTAGTTGTTTTGGTTATTGTTTGACAACGGGAATTTATTATCTCGCCGCTTTAATTAACACGGCTCTGGGGCGGTGTTACATGTGTAATTCAATGCAGTATTGTAGTCATATACATATATGTATACACAAACGAGTGTAAAATTATCATATTGCTTGGTTGTATAAATCTCGCTATTCGAATCTGATTTGTGTATCTGCAGAGAATTATCGCTGATAAACGGGCAGGTGGTGGGCTGGTCTATAAATGGGTGGAGTTGCAGATCATGATTTGAATTTGGTTGCTTTACAATTCAACTAAATGAACTAAGCCACTTTATTTAATTACATACATTATATTTAGCTACTGAAATGCCTATATAAATATTTGCCGTGCTATGGGACTCTCTTTAATGAGCGTGGTGCTGATTTGAAAACAAACGTTCACTGCCATATCTGCGATAGTTGAACCTAGGCTATACCTACTACTGTTTGTTCTAAACTTGTATTTTTTTTGTGAGATATTTTTTTCAGAGCTTTTTAGGATAATTAGAAAGAGACTAAGTTTTGTAGTTGTTATGATATGAGGCAGGATTGTGCCACAGGGGCGGCTTAGGTGTAGGTTTGGAGGGCGAAAGCAGGCTTGTGTTTGCTCGTCGGATGGAGGTAGTTCCTGCCAACCCCACCACACACTAGAAAGAGGGAGAAAGCTACGTTACTGAGACTTAAAAAGATAGGAAAGAAGTAGAAAATAAATATTCAAGTACCTATGCCGATAACACAGAGAAAGAGAGGAAACGATACGTGAAGTTAAACCTTGTTAGTCTGAATTAACCTAAACTTAACTGAAATCTTATAATTAAAACCTATACTCAACCTATACTAACACTTATTTCTTCATTGAACTAGCCCCAGGTCGAGATTCTTCCTTTCCTCAGTCTCGTCACGGTAAATGTTCGTCAAGAACCCGAGTCATGCCTAAAGTAGGCTACGTCTTTGGCCGCTGTGAATCTTAGCTGTGAGATAGTGTTTACACAGACATTGGAAGTTTTTCTGAGTGAGTGTCCAAATACCTCCAGCATGTGACCTGGGGCCTGTACCAGAAAACTACAAGTTAACAATTCTACAGGGACTTGTTAAAAATGCAGATTTAACAAGTAACTATAATTTCTGTACCACAAAAGGAAACCGCTCCACTTGTAAAATGTGGAAATTTCCCTTTCTTGTACAAGTCATTTGTACAAGTAATTCCATGACGGCTAAAATTAGCATAACTGGCAAGCAGAGCGTGCTATCGAAAGCTCGAGAACATAAAAATATTGGAAATATACAGGATCATCGTGTTAGTGATTTAGGCATGGATATTTTTATTTTAGTACGCCAAATGCATACTCTATCAAACGCCAAGTACGTTTAAGCGCGCTATTGTGCCTCTCAGCAGAAGCACTGGATGAAGCTGTAGGTGGTAAAAGCCAAGTTTTTAAAGGATAAACAGGTAAACACTATCCCCTAAGATAAATGCATAATGAAATGGCCTTCATCCTTTAAAACAGGGTAGTGTTGCACAATACTCCTGCGTCATGGACACTTCCAGGCCAGTAGGCACTCACATAATAGAATGTGAGATCGGGTCCGCACACTGCCATACCGTTTATTGAATGTTTGCCATGGCGATCGGCAAACGATGGCTCATTATAAGAATTCCGCAAACTTCCGGCATGTCTCGCTTTTCAAATAAATTGCTGAACAATGTCGTCCACGTTTTCAGGCCAGCAGATGTAACTTCAACTACACAACGACAAATAGTTTTCTTACCAACGCCATGCATGTCACTGAGCTCCATAATACACAACAACATAATATGTTATCCTTATTGTATTATCTAATAATATTTATAATAATAAATGGATAAATCGATAAATAGATAAAAAAAAAGACATTGAACATAGGTACTTTAAAATATTCTGCACTCGGCGCACATGAATCTGCACTGACGAAAGTTAAAAATAATAATACTTATAATTCAGTTCAAACCTCCCTTTTCCACACTTGAATATACAAATGAAAATACAGTTTTCAGTTAAAAATTGGTGCATTAATGAGACAAGAGTAATTTAAGATTTAAATACCTTTTTGAAACCTCTTAAAACCTGACTTGTTAGGACGTTACAATTCTCAATTCACATGTTAAATTTTTTCATTATGTAACAATCAATTGTTAAATTTTGTCTACACTTGTAGCTTTGTGGTACAGAAACCATTGTTACTTGTTAAAATTCGCCTATTGTACATGACTTGTAGTTTTCTGGTACAAGCCCCTGGTGTTTCATGGGATTCATTACAAAATAGTCTTGATCTTAGAAAGCTAGCTTTCTGTTATGTCCCTGGTGTTTACAGTGCCAGTGGACTTAGAGTGAAAAGTTTGTTGTTCACAAGACTAGTACAGTAAGTTCAAGCAAGTAACCCAAGAGTTTCTTCGCCTATCTTAGACTCTGGATATTTATGCAGCACTTGGTCCTACTCGCCTTCCCCAGTGTTCGAAACACCTCTTTTACGGTATGTTTCTAAAGAAATGTATGAACGACTAAAGCTGTGACGCCACTTGTCGATTTGAAATTAACAAACGACGTATTTTTACGTCAATTAGAAAGTTGGCTATTGGAAACAATGATATAGGCTAGATTTCCACTTGTCGATTTGAAATTGACAAACGACATATTTTTAGGTCAATTAGATAATTGGCAATTGGAGTAATGATAAATAAGCAGTTTTTCATTATTTCCACTAGCCAATTGACGAAAAAAATACGTCGTTTGTCGATTTCAAATCGACAAGTGGAAACCTAGCATTAGTTGTTTGTACAAAATTAAAAAAGTTCAAAATTTGGAAAAGTTTCCCAGAAAATCTTTTTTTTTTTTGACATAATAATACAGTGAAAATAATTGCCAGAGCTCCAAATTTGGAAAGCTTTTATTCGGAGAACACTTTTCTCACACACTCACATGCAACAAAATTGCCGACACATTCGTATGCATTGATTTTTTGTTTGCAAGATCAATAAGAGATGGCGCTGTCCACTTGATATTGTGCATTTCGACAAGTGTACTTTTTGCTTCACCATAACTTAAATTCGTCCATTTCTACGTAGGAGATTGAATGTATTCTGATGTAAATTTTGTTATTGTTAAGGGAATTTTCTTTGGTTAAAACGCCTATAAGGTGTTCGATCTTTTTACTCTTGAGAATCAGTCACAGACAACAACCATGCATACTAACCAATATAACAGCGAAAGCAACTGTTACAGGAAATGGGTATGCTTCATGGTATAACCGAGTTGTATTTTCGCCGAGTAAAGTTTAATCCTCGGCTTCATTTAAGGCTTAACTCTGTTGCTACGATTAATCACGTTCCATTGCATAAACCTTCTGATATATGGTAAGAAATGCACACATAATTCAAGTCCTTCGGAACCGACTTTGCAGCGACACGTTTCAGTTGATTGATAAAAACCCACAAACGGATCCAACCGACATGTTGGTCATCTCTGCTAACTCTCTGATGATCAATTTTCGCTTAACAACCACTAAATCTTTAATTTCATCGATGTGATCTTCAGGTGTGGATATCGATGGTCTGCCAAAATGGTCAGTACCTTCGACGACTGCACGAACACTTCTAAAGCGCGTGCATGTCAATCGCAAATCACTTCCAATCAATTCCAATGTTTTTGCGCAATTAGTTTTATTTTTAACAATAAATTTAATGCAAATTCGTTGCTCAGTTTTTGGGACCTACAGTTTTCTGCCGACTCCGAACGACGAGTTGGGAAGCTCATTGACAAATGATACTCTTTGAATGCTTGTCAGACATTCAAAAGAGGTGGCACCGTGAATAAACTTTTAGATGTTGGACTCGGACTGGGATTGAACCCGGACAGCATTGCGTAGTAGTCCAACATACTTACCACTATACCACGGTGCTCGCCAACATAACCAAAAAAATAAAAAAAACCGGCCAAATGCGAATCAGACTCGCGCTTAAGGGGTTCCGTAGTTATAAAACTAGTTATTTTTTGTTTAAATAACTGTTTCGTTTCGTTAACACAAAAAACGAAAACTACCAACTCTATATTCACTTTAAAAACTTATAATAAGTAACATTATTCACTATGAGAAATTGGATAAACATTAAGAATACAGCTGAGTGTATAGCGCCTCCATTAACCTTTTTTATGCTGTGCTATTGAGTTCAGCGGTCTCAGGTTCGTTTCCTGGCAAAATCCGTATTTTTATATACTATGTTTTAATTATTTTTTATATGGCAGCACAATTTCGGATAGCATCTTATTTTCCCAAAATTATTGTTAATCGAATAGTGGTAATTTCTTCAAAATTGGTTCAATGGTTTACGATACGAGTTAATCTGTTGAGAAATCGATTTTGTCGATTTTGTGTTGAATTTTTCGACGTGAATTTCTCAAAAACTATACGACTTACGAGATTCGCTAAGTTGTCTTTGAAAATATAGTTAATTAAAGGGTGATTTTTTAGCTGGTTTGGTTTTGGCAACACTGGTTTTGACAGCTGACGTGTGTTTAGTACCTTGTGTCACTGTCAAACAGCTTCAGTTTGGTTTGCAATTTAACCATGGATCGTCTTACAAATGAACAACGCTTGCAAATTATTGAATTTTACTATCAAAATTCGTGCTCGGTTCGAAATGTTCATCGCGCGCTGCTTCCATTTTATGATCGGCATTCTCGACCTTCTGAGCAGTCTATTCGGAAGATTGTGACCAAATTTCGCACCAAATTTACTTTGTTGGACATTAAACCACCAACACGTTTACGTACTGTGCGTAGTGAAGAAAATATTGCGGCCGTATCAGCTAGTGTGACAGAAGACCGCGAAATGTCGATTCTGTCAATGGTGAACGCTACCGAGCGATGATAACAAACTTTTTTTTGCCCGAAATGGAAGTTCTTGACTTGCATGATATGTGGTTTCAACAAGACGATGCCACATGCCACACAGCACGCGAAACAATGGCGCAATTGCGAGGCGAGTTTGGTGAACAGTTAATTTCACGTTTCGGGCCGGTCAATTGGCCGCCTAGATCGTGCGATTTGACACCATTAGATTATTTTTTGTGGGGGTATGTCAAGGCTAATGTCTATAGGGACAAGCCCGCTTCGATTGACGCACTGGAAGCCAACATCCATGCATTCATTCGTGAGATACCGGCCGATATGTGTGAAAGAGTATGCCAAAATTGGACTCAGCGGATGGGCTACCTGAGACGCAGCCGCGGTCAACATTTGCATGAAATTATCTTTAAACATTAAATTGCAAGGTTCAAACTATCGATTCAAATAAATATTTCATTCATTTTTTCGAATTTTTTGTGTTTTTTTTTTAAAAAAAGTTCTCAACCTCTTAAAAAATCACCCACAATCACAATTATCACAATTATCTACAAACTATGATTTTTTCATATTTTTAACTTCAGTAGTTTCCGAGAAAACAGTAGGGGACATTTTGGTATAATATTTTGCACACATTTTTCCAATAACTTCCAAAGTTTCTAACAGAAACAATAAAGAAAAACATTTTTGGAATCTACGTTACGAGCCCTTTCGAATGATTTTTAGATTACATATTACCCACCCATTTTTGAGTAATATGTTGTCCGTGTATGTGGACCACCGTAATGTATAAGTGTGCTGCCAAATTTCAAGTTTCTAGGAAGATTGGTTCTTGATGTTTTTATCGTGACAGACATTTTTGACTTAGAGCGAGCTTATAATGGTTCCGTATTACCATATGGATACGGAACTTTAAAAACCAATTCAAATCAGTCGAAGGAGAGCGCCACCTATTGGCTGTTCCTGAAACTTTTGTGATAATTTAGGTGGTACGAGTATATCCACCATGTAAAGTGCTCCTATTATCTGTCAAACAGTATCGCAAAGGTTTAAGTTAAAGAGAAAATCAGCTGTTTCCAGTGTTGTCAACTTTAAAATGCCAACTTAAGTAACTATTTTTGGTATAATAAAACGAATTGATCTCATCATCATCGATTTTCATTATTTTGGCTTCCATTTGGGCTGGAAAATTGTTCGGCATTTTTCACTCGATTGCCTTTTAAATGCTACATCGATGATCGACCGAAACAATTTCAATCCATTGAGAAATCTATATAGTCATTTACGGTACCTACCCTTTGGCTATGTCTATGTCTAAGACATCATGATATCAACGTGACCCAGCAAAATGTCTTCTATTTTGTTCTTTTTTTTTTCTTCTCTAGATGTTGCCAGTGTAATTGAAAAGTTTATCTATTTCATAATAATATCAAAGGATTTAAGCAAAAAATAAAAAAAAATAAAGGATTCTTTTACACCCACCGCCTGTCGCTCATGCTGGAGATTACAAATTAAAACAATTTGCTTGTTGCCCTTTTTTTCATAAAAAAATAAAAAATAAAAATAAAATCCTTAAAATATCCTGTTTCTACTATTTCCATTACTGGCCATTTTTAGGAGAAATGACTTTAAAAGTAGCGTTCCATGATTTACGTTTAAATGGACACAGTTTGTTGTTTATCTACTTTATCGTTATAGGGTATGCTTGCTTTCAACCATAGTCTGTAACGAAGAGAAATAATGAAGAAGTGTCAAATGTCAGACCGTCTTTAGAACTACGCACCTACAATGAGTCACAAATCAGATTTGGTGCATCTTTCATTACACACTACGTTACTAAACTTTACGTTACCTTTACATTGCAGTCGGTTGACGTTCTTTCTAGATTGTTTGACGTTATAGTTGACGTTGTTTTGTCGGTTTAAAATGAGGCAATTATAGATGGCGCTATAGTCTGTATTAAAGTATTAATTATGTTTTTTTCGTGGGAATTTTTTTAAGTTAAAATATATCTCAAACGTTTCAGCTAAGTGCCAGTGCAAAGACGACATAGGGTATCTAACGATCCGCTCGGAATAATTTTTCAACTCCCCTTGATTTTTTCTCCCTTGTGCCAGCTTAAGTTTCTGGTAAAACATCAAATTTATGTACGTATCCTTTTCTAGGATATTAAGTCATATTGACAAACTTTCAGGGTACACATCTATATACATGTTTACTTAGGCATTGCGATGTCTGTCTTTGTGTGGCTTCTATTTGAGCCAATGTAAACTGATGCGATATTAGATGGATGTACAGAAATGAGATTACCAAATAAAACGGACCAAAGGAAGGAGACGAGAACGTTGACGAGAATATAGTAACCAAAACCAACCACCCCAGTAAAATGATGTACCTTTTTTCATCTTGACCGACGGATGGTCCTTTTTCAGTCACCAAATGACCATGGTCCGGTATTTTATGACAGAGTGGAAAAAAAAAAAAATACCGCCGAGTTTATTATGAAATAGTTGCTGTTTAGCTAAACTTTTACAGGGTATGTGGATGAGGATGTGTATTGGGTGGGCGGTTGTATTATATGAGTTTCCATGGCAATGGTGTAATTAGAATTATTCCCAAATTGATCATTAGTCCTCATTTGATTAGGGAAAAATGATGTTTTCGCTCAGATCCTTTCGAGTAAATTATTATTAATGCATACACTCCTGGGTTAGTTTTCGAATGATAGCGTGAGAGTTCTCGAAAAAGTATTTTTTGTAATGAGCCATAATTAAGTATAGGGAAATTATTATTATGAAATTAAGAGTAACTTTCGTTGGGTATTCAGTCAAAGTCCTGGATTCGGGTATGGTAAGCAGGTCCATTTAATGATGATTTTCACTGGTAGTCGAGTTTTGAAGGATCATTATTAATTTTTGTAGCCAAGGGGAATTGAAATCTGGTATGGATTTACATAAGAAAATTAAGTACTATTTTAGTTTTAGAAGATGCGTTTTCGACACAAAAGCCTAAATATGTAAAAGTGATTGTTTGAAGCTTCGAATTTTATTAAATAGTCGTAACTACTCATTTTAAGACATTTGATAAGTGTAAACAAGGTTGTTGCATTTTTTGAAAGACAAGTTTAAACATAAAGTGGTATACCACAAAAATGTTCTTCAATTAAAGTCGAGAAGAAAAACATTTAAATTAAAGACAAGAAACATTTCGATGTTGAGGATGCGGGTCTATGGGCTACACATCAAATATAGGCGCAGAGATACCGAAGGGCAATTTGAAAAAGTCGCCTAAAGAAGACGCCATGGACAAAACAGGGTCCTTATAAATACCCCGGACACATGTAAGGTTTTAACCAGATTTGTTAAGCATTGAAAAGACATAGGGTTACTTCGGGCATTATGGAGCACTTTTTTGATTCTCAATAAACTTCAATATGAAAAGCTTTTTTCTTAAAAAGAAAACAGAACAAAAACAAGTTAAATAAAAATAATAATCCAATGATTCAAACAAAGAAAAAGTTGTTAAAAATGCTTTATAAAAAACCATAATGAGCTATGCATAGGGCAATATGACGTATCCCCTTGGCGAGATGCTGTACTCGCAGTTTGATGTGGCACAGGTATCACAAGTGTTTTTGAATTGAGTACACGATTTGTGGAATTACTTGCGGCTTATTAAAACTGTGATTTGGCTTGTATTTGTCTGCCAGTTAAAGGCCATATGGAACATCTCTATTCTGTTAGGAGCGAATCAATACGCTTGAAGTTTCCTCAGGTGAACCACAATTTTCTGCTAGTTTTCTACTCGTAGGTATGTGGGAGCACCTAAAACATGCTTCGTGGCGTCATCGCTCTGCAGCAGTACTGCCAGATCGTGGTAGATTTACCTTATTATGGTAAATTTCAACTCCAATTTTTATGATATGGAAAAAGGTAGTAATTTCCGTTTTCAATGCAAAAAAGGGAAATTCTGAAACCAATTCATCCCATAACTTGAAAGGGGTAATTTTACCGATCTCAAGTATAAATTTGCCGATTGTATGCTTAGCGATCTACTTTTGCAGAGTTAGCAAATATGTCAAAAGGAACTGAAGACAACAATAGTTGGTTGTGGAGTTTAAGGGCTAGCTGAAACTGGTGCCAGGCGGTGATCAGAAAGCAAATCTATGTCGTGATATGTCGTTGTTTTTTCGTTAGTTTTGGGGTCTTATAGTTTCGCGCTTTTTGTGGTACTCTTTTGACTTTGAAAGTCACTTTTTACTTGTGTGGGAATTTTTTGGTGGAAATGGTGAATTTTCATCCATCATGTGGTATTTTTCTTCTGGCAGCACTGCTCTGGAATCTTAGTATAAATTTCAGACTTATGTCCCAGACATGACAGCTACACACATTAAGATACCTGATCTGCTTTGCGGATACTAGACATTTCTAAAGAAATAAGTCATAAAATATTGCTAGTTAATGTACCGTAAAACTGCCTAACTTTGACCGGGGATGATTATTTTGACCAAAATCAGAAAATTTTTATTTTTAATACAGAGTCAACTATATTTGGGTAATTTCAACATATTTGGTATGAGTTGAAAGGTTGGTTTATCAACTAAGTTGCGGTATTCAGTTCATGAGGTGAAAATATTTAAAAAAAAATGTAATCGTCGAAAATAGTAGTGCAATTTTAAGGTAGTGATTTGAGCTCCTAAAAAAGGTTCCGATATTTTGTGTTTTAAGCTATTTAGTTGCGTCGAATTTATTACAGGTATATAGACTAACATTTTATCTTTTAAATGTAATTTTTTTTACAGTCATAGGTGTAATACAATTAATTTTATACAAATAAGAAAAATACCTTTATGAAATGTTATAAATCCGGAAAACTTTGACCAGCAATTTTTAACTTTGACTGACAGTGTAACTTTGACTGGTCTTAACTTTGATACCGTAAAACTGCCTAACTTTGACCACGGATGGTTACTTTGACCAAAATCAGAAAATTTTTATTTTTAATACAGAGTATATTATTACACCGTAGCGCAAGTGGTTAGTGCGTCGGACTTCTGAGCCAGCGGTCTTGGGTTCGAATCCCGCGGTGTTTGCACACCTAAAAAGTTTTTCACAGTGCCCACCTCTTCCGAATGCCTGACAGGCATTCAAGAGTATCATTTGTCATGTAATGCTTCCCAACTCGCCGTTCGGAGACGGCAGAAAACTGTAGGTCCCTTCCATTCGTACAAAAATATAACGCGCACACACAAATGGTCGCGGGAAGCTAGGCTTGGTTCTACCTAGGACTGCTGAAGCCAAATATTATTATTATTATTATATTATTGCACTGGTCAAATTTAAAAATTTCAAAGTAAAACTTTGACCAGGATATTTTTAAGCAATTAAAACTCCCTCAGTAGTATAAACAGGTTATTAAAGTCTTAGTTTGTTTGGTACTGAAATATTAGAGGCAGTACATAACACGTGATAATTGATAAGTCCAATACAAATAGTAAACGATTTTGAATAGGGGCAGTATGGCGGTGGTTTTACATGCGAACTCCATAAGGGCACTCCAAATAGCGCACTCTCGCCATAATGCCCCTACAACAAGCGCGTCATATTACAAAAAAGACGTATTTCCACAACACTTAGAAAAACCGTCAGATTTCCTTTTACTGTAACTAATCAGTGCCACCAAAGGAAAACCAATAAGATTCACTTCACTTCACTTCACTGTCACACTAACCATTTGCACTTTATACTTATGGAGCCAAAAATATATGCAGATGACAAAAGTGGAAAAAATGTTTGTTTATTTTTTTTCACTTGTAATAAAAATCCCAACAGCTTTACAATTTGACATGGTATTCTATCAAGGAAGACTCAAGTTTTCTCATCGTTTTATTTTTTCTAAGTAAACCGAAAATGTGGTATTTACAAGGTGCGCCATAATGCCCGAAGTTACCCTATGTTAATAATTGCTATTATTGTCCATTTTCAAAGCCAATTAAAGAACTCAGTCCAATTTGGGTACGAAATAAAGTGAATCCAGTGACAAATTAAATATTAATACAAAAAGTACTTACAGTATAATCTCGATATTAGCCGTGTATTATTATCCCCGTGATCTGATCCGGATCAGAACAACTCAAAAGTTTGTGTGCATTACAACATCAATACGAGATCTTGCTTTTTATCAAGATCAATTTTCGTGATCCAACAATTAGTTCGACTATTTCTCACTATGATACACTTTCGTTTGTGAATGTTGCTGTTTTATCGACAATTGTCAAGGGTAAATGTTGCCAGATTAGAATATAAAAATATTATTGGCAATCCAAATATCATTAAATGTTATTTTGTTCGAATAAATAAATTTGTCTGCTCATAATGGTATCTAAGCGATGTGAAAATGATATTATAGCTACCAAATATTATTCTCATTCGGTATCTGTTAATCAAAATAAATAATTTCCTCCTAAGAAAATAAAACAAGCGCATTCAATTTTGATTTAAAAGAAAATATTCATTCGCATGGCAACTTCGCACTAAATATCAAAATGAACTTAGCTTGTACAATCACCACAACACAGAACTTTGACCTAGTTTGTTTTATTATTCTGATCTGATCCGGATCAGATCATGGGGATAATAAAACACGGCTAATGTGAACATTTAAAGTAAGCAAACAAAAAACTTACTACAGCATGAAGGCAAAAATAAAGTCAGGCGCAAATTCATAGTCAGATAAAACCGATTTTAAAAATATTTAATCACCTAGTTAAGCTAAAACCGGTTTTTTGGTACTCATAGTTGTCATAAAGTCTATATTAAACTTAGAAAGCCATTTTAAATTTAAAATGAGTCAAACGTCATTTTAAGTAAATAAAACCAGCTTTCTTCAGCATTCAATAAAGAAAGTTATTAAAATGATTCCGGGGATCGTGATTTCCAAATTATCGAAGATGTTAAATTGATAACAAAATCAAAAATGTATAAAACCCGATCGAACTCATTTGAGGAGTTAGATGAAAAAGAATTTTATTCGAGGTATAGGTTCGACAAAACCACTGCTAAATTTTTTATTGATATCCTTGATATGAAATGACCTCAAACGAATCGTGCGCTACCAATTCCAATACATATACATTTTGTTGGAAGAATCAGTGTAATGTTGGTAAGATATATAAATATATATTTTCTTATAAGCAAATTACACAAATTACTATCCATTGATATTTTCATCTTAAGCTCATTGGCTTTGTTTTCCACCACTTCCAAAATGCCATTCCACAAATTGCCGTAGCATTTCCCTTTCCATCGATTCCCAATTCTGTCCCCTGTCTCGTTTTATCGGAATACATATATATATATGTATGTACATATGTACATGTATAAAAACTAATTGTTTTAAATTAAAAATAATAACGGAAATTGCCTTCGTTTCTATTTTGGAATCCATTTTGAAGTTTGAATTATTTTTTTATGTGAATTTATTAGATTTCTGTCAGATTATGTTTACGTTTGGGTTTGTTTGATCAAAAAACATTTAAAATACGTTTTAAAGTAGGAACTCGTTAGATGATGGGAAAAATGTGTCTTTGAATAATAAAACTTAAAATATGGTTTTAAATTTAAAACCGGTTTTAAATAGAATCGATTTTATACCCTAATCAAAGGCTGACTATGAATTTGCGCCAATGAATTTTTACATAAGTTATTCACTTAAAACGAAAGAACTGAAACTATTTCTTAGCATGCATGTATGAATGTCATCCCAATCGTCAACTGGTCTTTGAATTAGATTTTCCAGTTCCCAATTTAAGTGTTTTGGTAGAATTTTGTTAACAAATTTTGCTATTGATGGCTTGAAAAAAAAAACTCGAAACCCCTCTAAAAAGGGGAACAGAATGATATCCAAAGACAAGAAGTATCAAAAATTAACTCAAATGCAGACATGTTTGTCACCTTTTAGAATAGCAAATTATGGTCACGAGTTCACATTTTAGAGTAGATAGTGCATCAATTTTCCCGGCTCATATTATAGAATAGTTCACATTATAGGGGTTCACATTATCGAGATTCTACAGTATTTGAAACATGGGTCCCAAAGCCACCAACAATTCCAAAGGAGGCCCAGAATCCTTTCTGTTTCGTTTTTTTCGACATGAGATTCTGGCAGTATATCATTGGAATATCGCCTATCGTTAACCTTTTATGGACATTACACTTGAGCTTGCGACGGATGTACCCTTTATTTTGGGAACAAAGATAGCATTTTTGCTGTAGTTATGTTTAGCCCACTCCATGGATAGAGTGGTAAAGATAATATATAGTCTTTAGTTAGCTCTCTAGGAGATATATGTAAGTAGTCCCAAACTACCTTTGACTCCATCGAGAAGTGATGGGTTTTCAGAATTGCCAGACTGCCTAAACGGATGTATAGATGCGTGAACTACTTGTGCGTCTTCATAGGTATTTACTATTTAGGAACACAATAGAGGGAAAGAATGACTTGCAATCGATTAATTTGACTGAAGATATTGTTTTGAAAGTTTTATGTCTTCCCTCTATTTTAAAGACCAAGTAATCGCAAATGGAAGGAAGATTTATCTAGCTAGCTTAAGCCAATAGCTTATTTTAACACCCTAAAACCATGAACTAGCTAGCAGATTTGGCGCTGGACTGACAACTTTAAGTATGAAGGTCTCAAGAACGTTTTGAACTCCGCTGCGGCCCTGAATATTTTGATCCGAAAAATAGCAGAAATGATAACGAAATTAAGTTTGTGACAAGAAAAACTTGAGTTCGAATGAATCCTGATTTTAACTAGCAATTTCCTTAAATTCTATTGTAGTTTCATCCTGCCAGCACTTTCTAAAATCAGAACTTTTTATGGATTTGCTAGGTGTCACACCTCGAAGTTGACAGTTTAAACGTAAACAGAAAAACTAAATGGAATTTTAAAGTCATAGATTTTAAAAGCAGAAACGGATTTTTTGAATCATTGGTCAATTCTACTACTGCCAAAAATGCAGACTACTTGTCAATTTTTTAGCCTTTAACCTTTGACAGATAAAAGCTTCACCTGTTCATATGCCCGTCTATTTTTAGTCCGCTTACGCTAATTCATAAATCTAAAAACGTACAATATTGTTTCCTTCCACAATTCAATCGGGGTTATAAAACCTGGTTAACCATAAATCTTCGCCTTGTTAAACCATGCCAAGAACATAATGTGACACGGTGTGTCTTTTTTTTTTAAAAAGGATTTCATAATTTTTAATCCACTTCAACCTGCTCGACGAAGATAAAGTCTTGGCAAATTGCTTGTAATAGGAAAACATTTGCCAAACCTTAATGACCAATTCGTTGTTATGCTCTGCTAGGCGCAGACGATGGGATTGCCTTTTCCCATGCTTTTTAACGACACTGAATTATGTCTTTCCATCAGAATAACTTTTGGTTATACCTTTGGCTGGTGCGCTCGTAAAGAGTCACGTCAACGATAAGAAATTATTTATTAAGACAATATTTTTGGGTGGCGACTGTGCCGAATATTATTATTATTATTTTTTTCTTATACAAAAAGTATCCTTTTGTGTTGTGTGATTCAAAGCAGCAGCGGCGGCGGCGGCGATGGCGGCGGTATAATTGATGATAATAATCTGAATGGGATTGTTAACTACCTTTTCATAAATATTTTATTAAAATACAAAGAACGAAAAAAAAGAGAAATGGCAACCCCAGGTAGATATTCTCTTTGTTGGACACGACATCGCATTGAGATTCGACTTTGATCAGATATGAAAACGATTAAAATTCGAAGGCAATGCGCGTAGGAAGCCGAATAAATATTTTAGAAAATACTTAAGATAATTTGGACAAACAATGTGATATCGTAGCTTGATACAGTGAACTCTCTCATAACCGACAATGACGGTACCGAGAAATTTGGCCGGTTATGGGAGAAAAAAATAAATTGACATTCTTTAAAGAAACGCAATAGACATATGGTTTTAGTTTTATTTTATAAAGGAATTAATTTTTATGTGATAAACACACATTACCAAAATATACTAATTTCTGTCTGTACAATAAAGCTTTAACCCTAGATTACTAACCTTCGTCGAATCGACTACGCTTGTTCCAATTTCTCTTGTTTTCTTTCCGCCCAGTACTCTATTTATTTATTTTTTTTTATTTTTTATTTTTTTCTTTATTTCATTTAAAATTCACTTATAGTAACAATAATAATGAGAGATAATTATATAAAAAATATATTTAAAACTGCTAAAAACAATAATTCAAATACAACAATTATTTAACATTAAAGATTTTAAATGAAATAGTTAGGGACATTCTGTTATTCTAAAGAGTAAGAGGCGAATGCACCATTGAGTAAAGAATAAGTATCTAACAAATTTACAAAATTTGTGGGGATTTATAATTAAAGTTAAATATTTAAACTATTCAGTGAAAGCTTTGAAACATTTAAAGATCAGAGTTCATAATTCAAGAAGATTATAATGAAGTTAACCAAAATAAACTAACAAAATCAAATTAAGGGATTTAAGATACGATCTATCTCTGAAAGATTGAAAGTGAATAACCACTGTTTAATTTTTCTTAAAAATGTTGATTCGATTCTCTCGCTTCTGGAGTCTTCGGGTAATTTATTAAAAAGACGGGGCGCAGCTATAGTGTAAAAATAGCAAAAGTGTGATTTAAAAATTCTCGGCACACTCACAAAATAACGGGCGTTTGCTCTCAAACTGTAGTTTTCTTGCATTCTTACATTTACATGACCAGTATTTTTGAAAAACAATTTCAAAATATTAAAGTAATACAAATGTCTTACAGGAAGAATACCTAAATTACAAAACAATGGAAAACTGGGTGAACTTCGTGTTGCCTTTGAGATAATGCGAAAAGAGTGTTTCTGTTTAATGAGCAGATGTTTAATTTTGTAGGAGTGAGTACCACCCCAGCAGCAAATTCCATACTGAAGCTTAGATTGTAGTAGGCCACTGTAAGTTAGCTTAAGAACAGATGGAGGACAGTATAAACTAAGATGGTATAATTGCCTTACCACTGCGTTGAGATATTTTTTTAAATTAGACGTGTGCTTAACCCAATTAAGCCTTTTATCTAATGTAATACCTAAGTATTTAACATAATCGACGCATTCGATTTCAAAGCAGCCATCACTACAATTTAATTCGGAACTAAATATTTGCGGACAAAGTTTGAATTTAGAGCAACTAGGAGCATGGTACATTAAGGATAGACCATCAGGAACTATCCCCAATGGGTTAAAAAGCATAAATTTAGTTTTGCTGCTAATTATTAGCATATGCAACCTAAACCAACGACGAAGAATTTCCAAATCATGATTCATATCAGCAAATGTCTCAAAATAGGTTTCATTGGAGTAGGAAGGGGCGGTATCATCAGCAAATGCAGTTACTTTACCTTTAAATGGTTGCAAAAATAAGGAATTTACAAAGACCAAAATAAGAATAGGGCCTAAAACGGACCCTTGAGGAATACCCATATTGAGTTTGCAAATCGAACTTAAATTATTTTTCACTCTTGTCATTTGACTACGATAGGAGAGGTAGGAGCAAAACCAGTCATAAACAAAGCCCCTAAAGCCTGCTTCAAAAAGTTTATCTAGCAACAACTCGTGGTTAACCATATCGAAGGCTTTTGTTATGTCGATAAACAACGCCGCTGGAGCTTGTGATTCATAAATAGAGTTATAAATTTCACTACATAATTTTAATAACGCATCTTCTGTCGATTTACCATTCCTAAACCCAAATTGAAAATTACTAAAAAACCCGATGCTTGATAAAAATGACATAATTCTTGCCTTCATACCCTTTTCAAAAACTTTAGAAAACACTGACAAAAGGGAAATGGGTCTATAGTTGTTCAAGTCTAATGTATCACCTTTTTTATGTAATGTAATTACAATTGCAGTTTTTAGCAAGGCCGGGAAGATGCCTTTACTCACGCTCAGATTGAAAATATAACATAAAACATCCGCAATTAAATAAGAAATATTTTTGAGAATACGACTTGAAATTAAGTCATGTGAAGATGAATTCGTTGATTTTAATGAAAATATCAACTTCTGAATTTCAAGAGCAGAGAAATCGTGAAAGAAGAAACTGTCTTGGCGAAAGATATCATGCTGAATGACATTATCATCGAAAGCTAAGTCGTTCATGGATGTAGCCGGAAAACCATTTGAAATTTTCGAAAAATAATCATTAAAAATATTCGCTACATCAAAAGGATTTGAGACAATTGCATTTTCATTTCTAATTATAAGTTCAGCATCAGATCTATTTCGATTCAAAATTTCATTTACCAGTCTCCATTCTTTCTTAATATTGCCTACATTTTCAGCTAGCCTACTATTATAGTAATCATCTCTACACTTAGGTATATAAGTTCTAAGTTCGCGGCATAATTGATGATAATAGTTCCTAAGCCGTATGTTGTTAGGGTGTTTTCTAACAGTTGCCCGAAGAAAATTTTTCTTTTTTATTTTATTTAAGAGTGTCATTGACATCCACGGTTTAAGACGTTTTAACTTATTTTCTGTTCTATTGACAGTTTCACTGCAGTTGGAAATATGAAACTGCAACTTTTGAAGAAATGAATCAAACGCGATTGATGGATCGCTAGAGTCATAAACTTCATTCCAAAATTCTAATCTCGCCCATTTCCCATGTATGCTTGTTTAGTGTTGATCTTTCAAAGGTTATACATTTATTGCGAGTATTTACGCAGCCATTATATAGATATAACCACTTTCCGTAGTCGAATCGACGAAGGTTAGTAATAGTGTAACTTTTGTGAAAACTGGAGATAGTCAGTTTTTCGTTGGTTTTCATATAAATTGCGAAGATTTCACTGATTTTTTTTTTACAATTTACGATTCGGAAAGCGTTTTAGAATGCCGGAATGAAATATTGTCCATATATTGCCGGGAACTTCACGCTCTTGCCAAAAGTTGATATATCCTTTGACATGTTTAGATCTGTTTATTACAAATTACATCATCGCATAAGTCCTAAGTGAAACTAAAACAGTAATTCAAACTCAATTCGGACGGTATGCCAGAATGTGGTTCACGCAGTCACCTGCAAAAAAGCTGACATTAAAGCAGCCCTAAAAGACAATCATTTAATAAGCCAAGCAGTTATATCACAATTGATAACAATTATGCTGCAAGTTTAGAATGTATGTATATCCTCAACAAACCCGCTAAATATGGCATTAAGCTTGTAATGATATATGACAGTGTTACAAAATATATATGATGGATATGGGTACCGGATCGAATTCAGGCGGCTTACCATTACGAGAACTCTCTGACAAAGCGAACCAAATCTATGTATGTATATGAAGGTACATATATGGATCAAACTAGCAAGCGAGCTAGCAAGCGCATTACTAAAAGAGCCGCACAAATTAACATTAACACCTGAACTTCAAAGTTTCCGACCAATATCATCTGAAATAGGTAAAAGATGCGTCAAGTGCAAACGCAATATTGATGGGTGTTACTCTTTCATTTAAAATTAAAATAAAATATCGATTCTCTTGTTAACAGTTAATATGTTATACATATTAACTATAACAAATTTTCATGAAGTTCACTGTTCTTTTATTTTTTAATTAACTTTTTTTAAACATAAATTTGTTATGAGGTGCCTATTGAATTACTCAAAAAAGTCTGAATTATACCCGATTTTATTTTTGTTTTTTTATATTTTCCGTAACGCTAAATAAATAAGTTCTTTTAACACTAAAAAAAAATACTTGTATCTCTAAATAATTTCAAAAGAAATAAAAATTAATAAAAAATAAAAAAAATTAATCGTCTAATCGACGAAGGTTAGTAATAATATACTATGAAATAAGATTAGTAATCTAGGGTTAATTATACATACATACATACACTTAACATAAAAATCAATGTAAAAAATGAAATGGGATTTAAAAACGCACATAGTTGTCGAATAACACGTTCGCGGACAAGACAGCATATACCGTCAATGGTTGAGGACATTAGCGGGTTATGAGAATTTTAGGTCTGTTAGGACAAGATGGGGTGCCCTGATGAGAATAATACAGTATACTTCCAGTAGTATACTTACCAGAGATAAATTTGCACACCAGAGGAATATAAAATTCACACAAAATAATCCTTATCCTTACATAGTATAAAGCAAAGTCCTGATCGGTGTCATATTACGTTTGTGGTAAGGGATCTCAAGAACCGCCGAACAGATCTTAATGATTCTTATCGCACAATATTACTAATCTCTCAGAGAAGGTTTATATATCAGCTTTGAATGAGATTAATTTTTAGTTTCAGAGTTTAAGGGACTTCAAATGAGAAAACGAAAATTTAAAAACAATCGGCTATTACTTCAGAACAGCTTCTCCTATGTGATTGATATTCATTCTCAGCTTAATTACATTCAATACGCAGATTTAAAGACCAAAATCATATCTGTGCAATTACTAGAAGCTGAATAATAGTTTAGTTTAGTTTAGTTTTAGTTTAAAATTTCTATATTTCTCTTAAAACGTTATAATTATTTAATTTACCCGCGAAGCTTATTGCTTATCTGCAGGTGGTTGCATATTCCATATTTACAGTTTCAACAGTTTAGTGGTTGCGGATATTTTTAAAAAGTATTAACAATTCATTTACATTTTTTAATTTATTTATAGTATGTAGTATTTAATTCAAAGACAAATAAAAAAAAGGAAACTTTTACGTGCAATTTTTAAAGAGAGTTTGTTTTTTTTAAGTTACGTGATGTATTTCTAATAGATACATTTTTAAATCTTTTTTTCGTTTTTTAAAATTAACAATATTTTTTAGGTTTGCTGGTAATTCATTCATTATTGAGGGTATTGCGTAGCTTGGATGTCTTCTTCCGTATGTGTTGTAGGTTTCAGGTATTTCCAAAAGTCCCTGAGCTCGTCTTCTGGTATTACAATTATGCTGTATGTTTTGCTGGTAGTGTTGATCATCATAATATTGTAGTAAAGCTGTCATCTAAAAAATACCGTTTACATCTAATACCTTTAGATAGTACAAAGTAATATCAGATACCTGAGCCTAATGGCATATAATCACTAAAGCTAAAGCTAGTCGCGCAAATGAAACACATTTTTAGCGTTGCTACATGATTTTTTATGCAATTTCGGTGTTCGGTATAAATATGTCCGCCACTGTAGCAAGTAAGGTGATAATTCCAAAAACATAAGGTCACCCATGTTTACAGTTTCCTAACTTTCTTAATTCAATCCATAATTGGACATATCTTCATAATTCAGTATTAGACTTTTGTTTGCTTATTGGAAAACTATCTGGCCTTACAATTGGAAGTAAATTGACTTAACTAAATAAATAAAATTTTAAATGGGTATTGGGTCATTCTTAAATAGTAGTATGTGAGAACAATGTGGTAGTAGGTAGTACGGCGGGTAAAAGAGTAGCAATTTTACTACTATAGTAGTAAAAGTAACATCGCTGCATGATATCCCAATAAAATGGAGTTCTTCGTCTTCTTTGTCACGCAGATTGTACAATGTACACTGAGTTTTTTGGACGGTTCTATTCTATTATATAATTCCATTCCCCAAGGTCGTATTGATAATCGGTATGTACTCCGGCTCTGATTTCGATGACCATGTTCTATCTGTACGGGAGTATAAGTCC
This sequence comes from Brachyopa scutellaris, assembly GCA_949775065.1. Taxonomy (NCBI): domain Eukaryota; kingdom Metazoa; phylum Arthropoda; class Insecta; order Diptera; family Syrphidae; genus Brachyopa; species Brachyopa scutellaris. Next base: position 88,029,641 of record OX459114.1, on the reverse strand, counting down.
ATTTTCATTATCAGTTCCTGTAGAGTACCTCTCCATAGTACTTCATTTTACTCAATTAATTCTGTACCATGTTCACTGCATTGCCAGAACCATTCACTGAAGAGTTGTATCTTTCTTTGTTTTATGTGCTTGGCGGCTATATGTGGGATTCGTTGGCTTGGGAGTGACATGACTTTTATAATGAACTGAGAATACAACTACATACTAAATGTACATAAACAAAAGGGAAGGTCCTGTTTCGAGCTCAAGCATGTAGTTTGAAGCAATTTTTGATGAACTATCTCCGCAGATTTTCAATACCTGGGCCGCATATTACATAATAGAATCAAATATACTTGTACTCACTCACTACCTCTGACCCGAGTCATTTCAGAAGACAATTATTTTTGACTTGTTGGTGTTCAGTTGTTCGAAATATTTTATGCTTGGAATCATGGCCTTTTGCTTAGAATCCAGTGAGACCCCATTTACGAGTAAGGCTTCTGTCTTTAACTGAATTCCATTCCTCTTCGTTCATCTTGTGCTATGGAATATGTATCTAAATATTGAAAGCTGCAACATAATATTGAAATTTTCTTTGAAACTGTGCTTCTGCTGAATGTAAATACTTTTTAATCTTTATTTCGATGAATGTTTGCATTACTCACTGACCGAAGCACATTGAATTGATTCGTTTGTACTAATGTATGCGTATACATTTCAGTGTGAAAATTATAAAAGTATCCGGGTACTTGGATAGCAAATCCGAGAAATGTGAGCTAAAGAAATTTTGCGACACTGTCTCTATCTGTCTCTATATGGTATAAATAGCCACACATTCATTTAAAGTTGCGTCAATATGAACATGAATGATACGTATATGAAGGTATACTAGGGTTGTGAAAAGTCTAAAATGAAGAGGTTTGGGGCACTATACGCAATAGAGTTTTGGTGATAGTCCGCGACAGATATTCTAGGGCCCATGCTAGTTTAATCCGACTTTCCGGATACTCAGAATTTTCAGCTGACTTTCCGGATATTTAGGATTAGTTTCTACCCGAATCTGAGCCTGGACGGCAGTGGATCCAAAATCGAACATGGTTTTCAGACTGCTTTACTCTTTACATACATTTGCATCTGTTTTCCAAACAGAAATGTATGCTATCTAAAAGGCTGCGGACTAAAAGAATAGGTAGAGGAAGCGAAGTTTTTTTCCTCTGTAGTGAAAGTCAAGCTGCTCTTAATGTCTGCTCCAAACCTATAACCAATTCTTAAATAGTCTTGTAGTGTAAAAACACATTGAATTTGGCAGGAAGGCGGAACTCTTTGAAACTCGATGCGTTCGAAAACACGACAGAATACCAAGAAATTAAATCTGTGATGAGCTTCCTAGAAAAGGTACAGAAGACGATTTCTCAGAATCTGAACCCATGTTGGGTCTGTGAGCGTCTACGGTCTGTTCGTTCATTGACTTTTGGGTCTTTAGTAAACACAATCGAAGATACGAAGATACTCTCCTGAAAGAAGGCAAACCAAACAAATGGTCCACGCCATATCGGTTTGATATCCGCAGCATTTTACGTGCTAAGTTTGAGTGTCACCGTTCCCTGTGACTCCTGTGGAGAAGGCGACGACTTTGTGGGACATTTCCTTTGTAACTATCCTGCTTTTGCCTGGGTTAGATCGCAGGTTATAACATAAGCCCCGTGCCACCAAGATCCCTACTCGCCTTTCTTCGAAAGATAATGGGGATCTCTATCTGGTAGGAAACTGCACCAGTCGTCAAACCTAAGTGTTCCAGTTGGGGTATGCCTGCCCCGACAGGACAAAAAAGATGTGAAAGAAGCTAATACTTACTTGCTATTGATGCCTTAACTTATTTTTTATCGGTTAGTTGGTCTATTGTGCCGCCTTTTATGCCTCTGAATGATACAGAATTTTTAGAAATTTGATAATCCCTTTGACTGGAATACTTTTGTAGTCTTCTTCCGTTAGTATGCATTTGCCTAGCGTTTTCGCTCTTCTTGTTGCGAAAGGAGGGCACTCTGAGATCAGGTGTTCCGTAGTTTATTTTGCTTGTTGACAGAATCTGCAGGTGTCTGTATTGCTAATTTTCATTTTATAAAGGTGTTTGTTGCAGATTGAATGTCCCGTCAGACCTGCGCAAAGAATTTTTACATTTCCTCTGTTTACTTTTGGGGTTTCATTTTTTCTTTTGTTGTTGTGATTGATGAATTTTTTTTTGTTGGTAAAAAATTGACTGTTGGCTCCTTTTTTGGACAGAATATCAGCTTTTTCGTTACCCTCATATCGTTCATGCCCTGACACCCATATGAGTTCAACTATATTTTTCTCTCCCAGCTGGTTTTGATTTGAGTGGCACTCGAATACGGCTTTTGATTTGTAGTTGTGGCTTCTTAGTGCCTTTAGTTCAGCTTGGCTGTCAGACATTATGTTTATCTTTGTTTTGTTCAAGTTTCTCACCAGTAGGATTTGGCATCTTATTTGGGGATATGTGTGTGTTACATCTTGGCCTATCTGTGTACCATTGTTGGGCATCGCTCCTGGTTAATCCATTCGTCGCTGTTCGGGAAGATTGATCACTGGCACTGGTCTTTTCTTTAGCTAGATAGAGCTTGTTCAGTATACTCAGATATCCCTTTAAGTCACCGTCTTTGAATTTATAGATCCAATGAAGAGCAAGAGGTTGGTTTTCTGCTTCTTCTTTCCTGTATTGTTAAGTGAAGTGGGGTGATGTTCAGTAGAGCTTCCAGACCTGCAGTTGATGTGGTTCTCATTGCCCTGTTACGCTCAAACATGATAGTCTCTGAAACCTGTTCAGCCTGTTAATGTTTTCTGGTTAGTTTCATTCCACCATACAACCACTTAGTAGAGTACACTGAGTCTAACCATTTGTGTGTAGATCCACAAGGCCATCTCGGGGTTGAGTCCAGAGGATTGCTTCGTGCACCATAGTGCCATCATTGCTTTCTTATATGTAGGTATTTTTCCCATATTAATTTGCTACCTAGGGTCACTTCAAGGTATTTCGTTTTTGTTTTACAAGTGACTGTACTGCCTTTGGTATTAAATGTGCGGATGTGCTTGCAACTTACAGGAGGCCGCTCTTGTTTATTACTCATAAACTAATGCAGCGTATATAAGTAGTTGGGGGGACTGGATTGGCATTCGGAATTTAAGAGCAGATACCCATTGGAAGTCCTTCTCGTCAATTGTAGCTGCTCTCTAACTTAGAACTTTAAAGGACATTTGTATCTTCGATCTATTCTATCTATAGGCTATTAATGCTGTAAACACATGCACATATATGTATGTAGTTTCCAGTCTCTAGCTCTTAAGGCACTCCTTTATTTTTTCGTGTTTATCACGTAGAATTTCTGCGCTGTAGTCCATATCCTTTAATTTTACTCAAAAAATTCAAAGAATCTTTTTTATATCCGTTTACTCATTAACGAGTTGAACATTAAGAGATTAGATTCGAAAGCAGGTACCTAATGTTCGGACGTTTCGAGCATTTTAACGATTACGACTCAGGAAAACTGTTCAAAAGTTCGCAATCAAACACCGCTCCATTATTTATAAGTTAAAAAAAAGTTCGCGTACGTAAATGAAATTAAGTTTTTTAATTTCGTAAGTCTGTCCAAAAAAAAGAAGAAACAAACTTCCTAATTGCTTGGTCCGTTGCCAAATAATTATTCTGCTCATTTGCTTCTGTTCCTCCTTCAACAATACGCCACCGAATACAAAACCACGCCGTCGTCCTTTATAAATTAAATTATTCACTATGGATTCTGTTTCAATGCGATACCACATTAAATCCCAATTTGGATGGTCACTTTTTATTCCACCCCCACCGTTTTGACCGGTGTCAGTAACCCTTGCTCCGTTGATACTGTGCCAAAATCAATTGTTGGCCATGGACGATGTCCCGAAAATCGATTCAAAGTCCTGTGCACTACATTTATCTCATAACGTGAAAACACCACCGTCAACCGGAAAAAGTCAAAGTTCTAGTTCAGTAACGAGGGAGATTCAAATTTCCAAACCCACTGGAGCTCTTGCAACTTGCCATGCACATGGCGACGAAGAGCATACATAGAGATACTGGATACCGGAAACAATCCTCTTTAATAAAAGTTCGACTCCTTTTTTTTTTCCTGAATAGCTGATGGGGGTTTTAGTAGGCCATCCTGTATTGAAAAAGTATCCGTTTCATCGCACTTGAACTCTGGCGCGTTGTTCGTCCCATGCTCGACGTGGTGGGGAATTTCTATTACAATAGTGTGGCCCATGCAGGATAATGTAAATTTTTTTTCGTCCTTTTTATATCTCTGCCATTGGAGACAATACTCCGCGCCAGGCGACGATCGATAACCTAATAGTTTTTTTTTTGTGTTCTGTTTTTGGCGAGCATCGTTCATTGCAGGAGTATTAGAGTTCCCTTGGCACCAGTTTCGTCCTTCCTTCTCTCTCTCTCCCTTTTATTCTGCTCCATACATATTCCATTGTGAAGTGTTTTTCGGGACTAGTTGGCACCGCGCCAAATTCAAAAAAGAAAAAAAAAAAAAACTATTTGCTAGCTCAAGAAGGAAAAAGGAAAATATAATCCGGGTCGAAGAAGATGGAGTTGGCGGAAGGATGTTCTCATTTTCTATGAGGATTCACCAGTGCCACTTACCCATGATGTTTTCATGGTATTATGTAAGCCCTCGAATAAAGATATGTTACTGTGGATGTTCGGATCCCACAATCGTAAAGTTTTAGGGATATGTGTACACACATACCCACAGTGGTATTCCAAATCAAGCCATTTCATCTATTGTCCTCGTGTATGTCGTTGATCTAATTTCTATCCCGTCAGAAGGTTTTCCTTTGTAGTGGAATATAAGTTTAGGTTTTTTAATATTCGTGTCACATGTGAATAAAAAACAATAAGGAGTGGAGGACGATAGCGTTTGCGATAGGGGAGCAGCTGGCGTTGCCTTTTAAATCACAGAATTCGTTTCGACAAAAAGGACATTTTCGGACAAAGGTAAAAAAACCCTAAACAATCTAATTATTTCCTATCAATATTTCAGTTGGTCACAAAAAAATGATACATACACGTGTATGCGTACTCTAATGACTTAATCACATAAATTAGCCAGCGAGTGACCACAGGACATTGGAGAGACTTCACTTCACTATGGATAAGTGGCTCAGGATAGTTGAGTTCGAGTATTTTATGTGGCCATTGTAGAGATTTATTAGTTACGAATTAGACGTCATCAACTTATACAAAAGCGAGCAGATACGCATACGTATATAGAGGGAGAAGGAGGGTGGAGGAAACCGCCATAATAATAATAATTATTATTATTACCTCGGGCTGGTGATATCCTTTTATCCGCTTGTGCTGAAGATTTTCGCCATAAATTGCAGGGTTTTCTTTTTTTATTCTTCTTTTTTTGGAGATAAATATGATTTGTCGGGCGTTTTATTAGCGGTATTATTTAGGACCAAAGCAAAGCGTTGTAGATATGAAATATTTTTGCTGGAGTATTATGTATTTTTTTTTTTATTATGAGTAATTGATTTCCAGGGATTTCATTGAATTAGGTTAGGAAAATAATTCATATTTTTTGTTGGTTTGAAATGGAAAGTTTGATGTAATTGAATAATAAAATTCTGTCACAAAACTATTGAAGAGAACGATCCTCATTCAGCACTTTGAGCTCAGGGTAGTTAAAGGATAACCAAACTGAACAAATTTTAAGGTTTTTGTACTATTCAAAGGAACACTAATGGTGAGACCTTGTTGTTGATTTAATTTACTTTTTATTACTTACACAGTAAGATAACAATCTTTGTAGGTATATCCTTAGTTTCAGTTCATTGATTGTGCATTCTAAAGTTAACTAAAAGAAGCAAACACGTCTCTAGGACTTCAGGACGACTGTCTTTCAGGCAGACGTTCTAGCAGTGCAGAAGGTGATATTAAATAAGGATATCACTATCTATAGTAGTGAGCAGGGAAAGTGCAACACGAAAAGGACCCAGGTCTCTATTCATTTCTTCCTTCTTTGTCAATGAAAAAAAATCAATAAATAAATTAGTGTATTCTAAAAATTGTTTACCAATTTGTGGACAAAAGAAGAATATACAGGGTGTCTCAGTTAAGAGGTATAATCCGTTAACTGGAGATTCCTGAAGTTCTAGCGAACAAAAAATCGTATGGCAGGGGGGTCTATTTTCACCCCCCTCCATGTTACAGCCCCTCAAAGTGGGGCACTTTCGATTTGGAGGTATAACCACTTTAAATGATATAACTTTTGTATTTCTTCAAAAGGTAATTTAGTAGCACATAAAAAGTGTCTAAGATCTGTTTAATTTTATGCAGCCACAAAAAAAAAAATTACGAAAATCTGTTGCTCTACTTTTTTACTTAAAATGCATTTTTCTCAAAACTTTTGCTTAATCATTTTTCATTTTTTTTTCAAAACTTTTATCTTTAACTAATTCTCTAAAAATTATGTTAAATAACTTTTTCACGTACAATCAACAGAAGTTATAGTAAAAGCGATTTTTTGTCAGACAAAAATGATAAAAAACCATGCAACCCATACCTCTGCGCACTCTTACCCTGACTTCGGGGCAAGAGTGCGCAGCTTGACTTGCTTTGGTTTTTTGATCAAAACATATGAAACATTAAAAGAAAATTAAAAACATTTTTGTACAAATTTGTTCCTAAAATATAAAGCTACCAAATAATAGGCTCTTTTGTTTGTTATCTGTTGTCAATTTTTCAGAATTTAAGCCCAAAGTTCAAAATGCGCACTCTTGCCCCGAACGACTATACGCATGCTAATTTCAAATTCATTTGACTCCACAAGCTCTGCTCTTATTTGTACAGTTGTTGAAAACGGTTCCTCAATGACATCCGGTAGAAAACTGGATTATCCGCGGTCTTACGAATCGCTCCTGTTCGTTTTTGCCGTTCAACTGTCCTCCTAAGTGATTTTTTAAAATAATCTCGTTCACGTCGACTTGCTGCAACCAACTTCCTTACTAAATTTGGTAATAGTCAACTTTGTCACTTCAAATAGTGTAATTATTTAATTTTTTGTTCCTCGGTCAATTGCTTGTAATTTGGCATTTTTTCACAACTTAACATTAACTTTTACACCAACGCTGATCACTTCAAAAACTAAAATGACTCTGAACGACTTGTAGCACACTTATATACCCAAAAAGGATGAATGTTCAAAGAATGGAATACTCTGTAAAAATGGGTGTTGCACTTTCCGTGACGCGCCCAAAGCTCGAGAATAGTGTATCGTTAAATGCACTCCCTACTACTGAGATGGTGCACATAGTAGCACCACCATAATGCAGAATCAGGGCGAAAACAAGGAATATAATTAAGAATATAACGGCTCACAGATGATCAAGAATAGAGTGGCATAGTGTGTTCAAGGCTATTTAGTCAGCCTAAGACTATAAAAGGACCAATGTAACGCCTGGGCTAAATACTTTTCGGACACTGTCTTTTAAGAAAATATGCCAAAAGAATGTGACTTTCAAACACAGACGAATACAGATACTGCAATGACAGAGGTACAACAGAGGATGCTGAACATATCCTTTGTGAATCTCAGACCATTGATCATTCTCGTAAGAAACTTTAAGCGAGTTACTTCTTTGAAACACTGGAAGAGGCTGGCCATATTGGCTACAATCCAATTTTAAAATTTTAATGTTAAGATGAAAATTGTTCGCCTTAGATACATACCATTATAAGCTGGTCTCAGGGGATCGCGATGGGCCCAAAAATGATACAGATGTGGGTATGCTAAAAAGAGTTAAAATATTTAAGGAATCAATTGAAAGGCTTCGTATTTTTAGAATTGTTTTTTTTTCTTTTGTTTTAATAATATTGATATAAAGTCGAAACTGGTTTAAATGACTTACCTACTTACTTATACTTACCTAGGTACATTCTTATCTCAAAAACATAGGATTCCAGCCTGTTGCTCTACGAATTTGAAAATCGTTTATGTGCGTCTACAGAGCTTGTACTTACTAACCGATTTGCTGTCGCTTATCAAATTCACATTCTGATATTTTTAATCTTTAGCTGCATCGGTGGTCTAATAAATATCTTACTAGTAAACTACACAGAGCTAATGGTAACGATTCCCACTCAGAACTTTCTTAAAGGAGCATAAACAATGGACCCTTACTTTGGTTTAAGTGAGCAGTGACTGTTCTTCATAAAAGTACCTACTCCCAGGTAGTATTTGCAGCCGGTAATTCGAGTACCAGCACACTTAGAAGCTATAGAGGCCCATTATGAATCTATGAACCATTACGAATAACCTTACCTAATGTGACCTAAATATTTATTCGGAAACCATAATCTCTACAAATTTCAATATTCCTCTTATATCGAGAAAAATTCGGTTAAATTGAATCTGAAAAGTTTACTATGAAAAATGCAATGAACAATGTACATATCCCAAAGGAATAGGCAACACTTCAAGAACAAGCCTCTACTCTATCAACTCCTTCGAACTGAAACAATAACAACTTACTCCCGTAACTGAATATTAATATAAAGCAAACTTCCCTCCCTTAGAACAAATTTCCCGACAACAAACGAAAACACACACAAAATTATCCAATACAAAGTCAAATGTAATCCCTGCATCCGGGCATATCCAATTTTGGAAAATCATCTCTTTCGAGCGCACCCTGCTTCAGCTATCGATTTTCTATATCTGAATCTGACCATTCGACCGAAATGCTGTCTCCACTTAAGCAAGCTCCTCGAGCCTGACAATGTCTCTATGAGGATGAGTATATTCAAGGAGAAAACTTGTTATTTGTGCTCGAGGAACCCTCAAACCGAAGGACATCAGTCAATAGCCACTACATTCTGTGTTCAATATTCGTGTGTGTGCGATAATAAAGTCGGAAAGTCGGAAAGTCTGTACACAAATTTAATATCCGTCCATCGATTATTTTTAGCTTTCAAGTTTCAGCCAAATTTTTACCTCAAAAGGCTCTCACGGATTTGAACGTGTCGCTACGGTCGCAGAGGGAGACGGCGGCGCGGCATTTTCGGAAATTCGTTTGAATAAAATGAATAATTGATTTTAATTCAAATACCACCACCCCCAGCACCACAGCCCTTCATCCCCCACTACCACCAGACCACCAGTGCAGCAATCTGCTGTCTAGCACCACGACAAACGTGGGACGTGGGTATTATGAAAGTATATTTACTTTTAAATTAAATGGCATTAAGTCGGCCACTTAGATGCGTGTCTCCCTCAAAAACGCCCTTTTGTCCAATTACCGGTTATTACCTGGAATTCTAAAATGGAATGGATACAGTTTTTGGCGCTTAAGCTTTGTAGTATCTGCTGTTCGCCGGGTGCGAGAGGACAGAGATGAGTTTTAAGATACACTCGTAGTTATGAAATGTTAAGGCGATTTGGGTTCATCGGTAGGTGGGGGGGAGGGGGGAAATGTTCATATTCCTTGTCCGGGTGGTTGTTTAGTTTTTTCTTTAATTAAGCTTATTTCTGGAAATGGGCAGGTATTAGTGTTAAAGCTTTGAGGATTATGGTGAAAGTTATGGATGATTTATTAAATTATTTTGCGAAATCCCACTTTAAGACGGAATAATTGCAATTCCTAACGTAAACTGTAGAATCATCATTTGGAGATGGAATACTTGTTGAAGGCTACTTTTTAAAGGTCAAAAGGTCATTCCCATCGTCGATGCTTAAGAGTGACGTGCTCCAAACCGGTGCAGTACAACAGAGAGTAGCTAGTGCATAAAATGATTACCAACTGTATTCGAAAGCGAACAAAAGCAATAATTTTTACACGAATAAACTTATGTAGGTTAGGTTAGGTGGCTATCCACCGTACTCGGTAGGATTCACTTAGACCGAAGTAGGCCCATTATGTTGCCACATGAGCCGATCGTTATCGGATTTATTGGAACCATTTTGAAAGTTGGATATTTTTCCATATTCTATTGATATCCGTTCAGGAAATAGCTCTTTTTACAGGAGTAGAGTGCTTGACAGCTACACAGGAGCAGTGTTGCCACTTCAGAACTATTTTTTCGCAGTAGATTCTCTAAAAAATGCAGTAGATTGAATTTTTTCGCAGTAAATTTTTATTTCGACAGAAAAACAAGATTTTTAACACAAATTGACTTGTATTTCTGTTTTTATTGTATTATTTTGGCTTTTGGTTCATTTAAGCTCAACTGTTTTATCATTTATGCTTCTAAATATGTAGAAAATATTAACTTTGAAATACATACACAAACCAACTGCGTTCAGATAAGAAATTCAACTTTTTCGAAAAGTTTTGTCGTTATGTTTTGTGCTAAAAGGGAACAAATTCTCGATCTTGAAGTCATAACAAGCATACTACAAGAATGCAGTAGATTTAATTTAATGGCAGTAGATTCAAATTTCGAAATAAATGCAGTAGATCTACTGCAATTGCAGCAAAGTGGCAACGCTGCACAGGAGGTGATAGGGAGATTCTTCCTCTTTCTCATTCATTCAGCTGTGACAAAAGTCATAATATGACACATAATAAAATTAAGTATGGAATTTGATCTTGTTCATATGACCACCGCGAGCTCGTTTGCAGCGATCGATTCTTTGGAGCCGATTTCCCTATATGATATGATATGATATGAAAATTTCGCGTTCGATATTTTTCCTAAGCTCCTCTTACATTTCTCGAGATTACATGATTACCGAACTTCCCCTTCAATAGATCAATTGTTTAACCAGCTGTGTGAAATGTGGTACCATTCTGTTGGAAGCACATATCACTGATGTCAAGTCCATCCGATTCTGGCCAAAAATAGTCTTCCAGCATGTCACGATAGCGAACTCCATTGACAGTGGATGCAATGGAGTCTCTTAAAGCACATGTGGGTTTGTTGCTGTCCAACAACTAATATTTTGCTTATTGACAAAGCCATCGGTGCAGATTGAGCATTTATAAAATTCAGGATGTTCTTCAAACTTTTCCAGAGCCCAATCGGAGAAGTTTCGGCAATTCAAATGATCAAGAAGCTTTAGTTTTTGATTTAATTTGATCTTGAAAGGGTGTACGTTGAGATCTTTATGCTTAGCTTAGCTTCCACCTAGCTCAGGTGCGAATTGCCGAGGTCAACCCACCTCATCCAGGCCAATTTTCCTGATAAATCGTAGTAGGAGATTGGGTGCAATGAGTGAGAGATTCTCTGCTGTACGTTGGTGTTTACCCCAGCACTTTATCCTTTTCTGGGTTAGTGCCCCAAATTCCGCCAGTATGTGGTGGAGGTCAATGTATAGATGTCAGATATTTAGAGGTCCATTGTGATACCAAGGTTCTCGGGGATGTTTTTCCCCGCCACTCGAGAACAATTTAAAGCTTTGAATAAAGCGAAATAGACTTCTAGCGTCTTTTTGTGATAGGTCACTGAGGTTGTTGAGGAAGTATTCACTTAGGTATAGTTTCCTACTACGGGAAAGAGCGATGAGAAGAGAGAGAATGAACAGAGGGGATGTGTTGGGTTCTCTTCTTCTTCTTCTTCGTCACTGCTTCTGCAGAAATCATTTAAAAGGATGTCCAACCGGGTTGCATGCTTGCTTATACGTGAGTGTCCTCCAATAATCGTACATATGTGTGGTCTTTTCAGCGACAGAAAAAACTTAGAGTAGTTTGTACTATCTAGTCTGGGCCAGATCTGTTTGGTGATTGACTGTGTCAAGTTTGAATGTTAGCTTGTAAGTAGCAAGGGGCATAGCTGAATTCGTTCTATCTGGTAGAATAGGTATGGTTGTACCTAATTTCGCGAGTTCGTCTCCTTCACAATTCCCTGTAATGTCTCTGCGCTCCGGAACCCAGTACAGGTGAATGTTAAACTACTTAGCCATTTCTATAAGAGATGAACGACAATTGGAGGTGGCGCTAGAAGTGGATGACACTGATTCCAGGGATTTCAAGTTCGTCTGACTATTCGAGAAAATTCTAAAATCCCTAGTAGATATAATATTCCTCTTGATCCAAGACAATGCTTCTGAAATCGCCATAATCTCTACACTTGAAACATGCTGCAGTGATCAGGGAAGGAGAGATCGAGATTTAATCTACCTGAGAAAGCACCTCCTCCGACACCATTATTGGTTTTAGAGCCATCAGTGTAGAAGTGTACAGACTTATATGTTCTTATCAAACTACGTTTCTATTTAATGCGAATGTTATGAATAGCATTCGAAGCAATTGCCTTAGTTCTGTAGAGTTTTTACCTGACAGCTGTCAGCTATCTGTTTGTGATGACAATTGACAATTGAGTTTGACAGTGACATTTGTGACACTTTCAAATATTTTAAATAACTAAAAAAAAAAAATCATAAAACCTTACCGACACCACAATCGCATTAGGAAAGTAAATATCTATGTAAACCTACAAATATTTATATAGAAAAGAAATTCAACCACAAAACAATGTGGGTGTTTGATTGCGATTCTTATATCGTCTCTATTGGATTTCTCTATCACCGTCGGCAAGAAATCATAAGATTAATATTAACACAACTCTGCACTGCAGACATTGACATTATCCTGTGGTGTAAATAAAATGTTTTAGCTACATAAGTGGAAATCATTTCTATCTGCCTGCAGGGATTTTACTTGGTCCTTGGAAAATTCTTACATTCGTACTCGTATGAATGGAGTAACTTCAAGTATTATGATTGGATTGTCATCATCTCTACCACTTTTTGTTCAGGTAAACATGAAAAACAACAATAACAAAAATACAGATACATAAAAGTATAATATATGTGTATACGTACTCGTATAACAACAGGGAAAGCTATAAAAATAAAGTGATATTGCAAATACGAGTACAACATGTGAAATCCATTTTCGAAAGCAACTTTCTTGAACGTCGCATCGCGTCGTCCCCAAAGTAAAAGCAAATACTCGTATGTTCATATGTATCTGTGCACAACTTTGGGTAAATGTTAAGATATATTACAACTTTTATCCAACTGTTTGTTTGTGTAAATCAACAGCCAACAGCGCAAAGTAAGGGGAAAAGTACTGCGTTCGATTCAATATTTTTTAATAAAAAAAAATGAAATTTCAGCTTCTTCCGTAAAGGATATTAGTGTAAATAAGCAGAGTAGGCCTAGACCTAGACTAATGATACATGATTGGCTTTGATTTCCTGTATATGCCTTTTACGAAATAAATAATTTAAGCTCTTTTTTAGGAACTAGAGTGTTTGAAATAAAATGCAATAAGCTGTGTTTGCTACGAGGATGTATATTGCCAACATGAACTGAAATTTCAAGACAATCGAAGCTCCCAAAACTTACCAACTGCAATATTGTTTGACTAATTTAGTTTCAGGGTTACACAGAAATATCTTCTTCTTTATATATTAAAATGAATTGGTGTCTGTTTGTACAAACACAACTCGGCGAAATGTCATCTGATTTGCATGGGCATTTCTCTGTTGGATTCCTATTGAACCAGGTAAATACACAACGGATACGTCGATCTGTCTGTCTCTCGTTCTCGTCCTTCATGTGCTCGCGCTGTGTGTAAACAATAAAAGGGTATTCATATCCCCTTTAGCGTGTGTAGATTATAACAAAAAAAAAAAAAAAAAAAAACGGAGCTGAAAATTTGAAAATTTTAAAGAAAAATTGGAATATTCAGAAAAATCGATTTTCCATATATTTTGTATGGGGGATTTTCAAACGGCTGCAAAAGTTCAAAATTTGAAAATTTTCCCGAAAAATCATTTTATTCATTTCGACAGTGAAAATAATTGTATTTTGTCAACGACCAATTTGTTTCTAATGGAATTGATTGACGGCTTAGTGTAGTAATGCCACCGATAACACGATCAAACATTGGAGTTTGCAATAAAAATATAAGAACGCAGTGATAATCCCACCTTTAATCGTCGTCAGACTAACCTTTCCATATATCCAATGTGGATCAGTCCCATTCCATTCCTTTCTAATTGTTCCATTTCACAAACAACGTTGTTTAACAACTGAAATGTGTGAAATCCATATTCCGTGTGAACAAAATGCATTGAATTCAATTTCAAAAGAGCTTCATTCTTCCAATAGAGAGGCTCAACTCTCCAAAGGGACATTAATTTATAATTCAATAAATTTTAGGCGGATCAAAGTTCGCCAGGTCAGCTATAATAGTATATAATATATAGATGTTCTACGTGAGTGACGCGACTGTTTGCATGCACGGGCGAAGCCAGGCGGGTAAGCTAGTAGGCTATAATGTTGCTTCTTTGTTGCTGTTATTCAACACTTGGACTTTGCAGGCATCCCTCCCCTTCGGAGTGATTTCTTCGCTGTTGGCCGGAACAACCTTCTCACATCTTTCAATCCTTCTTCATGTGTCCTGTTTTACAACAAAAGAATCATTTAGTCGATTCGTTTGAAATTTTTTTAAAAATCTTTAAGGCAATGTTATTATTTCCGCTATTCTGTCTGCTGTATTCCTCCAGCAAGTTTGCCTCAACAAGATCCAGCGTCAAACTCGCTTGGTCTCTGGTTTGGAGTGCAGTTACGAGTGTGTCATACGGCTGAGGCAGACTACTCAAATATCATTGCCATTGCTTAACTGTCTTATAGCTGAACTTCACCGATGGCAATTGAGGACCTTTTTCGCAAAACTCAACAAGCGCCAAAAATCGAAATATGGGATATGGGTGGCGAAATTTTTGTAATCACAAGGCCCGTTGACTAAGCCAATAAAAATTTCACAAAACTCAACCAGTACATTACAAAAAAATGTTTTAATCGTTAAGGTTTGCAAAACTAATATTAAAAAAAATGTTGATTTTCAGGACAAAAAACTGTTGATTTTCAGGACTCAATATCTGATAAGCTCGATACTTTATTGCTAATATTTTTCCGTTCTTCAGTGATAAAGTCACCATTTATGGGCTTGCCATTTTTACATTTTTAGTAATCTTTTTCTTTTCTTACACAAAAAACCTTCTAATGCAAAACTTGCAAAATGCACTTGTTGAGTTTTGCGAAAACGGTCCTCAATTATCTTGTCGAAAAGAGTCGTCATTAGTTGGATGTGTTCTTCCATACTTGGGTCTTCGTCAAGTTTTAGGCCGCATCTTTGTATCATCAGCTGCACTTTATCGCTAAGTTTTGACTTTTCATGGTGCTGCTTTAGCTCATCCCACGTGGCTTTCCTGATGTGGTGAGGTTGATTGTCATTGACCGATAGCCTAATGAGTACCTTCGTACTGCTGTCGTTATTTGTCCATTCTGCTGCAGTTGGTTCTGGTTTGGGATTAATGACAACTTCCCACAGGCCGTCCTTCCTCACGAAAAGTTCCAGCTTGTATTTCCACACGTGGTAATTGTCGTGCCCCAATTTGGTGACGGACGTCTTTAGTGAGTCACTAATTTTAAAAACTTTATATCCCATTATGTGAGTCTATTTCACTCGTATCTTAAAATCTGGGCCCAAAACCTGTTGATTGCTACCTGAAAACCTGAAATCCAGATATGAGGAGCAAAGAAAAATATGGCTATGCTTTAAGAACTATATTTGGATAATGCAAGTACAAACGTGAAAAGGATAAATTCATTGACAGAAAAAGAAAAGCTAGATAGTATTTATTTGATGATATTCACTCCAGTATGTAAAGTGAAAGTAGCGAATGCAGCTTCCAACATATAAGGCCGCGAATCTTGGATCAGATTCCGATTCGTTCAGTTGTCAGTTTGGCAGTAGATTAACGTTGGATGAACTTGTATCGGGACTCTATTTATACGGTCTGATTGTATCGCTTCCAGGCCCACCAGTAGTTCTGCAAAAAAAAAACATAGATAAAGCCAATATAAAGCTTCTTATTAGACTGGGAGTTGGAATATATACTGTGACGTGACCGGGTTTGTTACGGAATATAAAACTTCTGGGCTCTGGCTATTACTTACAAAACATTAGTACTCTTCGAGATGCATGTAATGTTTTGAGCAGAACTCTTTGCTCTCGAACATCTCTGGCCTGCTTTAATGTACGCCTTGATACTTGTTAGTGCCACCGTTTTTTTGCGCTGAGTTCTTTTTAAGTTCTTAATTGCAAAAAATCCTTTTATTGCAAAAAAAAAAAAAAAAAAAAAAAACCAAATCAGTAAATGTTCTGCGTGTGTAATTTTTTCCGTCATCGATTCCCACTCGGGTTGTTTTCTTAAATTTCACACCAAAATTAATTGAATTTAACTCCCTCAACAGACACACCTGGTGCCGCAGAATATAACAATCAGTTGAAATCTCTAAATAATTTTAGTCCAAAAGGGATTGGTCAACACAACATACATACAACTCCCATTAGCCCGATTTGAAGTCTCACTTGGCATATCAATCATAAAATTAAATTACATTAGTCGACGACCCCATCACGTGCTCTAATTAAAACGTGATCGTGATTTATGATTAAATTAATTGCTATTTAGATATACGACTGCTACTGCTGCACACAGGACACTCATTGCAAACTTAACCTCACATATTCACATATGCGACAACGACAAGGACAATGGTAATGGAAAGGTCCCATCATAGATATGAGTATATAGAGGCGAACAATATTTCATAATTAATTAATTTAAGTAAGTTAAGCTGAATCGATAAACATAATTCATTCATTTTGTTGGTGGGAAGGGCGAAGGGTGAAGGGTGACAATGATTAATTACCATCATCATCATCATCATCATCTTCGCATCTAACCGTGAATGACTTGCATTCTTATTGTTGGATCTTTCTACCAAAATAGAGTTAATTAAGCCACAATTTGATGTAAAAAAAATTACACATTTCGTGATCGAGTAAAAAAAAGTTACGTATACGCCACAGTTAAGCCAACAAATTACCGACATAACAACACTGATTCCGAGGAAGTTCGTCCTTCTTTCTTCTGATTTATTCAAAAAGAAAATTAAGTTCAGTTGCAATAGTCCCTGGCGTATTGGCGGTGCACCTTTTGCTCATTGGTAGTGGTGGATCCCTTTTTTTTTTGGGTCAAAGCTTTCTGCATATTGCACAATTTCACGAGGTACCTTCATTCGATTTTTATTTACAATGGTGTGCCGTTTCTATTTTCCTGTTTTCTCCCATTTCCCTGACAAGGAAAGTAATCAACTCTAGAATAGGGAGCCGCACCCTAGCCTACCCATCCCCATTCATCTTCCATAGTAACTCTACACCAATGGAAGGCACCTTTACCTAGTCTGGTTTTAATATTAAGGATTAAAGCACACAACGATTAAAGTTAGCTGCTGTTGCTATTCAAAAGTACGATGAGTAGGTTATGTACACGTCAGAAGATGTAATCTAAGGCGAATACGAGTGTTTCTTATTAGAGTGAAGGAATTCAAATGAATTGAGGAATTTTCATTTATTTTTTCCCATTGCTTGCTTTTATGGTTGCATGATGTTCAATCGTTACTCTAGCGGAAAATTAAAATATTCCCTCTGTATGTGCGCTGGTTTTATGGCCGCACACCATGACGCGTGATGGCGTTTTATGTTATTTTTTTTTTAGCATTCTAGATTTGAAATACTTTTGTGAAAATGTTTGAGCACTGATAGTTATTGCCGGTGGGTTGGCGGGTGGCATCCCAAAGGACGATAAATTTGCACCGATTTCAGTTTCATACAAGCGAAAGGTTACTGACTGTCTACATCTAGCCAGAGATTGTAATGTAAAAGTTATACCATCGAATGTATATAAACCGTTATATTTTTTCTGTATAGCTGCTAAAGGTTTTACGATCGGGTTCAATTTAAAATATGTAGGACTATCCAAATGAACCATTTTAGATTTGCATTTGGTGCTACGCTTTTTTCTGCAAAATGCAGAGTTTCTTTATTTTGACAGCTGTCATCTAAAATTTAAATACAAGCTCTATTGTTCGCACTTGGCACAGTCAAGGACACTTATTGTGATTATATATGATTGGGTATGATTGTAACACCTGGATCGAATGAGAGCATTTTCTCCGTATCGAGTGTATGAAGTGGGTTTGGGAAAATAAGTTTAAATACATTTTATTTCCTTTTGCATAAAAGAGTGAAATAGAAAGTCCTACCTCTCAAGTCATAGCTCAGTATTTGGTGTAACTTCTTTATTTTTAAATAACTTGGGGTATTTTTCTTGATTCTCGTTCCAGACCTAGAGTATCTGAGTCTTCAGCTTTCTAAAGTCCGGGCCTTCTGAGCTCTAGCCATAATCCTTCATAAGTTCTCAATTAGGCTTAGGTGAGAACTACATGAAAGCCATGGCAGTAAACTTGTTTACATGGCTTAGGACAATATATTTATGGTCGGTTCTCGTGGTATGTCTAGGTACGTTGTCCTGCGTTGCCAACTTTAAGCCTATATGTTCCTGCAAAGTCGCATTGTAATCGCAGTAACTCAGAAGACTTGTTAGAGCATATCTTTTTACTTACTTAGGCGGCTCTACAATTCGGGGTGGATCAAGGACTCAACCAGAAACCCCTTCCAGATAGCCCGGTCCTTAGCTAACTGCCTTCAGTTGAGCACTCCAAGTTGGTTGAGATCTTGTTCTATTTATGCGCGCCACCTTAGGTGAGGTCGTTTTCTGATCTCCTGGGTAAGAATCGATAACTCTCCGAGCCGGAGTGTTGATGTCCATACGCTCTAAATGTCCTAGCTATCTTGAACGCCCAATGCGCTGTTCTTTGACCAGGTCGATGTCGCTGTATAGCTCGTACAGTTCGTGGTCTTCTCCTCCCAAACCAGTCAATGCAAACGGGACCGAAAACCTTGCGGAGGATTTTGCTCTCGAGGCGACCAAGGATATCTTCATCCGCTTTCGATAAAGCCCATGATTTAGCTCCATAAAACAGAACACGGATGGCAAGGGTCTTATAAAGAGTCTCTTAAGTCGATCGGGAAAGGGCCTTACTACTCAATTGAAAGTATGCAAGAAGTTGAACGGACTTTTGAAAAATCTTTCCTTGTATGTTAGCTTGCGAGTTTCGAACGATCCTTTCAAGTATGATGTTGTAGAAGTCGTATGACAGCGCTTCACCTTGTCTGAATCCTTTATTGACATCGAAGGTCTCAGTGAGGTCATTACCGACCTTGATGGAGCAGCGAGCTTTCTCCATCGTTATCCTGCACAGACGGATAAGTTTGACAGGGATGTCAAAACTAGACATGGCTCTATACAGATCATCCCTCCAGATGCTATCATAAAATATGCCTTGACTTTGTGATTGGACTTCTATGATTTGGACTTATTGGGTTTTTCTCAGGATCTCCCTAAGTGTGAAAATTTGGTCTATGGTGGACTTTCCTGGCGCAAAACCGCACTAATTGGGGCCAATCAGGTTGCTGACGAAAGGCTTTAGGCGTTCATGAAATATGGCAGATAGGATCTTGTAGGCGATGTTGAGGAGACTGATGCCTCTGTAATTGGCGCAGTTTATGGGGTCTCCTTTCTTGTGGACCGGGCAAAGATGCTGAGGTTCCATTCATCATACTTTCATCTGACCAAATCTTAGAGATGAGTTGGTGTATGCTCACTATAAAGTCATCTCCAGCTGCTTTAAATAGCTCTGCGAGTAGACAGTCAGGCCCAGCAGCCTTGTTGGACATTAGCTAGGATATTTCTATCCGCACTTCGTTTCGATCAGGTGGATGCGAGTTTTGGCTATCATCATCTTAATTGAATGGGGTTGAAGCGGGGTGTTGCTCTTCATCGCCATTATACAGTCTGCAGAAGTAGTATTTTCATATTTTCAGCATCGAGTGTGTTTCTACTACAATGTCTCCTTCGTCATCTCTACAGGTTTCTGTACGGTACTTGTTTTGCTGGCACATACTTTTTCCCGTCTGGTAAAATTTCCGTACATTATTCCTCTCAATATCCTCGACCTCACGCTTCTCGTGCTCTTTCCTTTTATTTCTGAGAAGCCGATTTTCTTCCCGTTTCTTTTGCTCGTAGAGTTTGGGAGCAGATCTTGTCCTGCTCTGCAGTGCCGCTTTGCACGCCTGTTTTTTTTCTGCATTTGCTAGCATGCATTGTTCATCAAACCAACGATTTCGTGTTGGTGAAACCTAGCACATCGTTCGCGGCACTTATGATGGCTTAGTGGCAGTGTCGCAACTGGTCTTCTGCACTTGCTGTTGCTGCGGTAGAACTCATAGCGAGAGATCGGAATATGCGTTCTCTGTAGGCTCTGGCAGTGTCTTGCGATTGTAGCTTTTCGACATTATACTTTCTCACAGTATTTCGCTGTTGTGGCGTTGTGGATATCCACATTCATACCTTGGCTACAACAATATAGTGGTCCGAGTCAATGTTGGTCCCTGGGAAAGTTTGGGCATCCAGAACGCTAGAGGCGTGTCTGGGATCGATCGCAATGTGGTCTATGGAAAACGTTTAATATTTAAAACTATCCTACTATCGGACTTCTCCTCTGCTACTATAGATGCCTTCACAAAAAAAAAAATACTATACATAGAGACCAGTTTAAGGCTTTAACTGATAACTTGCAAGACCCAATTGGTTTCATTATAGGCCTCCAAACAAAACATACAGCATCAAAATGAATAAGGGTTGTAATCTTCCCTATGGGTTCTGATATTAGCTAAATTTCGTTATGCACTTCCATTTACCTTCGATGACCTCTTCCATGTCGTTCCAACCTCCCTATTTCGTTTTTATATCTAACGGTAATGACAATGAGTCACAATAAAATTGTTGTAAAAAAGCTTCATAATACATCCCTTCTGCCTTCTGAAATATTCTTAAAATAAGAATAAACCCCAAATCGTTTAGGCAAGAAAATTTCCCAAATTATTCTCCACTAAATAACCGCCGAAAATATTATTATCTCACCCATGGAGACATCACCGCAGAATTTGCATTTCTTAAATATAAAAATAAATTTACGAACGATATGAATGAGTTCCGGCGCACGGTTCGAGTATCTTTCTTAAATTTCCCTTCGCAATCAAAGTATGTACCTATATTGCGGAACAAAAAAGACCTTTTAAATTGCACAACATCCTGCTGAAGAAATTCATCAGCCGTCAGAAAGAATGTGTGTACATACGCGCGTTTCTAATTTATATTTCTCCATGTGTGTGGGAAACCCCTTATGTGTATTTGTAGATTTTATTTAGCAAAAGGTGTTGTATAATTTTTGTCATTTATTTCTTACCTCCGTGTAGCGTTAAATTCACGCAGAGGAAGAGGAAGAGGCAAAGTGGTATTTCCCTTACATTTTCCGGATTTTTATTTTCATTTTTTTTTACAGCTCGCAATGATACCTTCCAACACGTTTTCCTTCAATTTCCTGTTCGTACTTTTATTTTTGCTTGTGTGGATTTAAAAGATACTTTTTTTTATTATTACAACAAGACGAATGTGCTCGTCATTTCAGTTTCAGTTTGCTTGGGGATATGTTTTGTGGGGACTTTTTGACGTTCGGGGATCACTGGTTTGGTTTTTCATTTCTTTTTAATTGATTAGAGTGCGTCAGGTTGTCGCATTGGAACTGCTTAAAAAGTATCTAGGGGATATTATTTTTTAATTTCACTCTCAAGTTTGAAGGACACTGTCAAAGTAATTTGATGGAGTACCTGGTGGATAACCTTTAAAAACGTCATGTTTAAAATTTTAAATACCTACACACCCCAATATTAATAATAATAATCACTGACACTTAACTCTTATAATTTTACAAATGACCCATTCTGCTACAGCACTTAGCACTTAAAAGTTACTACTTGTTAATCTGGCTATAATTACGAAAGCGTATTTCTAAAGACAACAACTTCTTCTCGTTTACTTACAGATTTCGAGCTGCGAACCTCTTTCAAGGACTCGGAACACCAAAGTGTAAGTAAATTGTCCTTCCTCCCATGGCATCACATCGTGTCTGGGTTGTGTTCGATATTTTTTATGTTCCATCATATAAAAAAGGTGTTCATTTTGCAATTTATGTCGTCGTTCATTGGAGTGCGGAATTTTATTTTTTTTTAAAATTTAAATTTAACATCCATTTGGTGGAATTTTACGATTGCTTAATCTTCTGAAATTGAATGGCCGAGACATTGTGTCTCTGGGATGGGAGAACGATTTGGAGAATATGATTGGAATTTTTTCTTTTTGTGAGTCATTCATTCAGCAGCTGATATGAAATGCTTTTAAAAAACAATACAAAGATTGCTAACGGATGTTTTTCGCTGGGTTAAAGATGTTACTGGTTTCATTTATCACTGTAACCACAGGCTGTTACTAAATATCGCAGGTGTAAGTGGTTATTATTACTTCGAAGTGATTCACTACATATTTTGTAAAAGGCAGTAAAAAAGAAGCTCATGAATTCGATGAAGAATATTATCTAAAGGATGTTATTGTGTGAATAGGAGCGAAATGAAATCGGTAATTTTGTTTAGTTTTGTAGAGGATAGCCAATTACTCTTAACCGTCTAAAGGGCAAGGTTGCCCTGAGGCAGCCTTTACGTAAACTTCATTCAATTTGAATCAAAAAACATTTAGTGCTTAATTTATATTAACAGCTTTTCGGAAAATAGGTAATTTCCTAATTTTACTAGTTTAAAAATTTTAGGCTGATGCGTTTTGCTGCAAAAGTACATTTTGTGTGACAAGATAGTGACTGAAGACAAAAAAATTATCGATCATTTGGTGTTAAATTAAAAATGTAATAAAACCTGGGCACCGTAGCGCAAGTGGTAAGTGCATCGGACTACTGAGCCAGCGGTCTTGGGTTCGAATCCCGCCGCAAACACCTAAAAAGTTTTTCACAATGCCCCACCTCTTCCGGATGCCTGACAAGCATTCAAGAGTATCACTTGTCATGTAAAGCTTCCCAACTCACCGTTCGGAGACGGCAGAAAACTGTAGGTCCCTTATAGTTGCGGGAAGCTAGGCTTGGTTCTACCTAGGACTGCTGAAGCCAAATATTATTTATTAATAAGACATAACATATTTCTAACGTCCATTCTACTGAAAAAATTTTCAGTAAGAACTAAACATATTTATTTTAGTGTACTGTTTGTATTTAGTTTAGATTTAATATTTTAATATGATTTAGCAACACAAAATCGAAGGCCGCCTCAGGGCCGCCTTGCCCGTTTAAGCCAAAAAAAATATGTCTCTTCGTATTAGTATTGTTAGTTGTTGATGGACTATTTGCACAAATTATGTTTCTAAATTTTTTGAGAAAAATGATAGTAATACAAAAAAGTATATGCAGTGAAACCTGTCCAGTTGGCCATGCTTATAAGGCCAGTATTTAATATATTAACACCCTAATAAGTTGGACACCTGTATAAGTTGGCCAACGATTCTTGCACAGCAGGTGCTTACCAAGGTTTCACTGAACATACTTATATCCAAAAAGTCTGATGAACAGATGTGTACATATAAAATTTCATGAATTCGGTCCAAATAGATTCAGACGAAGATGATTTTAGTGATGATCACCTGGAGATGACCAATTTATAATGAAATTAACTCTCTAGAAACAAGTATTGGTATATTTGCGAGTATATGCTTTAGGGACAATCAAAGCCAACAGAATTCCAAACTGTAAGCTCCCTTTGGATAAAGATGCCAAAGAAGATAGAAGAGATTCAATTTAATATTTAGGTATCGCATATGGCATTGCTATAAATACTATTTTGTAGAGAGACAGTAAAAATGTCGGACTATCAGCAATACATTGTGTGTATATATGTTGGTACTGAGCAATTTATAAATAGAAATAAATAAAGAGCTGCAAGTGTCGATGAAATTCGGTCGTCTAAAGCTTTTGGATAGGTGATGGATTGAGTACCATCAAATGACAACTATTCACTCCTATGGGTAGAATCCGCCACGCCACCACCAGCTTTATATTTTAGGAACAAATTTATTCAAAAATATTTTACTTTTTTTTTTTTAATGTTTCATAATGTTTTGATCAAAAAACAAAAGGAAGTCAAGTTGCGCACTCTTGCCCCGAAGTCAGGGTAAGAGTGCGTAGAGGTATGGGTAAGAGTGCGCAACCATTTTCAGTCATAGTTTTCGTACTTTAAAAGGTTTGAAACTCTGCTTTCACTCAAACTAAATTCTTCGGCAGCCTTCTATGGGCTGCATCCATTTTAAATCAGCTCCCTAGCCTCGCAGATTTGCTTTTGGTTATCAATTTCCTTTCCGTTTGTATTAAGTAGACACGAGGCATTTTCAGGACAAACAAAAACAGAAAGATAGAGCTACAACTTACCACCCATGACTATGATGTGCTTGTTGCATCTTACCACAGAATGTAATAGCCTAAAAATTGTTATTATCCTAATTGTATTCTAATCAGCATATTATAAAAAAATAAATACTGGGTAAAAAAACATTGCGCACTCTTTCCCTAGGCGCTACTTTTTTTCATTGTATTGAAAATCTAAGAAGGAATAATATTATCCACTAAAATTGTATCCTAAATCAAACTCACATATACACTGTTTATCCCGACATACTACTTATGGGGTATCGAGTTGCCACGCTTTTCTGACACACTTTTAAAATTTGACATTTTTTTTTAACAAAATCCGACTTTTTGTTCTTGTTGTTTTTCTTTGTACTGTGAATTGGAATATTTTCGTAGAAGTTGTTTTTCATTAGCGGTTAGTGAAGCACACATTTTCTCATAAAGCGATTTTTGCTAATTTTTTCACAGATGGAGAAAATGGCACTGCGTAAGAGTACGCACCCGTACCCGCTGCGCACTCTTACCCCAAACGACACCACTATTGGAAAGGGCTAGTAGCAAGGATTTCAGAACTGTTTTTTTTGTTCAATTTATTATTTGGGAGTTATTGCCGAAAATGTATCAAAAATACACAACAAATTTAGAGGACTATATATTTGTTCATACATAGTTAGCCTCTCCCATCCTTATTCTATTTTTATCGCGCTGCTAGAGTGCTATTATTCTCCCATCGGTCTTTCGTTGAACCATTTTTTTAACCGCAATCTTATTTCCTGCAATCGCCAGCCGCCAACACCCACCTCAACGCCGAAAGGAAGCAACAATCTGCGAACTCTATTCTCAGATTCCATAATTTATAGTCTCGGAGACAGAGCACCACCCCACGCTAGGTCGTTGGTGTATAATTTGCACTTTTACCATAAACGCTATTGCTACACCACCATAAGCTCAATTAGCCTACACCGTTGCCAACGCCGAGTCGCAGAGAAAAAGTTCACTCAACTCAACCGGGAAGGATACACAAATACAAAGTAATATGACCCAGACGCTGCTAATTAGTATCTCAGGCAACTGGGAACGTGAACTCTACGTTCCTGCTGCGGCTGCTGGGTGAACGAATATTTAGTTAACATACACGAGTATCTACACCGTTAAATACACAATTATCATGTTTCTTTTTTCTTGCCGAGTCTTTTGCTTGTAATTTAAGCCTGACTAAGTGAAATGGCAAACAAAATTTAAACAGTTCACCTGTACAATTTCCAGATTTGTTAGGCAAAAAAAAAGTTAAATGGTATCCGAAATTAATTACGCCGTAGAGGAGAACGTTTACCGTATTTGCATTATGCAAATCAGCTATTAATACATATTTAATGTTTCACTATGTTTTTGCTGTGCTAATTTAAGCTTAAAATGTGTATTTAACTTCAGGGATATTACAGCTCGTATACAGGGTGGACTTTCTCTTATTTTTAATTGGGTTGCATTAACGGTTTGGCATGTGATGAATTAATTTTTTTTTGTTAAATAAAAAACCCGCTCTCATTTAAAATTTACTGAAAGCTTCGTAATATACGAGTGCACAATGGTAATGTAAATAATGAAAATATTAATGAAAAAAAAAAGTTCATCTTTTTATCTCGAATGAAACATTTCCCATTTCCCTGTGCAAGGATGAAACCATTCTCGTACCTCGTACGGTGCGGCGGGATGCAGTAAGCTGTATCTGTGACTGTGTGCGGGTACAAAATGGGAGGAGATTGATTTTTAAAGTTTAATTTGCATAGATGGTAGTGAGTCGAGGCAAGTAGGGCACCGTGCTTTAACTGAGAGTAGATTTGTGTTGAAGCGGATTAAATGCATTATCAACAATAACAGCAACTGCAGCGGTAGTGAGGATTTACAGTGGGGTGGAACAAGACGGAATTGGGTTGTGGCTAACATCTTGTTTATCTTTGGGAGAGCTTAAATTTAAATTCATCATCGAAAATTCGTTGCGAATCACGTTAAAATCCAAACTTCCGAGTTTTCCAAATGACCGCAGCGTTGCCAGATTAAATAGTTTTCTGACAGTTCTTTCACTCTTAAGCTGACGTGGAGAAGATTTTAGCAGTTTCTAGTAGGTACAACTTTTTTTCAGGAGTTAAAGTATGCACTTACAATATTTCTACAGGGTGCCTTAACAAAATTTGCTACATTAAGAATCTTAGGTTAGGTTAGGTAGCAGTGGCAGCCGGTAACGTGTAGGGGGAGATGGGGTACATGATGCATAGGGCACATAGATACAGTCGACATTATTTGAAAACCAAACGCAGGAGGCCGCTCAATCATGCTCACAACGCAACATGTCTATCAACGCAAACACATATCCCTGTTCAGTTCAGTCATCGCTTTGCGCCCAGCAAGTATAAATCGATTTCGTTTTGTCGTTTCTTTCGAGTGAGTTTTTTTTTTAGCATATGTAATAATATTTAATAATTTCATATGAAGTTATTTGATGAGTATACATATGTATATCCTTCATAATTTGATATTTACTTAGAATTTAATTATGAAACAGTCGGTTTAACCGCATTTAATATTTATTTTCTGTAAAGTTGGTTGGGGCACATTGATACGCATCCAACTACCCCGAAGCCATGTGTATCAATGTGCCCCTCATGCCAGATATCTTCTACTAAATACTACGCCACCTGTAGCCAGTGATCTTCAGGAAGGGGATTATATTTTCTTATAATAAAGGTAATCAACTCAAAAAAGAAGCGAATATTATAGTTTAGTTAGTTTTTTTTTAGTTTTAATTTTAACTGACTTTTATTTTCATTTAAAGTATATTTACAAAAGCTATAAAAATTCAAAGTCGTTTGGTTTGGCTGATGGCCGTCTACCAGATTGACGATTATTTGAATACTTATTGAACAAAATAAAAATTGTATTTCTAATTTAATATATATATCTGTGGTCACAAGGAAAATCTGCTAAAGTCTGTTTTACTCATTTTTCAGGAGAGTAGTTTAAAGTTTGTGACAAACACGTAAAATTACAAATGACTCTATTGGGCGATTGGAAACTCCGATCGCGTTGAAAAAAAAGTAAAATAAAGATAATTTTACACTTTCTTAGTTGAACATTTTTTTTTTTTGAAACAAATAACTGTAAACGATTTTATTGACAAAAATAATACTTTAGTCGTTATGCTTTTTAGGTTTTTCATCATAAAAAAATCCTATCTGGAGTTTAGTTGTTTTTCCATTTTAAAGAATCACAATTTAATTTTGAAATAACCGCTAAACTGCAGATATGAAAGTCTTTTTACTTATTCTTCCTTTAACAAAACAAAAAATATTAACACGGAAAAACAGCTAAACTCAAGTTTAGCTATTTTTCCTTCACAAAAAAATGTAATAATTGTAAAAGTCAAGTTAAGTCTTTATTCCCTGTTGTAAATCTTAAAAAAATTATCTTAAGTCAACTTTAGACAGTAAATTTAGTTTTTTTTGTTGAGTTTGGTTGTTTTTCCTTAATCTAAACTAAAAAAAATGACTTAAGCTGTTATGTTTTTTTGAAATTGTGGTCACATTTTTAAAGATAAAAAGCTGAAAAAAATTTACAAAATAGATTCGAGTACGCTGAATCTAACGGCATCAAAATCTCAATTTCGTCTAAAGTCGACTTTAGCGGTTATGGCTTGTGGCCACAGATATATATATATAAACGTACAACTTAAAAGTTCTCCTCTATTACATTTTTTCTATAGCGCAGGGCATAAGATGCGTGACTATATAATAAATCCCATCCTCGCTGTCCATTTAAAATGCAAATTGTTTCCTCTTCACTCAAGATGGTTGATCCAAAGAATCTTAGGCGGAGTTCTTTTAAAATCGGGAAAATGGCAAGAAAATGGAACACGTATTCTCTTTCATTCAAATTGCACATATTGCACAAAATTGGTAGATCGAATATTATATATATAGAAAAGAACAGAGTGGAGGAAATGATTTTCATGGATCCTTTCATAAAGCGTAGGACGACTGGAACTTTTGTATTCCCTGATATTAAAGATAAGGGTTCTGTTAACATTTCTGACATTATCCTGAAGTTACCAAATCCGATAGTTCAGAAAGGCACCTGCAGAACAGATTCTCTCTTTAATTTCAAGATAAAGTCTCCTTTTAAAATTTCTATGTAAGTAGATATTTGACGAATGACGATACAATAAACGCTGATTTAATACCTAAATATTAAAAGTGCTAATCACAGTTATCTAAAAACCGATCATGACAATCAGAAGACTGCTTATTTTATACTTAATATTCTAAGTTCCTTGTTTTGAGAAAGCGAAAGCATTTATTTCAAATTAAAACTAATTTATACCTAAGTTCACATGAATTACCAAATACTTAAATACTGGTTTTATTAATATGTTATGTTTATGTTATAAAAATAATAAAAACTTATTTTATTAATTGTGGTTTTTCAATAAATACTGGTTAATAGGCTGTGAATCAAAGTGCCCCTGACATGTATCAATACCTACGTCCTATTATTTTTTGTGAACGAATCTAAGAGTAAATTCGTCCGATATAAGCTAGTAAGAAAAACACTGAATACATTAAATATTTTACTTTGCTATTATTGTCAATATGCTGCCTGTTTTTTGAGTCCCAACGAAAATCATATCAAGGTGCCCCATCTCCTCCTTCCTGCAGAATACGGCTTATAGAGGCCCATTGTGACTTCGGTTTATTTAAACCTGCTTCTCATGAGGAGGTTGGAGATTTGTAGAACGCGAAAAAGGTTTCCACGTCTTTTTGTGCTTGGTCACTGAGATCGTGGAAGAAGTGTTCTAGTAATGACACCGGTAGTCGTACTTATGGGTAGTCTTTTTAGGGAGAGAAGGTATTTAGAGCGGTTTAGATCAAGTCTAGGTAGTTCCACCTTCCCATCTATAGGGTTTTTCAATAAGAGCGCTACAAAAATAAAACAAAAACGGTTTTGGATATCAATGAAATTCTTTATTCCTGTGAAAGTACGTTCGATGCCATTATGTATGGAACTCGATTTCTTTTGCATGGCGACCACGGGCACGCTCGCAGAAGTCCAGACGCTGAACCCAATTTTCGACGGTTTTCAAGCATAAATTGGCCGATACTGCTGCAATTTCACGTTCGATATTCGTACGAAGTTCATCAATCGTCGCTGGGTTGTTGGCATAGACCATAGACTTGACGTAGTCCCACAGGAAATAGTCTAACGACGTCAAATCGCACGACCGCTGTGTGGCTTGTGGCGCCGTCCTGTTGGAACCACATGTCCTTCAAGTCCATATCATCCAATTGGGGCCAAAAATATTCGGTTATCATTGAACGGTAGCGATTCCCATTCACAGTAACGTGCCGGTCTTGATCATCACGGAAGAAGTACGGCCCAATGACGCCGCCGGCCCATAAACCACACCAAACGTAATTTTTTCGGGATGCAATGATGACTCATGGAGTACGTATTGCTGCCTGACCAATACCGCATATTTTGTTTATTGACGAAGCCATTCAGCCAGAAATGAGCCTCATCGCTGAAGATGATTTTTCGATGAAAATCCGAATCATTTTCAAGTTGTTGCTCAGCCCAATTAACGAACATACGACGCTTCTGGTGGTCAAGCGGCTTCAGTTCTTGCGTCAATTGAATCTTGTAAGGATGTAGGCCAAGATCTTTTCGCAAAATTCGCCACAACGACGTCACAGAGATGCCCAACGCTTGAGAACGACATGTGAGAGACACATTTGGGCTTTCTTCAACTGAAGCCTCAGCGGCAGCAATATTCTCGACACTACGGGCACTTCTTTGTCTCACTGGCACGGGAACATTTTGTACTGTGCCTGTGGATTCAAATTTTTCCACTAGACGCTCAATTGTTGATCTGCTAGGACGATTATGACGACCATAAATTGGACGTAGCGCTCTTAACGTTGAGGTCACTGACTCCGAATTTCGGTAGTAAATTTTAATAATTTCGACTCGTTGTTGGCTCGTATATCTTTCATACTTGAACCCCTTAAAGTAGAACGGCTTCAGATGCAGCTTCGGAAATCTGGAATTAATTACTATGAGCAATATTTTAATTGGAAAAATATCTGTTCCACGTTGCATTGATTACGCCTCCAGCCTTTGAAAGCATTTCCTTTAGATGCATTTCCATATCCTTGTAAAATATATAATATGAACAGAACAACTAAATAAAAGACCAAGACGATGTTGTTTGCTTTTGAACACTTTATTACATTTACCTGTAGTTTAACATTAACATTATTTAATATAATTAATTAATTAATTAATTTCTTCGTTCTGTAGAACGGTGATATCGTTCGATTAGACAGTGCATAATGTCGATTTACATAATGTGAAATGTTTAATGTTAGTTCTGTTAAAAAATTATTAGGTACATAAACGAGAATGCAAGTGCACGCATCTAGGAGGTGGATGGTTTTATTTTAGTTTATCTTAGGTGCCTACGAATAAACATCCAGATACTTATATTCCTTTACTACTTCAATATTTTCTCCATTAAAATACCGTCTTTCATTAGCACAATTCCTTCCTCCACCTTTTCTGAATACCATCACTTTTGACGTCTCGAAATTGATAACGACATTTCATAGAGTATAATATTGAAACAGCAGGTTGATCATTAACTGCAGGGATTCAGGTGTATATGCCAACAAAACTATGTCATCTGCAAAAAGCAAGGCTTTCATGTGAAATCCTCCATAATTAACACCTCCCGGTAGAAAATTAGCTGCATTTTCGATGAATGGTGCAAATAAGGTCAGGATCAATGTGCATCCTTGCCTCACTCCTGATGTTGTTTGGAATCAATCCGACATTTCGTTACCATTCCATACTGCCGCTCGCGTATTCCTGTATAAGTTTCGCACGACTCTGCCAAAGCTCTGCGACATGCCCATGCCATACAGCTTGTAGACTAATGCTTTAGAAATATTTATTCATTTCATCAAATGAGTATACATCAACTGTTCTCTTTAGATTACTAGTACAATTTAAAATATAAACTTACAACTACTGACTAAAACCACCGGCGATGGAGCTCTAAAACTATTTTTTCTTAAATGAGCTCCTACTGAGATGAAAATCTAAAATACTACAATAATTATTTGATTCTCGTAGGCATCTAGAAATTGGTTCATTGTAATCATAATTTGCTCTTTTTTTATAGAGAGCGAACAGGAAAACAGCAGCAGGTAACAATGGCGCGCTCGAACGCTGAGTCATGTATGAGGCACGGTTCTTTAAACCGTTCTGTCTTCGTTAGTTTTGTTTTTGTTCCGATTCATTCATCTCTCCATTCAGAAAATCGAATAAAAAAATGCAAAAAAAAGTTTAAAAACGTTACCCCGCCCTTAGGAGAAGAGGGCAATCAATAAGACAGTTAATCAAATCGCGAATAAACATCATAGAAAAATATCGCCTTCTTACGAAAAGAGGAAAAAATTCCAAATAATTTGCACCTCGTTTCATAAGAAGGTATTTCGATATTCCAGCGTAATCTACGCACTGCAATCCTTGTTAATCCTCTCAATTCTGTTGGCATGTGTGTTATAAAATGGATTCCAGAAGGTACTACAGTACTCAAGATAAGATCTGACAAATGCAAAAAATAGACATTTTGGAAGTCTTTAGAATTGCGTAGTATAAATCCTAGCATTGAGTAACCTTTGGCCACTAAAAACTCAAAATGCTTAACAAAACTAAGTTTATTGTCAAAAATAACTCCAAGATCTTTTTTGGAGGAAATAAAGGACAGCGAGACATTGCCGATCATGTATGTGAAAGGAATTGGAGAAAGGTTACGACAAAAAGTAAGGCTTTGACATTTAGAAATATTTAGATGAAGGTCATTACTGAGGCACCAAATCGAAAGCCCGTCAAGATCTTCTTGCAAAAGAGTACAATCCTGCTCAGAGTTTATAGGCCGGAAAACTTTCACGTCATCGGCAAACATAAGGCATTGAAAATTTACGAACAAGTCGGGAATGTCATTTATAAATAGAAGGAAAAGTGCCAAGATGACTGCCCTGAGGTACACTTGAAGTTACATAAAAAGGTGCTGATATTATGCCGGATATTAATACGGACATAGTGTATATGTTCCCTAAGATAGGAGCTAATCCATTTTAGGAAGTTTGAGTTGAGCAAATTTAGTAAGCTTGCGAATTAAGATATCGTGATTAACGTGATCGAAAGCTTTAGAGAAGTCGGTGTAGATGACAACACATTGCAGGCCTTTCTCGAAGCCATCCAGAACATTGTGACAAAAAATCGAAAGATTGGTAGAAGTAGGCATTCCTGCGCCAAAAACCATGTTGAAAAGGAGAGATAAAACTTTTCAAAAGAGGTGTTAGTGTTAGATCCAACGTATCGAATCCTGCCTTAAAGTCAAAACATATACAATCCCCTCCCCCCGTGAAAAATACCCTACGATACTCTTCTCCCCAAGTCTATAAGTACGGTCGTATATGTTTATAAAAAGCGAAATAGTGACTGTAACTGCTTAGCAGAAGTGTCAAACTACAATCTGTGATGCTACTTGCACGCCACACTATAAAACTGTTAGTGATGCAATCTCATTGCTGCAAACTTTTTCATGGCGACATAATTTGTCGTTCTATCCTTTTTGAAATCAACAACAAAACAAAAAAAAAAAAGGAAGAAAAGTTTGTCGCGAAACTTTTTCATCGGTTTAATGATGCAGAGACGGCACTCACTGTCGAAACTTTAGATTTAAATATTATAAAATTAAAAAGTCAGGGAAATTAAGAGAGAAACACCTATCACCTCGCAGTGTTTCCAACCACTACGCTGATCTGTCTGTCTCTGTTTGTCTTCTCCATCACTGTATTTTAAAACTTTCAAGGACTGAGTCCGGAGTGATAAGGAATAATTTTTAAAAGCAACGTAATGGAAGAACAACACAAATCACGAGGATACAATTAAAACTAAATACACGACGACGCGACGCGACGATGAGGACGAGCCGTTCAAGTTGGCGGTGCCTGTCGATAGCGTTGACGGTGATAAAATGGCTTCATTTAGGGCGCGCTGTGCTCCTCTATTCCCGATGTGTAAGGCTTGGGACTACAGATTGACGAACGGAACGAAACGAAAGCCTCGCGGAATAGAAGTAGGTCCAAAGGAAGTTAGTGTTCGCGCACCGGAATGGAATTTCACTATGTGCCTCATTTTCTCCCTTAATGCACAGTGAGTCTGCCCGCGAAAGCGGATACAAATGAAACAATATAAATCTGTCACGTACACACTCTCTCTCTCTCCATCTTGTGGAATGCGGGTGGGGGAAGGAAAACTAATTGCTGCACATTAATTCGCAATCCACCGGAACTATAATTATTATTGCTTTGTTTCGCCTTGTCATTGTTTGCAACGCGATATCATTTATCCTTCTTTCGAGTCCTTGATGGTAGACGAGTAAAATCGCGTTACATCGTCGAATAAAGTTTCATAGTTCGTAAACACACACGATTCGCATGCTGTTTTTCATTTTCAAGGTGAAGGATATGTGTGGATTTTTAAGGATATACTTTTCTATCCCCTGCACAAATATACTCCGTCTTCATCATTTCCGAGCCTAAAGGATCAAACTCACAGCACAATCACTGTGCTAGTTCTGAAGTAATTCTCATGGTTAGGGCTCTCGTATTTATGAGATGAGGAAATGAAAATGCCGCCGCACACATATCCTTGTAGCTGTATGTACACGTGACGCTGTGAGGGGATGTTTTCGTTGTCCCATTTTTTTTTTGCTCTGCTATAATATTTTATTCATTACTTTCAGAAAACGAGCTTCATCCTCGTGCCTTCCTCCTCCCCCTCGAGCAGTTGTCATTTCCTTGTCTATTTCGGTATACTGAAAGTGTCAACCCTTATTCATTCGATCTGAAATGGGGGGTTGAATAATTTTTCAAAAATGAGTGCTGAAAGGTTTTCAATTGTAACCCTGCTTCGTTCATGCTCCTAACGTCGCGTCGCGTCACGTCGGTCGGTAGTGGTGGCGAAGCTGTTTAAAGTTGTTTTAAAAATTGAACCTAATCACTTTTGGCTTTTGGGCTGTCATCATGCGATCAGGCAGATGTGGGATGGGGTAGTTAGCTATATGTAGCACTCTTAACGTTCATTATTTATTACGACAGGTATTCCACGGTAATTACAGAGTACGAAAGCTGAAACAGTTCACTGATGAATAAAATATCCTGCTGCAATCGATAGAGAGCTTCTTGGGGTAATTTTACTAATGCATGGGGGTTCGGTTGGTTGGATGACATTTTGAAGTATTGATTGGGGACGTAATAAGGGTTACTCAAGGATAGGTAGCGGACTTGGTTTCTTTTGTGTGAGTGTGTTAATTTTTATTGACATGCTGCTGATTGGTGTATTGAGGAAGGGCATTATGCAAAATACCCGAACAACATGACGTTTGATTGACGTTTGAGGCAGGTCGCGTTAAGAGGTACAGTTTAGTGTAGGATTACCGTTTGTCCGTGAAACGTTAATTGCATAAGGAGCGACAAGGAGTCTGAAAGGTGATTGTTTCAATTCTGAAGTTTTATAAGCGAACTTTAAACTCCGTGTTCAATAGTAGAATAGATCATTCCTAGGTCTGTAGTTTGTTATGTTTCGGTTGGTGATCGACAGAAGCGGGTCACTAGTAAGGTACTCTTAAGGCAAACAGGATTATATACATAGCTTTGTCCAAGCTGGGTGTAGCCCCCTATATTTTTGTAAAAGTATTCCTAATAATGGGTTAATGGTAGATCATGTTAGGAAAATGAGTACGTTTTTAATGTGTCATTGGATAAAGAGAAGTGGAGCTAGGACTGAACCTTGCGCCAGCCCTCATCTACTTAGTACAACATTTTAAATTAGTATCTTTACTGATGTGCAGCTTCTCGGAGTTGTGATGAGTTTTACAACTCGAAGATGTATTTTATGTGGCAGTAAATCTGGAGCTTCCGCTGTAGTTTCAGGTCTACTAAATCCGCCCTTTTCTGAAACTGCAACGATTCTTGATTTTAAAAAGAATTTTTTTAAAAGATTTTTGAATTATGTCCATACCCAGTCATTGGCATTACAGCTAAATTGATTTCTAAATGTACAGGAGCTCTCCTGCTGAAGATGTTTCAATATGTTGCGTATGATCTTGTTATGAGGTTTGTATTGATCTTAGACGTTTGACCTGAAAAAGAAGTGAATCCATTCAGCTGTTCTTCTTGGTTGGCTAATATCCAGGTGTTTCTTTTGTTTTGCTCACTTTGTTTCTTGTTTTTGCTTGCAAGAGCTCCTCTGAGATTTCAGGATCACTATCGTCATGGAAGTGGTTAGTTGTTCTAGCTCTGGCTATTACGAAGCGAATAAATCATCCAGTATTTCTGAAGTGCTTAGCTTTTGAAAGCTTTGACAGTTTATTCCGGAAGATGATCAGCATCCATTGGCGGTGATTTGAATGCTAAGTTATAGTGTAGACCCTTTCTGGAACATATGGAATTTTGTTTTTTGATTTTGTTAACTTTATCAATCAAATTACAGAGGAAGATGTTATGCTTTCGGCTGCCACAGCTCTTGTATTTCTCATCAACTACCTCGTATTTTCGAGCGCTTTCAATGTCGCTACAATTGTACCAGTTCAGGCATTATTTAAGGTACTTACTTACTTAGGTGGCGCTACAGTCCGGGGTGGACTAAGGCCTCAACCAGCAACCTCTTCCAATTAGCCCGGTCCTAAGTAAACCGCCTCCAGTTGCGCACTTCAAGTTGGTTGAGGTCTTGTTCTACTTGTTTATTACTATGTAAAGTGGGTTAATAAGTAGCTTATAAACCTTGTCTTTTCACACATTTCAGACATTCGAAAGGGGTGGCAGCCGTGAGAAATATATACCAAATTGGATGCTCTCTTTTTAAGATTGGCAGTAGCTCAGTGTATGGTATGTTGGCTTCTCATCTCATAGGTCCCAGGTTCGTTTCTTGGCGGTGGACTTGTTTTTTGTTTTTGTTTTTTTTTTGTTTCGTTTTGTTCTGATTTCAATCGTGATGATCAAAAAGAAAGTTGTTTCCTTTGGTTTTTTTGTGTCTTTTCTATTTACTCCTTTAGTTTAGTTGCTTGTTTATGGTTACTTATTATTTTTCAATCGTGACGATATCAAATCAAATTTTAAATGGAATTCTCATATTGACTATTGCAATTGTCAATATGATAATTGCAAAGATGCGATAATCATATTGAAAATCTAAATTATCAATGTGATGACTGCAAAAGTAAGATAATCATATTGAAAACCACAACAGTCAATATGACAACTGGGGTTATCATATTGATATCTTCTTTCATCATATTGAATACCGACAAATGAAAATCGAAAATTTTTATATTGACTATAGCTAGTCGGGGATAATTTTCATCATATTGATTATTTTTTTCATCACATTGACAATTTTCAGTTGATAATCGGCAATTGTCAATATGACAACCGATATTTCTTTCAGTGTAGTCGGTATTATCCACTTCGATGTTTCGCGTAGATGAGGGTGCTGGCATTCTCTCATGGTTTTCCATAAATTCATGGTTTCAATGTAGCTCCTCAGTAATCTCGTGCTTTTTTTAACACTTTTAGTCCCAATCCGTTCGGTGAAATTAATTTTTAAAAGCATTAAGTCTTTCATGTGAGCACACAGCGCCCTTTAGTCTCACAATTTTGACAAATTTCTTATGCTACTCCAGTATGCTGTGCATCCAGTCGAAAATGTCCTTCACCTACTAACATTTCCTTGATCTACGAGTACGAGTTTTTATTGTATCTATGAGCGTAGCAGCATTCCAGACAAGTATCTCTTATCCTCTTGCCATTTATTCGCTTTTGTATCCTTCGTATCGTCCACGCATACGCTCGTACGTATTCTTCCATCTGAATTCAGAAATTGCTAATAACCCTTCATGTGTCAGAATTCTTGCTGGCGCATCCATCTTCAAATGAGTTTAAGTGCATCAAGCTGTAGCACTTGTTAGGTTGCACCTCAATGTACAAGTATCTAGATACATGTACAAAGTTATATCAAATGCACTCAGCACACTAATTTGTGCCGTTACAAAGGTTGTTAAAGAAAGAGATACCATTTCAGTGCCATACATACACATGCATGCCATAACCGTGTGTACTAGAACAATGACTTTTTGGGCCATTGTAACCTTTTGCATCATAGAATGGCACCGTTGATTGAGTTATTCACTTTCGAAATGACTCATACTCGCACGTTTGGTGGATTCTTGAGTCAAGGGACGTAATATACGACCACGGGGTGGTTGGGGTGGGCTTCAGCCCGTCTTTGTGACAACAGCGATGACGCTTGGTACCGGTGCGGTGTTGGTTGCATCGATGCCAAAAACGAAGAGTGCAGGCGATTCGATGGAATAATTTACGAGTATGTTTAATTATTTCACTGGATGGGGTGAATTGGGTTACGAAGCTACTAACACATTACCACGCTGACATATTGCCTCTGACGCACATACTATATTGCATTTGACTCGCAACGCATTCATTACTTGGGCGGTGCTGAGACGGTCGGTGCGGCGGGCGATGCGGTTACAGCGCCCCGCCGTTCTGTGGAATTAATTTCATATGGCAAAGTGGAACAGCACTTGTGGCAATTTATGGTATCGACGTGAACGGTGATAGTAATCGTTATTTTACATGAATTTTTCAAAATTGATGGAGGGTTACGTGTATGGTGTACGTCACGTGTGGTTTTTTATTGGTGTGCTCTTTTTTTTGTCAAAGATATTGAGTGTGAGTATGAGTGCACTTGCTCTGTCCAAGCTCCAGAACTTTACGAAAACCTTCTCTGAAAATAAACTTTCTCTGATTTCGAGTGATCGAAACAGACAGTAGAGATATGTACATATGGTGAGCAACTAAGGGTTTCACCATGAATGAAATAAAATGTTAAATTTGTAGCATACTCCAGTTATCGAATTTATTAAGTGTTTTTGTCCATCGTGTTCAACAGCAATGACAGTTCGACGGTTTGCACTAGAACATCAGCCACCGTCGTGACTACATGCTACCTAAGTTGACGTATAATAAGTTACATTGTAAGTAAAAACTGCTCATTTCATTTCTCTTAATACACAATAGCGTTGATCGATTGTCGAGGAGCTCGTAGAAACTATCTTTGGTAGGGTCATCTTTTTTTCTGTGGGGACGTGAGCGAATATTAGGCGAATTTTGCCTTGACACGGATTGTCATAAGACGCTGACTCACGTGCCGAAAGGTCAAGTCAAGACTTCTTGCCTAAGTCTGCCACGTATGACAAATCCGCATCAGGGCTGCCGAAGTGAGTACTAAGGGAGTATTCGTACTACTCTCTCAAACACTGTGCTCCCGTACTCCCCTCGTCATGATTGTACTCCCCTATTAAATATTTCCAATTTTTAAAAAATTTAGTAATTTGAGTACCTTTTCTTCAGTGAATAGTACTTTGTTAAAATACTAGCTAACTAGCACGGTAACTTTTAATCATATCATACTAATATATAAATCTCAATGTGATGCTCTTACCTGTCAATCTTACGATTCGATAAACACAAAAACTTATGCACACAATAAAGTAAAACTTCGTATTCCAGTTCATTAACATCCTGTGCCTATTATAGGCCGATTTTTAAATTAATTTATTCGCAATATTATTTAAATTAATGCAAAAATAAAAACACTCTAACAAAACGCCACTTTCTTGCGAAATGTCAACCTTGGGGTTCGTTCGCACTGTCTTTGACTCTTCGAACTAAATGACAATGTATGTATTGTAAGTAACACAATATTTTTAAGACACGGGCGAAGCCGGGCAGGACAGCTAGTGTGTTTAATATATTGTCACCTTAATTTTACTGAATGAATTCATTTTCCAAGTGTTAAATCCATATACAGGGTGCATTCTATTTCCCTGCCCGAGTGTTTTTTTAATAACTTACATTTATATTTATATTTTATTGATCGAATACGAGTATATGATCTTTAACATTATGTACGGGATAAGATGTTGGTCAAGTAGCTGGCTCTGGCCACGTCGAAAAGGCGGGCTCTTTTAAGCATATTTTTCATAACGATTTCGCAGACGTCTGGTGTTATTTAAGGCAATTTTATTTCGAATTTTGTTCTTAAGTATCAAGGTTTCTTCAAGTACAACTATATGAAGAACTCTGGAGGATCAAATCAGGGGATCGTGTGAACCACTCGATATCACCACTTTTTGACGAAAACAATTTCTCATAAAATTTGCAACGTGGTTTTGTTGGAACCACATGCTGTGTAGGCCTATTTGATCCAATACAGGCACAAGACAGTTTTTCAACATGTCCCGATAGCGGTCAATAGTAACTGTTATAGCATTGCTCAAGCATCCTTAAAGAAATGTGACCCAATGATGCCGCCGGCCCAAATGGCGCACCATGCAGTTACTCTACGAGGGTGAAGTGGTCTTTGGTGTATCAATTGAGGGTTTTCGGTGCCCCAATAGCGGTTATTCTGTTTATTAACAAAGCCGGCCAAGTCGAAATAGGCTTGGTCACTCATAATTATTTTTACAAATTGGTGGTCGTCTATACTGAGCTAACTTAGCTGCTCCATAACAAAATTTGCTATCGACTTCACTCTACGACTGTCAAATGCCAACTGAAAAATGTTATCCAATCCAAAATGGCGGCCAAACAAAATCGACCTGGAACATAACAAGCACCCTTTATCCACTTCCATCAGCCATTAAAAACATTCTTGAGCCTTCAGTCAAAATAAAATAGTTACCTTTTAGAATTTTAACAGGCTAATACTAGATGTTAATGTTTGATTTGTATTGTTTCTGTTTTGTACTCCTCTTAGACACAAAATACTCCCCTGTAAACGTCTAAAATACTCCCATTAGAATTTTCAAAACGGCAGCCCTGATCCGCATCCGAATATGCGCTGTTTATTTACTGTATTTTTTCCTATAACATACCGATGTTTTCGGCTGAACTGATGATTTCATATCTGCCACCGAACCAGTTTCTTGGAATTCGTGCACCACACTCAAAATTATTGTGCGCTGGTCAATTAACAAAAAAAAAAAAAACATGTGATTCGCGGGGAAAGTAACGATTGCCCGCAAAAAATTTGACCGCACGACATTTGCCCGCATGGCAAATTTTGAAATTGACCGCATGACAAAAGGCCGCATTACGTTTGCCCGCAGATTTTATTTTTAGGATTTGCCCGCATAATGTGCGGGCAAACTATGGGCAAATTTTTTTTTATTTAATTTCCCCTCCTATTAATATTTAAAAAAAAAATATTTTTTTTATTTCAAATTGTTAATAATATCCCCTTCCTAATAACATATTTTAAAAAAAAATTATTTTTTTAATTCAAATTGTTAAATACCCCCACCCCCTTTTTAACATTTTGAAATTTTTTTTTGGTAAATTGTTATTGTCATGTGACCTCTTTAGAGAAATATTTTTTCATTCTTTAAAGAATGTTTTCCGCCCACTCCACCACCACCCACCACAAAAAGAAAAAAAAAAAACACAAATGTACACTTCACACACTACAACTTTGGCGTGAAAATCGTTTGATTAAGTGCATGTCATGAGAATCAGAAAGTTCTTTTTCCCCTCAATTCGCGATTTTTTCTCCTCAAAAAACGTTTTCTGAATTTATTCAATTTGTATGTGGATAGTATACGATTTCCTGAGAATCACCGAGTAGAGACATTTCATGATTCTCATCTTATCGTGCGCCTTTACAGATTAATTCTTTTGAATACGTAAACTATTGAAATTGAAGAAAGAAAAAAGCTTCAGTGTTATTAAATGATGCAATATTAAACAAAAAGCCATTATTTGTTACGTCTTCACAAGGAATATGTTCTTTTTAGAGCGATAAATGATTATTTGTAAGAGATTTAATTATTCACGTATATTCATCTAGTGAAAAATTGCATACAATTCCGGAATGAGCAATCGCACAACCATTTTTACGCTTACTATTGGTCAAGGCGCCTGCCTGGCAGTTGTTGACATACCCTTAGTGGAGCGACGAAGTCGCGTGAGCGTCTAAGCCTCCCCGAAAAGTGGAGTTTAGTTAATTAAGCGCGCGAAGCGTGGAACTCACCCACTGTTGGATCTATGATGGCTTGCGCTCCAGGCGCCTGCCTGGCAGTTGTTGACATACCCTTAGCGGAGCGACGAAGTCGCGTGAGCGTCTAAACCTCCCCGGAAAGTGGAGTTTAATTAATTAAGCGCGCGAAGCGCGGCACTCACCCACTGTTGGATCTATGATGACTTGCGCTCCAGGCGCCTGCCTGGCAGTTGTTGACATACCCTTAGCGGAGCGACGAAGTCGCGTGAGCGTCTAAACCTCCCCGGAAAGTGGAGTTTAATTAATTAAGCGCGCGAAGCGCGGCACTCACCCACTGTTGGATCTATGATGACTTGCGCTCCAGGCGCCTGCCTGGCAGTTGTTGACATACCCTTAGCGGAGCGACGAAGTCGCGTGAGCGTCTAAACCTCCCCGGAAAGTGGAGTTTAATTAATTAAACGCGCGAAGCGCGGCACTCACCCACTGAAAGTTCTCAGAAAAACTCCATTACGATATTATTTATCAAACATTTTGATAGTTTATTAGATATACTTTTAAAAAGTACACGATTTTATGAGGATCAAAAAGTAGAGACGTTTTCCGATTCTCATATATTCGAGTACTTTCATGAGCAGCAGGAAACGCCCCTTTTTCAGGAAGGAGAATTTATAAATTTATAATTAAACTTGGGAAAATACATATTTCCCCTTGAATATGCGGGCAAACGTGTGCGGTCAATCGTATGCGGGCAAACGTAATTCGGTCAATCGTAATGCGGTCAATCGTAATGCGGGGATTCGTGTGCGGGCATTCGTGTGCGGGCAAATGTGATGCGGGCAAAAGTACCCAACCCGATTCGCGATATGTATTTTTCATTAACGACCATTTTCATAATAGGCTTTGGTAATTGGAACACCTTGTGCCACTGAGTGTCAATCCATTACTTCAATTGTTAATGAGAGTAGATGACAGAAATGTCAATATGAAATAATTTTATTCGCTACTCTCATATTAAAATAATGAGACTGATCAGTTTTTATGCATCGCTTTGCCTTTTACTCAAGTTAGGCTTTGCTGATTGCTTTAATTAGCAAATGCAAATTTTTTTATTCGCTACAGATACATACATACTATGTACATGTTTTTGATATAACTATTTTTTCACCATCGATGTAAGTACAGTGACCGAAATAATTATGAAGGCAGCTCGTTGCAGCATAGAATTCATGCGAAATTTCTTTTCGACTTGGGGGAACCATAACGGTACTTTGCATTCAGCTGCTGTTGAGTATTACGCACACAAAAATTCTACTTCAGTTGAATTTTGGTTGCGCATGCGGAAACTAAGCGTGGTGTTTCTCACAGGCGACACAAATAAAGTATCTTTTTTGCGAAATAATTATAAAGGCAGTTCCGTTTTCTTTAATATTTTGGTAAAATTGTTGAACTGATTTACACTTTGTTGCATTGGTTTATCGTTGTGAAATCATTTCAGTGATTTACAATAATGCCACGGGAAAAAGTCTCTCTTCGGAGGAAAAAGCACAAGTAGAAGTTTTAAAGAAGCTTGGGCTCTCCAACAGGAAAATTGCGGCTGAGCGACGATCTGCAACAGTTATCGACAATTTCGTTAAGGCCTAGCTCCATCAGCAGAAGAGAGAAAGAAAAAATAAGAACAGAGGCAAGAAAAAATAAGTTGACTGCACCGGAAATAAAATTTAAATTAGACCTTCCTGTTTCTGTCCGACGTATGCAACAGATTTTGCACGACACTCCCAACATGAAGTATAAAAAAAGATTGAAAAAACCGCCTCTAACGGCCCAACATAAGCAGGAAAGGCTTCAGTTTGCCATTAACCATATGTCTTGGACTGATGAGTGGAAAAGTGTCATATTTTCGGATGAAAAGAAATTTAATCTGGATGGACCAGACGGATGGCAGTACTACTGGCATGATCTACGAGACAAACCAGAAGTAAAAATGAGCCGAAATTACGGTGGAGGCAGCGTAATGGTCTGGGGGGGTTTCGCATATAATGGCAAAACTCCTCTCTTATGGGTTCCTCCGAAAATGAATGCGGAAAAGTATAAGGAGCTATTGGAATTAGTTTTGGATGAACACGCGGAATGCATAGCTGGCGAAAAATGTATATTTCAGCAAGACAATGCATCTATTCACCGTGCAAAAATTATTAAAACATGGTTCAACAACATCAGTTTGAATGTTTTGCCCTGGCCAGCACGAAGCCCCGACCTAAATCCCATCGAAAACCTGTGGGCGATTCTCTCACGACAAGTTTATGCCAATGGAAAACAATATTCAAACGTCAAAGAGCTAAAAGAATCTCTGCAGAGATGCTGGTCCAGGATTGAAGGTTCAATACTTCAAAGTCTCGCAAATTCTATGCCAAATAGAATTTGTCAAACCATCCAGGAAAAAGGAAGCAGCAATTTTTGTTTTCTTTTTTCTATGAAAAATATTTAATTTCTTATCTTTTTTATGAATTGCCTTTATATTTATTTCGCCTAAATAAGCTTAATTTTGAAAAAATATAATAATATTTTCATCCAACTGTGGTATGGACTAAAAAGTTGCATTAAATATTGCTTTTATAAGTAGCTTTTCATGTTAAAATAAGAAAAAATAAACAATTTATACTGAAAAATGAAATTTTCATTAAGAATGTGCTGCCTTTATAATTATTTCGGTCACT
This sequence comes from Brachyopa scutellaris, assembly GCA_949775065.1. NCBI lineage: Eukaryota > Metazoa > Arthropoda > Insecta > Diptera > Syrphidae > Brachyopa > Brachyopa scutellaris. Next base: position 87,985,405 of record OX459114.1, on the reverse strand, counting down.
GTATGTAATTAGAAAGAACATAAAGCTTTCTATTCAATCTAGATTCCCAGTTCCAATCTAATTACCTTCACGAATGCTTTATGAGCCTGTTATTTCACTTCACTTCTCATAATCTATAGATACAGTTAGATATAGAGCTACATATTTGTACTCGAGCAGTTTGAAAGCATTCTAAAGCACGCGACGCGACGTAGTTTTTGTTCGAAAACGTTTGAATGTGAAGTGAAATTTTGTTACATAGTACTTTTTTTTTTGCTTGTTGCGAATAATTTGTATGTTCTCGGGAAAATAACAAACAGTATATACATACATATGTACATAAATCTATATCTGGTATGGTTGAAGTGGTAGAATCTATTCAATTGAGCATGTGCGTTATACCTGGATGATTTTTATTGAAGTTTACGAGTAAATAGAAAAAAAGAAGAGACATCATTTCAAAACTGATAGATCGAAATTTAATTTGGAATTGAATGCTTTGTTCGGAATTGATGCTAGAATAATTTAGGGTAAGCCACCCAGTGCTTGGCACCTTAAGAAAATTCACCATAATTTTAGCCTCTAAAGATCGAACTAATATACAATCTTTGTTTTACCTATTTTTTTTTAATTCATTGGATTTAGAATCTATTAAATAAAACATAAAACTAACTTAACAAAATAAAATTCCATTTTTGCTATTTATTGGCATAGTTTGCTAGTTATTGGTAGTCTTCTGTCCCATTATTGGCACTGTAAGTTATTGGCTTCGTTAACTTCATCTTTAGCCTCGTTAACTGCTTCTTCATTATTATTTCTACAATATTTAACGTTTTTGGGTAGTTTTGGCATCTAAAATACATCAAACCTGATTATATCAAGATAAAATTACTGTTAAGATATGTGACAACGGCCTTAGATCAAATACAAATTATGTGAAGCTGTAATTTTTAGGCAATAACCCGGTGATTGGCACCGTGCTTATCATCATTACCAATAATTAGTAATGATTGGCAGTGCCAGCAATAGAAAGAGAGTTATTTTTCATTGCCATTAATTGTCACACCCAATAAATAAAAGTAAATAACTTTAACGTTTATTTTAACTAATCTAACATGCATGTTTACATATGCTGGTTTGGTAAAAAGCACTTTCAAAACCAGGGATTGCCGATTTCTTATAGTAAATACAGTCCTTTGCCACGCACTACTCTACGGTTTTATCAACGTTCACTACAAAAAGGCGCGAACTTGTAATGACGATTATAACAAATCTATATTTCAACACTGCCAACGTTAAGAAAATATAAATAGTGATGCCATTAATTTTTCATGCCAACCATTTGGGGGGTGCCAACAAATAAAGTGCTTACCCTACTATGTGATTGAAGTGAATTTTCAAATAGAAACACCATTCAAGGTGCGAGGCGAGTTTTTCACAGGGTGCTTCCAGGAAATGGGAATTTCAGTTTTTCTGTGTGAAAGCTTTGCTGTTTGAAGTGTATTACTCGATGATTAATAAATGAAAAAAAAAAAAACCATTGCATATTGCTTTGTGCCTATTGATTGAAATATTTTTTCATGCATAAAAAATGCTCTTTCAATATTCAAAAAAGTGGACGTTATTCTGCGGTGCATGACAAATAGAATACAAAAGGACTTTGGAGTCTTTTTTTGTTTTATGACAGCACTCAATTTTTGGTTTCTGAAATTTCTCGAACAAAGCTAGTGACTGTGGCGGAGCTGATGGTGACGAAGTTCATATCAGATAAGGATATCATCATTTACATCAACAGTCAGGTCGGGGTCAGAGCACTAAATTCGGATATCGTTAAATCGGCAGTTGTAGAAGGTTGCCGCTCTGCGTTCAAAACCCTAAGCAGACACAACAGGGTTAAACTATGTTGGGTGTCAGGACACTCTGAGCCGAGGGAAATGAGCTCGCGGAAGTGCTGGCAAGAAAGGGGGCGAACTGCCTATAACCGACATAGTGCACTTAGCACCACCCTCATGCGGCGTCAGGGCGACAATAAAAAAAACTATCTAGCATTAGTATGGCGGGCAATAGATGGTCAAGAATAGAGCTGCATAGGGTGTCCAAAGATCTCACTAGCCGGCCTTAGATCACAAAATGACCAAAGTTAGACTTGGACTAAATAGGAAAAAGTTAAGAACTTTAATAGGAATACTTTCCGGACACTGTCTCCTAAGAAAGCATATGCCAAAAGAATGGGACATTCTAGTACGGACGAATGCAGATACTGCAATGCCTTGGGTTCAGCGGAGGATATCGAACATATTCTTTGTAAATGTTATGCCATTGCTCTTAGTTGGCGCTACAGCTCGAGGTGAACCGGGGCCTGCTTCTCGTAACCATTTGTGTGTGCGTGTTATAATTTTGCACGAATGGAAGGGACCTACAGTTTTTTGCCGATTCTGAACGGCGAGTTGAGAAGCTCAATCGTGACAAATGATACTCTTTGATGCTTGTCAGACATTCGAAAGAGGTGGCACCGTGAAAAAAACTCTTTAAGGTGTAACACCCGGCCAGGAGTTGAACCCGGGCAACATTGCGTGGTAGTCCAACGCACTAACCACCATGGCCACGGTGACCACTGCCATTGCTCGTTCGCACAAAAAAGTTTTAGGGAGTTACTTTTTTGATACTTTGGAGGAGGCGGGCCACAATCAAATTTTAATATTTTCAGCGTAAGCAAATGTTTGGACGGAAATATTTCGGTTTAGGTACCATCCATAGATGGTTCTAGGGGATCGCGATGGGCCCACTATGGTGCCTAGTATCTTGTGATGGCTCAGCCTCATAACCCCGTTCTAACCTAATCTAACCTAGTGGTTAATATTCTCGATTTTGGTGGGTTAGTCTAAGTCCATTTTCCATTTTGACAGCTCAGAACTCTAATTTCGGAGTACTCTGAGATTTAAAAGTACCATATTTAGTACCGCATAGTAAGTTTAGGATTCATTTATTTTAATAAAATTGATAATCCCTCTAGTGGAGTTTTTTTTAAGAAGAAATCCTTAAAATGTGTTCCGCTCGTCATCTTCTATGCAAAGACTATACTCACATCTCTCATGCCCTTTATTTCAAGCTTTATATTAACTTCACTTTCTGTGAGGGCGGAATCTGGGAATCGATTTTACACCCACTTCCAGATATCCGATCATCCTGAAATTTGGCACACGTATATAGTTCCGGAGACAATATAATATGTGCTATTTGAAGACGTTGTAAATCCAATATGGCGGACGCTTTTTTAACTTTTCCATTTCGGTGAGTGCGGAATCTGGGAGTCGATTTTACACCCACTTCCAGATATCCGATTATCCTGAAATTTTGCAGGTGTATATAGTTCCGGAGACAATACAATATGGGTTATTCGATGACGTTGTTAATCCAATATGGCGGACGCTTTTTTAACTTCAATCTCTGTGAGGGCGGAATCTGGGATTCGATTTTACACCCACTTCTTCCAGATATCCGATTATGCTGAAATTTTGCGTATTCGGTGACAACTCAATATAGTATATTTCATGATCTTGCAAATCTAATATGGCGGACGCCCCAAAATGGTGGATTACCGTTATCTTCCCGACCTCCTAAATATGGGTATTAAATGAAAGGGCTTGGCAAGTAGAATACAATATGGTATAACGTCATTAAAAATTCAATATGGCGGACGCCCACAAGGTGGCGGATTACCGTTATCTATACTACCATCTTAAAATGGGTATCAAATGAAAGGGTTTGACAAGTAGAATACGATTAGCTAAGTGATGTGATTCTAAATTCAATATTGTAGATGCCATAAGATGGCGGATTATTTTTTTCTTCACAACCCGCATGACATGGATATCAAATAGAAGGGTTTGACGAATAGAATCTTAAACAATATAGTATATTTTATGACGTTGTAAATCAAATATGGCGGACGCCATAAGATGGAGGATTGCCGTTATCTTAACGACCTCCTTAATATGGATATTAACTTAAAGGGATTGACAAGCAGAATTCGACTAGCCAAGTGACGTCATTCTAAATTCAATATGGTGGGTGCCCCAAGATGGTGAATTACCCTTTTCTTCACAACCACCATGGCATGGGTATCAAATGAAAGGGCGAGTAGAATCTCAAACATATTGGACGGAGGACGGAAGAAGAATTAGCAGAACACATTTTGTGCCACTGTTACTGTTTAGTTCGAGCCAGAGTGCCCCAAGCTTTAACTTATAGTCACACATTGGTGACTCGGGAAAAAATAATTTTTTTACTTTTTAGTTCATTAATGCTTGTTTTTAAAAATATTTTTTTTATCTCTATATTTATTATTATTCCTATGTTGGCATCGAGCTATTCGAATATCTGTGGTCACAAGGCACAGTTAGGGGTATCATGAGAAACTCCATTATTTTGCATTGCATACTGTAATCTGTATATATGAATAAATCAATAAATAAATAAATATCTGTAATGGAAACAATGTTATAGCTACAGGAATGGTACATCCTTTTAAAGAGCTGTTGAGTTAGGAACTAGGAACTGGAACTCCAATTTTCGACCATTTTTTCAAGCGATTAAGGCCGTAACTCACGAATGGTGACCTTGATGTTAACTTCCACTGCTGAAATCGTTGTTGGCTTGTCCACATAGACCAACGACTTCGAATTTTCGAAATTCTCGAAATGACATTAGCTGAGAACTTTTATCGCAATAAAACCATTGTGGGACCTGCTATGTGGCATTTTTTTTGCTCGAACCACGTTGTTTATTTCCGCCTCGTCTCTCTCATTTTGGGAAACTTATAACCGAGGTGACATCCGAACCGGTGTTATGTTAAACCAAAACTGTTATGGATTGGAGTCATCTGAGATCTGAGAATTTTGGTAATTTCGAAATAATTTCGCCAATTGTGACTTTTGAACAAAATTGGAACTCGTGTTCAACTTCTCAAGGGCTGCTTCGGATAATGTCTGATGCACGCTGTATTCGTGTGGTTTCAGTTTTCGAGCGAATTGAATCTTGTGTAGAAGATTCTGCAAATCTATTCGCCAATGACGATGAATTCAATTCTCAAACAAACTTTCAGAAACAGCCGCAATATATTTTTGTTCAAAATATACTTTCCCACTTTCATGGCATTCAACCGTTTTTTCTTGAATTTTCTAATTGTTCGTTGAATGGGCTTCTTGGTAGTACCATCACTTGAAGTATCAATAACTCGCCGAACATTTGGATTTAAAAGAAAATTCAACGTTTCGTTGAAGAACGCAGAAGTCACAGCACTGTCATTGCCACATATCAACAATCGATGTTCTCTTTTAGGGCCGCCGAGACGTGTGGCTTCTTGGTATAGACTAGTGACTTAAAAAACAACCCAAAGAAAGAAGTCTGGAGTGGCCATTCCCCGGGAAATGCTTGCTGCAGAATGTCAACTGTACCTCGTGCTTTACCACAGCACTAAGAAGTCATTAATCGTTGTTCTGCTACAGTAACAGTGTTGCGACGGACGATTTCCTCACATCCGAAATCGCCGCGCCGGCCGTATAAAATAGTGAATTTGTGAAGATGCAATGGTTCTTTGGGCATTACTAACACGCGGATTTCTACTGCCACAGAAGCATTGGTCGCATAGGTTAAAATACGCCTAGTCACTCACGATGGTTTTCAATGGATATTATAGTCGTATGCATCGCGGTCGGTATTTAGGGTGGTTTGGCTGTCATTTGCAGGTGATTGGCGGTCTTCAGGCCGCTGATGCACTTTTTTTTCTTTTTACGGGTACATCTTCAAGTATTTTGATGTCTAACTGCGTGACCCGTCGACTGTCCCTGCAGCCATAGCAAAAATATTATTAGCCGAACGGTTGCTCCAGGGCTGGCCACGTCTGCTACGTTCCCATATTGACCCGCAATGTTGGCCCAGTTGGTGCCGAACGACGACGAAATTCAAGCTAAGCCAAAATATTGAAAATTATTCCGCGTTTTTGAAAAGTATAGCGAACCAAAATTATTCATAAATGTAAAAGTCACGATGACATAAGACGCCATTTGCAAGTTAAGTAAAAAAAAGCAAAAATGATAGCATCTTCAGGTAGAGAGATGATTTTGCGCCACCCTGGAAATAATGCTATCAATATGGGACTAGAAGTTGAGTTCTTTATAACAGATTATACCCAGATCTCGTAATGAGGTGACCAAACGAAGTTCTGGGTGAGGTCTAGGAGGTGATGGGAGACGTTTGCAAGAGTATGTGGCATTTCTTCACATTGAGTACTAGGAAGTTTTTCTGGCACCAGATTCAAAATCTAGTTGAGTCATCTTGAAGAGGGCACAGGTCGGCGGGGGATGGTATGTGCCTATAGATCATGTCGTCAGCATATACAGAAATATAGGAGTCTTTGATGATACAATCGACATCGTTAATTGTCAAGATGAAGATCAGCGGTCCGAGTTGACTTCCTTGGGAAGCACCGGAGGTAGCTTTGAAGGGTTCTGACACGGAATATCTGAAAATAACTTTATATTGACGATCGTTCAGGTAAGATGTAATCCATGTAAAAAGTGAAGATTTGAAGTTTAAGAAGGATTATTCTGAGTGCACAGGGTCTTTGACAAAAATTCAGTTAGGTAAGTGATCTACTTCTGAGAAAGCCGTGTTGGTTTGGAGAAAAGATGGACTTGCAGTGAAAAAAAGAACTATGTAATGGTTTCGAATAGCTTGGGTATGCAAGATAGTTTAGTAATGGAACGATAGTTGGATACTTCATTTTTACGACAGTTCTTATGAGTGGGGACTATGTAAGAGTTTTTCTATATTCGAGGAAAAATTCCTTGTGAAATGGAATAAAGCAGTGAGAGGTCGAGCGAGGTAGTTCGCACATTTTTTTTAGAACTATGGCGGGTAAACCATCAGGACCGGGGGAGTAATCATCCTTTAGGTTTATTATTTTCTCAACACCCAAGGGCAAGGTTATATCAATGGGGGCTAAGGAGGTATGGGCGCAGTTGATCATGTAAGAAAAGTATGTAATCATTATCTGGTTCATGGACGTGGTCAGTGTTAGACAATGACAGATCTGTTTCCTCCGAGTTTCTACTGCACCATAGATTTCTGTATTTGTTTTATTTGTAGGTTGTTATACAAAAAGATCGAAATCACCTCGAGATGTTTATCTCAATATTTTGTTGACCGATATTTTTAAGACGAGTATTTTTCAACTGCAGTTTAATAGCCCACTACTTCATGTTACTTTTGAAACACTTTTGAGTTATTAAGAATGATTTGGTTGGTATACTTTGTTTTCTAAATATTACCGTTGCCAGTGGAGCTTTCCCTTTTCTATAGAAACTTCAAGTGTGCTTGTAACATTATTTTTTACATCCAGATCAAACAAAGTTCAGTTGGAAGTGCCCTCATCACTCTAAATCTACTTTTAAACGTCCAAAACTTTGTTTTTACAAGAGTGCCTCCCTACATTCCCCTCCACCTGCAGTACATACTGTAAAACACGATATAACCCCAAAGGGGGGAAAGCACACGCTTTTAAGGTACACGAGAAGGGATTGCCATCACAGAAAGAGCTCTCAAACAGCAAACAGACGTCCTCGGTCCCGTAATGAAGTGGATACTCATTTTGTGATGCCATTTTTGAGATGTACGAGTTGATTCCTCTTGAAAATTCTTCCCTTTTTTTTCGTATATATTTTGGGATAACATCCATTTATCCACTCTCACCCATTGTGTTCGATTGTCATGCAAGCGAGCACCGAAGGAGTTGAGTGTTGAGAGTTTTCTGTTAAATTGCTTTTCATTAGAGCTGAAAAGGTTTATTGTAAATGTGCTCCCATTGTGTGCGCCAAGGACGACAACAACGACAGCTCAGCTCAGCGACGTGTTGGTGCCAGTATGTTGTATCTGACAACACAAATGTGTTGATATACACACATGCACACATCTGAGTGAAGAAGTACACGCGCTATTGACATGAGAAATGCTGCCAAAATACTCGTATCCTCGTATGACACACGCGATAAAACTGGCATTAAGGGAGGTGTTACGAAAGTGATGAAGCCGGTTTGAAGTGATTTCATGATGAATGATGAACCAAAAATGGTTTTCGAAAAATATATACGAGTAAATGACAGATGATGACAGTTAACTGATGATGATTGCGATTCATGACGGCAGGAGGTGAGAAAGTCTTATGCGCACCCTACCCTCGAACATTTAAGGTCACTGCGAAATATTTTATTCAAAGTCGGGTCGAGTTTTTCATATATGTATGTGCGTGTGTGTGTGTGTGTATGTTTTCACTGGATAATTTAATATGAATAATGGAGCTGTCAATTTTTTTATCAGCTAGCTAACCAACTGTGATGCAAGCTGAGTTCCTATGAAAAAAAAAAAGATTTTGACTTTTTTGAACTTGACATGGAGAGAAATTTATTACAAAAAAAAATGTATGCATTCTTTTGAACCGTTAACTGATACTGACGTTTAATTAAAATTGGATATTATTGCTTTTCCACTACGAATATGAAAAGCTACATTATACGGCCGACGAATGGAACAGCCAGGCCAGCCGTGCTAATGCAAATGTAATCCTGTGGTTTAATTATGATGGAGTACCTACATTGGATTGCAGTAGCACACATAAAAAGTCAACAAGACTTATGTAGTGAATATTGATGAAGTTCTATATATCTCGTATATCCTGGTTTATAAATAGTTTTCTGAATTTTTAATTAAAAATGAAACATTTTATAGGAAAATCCAGTTCTAACAATCAAAGTTTTAGTTTCTGCATAGTTGAAAAATAAATTTGAATTTCAAATATTCGACAAACATTAAGGTCAGCGAAATAAATGGACTAATGGTATGAAGTTGGTCCCGGTGCGGTGGACTCTGTTCTGTTTCAGAAAGTTAAGTAAGTTTGACATTTCGATGGCCCCATGCTAAAAGATACTAAGTGCACTTTTGCTATTTTTCAGGTGAAGCGTTTAAAGTTTTTTGACTATAACTTCTTTGTTTATTAACGGATTTTTAATCTGAATGATTTGTTACTCTCATAATTTTTATACAATTTTTTAGAGATGGAATTAGGTCTGCAGTATTGTGGCTTATTATATCAAAAACTATTAAAGGTGCACTTAGTACTAATATGGCTGGAAATCAATAGAAAAAGAGGCACACAAGTGCAAGTTTGAATTTTTTTTATTTCAAATACAAAAAAGAACAAAAGTGAACATTTCGTACACCTCTTGACGCATGTGCTTCAATAAGGCTGTTTGATACCTCTAGCACAGACAATAAATCTATATTTACTGTCTGTGCCTCTAGAGACCTCTTTTTTCCGCCGATGGTTTCATCACAAACGTACCACCTGGCTTCATGTGAGGCTTTTTTTCAACACCGTATTCGGCGAAGATAAAATTGTGAATTCTGGTACTGATCTTTTTTGGGGCTGAACCCACTAGAGTTGTTCTGCGTCCAATTTTGTAAGACTTTGTAAAAAGTTTATATCTTGCCTCCTCCTAAACCTTGCTTTCACATTTCGTTCTGACTATTAAGGTAGTGCTAATACTTTACTTTCGGGATGAACCTGGGCCTGCTTTTCGTAAATATTCGTGTATTCGTGTAATATTTGTGCAGGAATTGAGGAAATGCCTTGATCCCGTGTTCGAAAATCTTTTATTAGCTGGTATTTTTCTGATAGTTTTCGCCTTCGGGTTTTCAGGAGTATCGACATTTTTTTTCTAGGTGGTATCCAAACTCTATTTTTTGGTCCTGAACCGCTCGTGTCAGATGAATATTCATTGGACTCGTAGTTACTCGCTACCACTGCCTGGAAATGCTTATGTAAAAGAAGAATATAAATACACAGGCAATATATTATGTCGAGAATGTTGTGCATTTTATCCACAAAATCTGAGTCCTCAAACGATTCCAGTAGTGATGTACATAAGGGATTTTGATGGATTGCCTATTAGAAGTTACAACGAATAAAATTCATAAGATTTAAGAGTGTTAAGTTACCACGCTCCGTGGCACCAATTAATTCAAGAAATTCAGTTGCATCACTCCCAGTCTCATCTGCATTAATTATTTTGTTTTTCAAAACAAATACTTTTCAACATTTAAACTCAATGTTGTACCTATTGCATTTGTTTCTCGGGCAAGCTCAAGCATTTTTCTTGCCCTCAAAGCAACATTTTCACTTGGTTTAAGAGAAAACCTTATTGCTCATTCAGCTCAAAAGTACAACTGCACACAATTCTTCCAGTCATTAACATTGTAACGGTATTGAAAATACAGCATCATACACAAAAAAAAAAAAAACACTAAGATACACTTAAGTGTCATCTTCTTTCTCTTGCGTACAGACAAAAGTATACTAAAAGGCGCATTAGTGCATCCAACTTCCAAAAATTCGATGCAAAAAAATACTATGTCCACACAGTATACATGCGTTTATTGGAAAATTTAGTGATAAAAACATTAAGAGCGCTTAGTATGATTTTACTTGGAATAAGTGTTCACATAAGACATTATACTAAGCGCTATTATAGCTCCATTTTCAAGGTTTTTGGTTCGATTCACACGAAAAACATTTGAAAAATAAAAGCCAATGTGGGGATTCTTATGGTATACATAACTCAAAACTATACTTAGTGCACTTAGTATCCTTTTGCATGGGGCCATCGATTTGGTGTAGTCTACAAACTAAGTACAGTCGAACTTGGATAAGTCGAACTTCGATAACTCGTATACTTAATAACTCGAATGAAATTGGTTGGCAATAGCGCCAAGACTGAATTTTACAAGTAACTTTTGCTTGATAACTCGAACTTTTATTACTCGAATGTCTTGATAAGGTGCCGTAACATAAGGCCAAGCGACATAAGACCAAATTTCGAAATTTGGTCTTATGTCGCTTTATGAAAGTGACATAAAGCCAAATTCGATCATAAATCATTATATTTAAAAGAATTAAACTATATCTAAAAGTATCAAAAACTTTTGTGCATCGTACACTAAAATATAAATTTATATTAAAAAAATAAGCTAATCAAGGGTTCATACCCCATTTATAAAGGTAATAATCCTTTTATTTTTAATTTTTAATAATATAAATAAAATTTTATTTTTTTTTATTTTAATAATAAGAACAATAATTACTATTTCAGCTAATTCATGATTAAGAGCTTGAATAGGATTAGAAACTAATTTATTATCTTTTATTCCCCTAATAAGAAATAATAATTTAATATCTAATGAATCTTCACTTAAATATTTCTTAACTCAAGCATTAGCTTCTTCTATTTTATTATTTTCAACAATTATTTTTATATACAAAAATAATTTTATAAATCAAATTTACAGAAATAATTATATTAATATAATAATTTTAACATCTTTATTTATAAAAATTGGAACAGCTCCATTTCATTTTTGATTCCCAACTGTGATAGAAGTGAAGTGAATTTTGAAAGTGACATAAAGCCAAAAATGATTTTGCCTTATGTCGCTTTCGTAAAGTGACATAAAGCCAAATGGTACCTACTAGGAGCAGACTTTACCTATTTCGCTTGAACAACGAACTGTTTAAGCTGCGTTCTCACTATTACTCTATTTTTGTCCCAAAACCCAAAGATTTCATATAATTTTTTGAGCATTAGATAAAGTAAAACATAGTGTGAATTTCGCTCGTCTTATATCCCACCTTACATATTAGTTTTCGATTAGCTTGGAGAATTCAAATACACAGAAGAGTATGCAACAGTAAGTCTAACTAGTTTATTATGTTTTTTGCTCTTTTATCTTGGTTTATCTTTACGCATTACTTACAATTACAACTAAAATACAGTTACTAGCAATTTGCGAAAAACAATGCAAACCTTTCAATATTTGCTCCTCTATCCCTATCGTGTGGGTGTAGGCAAGTACATTTGTGTACATAGCCAATGTGAAACATGTAAGCAGCAAGCTGCATTCTTTTAATTTTTCATAACCTCTACATATGTACATATATACAAAGCTGAATACAAATTCTTAAATTCTCAAAAAGAAACTTATAAAATTCTAATATTTGAGAAATTGACAAAAGAAACTTATAAAATTTTAGTTCTTGAGAATTTCAGAATTTGAGAAACTAAAACTAAAAAAATCGCGCGATTTTGTTAGTTTTATTTTCTCAAAAAATTACATTTTATTAGCTTCTTTTAATACATTAAAGAAGCTTATGCAATTGTACATGATGAAATGAATATGTCCATTATGAAAAAGAAAAGAAAAATATAAGTTTTTTGTTTTTTTTTGTTTAGATTGTAAATTCAGTTCTTCTTGTATGAAATAATAAATGAATATTAAATATAATTATTGTCATCTATTAAATTGTTACCTTACCTTCGATAAGTCGAATTCTAAAGGAGAATTCCCAAATTCTGCGTATTTTTACAAGTTCGTTTTCTGAGTAAGAATAAGAATTGTCAAATTTCTTGTAAGTAGGGGTTAGAACACACATTACTCTGATGGTATATTGGGCGATATGAACTCAAAGCTAAGTTTTTATTTTTGAAAAAAATAGTAGGCGCCTAAAAAAACACAAAGAGGAAAAGCATTAAAAACATTATGTCTGTTCCCGCACTTTCTGCACTAAAATTTATAGATTCTCAAATTTCAAGGAGTAGGGGTTAACATCTGTCAGAGAGAGGGAAAAGTTTGCAAAATGCAGGAACACATCGAACAACAAAAAATGGAAAATGGTTTACATTTGACAGATTTGACAGTTGGCATAATGCTGCCCAAAGCAATTTCTTGGGCTAAAATCTGTAGCATGGGGAAATTTCTTACTCTCTTCTTAGCGCTCTCTTCTACGGAAAATTACGAAAAATCTTCGTACGGGAAAAGGAGTTGACTGATTTTCGTAGTTTTTCGTAGTTTTGCGAGTTTTGGGTAGGTACGGGAACAGACACCGTAGCGCAAGTGGTTAGTGCGTCGAACTACTGAGCCAGCGGTCTTGGGTACGAACCCCGCCGCAAACACCTAAAAGTTTTTTTCACAGTGCCGGCCTCTTCCGAATGCCTGACAAGCATTCAAGAGTATCCTTTGTCATGTAAAGCTTCCCAACTCGCCGTTCGGAGACGGCAGAAAACTGTAGGTCTCTTCCATTCGTGCAAAAATATAACGCGCACACACAAATGGTTGCGGGAAGCTAGGCTTGGTTCTACCCAGGACTGCTGAAGCCAACTACTTATACTTACTTACGGGAACAGACCTTTTATCTCTTGATGAAAAATTACATATTTATACATATTTATATCAATTTTGTATTTTACTTAATAACTCGAAGTCTTGATAACCCAATTTTTTTTTGTGGCAAGTGATGGTTCGAGTTATCGAAGTTCGACTGTACTTAATTTCTAAGACCCACTGATGCACAAATTGAATATCCTTCCTACAAGGAAAACACCCAGTATTCAGCGCTATGTATATTTCCTCGTATTTGCTCCTGGTAGTTAGAAGTATTGTGCTAAAGCGTGGATTAGATTCTAGTATATCGCAAATGAAAATTCACATCAAAGTCCCCTCTTTTCATTCCTAATATAGGTACCTACATTATGTATGTAGGTACATGGGTAAGTAGAGGTGGTAGTTTCAATGGAAAGAAAACCCAACCAGCGTATTGGGGCGCCGTTTTAATACCACATCATCAGGTGACCCATTTATTCGGATGTAGTTTGAGATACAGCGAAACCCTGTTAAAAACCACCCTCTTAAGTGCAAAACCTGCATAGCATACTTGTTTTTTTTTTAAACCCTTGAGTTTAAAAAGGAATATTCTTGTTAAAATCCCCTTCTAAGTATATAGGTATCGCTTACTAATTATATTCCCCGTTTAAAAACCTTTTTGTCAAAATTTTCTAATAAATTCTCGAGCATCTGAAGATTAATGATGTGTACGAGCTTCGAAACGTCAGTCGATAATCTATGCCTTGCCTTCTTTGGTGTATACAATAGAAGATCGGTATTCGAAGAAGAGGAGGAGCTGCTACTACCCGAGGCAGTGGAAGTTGCTCCACCGCTATGATGCATTCAATCAAAGGTAAATGATGGCTGACCACAGATGGTCTAACATTATAGGAGATAGCGTTTCCAATGCGCTTTGGCCGGCACTGGACCGCTAAGCGACCTAGTGAAATCAAATCAGAAACAGAGCAAAAATGAGAATAGCTATAGGAATATTATCCGGTCATTGCTTTCTGAGCAAAAATACCTCGCTCGGACTCATAGGCATGAATATTAGCAGATTCTGTAAAGATATAGGTATAGCAGAGGGTATCGCACATATTCTGTGTGAATGTCAGGGCATAGCACGCAGTCGGAGGAACATTTTAGGCTCCTACTTCCTTAGGTAGGCCGAATCAACCACAGACTCGTTTTAAAAATTTGCAAGGTAATGAAATGATTTGAGGAAATTGTTGCTGTATAGGTGCCATCTTTGGATGGATTCTTAGGGGATCACGATGGGCCTACTCTGGTGCCTAGTGTTTGCAGATGGCTCAGCCTGTCAACCTCTCTCAACCTAATCTAAGATATTCAAAGATGTCTAACCGTCGCCCGACAGTTTGCACTAATAATTAAAGCAATGCTTTTCAGTATTCTTTCTTTTTCCTTTTCTATTTTATCAGGTGGGAGGTACAGCCATCAGGTTAAAAAAAACAACTGTGAAAGAAAAGGCATATCTCATACCATTCAATCCAAATGGAACAGGACTTGTTATGGAATACATAAACATAACACTCAATATCAGAACCATACATAGCATCCCATTCTTGCAAGCCCTACTGTAGTTAACATTTTTCCATTTCACTTGCTATGTCCTTGTTTTTAAAGAATTGAGCTCCTTATAAGCTCCCCTATTAGCCTCTACCAAGGATACCCTGTTTTTTTTCAATCCAAAATGTTTCACAACCAAACGATGGATCCAAAATACCGTAAGGAGAACAAGAATACACAAATAAATCGAACATGGTTGATGTACATAGACAAAATCAACCCCGGATGTATTCAACCATCTACCATCATAAATTTACCGTTACTAAGATATATTTCATGCCTGGCAAACAGATCGACTTCATAAAAGTCCCCCCCTGTCCGTTCGTCTTCTAACGGAGATGGAGAGCACCATCCACTGATGAATTGAATTGAAAGCGAACGGTATTAAATTGAATGCGCCTTTGAACAAAAAGACACACAGATAACACAGATGAAAGAATGTACGAGCAGCTTAAAAAGAAAGAAAAACAGAAGAGTGGGTGCGGGAAACGTGTGTTCTTTTCCACGCCCGCCCTTCTTATTGTGTAACTAATTGAATTTAAGCTTTATTTAGAAAAAAAAAATACGCTTTACATTTAGTCAAACCAGCCAAGCATTCAGCTAGTCGTCGTCCGCCCCCTTCAAACCCACCCGCTATCCACTCCATCGTGGCTTTGATCCGCAATTCAATTTCTCTTTCCTTATGCGCTACAAAACTTGATTTTCATTTGAGTTTTTCCTCTGTGCTCTCTGCTTTTCATTTTCAAATTATTTGCAATAAAAAAATTACATATTTAGGCCAAAGGCGGGGTGCCGAATTTATATCCTTTTTCTATCATAATTAGACTGAAAGGAGATTAAGATACTTTTTCTCTTTTACTTATTCTTTGCGCGTTATTTACTTAGTGAGACCCAAAAAGGATTTGAGGAAGGGATGCCGCGCAATGAAAAAAAGGGAAGTC
This sequence comes from Brachyopa scutellaris, assembly GCA_949775065.1. NCBI lineage: Eukaryota > Metazoa > Arthropoda > Insecta > Diptera > Syrphidae > Brachyopa > Brachyopa scutellaris. The sequence goes on along the minus strand of OX459114.1, from coordinate 87,969,629 downwards.
TACTTCGGGGGAACGAAATCCTTCATTTCGATTTTTATTCCCTTGCAGTTGAATCCGTCTTACCTTTTCGGGATAATCGCTGTTAAAGGGATTGTTATAGTGCCGCTACATCATCTTTCTAGGTATTTGACGCAAAGGAGTTAATGACGGGAAGTAGGTGATTTTTTCTATGGCTTATTCCACCAAGCTATGAACGCAGGGATTTCATTGATCCTGGAAGGTGTGAGTAAATAGAAAAAACCCCGGCCAAGTGCGAGTCAGAATTGTGCTCAAAGGGTTGAGTATTCCTACTTTTATATGATATTAACGTAGAATTATATAATATTTTTGTTTTGCGCAGGACCACTGAGCTAGGGTCGAGGTTCGAGTCTCAGCAAAATCGCTCTTTTTTCTTATTTTGCATTATACTTTAGTGCAATTTGGGATAGCCTATATTGCTCCTTAAGGAATTATTGATCGAACGCTACAATACCATTAAAATCGGTCCAGTATTTTTACGAGTTATTCCGTCGGGAAATTGAATCTTTCGACGTGAATTTCTCAAAAATTATACAACTTATGAGATTCGATATATTTTTCGTTCAATATTTAGCTAAATATTTACAAACCAGAATTTTTACATATTTTTGACTTAAGTAGTTTCGGTGATAAGGTGGGGGAATGGTATTTTTTCATACATTTTCGGCAAAAGCTCTCAAATTTTATAGCAGAAAAAATTTAAAAAAATATTTTTAAAATCCTTGCTTCGAACCCTTTCTAATCATAATCCAACATGATACATTTTTCAGATTTTTTTTTTAAAATTTACATTTCGTATAGTTGTTTCACAATATTTTTGAATGGTAACTACTTTCAAATATGTGGACCACCATAATGTAGTAGTGTGCATTTCAAGATTCTTGGTAGAACGGTTCTTGAGATTTTATCGTTGTAGACATTTTAAGTTAGAGCGAACTTATAATTGTTTCATATCCTCATATGGGTGTAGTTTCTCCATATGAGGATATGAAAGAACTGGGAATGAACAGAGGAGATGTGTTGGGCTCTCTTCCTCTTCTTCGTCTCTGCAACTTCTACAGAAGTCATTTGAAGGGACGCTAAGCCTAGTTGAATGCTTGCCTATAAAGAAGTGACACCAATAATGGTACTTATCTGAAATCTTTTTCACGGCAGAAAGTGGTTGGAGTGATTTATATCTAGAGGCCAACACCACCTTCCCATCTAACATTGGTTTTATTGACTGTGTCAAGTTTGAGTGTTAGCTTGTAAGTATTATAGCAAGGGGCATGCCTAATTACCTACTTACATATATTCATCTTTTTCAGAAGAATGGGTATTGTTGTTCCTATTTTCGTGAGTTCATCAGCTTTACAGTTCCGTGGAATGACCCAATATAGTTGAATGTTAAACTGCTAAGCCATCTCTACAAGAGAAGAACGACAGGTGGAGGTGGTCTTAGAAGTAGATGAGAGTGATTCCAGGGATTTCAAGGTCGCCTAGCTATCCGAGAACATGTTTATATCATTAGAAGATATTACAATTCCTCTTGATCCAGGACAGTGCTTCTAAAATCGCCATAATCTCTGCTTGGAGCCCGCTGCATTGATTATAGAGGCGGAAGGATAAATTGAGATTTAATCACTCTGAAGAAACACCTCCTCCTACACTATCAATGGTTTTAGAGCCATCAGTGTAGAAGTGTATCAACTTGTCTGTTATAGCTCCTAAGCCATTCCAGAAGGACCAGAAGTGACCTTAAAGTTTTTGTCAAAGTTGGCTTCGGCACAGTATAGTCAAAGTTTTCGGGGAGCGTACTGTGGAGTGACCGGTGTAGGTACTTGACCACTATGAGATGGCTTTGAGCCTTATTACAGCGCTGGATGCGATTTGCTTGCCGGTTATATCAAGGGGTGGGAGATAAAGTAGGATGTCTAGTACTGCGGATGGTGTTGTTCTTAGTGCTCCACTAATACACCAACAAGCTAATCTTTGTACTTTCCCCAAGTTGTCGCTATGTCTAGTCTTAACCCGGGCTATCGTCTACCAGACAACCAAGCCATACATCAGAATCGGTCTGACACGTGGAGCCAATGGCTTATGCGGGGTTGAAGTCCCAATTCGCTGCCTATGATTTCTTGCAGGAGTTGAAGGCTACTGTAGCTTCCTTCACCCTTTCTTGGATAGAATTTGATCTAACCCTATTGCCACAAGCTACTTGGTAGATAAACATTGGAATGTATTCCTCAATTCCTTGACTGTGTACTCCGACACAGACACTTCGGTTTTTTCCGCAAAAGTGCAGATTTTCTTGTTTCTTTTTAAGGTACTGGCTCTACCGTTACATGTGAAACACCAAGATTCAATTTGTATGTCGTTTTTATACAATTCTGGCTCGATTTCAGGAATAACAGCTCTGATATTTAATGTATCCATTTTTAATGGACAAACCTGAGTTTTTAGATACTTTCAGTCACAGCGGCAATGTTTTCGAATCACTTGGCCTTACGAGCGCGCGTTGGAGGCTTCATATCACTCACCTGACCAGTTGACTCAAATATATTGTCGAGTTTTATGATAACTGGGCGAGATGGTGCTTTAAAGCGACCGTTACAAGTACGAACTTTCCGAAACTCTATGAAATTTTCCTCATATTTGTAGTGAATTCTCAAAATTTCTATACGTTACTCAGGTGTACAGTACATATATGCGCAATGTTTGTTTATCGTTCCATTTTCTTGAACCATACATTTTATAAGTTTTCAACGAATCTTTAGAAGGTCGCGAAGTTCCAAATGAAAACTCTTAATGGAAAAGCCTTTGGTTCAATGATCTCGTACCTCATATTTCGAAAGAGTTAAACTAAGTAGGGTTTTCGTGTTGGGTACTAGAGGGCTCAACTTGGGCTCTTTGGAAGCAGTTTCACAATTACTAACTGACGCTCAATCTTGCAAATATCCAATGCTTTTGCAATGAGAAGACACTAGAAGGTTAAGGGTCAAGGTATTGCTGAACTGCACTCCTGTTTGTCTAGTCTGTTATAACGTTCGTACTGGTCTTATGCATTTTGCTCAGGTCCTTATAAAAAGATACACTTCTTGGTGTAGGTATTTAAATAACTTTTAATTGTAGCATTTCTTAAGCTCACATTTCCACTCTATTTTTTAATGAAGCCCCTTATTTAATACTAGTTATAAACACACGACGTACTTTGAAAATAAAAATTAATAAATTTAGAAAACTTTTTTATACGTATTGGTAGGTATATATTCCTTAAGCTAATTAGCTTTAAAGCATAACTTTCAAACTCCACTCTCATTACGAATTCTCCTAGGAAACCCCTAGCTATTCCAGCTCCTTCTCAACAATTAGACGGGAATTAATCTCATTCCGATTTGTTTTTTTCTTACATTCTTCGAAAAGTTTTTTTTTTTTTATTCTTGAAATTCTTTTTCGACACGAACCCATCTCAGGTTCTATTTTTATTTCATTAGAAAATGGCCATATCCACCTTTAAATATTTAAGTCATTCCTTCTCGTCTATCCTCTGGCTTCCTTGTAGGTGTATTGACAACAGAAAAAGAAAGCGCCGACAATTCCTGCCCGGAAGTTGAGATTTGTTTTCAACAACAGTCCCTCGGTCCTTTTGGCGTAGTCCTCTCGTATTGAAACACACGCACGTTTCAATATCCGTATTTGACTCGATCGCAATACGTGGCAATAAAAATTGTAATTAAATTAAATGACTTTCGGTAGAATTTTCAATCCCAGATCCGAATCTGAACGGCCCCGTCCAGATATGTGAAATTAGGGTGAAGAGTATGTGTTCCGGTGTACTGCGCCGCCCCGGCCCTCTTCTGAAAAGTTTTCCAGTCGTCATGGCACAGAAACAAAAGCAAAGTCTGTCGAAATAATGAAAACTTTTTGACGTTTAACTTCAGCTAATATTGAAAAGAACAAAGAAAAAAAAGGAAACAAGCGAACGGAAACAAATAATAATGGATTCGGCTCAAAAACGAAGGAATTTTCAGATTTATTTTCGTCGATAAAAGTCTAAAGGGTTGGGATTGGGATAGAAAAGAAAAGCATACATAAATAATTTAAATTGTTCTCAGCTGTTACTGAGACGTGTGTTACGTAATGTTACCCAACCAATCCGTCATTTAAAATAGCTTCACTTTACCCACCACGTTCCGGTAGTTATGCTTAAAAAATTCCCTTTCTTTTCTCCTCTTTGCGCTGAAAAGACTAAATCACGTATCGAAATGAAAAATTCAAACAGGAAGAGCTATTAATCAGAATTGTAACGTTCGCCTTGCGTTACGACGACGGCGACGCAACGTTACAAAGTAAAAGAAAATTTGTAAAAAAAACTCCATTCACACTAGGATGAGAACAGGAAGGAAGAGAAAAAGAAATCTAATGAAGGTCAAAACTCATCATCCCTTATCTCCGTAAAATGGGATTAGGGTAACTCCTTGGTCACGTTGACTAAGGGACACCGTGCAATCTTCCAAGTTGCGTAACGATCGATTACCGTATATCGTCTGTAAAATTAAATTCACGGCACGAATAACGAATAGAAAATCTGTTACGTGGGTTGATGGTATGGATCAACCAAGAATCAACTTCACCACTGCTGCTACCGAAACTGTTATATGTAGCCAAGGTAACACAAATTTGTTTACATCCTGCGTGCTTGACAGGACACGTACTGTAAGACCATTTGAATGTTACCTGCCTACCTGCTTCATAATCATATATGGATATGGGCCAGAAAGTTTATGAATTCCACAAAATGAGGCCAAGATAAGCTCCATGCACACAAGAACGGCATGCATGCCAAACTACAGGCAAAGTGCCTTAGAATTACCATGAAGATATTCGTATCGTCATCGTACAGCGATAAAGGTGAGTCGTGCGTTAAAGGAATCCTGAATTGCAATTGCTTCGTGGAATAGCTCTCTGCCATAAACATGAACATGTGTGCGTGTATGGGCTTGATGTGCTATGCGAATTGCAGCATTAGTTTTGGGTACACATTCACATCGACCCTATATCTAGATACACAGAGAAGTAGAGAGAGAGAGAGATGGCCTAATGCTGTCCGTAGGTCCTGTGCAAACAAACTAAAAGCTGAAAAACGACAAAATTATTTAAAATGTTTACCAAGTGTCTGGCAGTGAAAACACAACATCGCCAGGTAGACGAGGGAAAGGTTACCTGATTTGTTTTGTAATTACAAGATGTCGGGCGTAGGACAGTTCTTTTAAGGCTTTAATTTACCTCTGCAGCACATTGATAAATGGTCGACGTCAGCAGATGGGACTAAGGAGATTACATCTGTTGTGCTTTTAAATAAAGAAAAACGTTAATTTTACTTAAATGAATAAATGATTAATTGTAATAAGAGTAAGGACACTAATCTATGGAATTAAACATCTAAATATGCAAGATCGAGTGTCAATCAGAATGAGAGTATCTTTCACCATCCAACATCATTTTTGACGGCCTACACACAGTCCCTTACATGAATGTGGCTGAGGTTTGACCACAAGGAAATCACAATTGTCCGAGTTGTGACCGCAGTGATTAGGGATCAGATTTCGTCCTTAATCTAATAGGTTAGTGTAGTATTGGACAGAAAGCAAACACGTGTATCTGCCACCGGACGGATAGGCCGTGGATTACTGCGATTTGCTTTTCGATGGAGCAGGTTGGAAAGTATCTGGTGACAAGACATGCAATGTAATTCTAGGGATTAGGATTAGGATCAGGATTCTCCTTTTGTAATTGCAGGTGATTCTACGGTAGTGCGGAAGTACTTTCATAGGGTCTATTTAGGAATATCCATTTGCTGAAGAAGTGAACCAAAGCGCTGAATTTATTTCCATCAGTTATATTGTATTTGAAGGCAGTTGTCCTTTAAAGATGAACTTACATTAGTTTGTGTCCTGTTGAAGTGTTGAAGAATTCGGTAATGAAAGGCAAATTTCCTGAAATGAAAAATGACAGAAATAAGCCGCAATAATGGAAAAATTTTCACATCTTTTTAACTTCTTCATCCTTCATTACGTGCGTCAGTTATTTGAGACTTGACTTGACATTGCTTCAGATCATGCAGAAGATGGTGGAATAACTAATGCCAGCTTAAAAAATACGCAAATGACGTAGTACAGTGTCGGACAAAATATTTGCAACTAAATGGTGTTTTTTGGAGGATTTTTTTTCAATATGGCAACACTCACGCTGACAGTAAGACTGGCAGCTGACAACATTTTTTTATTGAATATTGTTTGGCAAATCATCATGGAATGACTTATGCCAAAGCAGCGTTTACACGTTTCCAAATTTTTGAGATATGATGTTCAGTAAAGAATTTCAAATTGTCAAAGTTTTTCAGTGTTGAAAGTGGTTTTTTAGTACGCTAAAATGTCACATTCTGAGCAAGGGAAATCCCATAGTGATTCATTAGCTACCAACGCACCACACAAACCGCATCCACGGGCGTACTTCTTCAAAAATAAAGAACATCGAATGGTGGCCGGTGCAGATCCTGATAATCAACGATCTTTTTTTATTCAAAAGTGTGTCATGCCAAACTGATAGCGAACTCATCGAGCTATTGAAAAAAGTTGTCGCTGATAGCATTATATCCGATCGTTTTGTTTGACGCCGCTGGACTACTTTCTAGGGGGGTATTTGAAGGAGTTGGTTTTTGCGGACAGAGTAAAATCGATTCCATCATTGGAAGCCAAGATCCAGTGGGTCATTGGGTACCTAATTCGTGAGATACAGCATGAGGTGGTTAAACCTCCACTCTGTAATCTTAGGGCCAAAATTGAACAAAGATCAGTAATTGAAGCCAATAACAGGTGGAAATCACTAAACACGTGCGAGGTATTTTTACCTTTGAAGATATTTCAGTAACAACAGCAAATTAAGTTGCATATATGTAATTATAGACTCTTGGACGTAAATACATCTGCTGCAGTTAAAAGTATTAATTTTAATTTGTGTACTACTTTTAGTACTATTTGAGTACAATTTTGGACTCAAATCAATACTTTAATTCATCGTAATGGGGGCAACGCTGGACTCATGCCAACCGCGTGAGCGTTTTTCATACAAGGAGGTGAGAACTGAGAAGCGACAGAAGTGACAGACACAGAATGTTAGCTTCTTTATTAACAGTGTTGCCAATTGACGGCGTTGTCATAGTTCCAGCAGTTTTTTGTCAATTTCAAATCCTACAGCTCTTAGAATGTTCCCTCACAGTAGTTTGACAGATTTCATAAATTGACACAAAAAAGTCCTGGGCTTTAATTTTCTATGAACTGTTTACAGATGGTAAAATAATCTAACTAAATTTTTAAGAAATCTAGTACGGGAATGGACATAAATATTTTATCTTTTTACATTAAAATTTTTTGGTATCTTTTTGAATACTTTTTCTAGTTTATAATATCCAACCTAACATTTTGATTTTTTTTTTATCTTTTTACAGATTCTCGAGTTCGGACGAATTTAATGTAAGTTTGCAATTATTTCCTTAATCTTTTTACTTTTTATATACACACATATATAACTATAATATACAGTGTACTCTCTCCTTATGGACACCTCTTATAACCGGACAGATTTAAAAAACCGAAATAAATACACGATTTTTCATACAAAAAATTCCCCCATAACCGGACATGGACACCAATTTTCGTAACCGCAATTGAATGTCGCTCTCTCTTGAATGGACAAACGTATGGCAAACTTTTTACATACTTTTTTTTCCTCTTCTTTACACTTTGCAAAGAAACAAAACAAAAATGTAAACCGTAGAATGTGCCTATTATCACGTATAGAATGACACACGGTAATTTCCGGCGTTTTGATAGACATTTCCTATCATTAAGTGCGAATTTTGTATAAAGATAAAAATAATTCCGTTGGTCATAGTGAATTGAAAATTTATCTCTGGTAGGACAAATGATGCCGGAATATGAAAGTATACTATATTTTTCGTCAAGGTATCCCATCTTTTCCTAACATACCTTAGATTCTTTTAAATTCATGATCCGTTAATATCCTTAATCATTAACGGCATGTGCTGTCTTGTCCGCGAACGTGTTATCCACCAACTACCTATGTGCGTTTATAAATCTGCTGCTTTTTTTTAAATAGGTTTGTTTGTTAAGAGTATGTATGTGTAATTTTAAGCTTGATTGTCATAGGCAAAAATTAGTATTTCTCGGTAATTTGTATTTATCACATTAAAATGAATTCCTTTATAAAATAAAATTAATACCATACATATGTCTATTGTGTTTCTTTTTTAAAGAATGCCAATTTATTTTTTTCTCTCATAACCGGACACTTCTCATAACCCGACAAATTTCTCGATACCGTCAGTGTCCGGTTATGAGAGAGTTCACTGTATACATATAACCCTCCTATAATAAAAATGTAACTTTTCTTTGACTGCAAATACTTTGTCCTGATTTTATTTTAAAAACAACTGTACGAAATTGACTCTGGTTTTCACAGTTGCATTGGAAAATGTCACGATTGAGACTTACGATATTTTTTTTATCGCTATCCGCTATCCAGAAGCGGAGATCTAAGCCGAGAGTATTTATTTTCTAGCTCCTAGCTTTTGAATTTTTTAGCCTGTAAATTATTAACTTAGATGCTTCTTGCTACCAATTTTTCTGTTTAGCTGTGAATATTGACTAGAGATCTAGAAGAATGTTGAACCTGGTCTTTTGCAGTGTTGCCCGCTTTATTTGCAAACTGGCTTTAAGTGACCTTATGCAATCAAAGCTTCAATATGGTATTTGCTGCTGGGGTGGTACTCACTCCAGTAAAATCGATCAGTTGCTTATTAGACAGAAACATTCTTTAATATCTTTTAACTGTATTAACTTTATTTCATGAAGTGGCAATGGAATCGTGCTAAAATAAATAAAAGGCGCTAGCTAAAAGCAGAACTTATTAAAGAGAACCTCTCATTTTCCAAAAGGTACCATAAATATTCATATAAAAATAAACATTTCTAATCAAGTCGTATTTTTATCGTAATAACATAAAAAATCACATCGCCGCGACCTTGTGTACTTGATTTCTAAGCGCATAAATAAATATACCCCCGAAACTCCAGATTACAACATCAAACAAACCTCCTATTTCGAATTCCACATTCCGGCCAAAGGATCTCGTAATAAGGTACACCAGTTTCTGCATAGATTAATCAAACAAATAAATTACCAATTTAACCTTAGTGCTGCGATAAACAAAAAAAGCAACATAAACAAAAAAACAAACAAAAAACACGTTATTTCCCCCCCCCCCACTAACACCATCAAAAAACAAAAATACTCTCCTCGTTTGCTGAAGAAAACATACGTACGTATATCCGAAAACAGTGGTTTACTGGTAGAGTATCCATTCTTAGCTCCACCCGCCGTGTTTATTTATTTTCATGTTTTCTTCTCCAGCGGCTTTGAGGTCCTCTGTGTTTTTTTTTTCTTTTTGTTTTGCCAAATACAACATGCAAAATCGTCGTTTAAACACAACGACAGCACACATTTTTACAGAGAACACACCACTGACACTTTGTTGTTCTATATCGCCCCCGTAAGGCCGCAGGGGATTGGTTTTTCTTCTTCAGCCACCCACCCGCTCGGCAAGTCAATGTTTCGGTTAATTACCCCAAATTAATAACGTTGGCAACACAGTAACACCCTGTGTCGTGTTTGTTTATGTCAACAAAAAAAAAAAGGAAGAAGAACTGAAAGAGGATTGGGAAAAGAAATTCACACGCCAAAAAAAGGACCAAGGATGTGTGGCTAACTTGAGCGGCCAGCTTTAATTGCGTGAGTTAGTGGCATTTGGATTTCCCACTCTTTCCCTCTGCTCAGTGCTTTTACAGGTAATTGAAATTAATCAAATAATTAGAATGTGTTCTTCGCAGAATTATCGAGTCCTTGGCAAAAGTTTAGTTCTGCTTTAATGTGTGCCTTTGGTTACCTGATCTGTCCTCGATTCTCCTGGCAAGTGGCAGTATTAATTAGAGCCACAATATAAATCCAATTAATGAACATATAGCGTATTCAGTCGCAGGGAGCTGAATTGGGTTGGCTCTGACTAGGACTTCGGTGAGTTTGGAGGTTGGAGCTATGGAGCACGGGTGATGGATTGTACAATGTTAATGGATATTCCATGATACAGCCGGTGTAAGTGAGAACACTGAATTCAAGTTACGGGAGTAACATGTGCTCAAATCATATCAACATGATTGATTACTCTAAGCTCTAAGGATAAAAGAAAAAGGAACTACTTAGTTACTATGGGGATGTATTACTCGTCCTTAATTTCTTTGAAACATTTTCACATGATTTTCTAAGTAAATTAAGGGCAATCAGCCCATTTCCAGTTTTGAGAGAGTCAGTTCCATTGGTAGGAATACGTTGAAGTAACATCTTTCGTATTAACTTACTTAGATTTTGCCACAGTCTTTGAGGGAACCGGATGTGACTGCTTTTAACTTATCATTGGTTCTTTGACTTAAAGATTTCTGGTTACCTGTGCTCTGGACTTCTTTTACAGCACAGATATGAACTCACGATCAGGGCCAACCAAGGATACGTGGAGTACTTTGTTTTTTTTTTTTTTTGCAAAAATGAGGATCTTCGTCACCCTTTTGCCCATCAACCTGGATTATTCTAAAATCTTTAGGCTAAGGGATTAACCCCATTTAACTTCTTCTCTCGGGAAGTCCTCAGCACACAAGTTTTTGGCAATTTTTTCCGGCGAGCATCTTAAACGCAACTTGGTGGGCAGTATTTTTAAAAGCTGCACTAAGTGGTAATTTCCGGAAATTTTCATTCAATCAAAATAAGATCTATGACATTCTTTCAACGTGATACAAGGTCAAATATTCATTTTTCGTAGAAGTGCTGACTTTTTGAGGTAATGAAATCTTCAAAGGCTTTTATGACCTCTGCTCGGTTCCAGAAGACCTTCTGCCAGCAAAATGAATTCAGATTGCGGATAAGATGGTCATCCATTAGGAAAATATCAGGAGAGTACGGGTGGATGCGGAAGAATTTCAAAACCCAACTGCAACAGTTTTTTTTTGAGGAATGGGGTCTAGCATTGTCATGCATAGCATCGGACCATGATTATTCGTCAATGCAGGTTGCTTTTCAGTCAATTTTGCATGCACTATGTGGATTTCCTCACAATATTTGGCTGCATTTATCGTTGGTTGAAGAAATGAAAAGTGGGTTGGTCCTTGCGATGTTCACCAAACTGTCACCATAACCCTGCCTGGGTGAAGACCTAGTTTGGGGGTGTGTTTTGGGTTTTCTTCTGCATGCAACCACTGCCCAGATCTTTAATGTTGTAAGCTCAGCGATGCACAGATTTCTAAGCGGCGTAGTTTTGTGCCTCGTTCAATTCATGGGGCACCCAATTCGATAGATGTCGATTTATTGTCATGGCAGTTACCCCCATGATCTATGCAATGTCCCGTACCATTTTAGTTGGGTCTGATTCTACAGTTGCCTTCAAAATATTGTCATGAATTGGCGAGTCTTGCTTTCCACATCGTTCATCTCCCGAACGGAACCTAGTAAACCAACGTCATTTACCGCTGCATCCATAAATGCATCATTACTGTTTTTCGCTGCCAGCGACGCGTTATGTCCCAGATAAAATTCGTAAATGAAGAGAGTCCAAATTTTAACGTCAACAGCATGGTAAATAATTCATAGGAAAAAAAAACGGTACTTGTAAAGAACCCTAAAATTCTCACACGTCAAGCACACGTACCACTTTATTTTATAAAAAAAGAAAGTTTAACGTTTTGGCACAGATGTTCACTCGAGAACTTCTTATTTCCGACTGAGCGAACATCGGACATTTTATGTAGTACAACCCAATAGAAGCTTATCCCGAGGCTTTTTTTTTACTTGAAATCAATTTTAAACGAATTGGGATAGGGCCAGGATTTGGTTGTTGTAATTTTTAGAGTTTCTGAAACTTGCTTGTTTATCGGGCCTAAATTTATTCAAGATAATGCGTTCAAAGATGTTTAAAGACTAAAAAGAGAGGGCAATTGGGTGGTTGTTTTCTGAAACTTGTGCGCATTTATAAGGTGAAGCCTTGATGCTGCTGATATTACTTCGGAATAGCATCGGTTGGCAAGAGGCTCATCTATAAAGACTCGTTGGTCTATTGTACTTTGTTGGGAAACTAACCTAATTTTTTCCTGGGTAAGCGCTACGTCGCATCGCCCGTCACTTTTGCAAAGCGCAGCAATTGGACAAAACTGAGCCTAAGTAGATCTCCATCTCGAAGGATGTAGTTACCTAGGATGACTTTTCTGGATATTTACTAATGAAGTGCCTAGCTGTCTCGTCTGCTTCCAGGCATATTTCGCAAAGGCCGGAGTTTCTGATTCTAATTTTGCTTGGGTGCTCGTTTAAAGGAGTGTACTCCATGGCAGTACCTACCCGTGAGGGTTTTTAGGTCACTTCTTTTCAAGGGCAATACAAATTTTGTTCTGTGGGTCTTATGCGCATGTACTGACATTTTGACTTGACGGAATGCCTTGATCTCATGCCAGTGGTTGTTATGTTGTAGTCGCTCTGGTGATGTGTTCTGCCGTGAATTTCCTCATGTGGGCATTCGCAGACCTTAGCAATGCCAAGTCAACAAAGCGTATTTTTTTTCAGTGCTGAGTTCACTTGTCACTTTCACAGCCAATGCTGATCTGGCAGTCATCAAATGTTGGTCGGGAACTGCTTGAGTCGAGGCTGGAGGGACCGGCCCTGCTAGATTGGTAGCCAGCTAACTTAGATTTTCTGGCATCCTTCCTGCTTTTCCTGCTTTCTCTTCTTCTTTTGTCTCTTTGACTTCAACGTTGCCTTCTGCACAATATACATCAGGCTTAGAAGTCTCTAAGCTTGAAGAATAGGTACATAGCTGGTTGTACTCATTCTCCGTTAAACGACAGTTTTTTTTAACTGCATTCTAACACCGCTTTGCCTTATGGTGGGGTGTTTGGATGGACGGGTCACTTTGTGTACTTGGCATGATAGTTGGAATGGCCACTTCAATATGTGAATATCACTTCCATTTCCACTAACAAGCGTGGTGGTAATAACAGATTCGATCGCCGGTTTCGTTAGCGACTGTCGCTATTTTTTTTTGTTTCCACTGATGACTTGGCCGAGGTTGCACTCAGTCTAGCTGAGACCCCATCTAACGATCTGAGCATCAAGTCAAGATTTATGGTGTTTTTTGCAGACGAATACAGCCTCTTTCTCAAAAACCACTGGCGACACCAAGCCATCAGCGCTCCGGCCGGTAGCTGTGGCTTCTACCGACTTTTGGTTGTATACCCTCACCCACTTCTCCATCCTTTTTATAATTTCTACTACTACGGCTCGGGACTGTCTCAGCTGTAAGTGAGCGTCATACTTACCATTGTAGTTTCGAGAAGTCAACGTGTTATTTAAGCCCTTTCACAGCGACAAGGTAGGAAAAACTACAGCCTTACTTTACAACTGCGACACTTCAAAGAATTCGAGGAAAATATCATCTGTTTGGAAATCACCAATAAAGCATAAAAGTCTTGTGTCGAATGCAGCTTCAGGAGCATCGAGCCTTCCTACTGGCACATCGTCAGGAGTTCTTCTCCGAATTTTTTTCAAATCGTTAAAAATTATATCGAGCTCTGTTGCATTGGTTCCTTTGAATCCCATGAAGTTTTCTACGCCGGGAATTCAATCCCAGGACGGTCACTAAATATTTATTCGGTTTTCTTAGACAATTTGTTTGTTAAAAAAGATTTCAGCAAATTATTAAAAAAGAAAAAAATCCTGAACTGCTTACATATAGTATATCGCCAACGCCAACAAGGACTAAATTAATACTACTTCCACTGCATTTACACGTATACACTCAAGTGACATGAACAGAAAACGTGTTTAAGCTCAAAAAGGTAATTATGTCATTTAAAGAAAAGCTCCCATCTTTTGTTTTTTTTTCAAGAGCGAGATCCTTATCCAAAGGATAAGACGACAAAGATTTAAAATTCAATTATTTCCCCCGAGAAGAGTGTAAGTGCGAGTAATAATCCTGACTGACTGTGTCTTTAGGAGTTCCCTGCTGTTGCCTTTCAGGATACACTTTTCAGCAGGATATGACTTTGAATGCAGTTCGTATGTATGCGTTTGTGTCACCGGCAATCTTGTTGACATTTCACACAAACAACTGCGAGAGGAATATTATTTCATATTATTCATATATGCAGAAGGACTTTTCAAAAAACAAAAGGGCTTCAATTATAAAGCTGGGATTGTGGAATTTGTGGCTGTGCCACATTCGAGGTGAAATAAAAATAATTAATGCAGCCACTGCTTTTCACTCCTCCGTGTATGCAATTAAAATTCTCCATAATGCATTATGCGGTCGATGGGCGGTGCGGTTGCTTTGTAAAATGCAATTATAGCATTTTTCTCCATCCAGCATCCTTGCTTATGGTATTGTGTAATTTTAATCATATCATAATGATGATGGCGGCAACGTAACGAAACGCAAATATTTTGCGGCAACAGGAATAATAATAATATGAAGTAATGTGCGAGCGGTGTCGCGCAATTATTTGTTGTGGGGAAGTTACAAGGACTTTATTGATATTTTTATTTGTTTTGATGTATTGTGGCTAATATTGCTGAAGTAGCTTGAGAACTGACAGATGTTGGTAACATTTTTGATGCTAAAGGGTGAATTTTTAAGAGGGGCCGGTCCGGAGAATAAAATTAAATAAAAATACACGACATTGGCCTTCAATCTAGAAAAGATGATTTCGGACAATTTTATGGGCATTGCGAATAATAATTAAGGCCAAGATCCTTTGGCAAAATCTTTCAAGCTGCGTACGCCTGCGAATTGAAAAATTCGGGTCCTTATTACTTCAGTACTAACGCCGTTCTATTCAGAGTACACAATGGCATGAATAGCAATGAAAAGGCGGACTTGCAAAACAGGGTTCAACCTTGAAGTTGCTCGAACCGGAACAATTTGCTTCAAATCGAAGAGGAAACTGATTAACAAATGGATCACGGCGAAGCAGCTGGGAAGATGGTCAGCCGTGGAATGATGTAGATAGATGCCGACTTTCTCTATTTAGAGAAACGTCCTAAGCATGAGTCGATGGAAATTTTGGGTATCATCCAAGAAAGATGGGTCTTTTAGAAGATGACACCTGTAAGCTGTGCGTGGAGGAAGTTGAAACTGTGGTTAGTACTCGTATACTGTGTCAATGTCTGGCACTTAGTGGCAGAAGAATGCAGATCCCGGGACATCACTGGGTGGAAATCCAGAATCTGAAACAGACTTCTTTTAAATTGATGCTAGGGTTAAAATACTAGGAATCGCAGCCAGTGAAGAACTGTGCAGAAATCCAGAGTGTCTCTCTGGGTAAAATGGATCGTGGAAGAGAGACGATAAGGGATCCAATATGTCGGTCTGTTTCAGGTATTTCTGGAGCAAATATTTATAATTTTGGCCTCAATTATGGTGAGGTTTTCTTCAGAATGCACTGGTCTTATTCTTGTTGCTGTCCCAATGTCACATAGCATTTAATAAGATCGCAATCTATCCACAGCACGACGAACAAGATCCGGTGCAATAAGTTTGATTCTGATTTTCGAAATAATATTCCACAATTTAGTCTCGTTGTTGCGGTGTAAATCTAGTCATGATGAATTGTCAGCCTTCACTAAATAAAAAACATAACCACCTAAATAAATTACAGCTGGTTTGACAATTATCCCTATCGGAATTCCGGCGTCTCTTGGAAAAGCACGCCTTACTTTCGTGCTACGCTGGCTTGTCCTGCTGTTTTAACCCGTTTCGGCCCAAATGGCATACATTTTTTTACTGTTTTCAATCGTTCGCCTTTTAGTGAGTCAATCAACAAAAGCTTTCTTAGAAACATCTTCTATCGTAATCTTTTCTGCTCTTTCCGAATCCGGGGACAGAATTGTTTTATCTGCCGCCATTTTTGAAATATGGCAGCTGAAAGCAGAAAAAGTGTGAAATTTCAATTGTTTTTTTCCAAACAATCTTAAATTTGAACATAAACCAGCTACGATAGGAGGCTAATACTTCGTATCTAGTGGCATAATCGATTTTTCTAAAAGATAGGACCGATAAAGTAAGGAAATTCAATATTCAATAAGATGGCGGCCATAACCACGCCATAAATGACGATTTTTACAAAGTCAACCGATTTTGATCAAATTTGGTATAGAGGGGTTTTTTGGGGTCGCTGATCACGAATCTGAAGTCAGATTTGCATCTGATATATCAGATATATCGGATCCGCCATCTTGGATTTTGCAAATATGACTACAGATTCGTAATCAGCGACCCCAAAGACCCCTCTATACCAAATGTGGTCCAAATCGGTTGACTCTGTAAAAATCGTCATTTATGGCATGGTTATGGCTGCCATCCTAAATCCGCCATATTGAACTACTCTATCGGTCCTATCTTTTAGCGAAATCGATTATACCACCAGATACGAAGTATTAGCCTCCTATTGTAGGTGGTTTATGTTCAATTTTACGATTGTTTGGAAAAAAACAATTTAAATTTCACACTGTTTCTGCTTTCAGCTGCCATATTCTAAAAATGGCGGCAGATAGAACAATTCTGTCCCTAGAATCAGAAAGGGCAGAAAAAATTACGAAAGAACATGTTTCTTAGAAAGCTTTAGTTGATTGACTCACTAAAAGGCAAACGATTGAAAACAGTAAAAAAATATATGCCATTTGGGCCGAAACGGGTTAAAGTCAACTTTAGTCAGTTTTTGCATCATCAGCATAGTAAATTGTATTGTTCTATAGCTTTTTTTATTTTAGGTCTAACTTGAAAGTCACTAAAGAAAATACATTAAACAAAACATTTTGTATAGCGAAACGCCGACTTGGCAGCACTTATGCCTATGGACTAGCTGTTACTTATTGTATAAAGTTTAGTTCAATTTTTGATTCTTTTTAAAACTGCTCTAAAATTATTGCATGTCATATGCTCCAGCAGAAATCAATATTTTACAGCACCCTTCCAAACTAAGTCCAACGGCGTCAAATTGCAACTCCGCGGAGGCCATGCAAAATCACTTTTGCGACTGGTTGCAGTGAAATCTTTCATTAGGTAGCGGGCGTTAAGCTCATCTCTTATTAATGTACACCTTTTTGGGGAACTAATTTCTAATTTCTCATACAAAATACCTGCTTCTACAGACAGCTCTCATAACCGGACAAAAAACTCCGATTCCATGGCTGTCCGCTTAAGAGAGATTTCACTGTACATGATTAAGTGTGCAAAAGATTGAATTTTGTATGGCCGTACCTAGTGCTGGAAATAGAGATCGTCCAATTCAATTTCTCTGGTTTTGGTAATAAAAATTCTTTTTTATTAGGCCTCTTCGTTGGTCGTAATATCATTGCCATCTTTAGTTTCTAAGTAAATGTAAATACAATAATGCCAAGAGTTTCGGCAATAATAGCACGAGGTTAACTAGCTTGTTTAATGAATTAGCATGCCAATCTCACGAACTTTATTCACTTGTGTATAAATGACACGGATGGTGAATTATTTTGGTCGACTTTTTTTTTAAATTCACCCCATTTCGGCTCACATTGGAAATAAGTTTTCCAATGTTGTTCAAGTTTGGTCGCCGTGGCCGTGGTGGTTAGAGCGTAAGGCTACTACGCATGCTGCCAGGGTGCAATCCCAGCCCGGGTTCAACACCCAGAAAAGTTTTTCACGGTTGCCACCTCTTTCGAATATCTGACAGGCAATCAATGAGTATCATTTGTCAATGAGCTTCTCAACCCGCCGCTCGGAGTCGGCACACAATTGAAGGTTCCTTCCATTCTTGCACACACAAATCTTTGTGAGAAACAGGCCCAGGTTCACCCCAAGCTGTAGAGCCACCTAAAGTAAAAGAAAATTGATTCTGACCCTCCTACCGATTAAAGCAACTCATTGTCCGTCCAGCTCCTTCCTACATCACTTTGGCGCTCATTTCAAGTACCAATAAAAAAATAAATAATAAAAATAAAGCGAATCCCCATACAGAGTAGGATATCCATGAACCAATTTCGTCCTTATTTTGTCACCCAAATTAATTCCGTAAGCCGATTAGGAAAGGATTTCTTCTATATCGCAATAAAAACGTTTTTTCTTGCCTTTCGCAACGCGCGTTTGTCGATTTTCCATAATAAAAAAAAATCCCTTAAGGAATCAAACGACTTCTTCTTCTCACGGCCTAACATTAATTGCTTTCGTTTCATAAGTTCTAAGTGACGTTCCACAAAGCCGACATTTTGTAGCTCCCCCCAAAGAAAACCGTAAAAAAACACATAAAAACAAAAAAAAATCACAAACTGTCCAAAACGAAACGTATAATACCCTATCGCCGCCGTCGCGTCGATTGAGTGACGTGATTTTAAATTAAATTTAAATTAAAATTAAAATTTTTCGATTAAGGATTTAGAAAAACCGAGGAACAAATTGAGAAGTGGAATATTTTGATTATTTTGTGCACGCACTACTTTGTGATCTTTTTGAACTCAGCTTTAAACCAAAGGAAACTAAAAATAAGTAAGTAAATACGAAGTTAAATAAATACAGGGCGCTTTTTATGTTCCACGACGATGTTTGATTATGATGAGAATGTTTCGGTTTACCACGATATCTCGAAAAATAAAATCTCAAAAAAAAAAACTCGAAAACAAAAATCCCGAAGAAAAAAAATCTCGAAACAAGAACCTCGAAAAAAAATCTCGATTTGCAAAAATCTCGAATTGATATTAGTTTTTGAGACATTGGTCATAATTCGCACGCGCGGATTCTAGATTTATTTGTATAGAAAAGTGTTTGATTCACTGTTCATACATGCAAATGGGTTTACTCAATACAAACAGCCCTTCTAAGATCTGGTCGACGTGGACATTGTTTTACAAAAAATGTATACAAACTTATAAATTTGCCTTCATTTGGTAGATACTGAACAAGCACAACTAAGCTTACCAAGAACACAAAATAAAGTTGACGCTAAAAGTTTTTAGGGGAAGTCCACACATTGAAAGAAAAGAGTTGTATGGGATATTTAAGGGGCATTGCCTACAACTTGAGTTTCAAATATTTATGTAATATCAATGCACTTATAATATACCTACATATTTTGAGTAAATAAATGAGTTATTTTAGTATTTAGATATACAAACATTTACACAATGTAATGTGCAAAATTATTCTTTGTACAGTAAAACTTGCGAATAGTGGAATCTTGCGAAACCTGGATAGTGGACATTTTTGGATGTCAATTTTGATTTTCTTCATACAAACTCACTCTTGTATAGTGGAAACCTGCGGAAAATTTTTCAATGAATTTTGTTTTTTCCCCATACAAATTCACTCTTCAATAGTAGAATCAAGATATGAAAGCGCCAAAATTCATTAACATTTTGTCGGCTTCGTTTCTTTTTCCGAGAATTTTGACATTTCAATTGTTTCTTTTCGTGTGTGTTTCATTCTACTATCGGCTTCATTCAGCAAGTACACATTCTGAACTCCGATAAAAAATTTATCGAAAAATAGTAAAAGAAATTAGGTAAAAAATATGCCCCGAAGCATTCCACTATTCACAAGTTTTACTGTATAAGATAAACAGTAGGTACCTACTACAGTAAATTTGGAAATAAACAATCTTTTTGTTGTAAAAAGTTTGTTAAATTTTTATTATTTTCAAAAAAGTTACAGAATTTATATTTTGGACCCGTTTTAATTACGTTTGCTTACTGCAATGAAGAGATTTTAAAAATTTCTTTCGAGATATTTGTACTCTCCATTAGAGTTGGACAAACTAGTTCACTTCACTGAAGTAGTTCAGTAGCTCTCGTTCACTAAAAAGAACTAGTTCACCAATGTAGTTCAGTAACTTATTTAGCTCAGTAGTTCTTTTGGCTCAGTAGTTCTTTTAGTTCAGACTCAGCTTCACCATTCACCTCTCACTTACACAGTACACAGACACAATATACGTTCATCTCATTTCTCAAACTCATCCATAAGGTATAGTTTATATCCAGAAATAGACCAGTCAGTCGTTCGTATATGTTCCTTTACAAGTTCGATTGAGAGGAAATACGAAATTAAGGGTGGAATATAAAAAAATCTGTGTATACCAAAGATACAACACACTGGAGTACGGTTGACTCGCACGACCATGCAACTCAAAATGGTTTGAATTGGATCGATGCAACAATCCTTTGGGTTGCGCTTGCGAGTTTTATTTCTCTCTCATACGGTAGTGAATTGTATTATACCAAAGAATATATAATTACCAAGAAGACGCATCTCATACAAATTTTTGTACTGAAAATTTTTGTATGGCGGGTTCCAACGATGGAACCCGCTCTCACAGCTTTTGTTATTGCTTTGCTAAACCAAAAACTTTTTAATATTTCTCTCAGAGAAGTTCATAAAATAGTCCAACGATATACAAAATACAACACAGACGGCGACACAGTCATCCATACGATAGTACGTGTGCGGTGTACGATTACCTATCTGTATGCCTATACCCATCAGATAAACTCACATATACCAAGAGAATATTCTGTATATCCTGTTCTTGATGAACGATGATGAGGATCGACAAAGCTAATCCCGCACAGTGCCCATTTTTTCATTCGCTTCGTTGATGCGCATGCAGATGGTGGTTATAGATTTATTTCTTGCGTTGCGAAAAAATGAATTCAAAGAATTGTTTACGATCTGGCATAAAATGCTGTATTACTGGTTGTATGCATGTGATCGTTTTTCATGGTACATAAGTACATATATTGAACGTGAATCGAAGGAGGAATAGGTATATTTATATTACTAAGAGGAGCAGGATATTTGTTGGCGTGAATCAGTCCCTTTTCTAGTCTCCGATTTTATAAATTTTGAAACATCCGGTGGCTGCTCTGAAGCTTAACCCACACGAAAACCACACGACTGATCGATTTGAAAAACAAGTTTTTGGAAGCTAACGCTGCTTTTCTCCCAAAAAGTGTTGAGGCCCCTATTTGGAAAAAATTCAAAAACGGCGAAAGAATAGTACTTATCTATACTTCCATAAGTTCAGTTGTCTTTGGCAATGTTTCGGCAATGCTAGGAAAAGGATGAATGGAATTAATTGAGAGAGGTTCAACAAGGTCGTGCACAAGTGCTAACCTCACCGTTAGAGAGACAAACATATATCTAATATATAAATCTCAATGTCACACTTTTACTTGTCAAACTCCCTCCACGATAAACACAAAAACGTATACACACAACGAAGTAAAACATCGTATATCTGTTACTTAACATCCTGTGTTAAAGTATAGACCAGTGTTTAATATAATTTAAATATAATATATTTCTTAAACTAATTCAAAATTAAAACATTCTTACGAATGCCACTTTCTACGAAATGTCACTTATCACTTACAATCCACACTTCTTTTGTGGATTGCATTTTTTGGTAGATTGCAAGCCTTAGGGTGCGATCGCATTGTCTTTGATTTTTCGAACGTAATGACAATATATGTATTGTAAGGAACACTATATTTTTTAGACACGGGCGAAGCCGGGCGGACAGCTAGCGTCTACATATACATACATATCTTGAAGTGAAAATAAAACGTGCTTAAAACAAAACATGGGTGTGTCCTTTAACAAGTCCTAAACTCTGGTATAAGTTAAAATCGACTTTGAATGAACCTCACAGTCGAAATGTTGCTGTTATTGCCTCAGATGGTGTACCAACAGTGCGGAATTTAAAGTATTGTTTCTGAACAAGCGAATGCACCGCGACCTCGAAGTACCTCGACGATCTATTCTACAAGTCCTAGATGAACGAGCATCCCTCTCGTCATTGTTCTTATTGGACCCTCTTACCTAGTATAGGAGAGAATTGCACAGGTCACAACTCCTCATCCAGAGAGGTTTCCCTGAGAAATGCACAAGGAGCGTGGGTGCTATGAGTGGTAGTTCAGATCGGGGTGAACCTGGGCCTGCTTCTCGCAACCATTTGTGCGTGCGGGCTATATTTTTGCACGAATAGTAGGGGCCTACAGTCCGACTCCGAACGGCGAGTTGAGAAGCTCATTGACAAATGCTACTCTTTGATTGCTTGTCAGACATTCGAAAGAGGTGGCATCGTGAAAAAACTGATACGTGCTGGACCCGGGCTGGTGAACCCGGGGGGCAGCATTGCATAGTCATTGCATAGATCATAGGCCTTGAGTTTTGGTCCTGTACTTAGTCTTGTCCTGTGATCGGAGCTCTTCCTTTACAATGTGTTCAGGACCCACGAAGGATGTAGCAGCCCCTTTCCTGGCAAGTTTGTCCACCTCTGCCTTACCTTCTATCGCCAGGTGTCCTAGTACCCAGTAGATGGTGACGTTGCTTCGTTTGCCCAGTATATTAAGTTTATCTAGTTATTCCCAGACAATTCTAGATTTGATGATCTGAACTCCGATTGTCCCGTCTGTTGCAGCAGTTAGCAAGATTGAGTTAGGCACATCTGCCAACAGCGCAGATTTCGATTTGAAAGATACTGGTGTGGCTGCCCATGGGTTGGAATAGGTTGGTACTTGGCCCACGCACTTTTACGCCCCTTTCTTCCTCAGTTCTTCAACCATTCGTTTGCCATTTAACCTCTCGGCATGTAGACTCCAGATTCATTGCTCCAGTATTTTTTTTGTTACTGAGTTGGATGTGGATGCAGAGATGAATGACAGACCGGTTTTTTAGAGTTCGTGGGTTAAACTTATGTCAAAAACGTGCGTGATTCGTCTGTCTGTTTGTTTAATCCATTAAAGCCATGACAGGGCTTCCCAACTTAAGCCAGACAGGATGATGGTTAAAAAAGCATGTGTCCATCTCTCTAACCTAGAAATAACAATTATAACAGTGCTATTGGCTTCATTAAATTCCTCTGTGGTTCTGACATCGCTACACTGAATTATCTGATCCCTTTTCAACTTCCTTCGAGGCCTTAACTACATAATCTTGAAGCTATTATTCCACCCTACTTCTTGCCAGTGGATAGCAACTACACGGGTTCTCTCTCACCAAGCAGCCAACTCATTTCCTAAACCAATATGGTGTGCTATCAGTCAAAGTACGGATTGCCGATTTAACCAAACATGTGTAGTAGTGATATATTCATCTAAAGTTGGTTACCAGAGGCCACCACAAGGAGATTAGGCGGGTACCTGGTTACAAAAGCTATTGCCCCAGACCATGCTTAGAATCCAACCTTCTTAAGCTGGTCACATACACATCCCTACGTACATTTCCACGGAAATATCTTCGGTGCGACTGTACCAAGTCGAATGTGTCAATAGTAATAATATACCCTACTGGATGGGATATTAAAAGGTTTGTCCTTCGACTAGAGTACACACACACATGCCACATAGGATTTGCCAGAGTCCTTGGTCAGTAATATATGTAACTGCGATATCCGAGTGTAATCCTTGAATATGACTCAATTGGCACGAACCGCCCTTAGCGAGAGAGCGTTTCGTCTCTCGTCCTTTACAGTATTCTAATACCGAACCCCGCCAACCGCATTGGTGGTCCTATTTTACTGCATCACCGACTCAAAGTAGGATTATCGGCGACTTTCACAGAAACTTTATTTGCACTGGGCCTTTATAAAGAGCAAGTAAATATACACCGATTTTGTGCCCTTTCGTCCTTTTTTTCCTTCTTACTTTAACAAGTTCTTAGAGATTCCAATAAGACCGTGTCTCATAAACTCAGGTTTTAATTATCTTCACTAAAGAGGACCGACAAATTGGAAAGAAGAAAACACACAGTGCTTCAAAGGACATGGGTGTTGGGGTGAAAGAAAAATATATCCATGGAATAATCGACAGCGAATAAAGGACTTTGGTATGGTTGGCAGAGAAAGTGAAGGACACTGAACACAGAAGGTATTTCCTTCTCAAAGAAGGTGAAATTGAAAGGCTCAGAATTGTATAAGGACGCATTGATGTGTGAATTTGTATGAACAGATAAATACACCCGCGCCACCCATCTCCCAACACTATACACAGAAAGGATATGGGTTGGGTATGGGTATGGGGTACCTACCATTAAATGGGTAAAGCATGTAGGTATACTCGAACCTCGTTCATGTACGAGTCCTGTCAGTCAGTGTGGTGGCTCTATGCGGTGGTAGTAGTAATTTTCCCCGTTTCGCTTCTAATATACATTTGTCAGGATGCTGCCTGTCAAATGGTGAATAATTAACGAGCCCAGAATGATTTCAATAGGGCTTTTGGATTCTCTATAATTGAGTGTGGCTAGCCACGTGCTGCATTATTTGCTATTATTTTGCCTGATGCCTATTAAATGAGCAAGGGCTGAGGCTAGGGGTACGGCGGCGGGGTGGTAGGCAACCAAAACCGGGATATGTGTCAACAGAGATGAATTACTTTTCGCTTGGTGTGGGTACGAACAAGATGTATGAGCTAGAAAATTACTTGCCATAGATAAAGGCTTCAAGGGTATATTTTAATGAGGTTGCTGGAGGGTTTGGTAGGTGTAAAACAGTAAATAGGTTGTGCTTTCTTAAAGGTAAAGGTCAGTCTACTTTTATTGTTATTTAATTTTTAATAAACTAATGTGGAGTCACACTTAAGTGCGAGTGAGCCTTTTTGTTCATTTGGGAAATTAAACTTGACACTGTGATGGTGATAAAAGATTTCCTAGTACCTAGAGTTAAGAAAATTTCATTTTATGTTAGGTAAGTGTGTGTTGGCTTTAAAGTGACTTCGGAATACAATTGGCACGTGGTCTAAGAAGAGATGTGTATGATTTGTTTTTTTTTTTTTAATAAAATTGACACTAATAGGAAAAGTTAAAAGTTAATACAAAACCTGTTGTTCACCATCATCGGCTTTTAAGGTGTGTCCCATCAGGGATTTCATCATGTAAAGTAAGAATAAAACAAACTGTTTTAAAAAAATTCGAGATCTTTATTTTTATCAGTAAGTGATATGGTTTATTTAAACCATGTACATATGTATGTGTGTCACCCAAATGATCACCATGATCATGACTATGACGAAAGACCTCCATCCCCTTGTCCACATTTTGGATGCGGCTGTGGCATAATTGTCTCGTTGGCTGTGTGGCACCATCCTGTTGAAACTACATACTGTCCACATCCAAAGCCTCTAATTGTGACCACATAAAATCCGTTATCATTGCGCGCTAGCATACGCTTGGACGAATAGAGGTTGATGGAGTCCCGGGTCCCGGCCACACTATCGCTCACAGCTGCAATGTTTTTAATTAAACGCTCATTTTCATAATAGACTTGAATAATTTTCATCAAGATTTCTTCATGTGCTAATAATTTTTAGGGCATATTTATAGGGCCAACCATTCAATTTTTACTCTCAATCATACAAATTTCCCTATATGTATCCGACTGTATGTGAATAATTCTGGATATGATAACAGTTGGGGTTGAAATTAAAAAAAAAAAAATTAAAGTCCCGATAATTTTGTTCCAATCTACACTTAATTCTCAATATTTTTGATTTTATTCAGATTTTTCTGAGCGTTATTTTTGGAGATACGGTAGGGGGACAGCAATTTTTGTAAGTTTTTTTTTGAAAAAGTGTTAAGAAAGGAGTAGAGTCGTTTGGGGTAAGAGTGTGTAGCGGGTAAGAGTACGCAGTGAAAGAATTAGCAGAAATCGCTAAATGAGAAAATGTGTGCTTCACTAACCGCCAATGAACAACAACTTCTACGAAAATATTCCAATTCACAGTACAAAGAAAAACAAAAAGAAAAGAAAAGCCGGATTTTGTTTAAAAAAAAGTCAATTTTTAAAAGTGTGTAAGGAAAGCTTGGCAATTCGATACCCCATAAATAGTATGTAGGCATAAACAGTGTATATGTGTGTTTGATTTAGGATACAATTTTGGTGGATAATATTATTCCTTCTTAGATTTTCAACACAATGAAAAAAAAGTAGCGTCTAGGGAAAGAGTGCGCAGTCATTCTGTGGGTAAGATTGCGCAGTGCTATCTTACCCAATATATAACTTTTTGTAATAATAACAATTTTTGGGCTATTACGGTCTGTCATCAGATGCAACAAGCACATCATAGTCGTAGGTGGTAAGTTGTAGGTCTATCTTTCTGTTTTTGTTTGTCCTGAAAAATGCCTCGTATCTACTAAAAACAAACGGAAAGTAAATTGAAGCAGTCCATGGAAGGCCGCCGAAGAATTTAGTTTGAGTGAAAGCACAGTTTCAAACCTTTTAAAGTACGAAAACTGTGACTTAAAATGGCTGCGCACTCTTACCCATACCTCTGCTCACTCTTACCCTGACTTAGGGGGAAAGGGTGCGCAACTTGACTTCCTTTTGTTTTTTGATCAAAACATATGAAACATTAAAAAAAAACATAACATATTTATGCATACATTTGTTCCTAAAATATAGAGCTACCAAATAATAGGTTCGTTTATTTGTCACCTGATGTAGATATTCCAGAATTTAAGCCCGAAGTCCAAAATGCGCACTCTTGCCCCGAATGACTATAACACAAAAAAATATTTCATACAATTTTGAATTCGTGCTTTAACTTGACAACCCTTTCTTTCATTTTTATCAAGTTTGCGCAAATTTTGCATTTTATACAATTTTTCGGAATTTTTTTTCCGGGATTTTGACTTTTCGGGATTTTGGCTTTTCGGGATTTTGGATTTTCGGGATTTTGGATTTTCGGGATTTTGGGTTTTCGGGATTTTGGTTTTCGGGATTGTGACCCCAGTTTTACTGTATCAGTATAGTCGCAATAATATGCCATTCTTTTGTTATTTTAAAGGTAAATCAGTTATATTCCCCAGTAGAGATGAACCGAAGTATATAAGCAGATAATCTAATAAAACCGTCCGACAAGGATATCGCTTCCCCACTTTTCCAATGATTTCTATAGAAGAACGAGGACGCAAAGGGAATATTTATGTTGCACTTCTGATATGGAAATTTCGAAATTGCTGCTGACAATAATAGCGGCAGCATTTGCATAAGTTTTAGCTTCAATGACCGGCCATTTATGTAGGTACCCCGAGTACGCTATTTATGATGACAAAAGGAAAAATAAATTCAGCCACTCAGAGAATATGTTCTCTAAATACGCTGATACCGGCGTTTATGTTCTGGAGGTGCAATAATCCCATTTTGTCTTGTCAGTCGATGTCGACTTGAATGTTCCATTAATATGGAGGAACGAGGCAAATCTGGTTTATTGATACCAGATTTCATGCATATTTTTGTTTCGTTTATAGATTACAGCTAACTAGATTCATACGACTCCAGCCGAATATGCGCGAACTTCGTTGATAGTTTAATTTCCTGGAAAGGTCCTCACTCTTTGTTTTGTAGACTTTAGGTAAGACAAACAAAAAAAAAAACTTAAAATAGATTCAAAATCTCCAATTTCTTCTCCCACGTCTACACCGGGATAATCACCGCATCCCACGTGCAAATGCTAATTAAAATTTAGCCAACCTGATGGCATTTCAAATCTACTTGACAACGCCACTAACGATACGAACACTATAAGCCTTCAAGTCTAAAAAGGACGAAACAAAGATCAACTCATAGAAAAAAGGGAAGATTTTCAAAGTTTCTTTTCCCCCTTTTTTTCCAGTGTGCATCCATTGGGATCTTTACTTAACTACTCCCAATGGACTCGAACAGCCACAACCCCTGTCCTACAGAGGAGGGTGAGAATAAAAACGTGCGGCGGTTGTTCTATAGGTAAACCAAAGTTCCAATGAAGATGACGGCAAAGAAAAAAATAAGAAAAGAAAAAAATGCAAGATAATTTAATTTACTACGTCTACGAAGAACGACAACACAAATCCGATTAATTTGGAATGTCCTGCAAGTTCCTCAGCTCTAATCCTCCGTATTTCACCTGGAAACCAAACAAAAAAGGGACAGAAATGAAAAAAAAAGTCAAGGGAGCGTTTAAATTAAAAAAATATTTCTTCAGCTTAGATGGTCCACTACCCACCCCGCTGTCCTGTCGTCCTTTTTTTTCACTGCGAAGCGTAATGAGTATGCAAAGTAAGGAAACAAGACAATTTCAGCGGATAAAGTTGCAAACGTTTATCCGCACTTCATTATTAATAGATGCGCGAAAAATGGCACGTTTTGCTTTCGCTCTCTGTATACTGATGGAGGTTACACCATCCAACCAACTTTGTATCACTTTGAGTTATTTATTATTTATTATTTAGGTATAGGTACTCGTATCCTTCTAAAAATTAATGAAACAAAACGACAAAATCATCATGGCAACCACCAAGTGTTGCGCCCAGTTGGAACGGACCACCCCGTTGAGTAGTTACGAGATACCTTAATAAATTTTATCTCACTGGCTTCCATGGATATACCGTTTCCATTCACATTCCCGGTGTCAAAATGTTAATTTCGAAAAAGCGTATACAGAGAGAGAGAGAGAGAGATATAGCGAATACTGAGCAGGGAAGAGGAAGTAATTCCCTGGCCTATTGTAAGATTTTACGAGAACTCGGGTCAAATTGGGTACACGTTCCTTCCAGCTGGGATAATATGGTGAAAATTATTGTTATTCACAATGATGGAGGTAAGCGATGTGATAATAACGTTTGATCATTGGCCGGGCTGGGAGAGATCACTTTGATATAGCCCAGAGGCTATGCATGCATTAGTGAAGCTTGGACGAGCTTTAGATTAATTCTGGAAACAAATTTTGAATGGCAACATCTCCTCATGGAGAGAACAGGAAAAAATGATTCACATTTAGAAATGAGTTCATTACAAGGTCGATACAAAGGATGTGCTTGTGGCAATGGAAATTAAAAATAAATATCTAATTGAAAATACTAATTGCGAAGCAGTGTCCTTGCTGGTTTATCAGAGATGATGAGGCCTCAGGACTTTTGAAAATTAAGCGTTCTAACTCATTTTTTCCGGGAATGATGCTCGGTTTTGAATTTGAAGCCATGCGCTTAACTTGAACCATCCTATCTAAGTCGACGTCGCTCGGTAGCTAGGGGTAGATCGATGGGTTTATCTTTCACTGGCGACATTTTAAGAAAACAAAAGATGAAGAGCATCCAATCGTATGTATCCAGGCTGACATTCAATCCTGTCCGTTGAAGTCAATAGGCCCACTGAAAGCTCATCGCTTTACTGACAACCGTAGCAAAGGCTTTTGAAAATTGAAAGGTTTCATAACCGATACCAGTAGGTTGTCTAACCCAGTTTATCTTATTTCTTCTTCTTTAGGTGGCGCTACAGCTCGGGAAGGAACCTACAGTTTTTTGTCGACTCCGAACGGTGAGTTGAGAAGCTCAATCGTGACAAAAGATACTCTTTGATGCTTCTCAGATATTCGAAAGAGGTGGCAACCGAGGTTTTGGACCCGGGCTGGGATTGAACCCGAGCCGCATGCATAGAAGTCCAACGCACTAACCACCATGGCCACGGTGACCACAACCCAGTTTACTAAACAGGTTTAATTTATCCAGAAATATCGTTATTTGCATGCGATCTTCGGTGCCGTGGTCGGTTCGGTTGAATGTTCAATGGTATCATATTTGTGAACTTTTTACCTACTATTTGCGTTTGTAAGCTTTCAATGTCTTGATGCAGATTTCTTCTGACATCAATTAACGGCTTTATGGAAGTAGAGTACATTTTTGAATCTGTAGCTACGATCGAGCTGCGTTCAAAGTCTCGATCTAATGTGTGACTATTACTAAAATAGTTCTGTAAATCCGGTCAGGTAAACTAGTCCGAGGCGCAGGCACAGCATGAAAACAGCAAGTGATATTGAACAAGGTTCACCAGGTTTCTCAGTATTTGTATACAAGTTGAGTTAGAGTATCCGGTCAGGGCTTTGATTGACATTTGGGTCTCTAGAAAACACAATCGAAGGTGGCATAACTCTCCAGGATGCAGACTGACTAAATGCTCCCCACCGAGAAGGTATGAATTCGGCAGAATTTTCGCTATCTCTTAGCAGAATAGTCCAGGCAATTCGACTGTGGAATAACCTTCCGCAGGAAAAATACGAATAACAACAACAACTACAATTTCTTAGTGAAAAAGTCACATACCTCGCATTTATAACATTCACAATACAAGAAGCAAATCCTTCCGAATATCATAATACGGAGATAACGGAATGCTCTTCTTCAAGAGGAACTTAGCGCGGAACCCTTTTTACATCGATTTCTCATTTCGTCAAGCGATTAACTCAGAAAAAACGCCCTTCAGGACACCCTGTACTTGTGAAGTATTTTTCAGGTATTTACGATGACAAAGGACGGTGTCATGTTCATGACCATAAAACATTCTGCAAAATAGAATACAGCTACAAGTTCAAGGCACAGCTACCGAAGTAGTTACCTAAATGCAATTTCTTAGTTAAGTACTAGAATCCTTATTTTCTAAATCACGTGTTCCTACGTGTATATGAGAGGAGGATGCACTTTTCTTATCTCCACATCTTGGTGTAAATTTATTACACACATGAGAAGAGATATGACAAATGGCAGTGGAAATGCATTTCCACAAGAACTTGCGGCACGTTTCAATTCCCATGGTAAGTGTGAGGAAATTTAACGCATAGTTAAGCACATTTTAGTATTTAAAGGTCACCATGTAGAGATAGGGCGAGAGAGAGAGAGAGAGAGACCTTGGTTCAAAAACATAACTAAAAATGAAATAGAATTTACGTGACATTTTCCGGAGCTTTCCTACTCGAGGGGAATTCAAAATTATCAAAGGACATTTTGTGCAAAAGGTTAGGCACTCGTGAAACATAATTGTTATAATTCTGAATGTAGAAGGGCTTAACTGAACAAATCACACATAATCTACGTAGTAAAACTATAGACAGTTATTGTCGTGAAAGTTCTGAGATATTCTGCCATTTTGAATAATTAAATAATTGACGGCTCCAGTACTTGCTTGTCAACTAAACCACAAAAACGTCCAAATGTAAGAGGAATCTTTCAAAAAGCTGGGTATCATGATATAAAGGCTGCTCCATTAGGGGTTCCCTCATCCCAGTAGGGGAATACGTCTAAGCGTTAAATGTTTTTTACTTTCTGTTTTCACATTTCTTATCGTGAGTTCATTACAAGTTGAACTATGGGCACGTAGATACCCAAGCTGTTATCATGAGTTATGCCTCAGAGTCATCATGTAGGCAAGCGGATGGAGGTCTGCCGCCAGAGCCGTGGTAAACATTTGAATGACACACATTTCGGACTAAAAAATAGAGTTCTCAAATTCTCTTAAAACTGTTTGTCTGATTTATACTTTGCACACGGTGAAATCCCTAATGGGACACCCGTTAGATTTTATTGAACGTGATATCAATTCAAACTCTTCAAAGGAAATCTGAAAATCTCGATCCACCGGAAACAGTTTCACAAAAAAATATTTGCGCTATACTCTGTCCCAACCGAATTGTCAGTACAGGGAAGATAGGACGTTTGCCTCTCAGTCTGGTTGCAATAGCTTGCATAAACCTTTTAAGTTCTGACTGGGTTATCGTAGTATGCATGACAAAACACTGCAAATCGAAGAGCAATACCCATAGGGCTGGGCCATGTGCTGATTTGAAAACAACACAATTTGTTGAACGAAAAAAGGATAATTGTGTTCAAAGTGGACACTACCCTGATTTTGATGAAATTTTGGCATGTTGGCATGGGCATGTTTTCGAGTATTTTCATATACATATCAATGTTATACATATATCGGAAACGATTAGCTTAGTCAGGATTTAGATGAAGCGAATTTTCCAGGCGACATTTTTTCAATTCTCTTTTGTTCTCGTATGGATTGTACATACGAGACGATTCAATCCGGACGACAAACAACCTGTCTAGCTCAACTCACATATGTTACTATGGTAAGCACACAGCAAATGTCAAAAACTGGAAAGAAAACAAAAGAGAACAGAGAAATCGTCTGGAATTCCAGCGACCCAAACGACATTTTCGTTCCCCGCTCTTTTCAACCCCTTCATCCACAAACAGAGGCGACAAACTGGAAAATTCGCTTCCTCTAAATCCTGACTTACGAGATATAGGCTAAAAACAAAAAAAAGTCACTATTCGTTTCCGCACTCAAAGCTCATCTCGCGCAAATAACCTTCATTATAAATCACAAAATCCAAAAAAAGTTTTGAACTTCATTTTAACGGTTTCACCAGAAAAACAAGAAAATAGAATAAACAAAAGTCATGTGGCAATACCCTCATACTCAAATTAATTTTATTGGTTCTCAGAGCACAAAATCACAAAGCTCTTAAACAAAAACCAGAGAAAAAGCATTAATGATTAGCTTTAATTTAATAATTCCCAGCCCGGGTCCAACACCTAAGAAAGTTTTTTACGGTTGCCACCTCTTCGAATATCTGACAAGCAATCAAAGAGCATCATTTGTCATGAGAAGCTTCTCAACTCGCCGTTCGGAGTCGGCAAAAAACTGTAGGTCCCTTCCATTCGTGGAAAAAAGTGCACACACAAATGGTTGCGAGAAAGCCGGGCTTGGTCTGGGTGCACGGTAGTGGACCGCCAAGTTCCATGCGGCACTACCAGTACTCTTTACCCGAAGCGCTTCGCGGCTATTTACCTACCCTTATAATTCAGCTTCCTAAGTTACTGGGACCCTCATTTTCCGGCTGCGAGTAGAAGAGCTCTATGCTAGATCATATTCCAAGTTTCAAGACTATACCTATTATAATTTAAGAAATATTGAGCTCCGAAAATCGTAATTTTCGTAGCTGACACAACGATCATCAAAATTTATATGGTACTTCCAGCAGACCTAGAGACTTGAAACTTGGGATATATGTAGCATTTATAATGTGTATAAAGGAAAAAATAAAACACTCTTATTTATTAACTTGCAAATCGTTTAAATTAATAAAAACAAACCACCTTGTATTATACATTGTATATACACTACAAAAGTGTGAAACTTACCCACAAATACATACACAAATGCACATTTTAGTGAGAGCTAACCATAAACGTGGTGAATTCTCTCACCAAATGTATTTTATACGACAACCTCCCCGTAATATATAGACGTGCTACTTCTTATATTATATCTACAATGAAAATGAAATGAAAATGATACTCAAAAATGTGACGATGAACGCAGTATGTATATTCTCTCACAAAACGTATTCATTTTCATATGGATTGGTTGGTATTGGTAATTGATATTTGGCAAATGGCAAATGGGAAACTAAGTGTGAGAGTGATTCTATCGATCACAGTCGCGTCATCCTACTCTAGCTCAATAAGAGGCGCGTTTTTTTCAAACCTATATAGATTTCGAAAACCACAACCTCAGGTGACCCGTGTATTTGGATGTAATGTTGAGATATTTATATCCACTCTGTGGAGTTTAGGAAGAGGATCAGCTCCCCAATCCTTTAAGGTCGTTGAGAAATAGCTTGCCTAATATGCGTTGCCTGGCTCTCGTTAGAACTGGACATTTGCACAGAAAGTGAATAAGTGACTCTTTTTCATATTCATCTTTGCAGCTACGGTAGAAACTGTTATGAGGGATCGCTAGTTTGGCTGCATGGTCCCCTATTGTACTGACTGCCACTACTCTAGCGATGTCTATGCGTGTTCTTTGTAGCAGTTCGTTTGTTTTAGACCTGTTGTAACCAGAAAGATAGGTTTAAGTTTAATTAACTTAAGCCCCGATTTTTCCAGTGCCGATTTTTCTTTGTTGTTGTAATCGTATTAGAAGATTTTCAGATTATACGATTACAACATCTATTTTTCGGAGATTGTGAATCTGTGCTTTTGTAAAATGTAGACCAAAATAACGAAATCACCACCAACGCAAAGCAATAAAAGAAGATGCGCAAATAAAAAAGAAACTCTGACAAAGCTACATACTCGTATCTAGAGCTTAAAAAATTGTACAAAGACGAACCTTACGCAACTTAGGTAACAATCGCAACAAATGTAGCGAAAAAATAGCGTATAAAAATCAACAGCTTATTATTAAAAAATACTGGAACTTGGTTCTTATGACCCGAGACAAGCATTTGCTTCCGAGTTCATTATGGCTGGAGAAACCAAATATGAAAGAAAAGAATGTTTAATTTCCAACTCTCAATGAATTTTGTACGGTTTTAGTTTCTTTTGATGTATATTTGATACTAATATAATATATCACGAATAAATTGAAATAACAAAGTATTGCCTTATGTCTATTAATTCTAAAATTTGAAGTTTGACACAAAATCTTAAGTCCACTTAAGGCACAATAATTAAATATTATAGATGTGACAGAAAAACTTATGTGACTTAAGACATTCATTATTTGCAATTCGATTTTTACATAACAACTTAAGTTTAAAAATGCATTTATTTCTACTTTCGTCTGATAGCTTTTCCATGAAATATAGTAAAAAATGTTAAACATACTCCTTATTTTATAATTGGGTCTAAAAAAGTTAAAAACTATTGTAAATAAAAATTTTAGTTAAAAATTGAAATATCTCGAAATGCCTTTTTTTGACATAAGCTACTCTGTCATACTGCCACAGATATGAATTAAGGAGTTTAAAGAATATTTGTAAAATAAGGACTCAAACAAAAATGTTGGTCTGAAGATTTGACTTTTATACCGCTAAATGCTTTACAATCACGAAACTACGTTTTTTCACCAAAATTACCCGCCGCGGACATTCGTCCATATTATCTTTGAAATTAATCTATTTTTTCAGTTCTGTTTTCTAAATTAAAAAAACGTTTTGTTACAAAAAAAAAAAAAAAACAATAAAAACCTTCACCTATAGAGGTTAAAAAGTCAAAGGATACTACAATTTCGCAATTGGGATCATAAACTACCGCCTGAAATTCACCCCCTGTTTCTGGAACGTCACTGAACCACATTGGCTGGGAGTTCCCAAGGTTAAGGTCTCCATTTACCCGTGCAATGCCATTGTGAATGGACAATATAGCGTCACGTAGAGTTATATAACTTTAACAATGTCGCATGTAGAATTCCAAATGAATTTACCGTTGGAAGTCGTTCGAGTAACCGAAGTGGGTATTTTTTTTTTTGCTTTCATTTACGAGGTGGTGTTAACGTATACCCGGACATTTGTACGTGTACGTGAAGATTTTCTGAAACATTTTCTCAATACCTATGTAAGTACTCTACAATTGTAGAATGGTGCCTTTCTTTACTGGTTGCGTCCATTTTAAGATGGTGCAAGGATAATCGCTGAACTGTATCTAAAAATGATTAGTCGCTGAACATCTATAGATACAAAACTTTTATAGAAATTGGAAAATTGGTATTGGGGTTCATTTGGACTGTATTCAGCTGCAAGACAGTTAGGCCCAATACACACGGAGCAGCTGAAAAACAACTAAACTGGTTGGCAACTCGAGTTGATAGCCAATTGAAATAATGCACTAAGTGGAAATGGTGTGATCGAGATAACTTGGTTTAAGCATTAAAATCTCGTTCGTGGCTTACCTACCCTTTTTGGTGACTGAAAACCTTCACACCTCTCCTTTCTTCCTCAGTGGTTGAATGTCATAAATCACAGTCACTAGGAGGGCAAGTTAGTTTGTGGAACGAACTTCAAGTTTCCTAGTTTATGAGTGAGTTTCTTACTCTTTAGCTTTTCCAGTAATTACGGTGCAAACCAACAAATCACTTTTAATTAATTACGTAGAGCCCCCTCCCAAGCCAATATCGAATCAAAGTCAAATTTATTATGGAATTACCACCTATTAATCTTGAAATGGATTTTAAAGTTTCTAAATCAAATTTTTCTTGATGCTGTCGTCGTAAATCTCCGATGGCATAAGTTTCCAGCTTCAATTTAGCATATAGCCCACACTAAGCCAACAATGACAAGGATCTTCACTTAATTCCTAACTCCGTGTTGACAGATCCTTCGTAAATTACTTCAGCTATAAGTACGAGTACACATATACTCGTAATTAGAACAACATTTGATAGAAATTGTCACGACGAAGTTTTAATTAATTCCCCATCCACTTGTCGGGTGAAAACGCGACGCGTTCCAAGGACCTACATACATTCAAATCAATTGAATAAGATGCAAACGAAGCCACGCAGGAGAAAGGGAATGAAAATGAAGAAGGTGTACCCTTTTGCTTTGGTTTCTTCCAATTCAATTTGAATTTATATTGTTGGCAATTGTGGCATACCCTTCAAGCCACAAATACCCCAATTAAATCCACAATAGATTTCCCATATAACACAAACACAAAAACCACCACCAAACATATACTCATATGTACCATATGTATGTAGGTACTTGTGGAATGAGTTTCTACAGAAACCTAATGTGGTCCTTGCAAGAAAATGCGATGCAACATCATCCCACTCTCACCCCCCACTGGGTACTGTTGATTAATAGAATATGTGTTGAATTTATTGTTTCTTTTAAAATTTAATTAAATCCAATTTGATTGAAGTGAATTCAATTAATAATTTACAAAGGACTCTCTAAAAAAAAATATATTATACAAAAAAATGGGGAAATTGTTGTTTGTCTATGGAAATTCGAGGATTTTATTGGCCATTTCGGCACGAGTTACCCTGCTCGTTGTGATTGTTTCTATAAGCGAAATAGGACTAAATCCCAGCTAACCAAATGTTAATTAATTATTTATTAAATTGAATCATGTGCACTTTTGTGTTTGCTTAGTCGATAAATACTCGTGTGTGCGGTTGGAAGGGTCTATGGTTGCATGGAATTTAAATCCTCTGGTGGGGTGGCAAGCTGCAGTTTGCACGTTATGTTATGTGATGTTTTATAAAAAAAAGACATTTTGCATCGTATATGAATAGCTTTAGCTGTAGTTTACAATAAAAACAGTCTCTCCCAAAAATTCATATTTTTATGCCCGATTTTATCAGGACTCGTACACAGCTATGCTGTCTGCTCTAAGGTACGCCAGGGTTATACAAATATCTACATTTTTAGAGCTTTGTGCATGTCATAAAAAAAGTCGCACAGCAGCACGAATGTAGAAACAGTGGACCAAGTACCTCCACAAAGAAAAAAAAAATGCCTTCCACACCTTTAAATCAGAACTTAATAGGTAAGCAAATTTGCAGAAGTTCCTAAAGTGCAACGGACCCTAAACTTACTTACCTAGGTGGCGATACAGTCCAGGGTGGACCAAGGCCTCAACCAACAACCCCTTCCAGTGAGCCCAGTTTTTAGCTAACTGCCTCCAGTTGGGCACTCCCAGTTAGTTGAGGTCCTTTTTCACTTGTGCCAGCCACCTTAAGCGAGATCGTCCTCTGCTGCGCTGACCATCCGGGTTGGATGCGAATACTCTGCGGGCCGGAGCGTTGATGTCCATTCGCTTTGCATGTCCTAGCCATCTTAAATGCACAATGCGCAGTTTTTTTTTTCTATGTGGTTGAATCTTCGCCTCCAAAACCCGCCAACGTAAACGGGACCGAATATCATACGAAGGATTGTTCTCTCCAAGCGACCAACTATATCTTTATTTGATTTCGATAAAGTCCATGCTTCAGCTCCATGTAGAAAGGGATGATCATGATCTTATAAAGAGTTTCCTTATTTGATCGGGAGAGGGCTTTACTACTCCCTTGCATTCTTAGCTCAAAGAAATAGCGATTGGCAATAGTGGTCCCTCGAACCTTAAACACCGGTTTTATTTTTGAATAAATTGGAGATAGCAGTCGCTGATGGTAATTCAGCTATCAGCATATTTAGACCAGTAATTCCGACTCCACGTCCAGGATTATGGGGGATATGTATCCGCGCTGCTCGTGAAACTATTCAGAGTCTTGTATAAAGCGGGATAGGCTTGACTTGTTTAAGCAATTTGCACATAGGTCTAGATTCCTTCATTGGAAAAGAGCTGGGCTTGTACAGAGGAGATGAGTAGGGATTAAATGTGTTTGAGATTTGGCACCTCTCTATCGCCCCCATCGGCCATTACATAAATGACACCAGTTGCCATCACTGTCAAATCGCTCTTTCTTTTTACCTTTTCCTCTTGCCAGCACACAAACGTGCTTTTCCCCTTTTTAGTAAATAAAGTAAAGAATAATAAAATTGATGATAATAATAATGGGAGCGATGTGATGGAGTGGTGCCAAATCTCGAACAAAATGCATGCAACTTTAAATACATCTTAATTAATGAATCGAATCCCATTTAACACTACAACGGTGTTAATAAAAAGCTTAAAATAACAACAATAATACAACGTAAAACTAAAGAATACTTTTTAATTAACTACGTGCTTATTGTGAGCTATTTTGAAACATCATTTAAATACGAAAATATACTTAACACATTATGCAGCGATAAATGGAATAAAAGTGAACGATGTGTTTCGGCAATAAAATCAATAAACTATAAAATACAGCAATACCGCGCGCTTTATTTGAAACATTTCCCATTACACTTTGGCACGTTTTAACGGTTATTTTGGTAAATGGTGGTCGAATGTATTCAGCGTGAACTGTTGAATTGTCTACGTAAAAAGCAATCTAAAACAGTGGAATGTGGTAATCTAGGAAGCAAATTGGTGTCTCATCGTTTTTCAAGAGAATTTGGCATATGACTTCGATTTGCAAATTGCAAAAAGTGACGACCAAGACACACAACTGTCAAACTTCACATTAATTTTAGGTTTGTTCGTGGAACAATTTCGAATTCGCAGAAGTTTAATCGGTTGTTGACGTGCAATGGAAAGAAGATTTCCGGAGAACAATGGTCTTTGTGGAAGATAGTGGTACGAGATTTGTTACGGTACTATGGTGCTAGCTATGGTGAAGTCACAATAGATGAAGTTACAAACGATGCAATTCTCTTTATGTTCACTGCTCTGCAATTCGACACTTAATTTGATTTTAACGATCAAGAAATCATCAATTTCAATATGTTGGGTACTTGGTCAAGTATTTGACGATAGTTTAGGTGAAAGTAAGCACCAATAAGTCTTTAGTGAGTGTAAAATATATGTTTATGGGTGCGTACGACGACGTATAAGTAACTGTGCGAACACATGGAACTTGTATTGTACGACCATAACAGCTCTTTGCTTTGATTCGTTAAGTTTCCGTTCACTTTTGCTCACTTAAAGGTCCCGACTAATATAATGCGTTGACGTCGTTGCATTGAACGTTGACGTTGACGTTAACGTCCCATAGAATCCGTTACATACCTTCGTTGAGAGACGACAGCTGATGACATTTTCTTCAATACCTAACAGTGTCAACGATACTGACAATTTGAAATGTCAGCCGATTGTCAACGGCGCGCGATGACAGTTTCTTAATTTCATCTCAATGTTTCCACCAATAAAATGTGCTTACTCTTAATTTGTGAATGCGTGAACTATAATACGTGAGTATGTGAACTTCAATGTGTGAGCAGCCAACGCACCAACACACTAAAAATGAAGCAAGTAAATCTACATTCAGCGCCAGCGGTCAGTTCATTTATGCATTGGTTATGGGCGCCCACCTTCCATAAGAATGCGTGTATTATATCGAGCTGTCAGTTAAGAATGA
The DNA here is from genome assembly GCA_949775065.1 of Brachyopa scutellaris. Taxonomy (NCBI): domain Eukaryota; kingdom Metazoa; phylum Arthropoda; class Insecta; order Diptera; family Syrphidae; genus Brachyopa; species Brachyopa scutellaris. The sequence continues at coordinate 87,929,893 of OX459114.1, read as the reverse complement.
CACAGCTACACACTAACGACTAACGCATTCTATGGGTCGGGGCCTTTACAAAAGGAGCTAATCCATTTGCTCCTTCGTACGAAAATTTGACATTTGACTTGAACAGCTGTGTAAATCACTTCCATTCAAAAACTCCTATTGTAGGCAACTTGAGCAATTGACAGTACTGAAGAAAACTTAACGTAGAATTCTGACAGAAGCTTCCCATTGTCTTCGACTATTAGCTATAGTTGAAACTTAAATCAGAAAACAGAGTGAAACTGATTTTTTGCTTCGTTAAATTGTTTAACTTGACGAAAAAGGTTCCGAACGGTCAAACTGTCGGAAAACTATTTCAGGACAGAATGACGTCCCGAAAAATACATCATTCACTAAAACAAAGTCTAGGAAGAAGTTCTTCCAATCCAAGAAGTGCTTCTATTTACCCTAGGGGTTCTTATAAATCTAATGGTATGTGACATATTTCATCAGCGGTATTGGATAAATACAAATCCGTTACCGATTCTCAGACGCAAGGGCTATTTACTGGCATGGTAACGACGTGTTTACTAAGCACCCGTTATCGGTGGGTGGTAGCAACATCGTCTCGTCCTTTTAATCATCGACTTAATGCATGGCAGTAGAGAAAAAAATAAAACACCAATCATGGCATAATTTTTGTGTCCTGTTGTAAATATTTATCCTTTTCTTAGCGTCGTCGTCGCGTCGATTACTTTGTTTCTCTTCGCAGACATAATTTTTAGCCATAAATCAATCTTTTCCCATTCTGAAATGCTTGCAAGTACCCGAAACATAAAGTTTATTCCCCGATTTTAATGGGTCATTCGCACAGAGTCAAGGCCTGTAACATTATTCACGTACACACGATCGCAATAAATCCCCAAGTCACGCCAGTTACCCCAAAGTTGGTGCGGGTACTCGTATAAAACCACCATTTTCCTAATTAATCGTTCACGCACTGTTCGAAAACAAAGCAGAAGCACTTTTTGCGGCTCCCATTGCACAGGCATAAAAGTGCCGCAATAAAACCGAAAAGCAGAGAAGCTAAGGATTCTCGATAAATCCGGAGCTAGGACGGGAGCACTATCGTTCTAAAAGTGACTTCAGTTTCAATTTTCTACTGTCTGGGGATATACAATTTCAACTTGTCCACATTAAATAGAAAAACGAAGAAATTCCAATAATTTATCAATTCTTTCACAGAGTTGACTCCATGGAATAAGCTAAGCACATCCTTTCGATTTGTACCGTTGGGAGGACGTGTCCACGTGATGGTTCGTGTCTCGCTTAAATTAACAGACAACTAAATTAAATGGAAAAGAAAAGTGCTTAGTGCCGAGGGTGACATCCTCAAGTCCTGCGGAATGTTTTCTCCCCAACCCACACCCTTTTGGAGGTGATGCCAACTATGTACATATGTATGTATGTATGTATGTGCACCGCGTTTGTTGAGGAGTAAAAACCGCAGGATAAAGGCCACAACCGCCGCAAGTGAAATATAATAATAATTCTTTAATAATAACCAATGCCCTTTGCTGGCAGACCAATAAAATTGATTTCCCCCAAGAAATACGAGTGGGTACTCCTACGCCCGGCGGTGATGATGAGAAAGTGCACACCGCCAGGAAGGAGTGGTGGTCCTTGCAGCTTCGAAGTGGACTTAGTTTCCGTCTGAATCTGCCCACGCTTTGAGCGTTCGCTACGGTGTTCAGGATTTTGTTCGTCTTCGCCTTTCATACGTTTTTTCTTTGTATTATTATTTGTATTCTCTGTATTCAGTTATTTTTGTGCTTGGCTAGCAATGTTGGCACTGCCCCAAGGGTGCAATTTTCCAGAAAAGAAAAATAAAAGCCGAAAACATTTTTTAACGATTTTTTTTTTTGTTCTCTGTTTTGATAATCTTTGCTTTCGTTTGCTTTAAGTTGATGGGAATAATATGTTGGACAGGAAAAGTAACAGCTTTTGATGGCGGGCTTAAATGATAAATTGAATTTGATTTAGGTTTAATATTGAAGTGGAATGGGGTTTGAGTTGTAATTCTTTTATAGTGGACACTGGACACAGTTTTTGGTCAGGTTTTTTTTTTCTATAATAAAGGGTTTTTTAATAAGAGCGCTACAAAACTTTTAAATAAAACAAAAACGGTTTTGGATATCAATGAAATTCTTTATTCCTGTGAAAGTACGTTTGATGCCATTATGTATGGAATTCGATTTCTTTTGCATGGCCACCACGGGCACGCTTGCAGAAGTCCAGATGCTGAACCCAATTTTCGACGGTTTTCAAGCATAAATCGGCCGATACTGCTGCAATTTCACGTTCGATATTCGTACGAAGTTCATCAATCGTCGCTGGCTTGTTGGCATAGAACATAGACTTGACGAAGCCCCACAGAAAATAGTCTAACGGCGTCAAATCGCACGACCGAGGCCGCCAAGCGACTGGATCATTTCGTGAGATAACATGTTCTCCAAACTTGGTTTCCAATAAATTGATTGTGACATTCGCTGTGTGGCTTGTGGCGCCGTCTTGTTGGAACCACATGTCCTCCAAGTCCATATCATCCAATTAGGGCCAAAAATATTCGGTTATCATTGAACGGTAGCGATTCCCATTCACAGTAACGTGCCGGTCTTGATCATCACGGAAGAAGTACGGCCCAATGACGCGGCCGGCCCATAAACCACACCAAACGTAATTTTTTCGGGATGCAATGATGACTCATGGAGTACGCGTGGATTGCTGCCTGACCAATACCGCATATTTTGTTTATTGACGAAGCCATTCAGCCAGAAATGAGCCTCATCGCTGAAGATGATTTTTCGATGTAAATCCGAATCATTTTCAAGTTGTGGCTCAGCCCAATTCACGAACATACGACGCTTCTGGTGGTCAAGCGGCTTCAGTTCTTGCGTCAATTTAATCTTGTAAGGACGTAGGCCAAGATGTTTTCGCAAAATTCGCCACAACGACGTCACAGAGATGCCCAACGCTTGAGAACGACGTGTGAGAGACACATTTGGGCTTTCTTCAACTGAAGCCTCAGCGGCAGCTATATTCACTACGGGCACTTCTTTCTCTCACTGGCACGGGAACATTTTGTACTGTGCCTGTGGATTCAAATTTTTCCACTAGACGCTCAATTGTTGATCTGCTAGGACGATTATGACGACCATAAATTGGACGTAGCGCTCTTAACGTTGAGGCCACTGATTGATGATGGTAGTAAATTTTAACAATTTCGACTCGTTGTTGGCTCGTATATCTTTCCATCGTGAAATGGCAAACCTTACTGAAGAGAAATGTCAAAAAAGCGGCAAGAAATATGGCTTCGTTTACTGTCTTTGTCGCTCTACTTTTGTAGCGTCCCTGTTGAAAAACCCTGTATATACACGCTAAAGGGGATATGAATAGTTTGATAGTTTCTTTTGTACTTTATGGAAGCGAAAACGTATATGTTTATTTTAAGTTGCAAGTGTCTCCGTTTCTTTTAAGCCCCATTTAGATGATCAGTGCCAGTTTCAGTTGTCAGTTCAGTTGAAATTTCAGTTAAAAAGGCTAGTGCATTTAGACTTCAGTTCGGTATTTAGTTGAGCTTTTATTTTACTTCTGAGCAGTTTAACTGACAACTGAACTGAAAACTGATGGGGATTCCATAAGTTTAAGTCTCTGTTTCAATTTCTGTTCATATTTCCGTTTTTGCATTTACACAACTGTTTAACTAAAAGCTCAACTGAATGCTCAAGTGAAACTGAAACTGAACTGATCTTCTAAATGGGGCTTTAAAAGCAAATATACAGTTTCCAAAAGATGGTGATTCGCTGCTCCTTTCTGGTTGCTCACGAATAATTTCAAACAAACGCATGTATAACTTTTAAAAAAAAAAACTCCAAAGAATTGAAAAAAAAGAGACCTCGTGTAAATGACTGACAGTTTAAAAGAAGTGAAAGAGTAAGAACCCCCGCACACTACAGACTTTCTATCGGCCGATAGTTTGGTTGGGTTGGGCTGGTTAGTGCGCACACTGGGCCGATTAAATAGTCGGGTTGGTAGTTAGTGCGCACACTAGACAAACAATCGGCCGACTGTTCTCAAACGATTTGCTATTGCTAGTCGTTAAACACATTTTGCAGAGAATAGTCGCTTAATGGTAGCTAATAAAAAATGTTCCAGAGATGTAATCATTGCTCTACGCCCAAATATGTCCATAATTCCATATTTAAATAAATACGACAAAAATTCATTTAAAATTCAGAGCAAACTGAGCTATCGAAACGCACGTAGAAGAGCGCCGTACTAATTAAGTAGTCGGCCGATAGTTTGCCGATACTTTAGTTTGAAGGCAATCGTGTAGCCTATCAAACTTATTTATCGGCCGATTTCGAATCGTTGTAGTGTGCGCACTCTCATATATTTTCATATTGATTAAGAGCCCGACTAAACTGTCGGCCGACAAAAAGTCTGTAGTGTGCGGGGGCTCTAAATACATATCAGCGAAATCTTGGTCACCGCTGGCGCTGCTGTTGAAAAGAAGAAATGCTGGGACTATCATGATGTCAATGCGATATTCTCGTCGGTCGTAAGCTTCAGTGAGTCAAACACATAAAAGGAGAAGATTTCTGTTAACAAAAAAATAATACTAAGTATCAAACCAAAATGCGTTAAACTTTTATTTTTTATTGGGATCCCGAAAATTATGCCATAGAAAAATAAAAAAATTGTTTCGGTAAAAAGTCTAATATTTCGGAGATATTTTCGTTTTTTTTCCTAGAATAATCGGCAGTTTTTCCAATTTTCACAAAAAAAAAAATATTAACCCTAATCCTACCACGTTGTGACTTTGAGTCACATTCGAAATTATTTCTTTTGTATTTCCTTTAATAACGTCGGTAATTTACTTTTGGGCTTGTGTATTCTACTTTTAAGTAGTTCTTAATAAAAGGCTCTAATTTAAATTAATTTTTAGTTCTTGATTTGAATTGTTTTTTACCATTCTAAAAATACTAACGTTAACTACCACGTTGTGACTTACAGACACACAGTATTTTTTAATGTAGCCAGAATTTCAAAACATAGCATGCGTTTTCAAAATGTGGCTGTACGTGTATTTGGTTTCCTAAACGACGTGTATCATAGTAACTACATAGTGAGTGAGGGTAATCCGCCCATAAAAAAGTTCATCCGCATGCATACTTGGTATAACGAAAAACAAATAGATGGCCAGTAATGCAAAATTAAAATTTGGTGGATGTTTTGCGGGGTAGCTTTCAAATTGCTCTAAAAATAATTGAAGATACAGAAATGATTATGTGAAGTATCTTCTTTCTTTAGGTTGCGCTACAGTTCGGGTTGTACCAGCGCCTACTTCTCGCAACCATTTGCGTGTGTGTGTTATATTTTTGCACGAATGAAAGGGATCTACATTTTTTTGCCGACTCCGAACGGCGAGTTGAGAAGCTCCTCATGACAAATGATACTCTTTGAATACTTACGAGTATCAGACATTGGAAAGAGGTGAAACCGTGAAAAAACTTTTACGTGTTTGCTGGGATTGAACCCGTGCAAGCATTGCGTAGTAGTCAAACGCACTTACCATTACACCGCGGTGTGAAGTATAGTCTTTACTATCTGGGTATTATTACTTGGGTAAACACGCCAAGATACCCGAAGTCACAGGCACATACATTTGCAGAGATGTACGTATAATATAGGTATACCTACCAGAGGATATCGCGTATATGCTATGCAAATGTCAAAGCACAGCACGCTATCTTAGGAACACTTTAGCGATATACTTCTTTAGTAGTCTAGAAGAGGCAGGCCTAATCAACTATAGACTCTTTCTAAAATTTTGCAAGGTTATGAAATGCTTTAAGGAAATCCATCCTGGTATGGAGTTAAAACCAAGCCACACAATTGTTGAAGCTACCCCGCAAGGTTAGGTTGACCCACTCTGATTGCTCAACCTAACAACCCCTCTCAACCTAACCTAACTTTGCGGGGTTGCTTTAACAGTTGTGTGGTTTTGTTTTTACCCTGAATTCATAAGGCCAATGGAAAATATTAGCCGCAAACTCTTGTAAAAGGGTTGGCTTAGGATATGGTTGTATCTAACATTCAACGAAGAAGTCAGCGATATCTTAGCAGAGTAAATGCACATATTGTGAACTTATTTCTGACCATTGCAACCACATCAGCAAATAGTGATACCAATACGCCACGCCGCCGTCACCATCGAGATCGACAGCATATAATATTCGTAGTCGATGCCACATGTGTCCATAAAAAACAAGTGCTTGCGAATAAACAGAGTTCTAGGGAGTGTGGTCTAAATGTCTGCAATATGCACTATCAGAAAATGTTAGTTTATTGAAAATGTATAAATAAGTAATTAAATGTTTAATAAAGTTCCTGCTTTCTATTTATTTGCATGTACCAACAATTTTTTTATATTAGCATTCTTAAACATTACACATGTGACTGAGAGTCACAACGCGGCAGTTTGTGTAAAAAATATAACCTGGTACAATTAGGGTTAGTAGTCAAAAAAAAATTATGAATTTGTCGATCTTCATTTTTTATTTCGCACAGATCCGCATTGAAATCGACTGTGAAACCATCAGCAATCAGCTTTCTTACGGAAAGCAAATTTCCTCCAATTTCTGGAACAAATAAAACGTCGGTTAATTTTACTGGTGATTCCTCATTCTTCTCATTTAAAAATTCTATAATTCCGCTACCGCGTCCTTTAGTTGTGACTTAATTTTCATTAGCAACATTAATCTTCTCAATATGATTTGTATTTAATTCCCCAAAGAAACCCTTGTCGCTTGAAATATGACATGTGGCACCGGAGTCAACTATCCAACCATCCGCGTCCTTTGCTATCATAAATAAGAACTCACCACTGTTTTCGACTTTGTTTGCCTTAGGCAATTGGGGCTGATTAACATTGTTTCTACTTATCTTTGACTTCCACTTTTTATACTGTGGGCAATCCTGTTTAAAGTGGCCTTTTTCTTTACAGAAGAAGCAGGTCTTTCCCATTTTTTCGCTTGTTTTTAAAGCAGACTCTTTGCTAACCGCATTTGCTTCATTCCTTCGGCTATACTCTCCCAGTAACTTAGACTGCACCAAACCAAATGTTAAGTCTCCTTCAGAACGTGTTTCGAGCGCTGTAATTAAAGTATCGTAACTTCTTGGTAAACTGCTAAGAAGCATTGCAACACTCCAGTTCTCCGAAAGCTGCGTCTCACCGATGTCTCTTAATTTCTCAAAAAGTTCCGTCGTTTGGTTGATGTGAACTTGAACATTTTCACATTCATCCAACTTTAAGTTGCAAATTTTGCGCATCAAATGCACCTTATTACTCAAAGTGCTCTTCTCGTGGTATGTCTGAAGTGCAAGCCATGCGTCTCTCTCAGTAGCTGCCCGCCTGATATGAATAAGCTGTCCATCTTCCACCAATAAACCGATGAGCGCCTTTGCCTGGTTATTCCCCTTTTGCCATTCTATATTAGCAGCAGCAGCAGCGACTCCCTCACCATCCTCTGGTTTCGGTTCATTTACGATGTCCCATATTCCTTCTTTTATTAAAAGCAGCTCGAGTTTAAATTTCCAGATAGAATAATTTTCATTATTCAATTTTCCGACATTGAACTTCGTTTGTTCTGGGCCCATAACCTATTGAATAAAAAATCAGTTTTAAAGTTTAAATCTATTTTATTTATTTCAAACAATACTTGGGTTTCTCCGTAACTCTGTTACTCCATAAAGGGTACGTCAAGGTGCTTGTTATTAGACAGGCGCCTATGACCATAGGTTAGGTGGGACATAAGTTCAAACATTTAAGTGAATAATTCGAGTTCCCACTTTTTTGTGAGAATTAATTTCACATTTAATGCTGAGTTATCTCTGGCAGATGCCTATATCTTAGCAGTACTTGGGTGGTCCGCTTTGCTGGAACGATGTCAGACTATAGAACATCTCTTCGATCCATATACAGAACGGCGCTTGGACTCACATAAAGCTGCTCAAGACGCCGATACTTGGCGTGTACACAAAAATGTACTTGGAATATACATTTTTCGAAAACACAGATTAGAAATTAAGCCCGAAAAAGTCTTTTTTGTCCTCATTTCTATTTTATTTTAAGACTGTTTTTCACCTTAGTTCAAACAACAAATTCGGGTGTATTTTCCAACATGATTTGCTAGCAATTTGTTGGGCTATTTTTCTAAACAAAAAAATCAAACATTTTTATAGAAATTAAATAGGTTAACTAAAAGTGTAAATAAAGTTGACATCTTTCTACCTTCCTTCGTTTAACACTTGCTGTATAAAGTGGTAGACAACCTAGATACATATGTATGTATACGATCTGCGAGAAATGTGTATGTACACCAGCGCTTATATTAGTTTAAATATTTTAACAAGCTGATTTTCGAGACTGCCTTAGACCTAAACCTATGTTATTATGGAAGTTCCTTTCAGTTATCTCTTATAGAGGTGGCTAAGCAGCTTAAGATTCACCTATTTATATTGGGTGTCGGGGCAGAGAGACATTTTAGATAATTGTACAGCTGACAAACTCGCTAAACTACGAACAACCATACCTATTCTACCGGAAAACAAACCAATGCAAAATGGGAAAGTGTGCCCACCTAATCTGACCTTGACTGGATCCTAGCCGGTCTAACTATCTTCTGTCTCTAAAAAAAACAACATACATATAAGCGCAATCTTTGGTGTCATCACCTGATCTGACCTGGACTGGATCTTAGCCTGTCTAACTATGTTCTGTATTTAAAGATAGCACAATCACAGGACACTGCCTCATAGGCAAGCATGCAACTAGTCTTGGCGTCTTTTCAAACGACTTATGTTGAAGTTGGAGGAAGAGGAAGAGAACCTCTGTTTATTTCCAGCTCTTTCCTGTAGTAGAAAACTAAACCTATGAGAATACTTCTTCAATGATCTCAGTGGCCTAGCACAAAATACGTTGGAAGCCTATCTCGCTTTATATTTACATACAAATCTCCAAATAATTCTCAGAAGTAGCGTGCATACACCTCTCCAAGATCCTTAGTATCACGATGGGCCTCTATACGCGTTAGTGTTCTGGTACTCGTTTTACATTTGTCCAAGTACTAGGTGTAGTAAGTAGCCAGTGAAACGTCTTTACTGTCTGGTGTCCGTCAGTGGAGTGTTCACAGTTATTGATTGAAATAGCAATTGTTCAAGCTCAAACTATAAAACGGTGTTGCATTCGTTTCTTTCTTTTCTTTATTTTCATGAATGTAACGTCAGATGCTTCCTCATTTTGCTATTCGTAGTCCGAGGGATCGACAAATGTCACTGTCAATACGCTTTCGGAGCGAGAGTTACAGCCTTACTCCAAAAAACGTATCCCCTCATTCCCAATGTCATTCTCGATTTGATTGATGTTACGTGCAAACATACAGTTTAAAGAAACAGAAACACTATTTGACTTTCATCGAAAATCTTCTCAGTTGATTGGCTTAAGGATCTGTAAATTTCTTATCAGCACACAAAAAGCCTGTCAATCCGACAAAACGCAATTCAAGTGAATAATTACTTCGTTTTTCATGCTTAAATTTTAAGACATTTCATTAAAAGCAGGTTGCCACTCCCCACCATTGAGTAATCCTCCAAAGGATATCAAGGATACCGGCGCGGCGTTTGCAAAAAAAAAAAAAATCAGAAACTCCCACACATATAATATTTCTCATCTTCTTCCACCGCACAGCCGAATCATCATTCCGCATTTATTCGTGTATAATTTATTAAGAATTAATCGCTTCAATTTATTATCCTTTAAAAAGCTAATCTCGAGGATTATTACTTATTCTCCGCGCCACAATTTTTGCCATCACAAGCGAAAATGTAAAAGAAAATGATAACCGGGAAGCAGCTCTCAGAAATAGGGTCAGGCAAAATAATCAGAGCATAAATAATTAAAAGGAGAAGCGTTTTGGTAGGTGGTGTAGTGGCAGCGATGACGGTCTTCATGATACCGGCCCCGTAGACAGTGTTTATGGCATTAATTCAACTTTGAACTTAACAAACCACCACCGCCAACACCATTACATTGCAAGAAATAAAAATTGCCAATCCTCCTCTACCCCTATCTGTATTTAAAAAAAAAAAAAAAAAACAGTCGGGGGTTGCAAAACCCTTCCTAATATTTTGATCCGAAAATAAATAGCCAAATGGAAATCCTAGCAAACTTCTTCTAAAAACATTCATCCTCGATGTAGTTGTCGTCCGGATCAAGATTAAAACTCCGACAGTACGAGATAAATTATGCAAATAGACGAGACCTCAAAGGAGAGCTACACTGTGGCGTTAGGTCGGCGGAGGCGTTTGAGTTGCGTTTTGTTTTTTTTTTTTTTGCTTTTCAGTTTATTGAGTGCGACCCTTTCTGCCTGTCACTCTGAATCCAATTGAAAAATGTCCTTAATCGAAATTGGAAAAGAAGGGAAAGAGCACAAATAGCAAAAAAGGTTTCCGATTCGATTGTGTAATATCAATTCGGGTACCGGTCGCGCGGGATGGGGGCGGGTGGGTAGGCCTAACGAAATTTATTTCATTTCATATTTTCAATTGAAGGCGGTTTCATTGGTTTTTCTTTATAGCTGTCACTGCTGTCGTTTTTTTTTTTTTGTCATGTCATACGGTATCATGATCATCATCATCATCAACATTTTGTTGTTATTGTCATACTGGCAGGCGATATTGATAAAATATTGTCAGACATTTTGTTGTTGGTGTTGGTTTTTGGCGCAATTTGTTTTCGGCGGCAGGATGTCTTTGTGTTTTTGAAAATTTACAAACGCGATAGTATGTGCCGCAAGAAAGATGACATGGTTATATTTTTTTTTTTTGCAATTCACAAGATTGTTGTTCTTCTGTCAAACTTTTGCTGGCTGTTCGGGCTTTTATCCTTTATAGAAATTCACCAACCACATACACCCTTAATGCGAGTCTCATAAAATGAATAATAGATACTTATCAAAATATTTGAGAATTCCGATTGTCAATTATAAATAAATGATTTACTATTGTCAATTTGTACCAAATATCGATTGTGAATGGAGCCAAATTGCACCATTTATCGAAAGAAATTCTACATTTTAAATTTTAAAAAACCAAATGTATGATGCATTGTCAATGAGAAATGTCAAAAAGGGTTTTCCATTCACAGCAGTCAATTACATTCACAATGGTCAAAACCTTTACCAGTTAACTGATAAATTTATCAATTGTCAACTGATTGATAATTGACACACGCAATAGGGGTGATAAACTTGCCGAAGAGGATGGTCCCGTAAAGGCACATAAACCAGACTGTGCCTGACTCCTAACAAGTGACAATATATCAATAAACGTATAAGTGGAAATGGGTCTTGGCAGAAAACAGTCAGCGTCAAAAGTGTGTAGACAAGACAACAATGCATACATTCACTTTTCCTATAACTTATGTATGGACTATTTAATATTAATATTAAAAAAAAAAAAAAAAAAATTGTTGTTGTTTTCTATGAACTTCTTGTTACATACACATGAACAAAACTTTGTATAATCGTTTTTCAATATTTTGTATCTTTTTTGTTTTTATAAGAAAAGTGAATGTTATTAATGTATGCATTCTTGTCTACTCACTTTTGACGCTGACTGTATATAGAAATCGGCGCGCGCCTGGGTTTTAATTTTTTCAGGTCGTGTAAATTCCCGGATTTGAACCATATCCCTGGCACTCGTTTTTTTTTATAATTCACGAGCATTTAAGGGGATAAGAATACCTTAAAATGTTTTGCACAGCGCGGGTCAGTAGAGTCAATTGACCAGTGTTGATTTCTATGCCCTATAAGAGTTATCGCGCGTTTTTGTATCATATCGATCAGGTGTAGTGATGCTTTTGGAGCACTCGACCGGATATCAGTATTGTACTCGGACTTATGTATGTATATGGACGCCTCATAAATGGTGCCTGGATCAGAGGGTGGGGTCTTAGGAAACCTACGCATTCACGTCGTTTTTGGCGGCTTCGGATATGCGATCATTCTAACGTAGGTTGAGCATTAACAAGCATAAGATTACGCTTTAATGACAGAAGGCAGCATTGGATTTTTGTAACATTAAATTCTACTGTATTATTTAAACCTCATTTGGCTATGCTGTCGGGACATACGCGACCGTTCCAGTTCCACAACTGAAGAGCAAGGCCATGAATTCGGCGATGAATATGGAAAGCGTCAGGGAAGGAATATATTTGGTGTCGAGTGTCGCAAGTGTAACAAGTGTCGCAATATTGTAAATTTTGCCCTTATAATAGGGTCTAAAGGTGTGAGCAATTTTACAATATCGATATAGTTTGCTTACATCCGCTTGCACCTCCATCAAGGTGTCGGATCTAAATACGTGCCTCCTTGTTTCTCACAGGGTCAGACATCTTCCCATAAAATGTCTGTCTGTCTGTCTACCTGCCTGCCTGTCTTTCTGTTTGTCTGTCTGTCTGTCTGTCTGTATGTATGTTTGTCTGCCTGTATGTTTGTCCGTCTGTTTTTCTGTTTGTCTGTCTGTTGTTCTACTTCTATATTAATTGACCAAAAAGATGCATATACACAGTTTATATTGGTATAGTGCCTAAAGAGAAAACTACAAAATCTGGACTTGATTGGTGGCACTGAATTCAAGTTATTAACAGCTACTATATTAATTGGCCAAAGTGAATATCAGCTCTATATTATTATATGTAAACATTACATACATATTTAATAACTTTTATTACACATTCTCTATCGATTGTACTTAGACAACCTTCTTCTTCAATTACACATTACACATACACAACTGCTTTGGATTGGATAAGTATTCACTTCCCTCGTAAGCTTATGCGGATGAGGCTCATACATTTTTTTTTTTGAGGAGCCGCCATGTTCCTTAACAATTTTAATTGATTCCTCATTAAAGCACCACTTTTTATTGGAGCAATTTGGACTCTACCTTTCTTGAAAATTATATTTCTTGACTAGTTAAGGTGTACACCTGCAAAAAAAAATTGTGTACGAGCCAGTATTGAATTATAGAAATATGACTTTCCTCATTTGGTGTCCCTCAATGGTGTCATATGATAAGCAAATGACTACCCAAATCCACAGATATATGTGGTTACCTGAGGCTTTGGTATTAAAACCATTCTCTATTTATATTTTTTTCCCACGACTCTCCCTACCTCCCGCTTGAATTGCCTGTTTTAGGGAGAGCAACATTTTGTCCTTCCTTTTTAGACACTCGGAGCTGAGTACCTACGCTTAAACTGCCCCATTCCAGCAAAAGAGCTGAGAATCTGACCCAGGCTGACTTAAAACTACCTGGTCCCTGTGTATAGTAATTGAATTTAATTCCAAATTAATAAAACCTACCTATCTCTCCACTCAATCTAATTGCTAATTTACCCTTCCTATTAACTTTAATGACAAAGCATTTGACTACCTAAACGCATTTTGTCGTGTCACAATTAAACCTTCCAACAACGGGCAACTCTAACTTAATTTTCTTGATATCCTGTCAATGCCAGAAAATTGCATGCGAATCGTTTAACACACACACACACGGGAGACAAAGTGTCATAAATTATATGAACGAAAAAGTGGCGATGGCGAATAACGGTCAACAATACAAAATGGCTAACAGCATTAAGTGATCAACGAATTATGAACCAAATTATTTTGCATTTGTCTATCGATTTTTGGCCCCAAGGCATATCACCCTGCCCTTCAATCTAGTCCGAGGACTGCAGATATGTTTCCAGGACGACATTAATCAAACTGAATAGCAAAACCCGAAGAGTCTAACGAGCAATGCTGGCAATTTGTGGCCTTACTGCGCTAGAGGCTGTGTCATATTGGATACGATTTGCGTAAATACCCCCTTCGCACTCACACATTGATGGATGGTACGACATGGCGTCAGGATATCCTGTGTGCAGTGCCGAAAAGTTAATTGGTGTAACTGCCAAATGGAAAATGAAAAATTCGTCCGACCATGGACGTCCTTAAAAATCCTTAAAAGTTAAAACTATCCTCGTCCTTTTGAGTGATGATTTTTTTTACAATTCACATAAAGGACACATGACAGCGCAGTTTTGCATTTACACGAACATTTTGTGAGTGTGTGTGTGGACAGGACCTCTGTGGGTTGCGAAAATGAATGAACAAATAAAATTATTAAACTGCTCACGTATACAGAAGATTTGGTCACGATCCCTTCACTGTTGTTACGAAATTAACTCAATGCAAGTGACACAGGAAACAAAATAAAGGAAAAACAAATAAAATGTGGCCAAGGGAAGAAAACAAGGAGGATAAAAGGAGCCATAGTCCTTCACGTCGCTCCTACGAATGACCCAGATTTTTAAAACATGTCAAAGCAACGCTGTTAAAGCGAAACGACACCGTTCCCTTTTTACTGCTTTCGAAGAGGGGGTGTTGCCATTGCCAGTTACCATCCCCAAGCATCATGTTATGCTTGCTCATCATCGTGAACTTTAACACTCTCAGCGCTCAGCGATGTGTTAGGATTCTGCTGATGCTGAACGGTGCGAGATTGATATAACAAATGAAGTTTACACAGGATTATGGTGCCGTAGGGTGGCGAACTAACCAGCCAGTCTTTTAACCCTTAAAGCCCCCTTATCCTGTTTATCTATGTGGGTGTATCTGTTCTAAGAGAGACGTCCATGGTCCATATATTCATTGGGCGCTAGATGCAGAGCAGCAGATGCTTGGCTGAGTGTCCGGAGGACGTGTGTATAGTCCGCTGTTAACCTATCACGACGAAGTGGAGAGTGGAGTGATGATTGCTTGAACAAATATTTGACTCTGTAAAATGGAAGAAGAAATGGAAAGATTGCCGCCGAGATATTTGGCGAAAGGAGGCGACACGATGCGGTTCGCTTGTTAAAGTTGAGGTGGGCTTCGGTGATGGGTTTCTTTTCATTTTTATTTTTCTACGATGTATTTCTGTTCTTATTGCGTATTTTATTTATTTTATGGTTATGAAATGCAATTTGGACCGGATTAATAAAGCTGTGGATGCAGTGTGTGCACATAAAAAGGGGACACTTTATGGGCTTGGATACATTGACCCAAAGGACACTAAATTATTGCGGAGAGGAGCAGTATTCGAAGGCGATAGTTTGTACCCAGTCACAGTGATCAGATGTACCAAAGACATACATGGCAGTCCTTAATTTCTGCGGCTAGTATTGGCATAGTAACCTTCCAAATGATCTCCGGGTAGCTGTCATAAATCCATCGATTGTTGAAACTTTGTTCGTAGAAAAATATAAAATTAAAGACAAATTTTAAATTTTAAATTGGAGAAGAAATTTAACTGTATCAAAGGCGCTATTCCAGATCTGATGTGGGGACATATTTTTCACCGCTATCTCAGCTCATCGAGGAGATAAAGAAACTATGGTCAAATCTTCCCACGTTACTGAAACTTCTGACCGCAGCACCAGTGTTCCCAGACTTTCAAAATGAGTTTCCCCTTTTTTTGTTGTATTTTGCCATTTCCCCCCTTTTTTTCTGTCATTTTTCCCCGCAATATTCCCCTTTTTTAAACAAAGGAAAAGACACGTATTTTTGAAAAGAAATAAAAATACATCGAAATAAAAAAACCTTTCTTTGATAAAAAAATTAAATTCAAGGCATTCACAAAAACAAAGAACAAACATTTTATTCAAAACAAAATTATACATATATGTATGTATAACCAATTAAACACAAACACTAACCTTTTAATTTAATTAGTAATTCATTCTTCGACGTTCCAAATATTCGTCTGCATCTGGATTCTCTGAATGCTTATCACTCTCTGTTAGTGTTGCCAATGTAACCCAACTTTTCTACATCTACCCGTGCTGCCAATGCAACCCAGTCAGTCAAAATTTCTCAATCGTTACATATGTACGGTACGTAACATACAGAAAACTATTAACAAAACCGTCGCCCGTTAGACAGAAAATGCCACCCAATGTCAGGTTTGTCTGACAGACTTCAATGTTGGGACCAAGATCACAAGATTCTTTTTTTTTTTCCGTACGTTTCGTCATTCGTCTTTTTGACAGGTACGTACGGTACTGATTATATGGTTCCTCATACGATCATTCGTGATTCTGACGTTTATTGAAATTCACATTACATTTTGGAAGGGAATATGTCCCTTAATTCAGCTCCCAAATCAACTTTAAAATTCACTATTAAAATTCTCTGCTTTGTTTTTGGTTGTCAAACGAGAAATGCCAAAGATCAACCGGAAAAAATCTTAGAATTTTCACTACGCTCCTCACCCTTTCTGTCAAAAAGATAAAAGACGAAACGTACGAAAAATGAGTCGTGTAATCGACGTCTTGGACAGATTTGTCGGAGCTAGCTATTACTGAAGTGTCAGAAAAATGAACGTAGCCAAGAACATAAAAAAAAAAGAGTTACTGTCGCACGAGTGGTCGCCATGGCCGTAGCCGTGGTGGTTAGTGCGTTGGACTACCACGCAATGCTGCCCGGGTTCAACTCCTGCCCGGGTCCTACACCTAAAAGAGTTTTTTCACGGTACCACCTCTTTCGAATGCCTGACAAGCATCAAAGAGTATCATTTGTCACGCTTCTCAACTCGTCGTTCGGAGACGGCAAAAAACCTCGAGATGTAGCGCCAACTAAGTAAGTAAGTAAGTCGCACGAGCTATTGGATAGGTTCTGAGCGTAATTATACTTTCTGACGCTGTTCGGTAAAACAGATCATTTGTTGGCAATGAAGATTTATGCATGCGTTGGTGACTTATTACCATAAGATTTTGTGATTTCGAAAATGGTATTTCAAATACGCTTTTTCCACTTTTTTGAGACAGTTTCCCCCTTTCCCATTGTTCCCCGCAATCTGGGAACACTGTGCAGCACCCAATTTTAAGACTTCTACAGACTTGTGCATATTCAGGGGAGAGTCATTTTAAAAATCACTTCGCCAATCCTGGGCTCAGAAATTACGGAGTTTCATCATATGTTACTCGTACCTTGCACACAGATGACGGCCAATCACCAAGAATGCTAGTGACTCCATTGAATCTATTCGAAATCCTTCAATTCAAAAGACGGCACTTAGACCTGGTTCAAGTTGACCAATTTACAGATATGCAAATTTCATAACCATCATTGAGTCTCGGTTAGGTTAGAAGGAGTGTGTGATTGTTCGAGTAATCATTTCCCCTCATTGACCCGGAGGTCCATTTAGAATCTCTTCCTAGTTTGGAAGTAAATCCTCTTCTTACCAACTCGTATGCCAGTTTGTGCTCCTGGTGAATCTTAGAAGATCCGATATCTTTAAAATTCCCAGCTCTGCATTATCTGCCCAGAATTTATGGCCTAGAGTACGGAGGCGTCTTCCTTGAAGGGCGGGCAATACCAAAGCAGATGTAAAAAATGTCCTTAAAACAGGCAATTTAAGCGGTAGGTAGGTAGATATAAGTGATGATTTCGTTGGAAAACAAAAATACAAATAGCAGTGCATTACAGTGCTCGTGAGGAACGCAGTTAGGATGCGGATTTTGTTTTTGTCCAGGCTAATGCAAGCGTTGAACCTTTTCAGATTGTAATTACCCAAAAGTTTCTTCGCCTGTCTTAGGACCTGAGTTTTTGTCCAGAACTTAGTCCTGTTTGCCTTCTCCAATGATCGAAGCTCGTCCTTTATGGTGTGTTCCCCTATGCCACAGAAGAGGTCAGGACCCACGAAGGGTGTGGCAGCTCCTTTCCTGGCAAGTTTATCCGCCTCTTCATTTCCTTCTATCCCCAGGTGTCCTAGTACCCAGTAGATAGTGACGTAGTTTCATTTGCACAGTCTCTTTAGTTTATCTAGACATTCGCAGACAATTCTGGATTTGATGATCTACGAGTCCCGATTGCCTTGATAGCCGCATGGGTATCTGACGATATTGCTATGTCGCATCTATTGTAGCGCTTATCAAGATTGAGTTGAACTCATCTCTCAATAGCGCAGATTTAAGCTTTAAAGATGCTGGTGGAACTGCCCATGGGTTCGAATAGTTTAGTTCCGGGCCCAAACACTCCTGTACCCGCTCCCTCCTTAGTTACACTTTGATATATTACTATTTTAATTTTTAGTTTGAAGCGCTGCTCACTTAAACTCAATACTTCGACCGAATTAGGCGCTCTAAGTATCCTTAGAATCTGTCCAGCTGTTATCATAAGCAACTGGAACAGCATCCAAACCAACTGAGTGAGATGGGATCAATTTTATGAGTGACCACGCCACACCACCGAATAAGGACCATTAACATCGAATTATGACTCTTACGCCATCTTGTGCATAGATAAAAGCATTTATAACCACTTTCGTTTGATTAATAATTCAGTTTGAATTTATTAGTGAATCCTTGTTAGATATACATGCAAATACGTATCACTTAAGAGGCTTAAGCTGAAAATCGCTATTAATCACCGCACTTGGAGCCTGCTTTTAAATAATTAAAATCGTAAACACTTTGAAATTGACGCGATAGCGTTTCATTCGAAATTCAAATAATTCATCATCCGCAGAACCCATTATCGACTTTCAAATTAATCCAAACTCAAATAATATCTTCCAATTGAGTTAAATTCGTGCGTGAACAAGGATACCGTTATGAGTGTATGAGAACTATCCTAAAACAAGAACCACAGTTCACACTTTGAATATAAATTTATCCCGGAGTCCTCCATTAAACACACCGATGTGAGGTTGTCACAACAACAACGTCGCATTGACTACTCCATTGCCGTACAGCTAATCCTACAACCACTTATCCTAAGTCAATATTCCTACCACCCGCTCGTCGAATGCGCAGGATAAAAACAAATTAAGAGTGTTATCCCGGCAACCAAAGCACTACTCGCAGTGCATAGTACAGGATCGCGACCAGACGTCCTTCGGCCAAAATTCCAAAAACCAAATAACGGGACCAACAACGGAATAATAAATTTTAATCATCTAATGCAATCAGTGAATAAATAATTATCCTCTTTGCTGCTTATCAGCGGCCACAGTATGGCAGATGGTATGTGCATTCAAATAGTCATCCTGGTGGTGTGTCCTTTGGAAATCTCTAAATTCATAAACATTTCCGTTCACTAAAGATTATTAATTTAGGTATATGTACGTACACCGGAAGATCACAGGCTGTACGTACACATATCCACTGGAATATTATTAACTACTCGCGGCCACGGTACGACGTACGAGTGTGTATGGAGTAATAGCAGCCGACCCGACAGGACCTGGTGGCTGGTGGTTCTTGATGTCGTGCGTAAATGCTGACGCAGACATGAATATCACATTTTTGGGGTTTGCGGTCGTGATGTGTGGAAGGTTATTGGCGGGTTCCACCAGTAATGGGTCTGTTATTTGCACGTTTCAGCTAGATGTCGGAATTGTTGTCGTATTTTGGAATAGCTAATCAGGTGGCAATCCTTTAGAGGATGTGATAGTATTTTTGTATTTTTTGTAGATTGGGTGATTGTACTCGTAGAGATAAACATTACTCTGAGTTGATTTAGAGTTTTAGAGATTACGTTTTTCGGCATTTTTCCATTTCCAGTCTTCTTGTCTATTGCTTTCATATTTTCATTTTGAACATTTGTGGGAAAATGACCGATGAAGAGTTGTTTCTCGTTATATTACTTTATTTTGTGAAGTCGTGAAGTCTTTGTTAACGGCTCAACTTTTGAACCCCTTTGGTCCAGAACTCTCGCCCATTCGCTAGATATATGTATTCACTTACCCTGAATGTGAGGTTGAGAATTCCTCAGAACTTTACAGATGGAGCTATCACTAGTGACAATGACTTAGGCCTGTCCTGTCTTTAAAAGTATTGTATCCAGCCATGAACCGATTGGGATAGCGCCGTCTAGAAGAGAACCAACGTACTGGTATTGTCCACAAAGGTTTGTGTATCTGCTGTAGATGGGCAAGTTCCACAGTAGGGAAATCGTTCTAAGATCCACTTACGATCCAGAATGTTCCACAGTGGAGAGTTCCAAATCTAGAATGTTCTCGCCTAGAATGTTCGACAGCTATTGGTTCGAGTATAAATAGAAAACGCCAACGAGTTAGATTTTGAAGTGATACGAGCGTACAGGAGGTTGAAAACCCACGCCTGGCTGAAAACTGAAAATTGTAAATTCAGAAAATGTACTCATAAAAATGTACTAATAACTAGAGGAAAGTACCTAGTGAATAATTTTTCAGTATTTGTATTTTCACTACCAACAAAACTTGGAAAAAATTATGTCAGGTAATTTGAGTTGCTTTGGTCATTCTGAACAGTCTAGATTTACAGCCAACCACAGCTCCACGGCTATAAAGTCAATTTACTTAAGGAAATATGACAATACTCCGACAAAGGCTATTTAGCTTCTCCTTATTTGCTTGACTTCCCGAAGAAATTTGACAAGGTAAATCACAGGATCCTTTGCTGGCAATTCTAGAAATGTGTTCATTGCAGTGATAGGGCTTTCAAGATAATAATTAGCTTTCAGGTTGGAAAGAGCTATCTCTGGTGACAATCTCTCAATTCCATTTCAAAGCGATATCACAATCAAAATAGTTTTTTTTTTAAAGTAAAACAAATTATTGCATGCTGGCAATGCCGCAGATAATACAAGAAAAAAAAAACATTTGACAGAATTAAAATATCTTAAATCCATCTATAGCCTGATGCTGACAGTATATCACGCTAACGTAATGTGCCTACCTTTGAGGTAAGCTCATGCAAATATTTAAAATCTCCTCTAGGGACAGCCAATCTGTTTTATATGGTTGCCAAGGGGACATACAAAATCCACCAGACAAAGGACATCATTTCAATCGCAACGTGGTATCTGTCTTGGTTTTTTTGGTTCTCTTGAGTTTTTATAAAATGTGGTGTGGACGTGATTTCATGTCATTCTCCCCGTGGGGATAACGTGATAACGTGTCGGGATTCGCAAAAGGGTTAACCAAAACAATAATAATAAAAAAAAAAAAACGAAAACGTTATTCATGCTGACAATAATGTAAAATAATGTTAAACTGATATTTAACTTTTGGGATTACTAAAAATACCCTCTGCTTAGTGTTGAATATAACGAGAGAACACGTAGTTTAAATAATTAAAAATGTATAGCAATGGAGTTTATTCTCTTGAAATAAATTGTTGTTTAAGTGCATACCAGGCTCTCAAATACCAACACATATTCACTCTGAAAGGATTAAGCCATTTCTGAAGGAATTGTGGTAGTTCTGATGATGGCTGATTTCGTCCTGTTGATTTAGCTCTCAGAGCTTTGACAGTTACTTAATCTTCCTTTATCAAACCAGTTCGTTCACAATAGGGCTCAGCGCATCTATAGTTCTGTTCAGTTAAAAATTACAGTGATTGCTTGCATTCATCTAAATAAGGATGCAACTTCATATAACATGAACTCTTACGTCTGCAAGCTACAACCATGGCTGGAAAGTTTCAAGTCATTTCTCGATTTCAGGACTGCCTATCGTGTCTTAATTTTAATAATTACAGAAAGGCTTTAAGAATCCGTTCGTTTGAAAAACTGCAAATTGTCTCTCTGAGGTACAGCACGAAATCTGTGTTGGGATATTGACAGTTCAAGTTTTAAAAAGCTATTAAATTCGAGATCTTTAAATCTACATACATAGGTATATTCAATTTTTGCAGTTTGATTGAATGGGGATTTTGAATTTTCAAAATTCTAATAATTTTTATCTCGAAAACGTCCGCGTCGCTACGATCATCGTCATCTGACTTCTGCGCGCAGACAATTACACAAAGCGGCGATTAAGCGATGGACCAAGTATAAGTTTAATTGGTTCGTAGACGCAAAGGTTCCGCGAAACGCCTTCATTTCTGAATACGCCTCAGCTAGTGTCCAAAAAAACACTAAAGACAGAAAGTCTTAAAACGTCACCCTTTAAAGATTCATTCACTTTTACCTGAATTAATCTTTAAAGGGGGAAACGCTCCACGAAAACGTAATTCGCTTCGAAAACACCAATGGCCATCACCATCACATTGTCCAAGAGTTAGTATTTGCTGTGCATTATCGACGAACAGAATCCGTGGGCCCTATTTTTTTTAAATTAAATTCCAGAGGCCAGCGAAAATGATGGGCGCATGATCAAAGATTATTTTTTAGCTAATTTTCGAGCACATCCATCTTACTTATCACACACGTAGTTTCCAGAGGATGGGACTCCGCGTGCTGTTAAAGCCTCTTCATGTTTTCTGGATGAACATTTTCTGATAAGTCGCTTTGGAGACGCCCCGTGACCCTCATGGTCTCCAGACAGATAATATTTTGAACGGGGGATAGCTTTGGTGGTCTAATGCTCATTGCCACTTTGACAATCTCTGTGCCAACACCAGACATCCTTCTATTGTAGTACAAGAGTATCCCTCCACAAAAGTTTCAACTAGAAGTCAGTCAATGGTTTCAAAATTGTTTCTCCCTGACTCGTAATTTTTTGATTGCAGTCCTGCGTCAAGTTTTTTGTTTTATTCATGTACTCGTACTCGTATGCCATCCTAGAATATAATGTATGTGAATTTACTTTGTATTGAAATTGCGAATCCTTTGTCCCAGTAGTTCCAGCTGCCGTACGACCGAATTGCAGAAAACGTTATTGTATTGTTTTGCATGCAACACGAAGCCCAAGGAATTGCCATAAATTCCATAAAAAACACGCACAGGACGATACTATGCTGCGAAAGCATACAGGAAGTCAGTACTCAGTAAAAGTCGTGTGGCATACATTTGTAGTTCAAGCGATTCGCATTGTGTATGTAAATGTCCTCGTTTTTCCCGACACACAAATGGGGTTACACACATCCATTATGGAATATATGATCCACCAGCAACCGCACTCCACAGAGGATGAAACCATGCGAGAAAACTGAACCGAGGAAAAAAAACAACAACAAACGAAGGACGGAAAGGTTATGCACTGTTCCCCCCTCTCCCTCTTGTTCTAAACGTTTCAACTAATGGCAGCCATAAATCACACATAAATCCAAAATATTTCAAGAACATAAAACGCAGCCACTCACAGAGTAAATGGCAGACGAAAAGTTATTGAAAACATTTCGGTTGCCGTCAGAGGGCGGTGGGGTGTCCTCCGAAAAAACACACAAAAACTTGGTTAAGGGAAAAACTTTTTCATGACCTCTCCAAGTGAAAGGATACCCTCATCATTGTATGCAATTTTAGCGGGAAAACCCACAAAGAAAAAGAAAAAGCTCATATGTGAGTAGTTCTGTAGGAATTCTGGCCCCCCATTGTGTGCAGATGACAGATGGCAAAAATATGTTACCCACAGAAGGTACGAAGTAGAAAAGGAATCAATTCACAATCGATTTGTGCGAAGGAGCACAGGAAGGGAGGAACATTCGGTTCCGTGTCGCGTCCTTTCGATCAAAATGCCCAAAAGAAAAATGATCTCAGTTTTCGACTCCCAGCTGTATCCCTGTAATCGACATCGAATTGCATCCTCTTTGTGGGCGTGGCACCAGATGCCATGTGTGTCGAACGTGTAAAAATAGTTTTTTTTTGTTTTATCCTTTTGACTTTTGTATGCGAGCGACTTGGAAAGGTCGTTATTCATAATCACGATAATTTGTGCCATTAATTGTGGTTGTGTGTATGGTCTGTGCGTATGTGTGTGTTTGTGTGTGTGGTATAATTTATGACGCACATAATTCATAATTGCGTAACAGAGAAGCAATCGTTCCCAGTTCTGGCGTGGCAGGTTCATTCGTATGCGAATTTTTACGAACGAAGAGAGGGAGAGCATAGTAATTATCCTGTCGTTTGGTTTTGATTTTGCCTTCCAACGTTTTCGGCCACAGCCAACACTCCTCGATGACCTCGTGCTTCGTACACTGCGTGCGACAGCGGCTATTGAAAGTAAACGATGTAGAAAATGATAATTAAGTTTTTACGATCTGACTACACACACACACACACACACACACACACACACACGAGCGTGCAGCTATTAAGTGAATTAACGAAGCATGAAAAAAGGATACTGCTGGATGTGGGAGGAGCCGCCTTGCCAGTCATGCATGGTCAGTTTTATTTATACCTTTTTTTTTGCGAAAATTGAAAATGATTCCATCAAGTTACAAATGTGCCTGTGGAACACGAGAAAGGCGGATCCGCATTGCTTTTGCTGGGTTTATGGATGTCCTTAAGTATCTAGGAAACTTTCTTGCGACTTGCACTAACTGCAAGGTCCACAGAGTTCGGTTGTGGTGGGTCTTTCAACGAAACTTTGACAGCCGATTGAGGTTATGTTTGAAATAAGAATGCTGCCAGTCTGTCATGATTGGAATATCAGCTTTGTATGACCCATCTTCAAGAAAGGCGATCCTATATCTTGTAAGAACCTGCTTAATGTCGCATATAAGATCCTATCCAACGTACTGTGTGAACGTTTGAAACCTTTCTGCAGCACACTAATCATCGACGATCGACCAAATTTTCACACTAAGACAGATCCTGGAAAAGACCAACGAATTTCAAGTCGAGACTCACCATCTCTTCATCGACTTCAAAGCCGCATATGATAGCATTCATCGTCTTGAGCTCTACAAGGCGATGCCGAATTCGGGATCCCGGCTAAACTGATCCAGCTATGCCGTGTAACGCTGGAAACAGTTCTTCTGAACTATTCCAAACATGCACCGGATTTCGGCAAGGAAATGCGCTGTCATGTGACTTCTTCAATCTTGTGCTGGAGCAGATAGTGCGCAGAGCAGGTGTAAACACGGAAGGCACTATCTTTCACAAATCTGTCTAGCTACTGGCATACGCGGACGATATCGACATCAGTGGTCGCTCCCAGCGCGCCGTATTAGAGGCTTTTACGGCAATTGGAGAGCAGGCGAAACGAGTAAACATCAACTCCACGAATGACACCTTAGTGGAGATTCGACGAAGACTTACCCTAGGAAACCGCTGCTACTTCGGTTTGGCAAAACAAATGGGTTCAAAACTCCTAACTCGAAAGACAAAATGCATGCTCTACAAAACATTGATCCTGCCAGTTCTGCTTTATGGAGCCGAGTGTTGGACGATAAGCAGGAAAGCAGAGCAGATTTTGAATACTGTCGAGAGAAAAATTCTTCGTCGGATATTTGGTCCCGTATGCGAGGAGGGCGTATAGAGGAGAAGATATAACCGCGAACTCATGAGCTGTACCAAGATGTGGGTATAGTCCGAAAAGCCAAAACACGTCGACTACACTGGCTCGGCCACATCGAGCGAATGGACAACAATGCTCCAGCAAAGAGGATCTACGAGACAACAGAGGTTCGAGACGATAAGGAAGACCGAACCTCCGGTTTAAGGACTAAGCTACCGCGGATGCCAGTGCGCTTGGTCTAGACAACTGGAAGCAGCGAGCCCGGGATCGAAGAGAGTGGAAGGCTGCTCAGGCAGAGCCTCTTCACGTGTTGGGAGCCCGTTCAATCCAAAAAAAAAAGCCAATCTGTCATCATTGAAGTACGATTGAATTGTTTCTGTTCGGGAAGTGTTCCGGAATTTACTTCCTAAAGGACAAAGTATCGTGCTAACCAAACAGTTTTCATCGTTCCCAAGACGTCGTCCCTTTCGCGACCAGCCAAATGGTCTTCAAAAATAAGCCTAGTGGCTCACAAATTCACCGAAAGAACAAGAATGTCGAGTAACACCTGCGACTGCGTCCTACTTCCTGACATTCGCATAGAATGTGTTCGACATCTTCTGCTGGACCAATGTGATTGCAATATATCCGTGGCTGTGATTCCGAGCCTTTTGGCGTGTTTGTCCAGGAGACAATATCCGGATGATGTTCCTATAGCTATTCTTATATGTGCCCTACTAAGTTTAAGGATTTCACTAGTACTTTTACGGTCCAGTGCAGGCCAAAGAGCCTTAGAGATCCTATGTCCTTCCATGTTAGACCATCTATGGTCAGCCTTCCTCATAAGACTAATTTTTACCCTTGATTTAATGCTACCTAGCGGTGGGGCAACTACTACCGCCTCAGGCAGTGGCAGCATTCCTCCTCTCCTAGCCAGCTTATCGATATGCTCTTTGCCTTCTTTCCCAGAATGGTTAGGCACCCAACATAGTCTCACCTGATTATGCGTGCATAATGCTCTGACTAGTGCCTATTTGATACGGTACGATTCTAGCGTAGCCTGGCTATCGATGTTAATAGAAATATTAATGCCGGATATTCGCTCAGTTTTCAGGAGCTCTGCGGCTCTAAGTACGGCTAGAACCTGTGCCCGAAAAAACTGCAGGCATCCGGGAGTGTCAAGGACACTCTTAGATCTGGCTCCACACAGAAGATACCAGACGCCGTGTCGTTAGCAGTTTTGGAACCGTCCGTGAAAGCTGCATTGTTTGTTTGTCGAGTATCTGTGTTGTTTGCTCCCTCTTCACGCACAGGGTACGAAGTGTTGTACGGTGTATTGAAGTCAAGGGTAAAGAAGGAATCGTCCGTTCCAATTGAATTATCCATTTTATATTTCTGTAAGAAAAGTACAGTGTCTTTTGCCTTTATCCTTAATAAGACCTAGGTTTGTGAGCCTTAGTGCACTCATACTCGCTACTTGCCTCAAATACAAATCGAGCGGTAGCAGGTAAAGGAACGTCCGCTGTAGTCATCGTTCGAAGGGCACCCGTGATATGCCAGTAAATGTATTGATTTTGCTTTAATTAAACTTCAAAGCACGATCCGTTTTGGCTATGGGAGCTTTCGCTAGCATGGTATACCCCATACAGCATCACCAGAAGCTTTGGTGAACTTTCGCTATGATCCTTCTTCGACTGCGCCCTCGTAATAAGAAATTAACTTCAACTTCGATTGACCAACCTGCCTTACAGAGTTCAAAGACTGGCCTTCTATTGAAGCATGTCCCTCTCCATTAGGAGTCGTTAGTGGAACAACTGACACTTGCTTCCAATCTGTCGATGCAACCGGATAATATTACCAAAATCTAATTATTTACGTCGAGAGCAAAGGCCTCGAACAATTGTATCCTCCACAATTAAGAACCTCAATTACAAGCATCACAATAATATCAAGCAAATTATGTCGAAAAACCATCTCGAAGGATCATCAATTTTATTACCCCACACATACACACACAAATATAATCAGAGCAGATTTTTATGTAAAGCAATAACAAAGAAGAAAAATGTCATCCTATTTCAAGGCTCCTAAGCAATTCCAATCCTACAATATCGTATCGTCGCACAGGCCGCCTCCAGAATGCGAGTCAATTCAACAATAATTACAACCCTTCCAGTATCTGGAAAAAAAAAACACCATCTTCTATAGCATCACAATGCCTCCCGTATTATATGGATGTGTTCCCGTTTTTATGGTAGCTCACATGCATGGAGAGATATGTGCGACATCATGTCTAGACGCTTGGCGCCACCGTCACCCCATGTGTATGAATACCCACACATAATTGGACATTAGGAACCAACAACCAACACAACAGCGCGATGGAAAATCATGAAGTAAAAAATATAAAAACATCATCCCCCCCACCCCTTGTGAGAGATAAAAAGGGACTACTGGGACAGTGTACGTTAATACGAGCAAAGAATACCATACACCCACTACACAGATAGAAAAGTAGGGCAGCAGCATCTTTAACTTTCTCCCGGCATTCCTGTACACAATGGAAATTGGGATGAAATTGAAAATCGTTGCCATTGGGGATGGGATGGGGATGGGATGGGGATGGGGGTGAATTTGTGAGATTATTAAATATTTGTATTGGGCTAAACGTTTGTCTGTTATTTTTGCATAAACGTTAACTTAAAGGTATTAAGCTGGGAAACTAGCTAAATATTTACCAAAGGACTGTGGGCTGATTGGTGTTGAGAGGAGGTCGAGAGCGGTTACTTTAATGTGAACTGCCTGCGGTGTGATTAAAGAGATACATTTAAGTCTGGCTTAAGCCAGGCGGTTCTGAAATGGATATAAAACTTGCTGATAGATAGATCTAACGCAGATAAGAATCTAATGGATAAGCTAAGAATCGATGCGCAGCTTATGACCCGCAGTCGAAGGCAAGTAGCTAAGGAAGAAGCCATGTAGGTACATGGAGAATATAGCGAGAAGAAAATGTATCCTCATCGTCATCGTTTTCGATATCGTTAACGATATCGTTAACGATAGCGATGGTTCACGTTGGCAAAAAAATCTTCTCTCGTCCAAACGATTATCGACCGATCGACTAAATGTTTACGTCACTTAACAAGAAAATCTGTTAAGGGGAACTTCTGGTCTAGCGCCGTTGAATTTGGCGAGTTTTAAGAATCGTTTTTTTTAATGAAAAAAATGAGCAATAGTATTTAAACTTTTTAGATATATTTTACTACATTAACAATATCCAAAAATATAAAAAAAAAAAATAAAAATAATTTTAATTAAACAGAAATTGGATTTACAGTTACCCTCTTCAAAAAAATGTATCTTGGTGGTATGTCGTGTTTTGGCTCTTCCACTGATCGAAAACAAAAACCACAAAAAAAAAATTAATCAGTACCTATGAATGTAGCTATAACAGGAACTAGAATAAAAAAAAATTAAAAATTGACAAAATGGCGCGTTGTTGAAATTTACGTTTCGAAAAAAAGACCGTTTTTCATTACCTTTTGTATGTAAAAAGTAACAAGTATTTAACGTAGAATTTTTTTTTAGTTCCGACGAAAAGCACTGATTTATTGAATAACATACTAAAATTTGAGACGAATCGGTCGAACAGTTTTTTATTTTTGTCTCACACCGTGCAGAAAAATATAGTTTCGAGATAAATGAGTTTAAACTTTACTTGCTTCTTTTATCTGCTTCTGTGCTGACCTGCTTAATATGCTGTAGAATTCAAAATACTGGAAATATTAATACGAAAATTGAACAGTATACTCTTAAAAGCCTATACTTTTGAAATATCGAAAAAAAAGAAAATCGATTTTTTGAAAAATCTAGACCAGTGGCCTATTTCACCAACTTACAAATTGTAATTTACAAGTGGTTTTTTAACAAATTTGTAGAAAATTCGATTAATTCGGTTTCACCAAATATTGGTGTTACAAAATTTTAGTTGTAGTTTACAAAGGGAAATTTATAGAAATATTTTTGTTTTCGTTTCACCAAGAGACAATTTCTTTTATAGTTTACAAGTTACAAATTTGTGAATATTGATATTTTTTGTAGTTTTCTGTTTCACCATATAAAAGTACTTTACAAATTTGTTCAGTTATTGAAAAAATTCTACAAATGAAAAACCGTCTGTAATTTCATCTACAATTTGTGCTTTGTACATAGAAATCCCCTTTTGAAAATAAAAATGTCTGTCTATAGGCATAGAAGCATCGATAGTGATACAAGTGAATATTTGATTTTTTTTGGTGATGAAAAATTTATCGGACGAAATTTCAGATTCTTTTGCCTTCAACGAAAAGTTTCGCCTAAATCTTATAAAGGCAGAGGAAATAATAACAATTATTGGACACAGATTGCTAATAAGTCTGAATAAAAAAACTTTTCATTGACATCGAGGCAGCAGTTTCGTACAGTTTTATACTGGATTAGAAATGCGAACAATATCATAAAATAGCAGACATGCACGGCATATCTAAATCTACGGTATGCAGATGTGTCAATCCTGTTTGTGCAGCCATCGTTGATGTTTTTTATAAAAATAGTGTGCGTTGGCCAGAGGAACACGAAAACATCTGTGAACGGTTCTATAATGCCGCCGATAAATATTATTAAAAAATAATATTAAAAAAGGACAAGGTGATCACTTAAAAAGCCCGCTTAAAGAAATTGTGAAAATTCTTTTTGTCGCTAATTTGGCACAACTGACCTCTATCCGTCAAGTTTGAGAGCCAGCAGTCCTTTAATTTGTAAACAGTGCTCAATTTTCTTAAGTGGGGCTATCATTGTGATCGAATTTCTTCCCAGAAATTCAAAAAATATCATCTGATAACCTCCGTATTCAGCTGATATGGCTCCAGCTTTCTTTTTCCAAAACTCAAATTACCACTTCGAGACACCCGTTTTCGGTCAATATAAGACATAAAAGAAAATTCGCTGCGAGAACTGAAGTCGGTTCCGAAAATTGCGTTTAAAAAATGTTTAGATGATTGGATTATTCGTGGCATAAGTTTATTAGGTATTTCGGAAGGGGACTACTTAGAAGACCATACAATAAATTTGAATGAATAATAAATATTTCGTATTTTACTGACCAATTCCCGGTACTTTTTTTGACAGAATGTACATATACATATATAAATATGTATTTATAGTTTAAAATTTAGCAAATTTTTTTAAAGGTATGCCATGTGTGTATCCACGGAACACTAATTAATATTGATTCACCCAATGAGTTTTAATCGGCGTATGTCGATAGATGCCAAACAACATCTTGAAAATATTTCCAATCTTTCTCAATTAAAATACCATGAAATAGTTTCATAAACTTTTTGCCACTCAATTATTTTGGCATTATGTGTCACTATATTTGAAAATTTACCGAACAATACTTCTTTTTTATCGAAAATTAAACTTACAACGAACATTTTGCTTTGCTTATTCATAGCTATTAACTCGTCAGACTCTTACAAATCTGCGAGAAAAAATTGTAGTTTACAAGTCTGGCAAATAAGCGGTGCAACGTAATTATTTTGTAGTTGTAAACTACAACTTTATTTTCTACAATTTATTTCCTCTTTGTTACAAATGTACTGGAAATATGTTTGCAGTTTGTGAAACAGAAATTAGGCTTACAAATTTGTAATTGTAGTTTACTATTACAAATTTGTGATTGTAATTGTAGTTTGGTGAAATAGGCCACAGAAGGTCCCCTTAAGTACAATTGTCTCGGCGAGCGTGATAGCACGATAGCTATTTATCTGTCGTGCTGTCGTGTGATCGTCAATTGTCGGTGAAATTACGTGATGAGAGCCCAGATTTTCAGACTTTTCATTGATTGATTCTTAAAACAAAAATTATGACACTGCATCATATCACCAGTGAAATAAATTATTACATGCTGGCAACACTGATTGTGTGTATATTTGGAGCAATTCCCGCAATTTTATTTTTAAAACGAGACGAAATCAGAATAAAAATTTCAACATCCTTTCGATTATTTTTTACTGTAAAAAAAAAGAATACAAAGAATCATAATACCGCGTTTCCCTAATTGCCAGAGCATACCTCTGCCTGCCATTTGTGTTTTATTTTATTTAACTGAAGATACTCAAAACACCAACGCAATGGTTCATCCGCAATCTTTTCTGCTACATCCTTTCCGTTCTGAAGACGTTTCATTTTAAATGTTTTTTCCAGTTAAATTCCAGTGTTTTGAATTAATACTTAAATCCTTCATTTTTAAGCAGCGACTTCTTATTGTTCTTTATTTTGAATTAACGGCGGCTGGTGTTGCTTTATCCTTAAATTTTATTGTTTCACCCTTTGCAGGTAAAAAAAATCATAAAAAAAATGTTGAAAGTGTTTTTTTTTTATATCCAGTTTTACAAGCGCTGCGAAAAAAAAAAATTGCTCATGCATGTTCATTCGAAACTTTTTTTTTGTGTTTACATACATACATACATACATATGTTAGCTGGCTGTCAGGCACAACGTTGATGTTCGAGAATAAAATCAACGAATATGTTTACTGCTTTCCATATCCGTAATACATATGCACATATTTGTATAGTCCCACAAAGCTACGTTTGTATGTAAATGTATGTTGGATGCACTATCAAGGCAGCTTTAGTGAATCAGGAGAGCAAAGATAGGCGGGGGTTTTTTTTGTAACCTATATAGGCGTCGAAAAAGCTTTCAGAGTAAAAATAAGACTCGATAATTATCCAGGGGCCAAATCGTCTCATCCGTGAACGAGTAACTCGGGATCGAAAAATGGGTATTTGGAATTATGACATACGTGAACGTGAAGTAGGAACGTAATTCGGTATTATGATTTCCGTGAACGAGTGCTGTAGTTTCCGTGAACATATCTATTTATTCGAAATGTCATTCGAACAGAAAATTGCGAACGGAATTGTTTGAAGAAGGAGAAATCTAGCAAAATGTAAGTTATTTGTTATTAAAAATATATATTTTAAAAATAATATTAACAAATATATTTTATAGGACGAATATTAATAAAATAAACCTAACGCTTAAAATAATGCTTGCGGATTTTATGACGATTGTGTTCCTGCAGATGAACAAACTATAGAGCTGCAAATCAATCAAAAGCATAAAATTAAAGATGGCAAATGAAGACTACAGTGATATGTGATATGTGCTTTTAATTCTTTGAAGTGATAATTTGGATTTATGTTACTTAATTAATACTTAGAATAAATACATATCTATATACATATATGTGTATGATGTATGAACATTTGCGTTGTCTTTTCATTAAAATTATATTTTCATTATTGAATATTCAATAATATTACTTCAAAGTGACATTAATTTGAAGTTTCCTCTCTTATTTTCGCTCTTGACATCTAGTACAACTTAAAAAATTACGTTCCGTGAGCAATCGTATGGCATAATACGAATCCGTTTACTCGATAGACGTATAACGTAATTTTCATACGTTCAATCGTCCGTACGTGAACGGATGAGACGATTTGGCCCCAGGCTAAGGTTTTGTTGTATTTTACACGGGTAAACATGCTGCTGAAACATGTTTAGCCTATATAGATTTGAAAAAAAAACACGCCTATTATTAGAACAGTACAGGTAACGTTGTTGTGAGTTTTGAGAATAAGTGAATTTTGGATTTGTGGTGAAAACAGGATTTTAAAACAAAAACAAAGCGATATTGCAGCGTAAGACAATGAGACACGACTCAGAGAATGGAAAACCATTTCTTCCTTTCAGAACAACGAACCTTCTGCAGCTGCTGTTTTTTTGTGATTGACCCGTTAAACTCAATTTGCATCAATGTTAGGATTGAATCCCCTGTTTCCGACTTTGCAACCATTGTACGTCGTAAAGTAGTGAAGCTTATACAATTAGTATTGCCGAAAGCGAAAAAGAAACAATTTTAGAAAAAGCTTTGGGAAGAATACAGTGCCTTGCGGTATACCAAAAGGCTAGAAATGCACCTAAAAAAAATTTATACTGAAGGAAAGTTGGAAGTCGATGTCAAAAAAAAAAAAAAAAGTTACTAACGCTTCAGCATCGAAGACTATGGTAAGTGACAATCGAAAACCCTGTTAGCTCAGAGACGGTCTCCAAAGGATCACGAGTTAAAGCTCCTCAATTAGGCTGATGTAAGGGTTTTCTACCAGTATTACAAGATTGGTCTCGATTAGGTTGACCTAACTTTGGTCTAGATTAGCGATAACTAATCTTAAGCGAAAACTTTTAAAGAAGTTTACTTGCTCATCGGAAATCTTATATCATTTTAAACTGGGGCTTACATAAGACTTGCTCTATACAACCCTATTAGATGGGATCTTCAATAGTAACTTAAGGAACAGAAATAGAATAAATCCCATTTGAGCATCGGTCCATAGTCAAGAATGGAACCCAGCTTGGCTAAAGGAAGTCCCAATTACTTAATTAATCTACTTCTCAGAACAATCTCCATGAATGAGGACACAGATGCACTTAGTCATTGCAATTTAACTACATACTTTCGATATAAAAAAAACCGTTGACTGTCTATGAAAATAGCAGAGAAGAACGTTGGCAAACGCAGATGCAATCACAACGAACCATTAAAAGCTTTGAAGTCACAAAAAGGAGACCAGTGCTGATTCTTAAAAACCGATCATGGATAAATAAATACAAATATTAAATGCAAATAGGGAGAGCGTGTAGTGTATACTCATATGCAGTCCTTTGTGCATGCACTAAAGAGCTGATTTAAATTTGCTATTCCCAACAGTGCCATAATCACACATCTTTATATGAAAATGCAAAGGTACCTGGAAGTGCTACTCCATATGACTTTAACAGGATAATCTTTTTGCAACTACCCACTCTGGATTGGAGCAAAATACTTCTGCGAAGAAAGAGGATATCGAATGCTTCAAAGAACTCAACCGAGCTCGAATGAAAAGAGTGAGAGTAAGTACTTAGAACTTGGTCCAGGCTAAGAACTTTAAGATACTGTGTTGAATGAGTCGGGTTAAAAAAAAAGGTAAACACAACAGATCAGCTTTGGGCATAGTGCTAGTGCTGGGAAACGTATGTACATACGTATAATATTTAGCTACACACTGCATGGTATTATTTGGTATTATCTGTTGACAAACTAAGTGCTTTTTAAGGAATATGCAAATGGACATACTACATACATACATACATAGTTGTCCTTTACCTTGTTTTACAATCATAATCCAAATCTTTTTATGAACGAACCACTAGTCGAGGACTTTTTCGACATTTCGTGGTAGTTGCGGTTTACTTTTGTATGTCCTTTTAATTTCCTTTGCAATTTTCATATCTGGAAGTGTGGAACGCGTTTGAAAATCTGTGGAATGCAATCAGAATATTTGTCAGTTTGCAAAACAAATAATAACAAGTTTCATCGTATAAACTATTTTGAAATATTATGGCGCGAATTCATAGTCAGATAGAGCCGACGATAAAAGAATTTATTCACCTACATAACCTAAAATATACCTTTTGCTATTCAAAGTCACTTATAGCCGGCTCGAAATTTAAAACTACCCAAACGTCATTTTAAATAATTAGAGGCGGCTATAAATTTCTCATATAATATTTTGACGTTTGGGTTTGTTCGTTCAAATCACTTTACAAAAACATATGAAAGTCGATACTAACTAATACACAGGCAAAAATGTGTTTATGAATAACGAAAAGATATAGCCGGCTTTTTTATTTATAGCCGGCTGTAACTATAGTCGGCTATAGGCACTGACTATGAATTTGCGGCTATATTTTTAATGAAACTTAGTTAATTATTAAAAGTTCCTGCCTTTTGCATTAAAAAATTTATAAATTCTTCATTCGAGAATGAATCAACGTTATGGTTCCAACTTGAACCACCAGCCTTCCACTCAAACCGTTGCAAACAAATTCACTCAGATCTCATATCCGTTAAACCACATAGCAACAGAAAATAATTTTAAAAATCCAAAAATTAATTTTTCATAGATTCTTCGATTCATATTTGATTTTCTTTTTTTTTCTCTACTTTCAGATTCAACTGCAAAACAAAGCTGTGGAATTTGTGCATTCTTCTAGATACTAGAACCAAGGCCTTTACAACTATACCACTCGTTTAAAGAAATAAAAACAAAAACAAACTTAGTCAAAGGCGAAAAAAAAGCAAAAACAAAAACCTCTTCAAAATGGCTGCATTCATTGCGAAACAAATGGTTGGCAATCAACTGAGTGCCGTTAAAGGTACGTACAATTTTTAAAAGTGCATACATACATACACATATCTACCGCTGCTTACAGTGTGGACGGAGTAATTATTATAACGGTCGTAAACAGCGGATAATGTAGTTAGTTAGTTGGAGTTGGTAGTTTTAAGTGGCCACAGTTGTGGTTTTCATAAAGTATGCAATTAAAAAAGTGAAAAAAAAAAAAACCAAAAAGAAACCTTTATATAGCGTCGGCGAAACTAAAATGGCGCCGATGCGATCAAATTAGAACGGGAAATGCGGGTTGAACACAGTGCATTGGTTTTCTTTTTGCCTTTAGTAACATTTAACAAGTCTCATGTAGTTAAATTTAATTATTTCCGTTACAGTTGGAATTTTAGGGTTACCCAGCCAAACCTACATACACGTGGATACATTTCTTATTTTTAAAATACACTATAAACACAATTTCAGATGGCAACTCTTATGATAATGGTTAACATGAAATTTTATCACTCGCAAACTTACAAAATCTGTTACATTTTTGACAGAATCAAATCGAGCCCATTACGTCTAAAATGATGGTAATGCCGTTTTTGGTGCTCATATACTCTTCTTGTTAAAAGCAATTCTTTGACAATTCATCAACAATTATTTAATTAGAATGTTTGGAAATGTGTGTAAAGCTCACAAAATCTGTTCATATTACTCAGAATATTAAAGAAACAATAAACGAGTATTACAAATTACCTACTCGTGTTTCATCTTAGGACAGAAACCGTTTTAACAATTAAACCAAATCAAACAGTTATATGAATGCAACCATTTTGGGTTAGCTGTGAAATAAATTACATAATAAAATTTTTAAAATGTACTTTAAAAGTACTTTATTCCCACCAAAATGTAAAATGTTAAACATAAAAATATAATTTATGATTTAATAAAAACATGTACATATCTATATGTATAATGTACATATGTTTCTATTTATACATAGCGGTAACTAAGCAGAGTGTTAATTTCAAAAGGCACCAACGAAATGTCTTTTGAATACAATTCAGAACTCTTTCTTGTCATTTAATTTTTTTGTTTTCAAAATATTGCTACACATATGTATGTAGGTACATACGAGTTTGTATATTTCCTTCAAAGATAAATGTCAGTACATGTACACTGAGTCCAAAAAGTTTCCGTACATCAGAACATGTCCGCAATTAATACTTCAATGAAGCAGAGTTGTTAAAGAATGCATTCTTCTGGGAACAATTGCATCAAAGAGCTTAGTGGTGATGTCTGGACCTCTGGAGTTTGAACTCACTCAGCAAGCTATTGCGGTAATGGAGTTTTGTTAGGCGGATAGCGTTTTGGTCCATCGGTTGTTTGTATTAACGGCATATCGTTCGGTGGCAAAAACAATATCCAAATTCGACCATTCCGTAGGCCAAGATAATTTATCCTGACGCACAGCTTGGAACTGATAGTCTGCGTATGTATGTACATGACAAACAAATGGCACTGTTCGTTCACTTGCTTTATGCGTTTAGTCTTAATACTCAAAGATAGGGTTACCAGATTGAAAATTACGAAAATGGGGACATTGCGAAAATAATTTGTCAATAATTTGTAAACAAAACCGACTAAGGACAGATAGCAGCACCAATCATAAACTGACAGATGAAGGAAATTCTTACGCGTGAAGTAATATGTAGTTCATTGAGTGGATGCGTTCAGCTTTAAAAGGATTTTGAGCTTCAAATGGATGTGCTTACAGAGAATCTCTTTGAAAATATTTTAACAGTTTTAAATTGATTGTTTTCTCGTTTTGAACTTTACTTAATAAGGGGGACAGAGGTTTGTATAGGAGGGACAAACAGTATTTTGGTATGAAAAAATGGGACTGTCGCCCCTAAAGGGGTACGTCTGGTAACCCCACTTATAGATATCACAATCTCTTAGTTCCCAACTCCATAATATTCACTCGTTTATCTCACATTTAAGGTCCAGTCGGCGTTAAACCCGAATAAATTTAAACTGTCCCTGGCAACGAGTTAAAGTATTTTAAAAGTATATTTAACAGTATTTTAATATAGCAGGCAACGTGTTAAAATACTTTAATCCGGTTTAAAACTTAATTTCATAATACTGAGTATTGACGTTTTGATGAAGTCACTTTTGGCATATTTTTGATGAAATGTTGATGACTTCAGAAGACGAATTCTTAGAAGAGCCACTGCAGCCATTGCTAGGGCAAGGGTCGGTAATATGTCCGACTTATTGTAAGCATTGATGTCGTCTCATAGACTAGAGGTTGCACCCTAGTTCGAGTCCTGCAAGCTTCACTTTCAGAGAAACTGCATATTTTTTTGACCACCTCCGAGACAAGCAAATGGCTTCCTGAGTCCATCGATATCGGTAGAAGCTGCAGAGATTAGGCATAAATCGAATCGACCGTACATCTTCTCTGCTACTGCACTTCCCTCCAAGGACGACGCCTCCGTACTTCAGGCCATAGATTCTAAACGGACATAGCAGAAGATTTCGAATCTTCGAAGATTCACCAAGAGCATAAACTGGCTTACATGTTGGGAAAAAAGAAAATTTACTCCTACAATGGACCTTCGGGTCTCTGAGTGGAAATTATTGCTCGAACAGTCACACACCCTTCCAGACCTAACCTAACCTAACCCGACCACCTCCGAAAGATCAAATTAATCTGACGGCGTTTTAAGCGGCGGATGCTGACCATTTCGAGTGAAAGTGGATTGAAACCGAAATTGAAATTCACTCGGAATAGAATTCAGTGTTCTGCATTCCGACTGATTTCGAATTTTTGGAATCCACTTCGAATTCATTTGATTGAAATGTCAAACACAGCTGTCAAATCAATTCAAAATCATTGGAGATTTTCTGTTCCTGGTTTTTGTTTTGCGCAAGTGAATTAAAAATTTAAGAAAAAAATATTTTATTAAAAAATCGATTCAACTTTGTTTTTGTTGAAATTATAAGCTGATTGTCCAATAAAATATCACTAATAAAAGGATAGTTTTATTTAGGTGCTTCTGATACAATGGTTGAGGAAAGAGTGGTAGAAGAAAAAGTAAAAATGCGTTAGAAAGGAAGTATAAAGATAATTGAAAATATTACAAGAGATTTACATTTTGATGTCTTAATATGGTTAAGGTGTTAACACAATTCAATATGGAATTCATTACAATATTTTAACAGTTTTAAATGATTGGTGAAAACCGCGATGAAAACCGAATGGAGAGAGTTCGCAGGACGATTTTGTGAGATAAATCTAACATTCTGGATCTTCCCGAAGCATTGTAAGCAGAAGTTAGACAACTGAGGAAAAATAATTTATTTAATGATTTTTGCATTTTTAAAAACAGTTTTAGAGTGAATAAGGAAATACATATTTGTTGATATCCTGCTAGAAAAGGAGTCAGAGATGGTACCATACCAACTTCAATTTCTCTCACACTCTCAAACTCGGAGCAAAACTCCGCCTTCTTGGCTGAGTGATGTTATCAAAGGTCAGTGGGATAGGATTTTAATCTTCGCCTTGGTAGATCCACAGTCGGCAAAGTTCTCGGCGAGATGTAAAACATTGTGCAACACAAGTTGTGGTCGAAGTGGACTGAACTGGAAAGTACGCAGATGAAAGAAAAAAAAAACAAAAGTTTGAATAATGAGGGATTTTGGGGATTATAGACTGCTTGCACTCACCTTCGCAAAACATATACACCCTTATTTTGAGATTCGTTTTCATTCGAAAGTGAGAAAAAGTCGAACGGTGGGTATTTTGACATTCGAAGGAATAGAGAGTTTATTTTACGAAACGGAAGTTCATTCATCATTTTTATTTTGAGATTATATTCCTTCGAAATAACTGTCATTATTAATGTTCATTCATATCTCATTTTCGTTGAAAAACAGGCTAATTCTGCGGAAATTCGGCCTTTTACAGGAGTTTTTTCCGGAAAACAGGATAAAAGCAGGATACATTTTTATTAGTGAAAAAGTTTTCAAATACAGGGTGGCTGATGAAACATGCTACCAAAAAGAACGTAATAACTTTTTGTCTATATTATCGATCGGTTCCAATTTTTTTTATACATTGGCATTAATTTAGATTTAAGTAAAATAGACGATTGGGACGATAACACTTGGATTTGGATAGAAAGATAGATTAGGCGGACGTTTGGTGGTATTTCTCCGAGTGGATGGATGTGATGAGGCCAGTTAACTCTTTGGCCTAGCCTTGGACAATCAGGAGGGACTTTACACTGAAATTCTTCAGTTAGAGCACAAGATACGATTGCTGCTGTAGCTGTTGCCCATATAAACCAATCCTAGCGTTTTGACTTTTGAACCTTATCTGCTCAAATGTGAATAATCAATCATTGCAGACAATTCTGCATAAAGATTTGAGCGTATATTTTCATACAAAGTTCAAATAATAAGCGAATTGAACACAGCAGACTTCTCAATTTGCTGCGAATTTTGCCAGAAGATCATTCGAATGATGGAAGACAACAACAACATTTTAAACCTCATTTCTATGTCAAATGAGGCCCATTTTGATTTAATCGGTAATATAAACAATCAAGATTGTCGAAAATGGAGTCACTCTAACCCGGAGATACTTCATTGTTCAGAACTGCATCCAGCTTGAATCACAGAGTGGCGTGCATGGTCTCCTCACTTGGCTAGGGTTTGTAGCTTTATTGTGAACAGGAAGTCAGCAAAATTAGGTCCACAAACTTAAATGATTTGAAGCAATCTACTCAAACAATAATTGAAGCAATTCCCGCTGCAACCCTACAGACAGTAATGAAAAACCTTTTAATAAGATGACATGCGTCACCGAGAGCAGAGGCCATTTCAAATCAGTAATTTTCAAAAACCATAAAAAAAAACTAAAAATTTAAAATAATTTAAAAATAAATAATTGAATTGAACAAAAAAGTTATTTGAGTTTCCGAATGTAGCAATACTCATCAGCCACACTGTATTTATAAATATATGAAAAACAGAATTAAAAAAATAATGAATTGGCTTACATCTGCGATCATTTCATTCGTCGGCTTCGACATCCGACATCCGAGTCGTCTTCAATTTGCTCGATTCTATCTTCGATGCACGCAGTGTATGTCTCTTTCGAAGAAATTTGTTAAAGCATATCAGTCTGATTTTTTATGAACTCGTAAGACTCCAGATACGTAAAAACAGGATAAAAGCAGGAGTTTTACAGGATTTTGGGCGTAAGCGCAGAATTGCAAATTTCGCAGGATTTGGGTTGGAAAAACAGGAGTATCCTGCGAAAAGCAGGACATATACGATGCTTAGTCATTATTCATACGTTTGCAGTTTTGAATTTAAGTTTATTTTATGACATCTTTCGTTAATGAACTTTATTCCAACGAATGTCAAAATACGAAAAAAAAAAATATTCGAAGGAATAGACACAATCGAACGAATTAACTATTCATTCATTCGAATCTCAAAGTAAGGCTGATAATGTTTTATTTTGTTAACCTTCACATGGACAGTATCTACCCGGGTGGATATTTGAATTTTCTTTTCTGTATATCTCTGCTTCTATTGCACAAAACTTTAAGCCGTTTGGACTCAGTGGTTAAATTTTTGATTCATTTCAGAAAATTAAAAAAAAAATAATTCCAGGATACTTTTTGAAACCTTTATTTTACTTACTTAGTTGGCGCTACAGCTCGAGGTGAACCTGGGCCTGCTTCTCGCAACCATTTGTGTGTGCGTGTTATATTTTTGCACGAATGGAAGGGCCCTACAGTTTTTTGCCGACTCCGAACGGCGAATTGAGAAGCTCAATCGTGACAAATGATACTCTTTGATACTTGTCAGACATTCGAAAGAGGTGGGCACTGTGAAAAACTTTTTAGGTGTTTGCGGCGGGATTCGAACCCAAGACCGCTGGCTCAGTAGTCCGACGCACTAACCACTTGCGCTACGGTGCCCTTTATTTTACTTTTTTGAATTTTTATACGTTAGTGAACAGTATCTACCCAGGTAGATACATCCTTTTTTCATACACTTTGTACGGGATTTTTCGTAATTCTTTGCCTCTACGTTTAAAAGGTAAACAGGTTTGTAGATTTACACGAATTTCTGAAATTGTTTGTAAAACTAAACAGTGAAATTTAACATTAAGTTTAGTTTTTTTTACTAGAAATGTGCAAAGGAGAAAAATAAAAAAAAATGTATTAAAAAAAAAAATCAAATTTATTTTCGGCTAACACACTACGCATGCACTAACACACTAATAAAATTTTTGCCTGAAAAATCAAAGGCGGACAGAAGAACACGATAAATTCCATACAAAATACATGAAATTTGGCTGTATCTACCTGGGTAGATACTGTCCACTAACGTATATATAAAAAGCCGTTCATGCGAAGGTTAATAAAAATTGTTAACTTCAATTTCTTATCATTTTCCATCCAGTCGTTGGAAGACCTACACTCTTCAATCGTTGTTCTAACTCCGTTCACAAATCCTTAGTATATGCTTTGTCCCGTTTAAAAAAATCTTGATTTTCTTCCATGTACACTAATGGAAAGTCTTATTATTCTACTAATATTTTTCAAAATTATTGTGATCAACAAATTAAATAATTAATTCACCTTACAACGCCATGTGAATTCAATTAACGTTAAGAATCTCAAGTGAATTCAATTCACTAAAATTACAGGATTTTCGGAATGCAGAACACGAATTTACAGCTGTCATCTTGAGTGGAATGCAGAACATCAAAATATTCACTTTCAAGCATACAATCCACAACTCATAGTTTCGTTCGGAATGTAGAACACTCAATTCCACTCTTGGTGGTTGAATTCACTAAAAGTGAAATGCAGAACAGGAGGGTTAAAGTCGGTTGAAAAGCGGGTTAAAGCTTAACGCGGGTTAAATGATTCTTTAACTTACCGTGTTTAACGAACGTTTTTGAGTGAATATCATGAATATAGGTTTAAAGGGTTACGGGTTTAAGACTCATTTCAATCTGGTTTACACCCGGAGTGAATAATATGGCCGTTAATATTTGTATGTATGTACGTCTTTTTCTTGCCTAAACGCACATGTTTCAAATTAGCATTACCTTAGACGGCATACATAAGTTCATATCGCCTGAATTCAGCTATAGCCGCAAGTCTAAAAATAATTCTGTT
The DNA here is from genome assembly GCA_949775065.1 of Brachyopa scutellaris. Lineage (NCBI taxonomy): Eukaryota > Metazoa > Arthropoda > Insecta > Diptera > Syrphidae > Brachyopa > Brachyopa scutellaris. The sequence goes on along the minus strand of OX459114.1, from coordinate 87,887,160 downwards.
TATCTCCATTCCCACGCTTTATTGTCTAACAATTAAATAACCATTTAGGTTTATCCAAATAAGAGACCTTTCAATGCAAATTCCTTAAAAGCAGCTGAAACCTTTCACGCAGCCTTTCAATATAAAATCCTTTCCAGCCTCTCCGCACTCTCACCACTGTCATGACCTACATAATTTAATTACTAAACCCCGTCTTAATGAAAATAAAAATTAACATTTACCGCGAAGCCAGCAGCAACCAACCCCTCTCATCGCCATCATTCCATCAGAACCGATTCGAAATGATTATTTAGACCCTCTGCGATCCCCTGGCCAAATTGATTCGACCCGAGCGCGCAAAAGATTCCGAACTTTTTGCGTTTCCACTAAGTCGGGCTAAGTGTAAACATTTTTGGCCAACAAAACCGCAGTCGTCCGCCGCGCCATATCCTTGTCATATTCGCTACGATACGCTACGCTCTTTAGCATTGCGAAAGTCGCATTAACGGTAATTTAAATCGAAATTATCTCTCTGTGTACGTGTGTTGTTCATCGGAAGAGCATAATGAAATCCAATTTGTCCTTCCGGTAAATCCTTTTGGAAACAATTTGCTCTCGAGAATGAATAAATCAAATTTATTTTAAATATGAGCGCGCAGTGATTTTCCGGAGGATTCTTTTCGCATCAGTGGACGCACACACACAAGAGAATGAAGAAGAAAAAAGGATTCATATCCTCTGGCATGAGAAAGATATCCCAACCAGCACATTGTTTAAAATTGATTTTTTGTTCGTACTGTATTTATCGCTTCGGGTTTGGGTTGTGTTGGATGTTGTTGGCCTCTTTAAGCTCCTTACCAGGGCCGGTGTTAGTGGAAAACACCACTGAACATGAAGGTTACAATAAATGTCGCATCCACTTAATCTATCCTCTGCACTCTCGAAAGATGAGGGTAGGTACTTATCCTTAGGTTGTTCTTTCATTTGCGCCATAAGAAGGGAGCAACAGCTAACAAAAAGTTCCGCTTGAGGGCAGAATGCGCATCGACGTTTGCAATATACTTAAGAAACCACCACCACACCACCAGTAATGGCTTTTCTTATCGGAAGCTCAGAATTTCTGCACGAATGCACCGCAGAGTGGGTCCTTAAATCATTATTTCAACTAGAAAATGTTGCACTTAATTTTCCTCACTCGGATTGTTCCATTTCACAATTTGTAAAGAGGTTTAGCGCCGCCGATGGTGGTAGAGGGACCGTGATTGAGTGTCACAGAAATTGCCATGCCATACTGTGTACTTATGTCTAGTTAACCGATGTAATAGATGAGTACGAGTTCCGTTCCTTATCGAGAAGCGAATTTGCACACTTTCTACGGCACGGCAGTGTATTAGAGTTTGATTAGCTGCCTTAAGACACATCGAATAGGGTTAAGCATTGTTAAAGCCTTGGGGCTCAATTCAACTCTTATGCGTGCTGGTGGGTGTTATAGCTGAAATAACATCTTTCGTGTTACAATTCAGGCAATCGCAATAGCAACAGGTACAGTGAGCTCTAAAGCTTAACTTTCTAGGGCACCAATTAATCAGCCGGAGTCACAGTGAAGAAGTTTTTTCTCCAAAGCGTCAGCTATTTAATGGAACCAGAGAGACGTTAGATAGGTTAGGTTAGGTTAGGTAGATGGGTGCCCTAAAACCAATCAGCCCGTTGTGTCCGTATGGGATTTTGCACGGGAACCTTTGAAAATATCGTTGTTTTGGAAGCACCCAGCGAAGGATATGAAGTGATGATCCCAGAGACCAAACGTGCATCTTTGTGACTAAGTTTAATTAGACCGATTTTTTTATTGTTGTTCTGTTAAGACTGAGAGACGTGAGCTAAGGTCGAAGTAAAGCGACTGGTTGGTTGGAGAGGGTGAGCTATAAACTCTCACATAGGCCTCTGTTGGGCCCCTTGTGCGGAATTGTAATTTTAGTGGGTTGTGCGATGGGTAGGCTCAAGGCTGTGGGCTGTTGAGTCTATGGAAGTTCTCGAAAACGTTGATCGGGAAATCGATTGATCTTTTTGGCAAACTTATCGAGCGTCAGAAGGGAGCATAACTTTAAGGGAATTCTGTAGAGACATATTTAAAGGGATAAATCGTTAAGAAAATCGGTTACCAGAGACACTCCTCGGAAGATGTCTTTCCTTCTTGTTTGGGTGCTAGTCCTAAATAACAACTTTGTTGAGGTGATATGTTGACGACGTGGTTGTATTAATCCTGTGAAAATTCCTTAATATACTTATGTTGAAATAATGGTGGCAACGCTTGCCAGGAGGCAAAGAAATGCGAACTTTACGTCAACCCCCAAATGATAGTCTATTATGGTCCTAGTGATGTCTGAGGCACTAGTTTGGTGGAGGGTTGCAAATGAGATGACTATACTGGGAAGATTTGCGGGAGTTCAGAGAACGTGCCCTTCGAACGATATCCGCGGCAGCTCTGGACACATTCCTTCATCTGATGAACACTGGTTTTTCCATAAACAGTGGCATATGATACTATACTATTCTTACAGAAATTCAAATGGTAAGTCAACAGAAAACTGATGGTTCCCTTTCCACCATTGACTTTAACACTCCGTATAAGACGCTGTACCTTTTTCGTTAAAAGTGGTTAGGAAACTCAATCTGAGGTATGAAACCAGATCTAAGAGTGTCCTTAAGACTTCCGGATGCCTGCAGTGTTTTTCAGTCTGCAGTTTCAACAGTCAAGCCGCGCTTAAGGCGCTAAAGCCGAGCACCACTCAATCGGAGTAAGACTATGTTGGGTGGCAGGCTACTCCAGGATAGAGTGAAATGAGTGTGCCAACGAGTTGGCAAGTAAATGAAATGACTGGGAACTGCCAGTCACTCAGGCGGTAGTTATGTTATCACCGTTATTCGGCATCAAAACAATGGTTGAAGTAAAATTGTAAAGACTTTAGGTGTTCCAATATCGAGAAGCATCACTGGCCATCATTACATCGAAAAAGGGACTACAGAAATCCTTAGACTTAACAGGGCACAACTTAGAATAACTGTAAACATACTAGATGGCTCGGGCTCACAGATACGGACATTTAAAGATACTGCAGAAATATAGATATAGCAGAGCACATAATGTATTCTATGGGAATATCAAGACATAGTACGTTGTCGTAGAAACATCTTAAGAAGCTACTTGATAAAACATCTTGAAGTGGTTTAAAAATCAAATGCATTGCGCTTTAGGTGCTATCATAACCCCTCTCGACCTAACCTTACTTCAAATGACATACACGAAAATTGAAAAAACCATGTCCTGTGGGTATTCCCCTGATATAGAAGCTCTCAGATTCTTTCAGAATCCAGTTCCCTCCAGAGACATCACTGAATGCCGGTACTCCACAGAAGTGTTATTCGATATGTGGGAAATATTAAACGTCACACATTCCAATATCCTTATTAGTAAATTAATTGAATAACTGTCACAAAACATATTAAATGTCTCATACTAATGATAACCTACCCCCACGGGCATAGTGATATACTGAATCGTTTGATCTTTTTTCTTGTATCTGTATATGTGTGAGTTTCCTCACTTACATATAGAAAGCCGCATAATCCTTTAAGTTCCTCTCCTGTAGGTGGCAATAGTGTTTAGGGTTTAATAAAGGTCAAAATGGCAAACATATCTTTACTCTTAAGCAACCAGTTCTTTACTTCAAAACACATACGATGATGAATTTTTCCTTTGAATTGAAATAAAAATCCGAAAACTTTAGAGCAATTTTTTCTTCTCTAATCCTTTTCGTGTCGACCATCAAATCGGGTTAAACAATACAACAACACTTCGTGTGCTTTATGTGAAAGGGTAATACCGGTCCTTGGAGATAAATGTTTCGTATATACATACTCAGAACGAATGGAAATAATGGCAAAGCAAATACTCGTACTCACATTTAAAGAACCGTTTTCCCACAGAATATGTTGGGATTGCGGAATTCGTAAATCTTTCCGAAGGACTCCATTGCACACGCCACGCTATGGATTTCCACCTTCCAAAAAAGAAATAAAGCCAGACCACCACAAATTCGTTTCGAAATGAAATTAAAAGAAAGAAAAATATTTGGTGAAATTTTCCAAAAGCTTTGTCCTGATTTTCTAATTCAGCACACACACTCAGCACCCACATGAGTGGGCATGGGCAAGGACACGGCGCGGAATTAAATTCTATTTGGAAATAAAAAAAAAAAATGAAATTCCATAAATCAATATTAGTTGAAGGAACAAACGGAAGCTCATGGATTTGGGATGTGGAATTCCTGCTGTGTTTATAAAAATATTTTTTTTTTGGGTCTGCACCCAGTCCGTCCTGATGTTGGATGTCCATGCCGCAATCGAATTGTGGTTGGAAAATATTTTTAATCCTTGACGAGAAACAACGAATGTGTGGGTGGGGGTTGGTATTGGCAATTGGCATTGGCAGTCCAGGCAATTGGTTATCAATTGTAGTCCATGCCCTGCTGAGACTTGCGAATTCGGAATGAGATAAATTAAACGGATAATGATGGAGGGCTTTCAATTAAATTCATCTGCAGAGGAATTTATAAAATTTAAGTACGCATACGGGTAATGGCACCGCCCTCTCTCTCTGTTCGTCGCTTTGAGTGAATAAGCTCGGACATGTGTGTTTGTGTGTGTAAATTGGATTTACAATGCGGTATTCCTTCGATGATATTATTTCGAGGATTCAATGGATTGTGAATGGTAAGAGGCTTTCGTCAATGAATGCTAATTAAGGAAATCTGATGGGGGTTCGTTAGGCAAGGAATGCTGAAATGAGTTTCGGCGGGGATTTGTGTGCATTGGACCAAGAGTGGCGGAATAAATGGGTTTCAGGGAATTAAATATTTTACAATACTTTTTATAATCCTGCAATGTGTTGGGGTATTTCAATTGAAAAGTGAATCACATTCAGAGAGAGGCTTTAACGATTGCAGATTTCGATGAAACAAGAATGAGTCACAGTTTAAAGTCCCGAATGCTCTCAAAGGCTCTTCACGGCTTACTATTATTAACTTCGCCTATCGGCCTTGTAGCTAATATGTTAATCGATGAAGGACTCAGAGTTGACCAACGTATTGAAAAACTGATTTTAGTGTCACCTTTCTATGCCAGCCATACTAGTGTGGGGAATTGCCGTCTTCTAGAGGACATCACTAGGCAAAGTCAGCTATGTCAATATACTGAACAAAATTCAAAGAACGGCTTGCACCTGCATTTCTGGAGCTATGCGATATACGAATCACGCCCCCCAGCTGAGCTTGAACTTGTTTTTAACACTTTCAAAACACTGACTGTAGTATTTTCCAGGCGGAGGTGATGGCTACTAGTGAAGCCGCTGCGTGGCTGTCGATGAAGTCGATGTATATTCGCCACATTTTCATTAACACCGCTAGCCAAGCAGCTATTAAATCACTTGAATCATAAATAATGAGATCAAAATTGGTTAGGCACTGTCGCGCATCTCTAAACGAGATATCGAGCAGATGCATGCTCACAATGTGCTGGGTGTCAGGTAATAGTGATATACCAGGTAAATATGAAGCAGACGAACTAGGCAGGAAAGCTACAAAACTACAAAATTATACCACAAAAAGGGAACTCCATGTACCAATAGAAATTATAAGGCACAAAATCTCCAAACAAGCACTGCAACATGCTAATGAAAGGTTGTGCAACCTTGATACGTCTGGTCACGCTAAACAGACTTGGCCGAAGCTAAACCGACGTAAAACTTACTTACATACTTACTTAGGTGGCGATACAGTTATCCCGGCCCTTAGCAGACTGGCTCCAGCTGCGCAATCCAAGTTCGTTAAGGTCCTTTTCCACTTGTGCGTGCCACCTTAGGCGAGGTCGTTCTCTGCTGTTCTGACCATCCATGTTGGATTCGAATACTCTGCGGGCCAGAGCGTGGATGTCCGTTCGCTCAACATGTCCTAGCCAAATGCTCAATGCGCAGTTTTTGGACACGGTTGATCTCGCTGTACAGCTCGTATAGTTCGTGGTTGAATCTTCTCCTCCACAACCCGTCAACGGAAATGGGACCGAATATCTTACGAAGGATTTTTCTCTCGAAGTGACCAAGTATATTTTTCATCTGCTCTCGATAAAGCCCGTGCTTCAGCTCCATATAGCAGGACTTGAATGATAAGGGTCTTATATAGAGTCTCCTTAAATGATCAGAAGAAGATTTTACCACTCAATTGCCTTCTTAGCCCAATTGCTATTGGCAGGTGTAATCCTTCGGTTTCAGGCGTTCACACAATATGGCAAATGAGATCTGGTAGGTGATGTCGAGAAGACTGATGTATCGGTAATTGGAGCGGTTGAAGGGGTTTCCTTAGTTAGTAATTCCGCGATTTCGGAGACGGAATATCGAACGGTTACGAAATTTGTAACCCAAATTCCATAGCAGCGCGATGAAATATTGACATAGTGATTGCTAATGCTCCTGGGCAACTTTTATATACACACTTTTAATCCCGGAAAATGGCATGGTTTTCAGAAAATAGTGAAAATACTGCATATTGGGAGGGAAAATTATAGTTATACCCTAACTCAATAATGGCTTATCGGATTGAAAAACAAAAAAATAGACAAAATTAGTAAATTTGTCACTGATTCATTTGAGATATAAAACATCCTCCTGCGTTGTCCTGAAGCCGAGCAATGTTCAAAATATTCAAAGCATCGCCCACAATTTTATTTCAGTGGAAACTACTGCCAGCAGTCGGGTTAGTTAGAAGAAGATAGATGAGGCGGTTTTTTTTTTGTTGTTGTTTTTTTTTCTTTTCTATTTTTCTTATTCGTGATGAGATGACAGAACAGAGTACATACATACATAATGTAGCTACAAGCTTATATTATTTATGTAAGAACTTGGATGAAAAGTTTTTATAACCGCAGCGGTTGAGTGTGTAGCTAGGGTTACCATATTGAAAATGACGAAAAGGGGGACATTGCGAGACAAAAATATGTTTTTTAAAAATATAACACCAGCGTAAATAAAGTAAAGCAAAAAAATTAAAGCAAATTAAACATGTCGCATATTCAGGACCTTCTTCGCTTTTTGTTAACCACTCGAAACACCTTTCCCAGCACTGATTATATGCACACTTTCTTTTTTTATCCGCTTCTTCAGACATTTTAGGCATATATTAAACGCAAACGAACATAATTTGTAAATAATTTGTAAACAAAAACTGACAAAGGACAGATAGCAGCACAAATCATAAACTGCCAGATGAAGGAGAACTTTTGCGCAAGAAGTAATATGTATTAGTTCATTGAGTGGATGGGTTCAGCTTTGAAAGGGATCTTGAACTCTAAATGGATGTGTTTACAGAGAATCTTTTTATGACAATATCTTAACAGTTTTAAATTGAATGTTTTCTCTTTTTGAATTTTACTTTAAGGGGGACAAACAGCATTTTGGTATAAAAAAGGGGGACGTATGGTAACCCTATGTGGAGCTCGTCGGTTTTTCTAGGAGCCGTGAAATAACGCCGAGCGAAATAAGGCCGAATTTCAAAATTTGAATTTTGGAATTCGACCTTATTACGCTTTTATTTATACACACATTTAGGCAGAGGTGCATGGTTTCATATTTCCACACAGAAAATTTACCAGCATCTTCTTTTTTATTTTATGTTAATGATTTGTTTCTTTTTTTTTTAGTTGACATTATATATTCATTTGATTTTATTAAATCTTCATCCAACAAGCAATCAACGAACTAGAAATAATTTTCAAATTTCACCAACGTTCTGCTAATATAGTTCTATGTTGTTCTCATGGAACACCTGCACACAGATATAGTTGAAGGTGTATCAAAAACATTTTTCTTAATCTTAAAATTGTAACTTTAATTAAAATTCAATAGTATAAGTTAGTTTACGCCGAAAGACATAGTATAAGTATTAAGTTTGGCTTAGAGTGCCCGTGTGGGGCCAGTAAGTTAGTGTAAGATAGTTATGTTAGTTAAGCTGGTTTTAAGCACTTTTGTCTAGCATAGAAGAAATTACTGAATTACTGAAAAAAATGCATTGAAAATGAAAAATAGCTGAAGGAGTTTCCCAAACGTATACACATAAGTTATCGTTTAATTCAGAAATCCAGTTAGTGTTACAGTGAATTTTAAACTATTATTTTTCGGCCGTTCCATTTAGAATCCGAGAAAATAATAGTTAAAAATTCGCTCGAAGTTTAATGGAATGGCCGAAAAATAATGGTTTAAAATTCACTGTAACACACTTTTTATATGAATCGTTATATAAAATATTTATTTCTTAAACTTTCCATCCGGTGCTCTCCGAAGTATGTCAGAAAATCCTTAAATATGTACCTACTCCCCATTTATTATATAGTTCACACCCTTTGCTTCATTACTTAAAAGATCAAATGCAAAGTGCATGTCAGTTGGTTTTAAAAGTGGAAGAACGAAAAACTTGCGGCAAAGGCGTTTTGCTTCCTTTTTTTTTTATTTTTAGAAGAAATGAATCCTGGCTGCTTAGACTTCCTTTCCTGAAACCCCCGCAAATTTCATATGAATGGACCGAATAACCCAAACTTGCCATTACTTAATCGACGTTTGTCACTCAAAGTTCACGAACTAATGAGGTAATTGCACGTTGAGCTACTATCAACAAACATTGATAACGGTAAATGCTAATTCTCTTGCATTCTCTGAAATTCGGTTTTATTTTGCAGACAATGTTTGGCTTTGTTTCTCATTTGAGAGCGAAATAAAGCCGAATCTGAAAATTCGGGAAATAAAGCCGAATTTTGAAATTCGGCCTTATTTCGCTCGGCGTTGTTTCACGGAACCGTTTTTCTTCTTTTGGCGCAGTATACAACTGAGTTTAGGAGTCCCAGGTTCGTTTCCTGGCGTCGACTGCTGCGAATGGAGTGTACTCGATGAGTAAATATGCGATTGGCTTGAATTATATTGAACATAGACTAGATATAATTTACTTTCTTTCCTACAAAGTGGAGCTACACACCCCATCCGCGTGATGTTTACACATAGCTCAGGACTGTTGGATACAGTCGCATCATTTTTGACTTTGCGTAACTCCGCCTGAAAACATAACATTTTCTATTCCCAGGGGACACATTTTATCTCAGTCAACTACAGCTACACCTTTTGACATTTCAAACTATAAACAAGCAATCATATTTCACACGAATATTCGCACTTAATAGACCAGCGAGTAGTATCTCATTACGCTTGAGTGTATGCGAAAGTGTTTGTGTGGGTGAGTAGAGAGGATTTTCATTTTAATGCTAAGGAATGTTTTCGATTTTCTTTTTCTGCCTGGCGCGGCGGGGGGGATTTATTTTCATTTTATTTTATTTTTTTTACATTTTTCGTTGCGATCCATTAAACTGTCAACACATATTTTTCAAAACAAGTAAAAGGATTGGAAGGATCCTTTTTTTTTTGTGGGCGTCTTTGCATGCGCATAGGGATGGGAGCGTGCTAGAAGTGCTTTTTGCAAAAACTTGGCATTGATTCCTGGTCCATTAGGCAATTTGATTTGGTTTGAAGATAAGTATTCTAAGAAAAAGAAGACACATGTATACGGGTACATGCATAATAAAAGCATATCTGTGAGATTGATTACTTTGTATGCCTGTGAGGCATGACGCCTTAGGCGAAACGTAACCTTTGAATAGTGTATGTTACGTTTATGTAATTCATCCTGTTTAAGGGGCGACTGGAAAGTAAATCTTATGATGTACTAGCTGTCTCCATGGGGTTCATCTACATAGTAGATGTTGTTTTTTCATTTTGTTATGTTATGTCCTTTGAGAATATTTTAGTAAAGTTTCTTTCGTGCAGTTTAGACGTCGTAATGGAGCAGACAGACATTCGCCATATGCTCATAAAAATGATGAGCATTTATGTAAATTAGGGACTATTTCCTAGGAAGCTCGTATAAATAAAAGCACGGCTTATGTTTCAAGTTAGATCAGATTTTTTTGGGGATGCGATAAGTCCTTCAATAGTATCTGGAAAATACTGATGTAAACTTTTTTTTAGTTATGGGTATCCATTTCTTGGCCTGATATTATAGTATACCTTTGTAACTAGGTCATCTGCTCAAAAAATAAAAATTAGTCTCGAAAGGAAAAAGTTTTGTCTTTTTAGGCAGAAGTCATACTAAACACATCTGTGAACTTGAGAACTTCAACTGGCCATAGTCAAAAGTTCTTAGCTACAATTTACCGATGTTAACAACATAACATGGCCAGGCATAACTGACTAAAAAGTCTATTTTGTGCTTTAAAGATGTATATTTTTTGACTAACTTACATAAGTCTGCATCATTTGGGTAGAGTCTTAAATCCTTCTTTAAAATTTGCTCAGCTTAACCCTTTTAGGGGTTATGTACGTCAGGAGGGCTAAAAAAAGCGATTTTTCAAGAATTTTTCCCGAGAAAACTTTTAAAGTTATTAATGTTAACATTTTTACACATATTCTGGTAACTGTTAACGTTATTTCAACATTTTTTATTTGTAAAAATAATAATTTTGAAGGCTGCTATAGCTGATCTCCCGGAGCTCCTCTCAAAAAAAGCGTCTTGCTCTCTGGACTTGATCATAGAAAATGAAGAAACCAAACGGATACCGTTAAAGAAATGTATAATCTAGGTTAGGTTAGGTTAGGTTTTCGGGCTGATGAGAATGCTTGCATCCTCATCACACTTAGGTCCATGTGGACCCATTGTGATACCCATAGTGTGATCCTACCCGTGGTATCAATGACTAGGTTGCATCCAACCCGACGCCTTAGCAAAATCAAGCAGGTTAGATGGTGATCCATCAGATAGCTCTTCGATATGATCGAAATAGAATCTGCCTAGGGTCCTGTTTCTCAGCTGACAAAGGCTAGGGCAGTGACAGAGGAAATGGGTTGTGTCCTCATGTGCCTCTTCGTCACCACATCCTCTGCATATGTCATCATCATTCAGTCGTAATTTCTTCATGTAGTATCTCAGAGTATTGTGCTCAATCTAGGGATTAATCGAAGGAATAAGCAAAATAACATTTTATGGAAAAATGGCGTCCTCTCAAGACAAAAAAAAAAACATTTTTGGCCAAAATTTCGGCATTAAATTGTTAATAAAAAAGATGTATTTATCGGTGAGAAAAAACCTTCGATTAATATACTTAGGAAGCTTGTGTTAAGATTTAAGATGGATCGGCTCAGCAGTTTTCGAGAAATCGAGGTCATCGACTTAAACAACATGGTTTTGAGAAAAATGCGTTTGAAGTTTGAAAGCACTTTACATATAGAGTAAAGAAAGCGCTCTAACGTCTTTACAAATATTCGTGTAACTTTCAGAATAATCGTCGGATTGACTTAAAATTTGTTCGAGTACTTATATATGTATGTATATGTATACATTACGAAAATGAGATAAAAACGGTATATAACCCTTTAACAAAAAAAAAAAAAGTAAAAAATTACGGGAAGCTAAAACGTCTATGTTACCCTTAGGCAACATCGGACATGAAAGGGTTAAGGTTGCAGAAGGTCTATTTGCTGAGAATGATAGTGTCAATTTCGTTCCCACTGTAGCTTAATCGTTATCATTGGATTAATTGAGTTCCTCTAACATGCATTTCTTGGCACTCTAAAGTCTGACATACATACATACATAGATTTGCAGCAACATGGCTTTATAAGAAAGCGAACAAGTCATCTCTATTTCTAATTTTGATGCAAAACCTTTAAAAGATAGCACAAACTATAATAGGAAACATCTGGAAAAAACTTCTGTGAATCATAAGCATAATAGCATAACTCTCAATAATAGACAACTCTCCAGTTATCCTGGGCACCACCTATAGAGTTAGTTGAAACCTACCATCTGAGTTTCCTATCACTACGTTGATCTGTCTGTCTTTCGTTCTTATCCTTCATGTGCTCGCGCTATGTGTAAACATTATAAGGGTATTCATATCCCCTTTAGCGTGTGTGAATTATAAAAAAAAAAAAAAAAAAAAACACCATAGTAGAAACGTAAAATAGTACAAATTAGTACAATTTTTGTGATTAAACGTTTGTGACATTCTACCATTGCAAGCTCCCTGTGGTAACGAAAATGGAAGAAAATTAATACAATATAAATAATTAAAATAAATAATACGCTGCGTATCGGCCGCAACGTCTCTATTTTATAGGTGAAGACTAGCGACTTCACGTAACCCTTAGAAAAAAGTCCAAGATCTTTTAAGCCATAACGCGAAATTATGTGCTTATCGAATTTTTTGTGTTTTTCTGTTGAAACCACAGCTCGCCCACATTATTGTCATTCAACTGGGAAACGAAAAAGTCAGCAGTCATATGTAGATCTATGTATAGCACTCTCTATTGACTAACGTTCTGGCCGGCACCATTTTTGAAGATACATATATATATATATGTACATATGGACCACCAGCCCAGCAATGACATTTTGTGGATGTAACTCAATTGCAAATGCGGTAATATTGATTGTTGACGTAGCCATTCAACTAAAACTGAGCCTCACCATAGAGCAATATTTCTTTGGTGAAAATTGGGATCAAGAGCCCATTTCCCGAACACTCGACGCACATAAAAGTCAAGCGACTTCAATTTTTGCACGAGTTGAATTTTTTAAGCTCGTAAATGAAAATATTTCTGCCAAGCATATGACACATGAAATGATAAACCGAATTGAGCACAAATCAGCTATCAGCTGCTAAATTAATTTTTGCTGGAAATAGTGTTTCCAATTCGAAAAGCAAACCTCTAAAAAATCACCCTTAGGTGTACTTACAGAGTGGAGCGTAGAGTGAGCAACGAGCAAAGAGCAAAAATCGTTTGAGCAAAGAACAATGAGCAGAGAGCAACGATGTAGGCTAGCATAGGAGCATAGAGCAAAGAGCAAAGTGAGAAGCAAAAAAGCAAAAGTTCAGTGCAGTTTAAAGAATTCAAAATTCATTTCGCACAAACCGTTTGCAACAGAAAGCTGCAAGATGATTATGAAAAGTCGACTTCAGCCAATTTATTTACAAAGCGCACAACAACAATTTATGTTAAGCTTCTTAAGACCTTATCTATTCAACAAAGTTGCGGCATTCTATGAACAGTACTAATATTGATCTGCCGGACTTTTTGAGCGGTCGAAGATGTTCTTCCATCCTCAGCAGAATGAGAATCTTCTGTCAAAAACATAAACTATCAACGGCTCGGTCGTGTTCGGATCCTTAGTTTAGAAATATTTGTAGTCTGATGGCAATTTTCATCGGTTTTTTTTTTTTTATTGTAAAACGATTATTTCTTGTAACTTCAGTTTTATTTGTCTGAATTGATTAAGATTAAGTTTAGACGCGTAAGTAAAGATAACTCTTTCCAGTCATTTTGAGTTCAATCCTGATGTTCGTTTGCGAATTTTTAAGACATAAGACCGCCATTTCCTAGAAAATCGTAAATTCGTTAATCTAAACCTGGAGTCAAGATGGAAAGAAGTAATTTTCTAACGGCTAAATGAATAAACAATAAGATTAAGTAATTTGTTCGATTTGCTTCCAGTGCTTTCTTTTTCATCGTCTGAATTACTCGTTAAAAGTAATCAAAACGGAAACCACTTGGTACGAGTGGTGGCCTCATTTGCCGCGGAATAATATTCCTAGAATTTCTATTAAAGTTGCGCAGAACCTCCTTAAGTTGTTCTCGTAATTGCCACCGCACTAAGCAACTTATATCAGAATCCATATCATCCACATTCCCATCTCACCCTTTCGTTATTCGCCCAACCCGCAACCTATCCACACCCACCCCCAACATCAACCGCAATCGATTCGAATTATTATTTTATGATGAAGAAGTCGAAACGTGTCCTGGCGTTGCAGAGAAATAATATTAACATACCAACGAGGACTAAAGCGTTTCTGCCTGCTGTTGCCATTGCCGATGTTCTGTTATGTGAATATTCAAGGAAATTATCTCATAAGGAAAGCTATGCTATCCTTGAAAGGAAGGCAGATAGAGAAAACACTTCAGAACAAATCGAACTGAAAAGGATGTGTCAGTGTCTGGTATTAGAGTATAAAAGCGAAATATAATGGAAATTGGTGAATAGAAATAAGAATAAAGACGAACATTCCTCATCGCATTCTTTATCCTCTCACACTCATCCATCCTTTCTGTCTATCTAAAAAAAAAAAAAAAAATTTAAAGTGCTAGCAGTCATTTTGTTTTCTTAACTGAGCAATGGCGTAGCTGCAGAAAGACGAACTTCTATTCTGCCTTAAGGACTATTATTTGCCGTTAAGGACTTTCATCGGAATGCTGATAATGACATTCCGTACGTCTAACATTGGCATGCTAACGCCCGCGCCGCCTCAGCGAGGCGTACAAAAGTAAATGAAACAGAAGAATAGACGAATTGAAAATTGGAAAAAAAGTCCAAAAGCCCACAGCAAATGCGGAATGAATTCCATTTGACTGAAATGCGGGAGAGCATGAGGGTGTCCTACTGCTTGTCACAGACGCAAAGATTGATTTCGCGCGATGATGATGAATGCGAAAGTCTTACACAGAAACAGAACCTTATCAGCATTCAAGCCACCATTATATCGAAATAGAAGGAAAAAACAAAAATGTAATGATTCAGGGATCCCATGAAAATCGTCTCTAGAGGCACAACAACAACAACGCCCACCCGAAGAAGAGCGGAAAACGCGCCAAAATGATCAGCTAATTACGTTGGGTGCCAATGCCAAAGGCAAAAGGCTGGCGCCTACTTTGCAATAAGCCAAAGTGTCTGGCAACATGCAAATTGGTTGGCAGCTTGTCGGATTGATTGCTCCCTAATGGCGAGTAATCAATTTTCGAATTAATCCAAGTGGTTTAGGTATTCGTGGTGGGATTTTCCTTACGATATTATCTCTTCTTGTTTTTTTTTTTTTTTTTGGGAAATGATACGAATATCCTTGTATACCACCAAAAGGCTGTTTTTCTTCTCTCGTTTTAATGAAGCAAAGTTTTAGTGTTCGTGAATTTGTAAGACTTTGGTTCTTTGGAAAAGTTTTTATTTTCTCTATTTTAGAAGAGAAAGTAGTGTCCTTTGACCTTGAGCGTGCCTTGAGAGGCTGGAGGGTCCCGTGTGTGTCGATATTATTTCACTTTGTGGTAAAAAGGATTCAATTTCAAAGTATTCGTTGGAAGTTAAAATGAATCAAATGCCCGCTCAAATTGAGGTTTGAAGTTGAAACCGTTTTTGGTTGGAATTCCAATTCGAAATGTATATGACATGACAGCTGTGAGGTTGACAGTTGTCAAAGTCAAAGATGAACAACGCCTTAAAATCGTGTAAAATCTCACGAAAGGGTTGTGACCCGCCAGTTGCCTAAGAGGACTGCGACCTAAAAGATCTTGTGTATCGCAGAGTCTGTTAAGTGAACCAGAACAGGTTAACCCTCCGATTAGCGACAGTCCCGATAGCGTTATACAAGCAACAAGATCCCTAGGGACCTAGAGACATTTGTGTATACTTTTGACAGAAATATACCGCATTATCATTACAAATGAGGTACCGTTGGATTCCTCTTGATCCAAAGAGTGTCCATAGCATCACAAAAAATTCGATATGGCGGACGCAGCAATCAAAATGGCGGACTATCTGTTTTCTACAATCGCCTTGATAGTGGTATCAAATGAAAGGGCTTGGCAAGTAGCTTAAAATACGACATAACGTCATTCTAAATTCAATATGGCGGAATCCTCCAAGATGGCGGATTACCGTTATCCTTACTCTTTCCTTAATATGGCTATCAAATGAAAGAGTTTGACCAGTAGAATACAACATTTGCTTACCTACATACATAAAATATACATATTTTTTGAAACAACTACAACTAAAAAGTTGTTTTTCTTATAAATAAAAACGAATGTTTTCCATCATTTGTGCACGGTGAATGCAATGTACTCTGAAAAGAACAGATGTATTTTTGCTTAGTCCTGTCGACATGCGACCGAAAAGGAAAGCTATGATTTTTAGCTGAATATATATGGTAAGTGGATGCCGCCAGATCTGTCAATATATTAAAAGTTCAGGTGACTGATTCGATGACAGTCGTAATTATAATGACATGCGACTATGGCTATACAGTCAATGGACAGAAATGCCATGCACTATGATGAAGAAGGATGATTTTTACTTCAAATGAATGGTAGGACTGTGTAATGACAGAACATTTTATATTCTGCCGCTTCGATCTCGAATTCTCAGCTCCTATAAGTAAAAGAGTATTTTGAATACAGCTATAACGACCGCGGATC
The DNA here is from genome assembly GCA_949775065.1 of Brachyopa scutellaris. Classification (NCBI taxonomy): domain Eukaryota; kingdom Metazoa; phylum Arthropoda; class Insecta; order Diptera; family Syrphidae; genus Brachyopa; species Brachyopa scutellaris. The sequence goes on along the minus strand of OX459114.1, from coordinate 87,870,794 downwards.
ATAATAGTGAAAACCGCTTCCAAATCCGTTCAGTGCTTCTCGAGATTAGCACAGTCATACAGACAAATTTTGGGGACTTCCTTTTATAATTATGTATAGATAGTCTCCCGCCGCAAACACCTAAAAGTTTTTCACAGTGCCCACCTCTTTCGAATGTCTGACAAGCATCAAAGAGTATCATTTGTCACGATTGAGCTTCTCAACTCGCCGTTCGGAGTCGGCAAAAAAACTGTAGGTCCCTTCCATTCGTGCAAAAATATAACTCGCACGCACACACAAATGGTTGCGAGAAGCAGGCCCAGGTTCACCTCGAGCTGTAGCGCCAACTAAGTAAGTAAGTCTCACACTAGCTAACCAAAGTCAAACACGACTGAACATGATTCGTAAATCGTTATTTTTCATAATATCCTCTCTGAAATATACACAGGTCCATATGCACCTTGTCGCTGATAACCGTACTTAATAAGTTTAAAACGAAAGAAATCAAAATGGAGTGCACGTACCGCTTTGGAATTAGTTTTAATCGTTCAAGCATTGCATTTTGATGGAATACAGAAAGCATCAAGTTTCTAGCGTACGCATAAAAACATTTGTAAGCATTCAAAAATTCGAAAGGTCCCCAGGGACCTTCTCGCCAATCGGATGGTTAAATTAAGGATCTCTCTGGTGGAGACTTTAAGAATTTCCGCGGGATCTAGGATTTTTTTGTTGTCTCCTAAGGGCGAATAGTGTCATGCTCATGCAGTCACATGGAATGAGTAGCGCAGTTTAGTCGTCTTTCGTTCAAGGAAATACTCATTCTTAGGCCAGTAAAATCTTACAAAAAAAGAAAACAATCTCAAAATGATAGTGGCAACTAATGTCAAAAAATCCATAGTTTTTTTAACTGCAAAAACTGAAAAAAGTCCGAAAATTATGCAGTTTTTCACTTATAGCGCAGTTAGCACAACTCTTTTTTTGCTTGCAAAACGTGGTTTCACACTCCCCTAAGGGGTCCAAATAATATACACAAAAAAGCAGCTTTACATCGCGTTTTGCGTTTTTAATGTAAAACATGACTGGCCTATTCTGTAGAGATTTGGAAATTTTTAAAATTAAATCATATTTTTTTTTAAACCAGAATTAATTTACTTTAGGTGGCCCTACAGCTCGGGTGAACCTGGGCCTGCTTCTCGCAACCATTTGTATGTGCGTGTTATTTTTTTGCACGAATGGAAGGAACCTACAGTTTTTTTTCCCGTCTCCGAGCGGCGAGTTGAGAAGCCCATTGACAGATGCTACTCTTTGATTGCTTGTCAGACATTCGAAAGAGGTGGCACCGTGAAAAATCTTTTAGGTGTTGGACCCGGGCTGGGATTGAACCCAGGCAGTATTGCGTAGTGGTCCAACGCACTTACCACTACCCCATGGTGCTCACTTTAATTTATAAGAAGTGAAAAGGACTCCAAGGACCTGACTCTTTGTGGAAGCCAATGTAGCCCCATTCATTCGTTCTTAACGTTGACGAGTCTTTGTCTTCAAATAGGATGGCTCGCTCTATATTTAGAATAGATAAACAGACAGCTTAAGCTGGAACTTGGGTTAGTTGGTTGGCTTGTGAAGGTGGGGAGATATTTTCTCTTCATCAAGGCAGGTTTAGAGTCGGGCCTGTTGTATTTTCCTCAGAAACTGTGCTGTGAAAGAAGGGTTTGTAACGGGAAATGGAAAAGTGTGAAGATTCATAAACAACGCTAGGGATGTATGTATGTCGTGTGAAGTTCAGTGCTTTTGAGAAATCGATAGATCTAAGCGATGTCTTCCCAGGTTTTTGTGCCTAAAGCAGGACAGTTGCAGAGGAAGTGTTTGATACTTTCGTCCTCTTCTTCGCAACCCGAGTAGGTTCTGAGCTGCACTAGTTTCAGTCTGTTTGCATGTCTATTCAACTTGATATGTCCCATACATATGTAGGTCAATCATCAGTTTTATTCGTATTCTACCTGGATTTCTTTTTTCTTTCCCACTGTGGTTTCGGATTTTCTATAATGGCTTGGATTTGACTCCACATAAACGAGAAGCATTTCGCAAAAGACAGACTGTAAGCGCTTTTCACTTCTTTTAACGCCATACATATAGTGGCAATCTTGATGTTATCCTTTCTCCACGTCTTTTGCCTCATCTGCACCCTCCTTCCCCGGTTTGTCGTTGTGGCCAGGTACACGGAGCACATTCAAAATGCAGGATTTCACAAGGGTATTGAGATTTTCTTTGCATTCCTTAACTAGCTTAGCTTTTTTTTTTTGGATTTGCGAGTGCTTTAAGTGGGGCTTGACTATCAGAGCAGATGTGTACGCTACGAGTTCGTGTATGTCCCTGGGAAACAGTCACTAAGGGTTCTAAATGGATAGATTGATTTATCGGAGGATCTGGACATGGACAGTGTACTTCGGCTACCGATTCTCCGTTAATATCCGTCAGAAGTAGACGTTATAGTCGGTCTCGAATATTTATTCTGCCTCTACAAGATCCCTTGGGTTGCTGACAAGTCCAGAGGATTTTGAAACATCATTCCAAATGGGTGCCGTGTCCATCTCTTATTTGAAGTGATTCAGTGCCCGCAATCTATTTGCAGAAATTGGCTGGAACTTTGTTGCCCGTTTACTCAATGCGTTCAACTTAGTCATCGTCGCGTAGTGGTAGTCATCGTCGCTTGTTACGCTGAAGGTTCACGGTCCGAATCCAGATGTCTCAGGAAAATTAATTTCTCACAAAATAAAAATAAGTCGATCAATCTCAGAAGTTAATGTTAATGAGGGCATAACACAGGCAGTGGGATAGTGGTATGACTGAAGAAATTAATCGCACAAACAATAATAAGATACATCTGGAAAAAAACTTCTGTGAATCATAATAAACGACAAAAATAATCCAATAATACATCTCTCCAGATATCCTAGACACCACCCATAGAGTTAGTTGAAACTTAAAATCTGTCATTCTTGTCTTTCATGTGCTCGCGCTGTGAGTATACATTATAAGTGTATGCCTTAGCGTGTGTGAATTATATGAAAAGAGTCGTAGGTGTTGTAAAAATGTAACACTTAATTTTTTCTAGATGCAGCCTGAAGAGTTAACGTAAGGGTGGTCTGAGAATTTCGAGTTGCCAAAAGATTGCTCACGCTGCTTTTGGATTAAACTTATGTTTTGGAACTTCGTCAAAAATCTTTTCCACTAATCTCTTGATATCATTCTTACTGAGGAGTTGGTGTTTTGTGAATTTATTGTGGAAGGATTTAATAGCCCTTTTAGCCTGACGAAGATCCTGGGTTTTTTTTTTGAAATGGGAGGACACACATTTTGTTTTCCCAACTTTTGATGTAAGTTAATAGCTTGGAATGTTGCAAAATGGCTCAGGGCTGGTAAGGAGGTTAGCCGAACCAGTCCGTCGGCTTTTTCGTTTTCATCAGTACCCTCATGTCCGGGCACTCACCAAAGTTTGACTTTGTTTCAATGGGATATGTCTTGGAGAGTATTTAGGCAGTTCAGCACTAATTTGGGATCAATCTGGTTTGACTCTTTGTAGCTACTTGACTATCCGTGAATATGTGAATGACACCATTTGCAGCTTCGAAATGGTGGATTTCTCTTTAGTTTTTCTCCACCATACTACTGATGAGTATGTGATGATAGGTCATATCATCATTGTGGGTATCCAATGTCTGACATTTGGGGCTATTCCCCAGGTCTTACCATACCTACGACAGCAGGCCCGCATGGCTTTTGTCGCTATGGTAATTTTAGTTTTAACATGTGAGTTCCAATTTAGTTTTTTTTTTATGAAGAACCATTCCTAGATATTTTACTTCGTTCGAAAACTCAGTTATAGTGTTGTTAAGCGATATTTATTTTGCGGGTAAAAGGGACAGGAATAGCTGTACTGGGGTTCGAAATCAAGCGAAGCTGCAAGCCGTTCCTCATTTTGTAAATAACATCCGCAATGCTAAGCAGCAAAGTGACTACATTTGCTTTAATAATACATTTTGAATTTCTTTCGATTCTGTCCCTATCCAGTTTCATGTTCTTTTTGAATTGGAAAATTCATATACTGCAAAGATCTCGTACTGTGGTACTTGTTGTCTACAATGGAACTGTTATTACATCGATAACCGTTTCCTAAATAAATACACGTAACATTGAAATACAATTCCGCGTTAAACATCTCATTTCGCATTCAGTAATAGAAAATTCATTCTTGCTTACCGCGACTGTAATCGAAAAACGAAATAATCCAGATGCGATCCAATCATCCTTTTTTTGCCAAAGGACATCGATAGATATCTCAGTTCGCTGAGTATATACTTGGAGCATGTGGTTTTATTTTGCGGTTGATTGCCAACATCCTATTTTTCCCGATGATAGCATGGCAATTGCATCCAGAGATTTAAAAACTATGGATTGATTTGAAAGTGGATTTGTTATGGCATTTGAAGAGCTATAAAATTGGTTGTTCCTTTTTTTTTGTTTTTTGTTCATCAAGCTCATCGTCCCTTTCTGGGATCTCATCAACGTCGTTTTTTAATTCATAGCACATGCCTGCAGCGTCTGTCGCTACCACGTTGTTCTCGGTCGTCCTTTGCTGGTAGTGGCTGTAGCATCAGATGTTCCCATTGGAATAAATGATGAAGTTTTCACCGATTGGTTTAAAAAAATGGCTGCGGAAGCTTCGAGTACGAGAGTCAAACAGAAGGTATCCCATTTTAGAATTGAATTTAACTTTTCCCGCATCTCGTAGTCGTGGGGAATGGTTTGATTAGGTTTCGTCAGCCAGATGGTTTAATGGACAAGTCTTTGTGAAAGGAATCCGAAAAATTCAGATGATAATTTTCAGCCGGTTTCAGTGGATTATTTGAGCTATTCAGAGATAATAGGGAGTTTTCAGAAACTTGGAAGAGACTTCTGGCTGCGGGGCTAGGAAGCGTCAAAAACCAGTCAGTTCAGTGAAAGGTTTTTGACTCTTTTTTTTTACGGAACAGCACTTTGAATGATTTGAATCTAGAGGCATGATGCTGGGAAGTTGTAATCTGTTAACCAAAATCGGAAAAGCAATAAAAGACCAAGCGTCTTTGGGATAGACCTTGGCTCGGACTCACTCAGGTTAAAGTATAATTTTGGTGGTTTTACTAATAGGTTCAAGCCACCTAAGCTCACTTCAAGATCTAAAATCAGACTAACTCAGAGCTAGAGGAAAAATCACTCACCCGTAAAATCCCAATATTTTATTAAAATTAGGCCCCACGTGCTCCAGGAGATATGGCAAGAAAGGTACAACTAGAAAGTGAATACTTACTTACTTACTTACTATACTGGGTGCCAACCCGTGAAGAGTCGTTGCCTGAGATACAGAAGCCTTCCATCCTCTTTGATCCAGACTAAGACCTCTTGCATTTGCAACAGCTTTGTTCTTCAGAAAGATATTAGGTCTTACTTGTCGTCTTGAATCTTTCGGATGAGATTCCAAGATCCCCCAGTGTAGTCGACATATTTTGGCTTTTCAGACTACATCCACATCTTGATGCTGATCATAGATTCTACAGTTGTATCCTCTTGCCCATTCATATGACGTAAGCCACCAAATATTTGACGAAGAATTTTTCACTCGGAAGTATCCAAAATCTTCTCTGCTTTCCTGCTTATTGTCCAGCACTCACATAGAGTAGAACTGGCAGGAGCACTGACTTTTAAAGCATGCATTTTCGTCTTTTCCCAGTTGTTTCGTCAAACCGAAGTAGCAGCGATGGGTCTAGTCTTCGCCAAATCTCCACTAAGACATCATGTTGTTCCAGGTGGTGGATAGAAACAGCATGTGTTGTTGTGGTGGTGGGAGTCGGATAATCATCCCTAGCACTCAGACAGCGGACCATTGTATTCTGCCCTTTTTTTTTCTTGAACCCAAATTTGTTCGTCCCTTTAATGAAGTGGAGAGTCTCAGTTAGAAAAAGAGATTGAACCGTGTTCATTACCATAGCATCAGAACCCTAGTTTTTCATATGATAGCCACAGGCGTTGTATCTCGTAATTATTCCGACCAAGTCACGGCAGTCTTAACGTTCTAGACCTGGCAAAATCTGGCAATGATTTTATCTGGCCTCTTTACGAAACCCTTGGTGTTTTGTGGTCCAGACACACGCTAGGCTTGACTCAGCAGATTAGATTCCGAGCCCAGACATATTCGCTAGTACAGCAGCGGTCTCGTTGACCAGTAAGCCATTGAAGACAGACGTGGTTTCATTTCGAAATTGCTTTCAGTCTGTACTAACATTCAAAAACAATTCGGGAGTGATTTATGGGAGTTTCGTGCACTGTGAAGGCATCTTGGCTGTCACTACAAATGCCTATGCCTCTAGATATCAACCATCTCTTATCTTAGAACCAGTTGACAGCAAGTATTGTAAAGACTTCGAAGTCCCTCGTAAAATTTCCTAGAGAATTGCAAAACAGTGGACTCTCCCTATGTTGAACTCTCTCTTAGACGAATTTCTCTCTTACTCGAATTTTTTTCGCCATATTTTATGATTCCCTTCAATTTTCCATACAAAATCGTTCTCTAAGTCGAACTCCCTCTAAGTCGAAACTCTCTCTAACTCGAATAAATCTTGGTATCCCGTGAAAATTTGACGTAGGAAGGGTTGATTGTATTTGGTTTCATTATCCAAATACGTAACAGCTCCAGTCCCATTCGAGGTATGAGTACTAAGAACAATCTCTGTAGAAGACATGAGTGCGTGGACTGAGAAGATCATCGAGGTCTGACCATTTCACCATGTTAGGGAAGGACACTTTATATCTTTTACCGAACATGACGAAAGGGCTAATCTTGTCAGAGGCCATCAAAAACAAAGGAGACATTGTTCAGATACCTTTTGGTATAGCGCCACGATGAGAGCCGTGTTCATTATGCCAAACCATGTTTCTCTCTTAGTATAGTCTAATAAGGTTAGAACTGGTACTTGGTTTTGCCTTATTTACATCATCGCCAATTCGTTTCGCCTGTTCTTTAATTTGGTGGGATCCCGAATTCGACTATCGTCCTGTAAAGCTCAAAACTATGAAAGACTCATAACATTCGGAAATAATTACAAAAACAGTCATGGAAGTGATACTACATTAGGATTTCCAATAAGCAAAAGCATTTCAACTGGTTCTACAGATAAGACTGGTGGTATAAAGTGGTTTAGAGCACTCATTACAGCATTCTAGCATCCTCTACGCTTCCAAAGCCTTACAATTATTGATTTTGGTACATGAAAGTTGCCATAAAGATGATAAACCTTGTAACGAAATTAAGGCTGAAGATGCACCGCCACCTTAAGATCTATTGTGCCCCCTACAAGTCTTATGAAAGCTTCGCTCACACCTAGCACAGGTGAGAATTCCATAGGTAACAGCACCTTATACAGGCCAATTTCCCTGATAAATCGCAGCAGTGAGTGGCATTTTCTTTGCTGTAAGTTGGTGCACTTGAACCTTTTCTGAGTTAATGCCCCACATTCCGCCAGTATTCTGGGGTTTCACTGGACTCATTGCAAAATCCGCATGCTTCTTCATCTGATAGACCCAGCTTCCTGAGATATTCCTTAAGTTAACAATCTCCCGTAAGGAACGCAGTCAGAGCAGGGTGTGGGGTTGTTTTTTGTCTTGGAATCTCTTCAAGTTGTATTTACCCAAAAGTTTCTTTGCCTATATTAGACCCTGAATTTTGGTCTCGTCCTATTTGAATTCTCCAGTGATCGGAGTTCCTCTTTTATTGTGTTCTCCCCTATGCCGCAGAATGGTTCAAAAACCCGCGGTACGGCAGCCCCTTGTCTGCCAAGTTTTTCCGCCTCTTCGTTACCTTCTATCCTCAGGTGTCCTGGTGTTGGTACCTAGTAGATGGTGACATTGTTTCCTTTGCCCAGTTTATTCAGTTTAACTAGGCATTCCCAGACAATTCTAGATTTGTTGATCTGATGTAGAGTTTTTCGAGATTGAGTTGGGCACATCTGTCAATAGTGCCGATTTCGGCTTGACAGATGATAGTGTAGTTGCTCATGGCTTCGAATAGTTTGGTGCCGGTCCCAAACACTCCTGCATCCGTCCCTTCCTTAGTTCTGGAACCATCTGTGTACCATTTAATGGTATTATGACTCAGCGTATAGATTCTATATTCGTTGCTCCAGTCTCTCTGGTTGCGGAGTTTGAAGTGAAAGTTTGTCTCCCAGCCGATTTTCCTTATCCCATCGTCTCTAGGAAAGGTAAAAAAGAGAAGCTTATTGGCATCATACTGGATAGTTGCACAGGAAGATGTCGATAAAAAATCTCTAAATTTTTGAATTTTTTTAAATTATTTTTCGATGTAAGATGACTATGAAAAAATAAGATCTTACTGCTATTGCGTCGATGGTGCTTCAAATGTCCTCGCATGGTCTACGTACTGACTTAAATGAAGTTAGTACAGACAATGTAATCGGCCTTAATTATATTCTTTTCAGTACTCCAGCACAAAGAGTTGGAGTGCTCCCCCTAACTCCACACGAACCTCTTTAAAAAACAAACTTCAAAAACTAACGTTTCCACTCCCTCTGCGGCGGCATCTTATTGTAAAGTCCTTCCTTCACTGGTCTGTCTATGTGCGAGAGTGTGTATTGGTGTTTTTCAACAAACATTTCCGTTGTTTCGAAAGAGGAAATTCCAAAACTTTTATTCGAAAACACTTTCCCCCGCGCATAGACAACAAAAAACTTTTACACTCACAAAGAACTTTTCCAGCCAAAGATTGATGGCTTTTGTTCGCCTGCCGCGAGCTATGTATGTATGCGCCTCTATAAGTTTAACTGCCAAGTGCCGACCAGCAACCGTCCGCCCTTTTCAATACAGGCTTTGTTTTTTAAGGTTTCCTCCTTTTTAAAGTCGAGTATGGGATTTGAGTGCATGGCATACATTTTTTTTTTTCATCCAAGGACTCGAAGATCACAGGGATGTATTGGTACTCGATTTGGGTATGTCGAAGATAGCTTTGTTGAGTGATGACAAGGACAACGTATTGTAATGCATTCCATGGGGGGTTTTCGCTCGTGTTTTCGTATCGTATAATCGAAAAATTGGGGCATTCATGTTGATGTGAGCGAAGGGGTGGGAGACAAACTTCGATGCACTTTACGTGAACTGAATGTGTTAACGTTTTTAAGCTGAAAACTTGACAAAAAAAGGGGTGAACCGCCCGAAACTTGGTTGTAGCCATTTTTTTTTTTTTTTTTTTTTTTTTGTGAAATCTATTGAAAGTTCGACTGATGTTCGACGAGACTTGATGTGAGATGGCGCACGTGATAGATTTTGTGCATGAGTTCATTACGTAAACGAATTGGGGGTCTTTCGAAGGAGTAATCATTTTATTGAGGAAGGATTCGTTTTTTCCTTTTTTTTTGAAAGTGAAATCAAGTAGAAACTTCATTACATATTTATAAGTTCAACATTTAAGAAGGTCATGTTTGAGAATATTTTATTAAAATTGAATTTTTTCTTGCCTCCCTCTCTTTCCAGGTAAGCAGGATATTTTTATTCATTAGTTTTCGAATAAATTTTCATATTGGTAAGTGAAATACTTCAGTTTTATTGTAATTTAATACAGTTTCAAGTCTTTTAAAAAACATAGTTTATTCACGAGATAGTTACTCATGTGCTGTACAGGGTGGCCCAAAAACAATCGCCTGACGTTGTTTTCCTAGATCTTAGTTATATTTAAATGTTTATTTGGACTTTTAGATTGTTTCCATTAGGTGCCATTTGAAGAAGATATTGGTCAAGTTACCGCCGATATTGTTGATGACCTCTTGTTACCGCATTTTCAATCGTTTTGGCAAGAACTTCGGACAATAGGTTCTCGCACTCTTGTCGGATATTCTCTTTGAGAGCTTACACAGTCAAATTTCTGTACTTTAGTTAGGAGTTACTGTCTTTTTTTAGCGGTATTACGGTCACCACTTAGGTTCTGGTCGACATCATGATTTTTGTTGTTTGGCCTTTATTTCGAATCCATAGTCGTACTTATAAAAACAAGATTCTTCCATTTTTACATTTATATGCAAGCAGCATGACTGCATTTTCGATCTTTTCAGAAAAATACTGACCAAAACGTACACGAGCCTGTTTTTGCTGATCACTCAAAATTCTTGGAACCCATTCAGCTGATTTCTTCGAATATTTCCGCTTATTATCCAACATTAGTGATACAGCCATGGCACTCAAGCCCAGTTCTCTCATTTCCTCTATCATTCTGGGATCGTCGTCAAAGGCCTTCACTAGTGGCCACATTTGTATCGTCTGTCTTTCACATTAAAATGGCCAGTTTGAAAACTTCGAAACTACTTTGAGTCCAAAATCAGGCTCGTCACAAAAGGTAGTGTACGTGAAGTACCCGCTTACAACGTCACACCCGCAATTCTTTCGCAGCCTTTCCTATCCTAAGCTTCTCTTAGAGCCCAAGACCACAGGACTCTTTGGGCCCGTTCGGGCAGCAGTATAGGATTACCAGATTAAAAATGGCGAAAAGGGGGATATCGCGAGACAAAATACGTTTTTGAAAAATATAACAACAGCGTAAAAAAAGTGCATTAAAAAAGGTAAAGCAAATTAAATATGTCGCATATTCAGGACCTTCTTTGCTTTTTGTTAACCATTCAAAACACTTTCCCAGCACTGATTATATGCACACTTTTTTTCTTCGCTTTTTCAGACATTTTAGGTACAATTAAACGCAATCGCAAACAGTTTTAAATTGAATGTTTTTCTCTTTTTGAAAGTTACTTAATAAGGTGGACAGAGGTATAGGGGGGGGGGGGGGGGGGGAACAGCATTTTGGTATGAAAAAGGGGGACATATGGAAACCCTAGCAGCAGTGAGGAAAGTGTGTTCGATTCTCTGTGGCTGGAGGCATGTGTGTTTCGCCAAAGGCTAGCTCGCCGGAATGGGAGGGTCCTTGCCACAGATCCTCAAACGCGTTATCCATGCCTCAGAAAGATGGTATTTCTCCAAAATGTTTAAAAAGGATGACCCGAAAATGTTGTGACGTCTGTATAGCTTTACCTATTTTTCCTCGTTCTCCGACTGCATTTCAGTGGGTGGGGAGAGCAAAAGGTGTCGGTTGCTCCCCCATTATCACGCCGCTTCCAGCGCGATACAACCTTGGCCACCATGCATTAATTCCATATGCATTTTGGCATTTTTCACAATAACAAAACGAATGTCTTTTTGTTATGGCAGTGGAACTTTACGTCACTAATTTTTTTTTTTTTTTTTTTTTCTTTTAAAATCTAATAAATTGAAGAAGTTTTGAAGGCACTAAAAAAGACCAGGCACAGGTCTAGAGAGGTGAAATTTCAGAAAGAAAATCCGGCCTTTAAACTCTGTCGTTATAGGAAACCTTAGTATGCTGGCCCAAAATCCAGGCTAGAGAAAGGACACAGAAATTAAATAAAAACTGTCTGTACTTCCATTGGAATATTCGGGAAAACTTGATCGCCTTCTTTAAGCCTGTATTAAACTTGGGAACATTTTGTCGGTGGGCATGCCCACCGCAACGATTATGACGACGATTTTTTTTTTTTTTTATAAAACCGGATCCCGCCCCAAGGGCGATACTGCGACCTAAAAGATCTTTTGTATCATGGGATACTAATTAGCCCAGAAGGCAAATCACCTTTCTAATAAAGGCGAGTAAGTCCTTGGTTGACGCATTTTTTAATTCGTAAGGTCTAAGCAGTTCTTTATGTAGGGTACATCGTCTGACCCCGAAAAGTGCCGGGCAATCACAAAGGATGTGTTCGGCTGTTTCGACCTCTTCCAAACATAGTCGGCAATCGGTCTCGCTAGACAGGCCTAACTTGTTCAGGTGGTATCGTAATTGACAGTGACCGGAAAGGAAATTCGTTAGATACCTAATATCCTTCTTATTGTGGTTTAGAAGTTCCCTGTGATGGTTATAAGGCTTAATCAACAGTTTGGCTTGCCTAAGCCTCGGGACGTTTCTCCAATGAGAGAGTCGGAGATTGTGTTCCCAATTGTTAACTAAGGCTGAGATTGGTGCCCAGTTTATGCCACAAAAGGGTTCTGGACCTGAGAATTTAGCAGTAGAGCCTGAACGAGCCAGCTCATCCGCAATCTCATTTCCTTCAATGCCTCTGTGACCAGGTACCCACCAAAGTTTGACCTTATTGTGGGTAGCGAGGGATTGGAGAGCATTGAAGCAGCACTTTACCAGTTTTGAGTCCACAGAATAGGAGCGCAAAGCTTTGAGTGCGGCTTGGCTGTCTGAAAAGACATTTATGTTAGCTCCCTTGATGCCTCTTTGTAGGTTAATCAAGGCGCAGATCTCAATGGCGTGGACCTCAGCTTGAAACACGCTGGGGAATGATCCAAGGGGGACGGAGATTCTAGTGTTGGGCCCGAAAACCCCAGCGCCAACACCAGAGGCCATTTTCGATCCATCAGTGTACCATATTAGACTTTTTGGGTCTAGGATGGGTCCTCCGTTTGACCACGTGGTACGTTCCCCAATATGAACTTCGAATTTTCTGCCAAAGCAATATTCACTTATCATAAAGTCAGCGACAGTGAAAAGCATGTCCTGCTCGGGAATGTTGTTAATAATATTTAGGTGACCCGTAAGGTTACCTGGTTTGTACTTACCAATAAGTTGAACTTTAATAGCGCTTCTAGCGGCTAACTTCCTAATGAGGATCTGTAATGGCGATATGCCAATTACAGCTTCTAGAGCTGCTGAAGGGCAGGTGCGCATGGTACCGGTTATACCAAGACACGCCATGCGTTGAAGCTTATCAAGCTTCTTGGCTGTAGTCTTTTCGAAAACTTTAGGCCACCAAACTAAGGCTCCGTACGAGACGATGGGTCTGGCCATCGTGGTATACAACCAGTGTATAATTTTTGGATTTAGACCCCAAGCTCTACCATACAGTCGACGACTTGCTCATAAGGCCCTAGTTGCACGGTTTACAATAGAGTTGAGGTGAGAATTCCAAGTGGGGCGCTTATCTAAGATGACTCCCAGGCATTTGACCTCATTGGAATACTCAAGTGTGGTGCCTTTCCGGATGATTGGATCCAAGTTAATGATTCTTCTCTTCGTGAAGGGCACTAGAACGGTTTTACAGGGGTTGACTGAGAGCCTTTCCCTGTTGCACCATTCTGTAACGATTTGTAGTGAACTTTGCATCACACTCGTGATGGTAGAATCGAATTTACCGCTCACTAAGATCGTAAGGTCATCAGCGTAGCCGATGACTTCATAGCCCGAGTTGCGTAGTTCAGCAAGCAAATCGTCCATGACGAGGGACCATAGCAAAGGAGAAAGGATGCCCCCTTGTGGGCAGCCTTTGATTGCCGTTACTGCCACCGATATGTCTCCCGAAGTCGATTCTATAATACGACTTTCCAGCATGGTCCTAATCCAGCTGTTGGTCGGTTCTTCGATTCCTCTTTGGCGAATGCCTCTAGAAATTGAGTCATAGCCAGTATTGTCGAAGGCGCCTTCAATGTCAAGAAAAAAAAAAAAAAAAAAAAAAAAAATGACGAAAACTGAAAATGAATTATGACGACGATACAAAGAATTATCTGAATTCAGTTCTTTCAAACTTTGGGAAGCCGAGGGAAGCTATTTCCTAGTTGTATCCCAAATGGGCAACCTATCGGATTATGAGGGTTCTTGAAGTGGCATTGGGGTGGAAGTGGGCATCTAGGAACTGGCCTGAGACGGGTATGTTTCCAAGCTGCAATGAAGTTTTGTACCCAAGTTCCCTAGATTCTCAACCATAGCGAAGAACGAGCCTTTACCTCTGATACATTGATTGCGATGACACAATCACTTCACAATCCAAGTACCATACGAATGAAACTACTCACAGTCAGCGACTTTTTGTCACGCACAGCGTTCATTGACTCCCGATAAGCCCTGAAGTAAGGTAGCCTAATCCAATTTAGTGACTTTCTACATTCACACGCCATTTTCATTCCTCACTTCAAACGCCCATAAACAATTCTAAAAGATACTTCAGATTCCTTCGATAAAATCATGGAATGCTTTGTACATCATCATCAACGAGATGGCACTGCAGATAAGTCAAACGAGTGTGTATTAAAAGTATCTCAAGACTATTTCGTATATAAAAGGAAAAAGCCACTTCCTTGTCATATACTCACGACTCACCATATAACAAAAACTGCTCAGCAAATGTCCCTTAGTTGTATTATCCTTGCCAAAGTGTCCTCGTGTCCTTCCATAAAAATAAAGATACGCACTACACTATAATAGTAAAGTAAATAATGATGATAAATTTCCACAATGAAAATAGTAATAAGAAGCAGTGCCTCCTGCCGCCCACCACCGCCACCCCATTGACAGTTCTGCAGATAAAAAATAAATAAATAAATAAATACGAAAGCGTACACAACTGAAAACAAGTCAAATAAAATCCTCCACAGAATGGACACACTTCAGGACTCTACTCTTGTGTGCTTATTTCTTTTTCTCCTCTAAGCTAATCCTTGTCCATTCCATATGCGACAGCAGCAACTAAAAAAAGGACACATAAACGCACACAAAAACAACATGGAAACTCTATTAAATTGCGGGAGATTTGGAAGGACTTTTTTTTCAAATAGAGGATCCTTCGTTTCAGAGTGTTTGTCCTCGTTCGTACATAGTTTTGCAATTCGCAGTTTTTTTTTTAACGTCTTTCAGTCATTTTTATGGACGGTTTTTGGGAGGGGGGCGAGCTGAGGATGAATGCGGTAAAATGGTTTTTCTTCTTTTTGTTCATCCCCCTGCTTCAATCGTCACTTGATGACTTAAAAAAAAGAAATAAAAAAATTGGGGGAGAGGTGGACAAAAATAAATCCTATAATAGTCTAAATAAGTAATGATGAATAAGAAATGGTCTATACGGATACACTACGAGTACATTGGTATGTAGTGTCTGCGGCGGTCATTTGACCTCATTCTTTCGATCTAGACACTGAGGCAGCAGAAGGAGGATCCTAGTATACTTTATTACACAGCATAAAGAAAAATATTTATGTATTTTATGAATGGAAGCGCGGAGAGTTGAATGCCACTTGACTGGAATTCGCTTCCTACTCGTATTTCGCGGATACTCTTGTTGTAGATGTGGCCAGCTCGACGTCGTTTGGGGTAGCTGGGTGCGCGTTATGTTTTTTCTTTAGAATGGAAGCGTATTTTGGGTGGCCATTGACCGGATTTGAATTGATGGAATTTAAGACCAAAATTAAAGTCGATATCTCTGGGTGCTTTGAAATGGCTACGCAATTGAAAGGATCCTGAAAGATTCCGGTTTTGTTTTCAGTTGCATGAAAATATAGACTGTTGTTAGATTGTTAGATGCTAGTGCATTTTGTGTCATTGGCAGAGTCGAAAGAAAGTCTGTTTTTATTCAAATGTATCAAATAAATCTCTCTGACACTATACCTACCCAGCAAGTCGATGGTTGCGAGTTTACCTCATAAAATAAAGAAATCTAAGATCTTTCTGGAAATCCATGATGCACTGGATTCTATATTCTGCCGCTGTGTTATGTCCCAGATCTAAATAAAGTGATCATGTACAGGTAGTGATCTACAGGTAGGGCTCAGATAAGCCAAACTGTGCGTGTTATATTTTTTGCACGAATGGCAGGGACCTACAGCTTTTTGCCGACTCCGAACGGCGAATTGAGAAGCTCATTGGCAAATGACACTCTTTGATGGCTTGTCAGGCATTCGAAAGAGCTAACACCGTGAAAACACTTTTAGGTGTTGGACCCGGGCTGGGATTGCGTAGTAGTCCAGCGCACTTACCACTACACCACGGTGCTCACGTGCGTTGCTACGTTTTATAAAAAATATATATTAACAACATCGCCGCCACCAAACGGTAACCTTCAGCGTTGTGCTGAATTACTCAATTGGGTAATTCGGCTCAAGTATTTCTGATTTGGCTCAATGCCACAAAGAAATGGCTCACATTTGGCTTAAAACTTTGTTCTCTTAAAAAAAACTATTAAAAAGCAATAAAAAAAACATCAGGAAATAAGAATTCATTATGACGTCACCACTGCTGCATGACTATTGAAATGTTGAAAATTATTGGCGATGATTTCAGAAATTGTTTTGAGCATTGCTCAGCTTTACGATAACGCAGAAGGATGATTTATAGCTCAAATGAATCAGTGGAAGATTAACTAAATCCATCAATTTTTCTTGTTTTTCAATCTGATAAGCCATTGTTGAGTTGGGAGCTGTGTATAGACAAACAAATAGCATTTTACCCCCTCTCTGTCACATGCTCAGCTCCTAGTAGTCTGATTTCCCAAGATTTCCCCAAAATTTTGAGTTCAATCGGATCGGTAGTTTCGGAGCCTACAGCATACAAACTTGCTTGCTTGATGCTTAATTTTTATAGATATACAGTAAAACTTGTAAATAGTGGAATCTGCTAATAAAATAATCTTGCGAATGTAGATTCATTAATCTAAGGGTGGACTTAGATGACTTCTTAGAGTACATACCTGGTCCAGTTCACTAACGTTGTTCTTAGGCGTTCCATAGAGAGGCAAAACCATTGAGGAACCGAAAAGTGTCAAAATTCATGCCCTCTTGTTCTATGGCCCAATTTGTGTCATCTATGGATCTCATCTCTAGAGCTGGAATATATTCAGATAAATCTCGAAGAGCCATCAGCCTTCTTTCTTTTCAGCACGTCGACAATAGAATCCCAGTAATGTCCGAAAATCTATTATTTTCCGCATCGTCCAAGGACAATATATTTTGAAGAGAAATTATTTCAGAGATTCTCTGACTCGCAAACCGAAACGTGGTAGCTCCATGTGAATCCTTTGTCAAGTGGCAGAGAACTGGGTTACCTAACAAAGTACTTTGTACAATCTACCTTCAGATCCATGCGTACGTAAACAACTGCGTATGCAACTTCCTGTGATGAAAGCCACCCAATTGATTTCTTGTTTATTTTCTTCCCTCCAACATGACAAGCTTATCGATGGTCCACACACTTCAATGCAATGTTTTAACAATTTGTACCTGACAACTGACACGGCAGTATAAATAAGTTCCAATCCAAGTTCACTGGCCAAGCTACCGCCCAACAGAAGCAATCAAATATGTCTAATTAAATTCAGTAAACTTCTTCGACCGACATTTCTGACAGAAGAAAGGACGACAAAGATGAGTGCAACACCAAAACTCGAATGAAAGTGCCCGACTCGTATGTGCATCGGAAAAATCTAAACCCATCCATTGAGATTAGAATTTCAAGTTACTAATCTTTTTAATTGAATTTCTTAAGCTAACCCAATCAAAGAGTACGGAAAGCTCTCCCAGGATCCACCACACAAACAGAATTTAATACCATTCCGGTACAGTTTCGGTTCTCTCGACCATGCAACATTCAATCTTTTTGTCGATTGAAAACCAACAAATCTGCCGAACTTCAAATATATGAAAATTATTATTGAAAATAATATATTGCCAGGATATACTCATACATCCGCATCTACACAAATTTCTAATAAAGCTAAAGCTATCAAACAGAATTGGCTGAATGGGAGTTGATCTGGATGCACAATACCCCAACAAAGGATCTGAATTTGTATGTCGTTTGGATACTGGCAACATTATTGTTTGCTCACGCAAAATGCCGGAAGGTATCTTTAAGGACGACACTAAGTAAATCCAGATACATGGGTATGTGAGCATAGAAGATTTGCTTTACAAGATATCCTGGCTACTGGAGTATTCATTATTTTCATCACACACACACACACTCGAATATCTTTCGAGAAGCAAAAAAAAAAAAAAATATATGAAATTACTTTCCTCTTGTCCTAAGCGGATGTTGGACAGGACACGCATGTCCATTATTCTTCTTTATCATCGAAGTTAATTAAAATATCAAATAGGATGAGAGGAAGGAGGGAACTGATTGGAAATATATTTTTTTTTGTTAAGGAGGATAATATGATGGACTCTGTGGTGGAGTATATGTGCATAGATACTGTTGAAAGGGCAAAGGTTGGATCTGAAAGATACCAATTAACGACAATTTTTGCAAGGAAACTGGTTCCAGAAGGAAATTTTAAAGATCAGACACCAGAAGCTCGGGAACTTTAGACGTGAGCAATGGGCGTGACAAGGTTCAGAGTTATCTGCATTCGTAAAAAAGAAACAGAAATTTGTAAACATTTTCTATCGATTAGCTTGGAGCTCCGGTCTAAGGAGTTCGCAACCTATAGAAGTTCCTAGGTTTCAGAGCACCTTGATCCGCATCATCTCAGAGCTCAAGAGTGCTCCTTGAAGGTGGAATGCTCTGCGTTTTATTTGAAACCATTTTTGCAAACATATAAATCCCATACATCATGCATCATATTCAAGCGGATATGCTTTTAGATCTAGATAGTCTCTCTAGTCTTTCTAGAACCACTCCTTGTGCCAGACAAAATACAACTTCATCTAGAACCAACTCTAGCAAGGGTATCAGCTTTTTCAAAAGGACACAGACCACTAGGATCTTATGACCTCAACCGAATTGGTTCAAACTGTTGATAGCTTCCTCATATATTTTTGAGACAATCAATGTTGTTAAACAGGCTTAGATAGCTGCATGGATAGGTTTGCCGTTCCATCTCTTTTTAAGTGGTAATGTTCTCTGCGTTTTCGAGAGCATACACCTTTGCCTGTAAGATAATTGTGAGCCCGCCCAATGTCTGAATAACATTCCTTTGAATAAATACCTGATCCAGAGGGCTTATCCTTCAGGATCCGTCCGCTTAGAAGATTATGTTTCCTGGTAGGAAATCAGACCTACTGTTCTCTTCGGACCGATCTGGGAATATTGGAACATGCAGCCGAAATCATATTTTGACCGTCTAGTATCCAGAACTTTTCATCTTACCACGCTCCCCAAACACTACTTACCTTCCAAGTAGTTTAACAATGCGATGTACTGCTTTCATAGCTTTGTTTTCTATGAAGCTATGAGGCAGCGGGCATGGTGAGAAAAATCTGATGCACTCAAGGTTCTGAAAACTGCGTTTCAGATATATAGCCAGACTATACTGGTAAGTATCCAGTAGACAGAGTCTCCATGATCTACTGAACATTCTACGGCCATGCCAGCTTTCCTTAGTTGTTCCTGCTACCAAGTGATCTAGAAAGGTTAGTTTTGGGTCAAACAAGATTTCAACGTATTTCGGGTTTAGGCTGGGTGCCCAGGAATGCGGGCCACCTTATAGCAGGCACCCTCCTTTTGTTTGTTAGCAAAATCATCTCAGTGATGGAAGGATTGACTGACAACGACTGCTTCGGACAATTCTTATAGCAGACTAGCTGGCCCGTGCTCGCTTTGCTTCGCCTGCCTACCACATTTATGGGATGTAGTTGATGGAATTTTGATCTACTTTGCTGTCTTAATAGACCAAGAGCCCGCAGTAATTTTCAATTGTAAATAGTAACCAAAAGAGTCACTGTTACTCTTATCACGATTCCTCCGATAAATCCGAACATGAAGAGGAATATAGGGTATCCCAGATTAGAGGTAGATATAATCCGTTAACTGTAAATTCCTGCAGATTAACGAACAAAAAATCGTATGACAGTGGGGTATATTTTCAGACCGTCGAAGTAAGGGACCTGAGGCTTGTTGAATATGCTCGGCAAGCTAACAAACGGTTGATAATCGGTATGGATGCAAATGCACATAACTGCGTTTGGGGAAGTACTGATACAAACGTGAGAGGAATAACTCTCTTAAACTACTTCGCAGCCTCCCATCTTGAGATACTTAATCTAGGGACCGATCCTACCTTCGTCACTCGACAAAGAAGGCAAGTTATCGATCTTACCGTTGCCTCGGCAAATGCGGTGGACATGGTTACTCAATGGAGAGTTCTCAAAGAAGAATCGGCTTCTGATCATAGATACGTGGCCTTCATTTTGGCTGCGGATCAACCGGTCAAAGCCACCACCAGAAATGTGCGCCGCACGAACTGGGACGCCTATGCCTCAGCGCTGCAGGATCAATTGGCAGACTCCAATGCGAATCCACGACAGCGTTGCACTTGACATAGCGGTTGATACCCTACAGAGCGGTATTATAACAGCATTCCACGAATCCTGTCCTGAAAAAGAGGTCGGCGGTGCAAAACCAACTCGTTGGTGGAACACGAAGCTAGCCACGATCAGGAAGAAAGTGCGGAAGCTGTTTAATCGAGCCATGAAAACTGGCAGCACGGTTGATTGGAACTCTCATGCCGACGCGCAGAGAGAATACAAACGACAAGTCAAAAGGGCCAAGCTCACATCTTGGCGAAATTTCTGTGGGGAGCTAAAGGATGTAAGTGCCATTTCGCGCCTGCAAAGAGTTCTCTCTGCGGACCCAAATGCCAAACTTGACACCTTGCGCTATCCCGATGGTCGTTTCACTACCTCAAAAGAGGAAACCCTACAATTGTTAATGGAGACTCACTTTCCTGGATGCAGCGATGCTGACGAGGAGAGTCATAATCCATACAAAAGCAGGCCCACTAGTGATCAATGGAGGTCAGCGGTGAGCACTGTAACGAGAGAAAAGGTAAGAACCATCATTCTATCCTTCTCACCTTACAAATCGCCCGGACCAGATGGTATTTATCCAATACTCCTTCAAAGGGGAGTCGATACAATACTACTGCTTCTCACTAGGATCTACCGAGCAAGTATTGCTCTAGGCTATGTCCCTCTATCTTGGAGGAGGGCCAAGGCTGTCTTCATCCCCAAGCCGGGTAAGCCAGCCTATGATCTTCCAAAAAGTTTCAGGACTATCAGCCTTTCTTCCTTCCTTCTGAAGGGCCTTGAAAAATTGATTGACGTGCAGCTTAAGATAGGAACGCTAAGTGTAGCGCCAATCCATGATAGCCAGCATGCCTATCAAAGAGGCAAGTCGACGGAGACAGCGCTGGTGGAGCTGACAGGAAGGGTGCAACGCGCTCTCGACCGGAAGCACTATAGCCTCGCTGTATTCCTCGATATTGAGGGAGCTTTCGATAATCCCACCTTTGAAATGATTGAATCTGCACTAAGATCAAAAGGAATTGACCCGACACTCATCGGTTGGATCCTAGCGATGCTTAAGAGCAGATCAACAACAGCTTCATTAGGTAGTTACTCCAAGACAGTGCAAGCTGTAAAAGGCTTTGCGCAAGGTGGAGTCCTGTCGACCACATTGTGGAACCTCTTAGTTGACTCCTTACTGAGAAGACTTAACGAGGGAGGATATCCAACAATTGGATTCGCTGATGATGAATGCATCATCGTCAGTGGTAGCAACTTACCAGCACTCTGTGAGCGGATGCAATCCGCTCTTAGCATTGTTGGAGCATGGTGCCGTGAGCAGTCACTATCGGTCAATCCCTCCAAGACCGAGATGATGCTGTTCACAAACAAAAGGAAGTTGCCTCCTATAAGATGGCCTACGTTCCTGGGCACCCAGCTTAAACCTTCTAGTACGGTGAAATACTTGGGTATCCTGTTGGACCCAAAACTAACCTTCCTAGACCACTTGGTTGCAAGAACAACTAAGGCCACCAACATACTCTGGCAATGCCGTAGAATGTTCAATAGATCATGGGGGCTTAGCCCAAAAATGGTCTACTGGATTTATACGAGTATAGTCAGGCCATATGTCGTATATGGCTCGATAGCTTGGTGGTACAAAGCGAAGCCTCTCAAACGTTGCCTTGAAAAACTTCAGCACCTAGCGTGCATTAGTATTACCGGGGCCATGAGAGGGACACCCACCGCCGCCATTGAGATCCTTCTTGCCTTGCCTCCACTACATATCTTCATTGAAAACGAAGCTAGAAAAGCAGTATACCGCATAGGTGTGCTTCTTGGAAGGCGAGTTACCTTCAGTGAAGGTAGTAGAGGTAGCAGGGTGGGGGAGCTTCTCGATTTAGTACCAGGAGCCTTGGGGGAGCTCTGGACACCATAAGCTCCAAATACAATTTCGGGCGAAGGTTCCAATGTCTCCTTCCAGATCGCTCTGAATGGAACAGCGGAGGTTGGTCTGGTTTCCCATCAGGTAGTATAGTCTTCTATACGGACGGGTCCTTAATGGATGAGCTCTCCGGAGCAGGTGTCTACTCAGAAGAATGCCACGTTGAGCAATCTATTTCACTGGGTAGATTTACAACTGTCTTTCAGGCAGAGGTGTATGGTATCGCTACTACAGCGCACATTGCACTTAACAAGAGGTGGAAATCCAAGTCCATCTACATCTGCTCTGATAGTCAAGCAGCTATCAAAGCCTGTTCAGCAGCGTTGATCAACTCAAAAATTGTTGAGGAAGCTGTCAACAAACTGAATCAGCTTGGGCGATGTAATAAGATCACACTGGTCTGGGTCCCGGGACATTCTGACATCCCGGGAAACGAAAAAGCTGATGCTCTGGCTAGAGCTGGATCAGCGACCCCTTTTATCGGTTCTCAGCCTGCTATTGGCTGCAGTTCAGCTTATGCTAAAAACGAGCTTCTTGAACTGCTGCGACTACAGCATTACAACCATTGGCATGAACTTAGGTCATGCAGACAGGCCAAAATGTTAGTAGACGCGCCCAGGGCAAACAGAACTAAGTTTCTGTTACACCTTCGTAGAAATGACCTCAAAATCCTCACAGGACTGGTCACTGGGTTCACTCCCTTAAACGAGCATCTGAACAAAATTGGAATCAGAAGCTCGGGCCTCTGCGAGATGTGCCTGGAAGAAGATGAGACGGCTGAGCACTTCATTAGCGAGTGTCCGGCCTTTGCTCGAATCAGAAAGGCCACTCTAGGCAACTACGTCCTACGGGACGTTGATCTACTGGAGCTCAATCTTGCCCTATTGCTTCGCTTTGCGAAAGCGACGGGCAGATTTAGATCGACATATAGCTCAGCAACAAATCGCTAATTCAGCGAATGGGGTGGTACTTCACCAAAGTACAATGGGCCTACAGGTCTACGTGCTTGTTGTCTCTAAGGAGACAACCCCCTTCCAAATACAATACAATACAAGGGACCTCCGATTCGGTGGTAGGACCACTTTAAATGATATTACTTCTGAACTACTACAGATACAAAAACAATTTCTTAAATTTCGGAGAGGCAATTAGAAGCGCATACGAAATGTTGAAGACTTTATGTACATCTAAGCAGTCATAAGAAAGTTATGGCCCCTTAAACTCAAAATTTTGAAAATTGGTTGTTCCAATTTCTTACCTTAAATGCATTTTTCTCAAAACTCTTACTTCATAAAAAGCCCTTTTTGTACTACACTTTTATCTTTGGCGAATTCTCTAAAAATTATGTTAAACAACTTTTTCACGTACGGCTAACAGAGGTGGTAGTAAAAGCCATTTTTCGTCAGATAAAAATGATAAAAAACCGTGCCAAACAATACATATTTCATATTGAAAGTCGAAATTTTTTCTTTCCGGTTCTTGGCAGCGAAATATTCTCATGTGGACCATTTTGCTGGCCACTTGGTGTATCAATTTGATGTAATCGAGCATTTCATTTTAATTTTGCATTTCGACTTATTCGCCCAATATCAGGCCGATTTGATCGCTAACTAATTTTCGCTGAAAAATTGACTATAGGTATTCCGCTTTGAAATATAATTGCCAATGCCAACTTAATGATAAAAGGTAAAACAGAACAGATAAAGAAGAAGAACCCTGCAAAAAAAGATTAGAACTCAATTCCAATCCAACTCAATAACCTTAAAATTGCACTCAAGTATAACACACGAAATACAATTACACGAATACGACACACCTCTCTACAAAACTTTACCAGCTGCATTACTCAACTAACTTTTGTAGTGTTACACACATACATGAACAAAATGTAAACAAAACAGAAAGAAAAAAATACGCCCCAACAAAACCTTTGCGCCTGAGCGCTGACGCTGAGCAGAGCAGACACATACACAAATCCATTCCACTCAGATTTAACGCGTATTTATAGGAAAAATGAGAAATACAAATTACGAAGAGAGATCGAAAGGAAACCAAAAGAAGAAAACACCACTGAGATTGGTTTCAGAACAGTGATCAATTGAAAAATTAATTAAAAAAGGCATTTTACAAAGATGTTATTAATATTGCTCAGCTTGTATTTTAGCGTATTTTAAAGCTCTTAACGCTGATCTGAATTTCAATAAAATAGACGAAGGAGAAGTTTACCTTTCTTAGGTTCAAAGCCTAATTATTGAATTTCTTGGTTTTCGCACTTAAAAACAGATATTTTCTTATGCACGAATCTGCTTCTTATCAAAACCTAATCAACACAAAAAAAAATTATCAAAATTCGTTTAGCCGTTTGCTGTGTAGGTCCATGCAAAGGAATTTTCACTTTGTTTTATATTATTAGGGATTACATCGCAGATTGTCGGTATGCTGCTTTCGATGAAGATAATCTACTACTACTAAAAATAGAGCGGGCGATAGGCCCAGTAGTTTTCAATTCGATTCAAATCCGGGCAATTACCAGACCAAATAAATACTTCGGAATTCATGGAATTCATGGAAGCATTGTAGCTTTGGATGTATGGCGTGGATGTCAATCTTGCATAAAGATTTATTCCTTAGTAGGAGAATCCAATATATTCAAACATGGCCAGAGAACGGTCTCGGTATACCAATATACTGATTGGTGTGCATTGTTCCTTCAATGAAATAAATTTGTCTTCTGATGCTATGCAGCTCCACACACGTGCTTGATCATCTTCGTCACGGATTCTAAGTGGTAGCTAAGGCATGCATACACGAAAGTTTAGAGAAACCAATGAACTAACCTTATTCCAAAGTCGGTGGCTGTGGCGTTGAGTCGTCGTGGCTTGTCATGCTGAAGGTTCACGGTTCAAATCCAGATGTTTCAGAAAATTTTATTTCTCAAGAAATAAAATTAAGTTGATCAATATCAGAAGTTGATGTCGAAACCTACTGCAAAGACATAACACTGACAGCAGGATGGTGGTATGGCTGAAAAAAATTATCATTCAAACATTGAGTAGTAGGGAAACATCTAAAAAAAACATTATGTAAATAATAAGTAACGTCAAAAATAATCCAATTATACAACTCTCCATTTATGCTAGACACCACCGTTAGGGTCGTATGAAAAAAGCATTCGCTCAATCTCAGTAGACTGAGATACCGAGACTAAGCGTTTGCAATGAGCTAAAGCTCAAATTGGTATGCAAAACCTTTGCCTCAGTTCGTTGTTTCAGTCTCATTTATTTTATTGAATGAAATTGCAAATTGAATTTTTGTTTTAAGTGACGGTTTTAAAATGCATGTTTAAATATTCATACGTCGGTTAAACAATATAAATGCGATTTAATTTCTTCATTTTTTTCCTTGTTCCTTTAAGTGGCACCTCTTCTAAAGGCATCGGAAGAGGTGTCTTCACTTGGTGTTGTTTGTTATTCTTCGTAGTTATCCCTACTTTAGTATTCGTCTAAGAAAAGTTTCGATACGTTACGCAAAACAAAGCACGGCAGAATTACTTTTGGTGTATTTTATGTGGACATTTTGAGCTTGTATTGTAGACAGGAAAACCTCCGTTTTAACTGGCCAAAAACACGTTCAATAATCACTCGTTCTTTGGTCAGTACACTGTTATAATTTTCTTGTCCAACAGTAGATATTCTTGGAAATGGCATCATTATAAAAATAGTGATTACATAGCCCTCTTTGGCGATGAGGACACACGTAGGTTTATTAAGAAAGCCCTAATAAATATTTGAATTGTAAAATGCTCTGGAGTCGTATCGTAAACCAAGCCGGGCCAAGAGACATCCACACTAGTAAACTTTTCAGTTACATTGCATGTCGCTTGCATGTTAATTAAATGAGAACATAGAAGTAGGTACAGTGTACTCTCTCCTTACGGACACCTCTCATAACCGGACACCTCTTATAACCGGACAGATTTCAAAGAACGGAAATAAAAACTCGATTTTTCATATAAAAAACTCTCCCATAACCGGACTCTCTCATAACCGGACACGGACACCAATTTCCGTAACCGCCATAGAATGTCGCTCTCTCTTAACTGGACAAAACACATAGCAAATTGTTTGCATACATTTTTTTGTTTTTGTTTTTTTTTTGTTTCCTCTTCTAAGCACTTTGCAAAGAAACGAAACAAAAATGTAAACTGTGGAGCGTGCCTTTGAGTTATTATCACGTTCGCGGTCTCGCGGACACATAATTTTCGGTGGAGAGCGCTAGAATGACACACGCATATCTCCGACATTTTGAGAGATATTTTATATTATTTTATGCAAATTTTGTATAAAGATAAAAATGATACCGCTGGTCACACTGAAGTGAAAATTTGTCTCTGGTAGAATTAAATAATGCCGGAATATGGAAGTATAGAAACTGTATTTCTCGTCGGGGTATTCCGTCTTGTCCTAACATACCTAAAATTCTTTGACGGCATATGCCATCATGACCCGCTAATTTCCTTAACCAATGAGGGCATTTGTCTTGTCCGCGAATATCCAAGAACTATGTGCACTTATAAGTCCCGTTGCCCTTTTTGAATAGGCTTGTATGTTAAGTGTATGTATGTGTAATTGCAAGCTTGATTTACATAGACAGAAATAAAAATAATATTGTTTTTCGGTAATTTGTGTTTATCACATAAAAATGCATTCATTTATAAAATAAAACTAATACCATATGTCTATTAATTGTGTTTCGTTGATGTAAATTTTTTTTTTTCCCCTATAACCGAACACCTCTCATAACCGGACAAATTTCTCGGTACCGTCAGTGTCCGGTTATGAGAGAGTTCACTGTACATACTTACATAGATCGCAACATAATTTTGGAAACTCAAAGTTCTGTATCGTTATAGTGAATAGACGTGCTTTTCTTGATTGGACCAGCTAAAGTCAGCTAAAACACCACATAATTAGATACGTAGTGCAAAAGTTTCGTTTTTTGGAAAAGTAAATCCCAACTCTGATATGCATGTGTACATAAATTCCATAGAAAAATTCCGATGCATAATCTATTTGCTATTAAATTTGGTGATTGTGTTTTCCATTGTGCTAAAAAGTTTTTCTCGTGCCAAAAATGTTGTCTGTGTATATCAAGCATTATAACGTGAAAGAAAACACACAAAGAGGTTCTCTCTTCTCATACTGGCTCTTCCTCACCAACTACTAATTGCAACAATAAAGGAATGATTACTAGGGTTGTCGCGAGCCAATTTCAAAAAGCGTCCAAAAAAGGGGTCCAGAAGAAAAAAAGGGGTCCCACTTATATATGTATGAAAAAATGCAATTTTTCGAAAAACTGTATCTTATTGCTGAACTTAAAATAAAATAAATATTGGGAAACAAATAACAAATATAAAAAATAGCATGTATGCAGAACGAGTTTTTGGAAGGGAAATTCTGACTAACAAAAATACTTTGTTGATTTCATCACTGGTTGAACAAAATGGGTGTGTCTTAAGAGTAAAGTACCATATTTTACAAGTAAAAGAAACATGAAATGAAAATAAATTGAAAAAAGGGTCCTACATTTTCAAAATGCGTCAAAATCGTAGTTTTATTGAAAAGTGGGGTCCCGGGTCCCATCGCCGAAGAACCGCCAAAATGACGCAAAAGCGTCCCAAACGGCATCGCTGATGATTACCATCAAAGATCTAGAAGAAAAATTGATTAAAAATTCCTCTTCTTTGCAACATAATCTGTGCTGAAGAAATTACCAAAATGCAATCCGAATTTGCCATTAAAATCGAAGAAATTGGGATCACCGTTTTTGAGTAAGACGAAAATGCGCTAAAATAAGTTATTTTCAGAGTCATTTTCCTCCGCACTCATAGGAAATTTGATCCAAAACTCGCTTTTTTCCACTATATCGCTCGCAGCTTCTCTCAATATTCTGGAAAAGCTGGATTGACTTTTTCCAAAATCTTCTGCTATACCAATTTGAAATCCAGTATCTCCTGGATTATAACCTCCGCGAAAGTCTTCATTATTGGCTGGCATTTTGAACGTGTTAATCATTCAAAGTTAATGTTTACTTTCCAAATCCCGCTGATAAAATGCCACTTAAGAGAATGTTTTTGCTAACGCTTTTTCTCCCTTTTTTTCGATGATTTCGTGTTCCAATTCGCTCCACTGTCAACAGCGCGCACTAAATTCTAATGACATGACGGGTTACCCTTTCACTCAGTCACAATTTGACCGAACAGTTCCCCTAACTGATTTAAATTCCATCAATCAATTGATTCGTCATTTGCTCCGCTATTACCACATCCGCTGAATCGAATTTATTCATTGCAGCGTTAAATCCTTTTACGTACAACACTGCTGCTGTTTGCATGGACTTGGCCAGATACTCGTATCCGTTATTCAAACATGTACGAGTACGAGTTCTGTAATTAGTTTTTTTTTTTTAATTATCTTCAATTGAATAACTGAGTAGATATACCAATAGATACGTAAATACACAAAGCATAGCTTTAGCAAATCATCAGCTGTTCGGCTAATTAGCCGAAGGACATTGACATAAAAATGAAAACAAGACAAGTCCAAAACGAAAATCCGTACTGCTCATTTTGAATCAGTTGCCAATTAAAATTGAATCCTGAAAAAGAGTTTTTATTTCACCCCATCCTGCTCCGTTTGATCCTTTTAAAGCGGATGCATTGCATATAGGTACTACATTACTGGCGGGTAATTAGCAGGAAATGAAGTTAGTCCTTCGCCTGTGTGTACTTGTTCGATAAGGCTGGCTAGGGAATGGTTACATAAGCAAAACCCGAACAAATAATTACATTTGGTGATTGAGAGTGTAACTGGCAGTACACCACCAATTATCCTGTGAAATAAAATTGCAACAAAAAAAAAAAAAAAAAGGAAGAAGGAACTCCCCCATCCAGCCGCGCACCATCACCCACAAAACACGGTCGAATGGACTAAGGGCTCTCCTCGGCTTACGGTCATTTTGGTCAGAGTTGTAATTTTTCCACTTTGGTAGTTTTTATTGCACTTTATGTGCGTTGAGTTTTATACTGGCACTACGAGTACCTATTACCTACATATACTACTCTCGTACACACCATAAGACTTGCAGGACACCTAAAAGGCTATAGA
Organism: Brachyopa scutellaris; assembly: GCA_949775065.1. NCBI lineage: Eukaryota > Metazoa > Arthropoda > Insecta > Diptera > Syrphidae > Brachyopa > Brachyopa scutellaris. Next base: position 87,841,562 of record OX459114.1, on the reverse strand, counting down.
AGCAAACTTTTGTCCGTTTATATTATACCAGTTGCTATTTGTTGCCACTGGGCGTAGAGTTTTATTTTATTGCTTCTCTTCTATTGTAGTATTAGTATGCCACTCGATGATAATGTCGGGTCCATATAGCACCCTTGTGCGGTGGGGATACTTCTGTGAAAGGCTTTTAGGTTTAATGGAATAAACGAGTTACTGTCTTCTGTTTGGCTTTCTTTGAATTAACTGATATAATCAAACGCGCACACATATTGAGAGCCTTTGTATTCACATTCACTCTTCCAATTAAGTATCAATAGCTTAATGGGTTCCGCTATTGGTTGATGCTTAAGTGTCACTCATGATGTTTCTTTAATTTATCCAATTAAATTGTCAGACCATCAAAACTCCAAATTTGTCTGCATTTCTGCTCGTTATTCGGTGGGGGCATGATTGAGTGCACTGCACAGCTGTTTGCGGTGAACATAACCTCAAAACTTTAAACAAGGAACATCATTGTTGCTATTGAAACTTTTCGCATTTATTTTGAATGAATTATTATGCATGTACTCGTTGCTGGTGCAAATTATTATTATCTAAGCCAAATTGTTGCAAAACGAAAAAAACTTTTGTTTTAGGTTTTTTTTTTTTGGTATAGAAACTGTTTTACGGACCAATTTTGTGGTTGTATGAGTAGTTTTCAAAGTATGTACATAGTGTTTCCTTTTTTTAATTTTTTAACAACTGCATGTCTGACAGGAATAGAGCGCGGAGGATTGTTATTTTTTTTTATTTAACTACCCAACTTGGTAGCGTAGAGGAAGTTGGGAAATTTTTCAACCGAGTCCTGTCAGTAGTTCCAAATTAAGTGAGGATGAATCTGTTGTGACATTGAAGACATATAGTGGGGTATGGGGTTGAATTTCGATATACATATCTTTCGGCAGATTTTTATTATGTTAGCGGGCAGAATTGATACCTTTGAGGGTAATTCATGGAATCATCTGTGCCCCAGTTTACAGTATATACTTTATGGATGAATGTATAAATGAAGGAAAGGTGGATATGTACACTATGTCCTATATTAGATCTATTGTGTTCCTCCACTGAAGACCGTCAAATCTTTCGATCTATAGAACTTCAGCTAGTCCGGTTACTTAAGTATCCTTAGGGAGAAATTTACCTCTGATATATTCTTCTAGGCAGTCTTTGTCTTTCTATGTCTGAATAGGGCATCGCATCCGCTTACAAGGTGGTCTGCGATTTCCAACTCTTCGGCTCAGTGTTTTCTCAGCTTGCAGTGTCCGGTTAGAAGATTAGGTTAGGATTCTAAGTCTGTTTTACTAAAAAAAACCGGCCAAGTGCGAGTCAGACTCGCGCTCAAACGGTTCCGTAGTTTTAAAACTGGTTATATTTTATTTAAATAACTGTTTCGTTTCGTTAACAAAAAAAACGAAAGAGACCCACCTCTTTTTAATCTACAAACTTATAATAAGTAATACTATTCAAAATGAGAAAATTAGATAAACTTTGCAGCGCGTACATTAACCTTTTTTGCACCGTACTACTGAGTTCAAGGGTATCAGGTTCGTTTCCTGGCAAAATCCGTATTTTTATTTTATTTTTTTGGTATGGCAGCACTTTCGGATAGTCTTTAATTTTTTCAAAATTATTGTTCACCGAATAGTGCAAATTTATTTTAATTTGGGAAGTAGTTCACGGGTTATTCGATTGAGAAATTTATATTTTCGACATAAAATTGAATTTTTCGACGTGAATTTCTAAAAAAAACTATACAACTTACGGTGATTGGCTATATTTTTCTTGAAAGATATGTATGGTTAATCACCTATAAACTGTGTTTTTTTCATATTTTTGACTTCAGTAGTTTCCGAGAAAACACTATGGTCCTTTTTGTATGATATTTTTCACGCTCTTTAAGCAGTATCTCCCAAAGAATGGATGTTAGAAGCCTATTTCGCTTTATATAAATGGTTTTCATGAGTAGCGCTGATACATTTCCCCCCCAAAAAAAACTGGTATCGCAATAGACTTCTACAGGTTTAAGTGTGCTGGAGTTGGCATTTCCTTTCTTTCCCGTTACCGCTCTACAGAAGATGCTAAAATGTTTATGCCAAAGGCTCATCGTGTCGCTATCTATGAATAACTCTGTAAAGATGGAGTAATTGTTGCCCAAAAGGATCTCCGCGCCCCAAAGCATCCAGAATTGGAGAGTATACCCGATTTATATGTCATTAAATCTCTACAGTCACTGAACTCTTGCGGCTTGGTCAGGGAACAGTTTGCCTGGAGGCACTACTACGTTAATTTGATTAACTAGGTTATTGAATACCTGAGGACATATTTGCCCCCTGAGATCGTGCCAGCATCTCTGAAACGCCCAGCCAAGTCTGAGACCGCTCGTCCACGAGCAACTGTTTTTGGTCTTCGTGGAGACATAAACACAGGCGAAGATCTTTCTTCATACAGACGTGATACTGACAAGAAGGGACTTGTCGGAGCTGGAGCGGGAGATGTCGAATTCCGTGGTGGATTTGGACGTGGTTCTCGCCCACAATAGTTTTTACCTAACATAACCAATTTGTTTTTTTTTTTTTTTTTTGTAAGAGAAAATGCTTCATGCACCATTTTCTTACTTCAGGATCGTCGCCACTTTTTTTTGGCCAATATGGGCTGATCCTTCTTCTTTGGCTTTTAAAGAGGGTATGTTGGCCATTTTAAGGACTGTCTCGAATCTCAATAAACCAAGATTTCATTTTCAAGAAAAATTTGACACCAGCCTGAATCGCCTTACCGCCATAACTGTATCAATATCGGTAAAGGAAAGCGTGCCTACCCACATTCCCGTATACCGTACACTCAAATCCATTTAATGTTCCACTTTGTTTATTAATTCGTGATTAAAGCAATTGGATTATCTTTGCCGGAATTATATAATCCATTCAATTGGTAAGTTCACTTAATACCCATAAAACCACACACAAAGAATAGTTGACCATCAACCACCAAAACCCCAAGCCCACCACCCGAAGGTATTGACGAGTACGCTTGAATGACTCGAATGACTCGGATACTATTAATATAATGAAAGAGGACTGTTGGGTACATGTTCTTAGTTTAGGTACATACTTGTAACGGTACTCATATCATTGTAGTTCCACACAACAGTATCGAATGCACTCGAAAACTGTCACGCGTACACATTGCTATTGTCCAGAATATCGATTTTCTTTTTGTTTTTATAAATAGCTCGCGACCACTCTTATTTGTGACCACATTGATCCAAGTAGATTAACTTTATTGACAAAGTAAACGTTTAATAACCCCTCCCCCCACCACCGACTGAATTTTTTTGTAGTAAACAGCGTTTTCTAGTTCAATAAGTTGGAAAAGATACTTTTTTTTCTTCTTTCACCTAACCCGTTCTCTCTCTCTCTCTCTCTTTGTCACTCTTCAACTTATCCATGTGTATCTTGAATTATTCGATTGTCCACTTCAATGGCCACCAAGTCTATAATTAGTTCGAAAAAAAGCAAAGCCACAAAGCCACAATGGCGATAATACTCTCATATTCTCCACACCCCAGGTTAAGTATATTTGCAAGTTTATTGCAAAAGTATCTACAACACCATATGCCAGCGATTTGCACAGCAGTTATACATAAAAAAAGGAATCCTTGGAGGAAAAATTAATTATGTATCCGTGTACCGTTGTAGGTCGGTTGAAAACTTTTTCTCTGATAAGGACTATGCCGGAGGATGGAGACGGGCGGTGCTAAGTGTTGATTCTACTTTTATCGGTTCGATGTATCTCTAATAAGGCTCGAGGACTTTGACGAACAATAAATCCGTCTATCCAATCGATGGAACCGTGACTTCCTGGTGGTTTCCTTTCCTTCATTATACATCTCTCTCTCTCTCTCTCCCTGTCTTTCGTTATAGCTGCCGTATGTCGTTTCCTTACTTGTGTGTATGTGTATCTGTATGTCAAGTAAGAGAATATCGAGTTCGAGTTGTGTTATTGTTGAAAGGATATCACAGGTTAAGGTTTTGAGGGATATGAGATTTGCAAAGCCATCGGAACATTATAGTCGTACTCGTACTCGTACAGTGAATATTTTGTCGTCTCCGGTTGGTGTGAATACGGTTAGCATAGCATTTTCTTCTATGCGAGGGTGGTGTCCTTGCCTTGCCCCCTTTCCCATGGCGGATACTCGAAAGCTGTAATGTATTTCCAGTCATCCCTCTTGTCCTCTTTTGTGTTTTGAATTGCGGATGATGGTCACACTTTGAGTGACAAGATTTGCTGTTAGCTATGGCGGGGTGTTGGGGCCCAGATGGGAGACCAACAAATTGACATGAAATATTCATTGATCCCTAGCGTTATTGTGCATTGGACACAATTGACTGGGATTTGTAGTGCGTAATATGTATGCTAGGGGGGGTTTTTTTTTGTTGGGTCCTGAAAGGATTCAAAATGGGACGAAACTCATTGTGGTTGTAGTAACATATGGGACCTGGATTTGTGCATACTAATGAGAAACGGTTGTTCTATGTGTTCCAGTTTCTGGAGTTGACTAGGTTGTGGGTTACATTAATGCCAGTCGTAACCGCACTGAGTTGATGAGATTTTGATTTTTTGGTTTATTGCTTTTGTATGCTCCTACAAGAGTTTGGAAAGATGTCAACTCAACGAATGAAAAAATCCAAATTTGAAAAAGGGAAGATCTAAAATATAAATATTTAAAAGACAGCCGTTAAACAAAAAATTATTTATTTAAGTTTTCAATTATTATGTACATACATTTGTATGTTATACCTAAAGGTTACATAAGTATGTATGCACATATACAGTGTGTTTTTTTCGAATATTTGAAATAAAATAAAACACAGAAAAATCGTGGTAATGTATGGTAATGTAATGTAATTGATGTACGGTAATATAATGTAATGTAATTTATAATGTAAGTAATATATGGTATTGAATTGCTATGTTATGTATGGTATTTTATTGTATAGTAATGTAATGTAATGTATTGAGCATAATGAGTGTGGTGCACAGCGACCAATAGATCTACATACTATGTGCTCGCCCTTATTTCTTTAACACAGGGATAAGCTGAGACTCTATTATGGGTTTCCGAGCCTAGAAATGCTCTTTGCATATGGAGTATTCTGCCTTTTGCCATAGCAGGGCTTTCATAGAGTATGTGTTTCGACATCTCCTTCTCTTCTCCACAGGGTCGAAAGGAGTCATCGTCGGATAATCCCATTTTTTTGAGGTGTGGTATCTAAGTAGCCAGTGTCCCGTCAGAAAACTAGTCAACACCCCATGGCCATAGTATTGGCTTTTTTATAATGCCATTTGAATAAGAATTTCGGGCATTTTTTCGAGCAGCTTGGGTCGTATATCGTATCGCGGCGAGTAATGGGTGTTCAAGTCATCCATGATATCTGGTTTATCGGCGTAGACTAGCTATCCCCACATTCAAAGGTGTGAAGTCTCACGATTTTGGTCGCCATTGAAGTCCATTACCCGTTATTATAAGCTCATCAAATGTTTTCTTCTATAAATTGATTTTGTGGCAAAATGCGCATTTCATTGCCATTTAATTGGGGAACGAAAAAGTCAGTTATCATGGATCTACATAAAACTTCGACTTCTATAAACATAGTTTTCTAAATCGAATACAGCCATTGTTGGGTCAAATCGGATAAGTTTGTGTAGAAATTTGTTTTTCAAATAAAACAACTGCTAAATAGACCACTTGGTCTGGCTGGACCACAACAATTTTTCTAGGAACATATTCGGGCATATGTACATAAAATGATCATTTTTTAGGCAGAGACATGTCAGACATTACCTTTGTGATGGTTGCCAAAATTCATGAAATAATTATTTTCTATATTTTACGAATTTCCTACCTTATATGGCGGGAATAAGCATCATTTAGTATTGAGTCAAAAATAACAGAAATGGCGTTCATTAAATATTTTTTTTAAAATTTGTTTTCTTTAAGTTTTGTGAATAACCGTGTAATTTCTAAAGCTGTTACCAATAAATAAAAATATGTTATTCCGAGGCATAATAGTACAGCTGGCAAGCCAATAAAAGTTTGTATAGGTCACATCTCATACCAAAAAAATATTTGGTCTGGCGAGACCAAGTAGTATAACTTACCGCCCTCAAAGTAGTTGCCCATCCTAGGGTTAAAACCCTGCTACGTTTTGTCCTGGCAATAGTATTTTATGCAGTCTTTCGTCAGGTCTTCGAAAGGGAAAAGCAGGACCAGTTTGTGAAAATAATAAGAACCAATCAGCTTCTTAAGCCGGAGATTTGACAATTTGTGAGCACAGTGGCTTAGTAAACCCAAAACAGATAAAGTTACCCATGATTTTCCAGTTTAAGGCACCTAGCTTCCTGGACTCCATAATCTATATTACCGTACCCATATGCAGCTATTTGAGAACACTTTGAAATACATTTTTGCCAATAAGACCACTGCCCTGACTTTCATGTCCTCGCGGATTGGGAACTATGATCCGACGTTATCCTTAGAATAGCCGTTTGGGCATAGTCCAGATTAGGTTGCACTTTATAAGGCTCGGTGGATATTTCTAAATTCATTAGCAACAGATTTATAGAGTTTTAAATCAGACATATCGATCCATTCAGCACATGTTCTGAGATTAAAGCAAGTTGCTAGGATTTAGAATCTGGAAATTTGACCTCAATTTCAAGACTAATCGACCTCTAGAAACCTGAACTACAAGAAAGGTCCTCGTTTGTTTCCGCGGGATATTGTTAACTTTGCTGACAAATGGTGGTAACTGAGTATCTTCTTAAGCTTGTTACCCTGTTGGTCATCCAATGTTGTCTCGGTGACCTCATTATTGCAAATGCGACACCAGGGGACACCAGTCTCTATAGAGATACCCTTTCCAGAAAAATCTCGGCAGTGTTGTGAGGCATCTTAGGTTACATTCAGATTTTCCTGTAATTGTTTCTTTCGACTACGGAGTACCAAAAAGGGTGCTATAATCATTACATTGAGATAAGAAAGCAACAAAGAAGGTACACAAGAGCGCTCAAACAAGCAGAATAAATTCGTATGCCTTCGTAGGTACAAATTGACTTTCAATACAAATCAACTGTTAAGAAAAAAAAAATCACCCTCTCGTGCTAAATCGGTTTACCTATTCTGATTCATTCCCCTTCCCCAAATTCATACTTCCACCCTTAATATTTTGTAAGGGTAGAAATATTATTATCCCCCCTCCTAAGGGGCATTCCACTGTAATCACGTGCGCGTTGTGCAGACCCTCCGCCCCAGTACTTTCAATTGATTTACTTGAGCGCACTTCACTCCTAATAAAACAATCGCTTCACATGAGTAGATACGCCTCATCTCTTTGGGTTCTAGATACTGTATCTCTTATTTGATTATAAAAATAAATTCGTAATGCACTGAGAATGCAATTTCAGTGCGGCAGCCCCCATTTTCCATAATCAATGCGCATTTTCTATCGACCTATTCAATGGATTGCATATCTAATAGAATTAACATCGACATAACTATAATGGGAAGCACAGGGGGAATACATTATGCACTGACTAAACGACGAAGGAGACTATAGACTGCCCTCTGGCATGTGTGTAGCTGTGTCTCGTAGACAGGTACATGTACATGTATCTATTCATTCAATAAAAGGGGGCGAGCTATAAGCTACAATCTGCAATAACAAATGTTGTTGGCTGGCGGCAGCTAACATAAACAACATCCAATAACAAATCGAAGAAAGATAAATGTCCTGCAGGATATTCTTTCTCGTCACGTTGTCGCCTTCTGTTCGGTACGAGAACGAGAGTGTGGAACAATAGATACACATCACCTACCCCATCACCACCCACTTACCATCCTTTCAACCTCACCTGGTGTTAAAGTGCGACTTACTTCTTCGACTTTATGTTTTATTCATGCACAGCGCCAGGTAGGGGGTACCCAGACCCACCAGCAACCATAACCACGAAGGAAGAGATATCGATACACGAACGAGTACAAGGGGTGCACCGTCACCGAAAGGACGATTGAAATTTTCTTCTGAATGTATACAGAGAGCTATCGTCGTCGACGACATGTCGCTAGGATGCGATTGTTTATTTCAATTTAAGTGCGGGTAAAGCGCTCATGGCGCCCTTACCATACCCCAGCTAGCAGCTATACAGTACATAAGTCTTCTTCTTTTTTGCTGTTGATGTTCCATTGGAGGATTCTTCTGCAACTAAGTGATACTTTCAGTAAGCGGGAAAAAAAATATAAATGTCCTTACAGCGGTAGTAAATCGATACTTGAATTATCCAAGAGTAACTGTCTGACAAAGGGGTAGAGATTCGTATCTCATCTGGTATATATGGAGAGGAGGCTGGAATTCACATCACACACGCCATTCGTTCCCGACAACGCACGGCACAGCAATAAAGGACATTAAATACCGAAATCCGAAATGGATATTATATGCGACAGGGACCAGTGTAAAACCGCAATAATTCGTCGCGTTCAATGGGCTATGTGCTTAGCCATTGCCTATTTGTTATTTACCTACCTTTCGACTACCATTACCGTTATACACGTATAAAGGATAAAAATAAAAAATAAAAATTATTCCTGCAATTCCTTTGGATTTAAAAAATGAAAATCCTTTCGAGTGTAAAGCTAAGTGTAGGCAATAAATTCCTTGCAGTCGCGCAGGCTGGAGGGTGACTTCATTTCGGCCTCTTTCGCTTAAGTTAAGTGGTTCGGGCTCAGTTGTTGCTGGGATTATGGAATTTTTTTCATTCCTGCCGCAGCCCGCACTTCTATTTGGAAGCTAATCAAGGGATGACACACTCGATTTGAGGCGAGAAGTTTACGTCATTTTATTGAGGTCAGTCAAAAAAACAAAATTACACTCTTGAATGCGTGCGAAAAGAAAATTCACCTGAGCTTCAGAGACACAAAAGAAGGCTTTAGCTGGGGGGAGGGGGGTTACAGGAAGAATGTTGCCTGGAGATATGTTTTTAATTTTCTGTAAAGTGGTGCTGGATTTGTTTAAGAGCAAAACCAACCCAACCACACTTCCTGCGAGCCGAATACAACATGCAGGAATCGCCATTTTAGTTTTCGCAAAACTCCAATATTTTGATGCAATTTTCCATCACTATTTTGTAGCGTAGATACGTAAGTCTTTTCTTACAGGTAGCCCCGCCATATGAAAAAGTCTGCAGCTGTAAGGTCCGGAGAACAAGCCGAGCAATCAATGTCTCGATTTTTTGAGATTATTTGACCTGGGGACATTTTCAGTTGAAAACACACACCAGCACGGGATAGGTGACGCGGTTTTCGAGCGTTTTTTACCAATACTTGGAAATCGAGTTTTGCGTTCTTAAAGAACTAGCGCTCTATGACCTTTTAAGCCGAGACACACACCAAACCGTTTCTGGAAGTGGATGCTAGAGGGTTTTCCTTACCCAAGGTAAGCAACGGCTTCGTCTGACATAATTGTGGTTCTCTTGATTTTGACTTTCTAAGCAGCGTGTGGGCTGCTTATGTGGTTGCTGACTAGGATTGAGTTTAATATAGAAAATAATGCAAATCACTTTTTAAAATTCTCTGCAAGGTCGTTCGATGAATGTTCTGTTGGGACAAGTGACGCCTGGTCGACGTCGTAGGATGTTCCTCAATAGATGCCTGTACGCAGCTTATACTGTCTCAGGAACGTCCAGGCGCGAGTCTTTTAGTTTGTCTGATTTAAACAAAATCCCTTGCCAAAACGGGCAACAAAGTCCACAATGGCATCTCTAGATGGGTAAATTCAATCTAAAATGACAGCGAAATTGAAATTGTGTCCTTTTGATTGTGGAGTTGCACCGACATTGTATATTCTTTGTGAGGTCATCCAGAGCTACATAATTCGAAATCGAAATATTTAGTCTAAAAGAGAGCAAAAAAAAAAAATATATAGCATTGATTCCAAAGTTATGAAGTTTTAAAATCTGCTTGCTATTTTTGGGTCACCCTGTAGTTAGTATTGCCATTTTACTATATTAGTATCAAGAAGTAACACAACTAACAGCTGTCAGGTCAACACATTAAAGAAGACATTTTTAGGTTGGAGTGTTTGTGTTCATCCGGACCTCGTCACCTAGGCTGTTGAAAACGTACTTGTTTGACCATTTTTGATGTCACAGTTCCTTTTTTTTTGGAATATGGATTGTTTGTCTTCCAAAGCGCCTGACATCAGGACTTTCTTTGCCGCTTTAAAATCCGCAGAAATACTCTCTCCATGTCTTCTTTTCCGCTCGCAGAGCTGACGATGAGCTCTTCCTTCTTGGAAGTGCTTTTTATCACACGCGTACGCGTCCATTTCGTTTATGTTTGGCTGTACATTCCGCATCAAAACAGAAGGTTCCTGGGTTTCTAGTAATAACGCGGCTGGTCTTATTTTCTTGGCGTTGTTGTGGATGTCTTTTGAAGAGATTTAGGAACACCAGATCAGCAAACGCTCTTGGGGTTGATTGCTGCAAATAGGTAATGGCCCGAGTCGATGTTAGAACCTTCAAACCTTCGAATGAAGGGTACCTTCCGTCGATCACAATGTTATCAATTTGGTTGGTAAATATTGTTGATCTGGTGACTTCCAAGTTTCCTTTTTAAATGGAAGAACTTTATGATTCATACAGCATACACATACTGCATACTTCATGTAGGGATTGCAATCCCAGGATTCAGAATCCCGGGATCCCGGGGTCCCGGTCATTAATGTCCTAATCCCGGCATTTTTTAGACCAGAAATATACACAAATGAGCGGTTTGTTATCTCTGCCGTAGCTCAAGACTTTTTGTCCGAGTTTGCCTCTATCAGCAAAGCTACATCCAAAGAGTCGCTGGCTCTGCTCATGGCAATAGTAGATGTCATACGTTTTAGTTTTTTGGTGGCCGGATCCATCCCAATATATTTTGTGAAGAGCGATCATACTCAATTTGTATTTTTCGAGAGTCGCTTTTAATTCGTTTCCTACATGTGGTCTATTCAGATTGCGTACATTCCACATGCAGATCCATAAATTGTTGTCCTTTGTACATTTGCTGGGGCCGTCAGTCTTTTTGTCCGTGTCTTAGTTATTTCAACGCCCAAATAAACTTCCCTTTCGTGATCGGCAAATATAGTCTACGGCACGACGCGATGTGTCATGGTTCTCTAGGTGCTTCTTCGTGGATAGTTAAGAAAAACCGGAATATTTGAACAATATTTTACCTTTACGTTGTCCACATTATTATTGTATGTATGTATGTGTATACTTTTATTGCATATTGGGTTTATGTGTACTATTATACTTTTATAAAATATAAAAATAAAATGATTGTTCTCTGCTCCAATAGTTTCAACACCATTGATATTTTAACGTCCCAAAGAAAAATAAAAATATTTACGGAAAAAAAATTAATAAATGTAAACATACGCCATGTGCCGTCGCTTCAAAATCCATAAGCACTGCATGCAATTATTCAAAAATACATATGTATATGTTGATATATATATGCATGTATGTATGTATTTAAAACTCGGTCGATTTATAAGGAATTCTTTGTTTTTGATACAAAATATCACGGAAAGTGATTTTTCAAACGACAAACTGTAAAACACGTACATATGCATTCGTACTCGTGAAAACATTCAGAAACATTTAACGTAAATTAAAATATTACGCTTTTGCATTAAATAAAAAAAACATACATATGATAATAAATTAAAAACAATATGCAGAAAAAGTGTTTTTTTTTTTTGTAAACATCAGAGCGGCATGCAGCGAAAAAAGGGCTCATACATGTGAATAATAATTAAGTAGGTATTGAAGTTTGGAATGCTTTGAAAAAAATCTAAAAATTTAACATTATTCCAAATATAGAGTAGATACAGTTTTCCATTTTCGCGATATTAATTAAAATTGCCATTACAACTTTTAAATAGAATATCAAGGGAAACAAATTATTACAGTACAGTGAATCCTCTCTTGAACGGACACTAATGGGTCAGAAACAACATAAGTTCTTTGAAGGGAGGTGCCCGATGGAACCAAAATGACAGAAAAAGCTGATTTGACATCTGCACAGCAGTCTGTTCTACCTCAAGAGCAGGTGCAAGATTTTCTGTACTTTTCTGTTCGGATAACCTTACTGAGCATAAACGTGATTCCATTCGGACCGACATTTTTCTCACTGAACACAAAACCTTATACTTTCCCGTCCAGAATAGCCTCAATGAATAGACCTAGTTAGATATAGCTAACAAAAACTCGTGGGGTGCTGGGACACCCCGTTTTCTTCGGAAGGTTAAAGAAGTTTTAGACCGAATTTTTAGCAAACTTATATCAAAAAAAAAAAAAAATTTCTTTTTTGCTAAATGTTGAAAGCTGTGATGTGCTACAATCTGAGTAAACATCAAATTGGTAATTTGCTTGGATAAAGCAAAAACTTCAAAATAGTCTCACTGCCTTAAAATATCACAAATAAAACACATGAAACCCAATTTAAACCATAAATGAGATTTTTTAATTAATTTTAGCAGTAAAATGTAGTCCCATTAAAATACAAACGGAGCGAAACCCTTACTTCAGAGTAAAGGGTTTCCGACATACAAAGAAAAAAGTACAAAAAGCTCGAAAACTAAGTTCTTTCTCTATTCAATACACATTTCTAGCACTTTGTGAACCAAAGTGAACAAAAAAAATTAGGGCTCAGCGTAGTCAAGCTATTATCTACTTTTCTAAAGTCTCAAACCATTACCAAAATTTGCCGAAACTCCCTGCTCTATTTGGTATTTCGATTCAGAATTTGGAGTCCCTCTTTTCTTTATTTGACGGCTGTTGATGAAAAAGTTCGCATATGGTGAGTTCATAATATAGTAAAAAAAAACCGCAGCAATTCGTTCACAAATGTGGAAAAACTGCACTATACCATTGCAAATGTTTTGGCATTACTTGTGTTCATAAATGCCAAGCTACCGCTTTTGTTTTTTAAATTTGCAGCTTATTTCATTTTGCCAGCATGTGACATGACTGCTGCAGAAGTTCCGTTCATAAATTTTTACGGATTTTGATGCGGAAAATTTACAGTATAATTTTTACAATTATGAACTCACACATATTTATAGTGCCTAGGCAACCCTCAATATTTGGTTTTCACACATCAAAATCACTGTACACGTAACCGCTTTTATGTGATGGTGTTGTTTGATTTTTGAAATGGCTCCTTAGAGATAAATTTTCAATTTTAAATAAAACAACAATGGTTTGTCATAACTGCTGGGACAAGGCAGTTATGTTCGGAACAAGACATCGTTCAAATGTCCACCATGACTTTGTTAATACTGACACACCCGATCGCTTCAATTTTTGATCACCCTGTTCAACATTTACGGCTGTATGTTGGCTTCCAAATAATCCAAAGTCGGTGGATTGTCGGACACTCGTAGCCTTGTCCTTCGATGTACGAAGCCCGAAAGAAAATAGTTAAGAGGTGTCAAATCACATAACCGATCGAAAGGAACATAAGCTGTATGGCACGTAGCGCCATCTTCTTGGAACCAATCGATGTTGTCAAGTTTTGCACACAGAAATTCGAGCTCTATAGGGATCACCATTGACGGTTTTGGCTCTTCCTTCCTCATTTCGGAAGCAATAAGTTCCGATGACGCCACCATGCCATGCAACACATGTGCAGCACCAGTGGATTATTCTCGCATCAATAACGGCAATTTTTTTTTGTTAACAAAGCCATTTATTCAAAATACGTCTGAGACGATGATTTTTTGGTCGAAATCAGAATCATCTTCCAAGTGCTCAAGAGCCCAAAAAGCAGACACCCGATGCAATCTGGGTTCAGCTCTTGAGCCAATACGACTTTGTAAGGATGTCGGCGCAAATATTTACGCAAAATTCCCCAAGTCTGAGTAAGCCTCAATTGTTGCGATTGACATGAAATTGTCAAATTTGGCTCATCGGCAAAACTACCCAGCTTAGATATTCTTCTCAATTCGCGCTTTTCGTTGCCTTGTTGGTGGCTTATTGTCCCGGAAAGTGAACTCAAGTTCAAACTTTTCCTCAGTACGGCGCGCGTATAGCCTTTTTTTTATAATGTAGTTAATCCATGTGGACTTGTCAGTTGATTGAATTCCTTGTAAAATCCTTCCGATTTGTGATTGTGATACAATAAATGGCTCTCACTTTTTTAAGCTGATGGCTTAGTGAGTCCTTTTTTTCCTAAGCTGGATTTTTCATCCTTCAACGCAATGAATGACTATTATCTATTATGTAACCCCCCGGCTACTGCAAGGAATCCATTTGATAAATCCTATTTAAAAAAATAAACGTTGCCACCGTGCTTCGAACTCACGCGTCTAATCATCGCCGAAGCTGAGAAAATCATTTGAAAAATGTGGAAAATATGAAAAGTAATTTTTTTTTTCTCCGAAGTGGAAAACAACTGCGCGAACAAAGTGCTTTTCGAAAACCCTATTTCACACTCGCGCACACAACACATGCTCAGAGCTGATATACGTACGTGTAACAATGAATCAATGAGGCGCATAAATCTCACCCGTGACATAAAGATACAGCGATTTTCGTCTGCCTTCGGGATATCCTTTTAAAACAAACTTTTTTTTTTTGTTCCACGTACGGATTAAAAAAAAAGACACGATTTCACTCTATAGACACACACTAACCGTAAGTAAGCCATATCCTTACGTACATATAGTGAAATGATGCAAAAAAGAAAAGGAATTATTTTTCTCAATTGTGTTGGTATGTGTGTGGGACGATTTATTGGATTAAATAAATCGAAAGAATTGATATCATTCTTCTTCTATTCGTGGTTTTTTTTTTCTTCGCCTCTCTGCATCCCCGTCGAAGAATCGAAGAAGGACGAGAGTACTTGTGCTCGTACCCGCTGCAGATGCGAAGAAGTTCCTTTCCTTGAGGCAATTTCCAGGGACGTGAGTTATCCTGTGAGATTATTTGGTATTTTAAGTGGTTAATTTTTATTGGATGTGGATACTGTTACATGATATCCATAATGATGTTCAACAACGGTTTGTTAGTGGGTGGTTGTGGTGAAAGGTCCAGTCCGGAGTCCGGACACTCCATTTCATGGTCGATCAATATTTTAGTTGAGGAATTCTTTCGGTAGGTGGATGGATTCGGTCCGCACCTGGGCGACTCTTGTTTGGCTTGTGGCTGGATGTGTATTTGCAGCCAGAGAAAGATGTATTGATTGATGGTAGTTGTGGTTGTGGTGCGGCATTTCGGATGAAAGGAATGAGTATCTTACAAAACCTTGGATTGGCTAGTATCCAAAGTGGGACAGGATAATAGCTTATTAGCAGAAATCGCAAATAGGTATGTATGAAGGTGTATGTAACATCTGTCAGAAATCTACTTATTAGGGGATGGGGATAGTAGGTGCGCTTGTTGTAATGGATGATTCATTTAGAGGTACTTTTATCAGACATAAAAAAGCATTCAATTTTATCGGGTAATCTTTATTATCATACGAAAGAATGTTTCAAATGTGGGTCGTAACTGCGGCTAACGCAGTCCATTCTGAAGTTCCGATTTTCGATGATGCGGTCGATCATTTCGAGTGATTTTTGGCGAATGACGTGAGCAATGCTGGCTTTCAATTCTCCTAAATCGTACGCAGCCCCAAAAGAAAAAGTCTAGAAGTGTGATATCACATATCACGTTCACACGAAGCCTTTTTGGATTCAAATTTTTCACGTAACAGTTTTATCAGCAGGAGGCGCGGCTCGACAGCGCTGGACGTAAGCTAGCAAAAATGTGTCCAATGGCTTATCCCACAAATAAAGTCGCTCCTCAATTAATGAATTGACAGTCTTGTCATCATCTTGACCTGCGCACAACCAAAATTACCGACTACTGACCGAACTCGAGGAAAAGCTTTATTCGTATGGATGACCGTAACGTTGCTTCGTCATTTATTTTGCTAAATTCATGGGAGATTTCTCGAATCGCAGTAACAAGCTCGGTCTGTATACCTAGATAGGTTGTAGGTAGGTAAAAGTGGTGGTTTCGGTGGAAGAAAACAGACAAACAAACAAATAGCGCGTGAAGCGGCGTTTTGTCACCACAACCTCAGGTGACCCGTATATTAGAGAGTAATGTTGGGATTTTTATATCCATACTGTGGAATTTAGGAAAAGGATCAGCTTTCCAATACTTTTCCCAGATATTTCCTTAAGATCATCGAAGAAAAGCTTGCCTAGTATGCGTTGCTTGGCTCCTCGCTAGAACTGGACATTTGCACAGGAAGTGAATAAGCGACTCTTTTTTATTTTCATCTTTGCAGCTACGACAGAAACTGTTGTGAGGGATCGCACTCACTAGATTGGAATATTCACATCTCCACTGTAATAGGTAGAATTTATGGATCTCTCAGAAATCTATCTTTGTCGCAGAATTTCACTCCCTTGAATACAAGGTTGATGCTGGCGAGATCTCTACTCATTCCCAACATAACATATGGCTGTGAAATTTACTATGGCACTAATGCAGCTATCAAAAGAAAATTAAATGTTGCATTCAATAATATCACCAGATACGTCTTTGGTTTACGTCCCTTTGATCACATCTCGGCATTTCGTAAAAAGATACTCGGATGTACATTAGATGAGTATATTGACTTTTGTACGCTAAAGCTTCTGCACAAAACTATAACCACCAAACAACCATCTTACTTATTTAGCAAGCTAATTTTTTCGCAGTCAAATCGGTCTTTGAGCTTGATACCTCCGCGTGTTTCATATCTTGTTTCGGAGCGACAGTTTTTTGTCCGTGCTATTCGTCTCTGGAATGCGCTCCCTCTTGCCATAAAAAGACACAATGATAGACCTAACTTTGAAAAAATTTTATTTAATCACCTCACAGGTAGAACGAGTAGTACAGGCATCTAGGTATGAAGGCTTATTCTAAAATTGCAATTTTTTTTTTTCTTCTCTTTCCTTATTTTTTTTTTATTTTTATTTTTTCATGTACATATATGTATTTGTTCACTTTTCACTTCTATTTAATTTTTTCCATTCATTTTAATTTTTAAATAATGAATTGCAATAGCAGATTCATCTCACATTTATAGAGTAAAGATATAGTGCTTAGTATCTATTATAAATGTTGTTAAATTGAATTAATAAATATACAAATAAATAAATATACAAATAAATATACAAATAAATCGCTAGTTTGGCTATATGGTCTCCTATTGGCCAGTGTCCTGTACTGACTGCCACTAGTCTAGCGATATCTGCGCGTGTTCTTAGTAGCAGTTCGTTTGTCTCGGACCTGTTATAACTTGGTCATAACTTTCTGGATATGACGCAGTTTGTCAGTCTGGTCCACCTGAGACCGGCTAGTTTTGAGAAGTGTGAGCACCTATAGGAATATGAACGTTTTCCGCTAGTGAGCTGTTAAGTCTGATTCTCGCCTAGCAAGTTCGTCGGCTCTCACGTTTCCTTCAATGGCGCTATGTCCTGGAACCCAGAGAAGTGTGACTCTGCCTTGATTGCACAAGCGATTGAGTTTTTCTAGGCATTGACCAACCAGTTTTGATGAGGTGATTGCCGAATTTTTGGCTTTAATTGCGGCTTGGCTATCCGTAATAATAGCGATATTAGATTTGTGTGTTGGGTTATTAATTAACTAAACTGTAAACTGTATACTTTCTAGAAAAAAATTTTCACGGATACGGGATTTTACCGCATGGGCTCTGTTTGAACAACTCTGTTCAATACTCTCTGCTTCTGCTCTATTCGATAAGATAACGTATATGGTATACCTACATGTGTACACGGGAAAATATAGCTAATGTAGCTGTACCCGGTAAGGGATGGGTCGAAAACTAAAAACGGCACTGGTTCTGGAATTTATGCAATAAAACCGGAGTTATTTATGGCTTTAAGACTTCCGGGCGACCGTAGTGTCTTTCAGGCCGAGGTTCTAGCAGTACAGAATGCAGCGGAGCTGTTGGTCACGAAGCTGCACAGATAAGGATATCAGAATCTACATCGACAGTCAGGCCACGATCTGAGTTATAGAATCGTATCAGTAAATCGTCCATTGTAGAAGGATGTCGCTCTGTACTTAAAATGCTAAATAGACATAGCAGGGGCACATTCCATGTTGGATATCAGGACACTCTGGTGTAGATGAAAATGAACTTGCGGATGAATTAGCAAGAAAGGTGGGGTGGAGGCACAGCCTATAACGAGATGGTACAGGTAGCGCCACCAGCATGTGGCATCAGGGCGAAATTAAAGAATACAATCATAAGAATGGCGGTCCACAGATGGTCTAGTATAGAAGGGCATAGGCTCTTAGACTTAGACTTAGACGTCTTAGACTACTTAAGGACCAAAGTTAAGAACTTTAATAGGAATACTTTCCGGACACTATCTTTTAAGCAAACATGCCAAAAGAATGAGACTTTCAAACAGGGACGATTGCAGACACTTCAATGACTTAGGTACAACAGAGGATGTCGAACGTATCCTTTGTGATTGTCAGCCCATTGCTCGTTCACATAAGAAATTTTTAAGGAGCTACTTCTTTGACACACTTAATGAGGCTGGCTAAGCAAGCCGCAATCAAATTTTTAAAAATTTGCAATGAAATTAAATGTTAAGACGGAAGATATTCGGTTAAGGTGCCATCATTAGATGCTCCGAGGGTTCGCAATGGGTCCGTTACGTCTTAGCCTCATAACCCCTTTTAACGTAACCTAATCTATTGCAGCAGTTACTAATCATCTCTTATGTACCGTGGCGCCATATAGTGTTTGAAGTTCTAAGCCCATACTTCATTCGGTATATTTGCCTTTCTTTGCTGATTTTCTTACCGTTCTCGTTTGAGAGCTCATAGAAGTTAAATGATGGAATCTGTGCGAATTTCGACAACTCATTGAAGGATCAATTTGTTTGCGATCGACCAGGAACTAATAGATTTTATCTTTTACGTACGCATTTACGACCAGTGGCTAGGTTTTGATTTGACCGGAAGATGGTTTAAAAGTTGAGATTGGCACGGAAACGGAAAGGTTGTTTAAGATGTCATTATTTATATTCACGTCTCGTCAAGTTCAGACGATTAAACATCGAATATGTATGTATGAATATTACAAAAGACACTTGAAAAACGAGCCTTGTGAAAAGGTAGTTAGTAACCATAGGACTCGGCAACCCCCTTTTAGCCACAGCGTTCACTCGATAGCCGAGTGAAATGAGAAAAATCTTTCAGCACTACACCAGAAATCAAGTACTTGATGTGTTGGTCAAGAGACAGGATATGTAGGAGCCTGTTGAATGCTTCTGTAGTATTTCTAATGATCTCATTAGTTCTAAGCACTATACTGCGTTAACCCGCTTTGGGAATGAATCTCACATGAGTTTTCTTCCAGGTTTGGGGAATAGATCCCCATGATGGTTTCGTAAGTTCGGCTTATTCCAGTGTATAGCTTAAGCTTTGCTACCAAATTTTATAAAAATTTAAGTGTCCTTATTAAAAAATTATTTTCATTGGATCCTAGCTTTTCGCCACCACTAGAAGCATTAGCGATATTATTCATTTATCTATTTGGGCTGCTAGTCGCATGTCTAGTTT
This sequence comes from Brachyopa scutellaris, assembly GCA_949775065.1. Classification (NCBI taxonomy): domain Eukaryota; kingdom Metazoa; phylum Arthropoda; class Insecta; order Diptera; family Syrphidae; genus Brachyopa; species Brachyopa scutellaris. The sequence goes on along the minus strand of OX459114.1, from coordinate 87,821,858 downwards.
CCCAGTTCCAGTCATGTGTTTTATTTGTGTAGGAGCATTGACAAACAAGGTAAATCAGTGTAGATTTTGGCGTAGAATAATCGTGGGCAACCGTTAATCAGTTAAGTCAACAAGATATACACAAGCACACATATATAGCTAAGAGCTACTCTATAAGCCATGTCACGGCTGTGTTATCATTTTATCCAAATTAATTCCGTTGCTCCTTATTGGATTAGGGTTAGAAGGAAAAGATACATCCCATCAGACTGCGGCTCTAAATTGAAATTGTCCTTCAAAGTCCTAATAACTTACATTCGCGAATATACACGCACATACATATACAAACACTTATGTGTACCTATAGAAGTATCGTATCTGTAAATCCTCAACTGAGATTACAAAGTTGAGTGTGTGTTGATCTCGTTTTAGTCCTGCACCAATGCGAGGACGAAAACAACTTACAAACAAACTTGCATATGCGAACGGATAAACTTAATATCCTATCCAATTTGCATAGTTTAAGGAATAATTGCATTATTAACAAGGCGTGTTGCGTTGTTGGTATTCGCGTATCCTTTTCTTTTCTTCTTGGCGTGAATTTCATTCCTTTCCTTATTTTTTTTTGTGGAACTGGAATCGTTGTCTTAACTCTTAATGGTAGCGGCAGGATCCTCACTTTGTTTGCCACCATTGTAAATTTTGTAAATTTATTTTAAACTAAATTCTCGTGACACATCCCAGGAAACGAAACGGCAATTAGCATAAAATTTCAAAGTGTATGTGTACGGCTGTGTGTGAGAGTTTATATCATATTTGGCTATAGATAAAGTTTCACTGTTGCGGAAATGATGTGTACACAGTTCGCGGACAGGAAACTTATATTTGTATCATTATTCACTTTAAGGACTCATCCGCGCAAAGTGAGTGGCATACACAGATGGGGAGGATGAAAGGGATACGTAATAATTTCCAAAGTAGTTTCTAGGTAAACATTTAAGGATAAAACTACTGTGTGCGATTGAGATTGATATCGAACAATGTTACGTACCTAGTACGTTTCTGTGCCGGTTGAATGCATAATAAGCAGCTCTGAAGTTTGGATACGTACTCGTATTGGTATGTGTAATCAAGTTTAGTTCAGCGAGTATACCAGAGTATACTCGAACTCCATAAAGGACTTGGCAACTCGTAAGTGTGTTTCGAAACTAAAATGTTGCCAAAGTTTGGAATTTTGCTGTTCGCATGATTTGGCGTGGATCCCTAATTATGTAACACGTTGTACGTGTAGATGAGCTAGTTTACTATGAACAGTTTATGTGACAACTTTGGTCAGTCTTGCTCAACTCCCTAGTGGCCAATCACATTAAATCATCTGGTGTCGTTTTGGTTTTCCGTTGAATTAAGGCAGTCAAGAGCTTTGAGTACGCTTCGAATAAAAACCAAATTCGAATCCGTTTTTCACTACCAAATGGCTAAGATGTGTTGAGAAATAAAACTACTTTGTTGACAAAGAAATAAAACCTATAATGGTCCTGTCAACTTAATGAATTCTTGAGAATAGAACAGTGAAATTTTTATTCGGAACTAAATGAAATCGAAGCAAGTGTTCCACAAGGTAGCGCTCTGGGACCCATTTTGTATCTCGTAGTTACTGGTGACTTCGCAGAGCTCAACAAAAATGATGCGACTCTATCCAGCTGTACCGAGCTATGTGTAAACATCACGCGGATGGGGTGTGTAGTTCCACTTCATTGGAAAGAAAGTAAATTATAACCTGTCTATGTTCGATAAAATTCAAGCCAACCTGTTATTTATCTATACGCATCGCATATAATCATCGCATCCCCTCCATGGGCAGCAGTCGAGTGCGCACCCGTTTGGATTTTCATCCCCGTATGGCAAGATCCCGGAATTACTCAACTGGAAATTTTGCTAACGTGGGCTTGGGTGTTTATACATAAAAAATAATCCAAAGAAAAATTGTTCATTATAGTCCGATTGAGGTTCTTATGAATTGAATAGGTGGTGCTGGAGTCAAGTTATAACAAATTCTATATTTATTGACCAAAATAATAATTAAAATAAATGCAAATTGAAAAATAGAAGAGCAGTGATTGCTTCTTATTACTTCCTCTCTATCATACTAACATACGAGGGCGGTCCGATAAGTAGGTACTTAGCCTACAAAAGAAAAACAAAAATTTTGGAAAAGTGGCGATTTATTTCTCAACATAGTCTCCTTTTAGCTCGATACACTTGATCCAGCGATGCTCCAACTTCTTTTACGCAGCCAAAAAATAGGTTTTCTCGAGGTCTGCAAAATAGGCTTCCGTGGCGGCTATGACCTTCTCATTCCAAAATTTGCGGACAAGCTGGCTTCCACATATGGTCAAAACAAAACTACGAGTCCGATGCGGCTGAAATTTTGACAGTAGCTGAGAATGTACTAGAAACTAGGCGATAGCTAATCTCTTTTGCGATACTGGCACCATCGCATCGGGCGGATAGGCTAAGTACTTATCGGAACGCCCTCGTATGTATAAGAAAGGCGAATTTTCTTTAAGGCGCGGGCTGCGCCGGGGAGGCAATAGCTAGAAGTGGATAAATAATAAAATATTCAAAATTTAATGTTGCTTTGCCACTGAGACAACGCACTGGTCAAAGTACCGAAAATATCGCAGCCGTTACTGCATCAGTTCAAAATTAACCAAATAAGTCGATTCCACGCCGTTCACGGGAATTGGGAATCTCATAGTCCACATTGTGGCAAATGAAAAATCGTCTTCAGCGATGAAGGTCAGTTAACAAAATATGTGAATATGTATATAAACATATATGAGCCCACGTGTGTTTCAAGAGACTCCACTGCATCCACATCCTGCGGATTTCATGCCGGAGGTATGATTGTACCGTATTTTTTCGTCGATGAAAATGATCGCCATGTTACAGTCGATGGAGTTCGTTATCATGCGAGTATAAGTGTTGCAAGTAGAGTGCCTCGAACTCCAATCATCATTATCTATGCTGCCTATTCTTTGCCCAAATCGTCACCAGTTCCGGGTCAACCACGCATTCTATTTTCATGTTTGTTTGAATATATAGCATTAATGCAGTATTTGTCGCACTTAACATGGTTGCACTAAATGGGATCAGTTTTACTTATGTTTGCAATATGATCCCTCATCGTATTGTTTGGCTTTGGTTGACATATGTAGTTCGATTGCCATTCCTATGGTTGTGACAATAATGTGTGACTAATGTGGGACATTTAGTCATGGTCGAACTGTGTCATTGGCATGTTTCTTATTGTCATTCCTGGGAATTGTGTGTGATCTCTGATTTAGGGCACACCAGTGTGGATGAGTGGTGGTATTTTGGCTCCAAAGATTCGATTGCTGTAATCGTGATCGCGGTGGTCATATGAACGAGTAACTTAAATTTAATATGTGTACTACACCTTAAATTTCAGCCCGATATCACAATTATTTTGTGTTTTTTTCTTTTAAATAAAATATTGTTAAACTTGAAAAGCCCTTTAATATCTTTCAAAACTTACCTTGCATACGTTTGACGCCTAGATGTCGCTGTTATTTGAGTGGAACGCGAGTGTAGTAATTTGAAAGGTTATTTAATGTCATTTTCCATTGGTTTCACTCGATGATTCACTCATTCTGAAGCCAACAAAACCTGCTTCTGCTCAATTTTGAGGTTTTTTCCTTGTGTTTTTGCTTCTTGAGTGGATTCTGACTTGAAAATGAGAAGCGAAATTCTCTTCTCAGAATCGTAAGAAGAGAAATTTATATGCCAAAGGAACGATTTCAGAATAATTCGTTTTAATTCCGGGCGCTTCCGAACGTCAAATGGAATATGACATAAGTCAATCAGTATAAGAAGACGCAAAATTTTCTAAATCTCAGAACCGTTTTGATGAAAAAAAAAGAAAAACTAAAAAAAAACTTTGTGTGTTTGCCCGCCGATTCCGTATGTACAAACTTTTTACTCCTTATCTTCCTGGCATCCGTTACTATAGCACAACTAAGAAATCTTTTTCATTTGTTCTTAAGTAAAGCATGGTAAAGGGAAACATAAAAAGGTAACACCTCCAGCTATTCTTTTGAATTGACACTGCTTGCAGACAGTCCAGGTTTTCTTTTTTACTTCGTCACTCTTTCAGGACACAAGGGAGTCCGCCATGCAATCAACCTCACCATGGTGAGTAATGTATCTCGTGAGAACCGTCGTAAATAAACAAACTGAAAGTCGCAAAAGTTAATAAAAACTCCTGAAAAATGCCTGGATACTGACAAAGATTGTGTTTATAAGAGATGATTCGGGAAGAGGTGTCTGACTTTTATTTTCAATTAAATGTAAAATAATAAGACAATTTAAGGGATAATGCTTTTATTTCAAAGTCTAGATTTAGGAATTTTGTGGGAAAATCTAAAATAGGCGAAAATCATCGGTGTCATCGGTTTCTTGTGCATGATCCCATTTTGTCCCCCAAAAGTTTTCTACATTTTTTGCCATAATTATGGCAATATTTCTGACATACTTCCTCGTTCTACTGGATAAGCATAAAAAGAATTTCTTACATCGTTTAAGGAAACCTAGGCATTTCACTGCGTTTTTGGCGACTTCGAATATGTGGTCATTCCAACGTAGCTACGCGTAGGTTGGAACTAACACGCATGCCGAGAGTGGAAAGCTTTTCGGTTTCAACAATGCAAGAGGTATTCATGAACAATGGCTGATGGGTAAGATTGCGCTTTAACGACAAACGACAAAATTGGGTTTTTAAAGCACTCTATCATTTATATCCTCCTTTGGTTATGGTGTCAAGATTGGAACTGAATGACCTTTACATACGCGTGTGCCATAGCCGAAGAGCACGGAAGTGAATCCCGCAACGAATATGTAAGGAAGGAATATTGGGTTAGATGTGGCATTCAAGAGATCATTTATGAAAATAAGAAGAGAGTTGGAGTCAAAACTGAGCCCTGGAGCACACCAGCAATTATACGGTGAATTGCAAACTTGAAACCATCCAAACCACCAAACTTAACTCTGTGAAATGCTTTTGAAATATCGAGTGCAGCAATCTTACTTACTTTTGCCATTGAGAAGTTTCTGTAATTGGAGATATTTCACTAGCTGACTAAGCTGAGGATTTATTAGCATTTGTATGACCTTGATGAAGATTTGCCTTTCTTAGTGACGGGCTGGACAAATGCCTACACAGTGGATTTGCTAGCGTGGAAGAATACCGCTTCAGAACTATATATGTATGGGAAATATATTTTACTATGTGGATCGGCAGATTTGTGATATTGCAATCATTATGTATTCCTGAACTATACGAGTTAGAAGCAGGGGCCGAACTATCGCATCCGTTATTGAGTGAGTGAGTAGGACTCGTTATCGAATGATCGAATAAATGCTACGTAAAATCATACTCGATAGCGTGAGCGGTAATGCCAAATCGTTACATTTCGATAACGAGTAACTCTTTAACGGATGCGGTAATTCGGCCCCAGATTTGTCCCATCGAGTACAGGCGAAGGCAAAGCGCAATCTGGAAGCAATAAGCTAGCTGCAAAATGTGCAGTGGGCAGATTGGCTTTTTCCAAAGAGCTGACAGCTGGAATATGATTGCAAATGAGTGTCAGAATTATTGACGAGGCAGAATTCTTGATGTTTTTTTTTTTCAAATGACCATACATTTTTATTACCCTTGGGACACTGTAGTATTTTTGGCCTCAATTTTTAGTCATGTTCGAATTTCATATTTCTGGCTTGTTTGAACTTTTTTCGGGTATTCTCAATGCGGTTTGCTCCAAAATATCGAAAATCTATCTCCTTTATCATGATAGTCTCTTTACAGCTCGAGTCACAGTGCGCCTTTCTTTAGGTTTGCTATCTTTCACTCTGTTGGGAATAAAGGTGTTAATACCAGAGAGAATAGTAACTTAGGAATATTAATAATATTACATATACAGAGGAAACATAATGTAACTTCTAAGAAAGGTGGTCATGAGGTGGACTGTGTCTACACTGATTTCTCCAAAGCTTTCGATCAGCTTTCTCATTATATTATTATCTACAAACTCGAGGCGTTAGGGTTTCCCCCATTATTAATTTCGTGTGTTGGCTCTTACCTCAAGCATGGGTCAAATCAAGTTAAATTTAGAGGTTTTATTTCAGACTCTTTCTTAGCAGGATAGGGAGTATCTCAAGGGGACATTTTAGACGTTGGCTCGCTACACCCCGAAGTGGTACGATGAATATTAAGGCAAAATAGTGGTAAATGCATATACGTAGATCGTATTGTATTGTGTTGTATTGTGCTTTAAACAAACGGACTTCGGGAAGGCTTTTACAAGCATGAGATAGGATTTTTTCGACAAAGCTTTCTACACGCTACGATAAAGTTGTTTATTGTCTTCCGACTTGGTAGGTTTTCATATGTTAAGTAAGGTTAGGTTTGGAAGGGCGTGTGATTGTTCGAGCAATCATTTCGACTCGGGGACACGAAGGTCCATTATGAATCCGCTCATAGATTGGGACTAAATACTCTTCTTCCAAGTTCTTAAAATAGTTTGTGCTCTTGGTGAATCTTAGAAGATCCGATATCTTTAAATCCTCCTATAGTCCTTCATTTTAAAGGACCATTTACATTTAGGGCCGATTTTTCAATAGTCAGATAAACCTCAGATAAACATCAGATAGGACTTATCAGTCAGATAACAAAAAATTCGATTTTTCAATAGGCGAATAGCAGTTAATCTAGGAATATTATAGATATCTGTCGAATAAAGTTATCTGTCCGATTGTGAGCTAGATAAATTTTAACTGGCTGTTTATGAACTCTAAAAATTGAGCTTTAAGTGACAAAAATGGATATTTTTTGATATTTATGATGATTTTGTTATTGAAGAGGAGAAAAAGATATTCTAGAATATCTAGAATTGGAAGATGTCGATTTCAAAAGAAGCATGATGGTCTTATATTTTCAAACTCTGCTCTTAAATACCATTCCGATAATGGTTCCTGTGGAAATGGAATATTAACTGGGGATAGTGGATATTTCCTAAATTATTAGCTTCTTATTTCGTATAATAAACTAAAAGCAGCAGCTCAACGTTTGTACAATGAATCTCATTTAAAATCGAGATATGCAATTGAGAGATGCTTTGGTGGAAACATCGATTTCCTGTTTTGAGTTTTGGAATGCGATGCAAACTAACTCTTATGCAAGACGTTTAGTAATTTTTTTATAAACATTTTAGTGATCGTTTTTGTGATGTATAACTCTAAGGTCTAAGCCATAAACATATGTATGTACTGTATGTAACAGTATAGCTTTGTAATAATTCTCCAGCCAATTTCCATCTATGGGGTCTTGAGTTAAGATGTAACTAATAACTCTTGCTTAAATATTTATTTTCAAACTTTAAAAGGGTTTTGTTATATTTCTCCACGCTGTTCCTCAGCGAAACCTATCATATAATATGAATCACTTAGTGCAAAAATCATATATGAGTAAAACTGCCGCACATAACCGCACTTTTTTAAATGATTTTTTTTGGTTGCTGCCCACGTTTTATATGTAAACTATGGTTATATGTAAATTCAATACGTAAATAATGGTTATATTTTAATTATGGATGTCCTGAATAGAATTCTTTTAACTTTAGACCCCCTAATAACGGGTTTGAGAAGTAACCCGCACAGGAAAAGATAACCTTTATCGTCAGAAGTTTTAACTTTATTATCAGAAAGTTATATAAGAAATGTTAGCATTATCGATCATAGTAGGTAATAGTGATGAATAAATACCTCGATACCTAAATAAGTCTTTGTTTTACTATTTTTTTACTCTAGAAGTCAAATAAAACTCGGTTTTGTAGCTGTTACAAATATAAAATATTTTTGGGCAGGTTTTGGGGCTCAATACCACACTGCGTCGTCCGTCACGCGTAATCAAACATAGTATTTGTGCGTTCTCTGTATATGATTCTCTTGGTATTAGTGCATTCTTTGTTTATCCGCCATCATACAACTATAGAAACTATGGCCATTTCAGACATTTTACAAAAGAGACCACTAGCGACTAGCAGTCCATGTATGTATAATATGTAATCAAGAAAATTGAAAAAGAAATTTACCTACATATTTTGTAAGCGCTCGACGCTCGGCCACACTGCACACATTCACAAAAAACGTATGTTTACACATCAAATTTCACGATTACCTGGTACTCACGCCTTTTTTTTCAGAAGAGGGTCAATATTTTCCATTTTAATTTTTTTTTTACTTTTTAAAATGTGCTAAAAAATAATTGAGTTTGACTGATATAAAGAAAATCATTGAATAACAAACTGGCAGATATTCGACGATTGGAAAATAGCAAATACTTATCTAGCAGATAAACAGTCGAATATATTTATTCGTTAGATAGCAAACTGACTGTTTATCTGACTATTGAAAAATCGGCCCTTAAGGTTTTAAGGAGATAGGGTAGGTAGTAATCTACAATGTTTCTGAATAGCTAAATATAAAATATTTCGTATTACCTAAATGCATGCTGCAATATTGATGCGGTTATAGGCTTTAGTTTAGGTACATTTAAAACTTCAGATGCACCAGAAAAGTCGGAACCTCCAATTATGCACAGTAAATTTACTAAAGACCACAATAACGTTTCAAGCTACAAAGTAGCATATTTATTAATTGCCCCACTGAAATAGTTCCTTGAAACTTTGGCGTTTGAAACAAAAAACAACTGAAGTTATCTAAAAGACAAAGTTTTGATGACTTTGAACTGCCATTTTGTGGGTAAACAGTTTCAACAGTCAAACTTATATGAGAATATAAAGATATTCGAATGTTAACGATTCCAAACAGGCTTCCGGCAACTTTTACATTCTTCTGGCATTCAGTCCAAAGTCCTTATTTCCATTTTGAAAAAAAAACGTGAAACTTTTTTCCCATTTTTCATTTCTTCTTCCAAAATTAAAACCGCAAACTTTTATGCGCCGTCTGCTATCTTTTTAGGTAAAAAGTTACCAAAAAGTAGGACTTTGAAGTATGCCTGGAGGGCAGGTTGTCTATGATCTCACATCCATCTGCGTCGTGGGTTCTTATATTATTTCCAATCACTTATAGATAGCAAATTGTCATGTAAGGGTTTTTTTTGTGTCTTCGTATCGCAATCCTACCCTTCGAGTGCAAATGGAAACATATTTCAAGATTCGTTTTTTTTTGTCTTCTAATTTATGCCACAGACTTTGGGACTTTTGCCGGATATAACCTTAGACTTTCTGACAAATGGAATACTTTTCGTAGGCATTTTCATTTTCGCCGCCACCGCCCCCACAATGTCTCACCTCTCTTAACAGGATTTGAAGATGATAGGAAATAAATAGGCGTGATAAGGTCTTTGTGCGTTTTTCTTTTTCTTGTTACCCGCATTTCGCATATCCGATTTTTCCGCAGGGCACGATTTAAATATGTGTATATGTATGCACGCCTACCTGAAACGATAGTTAAGTGAGGAATCCTTAGAACAACGTACGGTGGGAAAAAAGTCAGCGAAAACTTAAAAACAAAAACTGATAAAGATGTCCTACCATTTATTTGATACAAATCAAATGCTACCCTATTTCAGGCACATCTGTCAGTCTACCAATATTGTCATGGTTTTGGAAAACGCCTCCAAGAAGAGTGTGTGGAGAATAATTAAAGTGCAGTAATTTTCAATGAAGGGTCATAAGCCCAAACGGATTAGTTTTCAAACTATCAAACATCAAGATGTGTTTCTTTTGACAGCTGTCAAGTAAAAAGTTTATGATTTTAGGGAAAATATAATACGTGCCAGCAACTTTTACAAATATAAAAAGTTTGCATCGAAAATGTTCATCGCAATCAAGCAGATGACAATTCACAGTCGTAGCCGTAGCACCAACAGGGCCGCATTAAGCCATCCGCAGGTCACAAGGTAATGTAGATCTTGGGGCCATTCTCCCTTTTTCTCGTTTCATTGATTTCTTCCGAACATTTCTGAGCAATCTTTCTATAAAATTCTACCACCCTTCACTTAGTTCGAAACTTAAACTTTCTAAACACCTTAAACTGTTTTTTTTTTTTAATAGTGTATGCTTTTTTTTGCAAACCAGTGATTCCAACCTTACAGAAGCGATTCGGCGTAATCATTTGGAATGGCTTTAAAAAAATATTCTATTTACATATTGTCAAGGCAGAGATAGTGCAGGGGTTTTTTACCCGTGGTTGGGTACGATATCCCGCTTTTTATAATCCCGTTTGTTGGAATCCCGACTTAAAAATCCCGCTTTTTATAATCCCGCTTCTTATAATCCAATTCTTATAATGTCGCTTTTGCAATCAGAACTATTTGTTTTTTTTTTAAATGCCTTTAAATTTCGCGAGAAATTTTGTTTCATCCAATTGATTGCAAGTCATTTTTTAACGAACGATGAATTTGTTGAAATACAGAAGTGGGATTCTGGGAAACGGGCAAAGTGGGATTAAACGGGATTTTAAGACGCGGTATTTTAAATAAAACGGGATTAAAACTTATTTGGCGGGATTCTTAAAGAACGGGATTTTAAAAAGCGGGATTCCGATACGCTCCCTTTTCCCCGACTACACAGGTGATGGGTTATGATCTCAATAGGCTGGGTTTTTTCGTTTATAGAAATAAGTAAATTAAATTATTGTTTTTGTTGCTAAATTAAAAAAAAATATATATAAACTTATTATTGAAATAAATGCTTAACCTTGTGAAAGTAAAGAAGATATTAAACTACTCTGAGGAATATTGTACAAAAAGATTTTTTTGGGACGTGGCGCCCCTAAGATAAATCCTTTAGGTTAACCCGGCTCGGGTACCAGGTTAACTGATATTGCTGCTGTCATATAAAGTGTCGCAAAATATCCAGGTTTTCGTAGTAAATAGGCGTCTTAAAAGCCAGCTGAAATACCTACAGTTAAATGGTATCGTGTTAACTTCACCCGTTTTCAACTTCATCGGAACTTATGGAAATAGAGCCTACAAAGCGCCAAAATTAATTTTCTTTTAGAAATCTCTGCACATTGTTATATAGGTATTATAGTGGACTTCTTGCCCTAAAAGTGTATAAAAGGTTACAAGCTTTCACACAATATAGCATATAAAATCTTGTAGCCGGTGTTGAAGAGACTGATGTCTCTGTAGTTGGAGCTGTAGATGGGGTCTCCTTTCACGACGACCTGCTACACAATGCAGAGAGCTGACTTATTTTCATCTGATCAAATCTTAGAGAAAATATATGCTTTCTCTTGATGTTTGATTTTATCGAAAAACACAGGGGTACCGTGGAATCAAGCCGAGTTTAAATATCTAATTTTGAAATGGAATCTTTAGTTTTTCAGCATAAGATAGAGTAATGGTTAACATTTCGCGCGAATTTTTAAATAATCATTTAATGTGAAGCTATTGCCCACTAGAGGTGAAGTTATTTCCCATGTGAAGTTATTGCCCGTGAAGTTATTTCCCTGCACCGCCTTACCATACATATGTAAATTAGCACTGAGAGATTACATAATCAATAAAACACGAACTATTAAAATCTGTTCAGCCGTTTTCGAGCATAACCAGAACATAGGCAAACAATAAAACTAGGTTAGGATTTCCCGTAAATCCATTTGCATTAATTCTCTGCTCTCCCAACTATGTGTATTCTAAAATATCCCTCTATATACCCTATAAAATAAAAAGGAGAAAACAAAAAGAACGAAAACTTTATCAAAGGCGACAGATTGAAGAAAAGAAACAAAAAGTTAAAACGTGCTTTCAGGCACATGAATGTAATTTAAAACACCCTCAGAACGTACGGTAAATAACTATATTGTGGGGAGGATCAAAAAAAGTAAAATCTTCATCCTTAGACAAAAAACTGAAAAAAAAGAAAATCAAACATTATTCTAGGAAAGGACAAAAAAAAGTAACTAACTTCAGGGGAATTGAACGTGTAAAGTGAGACGGATACCAAGGATAATAAACAGACATTTATTACTGACGGTTATTTTTTATTTTTTATTTTTTTTTATTCGTCCTTGTCGCGCTTGTCTTTATCTATTTCCTTGCAAACTAAATTCCGAGACTTTGTATTTCTTTTGATTTTTCTTACTGCGTGCCGTGTCATTGTCAGCGATGTTGGTTGGTTGGTTGGTTGGCTTTGTAAAGGATCGAATGATGGGGAAGCATGTACAATTGACACGGCTCACAGTAATCAGGATAGAAGATCCCTTGGATATAAATAAAATTAAATGGTGCCACTTTGCAGGTTCATAAATTGCCAGAGATTTGATGGTTTTCTTTTCCGGTAATTTATTTTACTTTTAAGGTTGTTGTCGTGACACCATAGTATGCCGTATGAGTGTTGGGACGATTATTGGTTGTTTTATGAAAGGTTCTTAGATTTTTAAAAGACGGGATGTTTAACCTCTTGTTGGCATTGTTCTAAAAACTTTTTAGCTTCCATTACGATGTTACAGCTAAATGATCTTCACAGGTGCTTCAATGTGAAGTGTATGAATGATGTGAAAACAAATCTGACAGCTATCCATACACTCTGACTCATCATCGAACAATCAATCCCAAAACAATCCCTAATCAGTTTGCATTGAACATTTGGCTTAATACCTCACACGTTGCCAGCTTCTTCTCCCATGGTGTCTATCCAAAGCTTTGAAAAACTGCTTATATATATAAGCTAATAGATAAAATAAAACATAAAATTGGATTGACCGATCCAAAAAAAAAACACAAAATATCAAAACTTCAAATACAGTGTTTTATTTGAAACAACTTATATTTATGTTCGGTATCTTTTTGACATAAAATAATCTCCAACTGGCTTGGTCTCCTGGTCGTGGGTGAGGTATGGCACAGCATCTGAGAATGAGATAAAATAACGCATGAGCATTTTCAGTGTTATAAATCCACTATATATAAAAACTGCTGATAGTGGAAGAAAGCTTCTAAAATAATAGGCGATTCCAACATTCAATTGGAACCCCTTATTAGGACCTAGTGAGTGCAAGAGTCATGCAAAACTCGTTCGCTACACACGAAGCAGGAGATCGCCACATCTCCGTGTGTAAAAGAAAAGCTGGCGGGCAAGCGGCAACCCTTCGACAAGCCCGCCGAAAACCATAATACGACCGGAAGGATACCGACCAACTCACTTGACTGCGATCGAGGAGGAAACACCCATCCCCGACCTGATACCTCAAGTAGCTGATTCTTCGCACTCCGTCATACTAAAATGGTATAGATCTGTAAGATGACTGGAGGGCACCGAACTCACATGACTGCGATCGAGGAGGAAACACCCATCCCCGACCCGATACCTCAAGTGGCCGATTATTCACACTCCACGTCAACACAGATCTTTACAAAGTACAAAAACAATACTAAACATGCACTCATGCACACACTTGTCTGCTTGTTGACATAAACAATACATAAAATAAAATAACTCACAGTTATAACACTAAATAATAATTAACTCGTAAAATAACTATTGTAAATTGGCAAACGCCAAAGAAAGTGTGTAACTTCAAAATACCAGATAAAATAGTCAGTGATCTTACTCACTTAAATACTTATCAACAAAACATATTAAAAATAAGCTAAATATAAACAATAACACTATGTTAAAGATACAACAGTATACAAAAGCAAAGAAACAAATATTCTACTGAAAAATAGATGTGGATAACTAGACTGACAAAGATGCAGTGAATGCAGGAGTCGTGCAAAAGAAGCAGGAGATCACCACATCTCCGTGTGTAAAAGAAAAGCTGGCGGGCAAGCGGCAACCCTTCGACAAGCCCGCCGAAATCCATCCGGTAATGTACCTATCAAATTCCATGATAGCGGTCATGCCACACGAAGCAGGAGATCGCCACATCTCCGTGTGTTGGCGGGCAAGCGGCAACCCTTCGACAAGCCCGCCCAAAACCGTAATACAACCGACAGTGCACCTATCAAATCATTTGATAGTGATCGCTTCACACGAAGCAGGAGATCGCCACATCTCCGTGTGAAAATGAATGTCCGCGGGCAAGCGGCAACCCTTCGACAAGCCCGCCGAAACAATCATAGGACCATAACACTAAAAACAAAACAAATCACGCACTCCGACAAACACTCACCTTGCTTCACATATTGTCCATTTAAAATTTAAAAGAAAATAATATTAAAAAAAATAAAAATAAATATAGATTAAATAATTTTAACCTATGTAAGTGAAAATCACAGAAACTGCTCGATAATAATCAATAACAATATCTAATATACATATAATACATATAAAAGATACTAAAATATACACAAACAAATAAAACGTTCGGTCATTTAAATCCCGGCGAACTATCGAAAATAAAAGTTATTTATTACACATATGTTATTAAAAATTAACGCCAAAAAGTACCACTAGTATTATAAACAACAAAAAATAAACAATGAAAAATGCTAAGTAAAATAGTCACTTCACAAAAAGAAACACAGAAAGTACTCAGTGATTACTCACATAAATAATAATTTCCCAACAGTCCGGGTTGTACGTTCCTTCTTATTATCTTCCTCCTTGAATTCTCTTCTCCTTCAGTTCTTTGTCTTCGTCCGAAGCACACGGGAACGCACTACTTCCGCACTATTTAAAAGTTCACCACTGAATGACATTCCTAACTATAGAAGAACTCATTCCAGGCTATACCATCGACACTAGCAGGTAGTCACCAGTTGATTCTACCCGAAAAACTATCAACGGGATATATAACTGTGTGTTGTATTTCGACGGGCAACGACCGTTTTGGTTGTCGCCACACAGTTAGCAACCCTTGGTCGCATGTATTGAAAAGAAAACAATCCCAAACAACACACTACTGCGCAAAGGGTTATCCTTCGCGACAATTGACGCAGAATGGAAAATACATAAACAACCTTGGGTAGCGGACTTCTATATGGAAAAAAACGATCTTGTGCATTGGTAGCACGGGCTGCCTACGCAATATCGTCGGCGGTAATGCAACGAATGCATATGTGCGTACGTAGTTAAGGAAGAAGGGTCGAACAAACAACCCAAAAATTATGTACGATCGTAAAAGATGGGTAAACTACATATCGGAAGTAAGGAAAAATATTTAGGTATGCGCAACAACTACTCTTGCTACGCAAATCGATCGTCGTCGAGACGGCGACATTCTTGCGATCTATCCACAGTCACGAATGTGCTGTAAGATCGATATACGCAAAAACAAAACTACCGTTCATACCGATAGCAATCCGTAGAAGAAAGTAAAGGCAAAACAATAACAAGACCGCCATAAAACTAAGAAAAACAATCGTGGATAGCGGTCAAGTCTTTGCGGACTTGTCATGGTGTACCTTTAAGTACACACATTCACGCAACAGGGTAATAAAAAGAAAGGATCGGAACAAGACATTTTTGAAAATAAAAAAATTAAAAAAATCTGGTCTTATATATAATCCAAAAGGTCCCAAGAACGAAATCTCTAATTTAACTCCACTGTATACCCGGACCCTTGGAAAGTATTATTAACGATACAATGTTCTGCCACTGCAAGTCAATCTTCTCCCTATTAGCACAGTTTTCTTAAAGGAAGATCAACCACCACAAACTTAATTGAATTCCTTTCGACTACTCTGTGCGTATTGGAAACTATTACTTATTACCGTGTAGTATGTGGCAACACTATTTTATAATTTGAGATTAAATAATAATAAATGTTTCAATAAATAACTACATAGGAGCTGGAGCACCCGACTGACAGACACTGAGACACCAGGCAGTTTTACTGGCACCCGTAAATATCTTCTATCAGTTCCTTGTTCATCTTTTATCGGTGACGAGCTTGTGCCCCCGTTTCAAAAATGAGTAATTTGGGCGTCTGACCAGAGCCAAATTAGCAGAGTCAACTCTATGCTTGGCTTCATGAAATTGTGTTCCAAGGAGTTCTCAAACCCTTACGTCAAGAAATCTCTCTAAGTTACTGTCGGTTAGAGCTATTCTTGAATACACTCCTCACCACGTTATCCATTCGTCCGGAATTGAAGCGATTCAACACAGGTTCATCTGAGTCCGGTGGATTGTTTAAAACCGATTAATTTGCACGAAACCACGCAACTACGGGTCTTTACCGCATTAACGATATTTCGAGCGTGAATTTGATTGTTCGATATCACAATCACAATATTTTGCTAGCAGATTGGTGCTCATTTCTTTTCCTATTAGTATCTTTTTTTTAGAGAGGGCAAGATGTTGAGATGTTGCCCATAAAGCTTTCGACGTCTTACCTATTCGGAGAGGTTCACAAATGGAAGATCTCAAACTGGAAATGAACAAGGCACACACTTTTTGCTATTTAAGGAATATTAATGTAGCAGTTAATACCCCAAGTTTGAGTTGAATAAATATCGTTATAATTACCCCAAAAGAACAACAAAACGAACTCGTATCCTTTCTCCTGCGTCAACCATTGGGTTGCGACTTATTCGACTTAAATGCAACGCCCTCTGTGGTACGAGTTGTTTAGCTCATCAATCATTTTCACTGTCGCTTACATACAAAACCCCTTTTGAAGCAACGATAGAAGAACAAAATACAAAATTAGTACATGAATTTGTAATTGAGCTATGTCCTCGAATATAAAATATACATGAGTGTATAGTTGCATTGAAAATGTGTTTCATTTTCGATAATCAATCATATTTCATGGAAATTATGGCACAAGGATTAAGATGATACGCTGACTAAATTACTTCGAGATATTGTCAAGATGAATGCCTCTCAATGGGTGGGGATAAAAAGAAACTTTTGCGAAAAGTTATTCTTAGACACCCTGCATCCAAGATAGTTTTCTTCTACTTTTCTTTTCTTGTTGTTGTTGGGGTTTTTTGTTTTGTTCGCTCTCGAAAAGATGCTGGCGCAGAAATCCTGGAGCGGATAGTCAATTGAACTTGACAGTAGCTGTCAAGTTGGTCAGAATTAATGAACAGTAAATATATTTTTGTAGATGAATTATCTTTTGAAATTGAGTGGGAAAAAAAGAGGAAAATATCGAGACAAACTTTCCTCCTGTGGTTGAGAGTTAACTACGAGTACAGTTTATAAATAATATAACAGTGATTTATTTTTAATGATTTATGTATATCCGGCTGACGGCAGTTCCAGTGTCTATGTTATGAGTTTGTTTAATTGTTTGTTGGGGCCATGACATATGTCAGTTTCAGTTAAAAATATTGACATACATGTCAAACCTAGTTCAATCGAAAACTATAATAGAATTGAAACGATTGACTTTTGAAGTTGTTGTCAGAAAAATGAATTCCCGTAACCATTCATTCAAAAAGAAGCTGTCAAACATGCCTGACACACTGAGGGAGCAGGGAAAACTTTATAGCTGTTTGCAATTCTAAAGAAAGAGTGAAACGCGTTTGAAGCATAAACGAGTTTACCGTTGGGATTGCGAATGCCAGAGTGAAAATGAAACATATTTAACAAATAATGAATTAAGTTTCCTATGAAACATAAACTAACGTTCTTTCTTTCTTTTTCTTTACAGGTAAGCCTTGTAAATTGAGTACAAATATTCACAACTTTAAGTAAGTTTTGTGTGTTAAATGAGTTTTAAAATATCCGCTTTAGTCAATTGACAATTTTAAATGTAACACAATTTTTGAAAGTAGGCGTCCATCGTCGAAATTTGTACAGTCTGGGAGATGACAGTGTTAAAGCCTTGTTAAAATTACAAGTAATGAGCAATAACTATCATTAACTGGAACAAGATATGTCTCCTTTATTATTTCTGGAGAACACAACTGTTTGTTGTTATTAAATTTTTGACTCATTTGGGCAACTCTAGGGGCTCAACTCTTTTAGTGATTGAAGGACCTCTTCTACTCGTATAGAAAAATTATCTGATCTGTCAAATTAAATGCATTAAAAGTTTGACAGTGGACAAAACTTGTGCGGTCTACATTATTTAGATAATCACGCATTTTAATCTTTGTGTCCACAGCCAACAAATTATACATAAACATACACCCAACATACCTGGGTGTCCCAAAAATGTTTGTATATTGGAAGGTGTTGGTTGTGTTTCTGTCAACTACATATGTCTTAGAATTGTTTGAAGTGTTCTCTTTTGTTACAACATTTTTGCTACAGCATTTGGCTACAAAGACGCTTTTATTTTTCACGCAACGCATTTGAGAAAAAATATTTCAAGAAGAAAGGACACGCATACATTTTTTTCCTAACAAAATAAAAAAATAATGTCAAATTAATAAAAAATAACAATTTATAATAAAACAAAAGTGCTTTTCTGCATTTCTAACAAGCAATTTACATGCATACATTTTTCTATGCACACCTAGCCCAGTCGAATTAGAATTTGACACGGAAAAAATTCAGCGCAGCGATTTTCCTTCGGAAATCGTTGGGGGGCTCACTGGCAGTCTACATTTCTGTTTTCGGGATTCTAACCCTATTGCGTCATCCGGCATCTTGAATTTTATGGTGAATTTTTGTTTATTGAATAACTCGTTTATTTTCAACTTAACACGAAAAATGGTCTTTACCAAATTTGTTCGGTATTAAATTTTCTACAAATTTGGTCTAAATCAATTTTTCCCTAGGATTCCCTAGGATCGATATTTTTCGATTTAGACCCGAAAAGAGGTGGGGGTGAATTTTTGTTTATTGAATTTTCAATCTTACATAAAAAATTGTTATCACCGATGTTGTTTGGAAATAAATTTCCTACAGTTTTGGTCCTTATCAATTTTTCCCTAGAATCGATGTTTTTCGATTTAGACCCGAAAAGAGGTGGAGGTGAATTTTTGTTTATTGAATAAATTGGTTTTTTAATTTTACATGAAAAATGGGTATCACCGAAGTTGTTTGGAATTAAATTTCCTTCAATTTTTACAATGAAAAAAGAAACGAATTATGCCCGTTTGGAACATTTAGCCGATAGTTCGGCCAAGTTTGGGTCATCGGAGTTTTCATCATTTATATCGATGACTTCGTCCAGAAGCTCAGGAGGGTCGGTGGGGACTCGTTCTGACGCAAGGTTTTCGTCGCTATCGCCCTATTTCTAAAACATGTCTTCCAACCGTTGGCTACTTCATGTGACTGTACGGGAAATGGGCCTGCGTAGCTGGGCTTCCAGGGTGGAATGGTTTTATGGAAGAAGTTACTGTGCAGAAAAGCTTCGTTAGGTCGAAAATCATGTTTCTCCCATTCATTAATGGTTCGCCTCCCGATTACGACACGATATACATATACACGACGCTGTGCTCTGCTCTCGACACAAGCAAGGCTTCCAACTCCAAATTATGTTTCGTTACATTCGACCAGCCGCTGTTTTGGAAAGCTCACGACATTGTTTCGAACGCCGGTCCTCTTTAAATCGATAAATATCGATCCTAGGAAATCCTAGGGAAAAATTGTTATGGACCAAAATTGTAGAAAATTTAATTCCGAACAACTTTGGTTAAGACCATTTTTCGTGTGAAGTTGAAAATAAACGAGTTATTCGATAAACACAAATTCACCATAAAATTCAAGATGGCGGATGAGGCAATAGGGTTAGAATCCCGAAAACCGAAATGTAGACTGCCAGTTCCGAAGGAAAATCGCTGCGCGGAATTTTTTCCGTGTCAGCCCCTTTTTTGATCTAATTCGACTGGGCTTACCCGGAAGTCCTGGCTGATAGAACGGGTATGTATATAGCAAAAACTACTTGTACATTTTGACCCAAACATTTTTCCGCAATTTTTCCAAAGAACACTTGTTTCGAATATGATAAAAAAACAATATTTTAGGGGGATTTCAAAATTTCAAGTCGATACGGCACCTAGAACTCAAAATATATCAATCAATTAAATGAAAAACACACCAGGGTATGTGGGTGTAGACACAACGGTTAGAGGGCAGTTCGTTTTTGTGTCTGTCAGGATGTCTGTCATATGCATCTCCGAACCCATTTGACATAGAAACCTGAAATACAAACCGAAGCAAGAAAACTAATAAGGAGTGCTTTTCTTTATAAAGCTCTGACGGACACAAATAAAATCCAAGTGGTCGTAATGTAGACGACGAAAAAGGACACAAGACTTCCTATATTTTTGCCCCTACTACCAATGGGTGGATTCGGCATTTCGCCACACAAACTACATTTTTTTAATTATGACTTTTCTAATAAAATCGAGCTACTAATCACGAGTCCTTATATGTTAACATATAGTGTTTGACGGTCTTATGCTCGTAATATAAAGCACAAATAAATGTTGTTTTTTTTTAATTAATTTTCTTCTCGACACTTAAACTCCCAAAGCTTCTATTGGGATTCAGGATTGCTTTCCATTACGTCTTCAATCTGCCCAATACTACATAACCCACTTCCGCCTTCGACACTTCGCCTAATCAATTTCAATTTAACTCTCCCACATGGCCAGTAAATCTTGTTCACATTTAAATTTAAAGAAGAAATGGAAAAAAGTTTCCGTCCAGATATAAAAAAAAGGTTCCACCACTCTATGGCCAGCCCTAAGGAATCTAAGATTTTCACTCTTACATTATTCTCACATTTCGATTTTTTATTACAACAATTTCTCTGATTTTATTGCCTCCTTCAGCCGTCCACGGGAAACATGTAAAAATGTCCGTTAAACGACCGAATATCCAAAACTTCGGACCTTGGCTTGGTTTCGCATGAAATGGTGAAGTAAAATGGATGTGACACTCATAAAATAGGACTTCTATGGCCTTTAATAGATATCCACACACACGCGATGAATACGCATACACATTATATGTTATTACTTTTTTTTTGTGCTCCTGTTTTATTTACAAGGGTCGAACACAAATATTGAAATTCGGACATTTTTCCCCATCCTCCCGGTGTGTGTGGAGGAATTTTATTTTAAAATATTTTCTTTTTTTTTCCTTTTATATTCCCATTATTGTTGGTAGGTACTCGTACGAAGGATTCCTTTGATCCCGTTTTAACACCACACACACAAAATTCGTTAATGCGATTTATTTTGTCTGCATCATCGAATGTTGGAGGGGGTGGAGATACATTTTCCCCAAAGATACATTTCTTTTTTTCATAGCATTCTTTGTGGGTAAAATAGATAAATTTATATTTATTTTAATGAAAGGATATGTAAATACACATTGAAAGGGGTTTGTGTTCATGCGTCGCTGTGTACGTTTTCCACTGAAGGATCAAACAACAGAAAGGATTTTCTACATTAATGCTGCTGCGATTTTCCTTTTGAGATGGTTTTACTCGTGTAAGAGAACAAATGTGGGAATTTTTTTTCTTCTTTTTTCAAGGCAAAATATCTGAGTATGTGTGGTATTTGGCTTTCACAATTTATATGTATAGGAAGTTCTTTGATTCCTTATATGGAAACGAAATGGGAAACTAATTTAATAAATAAAAAATTAACTTAATTTAGCCTCGCAAAATGAAAAAAGAAACTAAAACCTGGACATTTGACATGGAAACTTTTCTTTACTTTTTGTGGCGCTTCAGCTCGGGGTGAACCTGGGCCTGCTTCTCGCAACCATTTATGTGCGTGCGTGTTATATTTTCTGCATGAATGAAAGGCACCTACAGTTTTATGCCGACTCCGAACGGCGAGTTGAGAAGCTCAATCGTGACAAATGATACTCTTTGATTGCTTGTCAGACATTCGAAAGAGGTGGGCACTGTGAAAGAACTTTTAGGTTTTGGACCCGGGTTGGGATTGAACCCGGGCAGCATTGCGTAGTATTCCAACGCTCTTACAACTACACCACAGTGCCCATAACATATACAGTGAACTCTCTCGTAACCGGACACTGACGGTACCGAGAATGAGAGGTGTCCGGTTATGGGAGAAAAAAATAAATTAACGTTCTTTAAAAAAGAAACACAATAGACATGTGGTATTCATTTTATTTTATAAAGGAATTCATTTTTATGTCATAAATACAAATTACCAAAAAATACTAATTTCTGTCTATGACAATCAAGCGTTAAATGACACATACATACATAC
The DNA here is from genome assembly GCA_949775065.1 of Brachyopa scutellaris. Taxonomy (NCBI): domain Eukaryota; kingdom Metazoa; phylum Arthropoda; class Insecta; order Diptera; family Syrphidae; genus Brachyopa; species Brachyopa scutellaris. The sequence continues at coordinate 87,799,729 of OX459114.1, read as the reverse complement.
AAACCTATTTAAAAATGCAATGGGATTTATTAATGCACATAGTTGTTAGATAACACGTTCGCGGATAAGACAGCATATGCCGTCAATGGTTGAGGAAATAAGGGGGTCATGACAATTTGAGATAAGTTAAGATAAGATGGGAACCCTGACGAGAAATACAGTAAAGTTCCATATTCCCGCATTATTTGTCCTACCAGAGACAAATTTTCACTTAACTGTAACCAGCGGAATCATTTTTATCTTTACAAAATTCGCACAAAATAATATAAAATATCTCTCAAAATGCAGGAGATATGCGTGTGCCATTCTAGCGTTGCCCACCGAAAATCATGTCCATGTATCCGCGAACGTGATAATGAGTGGTTCCCACAGTTTACATTTTTGTTTCGTTTCTTTGCAAAGTTTAAAGACGAGGAGAACAAAACAAATACAAAATAAAGTATGTAAATAGTTTGCCATACGTAGATGTGTTTTGTCCGTTTAAGAGAGAGCGAAATTTTATTGCGGTTACGAAAATTGGTGTCCGTGTCCGGTTATGAGAGAGTTTTTTATATGAAAAATCATGTATTTATTTCGGTTCTTTGAAATCTGTCCGGTTATAAGAGGTGTCCGGTTATGAGAGGTGTCCGTAAGGAGAGGGCGCACTGTATATACTTAGGCTTAAAATATTCGATCGTTAGATGGGCGTAGTCTGCATATTGCTAACAGCTGACCGCTAAACTCCTTGACGACCATTGGGGCAATAGTGGCCCTTTTACCTCCGAATTTTTCCTGTAAAAACTACCTACTAACACATATTCTTCAATAAGGTATCTTTCGATAGCTAATGAACATAGCTTTTAGAAAGTACACGGTGTTTGAGGATAGATTCATTCCTTTGCATACCAGAGCTCCCAAAACTCTAAAAATCTCACCTTTTTTCGCCTTTTTCTTGCGGCAATATTTCGCGAGTGGGTGGAGCTAGACTTCCATATTTTGTGAGAAGTTGTTTGTGATATTTTTCGAAGTGGGTGAAACAAAATGGCGCTGGTACGATGAGCAGATAACACATCTCTTAAGTCCACCATAAATTTTGCTGAGATATTGACCGGCCAGAGTAACGCTTTTCGCAAATTGCTGGCCTTTTGACATCGATTTTGGTAGTGAAGCCAGTCCGGCGTCATTCTACGTTTATCGACTCTAGCCCTAGGATGGGCAACTACTTTGAGGGTGGTAAGTTATACTACTTGGTCTAGCCAGACCAAATATTTTTTTGTTATGAGATGTGACCTATATAAACTTTTATTGGCTTGCCAGCTGTACTATTATGCCTCGGAATTACATATTTGTATTTATTGGTAACAGCTTTAGAAATTACACGGTTAGCTATTTACAAAAATTAGAGAAAACAAATTTAAAAAAAAAAATTTAATGAACGCCATTTTTGTTATTTTTGACTCAATACTGCCTTTGACTCAATGATGCCTATTCCCGCCATATAAGGTAGGAAATCGGTAAAATATAAAAAATAATTATTTCATGATTTTTGGCAACCATCACAAAGGTAATGTCTGACATTGATCTGCCTAAAAAATTATCATTTTATGTACATACATATGCCCTAATATGTTCCTAGAAAAATTGTTGTGGTCCAGCCAGACCAAGTAGTCTATTTAGCAGTTATATTATTTGAAAAAAAAATTTCTACCACAAACTTATCCGATTTGACCCTACAATGGCTGTATTTGATTTAGAAAACTATGTTTATAGAAGTCGAAGTTGTTTCAGGTTCTTATATTGGATGGAAAAAAAGTTATTGTACGACAAAATCAAATTTGGTCTGACCCAGTTGCCCATCCTAGGGCTAGATGGGATTATCCATCCACTTCCACACAATCACACATTTAGCTACCAAGCACTGGGATTATTTGTCAGTTTCAAATCTATGAGTTTGTTTTCGGTTGGTGCAAAGAGTGCCGCAGGCTCTTCTGTCTCTTTCTTCTAACCGGTAAAACGGGGTTGTTGAAAAAATTATCGAAATAAAGGCACCCATGCCATCGAGACCTTCTGCCATATTCAAAACAAAATGTTCTTTCTGTTTGATAACTTATAGTAATCAAGTGGGTAAAACCTGTCAAATTTTAAAGAGGGAGAAAATCCACTCAGAGTGTAGAAAATTTGCAAAAAAGCTACCAATTGCGTTGAATCACATTTTTGACCATTTGTGGCTGTGAATCATCAAATGTGACACTGGTGACACATATTCTCACTAAAAATAAAATATTGACAACTAATTTCACTGAAAGATGGCTGTTTTTACCCACTTCACCCGAAGAAAGAGGTGGTGAAACAATTCGTAACAATTCGCAAGTTTTGACACTTTCATTTGGTTCTCTGTTTTTAAGAATTGTTGCAGGTTTCCTAGGTTACCAAACAGGAATTTGTGAAAATTTGTCGAATTTATACAAATTTGCAAGTGCTACCAAACAGACCTCTTGTTTCACCATTTTCGAGATTTTACTTGACAGCTATCAAACACGACATATGTATGCATCTCTGGCAGGTGATAAAATAAACATTTATTCATTAGTTCTTATTCACAGAACAAAAATCGTAGTCTGTGGTGCGACATTTTTAGGGTAAATTCTTAGAATTTCAAATTTCGCAACACGATTTTTGACATTTGTGCAAAGTTATTTCTAAGAGAGGATACAAATTGTCTCAAGAGCAAATTGTTAAGAGAATTAATTAAAAAACAGCTGGAAATCAATCTTATTGTTTTGTCCATGGAATTGGACGATGAAAAAGAAGGCGAAGTCCTTGAAGTCCTTATGGCTAACATCCCAAAAAAGCTATCATTTTGAACAAATGATACAAGCATATTTTCTTCGTCATATGAGAACTTTATTTTTTATATTATTTTCCTCTTCTCCTCACTCAAAAGTATTTTGAACAACAAATTGAAATATTTTGCTTTTCAGTAAAACAGCGAGAGGAAATAACGTTAAAAGGCGCGAAAATATGTAGTTTGTGAAGGTGGGAGAATTTTGACTTTGTATGCTACGATTATTTTTCTCGCAATGATTTTCGTTCTGGGAATAAGGGGCTTTTGCATACACTTCGTCGCCCTAATATTGGGTTGCCGTTAACGCCAAAATTCTCTTTTTGAGTTTAGTATGCAGTCTTATGTTTTCGGGGTAGACCTTTCCAAATCTTTTATCCGTTTTGCTCTATCTCTTTCCATTGCAAAGATATACAGAATGGTTTTGACCCAATTTATCAAGTTTACGTATTGCTTTGACGTAAACGCCAAAATTTGGCATTTGGTAAAAGAAAATATTGATTTTAGTGGCGTATACGGCAAACTCATTTTGTAATAAGTTTTAAATATCTTAAAAACTAAAAGTGTGTTAGAATAACTTGTTAGATTTTTTGAAAGAGGATTTCCGAAAAATGAAAAAATCGCAGCGGTTTGTTTTTATGCAATAGGCTGTCAAAACTTTAGATGCGATTTCCCAAAAACATTAAAATGGCGCTTACGGCAACCCAATGTTGGGGCGACGACTTCTTGTTTTTTTTGTCTTTTTTAAGTTGTTGACGCTGAGGTCACTTACTTACTAAGGTAGCGCTACAGTCCGGGGGTGGACCAAGGCCTCAACCGACAACCCCTTCCCGTTTAGCCCGGTTCTTAGCTAACCGCCTCCAGTTGTGCACTTCAAGTTGGCTGAGGTCTTGTTCTACTTGTGCGCGAGTTACCTGCTGGACCTATGTATGTACATAGCCATGTACATACGTACATACTGGACCAGCAGCAACATCCAAACAAGTGGAGCTGATGCTATGTTTAGCTGTTTCTTTTTGTTGTATGTGATTTATGTAAATCTGTTCTTGTTGTTTTTTGATTTCTGTTCCTAGTAAAAAGGCAGTTGGTAATTAGTCTTGTGCAATACATAACGTGTCGTCTATGTTTTGTTTTGTTTTTATTTTCGTTTTTTATAAATGTCAACAAGTTTAGTGTTAAGTGTATTAATAAAGATATTTAAATATCAGAAACTATGTGTGTTTGTATATTTATTTTGCTGATCGTTTGAGATCGTAACTCGCGCCACCTTGGGCGAGGTCGTCCTCTGCTGCGCTGACCCTCCGGGTTAGAATCGAATGTTCTCCGAGCCGGAGCGTTGATGTCCATATGCTCTACATATCCTAGCCATCTTAAACGCCCAATGTGCAGTTTTTTCACCCAGTTGATGTCGCTGTACAGCTCGTACAGTTCGTGGTTGAATCTTCTCCTCCAGAATCCGTCATCGCAAACGGAACCGAATATCTTACGAACGATTTTTCTCTCGAAGCGACCAAGGATATCTTCATCCTCTTTCGATCAAGTCCATGCTTCAGCTCCATATAGCAAGACTGGGATGATAAGGGTCTTATATAGAGTCTCATTAGTCCATCCAGAAAGGACTTTGCTACTCAATTCTCTTCTTTGAAACAGCGGTTGGCAAGAGTAATCCTTCGTTTGATTTCCGACGAGATATCATTTTTCGATATTATGGCAGAGCCGAGGTAGACAGAGTCCTTTACTACCTCGAAGTTGACGCTGAGGTCAGTATCCTTTTAAAATTTAATACGAAATTCCTGTACTTCATTTGTTTTGATCGAAAAAACGTGTCCCATCCGAACGGAAATGCTTACATTTTCTCCTGCACTCGATATACATAATCTTGTTGATCGAACAATGTTCAATGTTCCATGATACATCTTTGCTGTCATATGCGTTTTCTATTTTAGCATCAAAAGGCAATTGTGAATCAATAGCTACGCACGTTCTTTTCTTCGTTTGAAACCGCGCACCTATTATTACCTCACGTTGGAAGTATATAAGAATCTAAAAGGAAATTCATTAGTGAGTAAAAGTACGAGTATCTCCAACTCCTTTGCCATCTTAGAAAGCAATTCCATTAACTGCAACACTCTCCAGTTTCTCCGTCACTCTACTTTTCGGTATTAAAATGCACAAGGAATCCATTATTGTATCCATTTCGTACATTTTTTCCTGTTCCTTGGTCCTTCGTCCTGTTTCTTCTCAGCACATCACACTTTCGGGAAGATACACGAACAACATTCTTAAATTTCAAATGAAAATTCCCACCTGATGTGCAGCACTGACAAAGTATCTGTTTGTGGAGCCGGGGAACAGCACAAGCTGATGTTCTATATTTTCCTGTTTAGTTTTACTGTTGCCAAATAAAGGACCAGCAGCATGTCAAAAGAACAGTAGTGGCTGCACTTTATTAGGGCACTTCTGGTACTGGAGGGCGGTGGCCTCTAAATGAAATGAATTTCAACGAATATTTTGCATTTTCTAAAAGTATCTTTTTTTCTTTCTTTGATTCAGTTGTTGTTTCTTCTCATTTTCTGCTTCATAGTGAAAGAATGTGATGAGAAGTAAGAGGATAAAAAAAAATCCAATAAAATAAATGTTCCCGACCGGGGGAAGATACTAATTTATCATTGTCCTTGCGCTTGCAACCGCACGGAGGCTACAGGATGTGCGCGTTGTTTTTGAAAAAAAAAAGAAGTGAAAAGTGAAGACATACTCGCACATAGATACTCGTATACGAATATTTTCACAGAGTTTGTATTTTGCAAATGGAAATATACCACAAATGAAAAACCTTTTTCAACACAATTTTCATCACATTTGCTTGTGCCATTGTTGGGTGGGATGGTGCAACGGTACATCTTGGGTATAAGGATATATATTTTTTTATACAAATTGTCCGTCATTAAGTGTGAAACTTTGCTGACACAATGGCCATTGTAGTGGTGATGCTAAAGTTATTCGTCCTAATGTTTATTTAAAGCGCTTTTTTGTCATACATACGAGGACGTACATATGTATGTATGTATGTACGTGTCCTTGTATGGATTTACAGGGATATGAACGTATTGTTATTGTTTGGGTAGGCAAAATAAGTTTTCAGGCTCTGGACAACAACTGAATTTATGGTTTCGAGTGAATCCATTGACCTAGTTTGCCTCGATGATTTAGAGCAAGAACAAAATTGCTAAGTGTACTTATGTTTGAGTATATATTTATGTATTGACCATTATTATAGGTCAAAAGGGCATATAAGAGTATTGCTGTAATGTTAAGGGTCAGCTAAGCGTCCGGTCAGATTGCAATCTTAGCCACGCATAATACAATCAGCAGAAAGTCTGAATTCGCCTGAAAAAATATGATATATCGGGTTTTCATCTGATGAGCTTTGCGACAGGCTCTGTATTTTATTATTGTTTTGTTATGTAATTCACTTAAGTTCAGGATGTTACGAATATCATTATAATGTTACACAAAGCGCGGACACATGAAGAACAAGACAAACGTAGTGATAGCAGACTCAGATGTAAAGTTTCACCTAGCTCTATGGTTGGAGTTCAGGATAAGTGGAGAGTTGTCTTGGTTTTTGTCGTTGCTCATGATTCACAGTATTTTTTTCAATATGGCTTTTTATGGTGTTTTTCTTAAATCCAAACGGAAGATATTAAATCACCCTTTTTATATTTGTAAGTTCTTTCAAGATTTACACGGGTTACATCTTGGAATAAAAAATAGTGTCTTGGTGTAAGGCTCGAGAAAGGCCTTTTCTTGAAAGTAATCAGACAGCTTTTCTCTGCCAGTATTGCATTTTGTAATATTTTATATGTTAGCCATTACTTTGAGTGTCACAATAAGGTTCGCCAATCGTAACACCATTAGAGTCACCAAAATAACACGCAAAAGATTCAACACGGCGGGTGGCCAAAGAGGGGTTTAAGAACATGAGATTCCAGATGAGCTGATTGCTGATTCGATAATGTCCAATTTTCAGGCCCGGAACCCTTCTATGGCATAAACTGGGCAACAATTTCAGCCTTAGTAAGCAAATGGGAACATGATCTTCGACTGTCTTATTGGAGAAATGTCCCAGGGCTCTGGCAAGCCAAACTGTTAAATAAGCCTTATACCCATCACAGAGTACTTCCCAACTATAATAAGAAGGGTATAAGCTTCCACCACATAAACTAGTTAGGGCTGTCTAGCGATATCGAATGTCGGCTCAGTTTAGAGGCCGAGTAGATCTTTTGTGAATGCCCGGCACTTTTCAGGGTCAGACCGGTTACCCTCCATATAGAATTTCGTAGACCTTACGATAAAAAATGTGTCAATCTACTAGCGTTTATTCGAAAGATGGCTTGCCTCTTGGACTAATTAAAATCCCTACGATACAATAGATCTTTTAGGTCGCAGTATCAGCTTTGGGACAGGATCACCCTTTAAAAATAATACATATATTTTGAATATAGAGGGGGTTATCAGCCCTCAAGCCTAGCTTCTTAGAATTATTTGAGTATGTGTGTTATAATTTCTTTACGAAGAGGGACGTGATCAGACACCTTTTAAATATCAAAATTCTATAGTTCTGTCTTTCATGTGGCTTTCATATGTGTGGAATCAATTGCTACTTATGAACGATGGCAGAGTCTTACCACTTCGGCTTGGGGCGTCAATAATTAACTACTGAGTCCTTCTTTCCTGTCTTTAAGAAGGCATCTTTTCTCCTAGAATGTATCCGCAATTTACATACCGGGAGCTGGGGAGTAACTGGAAACTGTACTTAGACATTCACTGGTTTGTTGTGACCAGTCATACAGTGCCCTCAATCAGATCATACGGGAGCACTAGGCATACACACAAATAGGCCAAAAAGTATCATAACATGTGTTACGTATTCTTGCGATCACTTTACACACAAAGGAATGCAGAGTGAACGGTTATAGCAGTCTGGATTGGATTGGCAAAGTCACGTGTTCTCCACAGCTCCTTAAATGGTGATTCATTCTCTAACGTATGCAAAAACGTTGTGGAGATACAAAACTTCTAACGTACTAAAAGGTTCTTAGATTCTGTTTCGACTTCGTCTGAGAACTTAAAATGGGGAAAAGTCAAAACAAATCTCTAAAGCTGGCAAAAATCTTACTTATGTCTTTCTTCAAAAGTATTTCAACAGAGCATAGTCTCAATTAACTAAGGGAGATGAGCCTGCCATGAGTGGATATATTTTCCACTACAGGTAGCTAGCCCCTCATCTTTTTTTAGTTTTGCAAGAGTATTCTTAAAGCTCTTTCCATTTCTATTTGAAGGAATAATATCCATGTGCCTATTCATGCTCGTGCCTCACTAAACGGTTTTTTTTTTTCAAATAGTTAACCGACAGCCGACAAAAGAGAATTGCGACAAGTAATTCTCGTTGAAGGACGCCTCTCCTCCTAAGTAGCTGAATTAAATTGTCTCCTCTAATTACAGACCCCCAGCCCAGCCCATTCCAGCCACTGATGTCCTGGGGGAATGTTTCGGTTATTTTTCTGATAGTACACTCTGTGGTATTGTGATTTTTGAGAAATCCACACACCGGGGAATTTAAATGGGCCTTTAAGAGATGCACGTGTCAGATTGGCCACATTCTAGTGCTGTGATATTTTGACCCTAATTGTGGTAGAGGCGATTAAGGTGAACGTTTGCGATTCGACAATTAGTCCTTTGCGTGAAAATAAAAACGGTCTTATTGGGTGGGGGTTGTGCTTCTTTGTGACGGAAATCACTCAAGGCGTAGACGAGAGGCAGAGATTATGGGTTCAACCCCCCCAAGGCTTGGTTACTTAGGTAATTCTGTTATGGACCGGTATAGTTTGAATTACCCGATAATTGAAAGAAGATTCCAAAATATCAAAGTCAAAGTATTCGCAGCATATTCTCTCAATTACTTACTTTACTTAAGGTGGCTCTACAATTCGGGGTGCAGCAAAACCTAGGTACTTCTCGCCCATTTGTGCGTGCGTCTTATATTTTTGCACGAATGCAAGGGACCTACATTTTTTTTTGCCGACTCTGAACGGCAGGTTGAGAAGCTCTTCATTATATATGATACTCTTTGATTGCTTTGACTCTGAACGGCAGTTGAGAAGCTCTTCGTTACATATAATACTCTTTGATTGCTTGTCAGACATTCAAAAGAGGTGGCACCGTGAAAAACACTTTCAGGTGTTTTGCTGGGATTGAACCCGGGAGCACCACGGTGCTAACTTTCTCAATTAAACTTCAAAATAAACAAAACAATTAAAAAGTGGAAACCAATTTCACTCAGATGAATCTAAATCGATTACTCACTACTAGGTGGCGGGAATGTCCACTTTAGTGAAATAACTGACGTGATGCAAATTTACCTTTGGTGTGCAAATATAATGTCATCCCGATGATATACTTGCTCCTGCTCTAGTTTATTGGGCTGTACAAGTTTGTAAAAATAAAATGAATAAATAAAAAATACAAAGTGTACCGGAAAAGAGAAATAAGTTCCATGCGGCAATAAGGAGATTAAAGACCAAAGCATTCTTTCTGCATCAATGTCGAGTAAATTTAAATGCACATTGTTGTTGAATAGCTGATTGTTTTGACAGTTATACGTGCAGTAGTTTGTTTAGAATGAGAAATGTCAAATTGGCCCTGATTTTGGTTTACGAAAGAAATAGGGAAAAGCGGATCGTTGTTTTTTGTAGATATACGAGGGACTCTATATGGAAGTAAAATAGGATCATTTACAGTGTTCAAGTCTGAAAAACTTACGCCATTTACAAGTTGCTCTACGTCACATCTCATTCCTTATGGACGAAATTTGATATTAATAGGACAATGATTATGTAGTAGTAGTAGTAGTAGTAGTAGTAGTAGTATTGAATTTATTTCATCATTAATTGTTTGTACCAATTACAATTTTTACTTATTCTATTTAGCAATGGCAAAAGCCGTCAGTCAGCCAGATTGACGAATTCATTTTCATTTTTGCAGTTAAATTCATTATTTTAAATTATAATTGTTGAAACATATTTTTATCTTTAGGATGGCAATTTTAATGATTTGCTAACATAAAAAAAAAGAAAATACGTAATTTACAATGATTTGTAAGATATAACAACTAAGAAATGATTTGGGTTTTGTAGCGTTGTATGTAGTACATATGTATATACTTTGGCAATTTTAATGATTTGCAACAAAAAGATAAGGGAATCTATACCTCCATTAACTGGTTCCTATACGCAAGGGCATCCGATACGTAATTGCAGAGAACGTTTCAGTTAGATTCGTTGAGTATCTGAATTACCTCCTCCATTGCGAGAGCGGATTGGTTGTAGTGGTATCTCCTCGTCTCTTAAAGAATTGGAAATTTTCCTAGAAAGTGATATGTGTCTTCTTTTTCGCGCAAGTTACACAAAGAACAGAGTGCTGAAAGATCTTCCCTGTATAGCTCGAGTTTTGAAGATAAGGCTTATTTGATTTATTCTAATAGATTCGTGGAAGTAGTTCAAATCCATCAAACTATGGTTTAGTTGCTTGTAGATTAAGCGACTCGAAGAACAGGCTGCTTTCTCCCTAAATGCTTGGTGAATCTTCTCGTTCAGCTTCCGCAAAATGTCATCAGGGGCCACATTCTAGCTGGATTTATCTTCTCATCTGAAGGATAACTCAACTTCTAGTTCCTCGCTCATTTGTTGCCACTTCCGGAAAAAGTTCGCTCTACTGGAGATAAGGTATCGGAGGACTACTTTTGGAAGCCGATAATCAGGAAGTTTGATGATTTTTAAAACATATTTGAAATGGAGCCTAAGGGTGTATAGTCGTAGGAGAGGCAGGCCTTTCAACTTCTTCGTACTCATAGTGTCCCCATATCTGGCTTGCGTAACACATAACGGATCTTGCAGTTGCTTCGAATAGCTTGTATTTTGATTGATTGATTATGATTGGACAATGATTATGTTACATCTAGATAAATCCTCTACGCTCAATCACCGGAATAATCATAGGAACAGGACACTTTGACAAAAGTTATATGACAAGCAAATGGCTACCTGAGTCCAACAATATCTGCAGAAGCCACGAAGATGAGGAAGAGAATGAATCGAACCCAAATCTACACTGGTACTGCCCCGCCCTCCAGGATTCACGCTTCCGTAGATTCTTGGCAAACATAGCAGAGCTGGGAAATTTTAAGATATCGGATCTTCTAGGATTCACCAAGAGCACGAACTGGAGTACGAGTTGATAAAAAGAGAATTTACTCCCAAACTATGAGGTGATTCATCATGGACCTTTGGGTCTCCGAGTGGAAATGATTGCTCGAACAATAACACATACCCTTCCTAACCTAAGTAGCAATTTTTCGTACCATGCTAAATACATATCTTGGTATTTTTCTGGACAAGAAACTGAACTGGAAGTTGATAGACTGAGGAAAGAATTATGGGGGCTTCAACCGGAAATGATGCACTGCATTGCATTGAGAGTTAGAATATACTCTCATATAGCGGCAATCCAGAGAACCCACAATTTCCACAGCAGGGTCTGGACACGTTTCTCCATTTCCTGTCACTGGATTAGTACATAAAGTATCTGGCTGGCAAGAGTGTGCTAAAGCTCCCACATTTTTAGTCCTCTTCAGCCGTAACACCAGGGAACTAGCTCTCAATCTATAAGGTTAGAACTACTGGGCGGATTTTGATGAAACATTGACATAGTGATTGCTTATGTTCTTGGACAATATCATTTATACTTTTTATCCCGGAAAATGGCATGGTTTTAAGAAAATATTGAAAAAAATGCATATTTGAAAGGAAAATTATAATTATTCAGCCCTAACTCAGTAATGGCTTATCAAATTGAAAAATAAAAAAACCAGGTAAATTTAGTAAATGTTCCCATGATTCTTTTGAGGTATAAAATATCCTTCTGCGTTGTCCTGAAGCTGAGCAATGTTCAAAGCAATGACTCATAGCATCGCCCACAATTTTCTTTCAGCGGAGACCATTGCCTGCAGCCGTGCAGCAGTTGGTATCGTTGCAATAGTATGTGTATAAGTATATACCCAGCGGGAAATGGAAGCATACAATCATGCATGCTGAAGCGATTCCTTGGAAGGTTAGAAGGCATGACTCTCCGTATCCTCTTCCATATCTTTTTTACATTAGTAGGTCCGCAGAGGGAAGCAATCCACACTTTTAAAAAGATTTTTTTCGGAAGCACATCTCAGTGATTGCTTCTCAATGCATCACTTATACATCGCATAGAATGTTTTCCTAAAAAATCATTGCTTCCAAATACCTTCTCGGAGGAGCGCTTCCCAAATTTTCCGCTGGGTATGCGCGTTTTGACGTGATCACTTGTTTTGCCCTTTAATGTGCTACAATCATCGTAAGCATTGGCAGCTCTGATACTCAATCAATTTTAACAAATGAGGTGTCAAAAGAAAGAGAATTTTCTAGACCAGTGAACTGCATTTTCAGTTTTTAAATATTATTAGCAAATTTAAACAAGAAATAGGTACCGAAAACTATCCAAAATTAACTCCTGTTGTTTTAACAGTTAGTTTTGGTTCATATTTCGCACTAATAATGCAATACCGTCGGATCTCAAAATATGACTTGAACTGAGTATTTATTTCCTGTTACAGATTATAAAAAAAATTAATAGCTTATTAGGATTATTAATGAATATTTTGTTTGTTGCACTATTCCAACGACAGCTTATTGACGCGTAGGGAAGTGAATTTTACGTTTGAATATATACATACATATCTCAAATTTTACAAATTATGAATTACAATAGTATTGTACTATCAGTGCGATGTGTATGAATATATATGTATTCGCTATATGGAAATCATCTGGAAAGCATTTGTTGTTCATTAGTACGAAGCCAAGGTAATATTGCCCTTGGCTGTGGCGTTGTCAGTAGTTACGATAGTTCTTAGGTATTAGCACGTGTTGATGATGGTCAAAGTGCAGAATACGTGCCAATCAACCGGGTTATGGACGAAAAAATAACAACCAGCTATCTGGTCGAATTTTTAGATTCTTTATCTGCTCCAGGGATTCCATCACATAAATTAAAACTATAAGTGGGTGTACATACCTATTATACTTCTACAAAATTTGAGCCCACCTAAGTTATGTAACGGCACCCGATTTAGAGTTACAACTCTGCAATGAAATCCGGTGGAAGCGAAAGTGTTGACGGGCTGTGGTGCCGGCGTTGGTTTTTGAGAACTATGGAAACCGCCACTTAGTGGCTGAAACACATTGAAACGACATTGATAAAATGCAATTAATCAAAACAATTTACATATTACAAAATTTTCTGGAATTGCACAAATACTTTGATGTTTCTTCGCTCCGGTTCGCTACGAAGCAAGGCGGGCACGGGTTCAGGTAGTTCATTAATAAAATTGTTTGTTATTGTGGATACTTTAGCTTAGGGCCGCACAATAATTTGTGATCGTACCAGTCTATTAAAGCTTCCGATTTCCTGGTATACGAGAAAGTTAAAGAACATATTTTCTCTTCAGCTTTGAAGAATCATTTACAGTTTCTAATAATTAATTTAAATCGCTCTTGAGGAAATAGGTTTTGCAAATTAGTAAAAAGTTGCAGGCGGGCGAAGCGAGGAGAGCACGGGTCAGCTAGTCATCAATAATTCTATGCTAATGTCAAGCCATAACACGTTGTCGTAGGAACTACTTAGGCAGTTACTTCTTTAACGATCTTGAAGTTGTTAGCCAAATTAACCACACACACGGTTTAGGTGCCATCCTGGGATGGATTTCTCGGTGATCACGATGGGCTCACTGTGAGGACTACGAGTAGGTAATTAAAAATTGTTAATTAAAATGATCTGCGTTGCCAATCTGCCACCGTTCATTCTTAAAGGGAAAAGTTTGACTTTTTAGTTCGTGGCTCTGTAAATATTGCTCGTCTTTGCTTATCCAAATTAAACGAGTTTCCAACAAGAAAAACTTCCTCTAGAATTGAAATTCCCTTAGACACTCGTAATTATAATTAAATTTAAATAAATTGTAGACTAATACACACCCCTTCTGCTTCCAACCAGTGGATGTTTCCATACATAAGTCCGTAATTAGTTTAAATCTCATGGGAATATCTTTCGCATAGAAGAAATATATTTCTACTTTAAAAACAGCAGGGGCGTAGCTATTTGCCATCTACGAGAACATCCGCCATCCGCCATCCAACATCCGACGGAGTCTTCACACACAAAAGCTAATTTCATAAAATTAGGAAGACAAGTAGACTCCATCAATTCCAATTGATCTGCTAACGAAGTTAATTCACTTTACCGAATAAATGATCCTTTCGGCTGGAAGAAATCTCTTCACCCCTCTTGTTTCCCGGTTCCTCAGTATTGAATTGCAAATAAACACAAAGATTTTCCCCACCGCCGGCCGTGCCATCCCGTTTAAGCAGGACTTTCACGATGATTGGAAGCGATGCCAAATAAATTGCAGTAACTGATTTACACAGGAAATCACTTTATTAAAAATAAACACACACACACACACAGACACACCCAATGTTCCTCGAAGGATAAATCCCAGGACATTCTATTGAACTTCTATCAGATACACTGTAAAGGTTCATACATACGTGTATAGGTGGTGTGGGATAACATGTCTGCTCAGAGTGATTGCCAGCGAATGCGTGAGGAAAGGAGCATCCGCATCCCCCCTTTCATCATGTTTACAACCAACAATCACAGATCGTAGGAAAACATCCTTTTATTTATTTTCTAATATACTCTAAGGAAAATAAAACACAAACACACACACGCTGCCATTTTGAAAATTGCTTAAGATAAACGACAAAGGATACACTATGAGTGTATATCCGCAGGCATATGTATCTGTGTTATAGAATCCTTTTGTTTGGATGAAAAAAAAAATGAAGTTAGGGATTTATTTAAATGTCACAGCATTTTGTTTCATCTGGAAGACATTGAAATTGAAAATGTTTTCGGTTTGAAATGATACGGGGGTGGGGGTAGATGTAACGACAAAGTGTAGAAAAGACTTCACGCTCAGTTACATTCCTACATCTGAAGTCATTCGTTCTAAAAGATTATCGCAGAGAATCTTTTCTATTTGCTTATAAATTGTGTACATATTTACTTTAATAGAATAACAGTCGTATACGGGCTCTAAGCTTACCATGCGTAATCTTGAGCCAGAGAGAAATGAACCATCCATCAGCAAGGATTATGGCATATGAGGCTCAGTTAGTTTCGCGACAAAGCGCGATGAGATGTGCTCAAGCACCTAATGTGTCGAGGATTCGACAAAGATTTAGACTGCTAGTTTAAGTGTCAAACCCGAAAGGCATAAATGATTCATTCGGCTTCCTTCTTAACGTCATCCTTCGCAGTAAGGAGGTACACTAGGCTTGAGCAAAAATGTCCTTAATTTTATAATAACGCAGCTGTTTTTGATTTGGTGAATAGCTAAGGAAGCTCAAAACTAGTACTAGCCATGATGCTTGTTGCGGGTCAGACCCCTAGAATATATCTACACCATCCCTTAACTTAACAGATGTTTTTATTGAATGATAAACTGCCGAGTAAGGTGGATATATACTTCATAGTTGCAGGACTAAGAAACTTGGTGTTAACCTAACTACTGAAATTAAAGGAAATAAAATAACAGGTGAGCTATTTTAAATGGGCTAGCTTCTAAATACTAGGTCCTGGAACTTGGAATTGAAAAAAAGATATTTTACGTTTCCACTGAAAAGTCAAAAGGTCTGCAATTTACTTGATCCTTTCATAGTCGTTGCTATATCGGATTATGAAAAATATATCCGTGACGATCTCGAATATTTCCCTACGCGGAAATCACCTTATCAGATTACAGTTCCTGTCAACTCTTTCCCCTTAAATCTTCCAGTATAGGAACTATTCGAACAAACATAGATCAATGGATCTACTCTTGTGTAGTCCAACCCACCCTACTCTATGGAGTGTAAGTATGGTGAACAGCAGCTACGCGAAGACACTAGTAAAAGTACCCAACGAGTGGGCTACCGAGGGATAACTGCGGTACAATCAAGTTCAAGCAGCCATGGAGACTATCTTTAATATTCTCCTATGGAACTCGAGGTCAAAAGAATAGCGGAGCTTTCGCAATTTAAATTGACACTTCAAAGACCTAACGCTCACGGAATTCTCATTCGAGACTGTCCAATGAGGGGATGGTAGTACTATACACGAAGGGTGTAAATGAACTCATAAATCCGAAGTCCTGAGACACTGCTCTGACAATCAAGCTACGTTTAAAGCATTTGCAAACCCAAAAACTTACTCTAAGCTTTATTGTACAGGAACGCAAATAACAACCCTTGCACGATCGTCAAGTCAACGGACAGAGAATCCAAACCCGCAGAGGGCAAGGAAGGAAGTCTTTTCAGTGCGCAAAAAAAAAACTGATGATTGGCCTATAAACTGGCCACATCAACTTAAGAAACACGCGCACAGATTGGAACTACTATAACATATATAACACCTGCTCGGCTTCTGAAAGAGATGATGCAAACATAAGACAATTCCTCTGCGATAAACCCGCTTTATGCATAATAAGGCACAGAATCCTGTGAGGACATATCCTGCCTGGGCTAGAATTGCTTCTTAAAGACCTTTGAGTTTACATGGCTCGCAGAGAGTTTCGACGAGTCTAGAAATCCTTCTGACTTCCCATCTCCCCTTAGATACCCTTCACACAAACCCCAACCCATCTGTATAAGCAGAGTAGATAAGCAATTTAAGAGAGTTGAAGGACTATTTTGCAGGTCGCTGTACTACTTTACTTCGACCAATTTGCGGGTTGGCAGAATTTTCTAAGCTCTGCGTTTATTTTCCTTGCTTTTCAGTACGCTTTGCTTCGCATCTGCCAATGATTCGTCTATGAGTATGGAAAAAACGGTGTGCTAATGTCCTGCAGCTTTCCTTGGGCACTGTACCATGTGGAACGGGACATCTCTTTAAGGTCGTCGAAGAAAAGATTGCCCAATATGCGTTGTCTGGCTCTCACTAAAGCCTGAAATTTGCACAGAAAGTAAATAAGCGACTCTTTTTCATTTTCATATTTGCAGCTTCGACAGAAACTGTTGTAAGGGATCGCTGGTTTGGCTGCATGGTCCTCCATTTGGCCAATGCCCTGTACTTACTGCCACTTCTCTAGTGATGTCTACGCGGGTTCTTTGTAGCAGTTCGTTTGTTTTTTACCTGTTGTAGCTTGGTGGTCGCCGTGGCCGTGGCGGCTAGTGCGTTGGACTACTACGCACGCTGCCCGGGTTCAATCCCAGCAAAAACACCTAAAAGTTTTTTCACGGTGCCACCTCTTTCGAATGTCTAACAAGCAATCAAAATCTCATCTCGCCGGCCGTTCGGAGTCGGCAAAAAAAGTCCCTTCCATTTCGTGGCAAAAATAACACGCAGACACAAATGGTTGCGAGAAGCTAGGCTTGGTTCTGTATAGGACTGCTGACGCCGTATATATATTTTTGTAGCTTGGCCATATCCTTCTGGATATGACAAAGCTCGTCCAGTGAGACCAGCTCATTTTAAACAGTGTTAGAGTATACTGCCCTTAGCAGAACCTATGGAGATATGAAATTTTTCCGCTTGTCAGCTGTTAAGGGCTGACCCACGCCTGACTAGTTCGCCGGCTAGCTCGTTATGACACTATGTTCTGGAATCCAGTGAAGAGTGCCTCTAGTCTAGTCGATCTACTAGTTTCGATGAGGTGAGTACCGAATTTATGGCTTTAATTGCGGCTTGGCTATCTGTTATAATAGCAATGTTGTGCTTGGGTGTTGGGTGGTTAATTAAGTCATGACAAACTCCGCCTGGAAGACGCTAGTGAAATTCGGTAGGCGATAGGATTTCGATTTGCTGAAATTTTCCGAATGCCTACCCCGCAGACCAGGTTCGCGCCATGCGTGAATACCGTTGTATCGAAATCTATCACCACTATCCATCGCTTCCATTCCTCTGTGATTGGAAAACTAGCAGCGAAGGGTTTCTTAAAGTTAAGATTTGGGATATTGTAATCCGTTGGAGACATAACCGAACCATTTGGTAACGCATATGTAGCTGAAAGAGAATGCCAGCTCTTTAAACCTACTCCAACATTGGATTCAACGGACTTTCCTGTATTATTAAGATGCATTTGAAGCATTTATCTTTCACCTTCGGCTTTTGGGGGTAAGTTTCCCTTATCGTCATGTTTTCTTCGTTAATTTCTCTGAGATAATTTTTGTCGCTTTGATGAATGAAATTCTTTCCGCCTGGAAGGTTTTTGCTTCAGCGATCCAGAGAAATGAAATATGTCACTAGAACTAATGTACAGGGACATGTGCTTTGAGTCTGATTTTTTTAGACTTGAGTCCTCTAAAGAAAGTTATCATTTTATAAGAGGCCGGTAGGCTTTCAGTGCTGTGGTGAATGGCTATGATTCGCTTTGAATATGAATCTTTCTACTCTAAAACAATTATACACTCAAATCAAGCTGCCCATCCACAGAGATCCTTCCATTTACTACTAGACTAGAGACTAGAAGCAGCTGCATATACTTGTAGTCTTCTGACAAAGGATCAAAACAGTACTTTAAATTATTACAGAAAGGATTTAAAGCTTATCTGTTAATTCACGAGCTATTAATTTAAGAAAATCCTCATTCATTTTCCACACTCTAAGCGACATCTTAATGAATCCTCTTTCATAATCCCTTCTAAAAATGGGTAGAAAACCACGTCCATCGCACTAAAATACTTTCAGCTATCATATCTCACCCTGTTACAACCAATTACCGCCATGAGATACTTTGAGCTTCCTTAAATCTAAACATTTTGTTTTACTATTTATTCTGTTCAAGGATTACAAGGGTGCAGTGCAGAAACCAGAGGGAGACATAATAAAAAACAGTTAAATAAAGCAAAGAACAATCCTTCATCGCATCATCTTGTGCTCCTTCAGAAATCCCTAATACATCCTGATAATTAAATAACAGAAATAGCTAGTAGACGCTCTACGTCGTATCAAAGTAAAGTCATATGACAACGACGCTGACGATTGCAATTTCACCGCAAAAAGGATATCCGATTTCACCTTACTTCTCTTTATACATATGTATAGGTATAGGTACAAGTGAACGTACATCTCTCCTTGTGATAGTGCAGAAAAAACAGCAGTCAACTAAGAACATGACGATTATATTTCCTCCTCTCTCCCCCCTTCCCCTTTAGCACAGGGTGTATACATTTTGATCCTATTATACCATAGGTCGAGGACTACATTCAAAGGAGCAGTGCCGGGAAATACGTTTCTATATTTTTTTTTTTTGCATTTTATCCCAGATGTTTGCCATCGCGATAACCACCACCGACTTTGCTTCTGTTTTGCAAGCTTGTCGGTGCCCTCGTTTTATAGAAATAGAGGTTGACATTGCTTTCCCGCTATACCCACTCCCACTCCCTGCCTGTTTTAAGGAAAGCAAAAGAAATGTCCTTCAAGTGCACACGACAACTTTTTCCATCCGCTTTCCACCACTACACATTCAGGACATTTTCTATTTTTTGTTTTTTTTTTTAATTTTAATTAAAATCTCGAATTCACGTCGTCGTTTGTGGTATTTTTTTGTATTTCCTTTATCTGTGGAAGGAAATCAAAGAATAAAAAGTGAAAAAAATAGGTTTGGCTTATCTAACAGGCGTGTACCTTCGCAGGAGCGCGGTTGGGTGATCTGCATGCGACGATTTTCATCAACGATAAACGCCAATTGTGGTCGTGTAACCCATAATTTGGGTGATTTTCAGCTGGCATTGCAGTTGACAGTTGAGAAAATGGGTTCCGTATTTTTTTTTTTTTTTTTTTTGTAATTTTTAACCCACATACGCTGTGTGTCCTTTCGTTGTTGGATCAAACAAAAGTTTTGTTGCTTTCCTTTTGTTGTGTCTCAGCAAGGAGAGACACACTCATAGCGCCTCGGTTTAGAGGAGGAGTTTCCCATTATTTTCCAAAAGGATTCTTACAGATGTGAATAGGGACAATGGAAGGAATAAAAGCTTATGTTCGTCTAATATCATTTGTGGATGGCGCTAGAGGTGATGCATGGTGACATCAAATAAATTCCATTATCTTTCCTCAAATAAGGAGTAAATGTCCCTCTATACTTTCATTTGAAGAAATGGGGGGAATAAGATGAAAGTAATGTCATCCCTCTTGGACTTTCCAAGATGACTGATTTCAAGTTATGATCTTTGAAAAATTCAATGCTAATAAATGCATTCACTTTGAAAATGGTACTTCAACAGAGAACCGATCGAGATAGTGGGAACTTATAAGTACAGTAGAGCGTCAATTATCCGAACGTCAATTAACCGAAACGTCAGTTATCCGAACGCAATATCGGAAACAAATAGACGTCAGTCATCCGAATGCCAATCAGCCGCCAAGTCAATTAACCGAAATAAACTGTACACATAGCCGTTCTTTTTGTAAAAGTGTATTTTTTATTTGTATTCAAATAAATTCGCAACCTAGGACCCTTACAGATCAACAAATAGGTCCCTAAGCGATACTCGATATTACAGATACGTAAAGTGAAACATAAATACGGAACCCTAAAAACAAAGTGCCGACAGGAGAAACTTTTCATTTATGTATGGATATCATTTTTATTGGATTCGCTTATGTCGATTATCCGAATCACCCTCGGTCGCAATTAGTTCGGACAATTGACGCTCTACTGTAACTTGGTCTTACAATTACCAGTAATCAGAATATGAAAAGCCACATAAAAGATAAACTGAAGCCGAAAGTGCGATAAGTGAAATTTGGAAAAAATGTTCACAAATAAACTTACATATATCACACCAGGTGAAATACAAAGCTTTTGCATCAGTGGTTGAGTCTGTGAGTCTATGCACGCAGCACAAACTTGGAGATATGAAAAGTATGCAACTGAAGAAAAACTGCTAAGGTATTACAGTCAAATCTCTCTTAAGTGGACAGCCACGGGACCGCATTTTTTTGTCCGGTTATGAGAGCTGTTTATAAGAACGCATTTTGTATGCAAAATTGGAAAATGGTTCCCCAGAATGTCTATAGTGTGATCATAAAAATAGACAGACAGACAGACAGACAGATAGGCAGACAGACAGACAGACAGATAGATAGGTAGACAGACAGACAGACAGACAGACAGACATGAATGTTTATCCAACTTATGCAGGTGTCGAAATTATAAGGGTGTGTTTTTTTTTTTTTTTTGAAACAAAATTTTTAAGATTGATATACTGCACACGATGAAGCAAGAATTAACATTTCATTATTTTACCGCTATGTCTAGAGGTTTCGTTCAGTAGTTAACCGAAAACCTAGAACAAAATCCATCACATACATACATGCACGCACATCACGTACCCTTGGCCAACTTTCGCAGGTTATTTTGTATGAGAGATGACATAAAGTGTTCAAATTTGCGGACAAGTTCCAAGATAGGCAGGTGGACAACATAATAAAGCTATTTTAAGAAATATTTATATGGAATTTTCGTGGTGCAGTCAAATATTAGCCAACTTAGCCAGGTGTCCAACTAGACAGGTTTCACTGTATGTACTTAACAAAAATGTAAATCGGGCAGATGTCATAGCCATGCCTTAACGATTTTTGTAAATCTATTTTGTGAATTGTATTTTAAGGTTCAAGTGTTGCAAAATGTGTAGCGCTCGCCAAATATGTGATGGCCATCCCCTTCCAATTGTGATTTAATTTTTTTTGTTTTCATTATTTATTGTGAACCTTGAACATTTACAATTATTTAGCTTTCAAATTTTCAGTGCTTATGAACTTTTAAATTGAATCGCATTGCAATTTGTAATGATTATACCATTGAAGTTGAATTCTTAGACTGCTAATGCAGTTCTATTTTTATTAGCATCGAAAACGAGAGCGTGGGCACCGTAGCGCAAGTGGTTAGTGTATCGGACTACTGAGCCAGCGGTCCCGCCGCAAATACTTAAACATTTTTTCACAGTGCCCACCTCTTTCGAATGTCTGACAAGCATCAAAGAGTATAATTTGTCTCGATTGAGCTTCTCAACTCGCCGTTCTGAGTCGGCAAAAAACTGTAGGTCCCTTCCATTCGTGCAAAAATACAACATGCACACAGAAATGGTAGCGAGAAGCAGGCCCAGGTTCACCTCGAGCTGTAGCGCCAACTAAGTAAGTAAGAAAACGAGAGCACCATTAAAGTAATGTACTCTTTTAATCGCTTCTACATTATGTGCCTAGGCAGCTTTATAGACGATCCATAAGTCAGAAGACATTCAGTTATTCATATTTCGTCCATGTACAAGACGTGTTAACCCTTCAGAGAGTATATCCACATGAAAGATGACTCATGGTCTCCAATGATAGCATTAATATTCAAAAGACGTAAGCTAAGCAAATCATCATTTATTATGAATGTTTGCAGTGGGATAGAATTTGCCTTAGGGTACATTTCACAAGCAACACCCTCCATATATATGAATCAAGAACAAAGTTGACCGAAGAAAAAACGTACTTTAAAGGGTTTCCGGACTAGAAATGTTCGGATCTTTAGGTATTTACTGTTATGAACGCTTTCGATTAAAGAGATTGCCTCCGGTCTCATTACTGAGCCACCGAGTACTACACCCAGTGGCGTACGCTGGATTTTTTTTTGGGGGGGGGGGGGGCTTAGCCTTGATTTTAATGAGCTGTTTTGGGTTTCACTATGACTCGGTTTTAATGATTTACCTGTGCCATATCTCTTCATCTAAAAGGCGACTATGCTGAGTTCTGAAACGTTAGAATTTTTTTCTTAGTCGCCTTTTACATGCAGAGATTCGAAGTAGGCGATTTTTTCGAATTTTCTTTTGAAATTGCCTGTACCTTTTACACGTTGAAATTGCGAGTAGGTACGAAACATTTTATGTCTGCTTTGATTTGACATTCCGTAAAACTGCCTAACTTTGAATTTCTATGCACAATCAAACGGTAGAAAGCAGAAAATAAATATGAAGCAATAATATGAAAAATATACGAAAAGTGTAAAGAGAAATGTAAAAAAAAATCGCCACAAACGCTGACCGGTGAGATTTTTCCTTTTCCCATTTCGACTTCGAATTTTACCAACAAAATACATTGCTCGCCGCGATTTGTTTCAACGTGGAAAAGTGGACGTAGCAGACAAACATGACATAATACATAATTATAGAGAAAAATGTTCGCAATAAGGAATGGCTAGCTGAGGTTATGGAAAAAAATAGTCAGAGGTGAAAATGGAAAATAGTGTTCATATGCCACGACATATAAATTTGTACCCAACCCACTGAGCCTTTTGGGTGGGCTGGGACTGGGGGGGGGGGGGCGCTAGCCCCTTGAGCCCCCCCCCCTGCGTATGCCACTGACTACACCATCAGTATTGATGCGGTATTTCACTTCGATTTTCGTAGAAGTAGAGAACAAGTAGAGTCCATTCACCACTCATGCTGTGAGATTATCCTGTACTTGCCGAAAGAAGAATAAGGATTTTATTCAGTGAATTTTTCAAAGGAGCCAAACGCTTGGTTATTCGAATATTTCTTTTTTAAATCAGAATGCCCAGAGTACTGGCAAATAGGCACAATGGACCTAAATGCTGGTTTAAGTGAGCCTGAGCAGTGACCAATAGTCACAGGGTATATCTATCTCAACTATAGTCATATAAAATTCAAGGCCTTCTTAACATGAGTAGCAGATATCTTTGTAGAATATAAACTTGGAGTGAAAATAGTGCATTGGGTCAATTTCTTGAGTTTCCTTATCGCTTACAGTCGTATGGCAAATCTTAAGCCCTCAAATCCTTCAATTAATATCTATGAGCTTCAATTATATTGGATAACATGGAACTTAGTACCTTCGACACTGCAACCTCATTTGGGGCAATTTTGATGCCCTCGGGTTAAAGTTCATTCATGAAGCCAAATGTATTAATTTGTTTTATAGTATAAACATAACAAGTGCCCCAAGTACTGACTTACGTTATACTGTATCATTACTAAACTACAAAGGATAGCAGGGACGTCTAGTCTTATGACATGGACGAATATTATTTTTTTAATTCGGTTAATAAACAAAAACCAGCAAAGTGTGAGCCAGACTCACGCTCCAAAGATATATTGACGAGGAAGTACAAATATGTCCAGTAAAACCTGGGTTAGTTGGCAACCTGCACTGCCAACTTGTAAAGGTGGCCAACACATAATGGTATTCGTATATTATTTATTTTTTTTTTAAAAGTGAATTTGAATAAAAATAGGGAAAATAAAATATATTGGTGGCATCCTTAATCAACCTCCGAATTTACTCCCGAAATTAGTGAACGTTTGGCTCGAACACCTACATAGGCAAGTATGTATGTATACTACAGCACGACAAGCAGATGACTCTGCTTGAGCACACTACTCTTGGCCAACTTTTGCAGGTTTTTTAGTTTGAGAAATGAGGTAAGGCATGCAAATTTGCGGCCAAGTTCTAAGATAGACAGGTGGGCAACATATAAAGGTAGCTTGAGGAACATTTGTATGCAATTTTCTTGGTGAAGTTAAATAGTGGGCTAATTCCGGCAGGTGGCCAGCGTATAAGGATGGTCGTGTCGTGTTCTAGTTCCCTAATCGATCGAAATCACTGCTAAAATTTTGCACTTAACTACTGAGCTAGTGTCATCAAATCATGCTTTGATGGAGAAGCCTTTTGCACGCATCGGCAATAACTCGGCAAATTTCTTCCAGATAAAAATGGATTTTTGAAATATTAGCTCTTTCGAATAACATCCCACAAGACATTTTTTATATTTTTTTAGCTTCCTTTTTACAGTAGAGGACACCGAAATGTATAACTAGCTCGAGTTTCTAGGTCAAACGACCCGTGACACATAATATTTAAGTGAACTTATAATGGTTCCCTATTTCAATATGGGTACGGAACCCTAAAAACAACTTTGCTTTGCTGTCATTTTTAGAGAGGTGGGTGACAATTAAAACTTTGACATAAATGGAAGATAACATGCTTCATCGACCACGTGTTGCAATTCTTAAAATTCACCAGGATATCATTCTGAGCGATGAAGCACATTTCCAAGTCTTCTTCAAAGCTTTATTAGTAAGCAGTATTACTACATTTGCTGTTCGGAAAGTCGAAGAATAATTTATCGAGAAGCCTCTACATATATCCACAACGTGTGCCTGATTGCATCGGTTTCTGGGCAGGAATGCACATTGGGAAGTTTAAGGTATGGATGTAGGCGATGATTATTTCCAACGTGTAATAGAAGAGTGGGGATACCAATGATTTTTTGCAAGAAAAGTTACCTGGCCGAGCCATATCGCGGAGTGACGATCAAAATGATGATCAAGCACATAGTTAATTTAGTCTATAAGATTATAATATGATTGATAAAGATAAATAAATAAAAATTGGTCACCGAGATTGCGCAAACACTGTGCGACTTCTGTCTACGAAGCCATCTGAAAAAAAGCTTATGCCAACGCTCTCCAGTCAATTGAATCACTCCTTAAAGTCAATATTTATCGGAGACAAGTCTACTGCCTCCATAGATTGGTTGAACTATTTTCGGATACCTTTCTAGTGTTCCACCAAAAAAGACACGACCACCAGCCTGGGCTCTCTCAGTTATTCCCAAGCCCAAAAATGACTACACTATATACATACTTCCTATCAACTGTGGCGCCATACCAAGTATTTCCTGTAATGCCATACATTTACGACATTTGTATGTATGCAAAAACTACTGAAAGATGAGAGTTTCAGGGGTGAAAACAATGCTGCTCACTGCCCGACATATAAATCTTGAAGTCATCTGCATATACATAGATCATTGGTTTGTATGCGTTACAACAACAATACGAGATCTTATTAATTTTATCAAGATCAATTTTTGTGATCTAAACATTAGTTCGGCTATTTCTCACTAGGAGTGCATCCTTCGCTAGGAGCGTATCTTTCGCTCGTAAATGTTTCTATAATTATCGATAATTGTCAAGGGTGCATGTTGCCAGATTAGAATAAGAAATAATTATTGATAATCCAAATAATATTATGTTCGAATAAATTAATATTCTGCTCATAATGATATGTTAGCGATGTAATAGTAAAACTTTAGCTACAAAATGTTATTCTCATTTGGTATCTGTTAGTCAAAAGTAACAATATCCACAATCTATAATCTATAATCTATAATCTATAAATCTATAAATATTATAAAACTGTAGGGGTTTTTTTGTTGGTTACCTAATGGCGTGAAAACCGCTGGACAGATTTCGATGAAACTTTTTTTGAAATGCTTCTTAAGTACCCGGGATGATCACAAGCTATGTAATTTTTTGCTCAGCCTACTGGGTCTTACATAGTAGTCAAAATAACTGTATATCGGAGAGGAATATTATCATTATACAGCCCTTACTCAATAATGGCTTATCGGATTGAAAATCAAAAAAACAGGTGAAATTAGTAAATCTGTCGCTGATTCATTTGAGATATAAAACATCCTCCTGCGTTACCCGGAAGCTGAGCAATGTTCAAAACAATTATTCAAAACATCGCCCACGATTTTCCTTCAGCGAAGACCACCACCAGCAGTCGTGCAGCAGTGGGTATCGTTGCAATAGTGTGTGTGTGAGTATATGTGCGCGCTCTAACATGATCATATGCTTTGTACTTCAATGTGCTACAATCATAATCACCATTTGCGGCTCTCACACTCAACCAATCTTAACAAATGAGGTGTCAATAGAAAGAGAATTTTCTAGTTTATAAATATTATTAATAAATTAAAAAAAAAACACGATCAAAAACAAATATTCTACCCAAAGTGAACTTTTGTTGTTTTAAGAGTTAATTTTGGTTCATATATGTATGCACATATGTATTTGCTATGTGGAAGTCATCTGGGATGTTTGGTTTACAGTGCTATTTTGCCGAGACTTTAGGCAAACGTTATCAGTAGTGCCACGAGGCACATCCGAACGCACAATATTTCTCTGATTTGTTATTTAAAATTGGTGGTTTAAAGTGATATATCACAACTAAAAAACCGTAAAAATTCTTAGCTTTGTGAGCGAGCTATTTTGTTGCCTCAGAATGATTAAGCTCCAGCAATGAACACCGAGATATTTTCACCTGCTGATGGTCAAAGTGCAGAATGTATTTCAATCACCCGGGTTGTGGACCAAGAAGTAACAACCAGATATCTGGTCGAATTTTTAAACTCTCGCTTTCGCTGCCATCACATAAATTAAATCTAAAAGTGGGTGTACCTACTATTCTTCTAAGAAACTTGAGCCCGCCTAAATAATGTAATGGCACCCGACCTAGAGTAACAATTTTGCAATGACATCTGGTAGAGGCGGAAGTGTTGACGGGCTACGGGGCGGTGCGGTTTTTGAGAACTATGAAATCTGCAGTTAGGGGCTGAAAGTTACACATTGAAACGTTTTTGATAAAACGCTGTTAATCAACAAAATTTACTAAACAATTTTGTGGACTTAGACAAATACTTTGATGTTTCTACGCTCCCACTGAAATTGCATATTTGTATGCATAAGAAAACCCTTAGAATGCAAAGCAAGGCGAGCATGGGTTCAACTAGTAAAAAATAAAACAAGCGCATTCAACTTTCTTTTTAAAGAAAATATTCATTCGCATGGCAACTTTGTGCTGAAAAGTAGCTTAGCTTATACAATCACCATAGCACAGAACTTAACCTTTTCGTTGATCTGGACTGTGTTATTTTCATTGCGTGATCCACATAGACCATAAGTGATAATAAAACACGGCTAAGCATTCCGGAAGAAATTTTACAATATCACTTACAAACAAGATAAAGAGAAGGGTCCAATATTGGGGAACCCCAGAAGTGACAGAAATGTTGTCAGAAATATTGTTACAAAACCTTACATGTTGGAATCTGTTGTTGAGGAAAGAAGAGAGCCAATTTAAAAAGAAGATATGAAAACCCAGTCTCGTATGTTTGTATAGCAAAATTTTATGGTCAACTCGATCAAAAGCTTTGCTAAAATCCGTATAAATAGCACCAACCTGGTTACCTTTACCAATCTCTGAAATCACAAAATTTGTAAACAATATAAGATAAGTTACAGAGTGTTGCCAGTTTAGGGGTTTTCCCCCCACATTTAGGGGTATTTTTGCTGGTTAGGGGCGAATCTGGGGGCACAACCTACTTAAGGGGAGATCTGGGGGGAATTTTTAAAGACAAAATTTCCACCAACTTTATTTGCAATAAATGGCTTATGATATATTCAAAGCTCCCCGATATACATTCTCGGATTGTGCGTCGATTTCCATTGGCATTTGGAAGTTGAATGGAATACTGAGGGAATATGGTGTTGCTATTCAGTTATCTATTCATTATTTTTCTGAGCAAAGATAATGTATGCTTTGGATTAATTGTCCTTTGGTATTATAGTATAAATAGTATATAATAGTAAAATGGATAGAATAGCTCTATTTCTGGACTCGTCAGATGAAAATCCAGAGGAACCGTGGGACATAATGGAGCTACCAGATAAGACGTGTAAGGAAACTTCACCGGCGGATTCTACGATATTAAGCTAAAGTGAAAGTGAATCGAATAAGTAGAGGGAATCTTCAATCAGGCAGATTCCCTAGGGGTGATAAATAGGTATATCTAGCGTTTGAGTAAAAAGTGATTTGCGAAAAAAAAATGTATATATAAAAAATAATTTCTTTTTTCGGGGGATTTTTTGCAAAAATGGTCAATTCTGGGGGGATTTCAAATTGATCTAGGGGGAACTTGGCCCAAGCACCTGGCAACTGAAAGTCCTTTTTTTACAAAACCATGTTGATTATTGCAAATAAGGGATTTGCAAAAGAAGTTTCTCTTTCGGTGACTAGCGAATTATTTGATGAACTGGCGAGAGATTAATTTTATTGCCAAGATTTCCTTATTTAGTTTATGTAGCTATTTATCTGCTTATTCCTAAGGAAGTCCATTTATGTCAAGTAATGGTACCTAATTCTGGAAGTTATTCACTTTGAATGGTCAAAGAATGATGTACCACAAGGTTGATCAAGTTGACTTAAGGGCGGGGTGACGTCTTTGAACTTTTTTTTTGCATTTTTTTTTTAATTTTTTTGTATACTATACTACAATATATATAATTGATTTTCTGAACCTTTCAAGAATATTGTGCAAATATTTGAGATGAATCGGAGCAAAACCTACGAAGATACAGTGGTTTAAGCAACCGCGCCTCATACATGAGCGCGCTATTGTTACCTGGCAGCTGCTTCGCTCTCTATGTAATTCCTAACTTTACCACCTACATTTCTTCAAAGAAATTTAAACACAAGTACAACCGATGATAGCGACATCCCTTATGGACCTAGCATCGAAGATTCAGTGTGAGGTAAGTCGATAAAACTCGCTTACGAACGCTTTATTCCAAATTTTTCAGTGTTTAAAACTTTGAAGCGTTTTTCCCACAACTCACGTTTTCAAAGTCGGTGTCTCTCATAACTTCAAAGCTAATGCACCGATCCTTTTGAAATTTTGAACACTATAGCACTAAAGCACATAATTTACGAGGTAACGCTGGAGAGTATTTTTCAAATTTGTTAAAAAAATTTATTTTACAGTAACAAATTAGCAGATTTTTTTTCGCAAAAATCGCGTTTTTCACTTCAAAGTGTTCCCAAAAAGTGAAAAATTTAAATTTCGAAAATTCCTCCTGGCGTTACCGCTTCCGAATAATTGCTGCTATTGCCGTATTTTTTAATATTTTTTCATTAACATTTTACACGATTCAAACAGGATTCAAACGTTGATTGGTAAATTCTTTAGAGAAGCATCTTGAGTAGGCAATGCCCACTGCTCACGCCTAAGCTTTGCTTTTCCATATGTCACTACACGGTGTCTTGATTTAGACCTTTGCCTTCAAAAGTTAAATGAAATGCCAAGCTGAGATAAAATGCTGGTGTGTCTTCCAAAGATCATTCAAATGAAAGGGATCAGCGTTACCTAGCATTAAATTTCCCATGAGCATATTGTAGTGTGGGCACCGTAGCGCAAGTGGTTAGTGCGTCGGACTACTGAGCCAGCGGTCTTGGGTTCGAATCCCGCCGCAAACACCTAAAAGTTTTTCACAGTGCCCACCTCTTTCGAATGTCTGACAAGCATCAAAGAGTATCATTTGTCACGATTGAGCTTCTCAACTCGCCGTTCGGAGTCGGCAAAAAACTGTAGGTCCCTTCCATTCGTGCAAAAATATAACACGCACACACAAATGGTTGCGAGAAGCAGGCCCAGGTTCACCTCGAGCTGTAGCGCCAACTAAGTAAGTATATTGTAGTGTATAAATCAGTCAGGAATGACCAAAAGTTGCTTTGACAGATTAACGATACCACAACGGTCTCAATAAGAGTTGAAGACTGTAAAACTCTTCTCACAGAGGAGCGAGAGAATAAGAGGAACTCGGCGAATAACCCAAAAGTCATGCTCCAATGAAAAGAGTTCAAAAAAATTTAATAACTCACTTCAAAGCTTGTCATCTGACATTCTTATTCGTGACAATAAGTTTAATATTCATTTAACTGTTTTGGTCAGACAGACTTTAGTTGGAAGTTGCCATAAATTATCGCGACGCAGTCCACATGCCAGCTTTCCCGTTTTTTGTGACAGAGGTAGATACTCTAGAATTCATTTTATTTTTGTTTCCGTGGAAAGTGAAGGAAACTTTTACAACAATAAAAAAAAAGGTTTCCCAACTGCCACATGCTGGACACTATCTCTTCTTTTCTGATGTCCTTTCAGAGTGAATTTGCCATCAAAGACATATGTCACAGTCTTATCTCCTGACTGACTGATGTTCCACATCTCCAGAATAACATTTCTATGTCAATCTTCCCATATAGCACATGCTCATGAATGACAAAGGACATCATCTCATCTGTGTATGTGTTTGTTGCTCCTCCGAGACACAAAACTATGCAGAATAGGATAAAGCGTGTTCGTGCGTTCCTTCTCTGAATACAAATATGAAGGCGAAAATTTGGGAAATTTCTTAATTAATTTCCCTATTAATTCTTCCATGTCCTTGAAAGTACACATGCACGTATCTATATAGACAAACTTGTACGTAGAGATCAGATGGAATCTAGTGTGGTAGCTTGCGCTATATCCTCTCTAAATCCTTCCAATATATTGCGAACACTCACTTGTGTGGCGATGAGAGAGGGGATCATCATTAAAATTCATTCCTGCCAAAAACATTGCACCGCATAAATTGAGAGATTTTGTTTTTGTTTTTTTCTGTAAATCATCTCCTTACCGTTGGATATAGGGAATGGGTTGCCGGTTACAAGGACTCTAAGTACAATGGAATTCGTAATGGCTTTATTAAGGAATTCTATAGTTTTGTATACGGGGAGGTGGGTGGGTTGTTGCTTACACACATACTCGTACTCGTACATGCATTCTATGTTATGAAAAGTATTGTAATATGAATTGAAAGGATGTTAGCTTGGCATAAAATACTCGTACACAAGATCCTTGTCATTTTTGGTTGAGAAAAGGCAAAAGAATGTCAGTCATAGTCGTCTGGTGGTGTACGCTACTACTACTAGTCACCTGCATGTTTTCTCGCACGAACTTTTTAATAGAAGGTACAAGGTTACTCGACATGGAAATGCATGCTTCAGATGGTACTAGGACGAGTATATCCTTGGATGAGTACCTACTGGTGGGGGTTTTTCTCTTAATGAAATTACTTTACGAATTTCTATGTGCGAACTGGCATTCTATTTCAGAAATAAGATTAGAAATGTGGTCCTTTCTCAGAGCTATGACACGTCCTTAATTTTAGTAAAAAAAAAAAACATTAAAATATTCTCCAGCTGGGGAAGGGGAGGGAACTAACCACATCATGCAATGTGCGCATCTAAAATGGCGGAATATTGATAAAGTTATGATGCACTCTATGCGAGGATTGCGGATGAATATTTTCCCCCGGTGCACTTACGCCTTAGTAGACTGAACACAATTGAGGGAAATTACCCGTCTATCGGAGCGTAAATCTTTGTCAACAATAAAAAATTAAACTGGCAGAGCGAGTTTAATTACACCGTTGCCCGTTATTTTTGTCACATTGTTTGGTGGTCCTCGAACGCTGGAGCTCGTTAAATGTGAGTTATGTTCGCGCTCTTATCTGGGGTATTTAAAAAAATACGATTTCACTTTTTTTTGTTACTCTGTTATTATCGAATCGTCATTCTTATGGCTTTTTAACAAAAGAATAGTCTAAAAATAGTTATCTGGTTCATTTAGAGGAATGGTCCTTTGATAGGAAAGACAAAGAGTTAGGACAAGATTTAGTGGCAAACTCAACCAGATACTTTTTGCGTCAGGACTCTTTTTTACTGTCCTTACCGGAACAGGTACTAAAAGTTTTCTTGACACACTGTCATCCTCAGGACAAGCGTGTCACATAGTAAGGCTACTTAAATCCAAGTTCCCAATAAAACGATTCTTCCATTCATGGGAGAGTATAAAACGCACATACATAAATGATTGGTGGTCGCCGTGGCCGTGGCCGTAGCCGTGGTGGTTAGTGCGTTGGACTACTACGCATGCTGCACGGGTTCAATCCCAGCGAAAACACCTTAAAGTTTTTTCAGGGTGTCACCTCTTTCGAATGTCTGACAACCAATTAAAGAGTGTAACTCGCCGTTCGGAGTCGGCAAAGAACTGTAGGTCCTCTCAATTTCGTGGAAAAAATAACACGCATACTTGTGTATGGTTGCGAGAAGCTAGGCTTGGTTCTGTATAGGATCGCTGACGACGTATATTTATTTTTATTTTTACATAAATGATTTAACCAAAATATCAAACTACTGCGGTCCCTTTCTGCTTATAACCACCGGATAAGGTTAAGTTAGATAGCAGTGACAGCTGGTAGTTCAAGTACTGGCTACAGAGGCCTATTATGATATCAACGATCTTGGGGACCTGTATCCTCGCTACTCATGAGAACCATTTGGAGCTTTGTAGAAAGCGGGATAGGCTATCTCTTTTTTCATCATTTGTGCTACGTCGCTAAGCTCGTTGAAGTGGTATTCGCCTATGTGCAGTTTTCTACTGATTACCAGCTAAACAAACTAAAACTGTCTGTCGAAGCTACCCTTTGTCCTAAAGAGGACGACATATCCGAGCAAATTCTTTGCGAGTGTCCAGTGTCCTCTTGGGCAATCAGGCTAGAGTTGGGATACTCTAGGCTCCTGAATAAAGTGCCATAGAAGGAAATGACAGAGCCTATGAACTAGTCATGAGCGGAAAAGTTTCATATCTCTACTATAAGTGTTGTCAAGGCCAATATATACTCCCACACCTCTTAAAGGAAGCTGATCTCAGGTGAACCAGTAGTGTGACAAACTGTTTCATTTCCAAGAAGATATGGCCAAACGGAAAAAGCAAATGAGCTCCTACAAAAAACTCCCGTATAGACATTGCAAGAGTTGTGGAGGTAAGTACAGGAAACTGGCCAATAGAAACCAATGCTGCCAAACAAGGGATTGCTCACAACAATTTCTGCCGTAGCTGCGATGACGAAAATATAAAAGAGTCGCTAATTTATTTTCTGTGCAAGAATCCGGTTCTAGCGCGAATCAGGCAGCGCATTCTAAGCAAATCATTTTCTAGAGACTTTAAAGAGATTTCAGAGAAAAGGATAATTCCTGATTCTATTCTTGAACTCCACAGGGTGGATATAAATATCTTAAACAACTGGATGATTGCAAAAGTTCGTGCCCGATTTAGAAATGAATCACAAGAGGTTACTTTTTTAGAAACATAATTTTATTATTCGAATATAAAAGTCCATGCTATTTTCTGTAACCGTCTCCCAAAGTTTTACTAGCCTACGAGCTCCGATTTCATAGAAACTGCGTGGTTTCCCTTCAAAAAGTTGCCCAAGGTAGTTTTCGATAGCTTCCACGGAACCAAATTTCACCTGCCAAATTTCACCGACTTCTCTTTCACCTACCTACTTTGTCGTTACACGTTGTTGTACAGGATTAATTTTTAATCATCTGTAATGACTCGATCCAAAACAAGTTCTTTTTCATGGAGTCCAAGCAGAGATATTACCACGGGACGGAGGCCAGACTATGTTTTCTCCGTCAAAGAATGCTGCGCTTGGATTGATGAAATGCTGACGAAAAATTAATATTCAGCCCAGCATGGGGTTGATCGTCCAAGTTAATATCACCGTTCCGAAATCTACCAAACTACTTTTTAACTGTCCTAAGAGCAGAAGCACCCACCGAATAAACGCTCTGAATGTTTTCTGTACCAGTTTCAACACTCACTCCTTTTCGAAACTTGTATACCGTTACATGGCGATAGTGTAGATTTCCATTTTCAATTTTATATTATATTTTTTCCAGAAAAATGTACTTAACGCAACGGGGTCTAGTGATATAATGACATGATGCCATGATCTTTCCACTGATGTACAACAAGTACATACAGCAAACTTTTCACCACGTGTGAAGATCGGGCACGAACTTTTGCAATTGCCCAATACATCCGAGCAAACAGGTCACTTAAGTTTGTGGTATCAAAACCGCACTTAAGTTGGGTTATCCTTACAGAAACCACCAGTCTTCTATCTACCTACATTCCTTTTCATTTGGGTAAGACGCTTTTCATTTAATTCCTTACCCAAGATGACTTCCAACCAGCTTCAAAGCTTGAGGAAGATAGAGTATATTTTAGGATGAAACTACCCTTTGTTACAATAAACCTTTTATGTAGCAGAATCAGCCATAGAATTATGCAATTTTTTCTTTAAGAAACAGGACCATGCTTAGATTGGTCAATATTTGGTGGATATGGCGGATATCAGCACATATTTCAAATATTATAATTAGAGTCTCCATCTGTCGTCAAATCCAACTTCTTCTGTAAAATAAAAATAAATATTCTGCCTTCTGAAGGGGTCTTGACGGTTTCAATGAATCTACATGCTTTCTTTAGAGGTTTCCTAAACCGACAATATCCTTTGACTTTGATAGTAGCTTAGATACTTATTATTTTGATTTGATGGGCACGAGAGCCTGGTACCGAAATAAGTGCGATATGCTTTTTGGTATCAATTAAAAGG
The DNA here is from genome assembly GCA_949775065.1 of Brachyopa scutellaris. Lineage (NCBI taxonomy): Eukaryota > Metazoa > Arthropoda > Insecta > Diptera > Syrphidae > Brachyopa > Brachyopa scutellaris. The sequence continues at coordinate 87,764,590 of OX459114.1, read as the reverse complement.
ATGAAAAATATACTCGTTGGTCTTCTGCTTATTAAGTATATCACAAACATACGGAATTTATTGCCGCACTTGTGGCTATACTGGAATCGATTGAATTGGTAAAAATACCAAAAAGTGTCAGACGCAAGAATCAATCCGGTGCAAGAGACGGCGTCATTATTAACAGCCAGCGCACAAATATGTTAATCTATGGACTTTCTCAAGTTTTTCACGAAGCAGAAATTGCGGGCACCGTAGCGCAAGTGGTTAGTGCGTCGGACTACTGAGCCAGCGGTCTTGGGTTCGAATCCCGCCGCAAACACCTACAAGTTTTTCACAGTTCTTTCGAATGACTGACAAGCATCAAAGAGTATCATTTGTCACGATTGAGCTTCTCAACTCGCCGTTCGGAGTCGGCAAAAAACTGTAGGTCCCTTCCATTCGTGCAAAAATATAACACGCACACACAAATGTTTGCGAGAAGCAGGCCCAGGTCCACCAACTAAGTAAGTAAGAAATTGCCACAAAAAATAAAAGACGAATACCAAGAGGGAGTCAAAATGGGTTACTTACTTAGAATTCCTCTGAATTCTCGGTCATACATCTAGCATTGGCAACGAGATTGCAGACGAATCAAGCAGCTCCGGTTCCCGATTTGAATACATTAATCCTACTGAAGTTTACCTACTAGTCAGCCAAATCTAATTCAGTCCAAAGTACAATCGAAGCTCAGAAAAGGGTTTACTCCTTACACTCTTTCTTCCTTACCTCCTTACACAACTAAACACGAGTTTCCTTCATAAAATTTGACGTGACTCCAAAGGATTAGAACAAAAAATCTTCAAGGGTAGCAGTACTTGGAAAGGCTTATTCCAGTCTATCGCCCCTCTCACCTATAGAAAGATAAAAAAAAAATAATCAAAATTCAAACTCCTTAAAGCTTTCAACAGCGACGTTTTGTGGTGAAGATATCATTCTTTGCTTAATAGCAAGTAGACTTAAGAGGGTTCCAAATCAAATGGATCACCAAAAAGTGACAATATTTTTCAACATATTCTACACTTAGACGTGGTTTGGTAAAGCCCTAATGTGACCTGTTTATCAGCAATTCGCTTTGTATAGGACCTTTTATGGTATAGGAATTCTTTTGTGAAAGTTGTGGATCAGAATCAAGCAAATGGTGATGTATTTTAGGCTTATAGTCATCGGAGCTTGGCCTAAGGGCCTATGACTGTTTCCTAAGCAATAACGAATAAGATTCAATGGTAATAATGGTAGGTCTAAAAAATTGGCAAACACAGAAAAATAAGTGTGGTTTGGCTCCAGTTTACTCCCTGGCAGTGTTCGACACTTTTATGGTATTGAATTTTATTACGATATTCTTATGTGGAGCTACAACCACTCTCTTGAAGTACTTCTTTATCACAGGTGTGGTAGTGACACCACTGTCACCAATACCGGTTTTGGTCTTGGTTCGCGTCGGTAGTGGAGGACGAGGTCTACCAAGATTTAGACCTAATACCTAAAAACCACACGTTTTAACTGTTCGAATTTGTGGTTCCCATAACACATTACAAACATACATTTTAATATCGGTCATAACGAAAATTAATAAATTAATTAGTATTCTCAAAACCGCATCCCACTGTAATAGCGTTTCAGCTTTGAAACATCAATCATGCTTTTCAAATACACGCACATGTGTGTTTTCGAAATGACCTCATTTTCACAGCATGCCCTTAGTGGAGCTGCTAAAACATTTCAGTTACCATCGATAACAGATGAAAGCTGTCATATCGTTCCGATAGCAGTTATCGAACTCCCACCACCCAAAACTAGAGTCTGCAATTGATTGTTCCATTGAAGTACTACACCACCAACATTTCCGTAATGCAACAGAACAATAGATTGCTATATGAACCTATGAGGTACTTTATTGATTTCCATCTGATAATCTAGTTTTTTTTTCGCGTTAGACAAAAGACCCAAAGCAATCGTGCTTATCATTTTCAGATAAGAGCTGTAAATAAAACCAATAGGGGAAGTTATATTTACGGTATGTACTTATCGTGTGGTTAATGTTGAACATGGCCTGTGGTGATGTACTAATTGTATGTGCTTAGTGCAGTTCACCCATCGGATATATTTTCATTAGTTAAAACTGCCTGAATACGTACATATGCTCAAAAGTCCGATTTACCTAATTCGATTGTTCATTAAAAAGTGCACACATTTCAAAAGCACAAAATCCGAAATCTTTTTGGGGCAAATGATGAATTTGGTAGTCAAAGTGACCAAAAATAGCGTCCGTTATAAAATGTACTCAAATTAATCAATATACTAAAAGTTATCAATACGATACGTTATGTAACGATATATTACGGTATGTTACATTACGTTACGTTACATCATGATACTTAACTATAAGATACGAGTTAAAAATAAATTGGTTAAACTAAATAAACAAATAAAGAAAAAGTTAAATTATTCGATGCGATACGTTACGTTATAATACGATACGTTTCATTACGTTACGTAACACTACGATACCCTCCGATAAGATATGATTAGAAATCAAATTGGTTTAAATAAATAAACAAATAATGTCATGGTTAAATTATTCGATACGATACGTTACGTAATGATACGATATGTTACATAACATTACGTTAGATAACGATACTTTACGAAAAGATATGATTAAAAAATAAATTGGTTTAAATAAATAAGCAAATAAAGTAAAAGTTAGGTTATTCGATTACGTAATAATACGATACGTTTCATTACGTTACGTAACATTGCGCTACACTACGATAAAATATGATTAGAAATCAAATTGGTTAAAACACATAAATAAACAATTAAAGTAAAGGTTGAATTATTCAATACGATACGTTACGTAATGATACGATATTTTACATAACATTACATAAGATTACGATACTTTACGAAAAGATATGATTAAAAAATAAATTGGTTTAAATAAATATAATAAAATATAAATATAATAAGCAAATAAAGTAAAAGTTAGGCTATTGCGATACGTTACGTAATGATACGATTCGTTACATTATGTTACGTTACATCACGATACTTAACGATAAGATACGATTAAAAATCAAATTGGTTAAACTAAATATACAAAAAAAGTGATAGTTAAGTTATTCGATACGATACGTTACATTATGTTACGTGACATAACGATACTTAACGATTAGAAAGCAAATTGCTTATTACGAAACTATATTCTGGCAAAGATCTGATGAGTGGACTTCTTCTTTCTATTAACCCAGATTCGAACTCAACGTGTTTTTTTTACCGACATGGGTTATAAGCAGAAATGCGGTTCTATCATTTAAGACCTCTTAATTGGCAATACCAGAGTAAAGTAGGCGATCAAGATCCTACACATAATTTCCGAGTGGGTTGCTTGACTGTCTAAGAGGATGCAGATACCAAGCTTCTTTAGTTCCTTTTCCGAGTTGAATCTGCCATTTGAGCACTTTCGAACTCAGTTATGGACATAACCTAATTTACCCTATTCCCGTGGATATAAATAAACCCACCGACAGCTGAGAATATTGTCACCTCACCTCACTCCCAGTTTTGTTGTGAACGTTTTTCATGTTGCAGACCACCCTGCTTCGTATCTTTACGATTATTCGCGATATCACTCTAATCGCGTCGTTATCATTTGGTATTCGGTTTTTTGTTATTTATTTGTAATTTTTTTTTCTTCTTTTATCCATGACCGGTGTTAGTAGACCGTTGTGCTCGAGGCATAGGTAGCGTCTGTGAAAGCAGTGTTCCGTGTTAACTGCTCATAAACGTGTTGCTGACCGATCTTTGTTGTTGTTGCAATAACATGTCGATTAACAAATTTTTATTCAATATTAGCAAACCGAAGGGTTCATTTTGGGGTGAGTTCAACCACACTAATGTTTGTGCTGTGCCGTTATGTACTGTTATCTGTTGAGTCTTATCGCAGAACACTGCTTGACAATGGTAATGACGCGTGCTTATTTAGGTTTTTTTTGTTGTTTTTCTTTTTTCCATTTTACCACGTTAATTAATTTCAATGGAATAGGAGAAGAATGGGATGAGTGATTCGACTTAGCTTAGAGGGTCAATTGTCAATGTTTTCGTGTTCGCTGGCATGTCCAAGTGCCATCTTCAAATGTAATTAATTAGAATAACAATGACGCCAAGAGCCATAACAAAGAAATTCTTGTTAAAAGAATAAAAGGGAATTTACTCGAAGGTTTTTTGGTTTTTTCTTTTCCTGATAGGTCGGGAATGAGCTTGATGGACTGTTTTGCAAAGGTTTTTTTCTACGAAATTGCTTGGACTCAATTGTAAATACGTAAATAAGACGAAGAGGCTTAAAATTGAGCTAAACGTACCCAAGGCGGTGTGATATTAACTTTTAATAATTAATACTGTGTGCACGTTATGATAGGGATTGTTGTTTTTAATTAAGCCGCGAAATGTTTATTTATCCTTTTGAACGTATTTTTAATGGAAATATAGTGAAACTCTCTCAAATGTGAATGGCGTTCCCACTTACCTTTTTGTTGACAGACTTGAATCAAGCTTGATCCAGACTTATTTGCAAGGCGTCCTGGCTATTAATTTGACAGAAACTACCTAGAGGTGTGTGGGCCATTGTATCAGGCTATTCAGAAATCATTTTAGAGCCCCTTAGTCTGTGTTTTTCCGTTGTTATTGTTATCTAAGCATAGAACATAGCCTGCCCTTGAATGATTCCACATTGCCCATGAGCTCAGAGACTGAAGATCCAGTGTCCAAACCAAATGCTTTTAATGACATATAATGTTAGGTTTATCGTGAAGCTGACTGTAAAGTCAAGGGGAGCTGTTTTCGCTGTGCCCAACGCAATTCTCTAGATTTTTTTCTTTTTATTTTTTTTATTTTTTTTTATTAAAGCTTAAAACAACGTCTCAAACCGTACACTGAAGCTAGAACCATCTTTCGGTACATTGGTGATTCTATAAATGCAAAACTCCTAAATTTATTCGTGTTTCATTATTTCGATTGAATGTGGAGGTAAGTAGGTAGGTCTCAAGCCTGATCTGTTTCTTTCTGTCAAGATGTACGGTAAATTATAGACTTAAAATTCTTTTGGCAAGAGGGGGTAAAAAGGATCATTACAGTATATGCAACTATCCGTATCTGTGAGTCCAAGCCTCTTGGCGTGTTTGCCCAGAAGGCGATGCCCGAATAATATTCCGATAATTATGCTCATTTATGCCCTGCTACGTTTAAAGACTTCGGCGCTGGTTCTTTTACGGTCCAGCGCTACACAAAGTGCCTTGGAAACTATGTGTCCTGCAGTCTTCTTGTAATTATGTCCTTTACCTTTGATTTAATGCAGCAAAGTGGTGGAGCTACTTCCACCGCCTCGTGTAGTGGCAGTTCCCCCACTTTCCTTGCCAACTCATCGGCAATTGACATATTTTACTGCCTATGTATTTATTTACTTACCATTTCAAGACAGCGGTACTACGAGCCAGATAATAAATATTCTTCTGACACAAACGGTCCAGGACCAAAAAATAGACTTTGGACGAAAAATTTCGAACGGTTTTCTAAGTTCGATACTCCTGAAAACCTGAAGGTGAAAATTGTCAGAAAACGACCAGCTTATAAATGATTTTGGAAACGGGATCAAGGCATATATTCAAACAATTCAGGAAAGCATTATCATAATAGCATAGTCTTAGAAGTCAGAATGAAATGTGAAAGCAAGGTTTTAGAGGAGGCAAGGTATAAACTTTTTACAAAGTTTTACAAAATTGGACGCAGGACAAGGCAAGAAATCGAACCACAACAAGGACCCGTACCAGAAAGTATAATTTTATCTTCGCCGAATACGGTGTTGAAAAAGCAAGGTGCTACGTTTGTGATGAAAACATCAAAAAAGAGGTCTCTAGAGGTGTCAAACTGTCTTATTGAAGCACATGTGTCAAGAGGTGTACGAAACTTTCACTTTTGTTCTTGTTGTCCTTGAAATAAAAAATGTTAATCTTACACTAATGTCCCTCTTTTTCTTTTGATTTCCAACCACATTATAACTAAGTGCACTTTAAATAGTTTTTTTATATGTTTTGCTCCGTGTTAAATAGAACTAATATTAAATAGTATATTCAAAAGTTTGAAGTTTGACAGTCAAAATAATACTAACTCCAATTGAACTTAATACGACACAATAGCCGTGTTTTATTATTCGCATGATCCTAATCCGATCAAGTGCATAAAATAAAACGATCCAGATCATCTCAAATTTTAACTTTTAAAGATTGGTACAACTGCTTTTGTACTTTGACATTGACATTTGTCATAAATCAAAACAATGGACGAGAAGCAGAATTTGATTTTTCTTTTATTTGGCTTTTTCAGCTTCGTCCACCTTGAAATTGATCTCAAAAAATATATTATGTATGTTTGCATGTGTGTACATACTCATATGTTTTAATTTTCTCATCTGAACTTAGGATTTTCGGTCGTTTTCCATTGTTTACTTCTGGATATGTTTTTTTTACTTTTTGCATTTGACAGTTTCGTTTTTTCCGCGAAGTTAAAAAAAAACGCGGAGTTACCATTTGTAATTTGCGAATCTCCAAAAAATATTTTTTTGATGTATATAATGGAATTAAGTATGGTATATTTTACTAAAAATATACAAAATATGATACCTATTTATTACCAATTTAATTGAAACATCAATAAAGGGGCCGCTTTCCAATAAGTTAACCTTCGGATTTAAACAATTTTTTTATCGGCCCAAAATGACCTCTAAAACACAAAAATAAAATAAAATTAATGTGAGGAAATAACAAAAATAAATCCAAAAAAAATTTATTAAGAAAACTTTCAGTTAGGTTTGTAATTATTTCACCATAAGATATTCTGTATTCGCGCAAGATTTTTTACATGTGATAAAACAAACAAATTGCAAACAAATTAAAAATACAAAATAATATATTGCCAAATAAAATAAAGCGAAACAGTAAATGCAGAATATTTTATAGCTGCCGTAAATTCATTGCATTTTTCATAAGTTTTTCAGCACAGACTAAGGCAGGGCGTCCGATGCCCATTGAACGCAAAAAAAAAAACAGCCTGTCAAGTCATTTTTATGTCCAATTTGCTAACATTTGTACGGTTTTTGTGCAGATTTGTATGGTTTTATGAAAATTTATTATGCTTTTAAACACATAAACAAATGTTTCCTCACATTAATTCATATACAGAACATCTTAGAATAACATATATTTACCAGAAATAATAAAAAAGGTGAAAATTCAGGTTGCCCTATTGGAAAGCACAGCCCAACAATTTATAAACTATTTTGCATTCTATTTACATTTTAATTTCTAATCTGGCAATACCCATGTTTGACAAAACCTTTGACAGCATACCAACCCTCACAAAACAATACGAAACCTAGTGGTGAATAGTGTGAACTAAAAACCAGATCACGTAAAGAGATCCCGATAAAAAGGAAGATCTTCTTTTGCTTTTGTAATGCGTGTGAAACGATGATCCGGATAGGATCATGAGAATAATAAAACACGGCTAATATTGCAGACCTAACTCTATCTCTAGAAAAATTGTATAAGCATGCGACTTAAAAACCCGTTAATAAGAAAAAAAAGTTATAGTCAAAAAAATTTAAACGCCTCTCCTGAGAAATAGCAAAAATGCACTTAGTATCTTTTTGCACGGGGTCATCGGAATTGTGACGTCAACCGAGGAATGGAGTGGGGCACGCTACCACACACAATATAACTTTGGCTCAGTGAATCTACGACGATCTTTATCATCTCAATCGATAGTTCTATCTAATTGTATTCAATAGATTTAGTTTATAAAAATAAAGCTAAGTCATTCTGGTAAAAGTGTATTACTTAAGTTGATGTTGAAAATAAAAAAAATTTAACGAAGTGTTAAACTAGTAGAAAACCCCAAGTCGAATACGGTTAGAGTATTCTAGTGATGCTTCACAAACTTCTTATGAGAGGATACAATAGAGGATACAATAAAACGATCTCATCATTGATGAGATAAATAGGCAATCTGTTTCTCATTTGACGAATTCCTGGTCTTCACTCACATTTAGCTACATACATACATTTAAAATTGAAAAATAAAAATTAAATGCAGCTCTGTTGGTTTAAAAATAATAGAATGTCAAAGTTCAATGTTGACTCAAAGACTCCCTCTCTTACTCTTACTTTAAGCATTCAGTCTATCTAACAAAAATTGAACATATAATATCTCTGTATTTATGTATATTCATATATCAAAAACATAATAACATTTTTCTCTCTCTTTTTTTTGTCTATTTCCAGGTAAGAATGTCCGATGAACATTAACAATTCTCAAAAAAAAAAAAAAAAAAAAAACATTTTGTAAGTTGTATTGATATCAAATTAATTTCCTCTGATTGATAATCATCAGATGGATCCATCAAAACCAATCAAAAAAAAAAAAAGAATAAAGAAAAAAAAATCCATTTGTTCAAATGACAGTGCTAAATGGCTCAATACCTCACTGCGAGGTCCTAATATCTCAAACAATGATCATCCATCAGTCAAGTGTACAAAAAATACTTTGAAATGAAAAATGAATCGCCTTTGCCGCGCATCCCAACCACCAACCACCCACCATCATTTATTCTCGTGGTAAATTGGTATCTATCATAAAATTATCGTAGATGTTATCAAATTGGCAATAATGCCTCCCGTTTCCTCCCCTTAAGTCCGGCACAACACATTTCAAAGTTTTCACTGTGTCTAGGAAAAAGTGTTTCTGGTTTTTCTGTATTTTTTGTTAACCACAGGATAGACCAGCCACAAAGGATGCCTTTTGTTGGTGATGGTACTCGACTCACTGCCAATGATGATGATGATGATTGTGCTGATGATGTCCTTTCTTGTCTTTGGTGTTTGCTGTCGGCCATGGCCATCATATATGTCCCTGATGGTTATTTTCTACTTTTTTTTTTTTTTTAAATGTTAAAGTGAAGTGAAACGCTGTCGCTTCTGTAGAAGTAAAACTCAAACAAAAAAAAAAAAAACTCAAACAGGAAACACAAGGAAATGAAGCACCAACAGACACAAACACACGAGGAATCCTAGCAACATGATAGCAAATAGAAAAACTTCTAAAGTTATATATAAATGTGAATGGATCCTTAAACGTTTGCGATTGATAGTGTCATTCATCTTGAACACACATAAGGGACATCAAAAGTCCTTATCCACATGTGTATGTGTCTTCTCAGTGTTTCCTGTCACTCAGCTATACGGGTTGAGTGTGAGTATCATGGGGATCCGTCCTTGTGCTACCAGATCATGGTCAGGATGGGCAACGTTTGTAGTTATGTTATGCAAGTGACATTTTCTGCTAAAGGGATCACAAACATACTCTGCCTGTTCGAGTATATAAGTTGGCTGAATTTATTTATTTTTATTTTTCTAACGAAAAGGATATTATAGAATCTCGGCAAAAGGAACAACTGGTATTAATTTCGTTTTGGTAATTTACTAAGAGGATAGTTCTGTATCAGTGTCCTTGATCGAGAAGGGAATAGAATTCAATTAATTTAAGGACTCGAAATCGTATTCAAATTTAATCTTTTAGAGGAGATATTTAAAATGTTATTTGAAGCTTAACAAGGGTTCCGGTTTTTTCCTTCTTTCGAAATTGTCAACATATCTATTTAGGATTTTAGGAAGAATAAAAAAAGGATAATAATATCAGCAGTTATGTTGATTCGTTCTGTTATGCTAAAAAGGAAAACAAAAAAAAAAAACTATGAACCCATATCAAAGCCCGGATACAGACCGGCTGCGACACCGGAATGTGACACTTGTCACTGTGTTATCCTGGTGGAATTTTGACTCTTATTCCGGATGGCAGCCTTCTTGTAATCAGACTTTCTTATCAATTAAAATTAAGTAATGGTGGAGGTTTCTTTTGAAACCATTTTTTGGGAGCATTTCATGCTGTTTTGTGTTTTAAGGCGTGTTGATGTCAGGCTGCTCACGTAAACAATAGCAGGCTTAGCTGATTCTGAATGCGAAGCCACCCACTCAAGCAAACCGTTGTAGGTGTTTCTTGTTTAAATCTAGCAGTAGAAGGGCATCCATGTCTTTGGATTCACGATCTAATGATGATGGTCTCATGACACTTGAACTGACGAAAGTATCTCCAAGAATCTACCAACTGATGCATGAACTTGGACGACATTCATAAATGAGTAACGTGAGAGTGCTAGTTCGTTAGTTGCAGTTAGTCCCCTTTAGGGGAAGCAAAAATGTTAACTTTTGCGTCAGTCAGCTTCTGAATCCTTGACATTAAAACAGCTGATAAAGTGGCTGCGCGATACAGTAGCTTATCATCCTTTGGTAAGAGTTGTTACGTTATCATGAAGTGCTTTTTGCGGTAGGCAATTTCCTTCAAATAGCTTTAAACGCACATAAGATGATATGTTAGTGGGCGAATTCCAGGGCTTTAATAACACATATATGATCGCCAAGTTTGGGACAAAGTGACTCCAAAGTCACAAACCTGGTATTCCGTAGGTTCCAAGATGCCAGTGATGGTGACTATGGGCTAAGATTCGAAACTGTTATAGTAGTGCGATAGTTATCTTACATCTTTTAATCTTTGATACCAGGTCACGAGGGTTTTGACGGTAGTAAGCGCGCCATTCTTGAGCCTTGATTCGGGGTACTTTAAAGTCACGTATATCTAAAAATTATTGACTTGTTGAAAACCAATTGCCAATGGCAAGCAAATAAATTCATCATTGCAGCTTGGAGCAAAGCTTAAAAGTAGCTTGATAAGGGAGACTTAAGGATTTTAACTGGTTAACTGTACACTTGCCAGTCAAATATCAGTTCGACAGGAGCGGACAAAGTAGACAATGTGGAAAAAACCGACGGAAGATATACCCTGCGATTGTCATGTAGTGGTAAAACGTACTCTATCTATGCAGACCGACTAAAAAGCCTAAACAAACCTTTAGGAGTTGATGCAAAATGGGTCAATAGTTGTATAGTTTCGTAGATCGCATGCTCTAGTTTATAATTTAGACATTTCCCTTTTATCATATAGGGTACCTTACCTATACACACAAGTATAAGATATCGATAAATTCGATATATTTGTTATCAACGCTATCTTACATGTTTTAGAGGCGCTTTGTGTACTTTCGGCAGTACGCATGTGTGTGTGATGTGTCATTTTTTAGAAACAAAAACTATAGAAAAGTTTTTTTTTTTTATTTTTGTTAGAAATTACGTTTCGTGACATATACATACACTACAGAGGCTACCATAAATAGGTTAACAATATTGAATTATTTTTGAAAACAAAAAAATATTAATTTCATGTTAAATAGCATAATTTTTATTAATGAAATTTTATGTTTTGTAATTTAAATACTTCAGAAAACAAAAAAAAATCAGTTGAACTTAAACAAAATATTAAAATAGTTTTTTTTTTCTTCTTAATGTTCATATTAGAAGGTTACAAAAGTAGGTTAACAAGAAGTTAATGCCCGCAATGTCACCCTTGCAATCGGGACATATTCGCCAATCTGGTTGACATACTGCGGGTTCTGCATTACTCCGGAGTTATTTTTTGCCCACTCGGACTCGATTAGAGATCTTGATTCCGACAGATTTCGATAAGTCTTCTCAGCAATCCTTAATTTCAACAGAGACGATGTTTTCGATGGGCGACAAGTCAGGGATCTGCGGTAGCCACTCTAGGCTGTTGATGTTGTTGTCTTGAATGTGTTTTAAGACGATCTTTGCCTGATGGATTGGGGCATTGTCCCGCTGTAAGATGAAGTCATATCCAATGAGCTTTTGTCCTTCAGGTGTTATCACATCTTCGAAAATATTTAAGTAGACTGCACCTGTGACTCTTTCCTCTAATAATACAATTTTGCATTGGAGCAAGTGCATCCCCACATCATGATTCCTTTGTCTTGACTTTTAAAAGTTGGTTTAACGCATTTGTAGGCAAGGACTTCCTCCTTTTTTAGTCAGACGTAAGTTCGGCCATGACTATGCCTTAATCGAATCATGCATTCATCCGTCCAAAGCACTTTATCCCAAAACTCAATGAGTTTTAAAACATTTTCAGTGTAGAACTGCATTCTTTTCACCATTATTTTGCTTACTTATACAGGGTACTTTACGCGCAACACGTCCATTTTTGTCATCTTCGTGTAATCTGCGACGAATAGTTTGATTCGGTGGAGGTGTTGAATCCTTATTTTGTAGGATGGCTCTTATTTTTGGTACCTAGAGCGAGGGATCAGCATTGGAAATAGGTTTGGTTTTCTTATCCTCCCGTACGGAAGATATTCTGGGGCGACCAGGCCTAGGAATCGGTTCTGTTCTCTTTTCATTTTTAAAGGCATTAATTACTTTAAAAACAGATGTCGGTGATTTTTCAAATAATTTTGTTATATCTCTTATTGTCTTGCCATCTTGATTAAGCTGAATAATTAGTTTTCTTTACTCAGCAGTCAAATACTTCAATTTAGCCATTTTCGTGTGATTTATTTTTTTGAAAATAAAGTTCCGGAACTGGGTTTAAAGTAGGAAATGGAAGAAAATTAACTGTTGATGCAATCCTCTGATTACAAATTAAAATATACCTAAAATCAAATTCGTTATACTCCTTCCAATCTATCCTGATTGCAAAAAAAAAACAATTCATATGTTTGATTTAAAAAAAAAAAAACACAGGGACGTAATAATGTTAACCTACACAAACTGATCGTACAACGTCAAAGTTTCTCTCGTTCGTGAAAATGCGTTTGACCTAACGGTATTTTTTTCTGTTTGTATGAGTAATTGTGTGATCTTCAAAATAATAAAGATTTGTTGTAAAATTTGCTACGCTATTAAGAAAAAAAAAACAGTTAAACCGTCATGTTTCTTCATGTTAACCTATTTATGGTAGCCTCTGTATGTAAATCAAAATTTAAATTTTAACAATTATTAGGTCTGTTGTATTTTTAATTTTTTAATTTTTATTTTACGTAAAATTACCAAAAATCAAGAAAAGAGAGAAGCGAATGAGAATGTCAAAAAATGCCCCCTCCTCTGCTACAACTTTTTCTTGGAGTTGACTTGGTCACTCGGTATGGTCACAATGCCTGCTGGACTGCATTTTCAAACAGCCCAAATGTCTGGCAATGTACATACGCCATCCATTAGCTTTGGCTCTCCTGCCAGCCGCTTTTCAGTGAAATTTGTACTTTATTACAATACGAGTATAATTATGGAGTAATTTTTTATAAGCGATTTTAAACTAAATTTATTTATAAAACTAAACATTAGTATGGGCGGATGTGTTGCACCGCGACATTGAAGTCTATTGTTTCCCCTACAAGTCGTAGACAAAAGAACATCCCTCTCGTCCTTATTCCTGTCAGAATTATGCTTAACTCTCACCTAGCCCTGATGTGTATAGCACCCCACCCCATCCAGATCGCAGTAACATTTTCTCTGTCGTAAGCTGGCACTTACCCAAACACATGAGTCACCCACATTCTTCCCGTAAATACTCTGAAGTTTCACTGGACTTATTGCAAAATATTTATGAGCAGATACCAGATTCGAAAAATGTTTCGTAAGTGTACGGTTCCCCGAGCCCAGTTAGCAGTTAGGATGTAGAGTTGATTTTTAAAGAGAAATACAGAGTTTTAATCTCTGCAAGCTATCCAAAAAAATATGGCTATTTGTCCAGGGTCTTAGTCTTGCTAGTCTTCCCCAGTGTTCGAAGTTCCTCTTTTATGATATGTTCCTCCTAACTACAGGGTCCAGGACTCACAAATGGTGTGCCAGGCCATTTTCTGGCATGTTTGTCAGCCCCTTCGTTACTTTCTATCCTCGCATGTCCTGGATCCCAGTAGATGGTTACGTTGCTAATTACACGCAGTCTTCGAGTGTCTTAGATGATTGCCAATAACATTTTTCACCTACAGCATTCACCTCATATTTTGTGTCTATGCGTAGCTACGTTTCCACAGAAACAAATTGCGTGAATTGCGCCACATGTCAAAATACAGAATTTCAATGAAACGATAGATCCGTTCGCGTAATAAGCTAAAATAAACTTTGGTGTTACTCTACCAAAGCGTTTGCGTACCGAGAAAGTGTTAACGAAAATAATATAACTACTTTCGTTCGTTGAACAAAACTGTCAGTCATCATTTGTTTGACAGCAAAGTTATGTTCTTGGTTATGGCTGACAAAAAAGAAGAATTTCGGTGGATGTCTTTAAGAATATTATCAACGTTTACAAAATGGTTATTATATTAAAAAAAACAACTATGTAAATCAATTATTTTATGTCGATTTCGATTGGGCAAAAAAATCCCTTTTTTTTTTTGATCTGGAACAATTTTTATCGCACAATTATTATAAAGCACTTTTTTTTTTTGCTCTAGATCAATTGTTGTGAATCTCGGATTCTGCTCGAGACTTACACCTACTTGCATTAACACTAGCACATTTTATATGAAATGTCAACGCAGTACATCAAAATAAATATCAATCAACAAAAATATTTATCAGAATCTGTGTAGAATATTAAGAAAATAGAAAGAAAGTGTTTTAAAATTGTATTTATTATTTTTCTGTTTCTTATTTATTTTCTTTTACGAACAAGATGTGAAATGTCACACTAATACAATTGCAGAAAAACAGATAAATCTCGTTTGTTTTCCAACCAGCACGAAAAATCTGAAATCTGAGAGCAAAATCTGAAAAGCCCAATCGAAAACCACATTAGTTTGGCACTTCAAACTTTGACGTTTTTCAATTTTCTCTACTAAAGCGTTCCCCGTTCGCGTACCTACCTTTCTGTGAGAGAAAATCCTCTCTTGATTTTGGAGATTTCACAGTTTTCACTTTTGTTCCCGTTAAAATACTCGTACGCGAGCGTCTATTCCGTTATCTTGCAACTCAACTGTCACTTTGACAAATCGAACAAAACTTTCAGAAACTTAAATACGTCATCTTGATTCTTTAGGTGACGCTTCAGTTCGGGGTGAATTTGTGCCTACTTCTTGCAACCAATTGTGTGTCAGTGTTATATTTTTTCACGAATGGAATCGTTGCCATCTTGACACGCTGATTAAAAAGAAAGAAAGCAAGTAGCTAGCTGTCAAAAAATGGCTTAAAATTGTCTTTTTTTGTGATCTTTCTAAAATGTTCACTAACTTGTCAGTACTTTCATATTGCAACGACAATGGCAACTCTTTTTCTCGTATAAACTGTTTACTTGGCCGCACTTGGACTGTTGAAACCCTCATTCGATATGTAAATGAGTGGAGTCCATTTTCGCTAAAACAAAAACAGAAAGAAATAAAAATCCCATCTCACAGACAGATAACTTTTTTAATTTTAAAACTTCTTATCCTTCGAATAATATTTTAATTTTAAGTATTTGCTTTACCGTTGCCTCACAGAAGTGCAGCAAACAATTAAAACGAAAACAAACTTAATCCACTCATATGGACAAAAAATTACTTTCATCCGGGCGGTGTGCGGTGTGGTACGGTATACCAACTCAACTGTTTACTTGGTCAAAAGTTAATTGAGTTTTCTTGTTTCTAACCGCAGGCAATTGATGTATACGAGAACACATCCTTTCCCTGAAGCAATTAACTTCGCTATCTATATCTACCCAATTTCAGGAATCACCTCTTGACATCCCCCCTGCATTAAGTAGTTTAGCAGTAGTTTGTCTTGTTCGAAATCACAAATAAACATGCGTTTGCATTTGCACCCTTCAGCGGCCAAGAGAGTTTGCTTTTATTTGTGTACATACAGATCCTCTTTGACTGATTGCAGAGCACTCAAATTATACTCTCTTGATGGTTTTAAAGCTGTCCATGACACGCATGACGAATTGCCTGCTCAGCGAAACGCCTTGAGAAATACTGAATCATATTCTCAAATACTCTTTCATATTCTCAAAGGATACGTTGATGGTTTTATTTTGTTTTACTTTCCGCTGGTGCTTCTCTAGCGGTAAAAGTATAAAAATGCACTGCAACAGCACTTAAATGTCAAGGCCAAGATATAACTGCAACGAGGAGGCTAACAAATCGATAATTCGCTTTTATTTCCATTAGATACTTGATTCTTAACGGTAGGTATTCGCGTAGTGTCAGAAAATGAATTGAAAGGAAGACCATCCCCAATTGGGAAGGGTGTAGAGTAGTTGTTCCTTGTCAGATTTTACGTTTTAGTAGTACTTAAGGTCACGCGATTTCTACTGCAGTAGTAAGTAGTCTTTGGTTATCCTGATAATACGTCTCAATTTGACGTGCGTGAATTGAGCGAGAAAATATTGGAAAATTCACCTGAAAATATTAAAAACAAAATGTTTAGATAATCCCGGCAATCAATCTGAAAGGGAATTTTACACCTGGTGCCTTGGGGGTGGATATACATAGATTCACCCATACCTACATAATATCCATATACATATTTTTGTACGTAGAGAGAGGGGTGATTTTTTGATATTATTTTTTAGCTCATAAATGACGGTATTAATCAGGGAACATTTTGCAGAGAGAATTCTTGTGGAAAAGTTTTCCTAACAAATTATGCGCATTTTATAGGAATTTATTGAAAAGTTATTTCGTTGTTTTCTGAGAAAAATTCCCGATAATACCGTAGGACATGGAATGTTAGCAACGAATTTAAAATTGTTTTTTTTTTTTCTGGAGATAGAGATGTGTATAGGTAAGGTACTGAAAAAGGATACTAATGCTGCACTCGAAATACAGGATCTTTATGGAATTTGCAAAGTTAAAATGGATGCGTTGCCCTTTTGCATACTTGCTCCAATTTCACATTTGGAATTTATTTTAAAAATAACATTGAAAATATTGAGAATACTACCTCTAGTGGAAAGTATACTAGCATGGCATTTTTTTTTTTTTTGAAAGATAATATCGGCCAAATGCCTCCATAGTTTTTAACGAATAACTTTTTTAGAGTTTGAAAATATTGGGGTTTCTGCTTCGTTTAAGGAATTTAACATCGAATATTACTGCAGCTGGGCGTGCAAGGGTGTTTTGGATGTTCCGCAAAATTAGGAAGTCTTAAAGTGGACTATTTTGCTTTCTCTATATTTTCGGTAGGCAATCAAACATTAGGTTAGGTTAGGTTAAGAAGTGTGTGTGATTGAACGAGCAATCATTTCCACTCGGAGTTTGGGAGTAAATCGTCTTTTCACCAACTCGTAAACCAGTTGGTACTCTTGATAAATCGTAGGAAATCCGATATCTTTAAATTTCCGAGTTCTGTTATGTCTTCCAGGAATCTATGACCTAAAGTACGGAGGCATCGTTCTTGGCGGGCGGGACTGTAGCAGATCAGATGTTGGATCGACTCGCTTTCTTTCTCATCTCCGCAGCTTCTACAGATATCGTTGGACGTAGGAAGCCATTTGCTTGTCATGTGACATATGGCACAGTTTCCTGTGACTATTCCGGTGATTAAGCGTATGGAGGATTTATCCAGATGTAACATCGTCTTTGTCCTATTAGGCCAGGATCGTGTGAGCCACAGGGCTTTAGTCTCTTTTGCGATTATATGGTCGATTGTGCTGAACAGTGTTTTAATCGGTGGCAGTATGGAGGTATCAGCATCACTATTGCTCATGGCTGATCCAGCTCTAGCTAGTTCGTCTGCTATCTCGTTCCTTTCAATATTCAATATATTGGTGCCTTATGGCATTTATTGCATTGCAAGATTTTTGGACTGCCTTTGATTTTGTTGTGTTTGATCCTATTGCTTTCAGAGCTGGCTGATTATCGACCAGAATGGCTATCTCAGACGGATGGAGGTCGCTTCCTTTTATGAATATTGCGGCCTTTTCGATCGCCAGTGATTCCGCCTGGAAGACACTGCATGTATCCGGTAGTCTGAAGGATTCCCGTTTATTTAGTATATCTAAGTAGAACCCAGCTCCAGTACCTAAGTCCATCTTTGAGCCGTCGGTGAAGAGTACTATTTCCCGGTGTCTGATCACCAAACATTAAAACGCATGAACACATGAAGCTACTGTACAACTGTTATTTAAAAATCTTTAACAATAGACCCAGCGTTTTAAAAGCATTTGAATACACTGGTATGCCTTAAGGGCATAAATGGACCAATTAATGCAGATGTACAATGTAAAGATTCTAGATCCGATCTCTGACACTTATTCTATACTACGAGTAGTAAGCAGCACTTAATTGATGAATATGGTATTCAAATCATATCGGATGGCATCACAGAGATTTTAGCACTGAACTATCTATCGAAGTCTCTCGAAAGTCTAGTCAGTGCTTGTATCACTAGCAAGCGTACCACGCAGAGGTTGAGTGGGTTTGATTCCCACCTAGTACTTGCTTACTAAGAAGAAAAATGAGAGTACAATGGACCGCAAAGTATCTGAATGCTCGAGATGGTATCCTCCCACTCAAAAACAGAAAAAAACATCTATGGAAGCCCAAGCGAAAGACGCAGATATGCCTTACAAAAGGACTAGGTTCTAAAGAATGATTCATGGAGATTTTGGACGAAAATCTTATCCATGTTGTTTTTAGCTCAAACAATCTTCAATTAAACCAGCATTCATACTAAATTTAGAAATGTTTCTGATTCATTCGCTTATATGTTATAATAAAAAATAATGGACACAATGTTGACCCCTGTGGTATGCTGTATTCAGTCAGTATTCCCACCCTGTGCATAGACACCAATAGCCTATGACGATCAAGGATGTTAAAAGGTTTACTTAAATCGATGATCGAAGAGCTTGTTCGTCCTTTTATTTTTTTTTTAAAAAACATTGATTTGATTTTGATTGATTTGCTCCAATCACGATATACCTGTCAATAAATTCGGTCAGCTTTTTGACAATTCAACAACAACAACAATTTCGTCGAGACATTTTTCGACAACAAGCAAAAGATTGATATTGGCCTGTAGTTTTCAATGTTACTTTTTGCTCCTCTCTTGTAAATCGGAGGTACAAAAGACGCTTTCAGCGTTTCTGGTAGGACGCAGTGTTCCAAACTTTTGTGAGTATAGGTCCAAGAATGCATGCAATTGCCTCTAGATCAAATGGCCTTATTCCATCGAATATTTTTCGAGGACGACCATATTATAAATACGAAATCGGGATAGCCTTTTTCCACGTAATCATCATTGCCTAGGTTTAGAAAATTCATAACGTTGTCGTGGAAATTCGGATGACTCTTTTCAATGCTAAGAAAAATTGCGCCTCAAGCCATAAAGATTTTAATCCAAGATCAATCAAATAAGCTTCAATTTTGAAACCTTTGAGCACTCTTTCCATTTGTCTGTTTCATATCCTTCTTTTGCAAAAAATAGACAGTATAGCCCGCACCACTGTTTTGTAGTAAAAGCGCTCTTTTGGTCTCCAAAGGCATTCTGTACATTTTTACTCCGTTTCGAGTTCGGTTTCAGTTTTGACAGATTTATTTTATGTACTGCGTTTTATGAGGAAATTTTAGCAAGTCGTAGATAATTTTCTAGGTAATAAAACCCATACCCATACACGTTCGTCTTTTGAGGTATTCTCAATTCCAACAACACCCTCCTGCGGTTTCATTCGTAGTTTAGCCCACGTTACTGTCTCATTTCAGAGAGAAGTGACTGCAAAGAGTTGCTGATGCGTTGAACCCAACTTGGTGTTCAATTGCTTTAGCTACTATTAGCTTTGATCTCGGTTGACATTGGCTGTCATTGGTATACATATATTCGACAACACGTATAGCCGTTATCGTGAAGTCGAAAAAGAGTAAACCAACTCAAGAGTGCTGTCATCCATTATGAAAGAAAAGGTTGTTGATGGATTGTTAATGAGGGTATTCAGCCAGGATCTATCGAAAGCTTTGATGAATTCATTTGATCCACTTTTAAGACATGTAGATAAGGGGTGCCATGGAAATAACTGAATGCTTAACAAAAAATAAATACTTTTTATTTTTAAAAGATTTGCTCAATCTGATCTTTCTCTCCTTCTAGGAGCTATTGTTCCAGCACCAATAACGCCTATATGACGTAAGATCAGACCGTAAAAAGGGGGAACTCTTGATTATAAGAACGTTTAAACGTATATATTTTGGCTTCAGCAGTCCTAGGTAGAACCAAGCCTAGCTTAAACGTATCATTTACATAAATCTCTTCATTTATTGAGCCGGTAGCGGTGATTTTTAACTTTTGAGTCCGCAAGTACAAATTGTTGCCAAACCAGGACTTTTTTTGGCTCCATCTTTTCTTCTACCTTCGGCTATACAGTATACAGTCCCCTGAGTTCCAGCAACGTACGTCCTACCGGTAGAAATTAAAAAAATAGTGGACATTTGCTTCCGTTGAACTTTCTGTTGAATTTTGATGTGGGGCATGCTACGATAGGTTAAGAATATGTTATCCCAGTTTTAAGTGTATACGTAAAAGGTGTTGTTTGTGAAAATGGCAAATGAAGTCCAGTATTTTTTGCATGTCTATGTTCTACCGGTAGGACGCGGGATCCCAGGAGGATAGAATGGGTCGTATTAATAAAACCTGACTTTACTCAAATATGAAGCAATTGCTCAAATTCTGAGCATTTGCTCGGATTCGTATGCGAGAGACCTTAAAAAATAAAAAATAAATAAGAATAAAAGGCATAAATCTGAGCATTTGCTCGGAGAATCCCAAGTCCGCTATTTAGCTGACTCAGGGCGTTTGCTCCATACTTTTTAGCCATAAACCGACTGACTTGCCGTGAGTTTTGGTAAAAAAAATAATAATTAAAAGGTAGCAGAATGGATAAAATTCCCTTGCGATGCTGATGGAATGATAAAAAACGGTAGTAAAGGCAAAAGTTTACTGTCGAGATATTCCACTTTTTTTTCATGCAAACTGTGGTCGTCGTCAATTTTGTATTTATTTTTATTATTTATTTATTTATTATTATTATTATTTTATTATTTTTATTTGTATTTCTTTCGCAACAGATGCGCTCGAGATCATACGAGTTAAGTGATTTGTGGACATGCTATATCTTCGTACATATAGGAACACCGTGCAACTGACATTTTTTTAGAATTTTAGGTTTCAACACACCTATTTTTTCAAATACTATTGTATACTCATTTTCAAAATGAATTTGACTAAGACAGCAACATCAACAAGAACAACATCGAACGGACAGCAACAATATAAACAGAATAACATCGGACGATGGGAAATTCCATAGTTGACCGCTGCCCACAATGGTCAACGGGATCGCAAAAAAAAAAACAATTAACTACCGTCATCAAGTTAACTTCACTTCACAGTCCACTAGATTAAATCACATTTAAACTCATATTAATTTAGGTAATCCATTTAAGTAGGTACATAGCTATATCAGTTTCATTAAGCATACATTTAATTTATTTAATTCCAATTATTTCTGTAGGAAATATTTTTTTGTGTCTCCTGAATAATTTGCAAAATGTCAGTTGTGCGATATGCTGTCAAAGGTCAAGCAAATGCTCACTTCGAATTTTCGAACTTGCTCAAGTAAACTTAAGTTTTATTCATACCAATTTCGAGCAAATTATAAATGACTTTACTTTGCTCAGACCTTTTCTTCTTTCTTTAGTTGGCGCTACGGCTCGAGGTGAACCGGCGTGTGCGTGTTATATTTTTGCACGAATGGAAGGGACCTACAGTTTTTTGCCGACTCCGAACGGCGAGTTGAGAAGCTCAATCGTGACAAATGATACTCTTTGATGCTTGTCAGACATTCGAAAGAGGTGGCACCGTGAAAAAACTCTTTTAGGTGTTAGACCCGGCCAGGAGTTGAACCCGGGCAGCATTGCGTGGTAGTCCAATGCACTAACCACCACGGCCACGGCGACCACTCGGCTCAGACCTTTTACTTGAGTAATCACATTTAACACATTTTATGTTAAAAGACCGCGTGCAGCGGTTGCCAGCACATCGTCTTCATGTTTGATTCCTCACAATGAAGTTGTCCAACTAAATCGTATCTCGAATTTAACTCGGTTGTTGATTCGGGGCGTCTATAGGCCCAAGGAGCACGAACTTCTCCATATGTCCGACAAAAATAATTGGCAATACTCCATAGAAATTATAGCTGGGTTGTTCCATGGCCACCTTTACGATGTAAAAGCCATGCGTTTAGAATGGAGACATCAACCAACCAAGTAAAAGTGGAAAACCACCATTTCTTACCTCTAGCCCCTATCCTATAGGCAGCAACATTTTGGTCCATTCGATCTGTTCCACCCATTTTCTTGTTATACATCATTACCGCATGTGGTTTTGAATTCCAGCCCGTTCCACTCTTGAATATTTTCCAACTTTTCCGATTGGTAGTCCCACATTGCAGGAGATGCAATGTATACCACAGCATTGTCCACCCATTTAGTGATTCTGATATCCGATTCTGAAATCCCAGCGCTAATCATAAAACCACGTTCCTTTTTCCTCAATTTCTCCTTTAGTGGTAATGGGCACGACTTTGGTATAACATTTTGCCGAATTGTACCTGCATTTGGTGCTTCTACATAAACAGCTTCTCCTTCTTCATTGTAACTTAGCTCTTCCCAAACCGCACTAACTTGTTCAAGTGTCAAATATTCAGTACAAGTCATAAAGATTATCTTATTAGGTACTCAAGCAATGAGTAGAAAAACAATAATCTGAAGTTCATCCAGAGAAATGTTCGAAAAAAGCATTTACAAATATTGAAAAAAGATACATAACGAACTCGCGAGCGTTACAAATATGTCACACTAAGACAAAACCTAACCAAAAATAAGCCAAAAGGTTTTTTTTTTTAGATAAATTTGTAAGCTAACTATTTAGCTTGAAATTAACAATAGGCTGCCGTAAAAATGCTTCAATAGAACCTACTAGAAATAATAAAAAATATATATTACCGTTGACGTGATCCCATTTTTTCCGATTTTAGTGAATTAATTAACTATGATTATTTGAAAAACTAACATACCAACATTTAAAAAAGCACCATAAAATTAAATTGCTTCTAACAATACCTACTTTGGTTTTCAAAAGTTTTATTATGCGTCGGGTATAAATTTAAATCCAAACTTGGGATTAACTGTTGGTATCACTTGCGTGACATATATGAAACGCTAGCGGTTAATGGGTTAATACGGCCCAATACCTGCTGGTTGAAATCCGAAAAAAAAAAATTTGTTTTATCATCGATTTTCATGCATAAACATTTTGACTAAAAATGTACCTATACGTTTTTTGCTTCCAAATTTTTCGGGTTCCAATGTGGGCTTTATATTTTTTTAACCTGCAGATTTCGGACATTCTGATTTTTTTTAGATTTTTTTCAAGACACTTCAACATTTCGGTGACCCTGTATTTCTTTCAACTGAGAGAACCTTCTTTTAGAGTCTTTGCCACTTTTAAATTCGTCCTCCCTGGGTGTGCTATGTAATATTTTACATTATGTTGACTATTTTAAAAAATGATACAGAGCGTTTTATTGATTTCGAGGTAGTTTTTGGAAAATTTATTTAATTATGAGATTGGACAGTCGTCGTTAGGGTGGTACCGCAGGTGGAGCATTGAGTCTACCATGAAAGATAGTTACTTACAACCATACTAGAAATTAAGGAGAAATATTGATTTCTTTTTGATAGTTGCATCGAATTAAAATACACCCTTCATGCAGGTTAAAGCTACGATAGTACCATCCTTCCTTGTTTGAAGTTGCAGAGAATGTACGGAGTTCTTTTTTTTTTAATCTCACCATTAAGAGCGACTTGTCGAGAGGTGTACTTTAATTCAACTAATTTATTTCGACCATAGTAAAAAGCTGTGAGCGGTGGTATTGAAATATCCACAAATTGTATGGCATCCTTTCAAATATATTCACGACTACATTGCTGATTATAATTTAATATATGCGACCAGCGTACATTGGCCAGATGTTTGAATTATAATTCAGAATCGGTTTCGGCTGCTCCGTCTATTGTTCTACCACAAAAAACATGAATTAAAGTGCATCAATTATTTATTAAAGGTTTCTGGAATATTCAACATTTACACCTGATTTTTGTGCTACTATTTATGATGGTACATATTTAGTAATTTAAACCTTTAATGAGCTGAAGCATCATTTAAAATTTGACAGAATTTGGACTACATTGGAATTCAGATTTCAAATCGTGAGCTTTTATAGCAATATGCTTAAAGTTGTACTGAAATTACGAATTCAGGCTTTACTGGAAGTGCACAGACTCTGATTTGAAACAAGTATAAAATAATAAATAAACAATGAAATAGGTTCACGATTATAAAAAACAAACACTCTTCTCCTGTAATGTTTCTTATACCATTTCGTGGAATAAATAGCTCATACTTGTACAGAAATTGGTGTCCTTCTGCTTTCAAATAAGCCGAAAAGGGCTTCGTCAAACAATCCGTTTTCGAAGAACTGACTTGTTACTTGCTTTCCAATTCAGCTATACCACTTTATTACTTTTACTTTGTTGTTTTTCTTTGTAAAACTTGCAAAGCAGAAAAATCTCTCTATCAAGATACTTTTAGAAGGCTTTGGTCCTTCCCAACTGTTTTCGTTATAAAAACATTCCTATTTTTCAAAAATAATATATAAAACAAATAAAAGTTACTTACTTACTTAGGTGGCGCTACAGTCCGGGGTGGACTGAGGCCTCAACCAACAACCCCTTCCAGTTAGCCCGGCCTTTAGCTAACCGCCTCCAGTTGTGGACTTCAAGTTGGTTTGGGTCTTGTTCTACTTGTGTGCGCCACCTTAGGCGAGGTCGTCCTCTGCTGCGCTGATCCTCCGGGTTAGAATGGAATATTCTCCGAGCCGGAGCGTTGACGTCCATACGCTATAAATGTCCTAGCCATCTTAAACGCCAAATGTGCTGTACAGCTCGTACAGTTCCTGGTTGAATTTTCTCCTCCAAAACCCGTCAATGCAAACGGGACCGAATATCTTACGAAGAATCCTCCCTAGTAAGGTGCTATGGACAAAACATAGTATGTCGAGCTAAAGGAATCCAAAAGTACGTCAATCTTCAAGTAAAGTTTTTTATTTTGCAAAACTAGGCTTATCGCCAAGGAACTGTACGGCAATAAGATCCTCCTGTCATATGCGTCAGGTATTTACTGAAACACACTAACGCGTAAATTCGTTACAGCTACATTCGCTAGATTCCTAAGCTGGAGCTACTGGACAGAATCCAAAAATCGCTATTTCCACCATAAGTGCTCAAATGAGATAGCCAGTTGCATTCCCCCCCTGGGACACTTCAGCCGCAATACCCGCTATGCCAGGAATGCCCATCAGTTCACCCTAAACCTGTTTTCGGCCGTACTGTGTCATTTGCCGCACAACACGAATGTGGAATGCCCTACTGCACTCTCTTTTTCCTGACCATTATAGTTTGCAGACATTTAAGACCAATGTGCATCGGTTTCTCCAAAACCCCCAAAAATGGGCCAAATCCCACGATGTATTATAATATTATAAATTGTAAATTTTCGGGAATCACACATAATCATTTTTTATTATCTCAGACATTATATTCAAAAACAGAACTCGCTTCTCCTAACTCTTGCTTCTGTGTCAATTCTCTCACGTTGCGTTCGGACGTTCCAACTTGGCGATGCATGTCAAAATTGTCGTAGTTGGTCTTGACGGCTTCCAAGAGGTGCGATGAAGGTCTTGTGATAAACCAAGGATCGTTACTAGCCTTACTAGCCAATGCAATGTGGGACACTTTGACTCTATGACCAATATCATAGTTCTTTGGAGCATTCTCGAAGAGCTTGTTGACAGTTGTCTTTACAACTGCCTTCTTGACGGCCAATGGAGCCTTCACTGGCTTCTTTGATCTTGGCTTATTCTGATGCCCTAAACAAAGAGCTGTTTGCTTATCAGCCTGTGACAAGAATGAAGTTATTTGACTTGCTTTGGTTATTGACATAGACAGCCGACAGAGAGCTCCAAGAAGAGGTCCAACCAATCGTTGCTTCTAATATCTCATGTTTTTCAAGTCTCCCTTTCAAGACAACTGCCCTACTGCTGGAAATAATTCATTTCTTACAAAAATTAGGATAAGTGTTCCAAATCTTAATATATAAAGTACGGGCACTGCAAATGCTCCTGAGTTTTAATGCTTTTCGCAAAAGTTTCACGAACACCTCCCGAAACGGCGGAAATATTTGCGTTACCATGGTTGTTCTACAACAGAATCGCTTGTATTGTATTGAATATCGTAACAGTCCAAAGGAGTCAATGATTTATCTTGCGGAGAGAGAAACAAAATCTGTTAGAGAATGATATTCCAATTTTTTCAATCATCCTGCGTTCTATTTATTTTTTAAAACTATTGGTATCGCCAGCTTGAACTGCTTTGGTACCCCAAGGACTAGCCACAGGATCACTGGTCACTGAAATAGTTTGAAATACTAGGTATCCGTGAAAACTGGTTGTCACTTCAGAAAGGCTTTTATCACTCTTACCTCAATTTTCGAAGATAGTGATTTAAAACACCCTTGTAGCACACTTTGCCAATGCGTATCTTTAATGACTTCAATAATTCAAAACTCATCACATATTCTGACGAACACAACCCAGAACCGTCCTTCTGCTTGCCCAAAATCCTGTCCAACACCATATGGCTTATGATTCCTTTAAACTGACACGTACTTCGTAACCTTAAAATTCCAATAACGGTTGTTTTTATTAATATAAAGAAAAAGTGTACAAAAATAAAAATTGCTGAGTAACGATATTAAAAAGTTGAAAACTCTTCCATCTTTGTACACACGTCTCCGTCGTCTTCGTCGTCGCGTCGCAGCGGGTTTGGGTTTCTCAATTTATTTTTTTTTCTTCAAATTTGATCCCCGTTTTCGTCCTGTTTAAGTGAATACTGAGGCTGACCCTTTCGCATTGCTCAAAAGTTGCATAATCATCATTTTGCCATTTTCGAAATTATTTTGATGTTCGTTATTGAATTTTGTGCTGACTTTTAATAGTTTTTGTTGCTGTGTGTCGGTCAGGGGCATGATTGCCAGCATTTTCGTCCTTAATATCGCATAAATAAATATATTACGTGAGGTCTTGTCTTGAAAGGTAGGTAGGTTCTCTGCTCATCCCTAATTCCGGGCGATGGGCGATGAGCCTTTATTTAATTAAATTTAAATCCTTTTTTTTTTTTTTCTTAACTTAAGAATTCAGATTGTCGACGGTATGAGTGGATTGTGGTGGTGAATGTAGAGGGGGGAGGACTACAAAGGGATATGCTCGTATATAGGGCTTCGGGATGAATGTTTGCTGAAAGTCAAAAGTTAAATTCTTTTCAAATACTCGAGTGCTCGCATTGACATTCTGGAAAAGGGAAAGGAATTCCCTGAGTAAACTTATGCCTTCTGGCGATTGAAAGAAATTTACCTTCAAGGATCATAGGAATATCTAAGGAACTCGATGACTGCGAACTATGGTTGGAAGTTTATGGGTAGTTGGACATTTGTTGAATTTTTATCGTTATTTGTGTATTGGTGGGTGTTTTTATTTTGTCTATGTAAAAGGATGAAGGGAGTATTGAAAATGATCACTCTGACAGCTCAGTAATGGTATCCTGATGTTCTGCAGTGTTGATTCTTTAGTTGATTTGATCTAACAACAAAATCGTGCTGTGTAAATGTCATCATCTGAATTCTTGGTAATAACCGACTTTGAGTAATTGAGTCTAATGCTTTTTATTTCCTCCCTATATGGGGGACTTTGTGTATCGCTGAATATGCTTTAGATTGTTCCTTACTTTATATCATGGCTTCAAAAAATAAGAACTAAAGGTTAACGAAATAGTGACGAATGTTACGAGCTTATTCAAGGCGGTGTTTGACGGTCGGACTTATACACTTCTTAAAATGTTTCCATTTGATTTTCTAAAATGACTTTTGACACAAGTATTTGACAAGACTTGGTTTAATATAGATTTGAATGCCTAAGTAATAAGTTGCGACCAATGATAGAATTTACAGAGCCAAAACCTTATTTCAAAGCTCCATAGTCTAAAACTATTAAATATCAGTATCGCTGATTTACAAGTCGATTTTGAGACTTATTGGTCGCAATCACCTCTGTTTCAATTCAATTTAGCCATCTCAATATTTTGCCACCATCTAGAAACAGATATCAGTACAAAATTAGTCGAGTAAATCTTGCTTTTTTGCCTTAAGATAATTTTAATCATTTTTATCATTTTCCGAAATATTTCGAAATGTAAAAGACAAAGAAAATCGCATGATTTAGGCCTCGGTGGTAAATTTTCGAAAAGCTAAGTATGTTCTAATCAGTCACTCAAAAAATATGGGTTCTGGATCTTCCTCAGGCACAGATTAAAGGTCCAAAACTCTATTCGCTTTAAGGGGGTATTCTAATCTAGCGGTACGAATTTTGGGGGTGGTGAAAAATAAGGGTGTGTCCTTCTTGAAGGTTTTAAATTAGTAAGAATGTCGCTATCGTTTGAACTACGGAAATAAAAAACAAATTTTTTTTCACAAAATGGCGGCTGTTTGAAAGAAAAAGTGATTTTTTGCCCTTTTTTCAAAGTTTTGAATTTTTTAAAAATAGTAAGAAAGACAATTTTTACATAATTATAGTTCCAACGATAAAGGAATATATAAAAAAAAAGTTCCACGCCAATTTTCAAGTTAATCGGTTCATAAGAACTTGAGAAATCACGTCAGACGTGTTGGAAAAGTAGTTTCGAGAAAAACGCGTTTAGAAATACGTTACAACGACCTTCACAATAATGACTTTCTGAGAATTCATGGTTTATAAGAGACTTTCTGTAGGATAATTCAGAAAACGGTTGGAGGATATATTTTAATATTTGAAAATATGAAGAAAAAAAAAACGATGTTTTCAAAATTCTAGACTAGAATACCCGAGGGGCAAGTAATCACGGTTGGAGGATATATTTTTGAAGGTCTAATCTTTCAAAATATGAAGAAAAAAAAAACGATGTTTTCAAAATTCTAGACTAGAATACCCGAGGGGCAAGTAATCACGGTTGGAGGATATATTTTTGAAGGTCTAATCTTTCAAAATATGAAGAAAAAAAAAACGATGTTTTCAAAATTCTAGACTAGAATACCCGAGGGGCAAGTAATCAGTGTATTCAAGGAACTTTTCTGTACGTATTCATGGTGAATCACAGTGTATTCAAACGTAATCGCGTACATATTCGTATGTATTTACGTGTATATATTTGCGTATTCTGTAGTCTACGACCACGCAAAAATATTGATTACTTGCCCCTCGAGAATACCACCTTAAATCAGTTGCTGCGCTGCACTTTTTCTGAAGCACGCTTAAGGTTTTTGATTTCCTCAAGACAATTATTCAGGGTATATCCACCATAAAGAGCGTTAATTTAGTGTTTTTCCCGAAAAGTGTGCATGTGATTATTTCATTTAAAAATACTGATTCTGTCATTTAATGGAGAGCTTGCAAAATGTCATCGAAGGAAGCTTTGCACGACGTTTTTGCACAATTGCGGCACAATTTCGTGAATAAACAGTTCTGATATAATCCTTGAGCACTTGAATCGTTAATGGACCATTGGTGTAGACCATATCCTTAAAGTACCTCTCAAGAAGAAATCACGAGCTTGACCGGTTTACTCACATTTATTGAATACGTTCACAATAGCTTTAGGGCGAGAAGGTGTTTCATGGTTCCTCCAAATTTTCATAATTTAAATGCATTGCATGTTTAAAGAAGAATTCGTCCAGGGTTCTATTTCTCAGTTGACAGAGCTTAGGGCAGTGACAGAGGAAATGGGCTGTGTTCCATGTGTCTCTTCGTCACCGCATCCACTGCAAATGTCGTCATCATTCAGTCGTTATTTTTTCATGTGATATCTTAGAGCGTTTTGCCCAGTTAGCACTCCTATTAGCATTGATAACGACTTCCTGTCTTTTCATAGGAGTTTCCTTTTTCTTGGTTTATCACATTCTGGCCACAATCTTCTTGATACCTCGCAGGTGGTTAGCGATATCCTGTTATTTGCTTCAGTTACTGATTTTTGTTCAATTTTGGCCCTAAGATTAAAGAGTGGAGGCTGTTCTCTGTAGTTTAGGGCAAGTTCATCTACTGTTCCATTGCCTCGTATCCCGCTGTAACCATCAATGACGCAGCAGAGTTTTACATTGTGCTGCATGAGGAGAATCTTCAGCTCTTCGCGGCAATACTTTACAAGCTCAGATGTTATTTGCGTAGCAGCTATTGCTTTTATGACTGCTGGCTGTCAATATGAATTGTGATATCTTCTCACCAACTATATTGTCATATGTAGAAGTATTAGGCAGCAAAGATATGGGCCTATAGGATGCTGCTTTATTATGTGATTTTCCCAGCTTGGCGAACACGATCACTTCGGCTACTTTCCATAATTGTGGAACGTATTTTAATTTGATTGCTGCATTTGGACTGTATAAAAATCCGTATTTGTTAACGAAATGTGTTCGATTTGACAGATTCTCAAAAGAAACACTTGATTGATATTTCGTGTTTTTAAAAGATTCCCAAAATTTTCCAATTTCGATGGCACCTAAATCGCCACAATTTCCTCAAAGCATTATATTACTTACTTAACGGGCTCCCGACCCGTGAAAATTCTCCGCTTGAGACACGGCAGCCTTCCACTCTCTTCGATCCGGGGTACGCTGCTTCCAGTTGTCTAGACCAAAAGCACTGGCATCCACGGTAGCTTGGTCCTTAAAACGGAGGCTCGGTCTTCCTTGTCATCTTGAAATTGGGGGCTGTGATTCGAAGATCCTCTTTGCTGTAGCATTGTTGTCCATTCGCTCGATGTGGCCGAGCCATTGTAGTCGACGTGTTTTGGCTTTTCGGTCTACATCCACATCTTGGTATAGCTCATAGAGTTCGCGGTTATATCTTCTCCTCCATTCGCCCTCCTCGCATAAGGGACCGAAAATCCGACGAAGAATTTTTCTTTCGAAAGTATTCAAAATCTTTCTGCTTATCGTTCAACACTCGGCTCCACACAGCCGAACCGAAGTAGCAGCGGTTTCCTAGGGTAAGTCTTCGTCGAATCTCCATTAAGGTGTCATTCGTGGAGTGGATATTTACGAGGTAGGTAAACTCCTTAACCACTTCGAAGTTACAGTTGCCAACAGTGACATTTTGTCCTAGGCGGTGGACAGATGTTTCTTTGTTTGTTGACAACATGTACTTGGTTTTGTCCTCATTCACTTCAAGGCCAACTCGTTTCGCCTGTTCTTCAATTGCCGTAAAAGCCTCTAAGACGGCGCGCTGGGAGCGATCGATGATGTCGATGTCGTCCGCGTATCCCAGTAGCTGGACAGATTTGTGAAAGATAGTGCCTTCCGTGTTCACACCTGCCCTGCGCACTATATGTTCCAGCACAAGATTGAAGCATTATATTAACCTGCAAAAATTTGGAACAAGTATATGGTTGATTCGGCCTACCTCTTCCAGGTTACTGAAGAAGTATGAGCTTAAAATGTTCCTGCAACTGCGTGCTTTGCCCTGACATTCACTTAGAATATGTGCGATATCCCTTGCCACACCTACATATATCATTACAGTATCTGCAAATATCCGTATCTATCAGTCCGAGCCTCTTGGCATGCTTGCCCAGATACTATTCCTATAGCTATTCTCATTTGTGCCCTGCTTAATCTAAGCATTTCATTGATCCTTTTACGGTTGAGTGCCGGCCAAAGCGTCTTGGAAATCATATATCCTAATATGTTAGACCATCGTTTTCATGTCTTTTACTTTTGATTTAATGCAGCAAAACGGGGGAGCTACTTTCACCGCCTCGGGTAGTGGTAGCCCCCCCCCCCCCCCCCCCCCCTTTGTGAACTCATCGGCAAACTCGTTGTCTTCTATCCCGGAGTGACCAGGCACCCAACATAGTCTCACCCGGCACTGCGTGCATAATGCCTTGAGCAGGATTTTCGGGATTTTGGACTTTCGGGATTCTGGTTTTCGGGATTCTGTCCGACTACCATGTTAATATCAATATCCTTACCGGATGATTCATGTTCAAAATCTCTGCAGCTCTAAGTACGGCTGGAACTTCTGCCTGAAAAACGCTGCAGCTATCCGGGATTCCTAAGGACACCTATAAATCTGATCACTATCCTTCTCAATTCAGGTAGCAAGAAACTTCTAAGTTCTATAATTCTAAATTATTTAAGAAACTCTTTACGGCAGTTGATTTTTCTGTCCCACACTGCAGTTGTTTGCAACTATAAAAGTGAAATAAGAGGATTTCATGGCTTTATACCCTCGCTCTTTGAAATAGAATTTATTTTTCTTTTTAACATTTCGACATCCCACACACGCTGCACTTATGTATGTGCCAAACATGAAATGTCTCATGCTCGCCCTCCAATCGTCTTTAGTTCACACATTTGGCTTTCGGTCAAAGATTATCCTTTTTAAGATGACGTACAGAGAATTTTACAATTCATCGCACGTTGCAATGAAATCATTTTTAGCTTTGGTTTGGGGTTGTCACAGCTAGCAAAAAAAAATAAAAAATGAAGAAAAAGAAATAACGAATTACTTTCAAACAAAAGTGGCACAAAGCCATAAAAAGCGGTTTTACAGCGAGATGAATCTTTAAATATCGTTTCCATTCTTTACATTCCTCGTTCTACTCACACACGAGATACGAGTCACCCTGTACTGTGTAATTCGCAGTAATTCCATTGAATTGCGAAATTCCATTTAGAGTTGGACTTCGTTTTACACAAGAGAGTCACGTCCTGTCACAACGCATTTAATGTGCAAAACGTGAGCCTCCTTTTGCATCTCATTGGATAAGGTTGTCCTTTATATTATTTTTCGTTTCTTCTTTTTCTGCTCTCCAAAGGATCTCCAGCACGATTATGAATGATGAATTATAAAAAATGAAAAAATCATTTTCCCTTGTGATGGGCGAAATGGAAATTCCAATTCTAACACAAGACTCTGGCAAATATTTTCAAATTGGTGGCGTGATCTAATTTTTAACAGATAAACTCTGGCACAAGCTGAAGAGGAAGAATTATACTCCAACAATAGGGATGGTGTGACAATCCGGGAAGAGGGCGATACAGATAATTTGTTGAACGAAACTGACAAGTCGCTTGACATTACGGAGACCGCTCACGTCCTATAAGTTCCAAACAAATTAAAATCAAGGAATATTCTATCCCCCTCGCATATTTTCACATAAAGAACCCATGTCCTCCGATGTCATCCCTTGTTTGCCCGAAACCCCCCATCATTCTTGTAGTGGAGGGCGAACTATGTGTTGGCATCACTTTGCGACGATTCTAATGATGATGTGGCTACACACTTTTGATATTAAATTGAAAGCCTTTTATATATGTATGTATGTACCGTTATACCGTTATACGCTATATGTACTCGTACCTATACAATGCACAGTGCGTAGCATAACTATTAAGTCAGTCGGTACAAAAGTACTCGAACAAAAAAAATCACTAAGTCCTTCGTCCAGGAAGATGACACAAAGTGCAGATTTTTCCTTCTATACAACACGCGAGTGTGTGTGTGTGTGAGAACACATCTACTGACAGATGCATGCTGTGGGAATAATAATCACCAAGTACATCATGTGATTTGGTTAGAAGCATGGCGGAAGGACCAAAGCAGAGGGCAGGACGCAAGTAACTTCCTTATATGCCTGTAAGAGCATTTTCTCTCTGAGAAATAAAGCATATAACCCCTCACACATCCGGAATATAAGACAGAAGTATATAACCATATTGGGGTAGCAAAATGAACAAAGCTATTCTCCCCAAAAACAAACGTG
Source organism: Brachyopa scutellaris (assembly GCA_949775065.1). Lineage (NCBI taxonomy): Eukaryota > Metazoa > Arthropoda > Insecta > Diptera > Syrphidae > Brachyopa > Brachyopa scutellaris. Next base: position 87,730,620 of record OX459114.1, on the reverse strand, counting down.
GGAAGTTCCCCTTCTTTTTTAGTTTCTAACCATTGGCACTACTGGCACTGAATGAATTTCCTTTCCACCTACCAAACCAACCCTATTTGCGCGCAGGGTAGCAATCATCCCCTAAAGGGAGAGCAAGAGCGAGCAATGTAAATGCGATTGGGAAAGCTTAAGTTACTGCGCATTGGAGAGATTTTTCCTGTTTTCCTATTAAACGGGAAATCTCTGAATTATAACGAAAAGAAACCTCGGCCCCTCCTCTCCACCACCCCCCCGTTCTATGGTCAACATGCGCGTGAGAACTCTCACACTCTTACTCTCCGGAAAGTGCCAACTCTCGCCTCTCAATTACTGCGCGAATTTTCCCAATACAATTAAGAAAATGCGCTCTGCAATTTTCATATAGAAAACCTCCAGGAAAACCATAAGGAATTCCCATTTTACACATGTATCCCGCATTTTTACAACAAAAAAAAAACACATGTACATCCTCCATCTCCCTCCCTCCATCCGGATGCGGGATAGAAAGGATTCCCATCGATGAACTGCGAAAAATATAAAAACCCCGCTAGGAGTAATAAAAACTCCTACTCTCGTGTAAAAGCTTTACTCCGAAACATCGTTATATCCGTGGTGGTCCATTCCAGTACGAGTATCTTGAAACAGAAAAGGAAAAAAAAAATAAAAATAAAAATATATATTTAACTACACAATCCTCCTGTGCGACAGCCACGTCCTCGAAGTTCCGTTCGGGTTAGTTTAGTCTCACGCTAGGCAACAAAATCGAATTGTCCCACTGACGTTGACGACGACGCACGCTGCTGAACGAGAAGAAAACAACAAACGACAATGACGCTGAGCACAACACCAAGTGGTAGTACACCAACGAACAGCAATAGTAGTAGTACAAGTACGGTCTACAACAACACTACGTTGGCACCGCTTCTACCGAGCTGCTGCTTCTACTACGATACCTAGAGTACGACATTCAGCCAGGATGGATTCTAGTTCAGTGCACAAAGTGCGTCAGTGCAAGTGTGGTCTTCTAGTGAGAACCAACAGCTCTTCGAAATTTTTTGAAATTCATTTCAAAACTTCATATCAAGACGGACTTCTTGGCGAGCTAGTATTCAGTGAAAGCGCCAAGGAAATATGAATTTCATTGGTACGGTATGAGAATTAGTAACAATTTTTAATTTGTTCTAAACAATTTAAGTAGAAACAAAATTTTTTTTAATTTTTTTTCCTTAAATAATTTTCTTAAATTTAAAAAAAAAAATTCCTTCTTGAATTTTCCTACCATATGGTGTGTTGTGTGTTTTGAATTTTTCATTTCAATCTGGAACATTTTTGCCAGTGTTAATATTAATTTTAAATAAAATAGAAAATAATTTAATTAAACTTAATGGAAAAGTGAATAAATTTTTTTTAGAAAAATATTCTTTCAAACCCTTAACTTGTGTGTGCAGTGTGCTTAAGTGTATTTTAATTACGTAAACATATGTTTGACCATGTGAACGCATTTGGCAGGCCTTTCGACACGATAATGATGATGAGACCGGGGGAGATTTGAAAAACGTGACTGTTACCAACTACAAATGGGGTTGGTTTCGTTGTAGTGGCTCGTTGGTGATTCTCGACATATGATAAGTGAATAAGTTGATTTGTTGTTCTTTTATATCCATCGATATGCAAGTGATTTACGTATGTATTGTATATTTTGTTAAAATATATATTTTGGGAAACGTTGTTTTAAGTGGTTTTGTTCAAGGGAAAGGCCACGTGGCTTGCCTTAGTCGCTAAATCTGTAAATAAAAAATGTCAAAACTTTAATATGACGAAAGTCTCAAATACAATCCCGTGTTTGAATGGGAAAAAGTATCAATCTCCACTTCGTATCCTTTGGCCTTTAGAGAACACAAAAATTGTAAATTGGCCGATTGTATATCAACCTTCACTTAACAATGGTGATGGTATTATACGTACTCGCCTTCATTCAAATGGAGGTGGAGAAAATTGTCAAGAGTCAGACGTCAGACCTATTAAGCCCTTTTATGATCGCAATTTAACCTTTAGCATTTAACTGAAATCATTTTGTCAAGTGGACATATTTTTGCGAAATTAAAAAAGCATCCCACCCCCACCCCCTGCCTACTCATTAGTCATGCAAATATTTGGGTCATCTTTTAAAGAGCTGGAAATGGAGATGAGGAATTGAAACGAGTAAAGAATTAAAATGAGTCTGATATTAAAAGTTAGATTAGGATTCATTGGAATTTTATTATTCCACGTCGTTTGAGAAATTTATAATTAATTAATTTATATTTTGGGTATTCTAGAAGTTTTAACTAAGTAGATCTTAGAGTGAAGGATGTAGTGCATTATTTCTTCATTTTTTATGAATTCTTATATCAATCTGCAGAGATTCAAATTCAACTATCCTTCTCTCTTCATTTCTTTTTCACACCCTGATTTCAAAACAAGGACACTGTGTTAGTTCCTTATAGTAAAATTGTTTTCAAGTTTTGTAGAAAAGTTGCAATTTTATCTTTTACAAATTTGACACCTACAGTTCTGTATAAAAAATTAAGAACACTAGGATAATTGTATTAAATATTGACTTTCAATTTTAACATATTGTTAATTATTTTTCAAACTTAAAAAAGTATTTATTATTATTATTATATTATTATAACTTTATTGATACATAAATAAAATTACATTATCAATAATCAAAAGTAAAGCGCTAGCTACCAAGGCTTTCGGGTATTAAAGAACCAATTATACTGCATTAATTAAAATGCTGTTTTCAGCTTAAGTATAAAACCTTCAACTGGAAAAAATAAGAAGAAAAGAGAACAAATATCCTAGTGGTCTAAATTTTTTACACAGGACTGTACAAGTGGAAAGCAGAAAGGCGATCTATTTTATTTGTTCTTCTGATTGCCCCTTACACGATTTAGAAAAATTGAGCTCTTATTGGTACCTGAACGAACAACCTTCGAATCACTGAAGAGAAGGGTAAAGCCAACACCTCTGGTAGTACATTGGGATCTTTTTGCGCTTTTCAGTACCAATTTGGGTAATAGATAATAAGGAAATAGACATATACGAAAAAAACTAGTTGCCCGTGCAAGAACTCTCGCAAAAGAAAATCTAACCCTCAAAATCCAAATTTCCCATCCAACATACAAACTTTCCATATGATGGAAATCCCAGGAAATCACACGGGATATGTTTATTCTTTTGGGAGTTAATTTTGGGTAAATTATTTGTTTTGATCATTTTTTTTTAATTGTTAAAATTTATAAATTGAAAGTGCAATTCGTCAATGATTAAGGAAATTTTTTTTCTTTTGACACCTCATTTATTACTTAAGATTGTTTGAGTATGAAAGCTGCAAATGGTACCTATACTACAGAAATAATATATAGTCGTATGATTATTGCAATTATTTCTGACCTCTGACAAAAAGCATTAACTAAGCAAAGCTCCAAACCACTGCCCTGATGAAGTGCGAGGACAATCCTTAAGACATAAATCAGCCACATAAGTGTTGCACTTAATATACGTGTAGTCAAGCTATTATTGCCGTACGTAGATAACTTTAAGGGGAATGGAAAGGAACCATCAAAAGATAGAGTTTGGAACACTATTTGCACTTATTCGCAATTGTGTCCAGATTCTTTTTTTAAGTGATAAACTAGGCCTTGGTCCACCCCGTACTGTAGCGCCACCTAAGTAAATTATTTTAAAGCTTCAATTCGGAATCTGTCGCCAATTAAAGTGGAATTTCATTTCTTCATACATTCTAAATGAAAAATTGAATTAAAATTTATTTTAAAAGTCCAAAGTAAATTGTAAGCCCGGCGGACAAATTCCTGTGCTTTTTATAAATGCTACGAGTTAGTTATTAATTTAATTCTTAACACAGCCAATAATATTAATGTTCGTTCCATAAGGTTTAACAACTTCTCAACGCAAAAACAGAATCAAATTACTTTAATTGTCTATTTGGTACCACTGGTACTTCAACAACCTGTCAAAAAGTATAGTTTTCAAATCAAGTGGATGTCTTTTGCTTTTAACCATTGTTATTGGTTTTATCACAAATTAGAAGTGACAGGGAGACATTTTATTATTCCCAATTGAAAAGGTGATTACTGCTCAAAGGACTGTTAGGCGATTACTTTATTGATTGGTTAGTTAATTAGTGGACATTCTGAATCCAATTATATTCTACCGATTTATATTATGTATGTTTTGAGTGTCACTTAAAAACTGAGCTAAGACATTCAATTATACAGTAAAAAAACAAATAAAACAAATTTAACTGTAAACCCACTCGCTGCTCCACTAACCTAAAAAGGAATCAAACACCTTTCACAGTACATTTTTCGCAAACAACACGCCGACTCATTTACATTACAAAAAAATTAAGTAATTATATTATTCCAAGAATTTCAAGAATTTCTTTCGAGGCAGACGAGTTCCCAAAGGCTGAAAATAATGAAAAGCTTTCCTATATGTATTAAAATGAGAAATTCGTAAATATTCAATTTTCTGTGTGAAAAAGATAAATGCGAATATAGTGGCGAAAACATTCCAATCCTAAATTCATTCCAATGAAAAAGCTGCAGAAGTATTTTCGTATAACAGTTTAACCTCAAAATAAATCAAATATAAAACCATTTGAAATCACTAGTAGCTTTGGCAGCACTCTTTAAAATTCAGGTCCAAGTGAATTGTTTTGTGAATTTTGAATAATAAAATTGGCGAGTGTAAGGGTTCTAGTAAGCTTGTAATTATAAATAGTTTTGGAAACCAATTGACATACTTATCTAGATGAAGAACTGACATCAGGCATCGACTTTTATATCATTAACCATCTACAGTGGCTGGCCAAATTATTAAGGACAGCAAAACCTTTTTTTTAATTTTCAGTTTTGAGTGCATTTCGCGATGCAATAATTTGATTTCGGTTTTGTTGTTATTTTGCGGCTCTCACACTTAACCAATCTTAACCAATGAGGTGTCAAAAGAAAGACATTTTTCTGGAGCACTGATGAATTTATAACACTGAACCATTTATAAATTTAAACATATTAAGAAACCGATCATAACAAATGTTCTACCCAAAATGAATTCCCAGAAGAATAAAAATTTCCCGTATGATTTCCATGAGTTGACAGATGGAAAACATAAGGGAAGTTTGAATGTTGGATGTGAAGAATTTCGGGCACACTAGTTTATTATAATTTTGTAGTTTAATTATAAAAACAACTTCATTATTTAACCACAACAAAACAAGGGATTCGTCATCAGGGAACCATTCTTGGAACTCGGGCAGTAGCTTGTACTGGTCTTGCCTCATGGTCCTTCGACGATGTAGAGGCGTCGCCTACCCTTTCCTAGATCACGGTGTTTTACCCTCTCCACAAGGTAGTCTGGATGGAACTGCTCTCCAGAGCGTCGTCGAGGGAATGTGATCTTGTCCATTTGAAATGTTGACTCCCCCGAGAAAATTGTACCAAATTGCAAAAAAAATTTATTTTGGATTCTAACAATTTTATAAAAGTAATATTAACCTGACTCCAGTCCTCAACAGTCATATTCCATTATTGTCGCTTTTTCGCGAAATTCATTTAAAAGTGAAAAAAAAGTTAAGTAAGTTCATGTTATATACTTGCCACATTTGGACACACTATAATGAGTGCATATACATATGTAAAGTATGGGCATGGCTATCATCCTAAAAAGTTGATATGAACTGAGATTTCTTAAACCCTAATTCAAATTATGTATATTTATATTGAAGTTCATTTACTTCAGTTGATATTCAATGTACCTGCACGCTCCACGACATTTTGAGGAGTTTTTAGTGTTCTGTACCCAAAAACGGAACACCAATGGAATCAGTTCGGTGTCTGTCTGTCTGTCACAGGCCTTTTCCTCAGATACTATTTGATGTAGAGGTAGATTATTGAAATTTGGCACATTTGTAGCAATTACTGGCCCAAACACAGACCTAAAAAGTTGAGTTTCGATTTTGGGGGGATAAATGGGATGTCAAAAAAAAAATTATTATTGAGATCGTCGTATGTCAAATCACAGCTGGATAAAGCGTGAATTCAAAAACGGATGAAAAATTTTTTGTGTTACATTTATCTTAACTTTTTCGAAAAATAAAAAAAAAAAAAAAAAAACATTAAAAAATTGCTGTACATTATGTATATAATGTATATCGCTCAGAGGAATCTGAATAAAATCGTTCGACAGTTTTTTTTAATTAATTACTTTAACTACCCAATTATTTACATATGACGTAACCCTATCGTAATCACATAAAAGCGGATAGGGAAATTTGTATGTGTGATAGTAAAAATTTGTTTGTAGTTTTTTGTATCATAAATCTATAAGCATAAATCTATTACACATGCATGCAGAAATTAATGATAGTGCGAAACTCTTGCTGCACAGGTATGACTTGCACTTGACTGGATTTTTCAATGGTAATGTTTGTAAATAAAGTAACAGTGGTGGTGAAGAGAGTATAGAACCCTGTCTTATACTAGCTAGCTTAAGACGGTTTAAGATTGCGCTTCTAGTTTATGTTTGATACAATACTTTATCATTGTTTGCTTTTAGAGGAATGGAAATACGGGCACACTATGTTGTCCGTCTGTCTGTCTGTCTGTCTGTTTGTTCGTCAGTACCAGTTGCTGGAAGTTTTAAGTGTCAAGTACTAAGATCAACAGAGCTATAGGCGTTCTAAAATGGCAAGCTTCTTACTTAATAGTATTTGATGCATGATCTAGAAAGTTGAATATCGACCCGAGGAAGACCTTTCACAGAAAATCAGTTCTAAGTCTATGTGAAACTATTAATTTTCTTCTAAGTAACCCTTTACGATAGTATAATATAACAGTAGCTACGCAACCCTCAGGACGTAAATCTTACCTACTCACACTTGTCCATTCTGTCTACTGTATTTGCTTTGCATCATTTTGATCTTCGTTTTAAGATTTCATAAAAATGTATTGTTTGTGCGCTGAATTAAAAATTTAAAACTAAACAAGAAAGTTCGTCTTACAGTTGCAACATAAATATTTTTCACTGCTATTTTCCAGTGTTTAGTTTCTGAAATGTGATTCAACTAAAAGCTTAAATTAAAATTTAAGTCTTTCCAGTCTTTTGCATTTCTCTTCCAGTAAGATACGAATACAAGAGAGTCTTAAAGAAATACACACATATAAGAACATAAAACAAGTACGCAGGACTATTTATTGTCCACTATGCTTTGTTTGTCTCTAAAGAAATAGAATATAAAAAAAAAATACAGTAAAGAATATCCTTGAAGATAAAGAAAAACACAAACACAAATGCAAAATGTATACACATAAAAAAAAACAGCAATCACAAATGAATGCAGAGACTGTACTCGTATAACGACGATTTGGTGACCATCTGCCGCGGTTCTCCCTTTTCTCGACAAGTTTTCTTGGAGCAATGCCAACGTTGCAGAGTAATAAACTTAATAAAAAAATCATTAAGCTTTTGTAATTTATTTTTTATTTTATCATGCGTTTTATGATTTTATATGAAATAAAAACTACACACTCATAGTACTCTGTGAAATGTCTAAGTTAGTCGTTTTTTAGAGTGCACTAAATTGCTTCTTCTTTACGAGGTCCTTCAGTGAAACTAGCCGAACTTGTAAAGTACCAATTTCAGTTGACTTTAAGGATTGAATTAACTGTCATTTCATAAATAACTTCCACTCATAGCACATCCAAGAGGGTGTTTCTTCATTTTTTTTTAAATTTTTCTCATCAACTTCGAAATCACAATTCGAGTAACTCCCATACACAACATAAGTCAAATAAAAACCACGTATACACTTCTCTAGAAATAAATTGAGGTAATTAGTACAAATAGCTTCGTAGGATGCTATATGAAAAGAAATATAAACAAACAACAAAGAACCACTTAGGAAACGATAAATATTAAATCACTCTGGCGTATGGGGGTTTTTTTTTGTGTAGGATCTGATATTTTGAACAAACAGCAACTTATTTTAATACTAGATATAGGTATGGAAATTTCAGAAATTGAACAAAATTATGTATATATGTATTTGGAGATCGTATTCAGCTTCTTTGAGTCTAGGAAGCATCTATGGGTAGGTGTAAATTTATTGCCGAAATCAGTTTCACTTCGTTATGTGGAACTTTTGAAGATACCCACGGAAGGGGACGAGCTCTTTCATTTAGTTCTTTTAGAAAGTACCTACAAGTCTACGCCTACAAAAGGTTAATATAGCTAGCTACAGGAACTCGCTGATATTTATACGTTCAAATACATTCCACAGTAAGACGTAAATCGAACGTTAAACAAAAAAACGGTCGATAGAAAAATATGCCAATCAGCATCTTCTATTTTCATATATTATGCCTATAATAATTGAACCCCTAAATTGAATTTTTTCTCATCACTTAAAATCATGTGAGTCCATATTTCTGGCTTTTGGGTAAACTTTTGATAATTTTGGTGGGGCGAAAGCCTCCATTTATTCGGCTTATTACAAGCTTAACATAACTTACAGACTAAACTTAAGAACCAAAATTTAAAATCTAGGATTGAGGTGGATGAAGGAGATCTGATTTAAGGTGGGAAGAGCTACGGTTGAAGTCGAAAACTGTAATGTTTGAGTTGACGTTCCGCAACATATGGGAGATTGGTTCATTAGAGCCGTATGAGGTGCGGTGAGTGGGCAGATAGAAGAAACGAGGGCATCGTACATTACGAGGGTTAGTATTGAAGTATATGGAGTTGTAAAGAGATGCACAGTCGATCAAACCTGAGAGGAGTCAATGAATAAAAAGAAAATCAGCTACATTTCTGCTTTCCTCAAGGGTATTCAAGTTTATAAGTTTACGGCGATCTATATAGGGAGGTAAATTAAAAGGGTGGTTCCAGGACATTCATACTAGCCTATTAAGTGGAAACGCTCAACTGCTTTTGCGGAAGAGATCCCGGTGTTGGAGATTTCTCTCTGAACCAGTCTTTTATTTCCCTCCTTAATTTTTTTTATGTCTGCCTGATCTTTTCTTGCTCCCATAATTTTCAACTCCAGACTAAATTACAAATAATACTCGCTATTTCTCTTCGATTACTTTCTGTGAGAATCCTGTCTCTTTAAGGTCTTAAATACGTTGCTGCGCAATAGCACTAAGATGATATCCTCGTGGCATAATAAACTATCGTTTTTATCAGTTACCTGTATGTGTTTTCAATCAACTACTATTATAATATTCTTTTAATATGATAACTTGAAAATCTTACACAATTATGAATTCGATTTCACTCTTGTTGACGTGTTATACATTCAACTCAACTGCTATCTGAAGTACCGTTACTTTGAAACAGCCGGCATATTTCCATACAACAACATTACAGTCCATACGCGAAATAGTGAACACAATTTAATTATTTGAGTTTTAATTTTTTTTTATAAACAAAACACATGAATTTGTATATTTTCTTCCAGCACTGTATATGAAAAGAATACAGACAGTGTTATGTACTTAGAACAAAAAAAATAAATAAATAAAAATATCTCTGCATTATAAAACACTTGACACAATAGAGGGCCGGCCCATCGTGACCTCCGAAAAATCCTATCTATGATAGCAGCTTAGTCGCAATGTTTTCCCTAAAGCAATCAATTTCCCTGCAAAATTTTAGAATATGTACATATCTGTATTGGATTCGGCCTACCTTTTCAAGATTGTTAACGAAGTAGCTGCCTTAAGCTATGAGCAGACGATATGCAAAATTCGCATATAATATGCGAGTCCGACGTAATTTTTGCGTTATCATTTGCAATCATTGCTCTCATATCGTCTGAACACCTATTTGGGACAGTCCACATATGATCGCAAAGCATATGCGACACCAGCTCGCAAAATAATTTTGCGACTTTTCCACAAAGCTATCGTGTAAATACTATTGCATAATCATTTGTGACAATTTCCAACCATATGCGTCCGCACGAAAACCTTACATTGCATATGACAACATATGTATTTGCAAACAAATCCTAGCCTACTCACAAAATAAAATTCGGTCGTTCAAGCAAGTCTCCCAATTGATCGTATTTTTTTTTTTTTAATTTTTTCAACTTTTTGCCTTGACAGACATCCATCCAATGTGAACGCGTGTTGCCCAACTTCAGGCCTTTTTTTATTCTTGTTTGCGCATGGAATCCGTAAACATCAAAAATTAAATATGGCGTCGTCCGCTGATAATGTGTTTTGGTTGGAATTTTTCGCCATGTTTACAGTTCGAAGTCTCTTCACAAAAGATGTCTGTTAAGCATGTAACACAATTCGAATGCTAACCCTAATTTGGTCGCTAAACAAATCTGTCAAACAAATCGTTCAATGTGAGCCCCGCTTATGGCAACCCACTTCCTCTTCGACATTTTTAATATGCATACAATACATTTGTATTATGTAGTATGTATGTTATATGTATGTATTTCGCACTCTAAAATGTCACAAATCACCAACACAATACAGAAAATACAAAGTGTCAAAGGATTGATAATGTTCGCAGATCTGCATATGATTGAAAATATGTGACCTGCGAATTGTGTCGCATATCGTCTGAACTCCTCGCATATAGGCCACAACATCTGCAACCCCATTTACGAACATATCATATGCCAACACCATATCCGCAAATGCATTTGCGAGTTTTTGCGACAAAAGTCGCATATCGTGTAAACATAATGCGAGTTCGCGAGCAATGCCTACTTTATAGAATTTGCGATAAATTTGCGAGTTTTTTCGTGACGTCAGCACTCGCATATATGTATACATGCGACCTCTGCATGTCGTCTGCTCGTAGCTTTAGATGGCCCTATGATAACGCCTTGACATTCACATAGAATACGAGGGCTATTTGAAAAGTTCTCGGCCTGACAAATAGAACATTGAAAATTGTATAACTTTTTTTTTATTCCTTTTCTACATATTCTCCTCTTATTTCAATACACTTATTCTATCTATGTTCCAAAGCTTCTTTACCTTTTTTATAAGCCGATTCCCCCAACTCTTCAAAAAACCGCTCCTGGTCAGCTATCACCTCTTTGTTGGTTGTAAATGTTCATCCAGCCAAGTGCTTTTTTGAATTGAGGAACAGGTAATAGTCTGATGATGCCAAATCAGGCAAATACGGTGGGTGGTTCAGTACTCCAAATCGGAGTTAATGGAGCTTAGCCATGGCAACACCCGATTGATCTTGCTGACACTTTTTTCATTCCTAATTTGTCAGTTAAAATATGGAACATCCGCTCAGTTGAGATCCCTATAGCGTCACTATTTTCTGCAGTTTTAATCTTCGATCTTCTAAAACCATTTTATGAATTTTATCGATGTTTTCTAAAGTGGGGGATGTCGACGGCCTACCGCTCCTCGGATCATCTTCGACGCTGTCTTGCCATGTTTGAACAAAGCTGCCTACTTTTTTACCATGGAATACGAAGGCAGAGATTCCCCCAATGTGCAAAGACTTCTTTAATTTGACTTGGCGTCATATTCTTTTTGACAAAATATTCAATCACGGCTCTGATTTCAGTTTTCTCCATTATTTTAAATACAAGCAGAGTCGTTCACACAAAAAATCGTAGAAAAATAATCGTGCGACCAATTACAACGAAACTTGACACACAACTATCATAAATATTAAGCTATTGAAGGAATATAAATTTATTTCAATATTGCCACTCAATCTAGGTTAGGCCGAGAACTTTTCAAATAGCCCTCGTATTTACGATATCCTCCGCTATATCTGCGAACATCCATAACTGTGATTCCGAGACTCGTAGCATATTCACCCATAAACCAGTACCTTAACAATACTCCTACAGTTGTTCTAAGTTGTGACCTGCTAAGAACAATTATTTCTCTAGATCTTTTTGGGTCTAATGCCGACCAGAGTCCCTAAGATAACCCGTACCCATCTTATGTCCGTCACTCCTGCAATTGTTTATGCTGCATTACGTTGGTGATATTACTACCGCATCGGTCAGTGGCAGTTCCACTCCGTTCCTCGCCAGCTCGTTTTAGCATTTCAACCCTTAAAAGACTCTGTTGAAATTTATATTGCTCTCCAAGACTTGGCCTTGTTTCAGAATAATCTCAATAATTCAGTGTAAAATCTGAAGCGCAGAAGAGTGGAATGCCTACTTACCTGATGGTTCCTCGATCCGTGAAAATTCTCGTGGAGTTGATTCTGGATACTTTGGCTCTAGTTTGAAAAAAAAAGGAGAAGTTCAGTACGTGACTCAGCTAATAGACTTGTCAGCGTCTTTACTAAGGTACACCCAGCTTTATCCGTCCGCTTTTTTTTTTTAATCAAGTCTTTATTGTAAATATTCCATAACTATTTCTGGAGAATCTTACTCAATCTAGATGACGCCGAAGAGCCAACAGGTGTAATCTATTAATACTCTTCTGTAATGGGACATGTCCTGTCCAATCCAAAGTAAATTTTGATGTTCCTGCCATCAAGACACTTTAATTCAGTATGTAGACCACGGTCATAGTGGAGTAGAACTAGTTGGTCTCAGTTCGGACTAACCAAATTCCTATAACATCAAAGTACATCGTTATATAACACTTAAACCCACTACTCTTCAATTTCCACCTACATACCTTAAAGTGGTGTTTCCAATTGGGGCTTCTACCAACCCTATACCAATCAATGCATTACGCAACCCACCCGGATTATATTTATAAATTTAAAGTAGATAATATTATATAAAAAAAAATTCATAAAATGATTTAAATTTACATCCATTGACCCAAACCGAAAACCCCCCAAAATTATATTAAATTTCCTCTTCTCGAAATCTATAATTTCACCCACACCCTATGCGTTTCAAAATCACTAGGGTGTTCACTCAGTTAATTATACCTAAATAAATCCTTCGATTTCCTCAAATTACCCAAAAAAAAAAAAATTCACCATCGAACTAGAATAACTTCAAATGAAAATTTGGGAAAATTATTATCCAACGAACCAAGTGAACCGCATACCAATACTAACACCAACCCAAAGCCACCCTTAAACTGATGGTATTTGAATATAAATCATTTTACAAATTATTGGTTTCTCTAATGGTTTTGCAGTAAAACAAATTCTTAATAATAAATAAAAATAAATTAACACTTTTTAAATAAAAAAAATAAAAAAAAAAATAACACAGGCTTCGCAATAAATTAAATTTTATTGTTTTATAGTAGCGCGACAAATAAACCACGGTGGTTTAGAGTTCACTTCACATTGGAATCCTATTTAGTTGTTAAAAATAAATTATTTTTTAATAATGGTTATGGTTAAACAAAAAAAAATTATTTATTGATTTATGTGATAAGTGTTAGTATACATATTAAATTCGCATAAATGAATAAACATATTCCGTTTGATGTAGTCTGTGGTTGTCGATAAATAGTCGGAAAACCAACATTTTACGGTTTAACATTTTTTACTGGATTTCGGGCATGAGGTTTTGAATCGTGATTTTTAAGGTTTTAAGACTTCTAAATATTTTTTTATTTTTTATTTATTTATATGTTGACTTCCTTCCTACCTTACTTTAAATAAGCAAATTCGTATTGGATCTAGATCTAAGGCTGAAAACTTTCTTCTGTAGGTCTCTATCTCTATCAGTTTTGCAGAAAGCTCTTCAGCTTTGAACCTCGGACGTCCATTCACTCTAAAAGGAATATTTTGATCTCTTCAGAGTCGAAGCCTACCCAATCTTAAATTGACCCGAAAATAATACGAAGCCCAACACATCTCCTCTGTTCATGCCCAGCTCTTTCCCGTATTAGAAAACTACACCTAGGAGAATATTTCTCCTACGAACTCAGTGACCCAGCACAAAAGGACGTGGGAAGCCTTTTTCGCTTTATACAAAGCTCCAAATGGTTCTCTTGGGAGGCGGGGATGCACATCCCCAAAATCACAATGGGCCTCTATAGGCCTAAGTGTGCTGGTACTCGTTTCCGGCAGCCACTGCTACCTAGCCTAATCCATATGAGAGTAAGCAGAGTCTTAAGCAATGAGCTGAGTAATTCGTAAGCACTTTCGATTGGATTGTGCTCCTTTGAGCTGGGTTCCAAAACCCTACCGCCTTGAGGTGAATACTCGTACATCATACGACGAACACGTTTCGACACAGTTCTGTTCTATTCAAGTCCAAGACTATATGACAGTCGAATCCAGTAGGAATTGGGTCCGGTTTGAATGCCCGACAGGCCTTGACGTGTAAAGTGTCATCAAGATGACTCTCCGCGCCATCTTTAGGCAATCTTAATAAAGCTTTCAATAGTCTGAGTATTCACAGCGAAATCTTTCCTCAATTATAGCTCTGGAGCTTGGGTAAACATTATTAGAAATATAACTAGTCCAGTCTTTCTGAATCGTTCAGAATATTACTAGTCCAGATTTTAGGAGTTAGAGTACACTATACGAGGCTGTGCTATTTAAATGTAAGTTGAGAGAAAGATGAAGCTTCCACTTACGCTGAGGTGACTCTTGAATAATAATGCAGGGTTAAGCAAAACATAACTAGAGTAAAGATACGAACTCCGGTTTTGAACATCCATGGAATCATCTTAACTCAAAATTGTCCTCTCTGGACGAGGCCTTCTGTCTTCTGAAGCTGTGCGTACTAGCCCCAACCTTTCTATTCTCCTTTTTGATATCGGACATCGGCTGTCTTTTGACCTCTGTAATGGTTTCGTTGATGAAGAGAATCTATTTCGTCGTTCTGGATTAATGTTAAGGTCTATATGCTGTTGACCTACGTGGTAACCTTCTGCAAAAACTCAAGACATTACTGATCATGGAAAGAATATCAGTGACCCTGATAAACACTTCGTCTACATACGTGACCAATCTTATATTGATTTGGTTTTGAAGCCTACCCTGAGATTATTCTATCAAGAAACTTGAGGTTTTTGCCTTATATGCAATTCATTCGGTTAGGGATTCAAAAATTGCCTTCCAGCAGACATAAAGTTTTAAGCTTTAAATAGCCATCATTTAAGCTTGTCACTTAGTTTAATGATAATCGAAAGTTTTCAAAAAAAAAAAGAAGTTCGGCCATTCACGTATTAATAACTCCGCATCCTTTCTCATAATGCGTTCCATATAAAAATATATTTCCAATCACTTTAACCCGCCCAATGATGCAAACTTTCCTATTTTCCAACATATTTATGTATAGGTAAGAGTATTCATATCCCTTAAAAATAAGCTCCCATTCTATTTCTGAAGTGTCAATAATGTAATATGTCATGTCAACCTGTATCTGTACTTAAAAAAAAAAAAACGGGTTGAAACAAAGCCATTGTGAGATTCATCTCGCCCCCAGCAACCCCTTACAAGCCTTAAAACATTATGTTGTGATGTGATTGCCGAGCAGATTCCTCTTCATCTCTGGTGTGCATGTGTCATCGAGTGTAATAAATGACAAAAATTGAGAGCAATATTGAGTTCTTTGGTTTTGTTTTTTTTTTCCACCTATAGCTCCTCCCCTTTATTGATAAAAATCAGATCTGTCAAAGGTGGTTCCGTGAGTGACAGGTTGAGGACTTTTTCAAAAAAAAAAACAGACCCTCAACCTACATAATACTGTCAACGGCAATTGCAAGCTTCGGTATTCATATAAATACTCTCATGTACATAGATACATACATGTCGAGTTTAGTGGATGATGAATATTGATTTATTTGTTTTGCTATACATATGTAGGTATATTTGTATATATTTTTTTAAAGAAAAATCGCGTACGAGTATGTTGTTCTTTCAAAAGAACACTTTTCCATTGAAGTTCACCTTGACTGACAGTTCGAGTGGAAACGGAGTCGTCGGGTTGGTAAACAGCTTTTAAAAAAATGAACAAAATAATTGATTTTCTTTCTCAATTCAATTTGAATATTAAATCGCATTTCGTGTAACTGTGCATATGTATTTCACCTAAAGCGTTTTGATTAGGACTAAGTACGAGGGAATGAAAAAGGATACGTCTTTGATCAGTTCAGTTGTCATGACACACATATCCCATGTACGAGTACATAATGTCGCTATGATAATAACACATGATTTTATTTGACATTGCATCGTGTATAGAACTGTCACTGTTATACGCACTTGAATACTTTCACTTTAATTTATGTTAAAGCTGTACATTTAAAATAATGTTTGACAAGTTTTGAAACAAACATAGCTAAAGTCAATAGAACTGTGTAGATACTAGCGACACCTATTAGTTGCCTTCGACACAAAGTCCGTTCGAGAAACAAGTGATAGCTCTAGATAATTTTGCGTATACAGAGGCTTAGATAATAGAAAAACCGTGCGGTGTCTAATATGGAAACTTTAACCAATCGTAAGCTACAACGGATATTTAAAAAAAGGATAATAGCTTGCGTGCAACTAGCTGGGATACCCTTCAAAACTCGGCTCAGTAGATCCCCATTCGAGCTAGTTGTTCTCTTCTGTTTTGAGAGCAGTGCTTGTTAGTATGTGTATCCATTAAGAGACAGGACTTTCACCTAGCATACATTATACATACATATGTACATATACTTCTACTTCTATAGGAACTGCTTGTTGTTAGTTTTGCTATCCATACGTTAAAATTCATGTTCTACACAATGAAACTCCTTTTAGCTTGACCCAGTATGCTTCCCTTAACTCTGTCAAAAATAACGTCTACCTGCTCTGAGTAGTTCTTCTGTGTTTCATTCGATGGCGGTACTGTTCCAAACTAAAGAGCCCGGCCCAAAGAGTCCGACGCCGACGTCCGACAATTTGTAATAAGAAACTTTATTAAAAATCGGTTTAAAACTAGTATCTGTTGAATAAATATTAATGATTTTCTATAAAAATAAATTCAAATGTATTCATCTATATTTGTATTTTTATAATTTTTAAAGGTTCCGTACCCATATGGTAATACGGAACCATTATAAGTTCGCTCTAACTCTTAAATATCTGTCACAATAAAAACATCAAGAACCGTTCTACCAAGAAACTTGAAATTTAGCAGTCTCATACATTACGGTGCTCCACATATTTACTATTTAAAATTTTACTTTTTAAAATTACTATCAACTAGTCGCGGAAGAGAGATATTGACTAGAGCACAAGGCCCTTCGCTGTATGCACAAAAAATGCTTACATAATGGAGCGACTTTAAAGCTGTGGCAACTGTTATCATAAATGTAAATATATCTCCATTCCATCGAAATGTGTTATCCAACTTAAGAATGCAAAGCCACTTAGTGTTTCAAACAATTTAAAAATGTTGATTTTTTTCGCCTCTTAAACCACTGTGCGCCGCCATTGCATCTAAGTCGGAAGGAGTAGGCCCATAGAATCTATTGTATTCGATGACTGTTCCTTTTCAATAGCTGACGAAAATACAAAATAAACTCGAAAACTTGCTATGGCTGGTTGTGAACGAATTCATCGGATATTAGTAGATATCCGCCGTATCCATCAAATCCATTGGTTATGGATCACCGTAGATTCTATCTAGCTGTCAGTAAGTCGACGCAGTGGATCCTAGTGGACAAGGCCTTTCTAAACATTGAATATCCATGAAGTTTGTTGCTAAACAGTTTGTCAGTGAAGCCAAATACCTTAGAAAAGTCTTTCGGTTGGAAAAGTGTATTTGTCCGAAATGTACACTGAACTACCGACCTTAAGCGCCCTAAATTTTGAACCGCAAATCTGCTTGTATGTTGATACATTTTTCTGAATTAACCTCAATATACGCAGTTCTTCAATGAAATTAAATATCTGAAACAACAGATTTCCGGACCCAAAGAGAAGTGCCAACAGAACTTCTTGTTGGAACGTATTTTTGTATTTTCAGTTCTAGTCTGCTCATTTCTAGTCTCTGAAATTGTGTTGGTTGTCGACTCAAAAAGACCACTGATATTAAATAGAAAAAGAGCAGGTGAAAGAATACATCCCTGAGGCACTCATTTGAAGCAAAGAAAACCATAGACCACAGCTTGACTAAATTAATTCTGAAGGAAATCGTTCATCTGACTGAAGGACTGTTTGCGTCTTTTTCTAGACCATCTTTATAGTTTTTTTTGTAACTTACGCTAGCTGGCAAACGTGTTTATTATACAATCTCTCGTGACCCCTTTTTCGATACGAACGATGCCTATAGTCTAGTCATCCTACAGAAATCTGCCACTTATATAAACCAAAAGATTAGCATCAAATATTCTTCTTCAATCTTTGATAAGGACTTGTTGGTTCGTTATCTAAGGCACAACAAGCTCCAATTAAGAGGTTTACTTTAACATTGTTGGGCCTGCAGTTTGAAGTAGCTTACGCCCCTATAATCCATAGTATTTTACTTACATACTTACTTAACGGGCTCCCGACCCGTGAAGAGTCTCTGCCTGAGACACGGCAGCCTTCCACTCTCTTCGATCCCGGGCACGCTGCTTCCAGTTGTCTAGACCTAACGCACTGGCATCTGCGGTAGCTTGGTCCTTATACCCTAGGGCCTGTGATTCGTAGATTCTCTTTGCTGGAGCATTGTTGTCCATTTGCTCGATGTGGCCGAGCTAGTGTAGTTAGTAGTGTAGTGTGTAGTTTTGACTTTCCGGACTACATCTACATCTTGGTACAGCTCATAGAGTTCGCGGTTATATCTTCTTCTCGCATACGGGAGCGGATATCCGACGAAGAATGTTTCTCTCGAAAGTGTTCAAAATCTGCTCTGCTTTCCTGCTTATCGTCTTACAGTTACTTAACCTTGATTGGAATCCTAACTAAAAGCCAATTTTGTTCAAATGTCCGACAAACCTCTCCGCCAATATTCGTGTGAAAATAAAACATCCACAACTCTAATAGTTGCCAGATCTTTCTTTTTGCTGTCACCATGTCGGCGCATTTTGCTTATGAATAAAGGATGGATCTTTTGATTAAAATTTCAGTTCCTTCTTGACGCACATGCTGTTTCTGTTTATACATATATAGGTATGTGCTCATGTTTGTTTGCTTTCAAGAAATTTATCTGCATAAAACTGCAGTAGATACTGTCCCCTCGCCATATTTTCATCTCTTCCATCATTATTCCCACATAACGTTAAAAATCATAAAAAAAAACAAGTATAAAAATCTCCCCCAATATTTGCATTTTAAAAATAGCCCAACCACACATTTTCCACTTGCAAGCTCGTATGTTTGTATACACGACCTGAATTCATAGCAACCGTTCAGTTGGCCAAACAAAAATAACTAAATTGCCGCTGGCACTTTACACACCTGGCCATTTGCAAGGAACAAAAAAAAAACTCCCCAACATCCTTAAATCTCCAGCCAAATTGTTAACCCGAATTACTTCCAACCCAATTGCTTTGTCCATTCATGCCGGAAAGAGTCATGTTTATCCAACAGCAAGCACTATGCTGATGCTCTACTGGCAACTGGCCCCAATTCCCAACGTTGTCAGGTCAGATTTTTTTCCCTCCCACTTTTGTTCACTTGAAAAGGTTGGCCATTTTGGCTATTTCTTGTTTTGTTGTATTTAAAAACGCTTTTCGAATAATCTTAAATTGATTGCTTGTCAAGAGTTAAGGCCTAAAATAAATTAATGTAAAGTTTTGACATTAATGTGCGAAGTTAAGAGATAGTCTTCCAGGCCATTGAAAAGAGTGGAGAATTGAAAGCATTTGACAGCTGACAGCTGGACTGTGTTACATTTAACTACTACCGCTGAATGACGTTTGGTGTTTAAAATAGGGAATCTAATGACTGCAAACACTAGATCTGCTTACATTTGTATTGTATTGCATTTAGAAGGGGGTTATCCCATAGAGACAACAAGCACGTAGACCTGTAGGCCCATTGTACTTTGGTGATGGACCACTCCATTCACTGAGTTAGCGATTTGTTGCTGAGCTGTACATCGATCTAAATCTGCTCGTCGCTTTGGCAAGGCAAGATTGAGCTCCAGTAGATCAACGTCCCGTAGGACTAAGTTGCCTAGAGTGGCCTTTCTGATCCGAGCAAAGGCCGGACATTCGCTAGTGAAGTGTCTATTCTTCTTCCAGGCATATCTCGCAAAGGCACGAGCTTCTGATTCAAATTTTGTTCCGGTGCTCGTTTAGAGTGAGCCCAGTGACCAGTCCTGTGAGGATTTTGAGGTAATTTCTGGTAAGTTCTGTTTGCCCTGGGCGCGTCTACTAAATATTTGGCCTATCGGCATAACCTAAGCTCGTGCCAATGGTTACAGTGTTGTAGTCGCAGCAGTTCAAGAATACAGGCTCAAGACCGATAAAAGAGGTCACTGATCCAGCTCTAATAAGAGCATCAGCTTTATCGTTTCCCGGGATATCAGAATGTCCAGGGACCCAGACCAGTGAGATCTTATTACATCGCCCAAACTGGTTCAGTTTATTGACAGCTTCCTCAACAATTTTGGAGTTGATCAACGCTGCTGAACAGGCTTTGGTAGCTGCTTGGCTATCGGAGCAGATGTATGTAGATGGACTTGCATTTCCATATCTTGTCAAGTGTAATGTGCGCTGTGTTAGCTATAGCATACACATTTGCCTGGAGACAGTTGTAAATCTGTTCAGTGGAATAGATTGCTCAACGTGGCATTCTTCTGAGTAGATACATGCTCCGAAGAGCTAATCCATTTAGGATCCGTCCGTATAGAAGACTATACTTTCTGATGGGAAACCAAACCAACATCCGCTGTTCCATTCAGAGCGATCTGGAAGGAGACATTGGAACCTTCGCCCGAAATTATATATGGAGCTTGTAGTGTCCAGAGCTCCCCCCAATATTGAATCGAGAAGCTCCCCCACCCTGCTACCTCTACTACCTTCACCTAAGGTAACTCGCCTTCCAAGAAGCACACCTATACTGCTTTTCTAGCCTCGTTTTCAATGAAGATATACAGTGGAGGCGAGGCAAGAAGGATCTCAATGGCAGTGGAGGCAAGGCAAGAAGGAGCTCAATTCACAGATTCTCAAATTTCAAGGAGTGGGGGTAAAAAGCTCAGAGTGAGCTAAAAGTACAGAAACGCATTGAACAACAAAAAATGGAGAATGTATGACATTTGACAGATTTGACAATTTTCATAAAGCTGCCCAAAGAAATTTCTTGGCCTAAACCTCGCAGCATGGGGAAGTTTCCTACCCTTTTGCTTCCTCTCTCTTCTGTGAAAAACTATACAAAAAATGTTCGTACGGGAACAGGATTTCTGACTGATTCTCGTAGTTTTTCATAGTTTTGGACCGGCACGGGAATAGACCTTCTACGTTGTATTTACGCCTTTTAAGTTTTTACGTTAAGTTAAAAATTCCAAAAGTATTTGGGAGTACGCGGTCTGGGTACCAATACGTATCTCGTAATATAACGAATCAAGAAATAAGGACATCGTGAAGCGGCGACCAAGCCTTAAATCGTAGGCTTTCTTTCTGAGAGTGTTTTCTTTTTAATCACCTCGACTGCAGCTTTGCATTCGGTTTTGAAGTATTTTAAATCGAACACTGTCCGTCGTTCGATAATTTCACAGCTGTCAAAGCTTAGCTTTATATTTGAGGGACGAAAAGAACCGCGAAATTCTCTGAACAAGTAGGGAATTCAATTATCATCTAATAAGCGGATTTTCCTTCCTTCCTTAATAAGCAGAAATAATATCGTGACCACTGTCTTACCTGTACTTCGACGTTAAGCTTCCCATCACGAAATGTACCTTCCGCAACGATTTTTAGTTCAAAATTGTGAATGAAAAAAAAAAAAAAACACACAAAATCTTGACGTTGATACCCGCTTCAAGCTCTTATTCAATATTTCACATTTATCGTAATCTTCTTTATGATACTTTCTCACTTTTCTAACTTTTTCCATTTTCTCAATTTACTTGTGTGGATACTTTTCTTTCATTTTTCTTTTTCTCCATCGTCACACAACGACGATGACTGAAAATGTTCGTGATATCAAATTTCCATTTACCCATCCAGGGCAAGCCAAAAAGCCTTACCTACACAGATACACAAATACAGCGATAGCTAAAGATAAAGGGTGGCTCCTTTCGAAAACAGCATTAGCCAGATTATTAAAGGGCTGAAAATCTGTAAATAATTGAAAATCTCGCATCCCTGATGGGGAGATGTAAAAGCCCTTCGTCCATACTCACTTACACTATACAGCTCTCCTGGGGGACACTACTCGTTCGTACCACCTCTACTCTTAGTCAAGATGGACACATAGAACAGCCACTCACTTCACTGTGATTTGATGGAACATTTTCATTTGCAGGCAAATAATATCTTAATACGATTTCCTTCGTAATCTTCAATTTTATTTCCTTCCAATTACCACAGTAGATCCTGTCAATGTGTGAGTATGTAGGTATACACCTAGGTGCCTTGGTGACCGAAGAAGATTGTTTCCTTGGTGTATTTGCCGTTGCTGTGCGTTCGCTTTGTGTTATCCTGTTGCGTTGAGACCGAACAATGTTGTCAATTACTTCCATATAATACCGTTTGATGACTATGATAGTAATTATAGACTTAAGGATGGATACGCCGCTACCAAGAACACAGAGGCTTTCTAGTCCTTTTTGTTGATCACTCCCTGGGATGCAAAAGTGGGTGGGTGGGCGCGGGGGTTGTATTCTACTTTCGATATTGATTTCTACTTTTCTTTTATTGAAGATTAATTAAAAAGTTTTCCAGAGAAAATGCACTTCTCCCCTCGATTGAGAAGAACTGCAAGGATCGTACTGGTACGTCACATGTCACACACTAATTAGGTAGATAAAGTATTTTTGTTTTTTAATTAGTTTATAGGCCATAAAACGTTCATGGTAAACTGGCTACATTGCACCTGGATGGTAGTTTAGTTATTCGGTGGGTTTTTGTGCAAACGGATGATTTCACCGGACGAAGAAAGTAAGTGAACAATTTAATGGGATTACGTTAAAGTGTGTTGTTTTTAAGACTTGACTGTGCTTTGTTGTTCAATTTGATTAATCAGCTGATTGGGGGTGCATTGTGGTGAATATAATGATTTTAAAAATTTTTCAAATCCTGCGTAAAATAAGCAAATTTTTATCGGTTAGCTGTAAATTGGAATAGGCCTAGAAAATATTGGAATTTTAAAATAGCCCTGCAACATCAAACATTCCAAAATGCTGCGAAAAAGAGTGATTTTAGAAAGTGAAACGCATTAATCTGTGATAACGTTACGTTACGTAACTCTGCCATTGCTAAAAGTCACCAACGATACATTTTTCAAAGCTCTAGAAAAAGTGCATCGAAATCTATTTGTTATTTCAAAGGCCAGCAGTAAGAGATTCCCCTATTGTCTGTCCTATGATACGATATTTAAGTTCCATTTTTCACCACGACCAGAAGACCAGATCTATTGTGCAAACCCTTTTGTAACCTTAATGGCTGGCTACACGATAATTTCCATACCGGTTGTGTCCAGTGAGACAGGTAGATTTTATGTGAGTTAAAAAGAGAAGAGTTTTTCGGTGAAATCAACCTTTCTCGATTTAACTCACAATAAAATCTACCTGTCTCACTGGACACAACCGGTATGGAAATGATCGTGTAGCCAGCCACTCTGATTGACCTTATTTCTGACTGACCTTATTTCTGAGTTCTACGCTGAATACTTCTTCCAACTCAGTAGCGCCACTGCAGAGTACAGTGTAACATCCCTTCTTAGGCAAACAGTGAACGTGAAAATATTTTTATTCACCTGATGGGACTAATACAATTTTTTTTTAGTGAACTTCACCTAACTGTTAAGGGTTGATAATATATTTGGTAGCTGCCAACACAAATCGACAACTTGCCCCATTCGTGCCAATATCTAAATAATTCTTGCGTTACATTATAACTGTCCTTTGGTGGAGTGCGTATTGTTGTTGTAGTGGTTAACCATGGATAGTAATTCTAGACCCCCCAAATCGATGTCAGATTACCGTGAATTTAATAAATTTTATAAAAATCTTCTCAAATATCTAGACCGATTTTTGCAATAGGTACCTCCGTATGACAGTACCATAATAATATTTGTAATAATTTAATTTTAACTACTGGACCAATGCGAGAAATGTCGCATGTAGAAACCCTATAACCGCTTACGGTTTACCAATTAAAAAAATGAGAACGTAGGTATAGGTAATAATGTTTTTTCGTAGTAACTTTACTCCTATGCACTTTTTCAAAATGACAAGTACCTATACTGATAAACAAAGTTCAGTTGATAAGCTCTCGATCAGTGTTAGAATCATTGAAGTCGGTGCAGAAATAAACTCTCAGGAGGAATCACAAGCTCTTGCGCGCGATTTAATTGTTGAATACAAACGTCCGAATTGAATACGTCTTGCGGACTATGCGTGGAGCTCCCCGCACCGCACGGGTTGCTTTAAATTTCAAATTGTTTGATTTTGCCCGCATTGACGTCCGACTTTTGATTGCATTGAATATGCTTATATTTGACTAAAATGTATATTTATCGTTATTCAACCATTTTAAATTTTATTTATTCAAAAGTATTGATATTTCGAACATTATATGCTTCCTTTGGTGGATTGTTATTTGATTTACAGACTTGTTAATTGAGCATATTTCTGATTTCCGAAGAGAGGGGCCGCGAAATAAGGCCCCAGGAAATAAGACCCTAACGTAAAAATAAAGTAAGGCCCCGAAAATGCGCATGCAAAACAATAACAAAAATTGCTTTAAATTCGGGTGTAATTTCACTTTTTGGGGCTTTATTTCATTTTTTCATGTGGGGCTTAATTTCATAATGAAATAAGACCCCAAGGAGTCTAATACCCCAATTTTGGGGCATTAGTTCATTTATTTTTGGGGCCTTGCTTCGTTTCATTGGGGCCTGATTTCCATTTGAAAAATGGGTCATAATTTCATTATTAAAATGTACCCCAGTTTTGGGGCATTATTTCATTTTTACTTCTGGGTCTTATTTCGCGGAGCCCCTAAGAGATAGGGTATATCGAGATATTCTCTATGTCGATTATAAAGGGTGATTTTTTAAGAGGCTGAGAACTTTTTTTTAAAAAAAAACACAAAAAATTCGAAAAAATGAATGAAATATTTATTTGAATCGATAGTTTGAACCTTGCAATTTAATGTTTAAAGATAATTTCATGCAAATGTTGACCGCGGCTGCGTCTCAGGTAGCCCATCCGCTGAGTCCAATTTTGGCATACTCTTTCACACATATCGGCCGGTATCTCACGAATGAATGCATGGATGTTGGCTTCCAGTGCGTCAATCGAAGCGGGCTTGTCCCTATAGACATTAGCCTTGACATACCCCCACAAAAAATAATCTAATGGTGTCAAATCGCACGATCTAGGCGGCCAATTGACCGGCCCGAAACGTGAAATTAACTGTTCACCAAACTCGCCTCGCAATTGCGCCATTGTTTCGCGTGCTGTGTGGCATGTGGCACCGTCTTGTTGAAACCACATATCATGCAAGTCAAGAACTTCCATTTCGGGCAAAAAAAAGTGCTGTAACAAAGGCCTAACTGCTGGGAACGGCGCCGAATCGACATTTCGCGGTCTTCTGTCACACTAGCTGATACGGCCGCAATATTTTCTTCACTACGCACAGTACGTAAACGTGTTGGTGGTTTAATGTCCAACAAAGTAAATTTGGTGCGAAATTTGGTCACAATCTTCCGAATAGACTGCTCAGAAGGTCGAGAATGCCGATCATAAAATGGAAGCAGCGCGCGATGAACATTTCGAACCGAGCACGAATTTTGATAGTAAAATTCAATAATTTGCAAGCGTTGTTCATTTGTAAGACGATCCATGGTTAAATTGCAAACCAAACTGAAGCTGTTTGACAGTGACACAAGGTACTAAACACACGTCAGCTGTCAAAACCAGTGTTGCCAAAACCAAACCAGCTAAAAAATCACCCTTTAGTATCTTTTATGTAAAACGCAAATTGCTATCGTAACATAGACAGCGTTCTCGACCAGGGTTACCTTTGAGACCCTTTGGTGTCAAATTGAAAATTTTTTGATGGCACGGACCCCAGGACCCGCCTTTTTAAAAAATCATCGAAATCTGAGCATTTTTGAAGAAATAGGACTCTTTAGGACCAGCTCTGTAGATTGGGAAATAATTGACACATTCAACCGAAAATTTCGATTAGCAGACAACGCCATCGATAGTACTCTGGCTTTTGCATTTACCCGATTTCTATGCATCTATGTATTTGCTTGCCGTGGACAAATAATGTAAATTTCCGGTATAAACAGACACTTTCAAATAGTTAGTTAGTTTCTCATACTATACTTAATCGCATTTACATTTCTCGTGGATAATTGAATGTAGTACATACATAATGTATGTACGAGGATATGTCTCCTGAATTAGCTGGTCATTTGATTCGAAAATGCTTTCAATCAATACTGCCCAAGCAGTTAGAAAAAGTCTTTCTGCGACAGAGATATATCTCATAAAGTTTGTTGTTCAATAATGACACGTTTTATTATTTTTCTCAACACTGCAATGTAGTCGAAAGAAGTTATGGCCATTCTTGTGTACTGGCGGAACGCCTTTTAATCAGCTCATAATTCTGGATAAGGATGCTGCGATTCACTATGGATTAATCTATAGACTTACACTCGTATTTGGCTTATCGAGTTTTTTTTTTCTTGAGTTTATTTATTATTCTACACAGTGTTTTCTAACAACATAATCTTACGCGCCATATAGTCGAAACAATTTTAGAAATTGTTCGACTAAACGCAAAACGCATTGTATTTCGCCACGTTTGCGTTCCCCGCAAACTTTTGACGATACGTGCACGCTCGCACCGCAGTGCCCAGATTCAATTAGGACATAGCGTTAGCCTTAGGTATCGTTATGAAGAATTTCAATGTTATTGAAACTAGAAAAGCATTAGCATTGAAATTGACATAGTTTCGTTCACAGCGTGTCATTGAAATCTCTGTCATAATCTTTGTTGAGTGTTTATCAAGTATAAGCAGATTACTTACTACCCGATTCGATTTGTTCCAAATGTTTCTGCTGATAGACACAGCCTCTCTCCTCATTCAAAATATCATAAATATGGGACATTTCAATGCTAATATTGTTTAAGTTTCATAAGCACTGAAAAAATATTTTCTTGGGTCTGAAGTCATCCGTATGCCAAAATCTCAATCTGAAGTCTCAATCTGAAGACGCAAACAGTGCTGCTGCTCAAACTCTAAAAGACATCCAAAAACAATAAAACTCCTCATTGAGACACAATATGATCTTTTATTTAAATAAAAAAGAAAAAACACACAAAATTCACAGTACACTACAAACCTTTGCCGGCTTCATAGTCGCACCACTTCGACAGGCGAAAACGTTGGCAAAATCTTTTGTATTCTTCAGATACGTATTCACGAACTCTTTCGATTCGCCACAGTGTGTATAAACTGAAATGTAAAAGTACAACTTTTGTAAACTTAATCGTCCACCGCCCCCCACCGTTGCCAGAAGACCGCGTAGCCGCGTTGCCATATCCACATTGGCAGCTATCCAATTTCGTAGCGCTTCGAATGTCTCGCTCTCTGCCAATATCCGGCGCACCAAATTATTTCCAATCATACTCGACGATGTAAAATTGGCATTCTGCTCGTGCAAACATCTCTCGAAATCTGCATACTTCTCGTCAGAGTCACTGCTACGCCAACTTCCCGGTGTCAGACTATAACCACCACCATCAATCATTTTCTCTGCGAAAGCCTCCCCTATCGATCCGTAGTACAGTGGCTGTGGCAGCAACTCATTGTACATTGGCCCCATGAAGTAGTCATACAAATCGCTGAGTGACGCTGACGACGATGATGCCACAAAGCCACCAGCACCAGCTCTACTGCCAGTCGTTTCGGAAAATCGCTGACACTTTTCCAGATTTCGATAGAAATTCTTGTTCGTCAGCTTTAAACTGGCATAATCGGCATCCAGTTTTGCATTGCCATTCAGGGTTACATGAATCATTTTTCCCAAATACAGTCTCGACTTCTCGTTGGAGATCTCGTCAATCCACACAGATTCCCGCAGCAGCGATTGATAGGCGCTTCCAATTGCGGAGAATAATTCCGCGATGCGTCGTTTGTCAATCGACGAACGCTGCACGATTTGTCGGTAGACAGGCTGAAAGTACTCGCGTACCAGATCCAAACAATGCGTCGCACCCTTATCCAGGAGGTAGTCTATCCACACATAGTTCAGCAGACGAATGCTGGCGGTCTTCGAGAGCATGTCAAAAACACGTTCGAGTTTCTGTTCGTCCTCCAGACGGATGGCATCGGTGTCCTTCAGCGGTTTGCCCAGCACTCGACGGAAATACACATCCCAATCAAGGTTGGCGTACTTCACCTTGAACTCTGCGTATGTCATGTTGGAGGATGCACCGCCACCGGCCTTGGCCAACTCCCGACGGTGTCCCTCGAGACCAGCGAAGTCCAGCGCAATCATTCGCGCTTCGCGCGGTTCGATTTCATAGCTCTGCAGCAGTTCCTCCGCTAGTTGGATATTCTTTCGCAGAGAGTACTTCACGTTCAAATTCGCCTGAAGCTGCACATGCCTCTTGTTGCTGGTAATCTGGACGTGATGCTTGAAGAAGTAGTTCACACCGATGTCATGAAACGAGACCACGACATTCATCCATGATGGTGTCTCACGCCGCTTGGCAGCGTCACCCTCTATCGCTGGCCATCCTCCAGTGATGCGATACAAGTGCGAACTCTTCAGTTGCTCCAATCCGCTGGCGTTTTGACACGACTCATAGAATCGTTTCAAATTCAATTCGGCGTCCATTAGCTGCTCCTCATCCTCGTTTAGTAGGAACTTCCGAAACATATCCTCTTCGCTGGGACGAAGGCTAAACTGATGAACGGTACTATCCTTACCGCATATGTGTCCATGGAAGTCATCACACGCCCGCGTGTTGGTATCCACACTCGCCTGAAGCTGTTGGACGAACTTCAAGGTGGCCTCCTCGACGGTGGCGTTCCATAGAGGTGCTGCGGAGCAGCAGATGTTGCCGCCACCGCAAAGGACCACAATAAGAATTATTAATGACAATATCCGCTTGTTTATTCTAAAATTGCCGAGCAGCATGTTCCCGCACTTGTGGTTGCCGCAATCGAAAAAGTTTTTACCATTCGTCGCGTCGCGTCCTGCGGAAGTGCAGAGGCGTTAGGATTCAACCGGTCACGGAGGAAATAAAAAAACAACAGGACGTGCCCGAAACGAGTAGATGTGCCTCTCGAAACTTTTTAAATTATGCAACGAAAATTCCAAGGGTAGTGGTTTCAATGTCCTTTGATTCTTTTTATGTCATTGTTGTGTCGACACTTTTGAAAGGACTTTTTTTTGTTTGGTTCTGTTTTTCACACACAAATGTTTGGCTGGAAAACTTTTGATTGCACCGAACGTTGGCGGGGAACTGAAAAAAAAAATCACGAAAACGCGCACCGAAAAACCGAAAGACAAATGTGGACTAATCGCAGATACAAAACTGCCGAACAAAAAAGCAAAACAAACTGAGACAAACAAACTGTTATAGATTTTTTATTTTTTATTTTTTGGTCTTGATAAAGGGGTGATGCGGGTCAGACAAATTGGCGGACAAATTGAACGCTGGACTTTGTGGTGGAAGTTGACGTTTTCGATAATAGAATTTCAAAATCCCACAGAAGTAGAAGATGGTGCTGTTCTATATAAAGCTGCTTCCCAAAGTTTTTTTTCAAGTTTTTTTAACCTTCCGTCGGGCGCAACTGATCTGACAGCCACAGCTGCTAAAGATTTGTGTACCATTGCAGCGTTTTTGACACAAAGAATGCGAGCTTTTTATTAGCTTCATATTTTTGCATTCCCCACTCAAAAAAACAATTCAGTTGGTGATTGTATGACTGAAAGTAAATTTTGTGACCATTTTGATCTGGCAAGCACATTCCGCCCGTTCTTGGAACTTTTTCAAGACATAATCGTTTACTTGCTTTTGGCCCGTTATTTTATTTTTCTTTGTGCATTTAATTGTTTAGTTTCTATACATATTAGTTTTTGAGAGATATTGTGCTTTTTAAATTTTTTCTATCAAGAATTGAATAATGGGAAGTAAAAGCAAATCCTAAAATCTTGAAAACCCTCAGCACGTAGTGAAGTTTCTCAGGCGGTTAGAAGACGATGAAATCGACCCTATTGAAGAGTTTGGTGAAAGAGGCAGTAGTGAGGGTGACACTGAAGAATTTATAGAAGCTTTCATTTTTACAGTGAAACATCAAACAAAGCTAAATAACTTGGAAAACTACTTATGGATCTGTCAGGCACATTGCGCCCGTTCATGTCCATATTGCTATTGCGCCCGACGGAAGGTTAAATGCTGCTAGTCAAACCGAGGCAAAATAAAATCGACTTTTCATTTTGGGAATGCCTACTCCCCGGGTAAACACTTAGCAAACATAACAGGGTCACACTATTTTGGGTATCAGGACACCCTGGTATAGATAAAAATTAACTTGCAGATGAGCTAGTACGAAAATGAGTGGGGCACTGCCTATAACAGACTCCAAGGCCGGCCTTAGACCACACAATAGGACCGAAGTAAATATCAAATTTTAGAATTTTGCAGCTAATTTAAATATTTAGACAGAAATGTTTCGGTTTAGGTATCGTCACAAGATGGCCACAGGGTATCACGATGGGGCCACTATGGTCGCTAGTGTCTTATGACGGCTCAGCTTCATAACCACTTCTAACCTAACCTAACCTTCTCTCCGGGTACAATGTTACCTACCATTCAATACCCAGGGCTTTTCTGACGTCTTAATGTAGCAGGAGAGTCTCCATTTTATGATGATGAGGGTTAAGCACCTGCCTTATTTCCTAATTCGTTTAAGCTTTGATCTCTTTTAAGTTCTACCACTTTAACCTCTTTGCCGAGTTATTACTGTTTAAAGATTTCTTTTCCACAATTTTCATAGTTCTGTGTCTCCATCTTTTTTAAAGCCTGCTGATGATTTTCATGGACACCTTTTACATTATTAAATTCAGCAGTTCTTGCTCGATGACAAACTAGCAAGTTCAAACTTTTCCTTTTTTTCTAGATGAGAGAAGTTTCTACATCTATCGAAGTAGGTAGAACTGAAACTTGCTTCTTTTTGAAAATGCCTTAGCAACTCTTGGTCTCGTGGTCCTGCTTTCATGTTTGATCTCAAAGCCTTGTATCTTGTCCCAGTCGTCTTACATTTCACCCTCTGACATCGTTTGACGTCGCATTGCCGTCTGTTTGTATCAAATATTGGATCCTATATTGAACAGATGATGACAAAAATTTAAAGGTCGAAAGAAATGTAATATTTCGACATAGTTTGTGACCTTCGTTTGACAAATTTGACACAGAAGCATTTTTGTCATTTTTTCATTCAAAGTAATGGAAGTCATCTATAATTTGCTTCTTTTGTCAAAGTGGCTTAAACGAGTGGTAGTCTGCGGAGCATCAGAGGTCATTCTGGAGAATATTAATAAATAAATATTTATAATAGCAGCAGCACTGAAAGGAATGAAAAGAAAGAAGAAAATTAAGTTCAGATTTTAAAGCTAAAAAACAATCTCGGTACAAAACGTTATAATAATTTATTTAGATGCTTTAAAATATCACTAAATTTATGCTGAAGTACATATTTTGGCTAGTTTGATGTGCTACTCAGTGTTTTCCGGATTCAGTATGTCAGCAAGTTGTTCTTCATTATTTGGAGCATTGCCTTCATCTTTCATTAACTTGAGTCTGATAGACTGATGATTCCACGTTACAACATCACATTTCTCTGGAGGCTCTTTGATTTAGCCCAGCATCATGAGTGGTAACTGAATACAATTTCCTGTACGTGTTTGACGAGTCTAGTATACATGCAAACAAGTTTGGCCATTTTCCCACGGGGAACCTCTTTATCTAACAGTGCTGCAAACGCTCTTCGGATTGTCCGAACAGAATTTGCAATTTCTATTGTAAGTAGAAGAGTCTCAGCCCTTCCTGCCTATGTGTTAAGGTAAGGTACCCTACCCACCCAAGCCAAAGCGGAGTTTAGTACACCTTCATCACTTTTGATGCCATTTATTATACTGAAATTGTCTGTGAATATTGGTTTCTTCCAGAACTTGGGTGAAAGATAGATATTCTTAGATTGAGGCTAGTTCCGAGGTTCCGACCTACATTATGTTTATCTTCCGGACAGTTCCGGTAACCGGCCTTAATCAATTGTTTTTTTTTTTTTTTTGTTTGATTTTAGTTCCACTTCTGCATTTGACGAGATGTAATCTTTGAATGACCCATCAGTATAGAAATTTCGGTCTGCATTGATTCAAGTGATTTACCAAAACATAATATATTGCGTTTCCCAGCGTGGTGGAGGATTGAAAGTTGACGAGTCATTGGGAAAGATAAACTCCTGGGCCTAATAGTAACGATGTTAGGTATTTTATTGCAGATGTAATCTTACTATTGGTAAAGAGAATGTTTGTCCTATCGAATATGTTTAATGAGCATGTCGGCACTAAAATGTCAAGTCCTAATGTAAAAAGCATATAGCTATACATACTATATGAAATAACCTCCCTGCTAGAATCCCTTTAAAACTGTAGATACGCCAGTTTTAAGCATACAATTTACATCGAGCTTCAATCGAGTCGACTGATCTTGGGAAAGGTTGGAAGTTGCCATTGCTCTGCGATCCTGAAATTTTAAGACTTTCTATCTTGACCCTAATGTATCGAAAGTGTTGGATTGTTTTTAAGTCCTTTAATATCTATCGATAAATACCGTTGACGAGCTTGTTTAAATTGTTATATACTCTACAAAACTGAAGACAGGAGGCCCTTAAAATCCTAGTTTCATCGAAACCCTCATCGAAATCATCAACATAGCATCCACAGTAGTTTTGTTGATTAGAGGCCATCATTAATTAGACTCGAAACCAACTTGACTGGAACTTCATACTCACTGACAGTCAATCTCAGTATCCTTACAGAAAAGTCTATTGGAAAGAAGGAGTTTTCGAGTGAGAGTTCCTTCGTAACACATATTCCTTCAACAGTAAAACCCCCTCCGGGGCATGCAATCCAGCATCTGATCATTAACAGATGTCATAGCTAGAACTGTCAAAACAAACAGTGAGGTTAAAAACAGACTCGAGTTATAAACTAAAAAAATGCAAAGTAAATTTAGCTCGTAAAACTTGTTCTAATAAATTGAGAAATAAAATCCGATTATAATTATTATTCTTTTGTTATTTGTTTTTAAAAAAGATAATAATTTCTAGCAAGCAAATTTTATTTTTACATCGACTGACCCACATGTTTAGACGACCATCAGACTGATAAGCTTTCCATATGATTGCATTCAGAATCGAATGCTGTCTTTCGCTTATCAAAATTTTATTGCCACAGCAATAAAAATAAAATAAAAACTTAATTGTAGTTCAAGGGAAAATCGTGATAAGCACGCTTGGGCAACGCACACACCAATTATCGACGAATCAAACGATTGATTTAATTATTGTAAAGACGGCAATAAATGACATAATAGTTGTCAGATGAAATAAGGGACAATATTCTTAAGTTGAGTGAAGGAGAGTGTATGGAAGTGTGCGCTTTTGCAGTAATATTAGAAACTACAGCGAGTGATCTACTTTATTTTATTTAATTTATTCTTAAACTATATTTTCGATATATGTAAATACAGTGAAACCTTGGTAAGCTGGCCAACTGATAAGCAAGAATTGTTGTGTACCTTTTTTTTAATAAAAATAAAAGATCAAGGTATTGCAAACGGTGAAACAAGAACTAACATTTCGTTATTTTACCACTATGTCTAGACGTGTTGTTCTGTGGTTGGCCGGAAATATAGAACAAAATCTATTACATTTTACCCTTGGTCGACTTTCGTAGATATGTAATTTCATGTGAGAGATGAGATAAAGTATGAAAATTTGTGGCCAAGTTCCATGTTAGGCAGGTGGACAACACATTTTGAGCATCATTTGTATACAATTTTTTTGATGCAGTTTAATATTGGCCAACTTGACAGGTTTCACTGTATATAAAGTAGAATAAGATTCAGCCCAAATGAATTGCAAGATCTTTCATAACTGACCGTCAAATGAGAATATGCGAATAGAATATTAGTGGAGAATTTCACACATTCTTAGGTTCCTACTCTAGTAACCATTATACAGTAATTTGTACCTCTATAATTCGAAAACCTCTATAAATAGAAGAACCATGAGAAGTCCAATGAAAATACCTCTATTAATCGGAGAAGACCTATCCAACTGTCCCTTTCATTAATTCGAATTTACTGTTCTACAAAATAACTTGAAAACCTCTCTAATTCGAACGGGGGGTGGCTCTTACCTCTATAATTCGAAGTCAATTCTATTTGTTTTTCGTGAACTGTTCATTGAAATGCATATGTGCCGATAGTAGGCCATGAAAACTAAATATTTAAGAGATGCATTTGCACTGTGTGTACATTCATTGATGTATTATCTTTATATGTATATAAAAATTAGCTGTTCGTTTGATACCTCAAAACTCATAAACTAACCATCCGATTGAGCTGAAACTTACACCATATAATTTTAATGATGTTTGAAGTGTTCGTACATCAAAAGTCAAATTTCAAGTTTCCGATAGATGGCGCTGAAACTCAAAAAAAATTTAAACTCATCGTACGATTATGCTGAAAGTAAACATTGTAATCAGCTCCTCTCAGCTAAATTTTTTGAAGAATGAACTAAAGCCCGAATGACTTAAAGCCCGATTTCAGCACGAAAAAACAATCAAAATGAAGGAGAAAAGAAGAAGACGAAGTCGCTGCATAGCTGGAAATGGAAAAATTATATAATTTTGCTACATATGCAGAACAGCTGGTGTCCTTAAAATGCTGATAAAAATGAAAAAAGAACCGCATTCCTTTTCTTTCCTCGATCTGCATGCAGATGAAACAGAAACACTTAAGTCTCCAGTGAATATCAGCACTATCATCCCTCCCCCACTTGCATAGAATGAGAATTGCATTACCAGCAGCATTGCCAGACAAAATATTTTGTTGTAGGTTTTATCTTCTGTATTTAAGAGTTAATATTATTTTAGTACACAAATGGCAACTACGTACTTTCTGGATCGATCGAGCCACAAAATGTGGTGGTTTAAATTAAACCAGTAAGTGGATTTATCGTTAAACGTGCACTGTGAAAAAAAACTTTGTATGGATCTTGAGTTTACCCTCAGCTTGACACTTAAGCTCGCATTGAAAAAAAGGGGATAAAACACTAAACGTCAGTTAATATTTGACATTCACTATGGAACTACATGGTGTAGATGGTATTAAGTAACGCGTTGAATTGCAAGACAGATGGCGCAAAGATAGTTAAAACGTAAGGTCTCGCTTGGTTCTGTAGTTAGAACAGATGAAGAAATGTGACGTTATAAACTCATTGTAAAATAAACGTAATGCGAAAAGCTTTGCGATCTGATAAATCAGTTATGATCCCACTCAAGACAGCCGAGGCAATCTGGAGTTTCCATCTCATCGTTGTAGAATCTATATCTTCCATCGCATCGTGTCCTTAATCTGTTCCTTTTAGGTGTTTCCTTTGCTAACAGTGTTCTGTAAGGAAACCGGTTAATCGTCTAAGCACACTGATTACCCGCCAATAGTGTCTTCCGTGTCTAATCCTTGGTCTAATCTCATCCACCGGCTCCTCGGCCAAGTTAGTGTCTTAGAAAACAAAGAACAAACTCTTCACACTCCTTTTTCTGTTTAATTATACATTTGTATTCGCCAAAGTTTTCCATTTATCCAATGTTTCAGTTTGAATTTAAACTTCCATCAAAAATAAAAAGGAGAAATTCTTTGAGATACTTTTTAACGGTTTTTTTTTATCTCCGCGTTGTTTTTTTTTTTTGGCTATTTCTTCCTTGCAGCGCTCACTCTTTCTAAGTAAAATATCAAATAGATTGTAAACTTTTCCATTATTTTTCCACTTCAAAGGAAAACCCCGGGTGAACGTGGATGGTGAGTTCCATCAAAAGGGAACGCGCGCAAACGAAAGCGAAAACCTAATTCAAGTTGAAACATTTTTATTTGCATTTTTTCTTCGTTCACTATCGTATCTATCATCCTTCTCCATGGAACCCGAAACCAAAAGCACCCAGCTATCCAACTGCACATCTCGCATTGCGGGGGTGTACATCGTACATAGGGATGAGAAAAAGTTGATTTACTGACGGATGAATGGATGGACTACTTTTGAATGCGGTTATGGTAGGCCTGCTCATAGAATATCGCTCCTCCAGCCTTTGGCTGTGTGTGTGTGCGGGTTCTATTTGCATAGTAAGCACATAAGTACTCTGGAATACTCGAATTGTTTCCTTGTGTGCACTTGTTTCCCTACAAGTGAAACGTGAGCGAGATTTTTGTTCGCCAGGATTAATGCCTTGAAAAAGAAAAACCGATGAAGGGGATCCTTAGCTTTTGTGCTCCATCGTTGTAGTCGGTCCAATGGAAGATGTCTCTTGTTCTGATTTCATGCATTCTTGTGGGTTGGCTTTTATAACCCATCCACCAGATAGAGCAGGAGGGGGGAGAAAATATTTCCGGGTTGTAAGCAGCTTTTCTGTGACTAACGGTGGGAGCAAAAAAAGATAAAGTGGGACAAAGTTTTCTTCTTAAATTCGCGTATCTTCTTCATTCTAAAGTGGCGACAATCTGTCACTCGGTTGCCCGGTGAATGATGTCTTGCGAGGACGAAGTTTTAATGAACTTATTTGCGAAACATTTCATCGCGTTCATATTTGCGTTTTGCGATTGTTTTTATAAATATTTACAAACATACTTAGGCAAGTGTAGGTTGGATGGATAGAAGTTGAGGTGTTTCAGGATTATTAAGTTCGTAAACTTGTTTTCTTTTTTGTCGAAAAGAGGATATCTTCGGAAAGTAGGCAAAGTAAACTATTGAAGTTGGAGGAGATACTCGTAGGTGTGCTTGTTTTGAAAAAGTGTATCCTGCAAGTGTATCCTAAAATTTGATGGGATGGTATAGGGTAGCAGAGTTCTTTAAGAGGCAGACAGCTTAAAGACAACAAAGCGTTAGCTTAAGATTTGCTTTGCCCTAATTTGCAGGACTGGTCAAGATGAAATGTCCTGAATTAATTTCGTCTTTCAATGGACCAATCAAACTTTTGTTCACAGACAGTCGTAAAAATGTGAATATTTTTGGTTTAATTTACTACAAAGACCAATAGGAGTAGGAGTAGGAGTAGAGTAGGAGTAGGAATAGAGTAGGAGTAGGAGCAGTGGAGAACCGATAAATGAATCGACTCCATGTGGTGACACAATGGACCTTCAGTGTTTAAATGAATCCAACCAGAGTGAAGGGGATAACCACCTTAACCTAACCTAACCTACCACAGGGATAGATATAGATGTCACTGTTCCTAGAAAAGATGCAATCTTGAAACTGAAACACTTGCACCATCTCCCTAAAGCCAGAGATGATCCACATGAGAGCCACGGAAACGCTTAGAATTGTCCCCTTCGGCATTTTCAATAAAGTGACTTCGGTCCACTATTGTCCTTTGGTCATAGACTGATTGTATAGTCTCCAGTCAATTAAGATAAACTCATTCGTGACTTAGGTAAGAGTCACAGCAGAGTTAAATTGTTTGCATAGTGCCATGCGAACTGAAGTGCTTGATTGGTTACTCCCATTTGCAATTATACTTAAGAAAGATGGATAAGGACCGCTCTGCAATCTGCCACCGATCCAGTTTCTTGGAACGAACGCACCATTTCACAGATCCGTCAGAAATTAAATACGTTGATAGGTTCTTTTAGGCATGATACGGTCTTATAGACACAGAGCTTTTTACTCCTCGTCACTTTGGAAACTTGAAGCATCAAATGTCGAAAAGTATGTACAAGGAACAACCCATTTCAAAACTGCTGCGAGGTATTGTATCGATGGTGTTAATAAAAGGTATCGAATTTTTCTTTGAACAGGGAAATCGATTATTCACTCCTGTTCCTTTGCTTTTTTAAAAAGGATTTAACTTATGGGGTGATATGTGATTCGACAAGTGTAGAAGGTCTTTATCAATGTCCTAGCTACACAAGGAAGAGAATTGGGTTCGACAGAAGGTTTGTTTATAGAATCATCAAAGGGTTGAGCGGTGCTATTGACTCGGCCAACAATCGTCCTTTGTTTTGAAATTATGTTGAAGACATGGATTAGACGCCTAGGTGATGAAAGAAGATCCGACATGATCTAACGCTTTCTGACACTTTCAATGGATGCTCTTTTAGAGAACACCTTTGAAAGCCAATAGGTTGTAGCAAGTGGATAGAAGTAATGGTTAATATAACAAAAACTACGGAAGTGCCATTTTTTAATATAGAACTTGTGAGTTATTAAAGTCTAAGCACTCCTTTTTGGGGAAAGCTCTTGGAAACCGTCTTAGTGAACGCACGTCTGCTTTTCGTATCTTGATCTGCTGAAACAGTAACTGTTAGATTAATTCGTTTTGCTAAATGAACTGAATTTTTTGGCATCCGCTAAAACAGGGATCGGGTTCAACAGTATTTTGTCATTAGACATAACAGAAATTGTTTTAGAGCCAGTTCTAAGTCGGTAAAGGTGCTGGCATTGTTTGCAACAACATTATTTGCTGGAACAGTATCTGACGATGCAGAAAATAGCACAAAGTCGCTGTGTGTTGACGCGTCAACTGAGTAAATGTGAATTTAGGTTGTTTACTGCGGACTTGAAGTTATTCATCAATGCTTCGAACCCTTTGGACAGTTTAAGAATGTCGGACTTAAAGGAATTTTGGGTGTTTTTGCGTCCTTAATCACTAAGAATGTCGCGATTCTTAATCAGTAAGAATGTCGCTATCGCCTGAACTACGGAAATAAAAACTAAATTTTTTCACAAAATGGCGGCTGTTTGAAAAAGAAAAGCGATTTTTTGCCCTTTTTTCAAAGTTTTTAATTTTTTAAAAATAGTAAAAAACAAATTTTTTACATAAATCTAGTTCCTGCGATAGAGGGATATAAGAAAATGCACGCCAAATTTCAAGTTAATCGTTTCATTAGAACTTGAGAAATCGTGTCAGACGTGTTGGAAAAAGTATTTTCGAGAAAAACGCATTCAAAGAACTACGTTACAACGACCTTCACATAGAGACTTTCTGAGAATTCATGGTGCATAAGAGACTATATTTTTATTTATTTAATCTTTATAAATATGTAAATGTATATGTAATATGTAAATGTCCTTCTTACATTTTTTATGAAGAAAAAACTTGATGTCCATTATGTTGCACACCGGGTCTCAGGAGGATAAAAAAGGTTTCTTGTGAAAATGAAAATCCTTGAATCTCCGATGCCAAGTCACCAAATTAGCAGCAAAGCATTTAATATTTATTTACGACTTTAGCTATTATCTTCGAATTTTGACAGAGCCTTTTAGAAGACCTTTTATTCCTAGCTTCTTGTTTTCTTGCTATTTTGGAACACTGAACCAAGCCACTTTATGAAGTCGTTTTGTAGAGTGATCCTTATTTTTAGCGGCACCAGTAATTTCTCAATCTTAATAAAATTTCACTTGATTTCGAGTTCGCTCACGACATCTTCCCCTAATTTGTATCCACTATAGGAAAGGGGTCAAAACAACATTATATACAGTAGAGTCTCGATTATATGAACTAACTAGCTTAAACCCCACTCGCCTCGCCAGGCATTATAAAATAACTTTATGGCTATCACCTTTGTCCTGTAATTATTTACACTTAAAAGAAAAAAAAAAAAACTAAATTGGTTGAAAATTACGGGCGGTAGGAGGAAACATGCGCATTTTGCACTTAGTTTTATACATATAATATAGAATATAGATAAATGTTTGTTTCCAACGAACTTTTTTTCTTAAATTTATAAAAAAATAATCAGAGAAGTCTCTCTTATCGGAGAAATGTCCCAGGGCTCAGACAAGCCAAACTGTTAACTAAGCCTTACACCCATCACATGGAACTTCTGAACTATAAAAAGAAGTATATTAGGTATCTAAGAACCTTCCTTTCCTCGCCAGTAACGATACCATCTAAACAAGTTAGGCCTGTCTAGCGAGACCGATTGTCGACTCTGTTTAGAGAAAGTCTAGTCGGCTGAGCGTGTCCTCTGTGTATGCCCGGCAGTTTTTTGGGTCAGACAGTGTACCCTATATAAAGAACTCCTCAGACCTCATTACCTAAAAAATGCGTCAACCAAAGACATACTAGCCTAGAAAGATAGTTTGCCTCTTAGACTAATAGTTATCATATGATACAATAGATCATTTTGGTCGCAGTATAAGCCCTGGGGCAGGATCACTCATATAAAAAATAAAAAATCATATGGAAACTTATTTTCAGAAGCCCAATTTAGTAGTGGTTTGCTGGCAGACTCTTTTTTTTCTGGTTGATTTTGTTTATCTTCCTATTCTGAGATTTTATTGTCGATATGTTCTACGATTAATATTACTCCAGGGTCCTCTGCCAGCTCCCGCCAAGCTTTATTAGCAACATTTACCTCAGGGAAAGGATTTGTCGTCATGGACATGAAATTAACGTTCGGGCGCAAGGGAAATTAATAAAACTTGACAAACAATTATTACTTTCTCAGACAAATTGTCTAGATTGAAGTCAATAGAAGTAACTGTGCTTTCCTTCAGTAAATTTGCACTGCGATTTGATGATGTACGAGTTCATATAAACAAACTTCGGTACAAGAATGTAGCAGTTCATATATTCAAGTAAAACATATACTCGCGGGTTCACATAATCGAGACTCTACTGTACCTTCTATAGGATCATTCCTATTTACATTTTTTTTCCAACCATAAAAGAAAAACAAAGAAAATTTGTTGACAAAAAAAAAGTCAAACAAAAAATGTTTGGAATGTCCTTGCTCTGCAAAAAGTTCAAAAATTCCGCATGAGCATAAGACCTGTTACATATATCTTGACTTAGGTAAATCCATACAAAGGCCACGTCAACACCCTTGGGTACCGCGAAAGTTCAGTGGAAAAGTACAGAAAAAAGGAAAAACAAATCCACAACTGCCCCCTGCACTTTCTGTAGAACAAAGCAAAGCTGACGTTTTGCTCGTAGGGGTAGTTTGTCGCTTACGTAACTCCATGCACAGTCGCTTATTAGCATTGTGCCATGAAGGCAACCTTGGGAATTCCTCATACATTCAGGTGTAGTTCTGTTTCTTCTTTCCTTTACTTCTTTCGCTTTTTCGTCTTTTGTGAAAATGTAGGCCTTCTTCGAGGAGGATGAAATCGATTTTTGCTTTGCTCTCCCTCACCGTATCCGTTTGTGTATTATTGCCACCCCAATGCACTCAAAAATTCAAACACATTTGCCCCGCAGTTGGCAAAGAGTGAACCATAAGAAAAGACGCAGAAACTCAGTCGAAACCGAACATGCTGGCAGGTAAGGTGGGGTAGCAGACCATTCAAATTGCATTCAAAAGTTCTTCATGTAGCTGCCAACCCCTAATGAGACCCGAAGGGGATGGTGGTTGGAGAGAAAAAATCGTTAAATACCTGAGTCTCTAACCTAATTCCAAAGTCTCATTTTGCATATTCACACACGCATTAGTAGGTGTACTCATATGCAAATCCAGCCGTGTGTACGTGTGTGTGTAAATTTAAGGGGTGCCGGTAGAGCTTATGACCAACTAACCATTCACGTTTTGACCCAAATCCGTTCGCCTTTACACAAAAGGCATGCGAAATTTGTTCAAATTGCCAGCACTGCTTTTGATTTCACCTGATGAGATGCTTCAAAGTGATGGCTGAGTGTGTATCCACTCCCATTTCAATGGAAAGTATGAGTATGGAAGTACACACATAAAGCGAATTTGTTTAAGAGCATACATATGTACATAATGTATCTCTTAGGCTAGGGTTGTCAGTCTACATTTGGACGGGCAGCGCTTGATGCTTGGGTAAACCTAATAACCTGATGATGTCAATGGTGTGTTTGAACATCAACGATGTTTTTAAATTTAATGGAAAAGAAAAAAAATGTTTAAAGAATTCATGAGGGGCGATTGTGTCAATTACTTCTAATTGATTCTGACCTTCTTTTGAACTGTCAGAGAGAAGTCACGCAACATATTTGATAAGGAGAAGTTTGACAGGTCAGTAGGTAGGAAATTGACAGCTCTCTGTTACTCAACTGACCTGTCAGTGATCGGTCATTGTGCTGTCCATTATGATTATTGCGTGTTCTTATTTCTTGAATCTAACGAAGCCGAATACGTCATAGTCATGGCGAATTCGATCATTTTAAAGTGTTGCCAGAGGTCGTTAAATGTTGTAATTTCGCTATGAAAAACACACATAACATACGAGCGTTATTTAAATGCTACACGTCTTGAAGAGAACTGTTAAAAAGATTTGCTACTGAGCAATTTGACAGTTATGACCATTTTCGACATGCATGCGTGTTTTCTTTTGCTTGACTTAATGTTCTAAATATTTACTGTAAGCTTTGTTCGGTTTTCCATTGTCGTTGTATTTTCTGCGGAGTTGTCTAAAAATCTAAGAAAACGATAGCAATTGATAAACGATTGTAAATACCTTTAAGCGCCTAAAAGTCCCTAACGCACATCTACAGTTAGGGGCTATAAGATTGTTATTTTCAGGATTGCGACAAATAACTTAACAATCAATTTGATAGAAATTTAACAACAGCTTCAAATAGGCACTTGTCCCAAATTATACCAACTTGTCGATTACATTTTTGTTGGAAGAAGTTCCGGGAGAGAAAATATGTACATTAAATTCCTAAATTATAAGAGCTTGGCATCACTGAATTTGCATAAAAGAGAGAAGCGCGTTGCCAGCGGGATTTTCCCTAATTTTGCAGAAATTACTAACAACTTTCGAAACAGGGAATACGAGATGTTCAAAAAATCAATGAAATTTGTTTAAAGCAAACAATTGCTATATGTATCTCAGGACTGACTAAAACGTCGACGTCTTCAAGAGAAGACCTTTGAAGCCCACATTCGTATTTTGCTGAATATGTAAATGTATATCGACGTATGGGACATAATGGGACTGAAAAATAAAAAAATAAAATTTGTTCCATAATATCTGGCAGCACTGTGTGGCAGGCATTTGGGAATCCTTAGAAGACGAATAGAGTTGTGAAAGTTCGCTGCAAAGGTAGCGAATTCTGAGTATCTTTCCACGAATTATTTTTGATTCATGTATGTAATTTTAATATTGTCGGATATAGCTATCATGTAAATTTTTATGCATTTCGAGGTGTAGGTTACATACATAGGTAGGTAGGGTGACTGTATGACAGGTCCCACCATATAAATTTAGCGCTAGTGCGCCTTTTTGATGCCACAGTTCAAAATAACCTGTGTTTAGAGGAAGTTGTGTTCAAATCCATCCTGTGGAACTTAATAAGGCTACAGAATTGTATGGCATTTTTAGGGAAATACTTGCCTGGCTCTAGCTAGTGCCCGGCTTCACACAGGAAATGGAACAGGCTTTCCACCACATTTGCATTCGTGCAACTGCGGCAATCACCAAAAGGGATACCTAGCCTTGAAGCATGGGTGACGATTGCCTAGTGACCTGTACTGATTGCTACAATTCTCAGTCTCGCAGTCTCAGCTCTTGACCTGTTGATCAGGGCGGGTGATCTATTTTTGTTGAAAACGGCCTGGATATGGCGCAGTTACTAAGCTTTCTCCACCTGTAGTTGGCTTCAACTAAAAAGTGTTGAAAGATGTTCCCATTGATAAGTTCTAAGGCAGTATGTACTAACACCGCCGGGGAGTCAGCAAAGGCTGAGCTACATCTGGCTCCTTCACTTCGCTCTATGTCTATATGTTGCTGTGGCCGAGAACCCAGAGGTTGTGTTATAGAATGTATATCCTTTAAGGGTTCTTTTTTCCTTATATGAGATATTATTATATGAGTAATCTGCTGCATAGGATTATAACCGACTTGTTCAAACTGATGCGATAAACGCTGCATAAAAGGGACGCCTTTCTTAAAGTCTGTACCTGGTCCGTTACTGGATTTAAGTCACAGTCCTCGTCGATATATATTTACTTCGTAGACTCGGTTCACAATATCGTTGCCTAGCGTATCGAATTGTGCGTCAAAGGTTCTTTCAAAATAGAGAGGTTATACCAATACCACATGCCTTTCAGAGAAGAGTCATCCTAGAAAATCATTCTCAAATATGTACTGTACCCTAAGCCAGCTAACGT
This sequence comes from Brachyopa scutellaris, assembly GCA_949775065.1. Taxonomy (NCBI): domain Eukaryota; kingdom Metazoa; phylum Arthropoda; class Insecta; order Diptera; family Syrphidae; genus Brachyopa; species Brachyopa scutellaris. The sequence goes on along the minus strand of OX459114.1, from coordinate 87,686,158 downwards.
AATCAAAGCTAGAAATAAAGACAATTAAAGAAAGTTTAAATAGCTTAACCACAAAACAGCACTTACCATAAAGACAGACATAAAGAGAAGACGAAACTTTTTAAGAACAAAGGACATAATGCGTACTGTCACGCCGAATACTCTTAACTCCTATAGGGAATGCAAATGGCACCAATTCTTGGATTTCCCTTCGAAATATTGCAACATGATCGCATAAAATGTGTCCCTCAATCCTCCGTTACGACATATAAACGCCCCTAAGCCAACAAAATTACCCCTAAACGTTTTGAATCCTTAAACCAGTCACACAAGGCGGACAGACATGAGATGATAAAAATAGTTCCAATTAGTAAACGCTTCCATGCACTCGGTTCAAATATGTATGTCGTTCAAAAATTACAGTGGAAGCTCGTTGCCCCCTCCCCCGCAAGGATAGTTAAGCAATTAAACTTTACCCAAGCGTATGTTGTCCCCGGAATCGTAAACCGGAATGTAACGACGATGTTCTGTTCCAGTTTTTAACACACTTCTCCACACATAATCGGAACTACAAATAACGATGATGTTCGTTGTATTCTGTATGCAACGTATACATATGTATGTAACGGCAACGTAACGCACGCGGATTGAAGGATTTAAATTGCTACACCGTTAAATTTTCAGTATTTAATTTACGTTGCAACTTTTACGTTCCCACATGAAATTGCGGATGAGTTACAAAAAGTTTGTTTTTTCTTGCGTCACATTAAGTTGATTACGTTACGTGAACGTGAACGTCTTTCCACATGCTTTTGATGTAATTACAAAGAGTCGGAGCGCTTGTACTTCACAGACAAGTTTTTTTTTAATTTTGTGATAGAAAGTAGATTCCCAACTCCAGACACACACACTGAGCAACAAACAATTGAACCTCACTCAATGTCCTTTTCGTCTTCATAAGTTTATCACAAAGCAAAGGAGCAGAAAAGCGCCAAGTAAAGTTTCCATTTCACTTTGAACTTCATTAAAGTAAACATTGAGTGGCACTTGAAGCCATTCGGCCATGAAATCATTTCAAAAAAGCAACATGGATGGGTATTCGAAGTACACTCCCTTTTCGTCGGGATGATTGTGTTTTTGTGTCATCTGAAGGACAAGGACTTTTGCTATTTTGGACACTAAATGACAAAAATGACGAAGAAAGGCAAATAAACTCTCTTGTTGTTGTTCTTCTTCGTCGTCATCTTTGTTGGTTGTTTTATTATTGCCTGCCCCATCAACCCCAACCGCCAATTGATTGCATACTGAAGGACATTCCCTTGGAGTGTACAGTTTTGTATACATATATCTCTATAGATACACGTTTCCCGATGTCAAGCCGGTTGACAAGTTGCTTTGTGTGTGTGGGTGATTTATCTGACTTTCGGTGAAAATTTTGAATTACACTCGAGTGGGTAATTTGAGATTTGCGGGGGTAGCGTTCTTTAAATAGTATATTCTTCGAAACGGGTAGGAGGTGGTTGAAGGGGGAGATGTCCTTTGCATAGTGAAATTATATCTCAAAAAGTATGCCTCCGCGACACCATAAACAAAACGGAAGTGGGTTAGAGTGGAGGAATCGTTTGATTGGTATTATGCGACAGGAAAAGATCAAGTTTTAAACATTTTACAGGACGTATCTAATTACTAAGCTCGTGATTATGTTTCAATAAGCACTTACTAGCGGTATACCTTACGTAATTTCTTTGGTGGTGGGTGGGAAATTTGAAAGTTGACCGCTCAGTGGGGTATGGTATGGAGGCATTTTCTTAAAGCATGTGATGAGGCGTTTAAAGCCACAAGAATTTATGGAGAATTTACGCGGATATTTAAAAGGCTTGAATCAATTTCAGATTAAACGTAATATCTAAAATCCAGCTACACATTTTGAATACTAATTACTGTGGAACCTAACCCCGAAAATGGAACCTAACTTCTCAAACAAAACTTTTTAAAAACATCTGAATTGGTGATTCGATTGCAGACCTCAAAACAGACTGTTTTAGTACTACAGATGGTACTGATGCTGGCCGGTTCTGGTACAAAATACACAGATAGGATAAACTGGAAACGGTCTTCCAAAACAGCAATTTTTGGAGCAATTATCTGGATAAATGATGAAAGATGGCAAAGAATCCGAGAGTTCACAAAGCCCACTCTAAAGTTGTTTTGAAATCCTGTCACTTCTATGTAGATTCTGAGTCTTTCGGAAATATTGGTAACCGAGACCAAGAATTTAAGCTTACCGACTTAAAATTTCATTGAGGTTTATTGAAGAAGGGTCATTGAAGTTACCTCTCCTTGTGTTCATTCATATGTCGGCTTCCATGTTCTTACTTAAACTATTTTGGGGATTGAGCTGTCGATTTTCTAAATCAATCTGGCGAGATACCTTCCAGAGAGGATGGATGGTCTCGGTTAAGTCTGGTGTATCACGCTATACTGTATTTCTACAAGTGTCTTCCTTTTGAGCCACATCAGGCCTAACGTCAAAAAATTTTAGAAACTAGATTTAGACAAATATTCAGCTCTCATAAAGCCTGCAACCAAAAAAAAACAGATCAGCAGCTCTGTGAGGCTCCAATCATATTCATAAGTGGGATACCTTTTTTTAAAATTAATGATCCTGCCCTGAGGCTGATACCATGCCTCATAAGTGTTTAGCGACTAACTCGCATTAGCGTACAACTTTTTGGGGAACCAATTTCTAATTTCCAATATAAAATGTGTTGTTATAAACGGACAAAAAACTCTGGCCCGTGGCTGTCCGCTTAGGAGAGTTTTTCTTATGTATCGAAGGGAGCAAACCATTTTTCTAATAAAGGCTAGTATGTACTTGGTCTGAGTATCTTTTTGATCATAAGTTCTGAGGAACTCTTTATGGAAGGTAAGCCGCCTGACCCTGAAACGTGCCGGGCATTCACGAGGTATGTGCTCGTCTATCTCGACCTCCTCTAAACATAGTCGACAATCGGTTTCGCTAGACAGGCATAACTTATTTAGGTTGCATCGTAACTGGCAATGACCGGAGAGAAAGCTTGTCGCCTTTTTATAGTAGTTCGGAAAATCCTCTTGTGATGGGTATAAGGCTTAACTAACAGTTTCACTAGTCTGAGCCCTGGGACATTTCTGCAATGAGGGAGTTTAAGACTATGTTCCTATTTGTTAATTAAAGCTAAAATGATTGCCCAGCTTATGCCACAAATAGATATCTGGCTTGAGAATTTGACAATTTGAATTCAAACCGGCCAGCTCATCCGCAATCTCATGCCTCTGTGACCTGGCACCCACCAAAGTTTAACTTTATTGCAAATGGCTAGGGATCGGACAGTATTGACTCATTGACTCTACAAGTTTTGACTCAAAAGAGTAGGACTAGTGGGATACCGTACGAAAATGGTAGTATTTCCTGTGGCGTGACCCTGCATAAGAACTAAGCTTAGTCTTACATCTCTTAATACAGAAAGGTCTTAGGGTGTAGGGTATTGATGCTTACTGGCCACGCAGTACTTACTCAGAGAACATCCGCTGAAATTAAACAGACCCTAGTTGGGATGTATCTAGAAAGACTGTCTAGACTTACATCTAGTTTAGTTTCTTGGCGGAGGTTGATTAGGTTCTGATACCTAAACACGCATTTTGAAGTCCTCAAGCTAACTGGTTCACTTTGTAGAAAAGGCGTGCAGCATTGCCTGTACCTTCTTTAGCCGACCTGACTGTACCTGAACTTCTTCATTTAAAAACTGACTTTTAGCTAATTGCCTCCAGTTTTGCACGCCAACTTGACGAAGATTGGTTGCGCCACATAAAGCGAGGTCTATCCCTACCACGTTGTCCTTCCAGGGTATTATCAAAGACTCCCCTAGATAGATGTACTAACCATCTACGATGAATTTGTACTTTTCTGACCACGTCGATGTCGATGATCTAAGTTAAGGAAAAGTTAGTTAAGTTAGAATGCCGCCACAAATCTCAAGACGTAGACATCCACTAAGAAACGATTTTTTCCACTCCTACTCTCAGGAGGTATACGTTGTGAAATCAAATTACTCAAAATCGCATAGGCCACCCGATAAGATACCAAATTACCGATAAGTTTTTGACTTACAAAGGCTGGTCTTAAAATATCTCACGGGCTTGCCTTTTAACTGGATGAGTCTGAGTTTATTATAGTCCTTGAACCTAGTCCTCCTAGTTGAACCAAAACAGAGATTTCTGGGTTATTCCAATGTTCACGTAGAATAAGCTAAATAAATCATATTATGCATAACCAACTCGTCCAGTGTGATCCGACCCATCGGCCGAAGTTGGTTGAAGTTTTTCTCTTTCTTTATTGGGCTATAAAACCAATGCCGCTGCCATTATTTCTTTCTTCTTTTATTATTTCGCAACTAGTTTGTATATGAATGTGTTGGCTTGCTGGCTAAAAGTTTTTGTGTTAAATTCAAATAAATTACGTTTCCTTTTTTTTAACAATCCACTTAATTTTTTTCTTTACTTTGAAGAGAACCGCAACTTAGGCCAGCCGAACGAACGTACATTTTGGTCCTTCGAGCCGGATAACTTCCGCCGTACGATCGAACGTACATACAATTTTTAGAAATTTATTCTTCTTTCCAATTTCCCCTCAAGTGACTAAAAATGAGGTTAAAAATGAAACATTTGAAAGGGTTTATGTATGAAGATTGAAATATCTAGCTTTGCGTTTAAAAACTCTTTGACACTTAAAATAGGCGGCGAACCTGTCAAAAAATAAAACATTTCTACTTCTAACGTCTCCTTAAGCTATAGCTTACAAAATTGACTAAGAATCGTTCTATTTACTCCAAAATAAATCACCTCTTTATTTCACTTGTCAAATTGAAACTCCATCTGAACGGCCAGCCTACCGTAAGCCCCCGCTATGCTGCCTCCAAAGGGACCACAAAACAGAAATCAGAAGCAAAAAACATTTCCTCTTCGAAAAGTGTGTCCACTGGTGGAGCCCTGTCAAATCGAATAACTTACGGTTGCAACTACGTAGCTACTTTGTCTATTTACTTAATAGTTGGACCGCAGAATAGAAACTCAGATGCCAGAATCGATCTACCAGAAAAGTCCGAATGAACATCCTGAAACTCTCAATTAACTTAACTTGCCCTCTTGGGGGATATGAACGCAGTTTAGTTAGGGATTGGGGGTGGGCATAAAAGGGTGTATTTTATTCACGTAATAGCATAGGTAAGGTACCTGACAACTTCAATCTAACTTGAAACTTTCGAGGTACATTGATTTCCAAAATACAAGGACAGTGAAACCATGCGGTGAGAGAAGACGCAAAATCAGAAAATGTTTTGGCAAATTTAATTAAAAACTTATCCGGTTCGGGTTTGGGAATTTGCTGAAAATTTTACGGATACCTACACACGACGGCGATGGCAAAGGGTTGCGAAGGAACAATTATACAGATTCACTAGTGCGGTACACTGGGTGATGGCAGTTAAAGTCTGTCATAATGGTTTCGGGGATCACAAGGATCTTAAATTTGATTTGCGGTCGGTCGTAAACGTATTATTGCGGTCAAACAAAATGTTCGCATCCAATAACTATCCCAAGTGGTAACTACCGGTTGTGGTTTTGCATCGATGGGTTGGGGGTAGGTTTTCGAACGTATTTGATTGCATTTTTGTTTTGATTCTCCGATAGCCTGGTCAAAGGAATATTAATTGAATTGTGCTTGTCTCTTCTTTTTGTTTACAGGCGCAGTTGGTGGTGATGGCGGCGATGATGGCGATGACAAAGAGAAGGCAGAGGAGGAGGAGAGGGAGCGTCAGGAGGCCATCCGTGAGGCCGAAGAACGACGAAAGGAGAAGCATCGTAAGATGGAAGAGGAGCGAGAAAAAATGAGACAAGACATTCGTGATAAGGTGAGTTCATTTTTTTCCCCGAAATTTTGATGCATTTTACCGTAAGACCGATGAAAACACATTAACAGTTTGCTGGGTTCAATTAAGAATGACAGATGAAATGATTCAATCTTCGAACTGTCAGGTGTGGTTAGTTTACTCTTGTGACAGTTTATAACAGTGCTACCAACCACAATCATCAGCATCGTTACGATATTGTTTGACTTCACAATTCGGGGAATGACACTGATGGGCGATTAATCGCTAAAAAGAATGAATGACATGACAGCGATGGCTGTTCTTTAGTTTTGACAGCACGAGCCCCCCAACCCCATACTTTCTTTGGTGAATCTTTTCTTTGCTCTATTATATGTTTTTTTTTTTTGTAAGTTTGACAGCTCAAACTGCGTAATTTTTTGACAGTTTGGATTGTATTGACATTTTATTTGATAGGAGTGAATTATGCTAAACCTTTCGTTACTGTACAACAACAAATACTGGAATATCCATCTAAAAACTTGCCACGGGTTTATTTGACATTTTTATCGTTGATTTATTCATATAAACTGGTGACATAAGGGTTCCCTTTTTGTTCAGCGGCAAACACCTCATTGGAGTCATAAATTATTATGTCATTGAACGAAAAGTGATAGCATAACTCAGGTGACGGACTCGGGTCACGGAAATGATGATTTATTGCTTTTAGTCTCGCACAGCTATGACTGCTGTGTTGTTATTATACCAAACAGGCTTTGCGTTGAAAGGGAAATAATTGTTTAATAGGATTACATAATAAATTCATAAGACATCAAGAAAACAATAAAGAAAGGTCAAAATAAATAAAAAATAAAGGTCAAGGTTTTTGAGGGTGATAACCTCTTCTTCTCGCGTGGGTTTGTTTGTTTGTTGTTTGGACACTTTGTCATTCAGCTGTCATCTGTCTGCAGCGTTTTTGTGAAATGTTTGTGTCTATTTTTAGGCGCTTGGTACACAAATACCAAGTTTAGGAAGTTGTTGGTCACCCTGTTATATTTTTTTCTTAGTTTCGTTTAAACCAAAGATGGCGCGGCTATCGATAAAGAGAGACATCAACTGGAGGACCACTTTGTACTTTTCGATGAATTCGAACAAGGAAAAACAGAGGTTTTTGAATTATGGCGGTTTAAAAAAAAAATATATGTGCGCTAAGAGAATTTGAATTATTTTAAGAAGTAAAAAAGCCATCACGTTCAAATTAGGCAGGTTTTCAAGTTAGTTTAGGTTAAGTTAGGTTAGGTTGCAGTGGCTACCAGTAACGATTACTGAGGCCTATAGAGGCCCATTGTGATACCAATGATCTTGGGAATGTGCATGCGCTCCACTCATGAGAACTATTTGGACCTTTGTGTAAAACAAGATAGGCTACCAACGTCTTCTGTGCTAGGTCACTGAGATCGTCAAGGAAGAATTCTCCTAGGTGTAGTTTTCTGTTACGGGAAAAAGCTGGGCATGAACAGATGATATGTGTTGTTATGTTGTTGTTCTGTTATATGTGGGCTCTCTTCCCAATCTTCGTCTCTGTAACTTCTGCAGAAGTCATTGTGATGCCCAGCCCAGTTGCATGCTTGCCTATAAGGCAGTGACCTGTGATGGCATCAATAATCATACTTGCTGTCTTGCTAGGGACAGAAGGTAGTAAGAACGGTTTAGATCCAGTCTAGGCCAGATCTGTCTGGTAGCAAGGCAACTGGAACCACCTTCCCATCTAACATTGGTTTTTTTGACAGTGTCAAGTTTGGGTGATAGTTTGTAAGTAGCGAAGGGCATGTACCTATATTCTTCTTTTCCGATAGAAAAGGTATTGTTGTTCCTATTTTGGCGATCTCGTCAGCTTTTCAATACCCTGGAGTGTCTCTGTACTTCGGCACCCAATGTTAAACTGCTCAGCCATCTCTACTAGAGATGAGCGACAGTTGGGGGTGGTCTTAGATTCCAGGGATTTCAAGGCCACTTACATATGCCTATCCGAGAATATTCTAATATTATTAAAAGATATAACATTATTCTTGATCCAGGACAGTGCTTCTGAAATCGACATAATCTCTGATTGGAATAGTGAGCACTGATCAGGAAGGCGGAAGGAGAGATTGAGATCTAATTTGTATGAGAAAACACCTACACTATCATTCGTTTAAGAGCTACCAGTATAGAAGTGGATCAACTTGTCTGTTATAGCTCCTAAGCCATGCCAGAAGGACCTATCGGGAATGGTGACCTTAAAGTTTTTATTCAAATCGGGCTTTGGCACAGTATAATCTGTCATTTCGAGAAGAGTTAAGTGATCAGGTATAGTGGAGTGACCAGTGTAGTTAATTGAACGCTGTGAGATGGTTTTAAGTGTTATGACAGCACTAGCAGCCATTTGTTTACCGCTTATATCAAGCGGTGGGAGATAAAGTTGGATGTTTTATGCTGCGGAAAGTGTTGATCTTTGTGCTCCGCTAATACATAGGCACACTTATCTTTGTACTTTCGCCAGGCAGGTCTTCTTCAATTGACAGAGGTTTTTTCATGGGACTTCTCATGGTTCTTCTATGTACAGAGGTTTTTGAATTATAGAAGTTCGAATTATCGAAAGTTCACTGTATTTAGTTTAGTTCCCATCTGCTAATCTAAGACTTCAAAGGTTGTTAGTTCTCCAACATAACATAAAACAATCTCAATCAATCGTGTGTAAGTAAAATTCCACCACAACCCTCTATTAAAAATCCCAATAACGGATTATGAGTCCTCACGAACGACGACGCCGCCATGGTAATTATTTACGCAGAATTTTGCTTAACCTTACTATTTGTGTTCCTAATAGATTTTTAGGTCGAAACGAATTAAAATCAATTTACAAAGTGCTAAACAGAAAAGGTTATGTAACCCTTGTTACGACCCTCTTCTTCTTATTTTACTTTAACTTTGACGTTACACCCTTAGTAATGCTGATGTGATAGTCGACAGAACGGATAGTTTTTCCAAAAAGGAAAATGTAACCAAAATCCATATAAAAGCCAACAATTTCCATCCGACGACGATGACGTACCAAAAATAGAAAAAGCTGTAAACACGAACTTCTTGATTTATTAGCAAATAACGTGACTATCACGAACTGAACTAGCGTCTGCCTGCCGGTGTAAAGTGTAAGGTAAGAGGAGAGTAGCGAGCACACGATTCATAAAACATTTGAAGGAAGACTTCTTGACAAAGGTTGGGGTGTATGGGAGAGAGGGTAGTTTTACTATAAGCAAAAGCTTAAGCAGCTAAATTTAACATTTACATCGTCGTGAAACATTTCGTGACAAATTTATGTTGACACAAATACACAAGAACATATGTATGTATGTATGTCCGTAACAGTAAAGGTAGGTGTATTTAATACTTATGTCAAAATAAGGACGAACTGATTACACACGAAAAGGGATGTCGTGTTTTCCTTATTTGTATATGGGAATTTTATTTCTATTTTATTTTTATTTGGTGGAGGTGATTGAGGCTTGTTTACAATCGAGGTTTACTGAGGTCTTTATCGGGAAAAATAAAAAAAAATTATTGACTTCGTGAACTTAAATGACGACTACAAGGGGATTAGAGGAAACTTGCCAAATCAAATCAATCAAAGCGATCGACGTTAAAGATTCCACCAAACGTGTACGGAAAACATTATACATATCACGGCGAATCCCCTTTAACATTCCACAACGAAGCTAAATATCAGCGACTTGGATGAGAGGCTTAGATTTTAGTGCATGTACATATACATTTAAAAGACTAACAATATAATTTAAACTGCGATGTGAGACTTTAAGATATTCAAATTCAAGCAATACGAATCTCCGGGCCATCATGAAAGAGAGGGATGAAAGCACAGTAACTGTCAGGCATGGTGCTAAGGTGTTGGTGCAACCACAATTCTGAAGGCCGTAAAACAAAATTAAGTCGATGTAATAATATGCCTTAGCGACATCGGTACTATCAGCAAGCTTATCACGCAGCGGTTCTTGGTTCGATTCCCACCCAGGGCTTGTTTACTTAGGCCTTAGGGGATCCCTTTCGGCAGTACAATGGAACAGTATTTTTTTTATCTATAATTCACTTACGCTAAAGGCTAAAGGGTTTCCCTGTCAAAAAATATTATAGGTACATTGAATTTTTCAATTTATTGAAACAAGATACTGAATTAAATCCTGAGTGGTTTTGAAAAAATTTAACATAAATTGTATATCTACAATATTTACACTTTACGCGGAAGTAAGTCGATTTTATTTCTTTTTGATTTTTTTATACTTTTTTGTTCGATATCCACTCAGGCTGAAGAAAAAAAAAACGAAGCTGCAAGGTTACACTTTGGATAGAGTTTTAAAATTTTAGACACGTGTAGATCAGGCAATTTCTACATTTTCTGTTTCTCTGATTATTTTAAAATCAAAATAAAAGATAATCTCGTGCACCTTTTTGCAACCCCCATATATTTTTTTTTTCGATTATTACTACGAGATGTAGAAACTAGGTGTTTTTGAGCTATGACGACGAACTGCAAAAGAAGAAAGACTCCGAAAGACAGTGCAACTAATTGCTTCTCAAAACGATATAGTGAGTTCTACTTGAGAATTAGAAGTGTTTGTAAGTAGTCTGATTGGGAGAATAAAGGCTGAATGGGATAAACGTAATAGAAGGTACCGAAGATCCCTGTAACAACACCTAAATTGGTTAGAATAACTTTATAAGCACAGTTAAATTCACAACTTGCATTGCTATAACACAAAACGGCTTTTTCGGTTAAATAAGGATATGAGAGATGCTAATAGTAAGATTTGATAAAGTGCCGCTAGAATGCAAAAATTTCACACTGTGCGGTGTCCAGGATAACTGGAGAATTATGTGTTATTGAAAGTTTTGGCGTTGGTTATGATTCACAGAATTTTTTTTCCAGATGTTTCTTATTATTGTATTTTACTACCATTGTTATGCCTTCGCAATATTTTTTGTCATTAACTCCTGAAATTAATCAATTTATTTTTATTTCGAGAGAAATACATTTTTCTGAGACATCTGGATTTGAACCGTGAGCCAAGCGTGACAAACGACGATGACTACCATTACGCCAACTGAGTACTCTACTCCTTCAGACTAGATATTATCCGAAATTCAAAAAATAGGTCCTTGTAGGCCGTGATCAGATTTAGCCATCTTAAACACTTCAGTTGCAGGTAAAAGTGGACTAAAATTCGACGATTTAGAGAGCTAAAATGTTAAAACCTAAGTCCCTTCCCAGAATAGACATGGTTAAGATTCCTTGGGCACGTCTTTTGTTCCTTTATGGATGAAGACTCTCAGAGGCTCATCAGATGATTAGCTTACACCTTTCTGACCAAACCGCTTTACAGCCTTATTCAAAGCATTCAGTGGGCTTTGGTTATTTTATAAACCAGTTTGTCACCGCATTTCAAATTAAGATTTTGGTCTAAATATTAACAGTGTGTAACTGAAATTGAAGCCGACTGAACAAATGCAGGTCCAAGTTATTTGAATAAAATTTTCAGTGATGAAGCCCATTGCCACTGTCAAAAAGAATCACAGAAGATTGGTCAAGCAATATGCCTTCATTTCTATTAACCTTTAACTGGGTAGGTTACCCGAGGAAAGATAAGCGTAATAAAGTAAAATCATGATGGGGTGTTGTCAGCACCCCACCTACCTACTTACGTTACTATTACTCACCTACCTACTTAAAGGTTAAGTAATTTGATTTAGGCTCGCAACTGGGGCCGTTTTATCGAAAATAATTTCTCAGACGCCAGATTTGTCCCCTTGGTCTGAAATTAGTTTTGATTCGGTTAACTGGGATTAGGCTATGTGTCGAAAAAGCAGTCAAAATGGGTGTCTTCTGGACAACGGTGATTTAACAATTGATTTAAGAGGTCAACGGCTCTTGATCAAAATGAGCCAACATTTTTCAAAAGGGTGATTGAAAATTTTGAGTTGAGAATAAACTTGGAAGGTCACTGGCAATGTGCAAATTGAACTCACTACTGAGTCACTTTTTTCATAAGTTATCACCGTTAGCAACTAAACAGATAATGTTACAGCTTATTGCATTCGATTATAATTCACAGTATTTTTGTTCTCTTCATCGAAATAAATGAAATAGACTTTCGACTATAAAAACACAAAGACATTTGGGATTATGGCTTTTGGTAGAAATACCGCTGCCAATAATCTACGGGATCATATGGGGGGAAAAATCCAAAATCCAATGAAAATCCCAGATGAGGATACGTCGTCCTTCTTTACCGCCTCATTGAAGCCCAGGACACTAAACAACAATCCAGTAAACTTGTGAGCGATATTTTATGCAGCTTCCCTTAGTTTTTTGAAACCCAAAAACAGCATGGGATTATTTTGTTCGAGAGTATCACCCTTGGGCATCACAATGGTCCTTCTAGATTAAGTGTAGAAAAGATTTATTTCCACTTCGTCGCTTACCTAACCGAGTACCTTAGATCCCAATGAGCTTTCTTTCCCATTGGTGAAATGAAGAGCTAATTTCGGAACCTAATAACAAAAAAAATACCCAACAACCCTATTCGAAAAAGGGGTTAGGTACTTATATTTGAACCATTAATCCCTCAATGAGCTGAATCCGACTACAAAAATGGGACACACCCAATAACAACAACTACAACAAAAATATTAACAATCCGCTTACCCAATATTTACCACAAAAGTCCTTATTTTATCCTTTCTTTTAATACATAGAAATAAACGTTAAATCCAGGAAGGCATACAAATCCTGTTTACCCATTTTCATTGACATTATCTACACAAACACATGACATTTATACGTATTCAGGTACAACTCATGTGAATGATAGTCCTTGTTAATGGCTCGGTGAGTTTGTTGGTTGTCCCCCTCCTTTGCATCTTCGTCCATTTTTGAAAATAAATATGAAAGCGTGTATTCGGTCACCATTTCGGTAGAGGTAGACTAACGGTTGAGTAAATAACAGTTATTATCAAAAAAAAATCCGAATAAAAAAGGATTTCTCCAAAATTTAATAGAAGAAAGGACTTGCATAAAGTTTTGTCAGATCACTGTAGTCCGAGATAAAAAAAAAACACACTTGTCAACTATATTTCCTTCTTTACCGTTGGAAACTACAAAACACTAACAAAAAATTGAAAGAGAATATCCAATGAAGGATTCTCACATCCTTAGCAATTGCTTCTCTGCCTCAGTCGATTTAAATAGTGTTGACAAAGTGTTTACCTGAAGAGTATCGGTGTTTACAAGCGGGCGTTGGTGTTGAACACGGTGTATATGTGTTTGTAGGAACTTTTTCCCGTTAGAGTAGATATTGTATTAACAAAACGAGAGAATGTAGGAGTAAACAACAAACAGTACACTCGACTGGGTATTTATTTGAAGGACATTTTTAACATCCACCGAGGATTTGCATCCACATCCATGACCCAAATTGTTTTGAGAAGTTTTGTCGGATGTGTTTTGTTGTTTTGTGTGCTCTTTTGATTGTGTGTAGAAGATGACCATGAACTCTTTAAGGCTTAAGGCTATGAGTTTTATCCGCATAGACAGGATTAAGCTAAAGGTGTGACAGTTCTGGGAGTCGGGGAGTTTAAGCACGAATCTGTACGTAGTTGAAGCTCTTAATGATGGTGAGTTCTGGAATCAATATTTGCCTGTCAGGTCACAAACTAAGTTCTTTAAAAATCTCTCTCTGAAGGACCTAACTACAAAGATTATTGAGCCGATAACCCTGCTTGCGTTGCTTCTTTGAAGAGTTATTCTGTTGGGGTGTTGGGTAACGTTTCTGATTGGCTCTGTGACATGTCATTTTCTCGTATGTTGTTGATCCTTTTGATTCTATTCAGCTTAAGTAACAATTTTCATGTTGCAAGAGGTTTGCCCAGATTATTTTTGTTCTTCCTTTGCTAGACTCCAATCCTACGTCATAGACTTACTTACTTAGTTGGCGTTACAGCTCGAGGTGAACCTGGGCCTGCTTCTCGCAACCATTTGTGTGTGCGTGTTGTATTTTTGCACGAATGGAAGGGACCTACAGTTTTTTGCCGACTCCGAACGGCGAGTTGAGAAGCTCAATCGAGACAAATGATACTCTTTGATGCTTGTCAGACATTCGAAAGAGGTGGGCACTGTGAAAAATGTTTAGGTGTTTGCGGCGGGATTCGAACCCAAGACCGCTGGCTCAGTAGTCCGACGCACTAACCACTTGCGCTACGGTGCCCACGTCATAGACATGTGTTGAAAAATCACCCGTAGCTACATCTGGTTGGAAGAGAACAAAATGGTCAGGAAAGGACAACTGCTTACCTCCTTCAACAGAGTCAATGTTGACCTGCCCAAGATACCTGTGGTTGCCTTATAACCCACAGCTTGTAGCCACTGTTCGGTGAAACAAATCTGGATGATCCTACTATTTCTCAGCAGAAGCTCCACCCAAACACCTGTGGCTAGTCCTTTATTCCTTTAGGCATGTTCATACGAAGACGACTTCTATTGCAGCTAAGAAGGCAAAAGGCCTTCTATCAAAAAACGCCGTGTGTCACTTTCCGACTCTCTTACGGTGAGGATTATCCCGTTTGGCCATAATACTGCTTTCTATTTTAAGCCAAGTCTCGAGGCTTCTTTTATTTCCATAGCCTTTCTAATCTTGATTCTATTGCAGAGAAAAATGTAACTAAAAATATGTAGACATCCTGTCATCTATACATTACCATAAAAAACGGGTCCCCATCTCACCAAAGCGTCCACAATATTTGCTGGAAAACAAATCATAAGGATCATACTCGTAAATTTCCAGATCCTTAAAGGATATTTAAAGTATTTTAATTTGGTGCAAGTAGTCACCTTCTCAAAGGAATCCATTTAAAAGTGCGGTGGAACGGGAAAAGCAATTAAAAATTAAATGGCCTTAAAAAGGACCAAGGACCAGGTAGAAGGGGGATTTAATTGGCATTTTTGTGCGTGGATAAGAAAAAGGAAAAACAAAAAGTGTGTGACGATTCTGTGATTGGAATTGCAGGTTAAACGAAATATTTAGTATAGCGATGTCCTTTAAATAACCAATTAAAGTAAATAATTTTTTTTTTCATCTTCATTTTTTATTTATTTAGGACTTTTTTTTAATGCTTGTTAATTGATTTGAAATTTTAGTGTACACATAACCATTTAATTATTTATTACAATATAGAATCGTTTATACCTTATGGGGGGTCAAATTGACTCTAGTAGGGAGTCCGTTTATATAAGCGACTCCCTAACGGAGTCAGATTGATCTCTTTAAGGCCAATCAACCTAAAAATAAAGAATCATTGAATTTATATAAAAAAGAAGTGTTTAGTGCTAGTTTTGTTTATCTATTTAGTATTATAAAATCGTTGATTATAAATTTAAAATAAGTGTTTTTATGTTCCCCTTAAAGTTTTATAAGTTAACGTATTTTTTATTTTTTTTTAGTTTCCATTTATTTTATGTTTTGCTGGCTATGTTTTGTAATTAAATAAATAGTGACTACAGTGTAGATGACACATTTAAGAACATCTCATATATGAAAAAAATTGTAAATCCCATATATGTAGTTGAATTCTTTTATACAGGGTGTTCGCCGGGGAAGTTTATCTACTAGTTTTCTTTTTTGTAGGTATAACTTTATGGAAAATTAAAACAAAATGGTTTATTTCTGGCGAATATTAATTTAAATGTTGGCTCTTTTTATAACATTTTTCAGCACGATTGCAAACAATTCTTTTGTTGAAGGTAGTAGTCCACTGTGACCGCTGAAATTTCGACGTTTAAGTGATTTTTTTTTTTAACAAGAAAATGAAATGCGATTGTTTTGTAATTTTTACATGTTTTTATTGGAACTTAAAAGTATACAAAAAAAAATTGTTTTGACTTAATTTTATATAAATTTGTTTATAATTTTTTATGTAACAGTGAAGTCCTCGCAAAAAAGGTTTGCTATTTTTATTTTGAAAAATTCGGTCTGAAAAGTTTAGGATTTATTTTTAAGATGTTTTTCTTCCGAAAAATGAATGATTTTTTGAACCCGTCACAGTGGGCTACTACCGTAAGATACATCCCAACAAAAATAAGTCCAGAGTTGTTAAAGTTGGCGACCATGGAGGCTAATCGTCATCATCATTTCTTGAGATATTTTGTCACGGAAACAGATCGCTCAGTAATTCCACTGAAAAATGGTGTTAACCAACAGTGGTCTTTACTTCGCACCTCTACTGTAATGAATAGCGAAACCCCACTCGCTGATTTGATATCCGTCAGTTAGAATATGTTGTTTCTGCGTGAAGTTGATGCATTGAGTTAATATCGCATTCCGACGGATATGATGGGTGCCCTGCCGAGTTCATGTTATACGGGTATATTTTGAAAATTAAAAAAAGGAAGCAGTAGTGCATCAATTGGCTGTATGTGAATAGGCACCATCCTTCGTTTGAATCATAAGCCTAAAGTATCCATTTCGGGTGTCAAAAAGTTAACAATATTGTTACGATAACGTTCTCCAGTAACAGTAACGTAACGCCACGTTCATCTTCAAAAAAAGTAAGAGCCAATGATTCCTCCAAATCTTTATTTGATGCAAAGGTGACTGAAGGTTTTCTATTGCCCAGAACCGACTTTTTTGTTTGTTCTGCTTCTGTAGATGGATATTTCAGGAGCTTTGTCTGCTTAAATCCTGATTTCACCGTCGATACTTCTGAGCATTTTGGTTCTTATTCCCCGCTTCCTTGGAACTAGGAAGAGTTCTATTTTCTTTTTTTACCTTTGTGGTGTCCTCCTACTCATATGATCAATTTTCGTTTGATCTTCACGAATGTCATTTGGGCTCGCACATAAATTTAATGGCATGTGGCATGCGTCTGAGGCGCTGAAAGACTCAGTGAATGCTTATAGACATTCGTGTAGAATAATTCTTATGATGTCTATCACTCAGCAGAGACTGCTGACAGTTTACAGAATTTATTTCCAAGCTCTTAATAATAAGAAGAGACCTGTTACACTAAGCTGATTATCATGTCACTAAAGCATCTACTGCTACTCATATTATGAACGACGAAGGCTGAAAGTACATTTGGGCTACAATTATCGCTCTAACAACTCCGACATGACAATGCCATTGAATCCAAGATGGTTGATTTTTGCATTTTCTTAGCCTTTTAATGTCAGGTTTCAGTGAATACAAAATTTGATAGCAACGGGACATAGAATTTAGTCTGAGCCGTCGGAAGTTTGCCTTTAAACATCAAAACCTGTCATTAAGATGGCGTAAAAGTAAAACTCGATATTCCGGAGTCGGTATTTTTGTTTCTACATTTAAAGGACATTGCCTCAAAAGAGGGGCCAGTCCAAATTTAACTTTTTGTGGAAAAAGAAAATCTTTGAAAAATAAATTTGTACACTAATGTGTTAAAATGATATGCTATAAGAAATGTGGTAATTATTACTGCGATTTTTTGAAGTTTGGATTTGCCCCCTATTTGCACACAAAATGTAATAAATTTGCTTCTAGATTTTGATCTATGAATAATAAAACAAATTAGTTATTCAGCATATTTTGAACCACCAATCAATACTTGGATAGTTAAACAGTAAATAAAAAAGGAAACACAGATCAGTGTAATAGGATTAGGTACGGACGTGACGCCATTTTGCACCAAACGCACTAGAGTGATCCAAATTTTGCCAAATACAATCTCGACTTGAATACAGTTTTGTAAATGTAGATTATTAAGCGAAGGGCGATGCGAAATTACGCCCGCGCCAACATCGGTTTTCTTGTGGGGCGACGACTAGCCCTTAAGCTAATTTCTCTGAGTTTTTGACGCACTATATGTACAGGTTTGAATACGGTTTCTCAATGACGTCCGGTATAAAGCTCGACCATCCGCGGTAGCTAACTTGCGAATTCCTCCTGTTCCTTTTTTTCGTTCAACTGTGCCCCTAAGAATCTTTTTTTTAATATTCAACAAAAAGTCAACTTGGTGCAACTTCTTTACTTATTTTGACAAAAATCAACTTTGCATCTTCAAACAGTGCAATTATTTGATTTTTTTGGTCCTCTGGTCCCCCTACTTTCCTTGCCAACTCATCGGCAAACTCGTTGCTTTCTACAACAGACTGTCCAGGCACCCAACATAGTCTTACCTGGTTCTGTATAATGCCCTTCGGCAGTTCCTGACTATTCGTTGCATTATCAAGACCTCTGGAGTCCTTAGTACGGCTAGAACTTCTGCCTGAAAGAGGCTGAAGGCATTCGGGAGTCTTAAGCATACTTTAGCTCTGTGGTCATGCAAAATATACCAGTCCCCTTTTCTTTTAAAGTTTTAGATCCGTCCGTGAAGGTTGCGGTGTCTGTATGCCGAGTAACTGTATTATTCCCGTACAGGGTTTTGTTTGCTTTGCCATAGCCGGGTAAAAATATAAAAGAAACAAAAAAAAACAACAAAACCAAAGGAAACAACTTTCTGTTCTGTCATCACGATTGAAAAATAAAAAAGACACAAAAATTAGAACCGTTGCAAACTCACTTTTATATTTATTATCATAACAGTAAGTGTTATCTCCACGATTAAAAAATATTAAGTAAGCAAAAACAACAACTAAACCAAAGGAATAAATAGAAAAGACACAAAAAAAAGCAAACAACTTTCTTTTCTATCATCACGATTGAAAATAGAACAAAAAGAAACAAAAAAAAGCAAAAAAAAGTGGCCCCGCCAAGAAGCGAACCTGGAACCTATGAGATGAGAATCCGACATGCCATACACTGAGCTACTGCCCAGCTTAAAAATAATCATCCAATTTGGCATATGTTTCCCTGGTAACACTCTTGAAACGCACAAATCTTAGTACAAGCATCATGCGGTTAGATATATTAATGTCAAAATGGCTGTTGTACTTTCCATATTTGCTACTGTATGTATGAATACATTTTCATACTTTCTAACCTACCGCTAACTATCTGTCAAGTCGAAATCGTTTTGCCGAATCTCCTTAACCGAAATGATAGATAATCCAAACTCCGCACTATACGACCTTTCGGGTGACTAAATTTATGTCCTAGATAATGATGAACTAAGTTTTATATCGACAATAATTTTCAAAACACTAAGTTTGACTCTGCTACAAACTAAAATAAAATTTTAAAGTGTACTTTCATTGTCAAAAGACGAAGACCCACCCGATTCACGTCAAAAGGCAGTCAATTTATTTATTTCACTTTCAATGCCTTACGATAAAGGTTCTCCCCCTTTTTATCTATCTGACTCTTAAATATAAATTCCAAATACCTGATGTGTGAACTGAACATTAACCTAAAAGTGATGTGGTATCCGACACAACTTTTCCCATTCAAATGATTCTTTGTTGGTTTCACCAATCGCACCGTGTAAATCATTAAACAGCGCATGTAACATCCCTGATTAATGCAAAATACAGTCCGTAATGTTTCGCACGTGATAGACAAACAAAACTTTTACCCTTATTTGGCGGCGTGGTCTAAATATTATTTTATATTGCGCTGCGATAAATCATTGAAGCCCCCCACCCGCCCCGTTGCATGTTTTCGATTAAGCGCCTAACTTTTTCCATACAAAACAAAAATTACCAACATTTTGTACGGAAATTAGAAACTTTTTCATGGTGGCGCTGGCGGGCGCGGCGGCAGAATGGAATTTCGCTCACTTTCAGCGAGGGTCTATTATCTTCAATAATTGAGGCCGGCACCTTTGCGTGTAAACGTTAAGAAAAAGGCTCAGCGGGAGACGTTTAAAGGAGAAAAAAAAAATATATAACAACAAACAAAATGTTCTTATCTCGACTTAGGTTCGTATAAATACTAATTTGGATGGGAAAACTTGGCCCAAATGGACATAACAGACGTAACATGTTCGAAACATTTTGATAGACAAAAAGCGGATTCGTGATTCGCGATGGGAGAGGGCAACAGGAACAAGGATTTCATTGAATTTGAAAGCATTTACAGGGAGCAGCACTTTAGCTTTTGCACAAACATTTTTTTAATGCCTCTATGGAGGTGCCTATTAGGCGAGTGAAATTTTTTATTTTATTTGCCAGGAAATATGTTCGTAGCTCAATTATCTGTTAAGTGTGGTAATAGACTTGCAACTTACTTGGAAATTTTTGCAGTTCCGTTATAACATTTAATAGGTGCTCAGGTTTACTGACGTTAAGTAACTGTTACCGGCTTTAAGGTGAATTTAATTTCTTTTTATTACACGATGCTGGAAAATAACTGTTACTGACTTCATTTTGTACATAAAGCTGAATGGTGAAATGCGATTATTTCAAGCTAATTGTGTTCTTTACAAGCGCGTCAGTTATTTTTCTTAGCATGTTAGTGGTAGCAGTCTAATTAATGAAGAACTTAAATGGACAGACTCTTCCTGGGATAGAGTGGAGGGTGTCAGACCAACATATTGGCCTAAAATATTAGAAACAAAAGGAACCTCAACCCTTTGAAGAGGTATTAAATGAAATACCAAAGTGAACTTAATTTAGGGACTATGTCTCCTTTGTTTTTTGCCACGTTTTGGTGCGGGTGAAATATTTAAAAATCATGACTGCAAAAGAGGGAGACAAACAAAACCGAATATAATTTCTCCCGTTCTCCGTGGGTTACGAGGTATATTTTTCCCTTGTGTCCGGGTCACACTACTAACACTGGGACTAAGCTGTACATATTATTTTGATACATAGACATTTCTATGCATTAATTTGTTTGCCTATTCTATAGACTCACCTCTGTCCCCTAGTATGTGTACATATGACGCACAGGGCTTTAGAGATATTTAGGTCGTCATTTAGGATTCCAAGCTAAGCTAGGCATGAGTGTATTACAAATTGAAATTGAAATTGAAAAAAAAAGACTGGAAATAGCATAGAACCTTGTGGTATCCCAGTCAAATGTCTCTAACAGCTTTTATCAGCTCTTTCAACGTAAATGATTTGATGGCATGGATATGGAATAGAAATTGGTGCATGGGTTATGGTTTTAACCTGCAATGCAACTGTACATTTCGCTGGAACACCGACAAAACAGGGATTAAATCGGCTGTTTTTATGACCGATTCGTTTTATCGCTCGTTTTTGAATCCTATCTAGGTAGGTGCAATGGTATGAGCATCTGGCCAAATGGTGGCAATTTTTTCGGGTCTGGGGTGAATCTACGCCTTGTAAATCGAAGCTAGATCAGAGGGTGAGAAGAAGTTCTTGCAACAATCAAGTAAGCATAGAGGTATTTCATATCATTCTTGGAGACTTTGTCATTCCAATGAAGATTGCTGGTAACATACTTCCGAGGACGGAAAGCTTTTCGGATTCGGCAATGCAAGTACCATTCATAACGGCTGATTTGTATATGGTTGCGGTTTAACGACAGAAGACAGCATTGGCATTAAATTCCACTCTATTATTTTTATTCTATAAATTTCGGAATAAGCTGGACATAAACTAGCGTTCCAGTTCCATAGCCATAGAGCAGTATCGTATATCTAGGTACGAATATGTAAATCTGAGAAAATTGTCATCAGTAAGTGACTAGAAGAACGGCAGAGACAAATCTAAGCCCTGAGGGAAACCAGCAGATATATCCATGGTCAATTACAGACTTGAAAAATTCCAAGAAAACTTTCATTGAAGGACTCGAAAGGGAGTTTTTAGGCCATTGAAGAAAATGTTCATCGAAGCTATACGCAGTTATATTTTTATTTAGAATAAAAAAGCCTGATGGCAGACTCTGTCCAATGCCTTTCAAATATCAACCACAAAAATCTTACACTCGCCAGAGTGATAACGGGGCTGGCTCCACTTTTCGGTGGAAAGCACATATACCATCAGGGATCTGATGGTGGACATTTTGGTTTAAAAGTCGTATTGCCGGTCATTGAGAACCGTCCGTGATTCGAGATATTCCATAAGCTGGTGATTTTTCAGGGCGACGACTTTAGAGAGATGGGACATTAGTGCGATGGGTCGGTAGCCGGAGAGAGAAGCAGATTAGCCGATTTTAGGCATAATCTGGACTAATGCAGTTTTCCATCTACTCGCACTTGGAAAGAGTCCAGGTGAGTAGGATAGAACGCAATGGTTTTGCAGTGTAGAAGAATTCCTCTTGAGATTTGTGGATAATATACTATCTGGATCAACGAATTTATGGATATGGATATTATGAGTACTCTTGCTACAAGTGCGAAAGTGGACACTTTTTACTCCTTTTCGATTTAGATGCCCCCAGTTTAAGCTAGCTCTAATAAAGGAGCATGCAATAGAATCAAAAAAGTGTTGTGTATGATGAGTATATCTATTAACAGTGCCTCCTGAACTCACAGCGTTATATGGACAGTTTTGAATGAATGAGTTCTTTTTTTTTAACTTTTGCGTAGAAAGCAAAAATGATGAGATATCGTTAGCACTACGACCTACGGTAGATAGTCAGGCCATATGGCTTGAAGTCCGGTTCCTCTTTGTGAAAGGATATGCTCGATGTCTATAAAGTGATCATAAAGATTGTCTCATCTTTGATGAAACAATGCCTTGCGGCTGTTTGGACTACTACGGATGCTGCCCCGGGTTCAATCCCAGCAAACATCCAAACGTTTTTTTTACGGTGCCAAGTTTGACAAGCAAACAAAGAGTATCATTTGTCGTTCGGAGTCGGGACGCAAGCACAAATGGTTGCGGAAGAAGCAAGCCGTGGTTCACCCTGAACTGTAGCGCCACTTAAAGAAAGAAAAAGAAGAAGCTCTGATGGCGATGCCTCGTAATTTTCTTCTCTTCATTTTAGTATCTTGAAAATTCCAAAATGTACTCCAACCTAACGTCTGGTTACAGTATTCCAAACCTATTTGTATTCCGATACTAATATAAATATATACATGTATGCACGTTGGACATTTTATGGTAATAACTCGAGTCGTGCCCAGGAACTAGCTCTTATTACTTCTTCCTTCTTCAATTTTTCACGGATAACATTTCCGTCTTTTACCAGTTTGTCGGCGTCTTCATTATACCTCCTCCTTGGGTACTTTGTAGTGTAACTTAATTCTTTTCACTCGGAGTGTTTAGTCCCTTTAGGTAATGAGTGTCCATCATCTGTCCTAAAGACCTACGTACAGTGTCTTGCTTCCTATACTTCCTGTTAAGGCTGATCTGCACGCATCTTTCAAGGTATTTATGCTTGAGAAACATAAACTGCTTGTGCATTTGTCCATTAGTATGGATACATGGATTGTTTGTTCAGATATGCTTCCTCTAGCTTCAGCGACTTCTATCCGCTTTGAGATTGAATTTTTAAGCATACATTCCTGCATTTCGAGAAAGCCTTTCAAGACTGAAAATAATTTCAAATCAAAATTCGGTCTGCCATGTTTTTGAGGTATCAACGGAGATGGTTTTCGAGTGAGGTTAATGGTCACTCCGGAACCTCCTGAGAGACCTATCAATAGTTCTTCTCTTTACCTTGGAAAGCTATTTATTTTCACAGAAATATAATATTTGCTTAGGTGTGACCCGCTACTCCAATGGATGTCAGCTCAACCATTAAATAATTGATCCACAGTCAGTTGGTTTTTGTTTTTTTTTTTTTTGTGTGGTTTTTGCCGCTAATTCATGCGATACGATACCGCACAAGAGTAGTAAACCCTTTTTGTATATTTACACACAACCCGTTTCGTCCATTTTTTGACCCAAATCCACTCAATCTCAATCCACTCCCGCTTCATTTCCTCAGGTCATCATTTTTATTTCGGACCAAAACAAACAAAACCAAAGTCCAACTAAAAGCAAACTCTCATTTCGTATCCTGCTCCTGCTTCAATATTGACATTTACCGATGCTAACTGTGCATTTTTATATTTGTTTTTGTTTTTCGTACTCACATCGATTGGCAAAAAAAAACCTTTTTCGAGAATATTAAAATAAATACTTTATTTGCGTTCAATCCTTTTAGAGTCCTTTTAATCCGTTGGCTCGTATTCGGTTAAATGTCATAAGTCTTTTCCAACCCCCCACACATGTTCATACATATGCGCATATCAATCACAGCAACTAATTAGAAATCGCAATTACCATACGTACGACAGTAATTATCCTTACGAGAGGAGTATCCCTGAATTATTATTCTCGAAGAAGGATCCTCATACACGTACAACATGGGTTTTTATTTGTGTGTAGCCGCTTGGAACATGTGTAGGTACGTACAAAGGATACACGCAAGGACTTTCGCGCTATGGCTACAAAAAGACTCTCATCCCTTTGCTCCTTTCATCACGTGTGTGTGTGTATATAGATTTGTTTATCTTTAATAAGCGTAATCAAGTTGCGGATTGAGTGGCGCCTAGGGGTATGGAAGGCTCATGAAATTCACATGCGAACATGCCCCAAACCCCCCGAAAAAAAACAGCGAAAAGCGAAATGAAAACATACATATGTAATTCCATTTTTTTCCACACATACATACATAAGTTGTAGATAGACATAGATAGACTGCCATTCTGGGCAATGGTGAAGGGGCGTATACGCACTTTTTTGAATAAGAAAAAAAAAATTCCATAACGAGACATTTCTCGATGATATTGTGAGAGTGGCAGTAACGCCGATGGTGGTTGGAAACGATGACTCTGTGATTTATGTTTTAATGACAATTTGGCTCAGCTTGAGCGACACGGGTGGTTAAAAGTTCTTTCCCTATCTGCTTTTTCCTTTCGAAAACGACTGCGCGATTGTTTTTGAAAGTTCTTCTCAAGGGGACGGTACTCATACTTCAAAAAATACGACGTGGAGTGGGTTCTTTTTCTACGCCTTGTTGATGCACAGTCCTGTCAGCATATGCGGTTTTAAGTTGAATCGAAATAATCGTTTTCTTCTAAAGAGTTGGTCAAAAACGTTTGACGTTATGTATAGGGTTATCCAACGAGAGGTGTCTTTCTAAATCAATAGAAAAATACAACATTTTAACGAAAACAACCGATATTTTTATTTGAATGTAAAGTACAAACTCTGAGGTTACTAATGAAATACAAGTAAATCGCTTCCGCTCTACCTACGAATAGTCATTCTGTTGATGAAATTTTTCATCACGTTTTCGCATCATTGCGGCTGGAATCCGCGATTAACAGCTCTGATATTTTCCTTTAGTGAAGGAATCTTTAATTGAGCAGTGGTGTAGATGTTATCTTTAACATAGCCCCCAAAGGACAAAGGATTTGAAATCATCATTTCGAGAAATCAAACTTTTAGGAAACGCGTCACGCAAAATAGCCAGCTGTGTTGTATATGGCTCCGTCCTGCTGAAAATACAAGTCCGTCCACTTCCATAGCATCAATTTCAGGCAAATAAAAAAGTATCTGAAACTGAAACGAATGCACCAGCATTATTTTCATAAAAAATATGACCCAACATCGCACGCTAGCCTAAAAACCCCACTGAACTGTCACTCGTTGTGGACGGAGTGGTTATGCGGGACAGAGCGTGGTCTACTGGCTTCAATTATTATGTTCACTGGACATGCATGTTGGGTAGGATCCTAATGCAAAATGCAGTGCAAAGTGGTTGCGCATAGGCCCAATGCCTGTCATAGTCTTTGGAGTTTTCAGTTACACACTCAGCTACTGTGGCGATATATTCAGCTGACCTTGCCGGACACAAGTTGGAGTCTTCACATCACTACCCTATCCGAGAAATTCAAATTTATCGATTTAATTTATTATGGCCATGGGCTGTGGGCTGTACGAACTTTAAGGCAGCTTTACACTTTCGTTCTTTTACCCGGTGTTCATTGTTCATTGCCAGACGTACGCGGAACAACGAATGTGTAAATGACAAAATCGAACGAAGAACGAACACGTACGCAAAAAGTTCCAAACTGTTTGGAATTTTCGGTGTACGGCTTTACTCAAACATGGAACGAAGTGTGTAAATGACGATAGCCGTAAATCGTACGTTGTTTAGCAGCGTCGTTTCACTTCTTTAAAAAGATGGGTGATTTAAGAAGTTTATCCAGAGATTTTCTTGAGGAATTTATAGAAATAGCAATTTAGAGAAAAAGTTTTCCATTTTTGTGGGAAATAAAGTCCAAAAAATAAAGTGACCGCGATGAAAGGAGGAAGGCGTACATAGTACTAGTGGATAGATTAAAAGAAGTAGTACCAAACAGTACAAAGGAAATAGTGGTGAAAAAAATTAATTCCATGGAGGAAATTTCCGGAAGGAGTATAAAAAATATGTGAGCCTCATCCGCATAAGCTCACGAGTGAAGTGAATACTTATCCAATCCAAAGCAGTTGTGTTGTGTAATGTGTAAGAGAAGAAGAAAGTTGTCTAGTACAATCGATAGAAAATGTGTAATCAAATTTAATAAATATAACAATATATTTACAACTGATATTCATTTTGGTCAATTAATATAGAAGTTGCTAATAACTTGAATCCAGCGCCACCTATCGGGTCTAGATTTTGTAGTTTTCTTTTAAGGCACATAAACTGTGAATATTAATCTTTTTGGTCAGTTAATATAGAAGTTGACAGATAGACAGATATACAGACAGACAGACAGACAGAGAGACAGACAGACAGATAGACAGACAGACAGACAGACATACAAACAGACAGACAGGCAGACAGACAGAGAGGACATACCTGACGTTTTCTTTATACACATTTCCCGTTTATCGTAACACATATCGTAACACATTTATCGTAACATTTTCAAATAGTTATTTCTTAAAATAAATCGGGGCTATTTCTGAGAAATTAAAAGCGACGCCACTGCCAATAATGTATTGTTATCCATTTTGATACAAAGAGCGAACTGAAAAAGAAGAACGAAAGTGTAAAGCAGCCTTACGAAACATTTCTGCGATATTTTCACCGTTTTTGTAATAAATATTCACTATTTCAACATATTGTGCGAGTGTGTATCGATCCATATCCATATCAGTTAGGTGTATGTCTGTCTATCTGTCACGGCACAGGTCTTATTCGCAGAGACTATTTAACGTAGATCATTTAAATTTGGAACAGTTGTAGCATAATATAGTGGCTCAAACATAGACCTGAACCTGAATTTTGGCGGGTTAAATGCGAAGTTGAAAAAAAAAAATCTTGGGGTAATCGTGTGGGATATCAAATGAAAGCTCGTTAAAATATGAATTCAAAAATGAATGAAATATTCTTTTGTGTGTTTTTTTTAACACTTCTTCAAAAAAACCTTAAAAAATTGCTGCCCCCTTACCTTATCCCCAAAAATATTGCTCAGAAAAATCTGAATAAAATCACAAATATTGAAAATAAAGTGTAGATTAAGCCAAAATTATCAGAACTGCATTACGTTCGACAGCGTGGGAGAGTAAAAACGGAGTGTTTGCTCCTAGAAATATACCCCAAAAATTCACTTCGAGTAACTATTGCACTTAGACTTAAACCAATCATTTTAAGCACATTAAGGAATTTCTATGGTTTCCTATACATACTTATAATATTTGTGGGTGTTTACATATATTATGTATTGGGGAAATTGAATTTGTATACAGACACAGAGATTCAAATATTCAACGCATTTAATACAATTCAACGAATAACGAGAAGAAAAATGAAATCTGGTGTACATGCGTACATTTCTTGTTATCTTTATTTGTTGTTTTTTTTTTTGTGTATTATAAATCTATCAACAGAAATATATTACGTTATATAACTGGTTGTATGGAATACTTATTAAGCAAGTACGACTAGCACTTGACTGAACTGGACATATGTTATCGCAATCATAGTTGAATGTTGACGGTTCAAAAATGGCGCGGAATGACACCTCTTATTGAATGATCCTTTACTAGTAAAGAACGCTGAAAAATGCGGCTATAATTTATATACCATTGCCCATACAGGTTATGGAAATAAAAGTTCAGTAGTATAAGATCAGTGGCACCAAGGTGTAGTGCAGAGCATGTTGTCCGGGTTTAGTTCCAGAAAACAACCAAAATTTCCAAATGTCTGTTTGTCAAAATGAGCTTCTCAACTCGCCATTCGGAGTCGGCAAAAGAATGTAGGTCCCTTCCATTCCATACGTGCAAAAATATAAGGTGCCTGCAAGAAGCATGCCCTGGTTCACCCCGAACTGTAGCGCCACCTAAAGAAAAGATTCTAAGCTGACTGCCAGTGGATCTTTTCGCAGTTAGTGTGATTTACAAATATACACTAAAGTTTAAAGAGTCAAATGAGTTTAAGTAAAGACCTGATGGATACAACCAATATTTCTAATATTAAATCGGATTACATCAAGCGAATGACTCTGTTTGACCGAAGATTTTCAAGTGATATCTCCTCATGAGACTACTGGACAAGGATGATCCACATTATATCATGAATATTTATACTGAAGGCTCTAAGGAGGCTGAGTATGTAAGTCCTGGAATTTTCAACCCAATTTCGAACCTCAAACAGTCATTCTAATTGCCAGATAAATGTAGCATTTTTCAAACTAAAGTTGTAGCAATTCACAAAGCCACGCAAAAGGTAATGAATTGCGAAGCTGGATCACGTATAAATATTTACGAAGATAGTCAGACTTTTCTCAAAACGGTTCTCAACTCCCATTTCCACAACAGGAACTCTACAGAAGCAAAACGGTGTGCTTATATCGAGTCCCAGAAATAAAACAGCAAATGAACTGGTTAAATTATTCAGCAATATTTCTTGTCAATCGATGAAGAATTTTAAAGATCGGCCGATAACATTTATAAAGTCTGCTTAACACCTAGACCTAGAGAATCAAACGTACAAGCTTAGGATGCAGGCAACTTTATCTAGAGATCTCGTTTCCTGTTAGTCCACTGTATCTTGGAGCCCAGACAAGATTCAATGACCGATGAAAAAATATTAAAATGAAAACAGTTGACTGATGCAAAAATAAACCTCTAATGACGGCTGGCAACTTAAGCAAAAGTTGTCCTACAGCCCTTTTCGATATCTCTCTCGGTTGACCATCGTCATCCATCACAGTCGAGTAAGTTTGGCAGGATAACTTTTTTTGAATTAAAGCCTTTTTAGACGTCAATCATATTCAACAACAGGTTGTATCTACAAGGGTCCTTTTCAGATAGAAATGTAGCTTCCATCCTCCTGTGGAAAAGTTAAAGCATCCCACCAGCTCTATTCTACTTGAGAGGACTTTAAAACGAATCAATATCAATCATTCTATTTTTAATTTAATAGATGGTTCTGCTCACAAATGGTTGAAGGAGGGAAAATAATTCCATCCATTTAATCATCCCAATAAAATCCGACAAAGTTTAACCACAACGACAAGAGAAACGAACCGTATCCCCTCCATTACCTCAAGTGATGGCCTAACAACAAAACTGCATCCTGCACCCAAAAGAAACTATAAAATATAAACCCATCCGCCATCCGTAATCGATTTAAGTTTATCCCAGAACCGAGAACCAGTCAGCCAGGAGATGCAGTCGAACCAGTCAATCGAGTTTGCCTCGCAATTGCAATCCTTTTTGAGCAATTTCTCCAAAACGTCCTTCATTTTTCTTCTTAACCAAGGAGAGGGAGGAAGCTTAAGCTCATCAATAATTCCTTTCAATTTGATCTGTGCGGATCTGTGCATGGAAACCTCTCGTTTCTTAAAGAAACCCGCACCGCATCGAAATGAAATATTCACAAGCATAACCTTTAAGTTGATTTGTATCTACAATGTATTTTTGAATCCCATCCATCCATCAATATCTCAGTGCTAATTTGCTTGGTTATCCTTTTCTTTTTTTGCAGTATAACATCAAGAAAAAGGAAGAAATTGTGGAACAAATGCCGCAGGAAGAACCAAATCCTTTAATGCGGAAAAAGAAGACGCCCGAAGAATTGGCTGCCGAAGCCGAACAAGAAGAGTTAGACGATTTTACAAGTAAGTTGATTTTTTAATTTCGTTGATTATCCTTCGTCTCTCTCTCTCTCTTTCACTCTATGTGTGTGTGCGTGTTTAAACTATCTTCTATGTATCTATGAATGTATCTTCAATGATTTGAATTTCACCGAGTAAACTCAAATTTAGTCGAATGGCTTTTGAGATGCAACGTGTAGGTGCACTCAGGAGCCATTCACTTTAAAAAAAATAAACGCGCTCGCAAAGGAAATGAATCCAAAAACAACAACAAGAAGAATTGCAATTAAAAACGGTTCAATTATACAGCGACCGTCGTCATAATCACAGTCGGATACTCTACCAAATTATCCTTCGAACTTAAGTGGAATTTTCATGCAGAAGAAAGCTAAATGTATCTACAATGTCTTCAAAAAATTGCATTTTTGATCTCTTCATCTCTATCTTTAGATGTCATGCTCTATCTATCTATTTCTTCATCTATCTATCTATGAACTCTATATATATGTGTGTATCTCTTCGTAACTGTAGTGCTTTTAAAATTCTATTCATCTCTATTGGATTCAGTTTTTATTTTTAATTCATTTTATTTCTTTTTTTTTCGGGAGCAAATGTATAAAGATACTTTTTTGTTTTGTGAAGTGAAGAATAAATTTCCAGTCATCATCACAATTTTCCTCATTGATTAGTGGGGTTCGCTTTAACATTTATTTTTAAATTTATTCGAGCGGATAATTATCCAAGGAATTCGGTCCACCAGCGGGGGGTTACTTTGGTAATTATCGTAGAAAGGTAATTACAAAACCCATTACCGAATCAACTCACTTTTGTATGTAGGACGATGGTATTTAATTGTAGAGGACTTGAATTTTGCATTCGTAATGTTATTCGTAGAATCCTGTGCTGGTATCTATCAATGTCCAGGTTTAGACAGAACAGCAGGATTGAATTGTATGCAAATGGTAATTGGAATCAAAAGTGTATGTTTTGAAATTAAATGAATGGAATTGAATATGTAGGTTTATATGTTAGTTTTTTAGGTATACCCTGCGGGGTATGTTAGAAATTCATGTGGTATCTAGATACATTAGCATATGACTATTAATTGTTCATTCTCTTGTTACAAGTTTCTTGCTGCTTACATTGATATTCTCAAAGTTGGTATGGATATGCATATAATACCGTATGGACATTCCATTTCTATCTCCATACCATAAATATGGTAAATATGTAAACAATTTGTCAAAGTAATTCCAGAATTCTATTTAAAGTTGAAGGAATTTATTTGATATTTGGCAGCACTACTGCAAGTGAGTTAGAAAACCAATTAGAATGTCATAGTTTGAGATATGAACATACAGTACCGTTCGAAAAAATGCTTTTAAACAATTTTTTTCGAAGTTTGGTGAATATTGGATTTTTCAATGAGCTTTTGTTATATTAGGTATTCTCAAACGGTTCATGACACTTTTAGAGTGTTCGAATTTTTTTTCCTGTGGTCAAGGGAGTTGTTAGACCGACTGTCTTTTATGACTGTTGATCATCTGCGATTCATTGACAGATAGGTTTTTCCATGTGGACACACGTACGGTGTTCCAGAGCCAGATTAGTTAATGTTTTAGGATTTCAATTGACTCTGGACATTCCTTTGCAATTTTAACTTTCATGATTGACCATATTTTCTCAATTGGATTGAGGTCTGTGCTGTATGGAGGTTAACTTAGCTCATCGACATTGTTTTCTCGAAGTACATTTTAACTTAAGAAATAAAAAAAAAAATCAAATGCAGTATTTTAAAGCTACAAACTATTCATTTATTTTTTAGTTCATATTTACAATTTTTGGCTGAATAGCAAGGAGTATTGTCCAGTTGAAAAATCAATATGCAGGTGTCACCTAAAAGCGTGAGGACGTGGAGGACTCTAATTCATATTCCAGGACCCGTAGATAAACTTCTGCGGTGCCTTTCGATTCTTAAGAGGTCATTCTACCTTCTCAATCTTCAGAGAGACATCCCTTCAGAGGGGCATCCATAAGAGGCATTCAGAGGTGAATATTTCCTTTGATTCTCTTCGCGCAACAATCCTCCAATCTTCAGATGCACCTTCAACTTGGATTCACCGAAAAATTTATCGGTTTTCTCTTATTCTTATCGGAAAATCCAGCTTCAGTACCACTACGCTATTGCCGCCCAATGTTCAAAAAACTTCCACTCCACTTTGCAATAAAGTTTGCCGTTAAATTGTAACATAACTTTGGTTTTACTAAAAGTGCGAAGCAAAATCTCACTAAGAATGACTAA
The DNA here is from genome assembly GCA_949775065.1 of Brachyopa scutellaris. Taxonomy (NCBI): domain Eukaryota; kingdom Metazoa; phylum Arthropoda; class Insecta; order Diptera; family Syrphidae; genus Brachyopa; species Brachyopa scutellaris. The sequence goes on along the minus strand of OX459114.1, from coordinate 87,653,968 downwards.
CTCCATCTATTGCCAACTCCAGTTTATTTATGGTATGGCAAGATACATTTTGCAATGTATATTAAAATTCACACTAACTATGCTATCCACCTTATATTCACACCATATGTTCGTGTGTTGCTCCGGATGGTTTTTAATTATGTAAGAACCCTCTAGGTGGCGTTGGGGTCGCTTTTTCAAAATTCTTATTTATTGGCCGAATTTGCTTAAATTCACACCATATAATATTTAAATAAAAAGAAAGAATTTGGCAAAATTTCGACCCGATAGGTGGAGCTACGGTGCAGGTATTTACGAAAATATAGTTGTCCGGGTATATAATTTTCATATAAACCATATTAAATATAATATAGTTTGGTGGAGTCACAAAAACTTCCCACAGGTGGCGTTGGCAGATATCTGTCATGTGAGTAACGCGACTGTTTGCGTACACGGGCGAAGCCGATCGGATCAGCTAGTATAAATATGAAGTATTCTACTCTATTATGGTCGCAGAGTTGTAAATATAGCACACCGATTCAAAATTGAATGTCGAGGTTCAATAGCCATTATCAAGTAACACAGACCGTGTGTAGGGCCCTTTACGTCTGCAGTTATGCTGCGCAACAATAACGTTTTAAGTTTGAAATTTGGACTGTTGACACTTGTACCTCAAATTCCGTTTGTTTAATTGTCCCTATCAGCACATATTCGCTCTATTTTCTTGACAAATTAGAATATGATATTTCTATCATAATATAGTTAAAATGGTGCACCGCGATGCTTAAGTCTTATGTGCCCCCCACAAGTCCAGACGAAGTAGCATCCTTCTCGTCATTTTTCCTATTGGAACGAGTTAGAGAGAGCTTTGCTCACACCTAGCCAAGATAAGAATTGCCTAGGTCATAGCACCTTATCCATGCCAATTTCCTTGAGAAATTGCAGTAGGAGATCGGGTGCTATGAGTAGTAGATCCTCTGCTGTTGGTATTTACTTGAATACTTGAACCTTTTCTGAGTTAATGCCCCATATTCCGCCAATATGTGATCTGGAGCTTAACTGGAGTCATTGCAAAATCTGCACGAGACTACATCTGATAGACGCAGCTTCCTGAGATGTCCGATGAGCTTACAATGTCCCGAGGGGAACGCAGTCAGGATACGGAGTTTATTTTTGTTAAGGGTAATGCCAGCTTTGAATCTCTTCAGGTTGTAATTATCTTAGACCCTGAGTTTTTGTCCAGGGCTTAGTCGTGTTTGTCTTCTCTAGTGATCGGAGTTCCTCTCTTATGGTATATTCACCTATCCCGCAGAAGGGTTCAGGATCCACGAAGGGTGTAGCAGCACCTTTTCTGGCAAGTTTATTTGCCTCTTCGTTCCCTTCTATCACCAGGTGTCCTGGTACCTGGTAGATGGTGGCATTGTTTAATTCACCCAGTCTTTTTAGTTTATCTAAGGATTCTAGGATTAACTATTATGTTTATCTATAGGCATTTTAAGATTGTCTAAGACTGACTAGATAAACTTGATAGACTGGGCGAAGGAAACACTTTAGTAAAATTACTTTATATTTATTAGAAAAATAGGTCAATGGGGAAATAGAGGATAAACGAGGACAATTCGTAAGAACTATAGAGGACATGTCCTCGAAAAGCAGGCCGCCTGGCAACCGTATGTGAATCGGAGGTGCTCTCCATTTGTAGAGTGTTACCGCACACAAACACTTCGCAAACGGTTGAAACTCACCCATGCTTTCCTGTGTAGGTCGTAACCTGGAATACGTCGTCCGCAGAAGAGGAATTCCACTCATTCTTCCATACTTCTATTGCGCTGAAGTTGCTGAAGTTAAGTCCTAGTGCCAGTATTGATACAGTGGCGGTAATAAATATAAGGACACCGTAGGCACTGACATTCGATTTGATTATACCACTTATTGTAATTGTTCTAAATTTCCTCGTGTTAGATGGCATACTTGAAGAGTCATGTCATTTAAGCTGATTATCTGATCATCACAAAATTCATTCAAAAGATAAAGACATTTCAGTATGAGAAGGCGGACAGTTATAAAGAGCCTGAGTGCGGAGCACATTTTAACTATTTTGATTTTTATTTGAACCCCTGGCAAGTCTACCTTCCTCACACAACTCAAAGACATTAATAAAATGAAGAAGACACGTAGTTTAAAGTATCGCAGATACAGCGTAATCTTTATGTGGATATCACGCGAAACACGTCCCTAATCACCGCCATTAATCCACAGTGGCAGTCGGCCTAATGTTACCTATTTAAAAAAAAATAGTTAAAAAGTTTACTGATAAATTCTAAAAAGAACGAAAACACGTCTCTTTAAACTTAATAAAGACTTTTTGTGCATTTAAATACGCGCCAGTCTTTGCGCGTACTATGGCCTCCCCACGTTACAATTGAGTCATTAAAATTAATTTCCCCCCTGGGAGTGGGAAGATTGTGTTTTTTTTTTTCTTAATTTGAACAAACTAACCCCCCTGAGTAATTCAAGGAATGCTTTCTACTAAATCTCGGACCTTATTGTTAAATTAAAACCATTTATTATAAGTCAAATAGCCGCAAGGTTGAATTCTTTTCATTCTTTCATTGCTACGAGTGGTACAAAAAAAAAAGCGGATATTTCTTTTCTTCCGATGAACCGGAAAATATGTTTTCTTCTACTTGAACGACACGCCCTTCATTATAATTAAAATTCATGTCAACCCTTAAAGGTTCTATGAGCTAGGTTTTCCCTTTTTAACCATTTTTTCGCTTTTAATTCAATTTTTATACCATGCACGACATTCGCGCGGGATGGCTATGAAAATTCCGCCATAAGGTTGTCCTGATTTTGACTCCTTTCACGTTGCAGCTGGGGGTGAGAAAATGGGTTAAATATGAATGGAACAGTAAGAGTACAGAATAATATGTTTGTTTGTAGGTTTGTAGGGCCCCACTTCTAGGACATTGGAGCACTGGTGTTTTTAAGTACACGAGTACACTATGCAACTGAGTCCCCCATTTCATGATCTAGTACTGGCTGCTGGTTAATTAAAGGAAGAAATACATTTTTTACCACTAGAGTGTGTGAATGTCCTTAAAGTATCCATTCATTCGCTGGACAGAATGAGAAGATTTAGAGTTAAAACAATTTTTGAAGGAAATAAATTTCACTTTAATTCGGGTCCGTCCCAGTCTCTATATACACACACATTCATTCCAGGGTAATTTTAATAAATTTAATTTATTATTTGGGACTGGTTGGCCAACTCCGGCGGCGGATATAATTGCGGGAATTTATTGTTCAATTTGCGCGACCAATTGTTTGGAAAACACGTTATACCAATGGCGGCGATGCTGGTGGTGGTGGTGGTGATGGTGCAAAACGATTGGACTTGCGTGATTAATTCGATAAAAAGTTTCATTTTTTTTGGTTGAATTTCTTTTTTTTATCGTCCTTGTAGATGGGGACAAAAAATTGTACTTATTTGAGGATTTATTTATTTTTTGGTTATTAATGCCGATAAATGATGTTTATTGCAGCAGGTCATGGTTTTAAGTGGCGAGAGTGTATTGTTAATCGGGTTGAATGAATATTTTACCAACAATAAGGACGATTGAGGAGCAGGGGGAAATGTGCACGAATGAAAATTAATAATAAATAAGGAAGATAATACCTTAAATGATAGGCGATGCGAATAAGGAACGCCTGCAGCAGTGCAGATGGGCTTTGTTATCCATAAGTTCCGGACATGATTGGTTCTAGTTGGCTGTGTTGCCCTTGCCATTAGGGTTTTTTTTTTATTATTTAAATCACAGAAACTAACTCTGAAAAGAAATGTGCTTTATATTTCTTTGTCCTTTAAGACATCAGCCTATATTGTTGCAGTAAGAGTAACATCCTCCAAGATACCACACTTTGTCAAACAAATATTTGTCTCGAAAGCAGTCATTCAACCCAGCGCGCTTATAAAGTCTATACATATGCATACGTATGTTGCACTTAGCCTCATGTACAGTTTTTTCAAAGTCTAATTTAGTCAGTCGCTACGAAGCAGAGATGCGCTTTGTAAATATATCATTTGCCTTAAATTTTTAGCACAGCGTTTCTATTGACCCTGCACTACACAGGAATAAGTTTGGTACATATTGATAACGTAACAACGTAACGTAACGTAAGATAACGTAAAATAACGTAACGTGACGCAACGCAACGCAACGTTACGTTTTGACAAGGTTACGCAGCTACACCGATAAGTTTAGCTTGCACTTTTTGTGTTGCCAAACTTACAGCTCCTCACTTTTATCAAAGAAAAAATCAAAAGAGAACCATCAGTCGGGGCTATGAACAGTTTTAAGTAAGAACTGTTACATGTTCCAGTGGAAGATTTTTTTTCTTCATTTTATAACCCATTATTCAAGTTTTAATAAAAGAAATTAAAGGACAAACGAAGCATCTCCATAGAACACACATAGTCCGTCAAAGCCCTTCTAAAAACCTCGAATGTGATGAGACCTATCCGCGCTCCCAATATGAAGTCGAAAGCTAGGTTTGACCGTGAATTCATTATTTTAACAAGCGTTTATTATATATTATATATTATATTATATGTTGATGAGGACGTACAAGTCCAGGAGGAGAGTGCTAGCTGGCCAGCTGCATAGAAGGTGATATGGGGATTCCTCCTTCTCCTCATCCATGCAGCTGTGACAGAAGTCATTGGCGAGTATCCCCAGCCTGCTGGCATATCTGCCTAATGCACAGTGACCTGTCAATATACCAACTAGAATGCCGCTATGTGCTCTGCTTATTCTTAAGCAGGCTGTATGTTTTACGTCGATTTAGCTGCGGCCAAGTCTGGCTAGCGTGACTACACGTATCAATGTTACACAATCTTTCATTAGCCTATTGCAGTGCTTGCGTAGAGATTTTGTGCTTTATTGTTTCTATTGGTACATGGGGTTCACTTACTATGGTGAAATTCCCCAGTTTTGTACCTTTTCTGGCTAGTTCGTCTGCCGCACAGTTGTCTGGTATATCACTATGACCAGGAATACAGCACAGCTCGGTATCGGCTCGATATCTCGTTTAGAAATACTCGGCGGTGCCTAACCAATTTCGATCTTATAATTGGTGATTCGAGTGCTTTAAAAGCTGTTTATGTGTAGCTATCGGTGTAAATGAAAATGTCCATCGACTTTGTCTACAGCCACTCAGCGGCTCAGCGGTTCTTTCGATATTATTGAGTATATTGTCGGTACCTTGTCTAGTGCTATCCACCAGACTACACTTTCATACATAACATAAGTATGGGTTTGACCACCCCATTGTAGAGTCAGTGCATAATCTGGGGACGGATTCCCCATTAATTGACGACCCTTAAGGCGCTCCGGGAATTGTTCCCTCAAAACAGGTTTGTCTGAACATAGTGACCCATGTAACAATTGACTTCCGGTCCAGTACAGGCCCCAACGGAGCTATATTGAAGCGTTTTCGAAAGGCGCACTGGGCTGCAATCACAGAACATCCGTTCGAAAAGTTGGTCTCGATGCCAGGAGCATGCTCCTCACTGTTCCAACGGATAATGGCGACTGACCTGGAAGGAAACAAAACTTTAGAACATGGCCTGTCGAATGAGACCACACTCGCCTCGCTGCGCTGCGACCCCTGAATAGCGTCTGAATAGCGCGGATATCAAAAAACGAACTTACGTTGCGGCACGCTGTGCAAACATCGAATTTGTTATATTCGTGCTCGTTGAAGTCAGATATCGTAATATGGTATTCTTTGCGTGATTTATTGAGTGAATAAAATCATTCTGAATTAATTTCATTTTCAAAGTTTTAATGGATCTGAGGGAAATTTTGGAATAGAGCGGAAGTTCCGGTGTTCCGAAGCGAAGCTTGCTTTTGAAATGATTTCGATTTTTTTTTTGGAACGGTTGTTGGTCTGATTTTCCAAATCAAATTTTCGTGGTCTGCATTTTTAGGTTAAAAATCAGTTCCCATTCTTCGATATTCTAGGTAATTTGTTTTTCTTTTTGGAAAATTTAGGTAAAAAAAATCCCATTTACGTTTTGTTCAACAACAAAGAACGATTCCCCTGAATTTTTCATTTCATTCGGCAAAAAATAATAAAACAAAAAATTTCCCTAGCAAATTAACTAAAAATAATAAAGCCACCCATCAATGGGAATGGGCGAACTGGGAATTACAGAGATGTTACCTTGTTAGGGAACATTAAAAACACTTCCGCCAGGAGCGTAAATTTCATTAATGAACCAAATAAGGAAATGTTTTCCTCGCTTTTTGTTTGTTACAAAATAATTTAAATATTTTGCAGCAATTACTTTTAGCATTTTGAATTTTTGATGCTACTAGCTAGGTGCCTTGTGCCTATGTAAAAACATGTTTTAAAAGAAAATATTTACAATGATGGGTGGTTTATGAAGATGATGACTGTTAATTTATTCCATTTATCTTGCTGAAACAATGACTTGCAGCTCTCTCGCTGAATTACATGAAAGAAAAAAAAGTATCTCGAACATAATAAAGTGGTTATTTTCATTCTCTCTTTTTTTTTTAAAATTAATTTCTTTTGAGTTTTTTAATGGACAAAGACAGACAAAAGAGAAACTGAAATAAAAGCAAGAAAAATCCAATTATAACTTGTAATCAAAATGTAAAAAAAAAAAAAGATTTTCCTTTGCTTGATTTTCCCATTCTCTCTGACCCGTAATTCTCTTCCTGTCGCTCACTATTTTTCCTTTTCATTGCATTCATTCAAATTCATTTTGCACTTAAAGTTGTTTCTTTTTTTCATTTCATGATGTACGCTAGTGAATAAAAGCTTTTTCCCTCTTAAACTATCCTACGGCTTCATATACATAGATGGGATCATAAGTTCTATGATTTTTATACGTGTGATGTAATTTTCTATAGAAATTGTTTAATTAATTCAAATATACCTGCACACTACTCTTTTGAATACAACTCAACTGAAAAACAAGTACTCTTTGAAAACAATCCAACACAAGAAGTTAGGCTTGTCGAAAATTCACAATTTCAGTTCAAAGTGGCAGAAAATCGAGGACACCACAGAATCACAGGATTTTATAAAGAAAATTCCACAGTACATTCACTTTTCATTTTTAAAATAAAAGTTCCTTTCTATTTTAATGCCGAAAGCAGCGTTTATCTTTACTTGTCTGTCGAGTTATGAATTATTTAGACCTGCTGCAATGTTTTTCTTAAGCCTCGAATGGATATCTGAGTCCAACGATATCTGTAGAAGCTGTGGAGATGAGGAAGAAAGCGTATCGATCCAACGTCTACTCTGCTACTGCCCCACCCTCCAAGAACGACGCACACCTCCATGCTTAAGGTCATAGGTTCTTAGCAGACATAACAGAGCTCGGACATTTTTAAGATATCGGATCTTCTAAGATTCACCAAGAGCACAAACTGGTTTACGTGTTGGTAAGAAGAGGGTTTACTCCCAAACCATAAGGGGATTCACAATGAACCTTCGGGTCTCCTAGTGGAAATGATTGCTCGAACAATTAGACACCCTTCGTAACCGAACCTAACCTAAGCCGCGAAGTTGAGAAACCTTGCTATTCTTGTATCTACATCGATAAAATCTTCGGGTCTTGCATTTCTTCATATATTATGAATCCTCATATTTTAGAAAACTGGGCAGAAGCGGAAAAGCTATCAATTTTTTTCGGAAACTCGATTCATAACTCTTGTGAATGCCCTAATTATATCCTTCCTCAGTCACTAAAAGTGCTTCGGACCATGCAGTTCACTTAAGCAATTTTCAAATAGGTGCATGAGTTTAATACAAAAATTCTAAGACCGTTCTTGCTGTTTGCATCTTGAGCTTGTTGTGCTAGACTTTAACTTTTCTTCCATTGTATCTCCCTTCAAGCCTTTAAAACTCGGCATCATACAACGGAGACGGCAGGATCAATCTTTTATGGAGATGAAGCCTATTTTGAAACTTCAGGCTAATTATACGTTGTGAGTCCTCCAAAGTTATAAAATATTTTATATTTTGGACACGTTTTCGGTATATGGTATTTTTGCATAAAGCCTACTCATAGACAATGCACAGAGAAGAAACTTTTTGAGGTCCTTTCCTTAGTATCTCATACATAATTCGGTTTATTCTCAGAATAGTTTGATATATTTTAAACCTGATTGAAAGATTGCGGATTCGAAACTTTTGCATAGGAAAAGAGTCTTCGTTTAATCGATTTCGTAGGCTGATTTAATACGTTCAAAATCTTAGTTTCTTAATTTGCTGGTTTCTTATCAGCCCCCAGTTTACCTATGTTTTATGGTTTAGCTTTTTGTCCATTAGTTTTATAATAAGGAACAAGCTGGTTAATTTCCAATTATGACCATAATAGTATGTACCTACCAGAAAAGGGCGATAAGGAATCCATTCTCAACGGCTCAATTATTTTTAAGTAAATAAAGTCTGAGATGAGCTCACATACCTGTCGACGTATTTGTCCCTTAGTCTCTGTGGCTGGGGCCTTTTATAAAAATATAATTCCAGTCACTCTCAGTCCCACTCACTTCCAATTGAAATGGCCAGTAAAAATAGGCTGACTTAAGTCTTAATACTTTCAGTATACTTTATACTATTCTGTCTAGTACTCTAGTATTTTACTAAATCTGGCTCGAAGGACCATGTTTTATATTGAAAATGTATATGTACTTGATTTGAAATGGACTGTATTGAGATATAATTAAGTATATTAGATACACGAAATTAAACTACTCTCTTCACGTTATAAAATTTGAATGTTCTTTATTAGATACTCACAAATTTCATAGGGTCGTTGGAACAACTGTATTTCATACACATACAAAAGTGACGTTGAAAGTGTTATACATTTTTAATATGTACATATGATATGGTGCAGTTCAATTGGCTATTCAATTGTTGCATAAACTCAGTCAGCCGCTCATTATTGACAATTTGAGACCTTCTTTAAACATTCCACTTAACCTATCTTCAGTTATTTTCTTCTTTATATTTTGATATTTATCACAGGGGGCATCATCTACTTTGTGATGCCTCCACACAAGACAGCATGTATCCAACACTCTACTTCAAGCTTCAAGTTACACAATTTCCAATTGTCACACAAAATACAAAATGCCCAACACTCACAGGTATAAAATAGAATTTCTTGTTGTCAACTAGCTAAATGTCAGACTTCTTTTCAAATCTACGATAAAAATTACAGAACTTATGATCCTACCTAGGTATATACTATATATATGTACTTGCATAAATATATGGTATATTTTAATTAAACAAAAAAAAAAAACAAATACTATATACAACTATTGTAGTCTATCCTACAATAACACGCTTATTTATTGCTGTTTCCATTACTCAATTTCTTTTTACAGAACTGAAAAATCAAATAGAAACGCAAGTAAATGAGCTAAAAACTCAAATAGAGGGAAAATGTGTCATGCAGTGATATGTCATCATATATATATGATCATGTATAACAAAATTATTTAAAAACAAAAATAAAAATTCAAACCCACACATATATATATTTATTTAAAAAAAAAAAAAACCAAACGAAAAACTCCCCCAAAACATAAAACTGAAAATATAAATATATATATACAAGAATATATTTAAAGTTAAAATGCAAAATTAAATTCGAACAACAACAGAACAAAAAAAAACATGAGATCAAAAGAGAAGAACCAACCAAATTTCAAGCTCACAACGTTCAGATACAAAATTTCCCAACAAAAGCTGCCAATCGTTGCTAAAAAAAAAGAAGTTGAAAGACTCAATCATAATTGGGAACGGCTAACGGCCAATTCGACCGAATTTCAAATCTCGTTTTTTTTTTGGCGCCAATTTTCATAATACTCATCAAAATTCCGAACTCCTCCTCTTCTCACATCATACAAGCATACGTACATATTTTCCTCCCATCGGACGAAACGCGCAATGGAAGCGTTCAAAGAAAAAAATCAAATTCATGTTTTCCAAAAAAAAACTAAATAAACGACGATAAATGCAGCGAACCAAGTGTAAACAAAATTTAGAACTAAAAACAAAAACATTGACATTTAGCTAAACAACCAACCACCAACCGCCACATCTACAGAATTGTTGTTCCGTATTTTGTTACTTGAGATAAAAACATAATAAATATAAAATTCTTTCCTCCCCAAAAATAAAATAAAATAGAAGAAGAACGTAAAAAAATGTAAGTAAAAATTAAAAATATATAAAAATACAATTTTTATTTGATTTATTGTTTGCTGTAAAATAGTTAAAAAAAATAAATTTTATTTAAAACTATTTATTTTTGCGTTTATATAGATAAATAAAATAAAAAACACATGTATAATATAAATTCAATAGGAAGGTACCTAGTATTTTTTTTTTAATTCAATTAATTTTATATAGTGCATATTGAAAAAAGAATATAGTAGTGTATTATAATAGCAAACTGAGTAAAGAATACTTCAGGCAAAATATTTAGATAAGTTAACTTGTATTCTTTGTCAATCAAGAAACAAAAGCGTATTTGTGATAAACAAAAACAAAAAAAGAAATAAAAATAAAAATATATAGTGAAACTTAAAATAGTGCATCACAACCACAGGTCAAACACCATAATTCTTATTTAGTTTCTCATTATTTCTTTTTAGAATTTGATTTATTATTCTACATGATTGTCTGCAGTTAGTTAACTGCGTGTTTTCTGAGCAAATTTTAAATAAATGACTGTGATAGCTTCAACTTGTCTAACAATGAGTCTGTGAATCAGTTTATTATTTGTTTTTAGCTAGCTGTTTAGGCCCAGCGTTTCCCGTGCACTAAAGCAGTCGCATTAGTTTTTTTTTTATATGTATAAATATAGCAATACGAAAAAAAAAACAAAAAAAAAAATAATCATGAAAATCGTTCCAGCGCACATAGGGGTATTTGCATCGAAAAACCGCTCATAAATCAAAATTTCAAAATGCAGAGTTGAGAAGTATTTTTTTTTCCTAGCTGTTAAATACCCATGGCATAATACACCGTAGTTTTTTTTTTTTGATTTTTTTTTGATGCACACACTTCGCCACAGCATCAGTTGAAAGTCATCGATCGTAAACTTGAATTGTGAATCTGTTGATTTGTGCGAAAAATCGCACTGTTAAATAATTAATTTTTTTTTTTTTTTTTGAGGAATTAGCGGCAGGTGTGTACTTTATTTAGAAGCTATTTTTACGTTTATTGGAGCTTTAATTTAATAGATATTGGATTTATTTGAAATGTATGCAAGTGGGCATTTTTTTTCTTTGTTTATTTTTTTTTAATGGACCTTTTGTTATATAATTCGGTGTTATTTGGTAACTTGGTTGGTATCAGCTTATAGAACAAGATGTCAAGAAGCAATAACAAAAAAAAAAATGCTGCCCATAACTGCCCCCTAGATTTTTTGGTCCCTGATGCGTGCGTAATTTAATAAAAAAAAATTCAAAACTTTTTATCATAAAATAAATTATTTTGCTTGAAGGATCGGTTGGGTTGTGCACTATATCGAAAAGACAGTTATATGATGTAATGAATGAGTATGAAAAAAATTATTTTAAAGCTAAACCGAATCTTTTTCAGAGCTATTTCCTCAATAAAACCTCCTGCACGGGAGAAAAACTTAGAGATTTTAAGCATACAATTATATTATACCTTAATTTGACTGAAATGAGCTATGTAAGTAACGCTTTTAAAGTTGTTTCAGTTGTTTCACTCCATTAGCACAAAAAAAAATTTTTTGTGTAGCGGTTATCGAGTTATAACGACATCGAGTTTCACTCCGAGAGAATTATAGAAACCGAACCATATCAAAATTATACAAGCGCTATGCGCACTTGCCTCACAGCTGCAATAGAAGCACTCATTGGCCTAACGCCACTCCACCTTTTCATAAAAAGGTTGGCAATTAGCAGCACTGTCAGACTACAACAAACATCACACAGATCAGGTGAATCTTCTCCCCGAAATCCCAGAGCTTGACATGATCTGCGCGGTAAATGACCGCTTACCAAAAACTTTATGCTTCGCCAGGAGGTTCGATACAGTGATCCCATTAAACTATAAAGATCCTACCTCAGACCTTAAAGGTAACAAGTGGTATACGGATGGATCAAAGATGGACTCCGGGGTGGGTGCTGGTATTTCTGGACCAAACACTAGAATATCAATACCAATGGGACACAATTCTAGTGTATTTCAAGCTGAAATGCATGCCATTCAAGATAGTCAAGCAGCCATTAAAGCACTAGGCTCAAACCTGATTGAATCCAAATCAGTCCTGAACTGCTTCAATACTCTTCAAGACCTCTCCCACAGAACCGTGCCCGGACATGAGGGTATTGATGGAAACGAAAAAGCTGACGAACTTGCTAGAAAAGGTTCGGCTGAATCCTATATCGGTCCTGAGCCGTTTTGCAACATTCCAAACACAGCTATTAACTTAAAAATCAAAAGTTAGGAAAACGACATGTGTATCTCTTATTGGGAAAATACACAGGGTCTTCGTCAGGCTAAAAGAGCCATTTCACCCTTCCAAAATAAATCCAGAAACAACCTACTGCTCAGTAGAAATGATATCAGAAGATTAATAGGATTTCTATCATTGAATTGCCATGTTAGATATCACCTAAACAAAATAGGTCTTATTCAGGAAACTGAATGTCGTCTTTGTATAGAAGACGACGAAACCGCGGAATATATTCTATGGCATGGCACTTTGTGCCCTCCGGAGACAACATTTCCACAAAGAAATCCCAACTCCCACGGAACTTCGTACAGTCTCCATTAGTGAGATGCTCAACTTCATCAAAAGAATTGAGCCTCTCCTGGTTCCCTAAACTGATTCTGTGGTACAATAGATCTTTTAGATCTCGGTGCCCTCCGCAACTGGCGGATCAGAACCCTTTAAAAAAAATAATATCAAAATTATTGAAAAAATGTGAATAACTACGATTATCCTTTTTTTTAATGAAATGAAGTTTTTGTTGAGTACTCTACAGTAGTGTATAAGTATTTATGTCTAATTTTCATCTTTTTATTGAATGTTTGGAAAAAGATATGAACAAAGAAAGGAAATACAATAAATTTTCTTATTTTTTGACAATTTATTAGTACCTACGGCAATTGGTTAAGAAAATCAAACGATATAACATATGCATTAAGCCCTATCCACAATGTCGCGTTCGGGCGGTCTCGCGTCAATGGGCCTTATATCGACTTTACGATAACTTCTCTCCAACGCACGAAGTCGAAATTTGCAAAACTAAATACCGCTTCAAGCTTCAGGCGTTCATAGGTTAGGAGTATGACAAATAATATGTTCTGTTTCCTCAAATCTCCTGTTCACGAATTTATGATAGAAAGAAGATTTGAAATGTAGTTATTTTTATTTGTATTGTTTTATTAAAAACCACAAAATGTGAGAAATAACTTTGTAAACAAGATTGTGCGATTATGTAAATTAAAAAAATTAATTTGTGTTGAGAAAAATTAATTTAGCTATTTAAATCTTTTACACATATTAAATGTTAAAAAATTGTACTTTAATCGAACAGGCCATCGAATAGTATAATGTCAACAACAGCTGTGAGTTGTTACAACGCACGCCCTAGTAGAAAGTAGTTCTACTCGGCCGTTGCCCAGAACTTTACGATATCTACGATATAACGCTTGAAGTCACGTTTAAAAGCACCCCATATGTTTGCATTGTTTCTACTTTATCTGTCAACGCGAGAGCGCCCGAACGCGACATTGTGAATTGGGCTTTATATTTGTATATACATATAAAACCATCAATACCGGGTTGCTCCTTCTTTGGCGGTAATAACCGCTTTTATTCCAGAAGTCATCGATATTCAATAATATCCTGTGAAATTTCAGTATCCCATACATGTTCCAGAATTTCATTTAACCATTTTTTACTCTCTGGTTGATGTACAGCCACTATAGGTTTCATTACATGCCACAAGTGTTCAATTGGATTTAGATCTGGCGAATTCGTTGGCCAGTCTAGTCTGGAAATTCCGAGGTTCATCAAATTGTGTATTGAGCTCAAAATGATTGAAAAACTTTTTTTTTTATTTATTATTTATGAGGTAGACTTCCAGAAGTTAATTTTTAACACTTCGCTAACGCGGGAGATGCACACCTTTTTAACCCAGTGCCAGCCTTCATCTACAAAGTTTGATCCCGATATTTTGTTAGAGCTCTTCGCACTAAACTTTCGTTCAAACAGATTTGTTGTTATTGTTCCGCTCTGATAACATTGATATAATCACTGACAAGATCATTAATTTCTATGGATGTTTGTGATCGTTATCCTTTTGAAAGCTCCATATCCATATACAAACCTTTCTAGTTCGAACACTAAATTTTCTCTTGAAAACTATAAACATGGCCAAGAAGAACCGTAGGTATGTAAATTTTCACCTCCTTTTCCGGAAAAGATGGTTCGACCATCTGCATCAGTCTGGAACCTCTGTCTTTCATCCTAGATTTTCTAGTTCTTCTATTAGATGGTTTTTACTTTGCATATTATGAACCTCATACTTTCTACATGTTTTCTTATGGGAATCTGTTTTTCTTAGCTGGTGTGTCCTTGCCTTGGGCACATAGTCGAAATTTCTAAAATAGGGTTTTCCAATGAGAGGTGTTATTTTGAATGGCCCGCTATTTCAGTAGCTGTCACTTTTGAAGCTTCTATTCTTTGACATTTGACAAGCAGAAACTACGCCATTACTAAAAATGGAACGATACATGCTTCAACTACGCATTGAAATGATTAAAATTCACTACAAAAATGGTGAAAATCTTGCAGTAACAGTTCGCAAAACTAAAGCATTTTTTGGTCGTCGTAAAGCACATTGTCGGACCGCAATACAGAAATTGGTGAAAAAATTCGAGCTGTTGGGACAAGTTAGTGATGTGAAGAATAAAACCCGTGCACGTCGCTCAAGAACAACTGAGAATATTGCTGCTGTAGCCCAAAGTGTTGAAGAAAACCCAGGTTTGTCCATTTCTCGTCGTTATTTGGTATTGGGCATTCCACAAACGTCATTACACCGTATTTTGCATAAAGACTTGGGTCTTAAGGCTTATAAAATTCAGTTAACACAAGAACTCAAGCCGGCCGATTATCAACAACGTCGTGTCTTTGCTGATTGGGTCCTTGAAATGCATGAAAATGATCCGGAATTCCATCGAAAAATCATCTTGACTGATGAAGCCCATTTCCACCTCGGAAAACCCAAGAGTTATTGTTGAGAAGCCTCTCCATCCTCAACGTGTGACTGTTTGGTGCGGTTTATGGTCCGGCGGGGTCATTGGACCTTACTTTTTCGAAAATGAGGTTGGATCAACAGTTACGGTGAATGGATTGCGCTATCGAGAGATAATTAATGATGTTTTATGGTCGGAGTTGGATGGTATTGATCTGGACAACGTTTACTTTCAACAAGATGGCACTACGTGCCATTGATCTTTTACGGGAAAAGTTTCTGGACCGTGTTATCTCTCGAAGAGGTGATCACAATGGCCACCGAGATCTTGTGATTTAACACTTTGCGACTTCTTCCTTTGGGGCCACGTGAAAGATAAGGTCTACGCCAACAGCCCAGCGTCGATTCAAGACTTCAAAGATAAAATTCGTGAGGCTATCGAGGACATAGGGCAGCCACTTTGCGATTTGGTTATGGAAAATTTCATGAAAAGGATATGGTCCTGTATGCGTGCTCGTGGTTGCCATTTGGCTGATGTTGTTTTTCATTATTAACGGCATACCTTCCTCTTTATTATGAAATAAACATCCGATCATTTATCTCAAAAAATGGCATTTTTCTTTGAATACCAAAATAACACCTCTTATTGGAAAACCCTATACTAGCTGACCCGCCCGGCTTCGCCCGTGTACGCAAACAGACAGGTTACTCACATGGCAGGTAATTGATCTGGTAATCTGGTTTAAGATATAAATGATAGCCGCCAAAGTAAAATATGTAGAAAAAATACTTTTTTATGTTTCCTAAAACAAAATGAAACAATAGCCTATAGCCCTTCGGGAAAGCGTAGCTTTCTATTAGTGAAAGAATTTTTGAAATCGGTTCAGTAAAACCAGAGACTACCCCTTATATACAAACTTTTCCCCTTTATAATAATAGTATAGATTATTTAAAATTCTTAGTGGTTTTACTTTTTTTTGTTTAGTTTCCTAGATTTCCTTTAGCCAATAACTGATTCACAGTACTCATGTAGAACTTCCCATGACACGAGTTCTAAGAACAGATCAAATTAAATATTTTAGATGCCATTTGTAAAGTAATTCATCCAAATTCCTAGTAGCGTCAATCTTTCACAACAACAACTCAATCTCTATCTAAGCTAAGGCATGAACAAATACTCTCATAAAAAAGAACAATCTAAACTTCAAAGCAATAATCACAACTAAATGCATCGAATGAGAATTTATTCACGTATTTAAGAATTTTCTTAAACAGATTTTTTTGTTAGTATAGTTAGTAGAAAAAAAAATATATTAAATTACATAGTGTGTTAACATATGTGAATTATCCCACCACACAATACAAATCTACAACAAATTCTCACCTTTTTTTCTGTAAATAGAAACGAGATCTGTGGCTTTCCTGTATATTATACTGTGTCCTTGCATGACTATTTTTTTTTTTTTGTAATTTATTTATTACTTTATCAGCACTTATCTGTATCTGTATAGCTTTATTTTACTGCTAAAAACCACCTACAATACGAGTACACCTTACTTATATCTAAATGTCTTCTTTTTTTTCCTTTTTCTTGTTGTTTAGCTGGAGTAAAAAATAAAATAAAAAATAAAAAATATATACAAAGTTATGCTAACGATATCTATAAAAACAAAACATGCGCTTTTCTTCCTATCTTCTATATTCAAATGCATCCAAATATATATATATATAAATATTATATGTGTATCTTCTATCTGTTAACTTGAAAACCTACCAAAAATAAATAAAAAAAATATCCAATAAATATAAAAAAAAAAAAAACAATTTACCAAATTACAACATAACTTACCATGAGACAAACAACAAAACAGAACATCACCATACCACCACCAGAACAACAACAACAACAATAATAACCAAATATTGTATCTATCTCTCTCTCTCTCTCTCAAGCAGTAAAACATAATTAAATGATAATCCCCTCGTATTCTGTTGTATTGTGTTTCTTTTGCAACTAGCAACCAAAACAGAAAATAAATAAAAATATTTTTAACCACCAAACAAACAACAGAAACAAACAAATATATATGTGTGTCAATTAATTTTAAATTTTTACTAGAGTTATAAAACAAAAGATATTTAATTTTTTTTCTTGTGATCTTTGTTAAAGTTTCTTATTTGTTAAACAAAAAAAAAAAAAAAGATTTAATGCATGTTAGCGAAAAAATTAATTAGTTGTATTATTGAAATGTTTAAGAAAAAAAAAAACGCAAATCTTAGAACTGTTTGTTACACTAAAGAATCTTTTTTAGAAAAAGTCAAAAAAAAAAAAAACAAAATTGTCAAATAACAACAATTTTGACAAAAATAATAAATTTCCAACGATACTATGCGATGTTTCAATATTTAGATCAGTTACAATAAGAAGAAGAGAGTACCTTAGGAAAATTGTATTCTAAAGATTTTTGAACTTAATTCTGAATTTTGACATAACAGTCTCTGCGGGTCCTGTGTGCAACTGAGACTTTGAATATTTTATGGAGATATCTGTGTCTTCGAAAGAAGTTCTAATTTTGAAGATTTACGGAGTGTTCAAAATCGTTGAAAAAAAATCATCAAAACGGTGGTTTTCGACTTTAAACTTATCTACGATAGTAGGATTTTCTAAAAGCTTTTCTGGTCAATGTTTTTACTGTCAATCCCCTAAGATTATATTTCCATTCTTAAATTGCTTAGTTTTGAAATTTAAACACTTGCAGCAGTAATTGAACCGTAAACCGAAATCTGAAAGATTCTAAAAGGGACTCTGTTGCTGAAAATTTCTGTAAGCTGAACGGAGCTCAAAAGACATTTGAAACACTTTAAGAAGGTAGAGCTTCCTTTTACTCGTTCTAGCTATTCAAAGTCCCTGTTCAGCGCTGTATCTGGAACTTTTAAAGTACTTATGAGATTAACAAAGTCCTATCAGTGATTCTTATGATCTTCACGGCTTTTTGAATATAGCAAGCCTTCACATAAATATGTAGACATCTAAAAACAATTCATCTAAGGAAAGTCTTCAGTAACCTAGATTACATAAAGTTCAAAATGTTTCAAGTCCCAGTGAGCACGCAGGCCTTCCAACCATTTTTGTTTATTAAAAAAAAATACTTTCAACAGTCAACTTTAAACAATCTTCAAAGTCCGTCTAGTTGCGTCTCTACTTAACTCCCAACTTTATTTACTAATGTTTTAAACAAAACTATGTGTTAAAAAAAAACCAACTAAAATTATTATTACTCAAAACTCTATATATTATATGAATTTATATTGCTTGTTAAATATTTATAATGAATTTAAAAAAAAAAAACACTCTAAGTAAACAAAGAAGGTTATTAACTGATGTTAATTTAATTTTAAAAAAAACTTCAATTCCACTCTATCTATAAAAAATAGGTCAGCATATTTACTGTTCAATTGAATTTGGTTGCAAAAATTTCTTTTTAAATTTAAGCATTTTAAACTCATTTTATCTTTCGCAAAATAAAATATTTTATGCAAATTAAACGTCCCAAACCCGCTCTGCGTTTATGGTATGTGGTATCTCTGGAGGCGATCTACTACTATTGACATGTCCCACCCACTGGATATGTTGGTCAATAATCGAGGTTTCCGCAGCAATCAACAAATCCATGCACCCATACCAGCAACAAAAAAATTATATCTTTGATTTGAACAAAAAATAAAAATAAATAAATTGCAATGCATAAAAATGATATTTAAAAAAATAAATAAAACATTTAAAGTTATCAATATATTTCAGTTAAATTTATTTAATATATTCTTTTTGCGTTGTTCATAGAGTAAATTATATTATACAGCATACATGTATTGAAACCTAGGGAAATGAATAAATTACTTAATTAAAACAAAAAAAAAACATTGAAACATTGAAAATGAATATACATACATACATACTATTATTGAATATTAATAAAACAACAAAAGAAATATATATATATATATACAACACAATAAAAAGAAAAAAAAACATTTTGTTAAATGTTAAATGAATGAATTATTGTTACTTTGAGGAAAAATAAAAACCAAACAACAATACAAAATGAGAAACCTTAAATTATTTAAAAAAAAAACAAATATAAATAAAAATGGAAAAGATAAATAAATAAACTTTAAAAAAAAAACTATAAAAACAAAATAAAAATCTCTGTTTTCCTTTATTTTATTTTTGTACACTTATGTTCGATGTTCTCTGTTCTTTGTTTTCTTTTTATGGCATAACAATGAGGTGCATTCTACATAATCTATCTTTTTACAGTTTTCACATATAAACGTTATAAGAAAACAAACATCCTTTCTGCTGCTTTTGATGTTATTCTGATTCTTTTTTCTCTTTCTCTATCTCTCTCTCTCTCTGCTCATTTGGGAAAAGAAAAAGATTTACACAACAATATACCTACACTTGCATTTTATATATTTGATTATTAAAAATATATAAATGAATTTCTTCTTTCTTTTATTTTTTTATTTATGACTATAAGTATACATGAATGTATATGTATGCATAATATTTATGTGATTTGCTCTGGTTGTATTCTTGCTTTTAGATGTGGAAAAATAATAACATATGTCGCATTTTAAGCGTGTCGTGTACTATCTATCTATTGCTGGGCTATATTTCGTACGTAAGTATCTGTAAAATAATATAAAAATAAATATAATTAGAATTTAATCATACTCAATAACTGTTGGTTAAATTTAGGTATAAATATATGCCTATCATAACTTTAGTCAATTGAATGGTCATTGAAGTAAGGGTTTTTTTTAAAAGACATGTTCATGTATAAGGGCTACTTTTTTAAATCCTATTTTTGAAGAAGGCTGCAAGTCGTTTTTGAGTTGCACTCTAAAATAGTTGAAATTAGAGATGGGACTCGAGTCGATTTTTACTCGAGTTACTCGAGTAATTCAGTTTCAACTCGTACTCGAGTCAAATATTTTTATATTCGACTGAACTCGTACTCGAGTCAATTCGTAATCGAATAGTTTAACTGAAACTGGCTTCAATGAATTTGACTCGAAAAACACACAAGACAAAGTAATGGATCCATGGATCGAGTCACTGTTTACATTACATGCATATGTACATGATTTACACACAGATGCGAAATTAAGTTACTCGCGCTCGTATTCACTTTCAATTCATATAAACAAATGGTTGTAAAGCGAGAACGTACGTTTTACACTGGAGTCTCTATTCTGCTTCTACCTAAATATAGTGGATAGCTTATACCGTAGCAGTAACATTGTTTTATTATTGTGTCGTCCTTCTCAGTTCTTGTTGTAGTTTCTTCAAATGAGTAAGTGTATTTATTTTTCAATTTTCAAGATTATGGTACTCGTGATTTAATTGGTAAAATGAGTCAGAAGAAACGAAGGTTTGCTTTATTTATCATTTTATGTTTAAGGATGAATAATTATGCGTCCTGCATATACTATACGCATACCTTTTTTATTGAATAAGTTGTCAAAAGTTGTTTGAACTTGCAAAAAACCATGTATAACTCGAGGTTTCCACTCGAGTAGAACTCGATTATTTTTGTAAATGACACGATTAACTCGAGTCAAATAAAATCACTCGGGTCCCATCACTAGTTGAAATGGTTATGGTACAAAGGTTCTTT
The DNA here is from genome assembly GCA_949775065.1 of Brachyopa scutellaris. Classification (NCBI taxonomy): domain Eukaryota; kingdom Metazoa; phylum Arthropoda; class Insecta; order Diptera; family Syrphidae; genus Brachyopa; species Brachyopa scutellaris. The sequence goes on along the minus strand of OX459114.1, from coordinate 87,633,003 downwards.
ATGGAGCTGCCTTAAGCATCGAATTTGTAATAGATAGACCTTTTAAAACAGAATTATTCCTTTCTGTTAAATTAGATTCTACTGTATTTCTAAAAATGATTTCAGTGAAACCCGGTTAAGAGCCACCCTCCTAAGTGAAAAACCCGCATAGCATGCTCGGTTTTTTGAAACCGCAAGTTTATAAAGTAATATTCTTGTTATTAAAATCCCCTTTTAAGTACATCTCGCTTAACTTCGTTTCCCTTTTTTCCTCATAGTTCCACAATTTTTAACAATTTAATGAAACACTCGAAACAAAACAACACAAAAGGTGAACAACTTAGTCGGGTACATAATTTGTGAGTAACTTTGACGTTTCCTCTTGGCTTTTCGATTGTTGTTTGTGAAGATCTTTCGCCTTTTTGTGGACTTAGCTTGTTCGTGAATAAGTACCTCTGAGCAGCCAAGCGGATTTTCCCAGATAAGTACCTCACGACAATGGACAATTCCGCTAATGCACTTATCCGGGTTTAACTGTACTTATAAAATTGAAGAGCTTACTGTTGCCTTATATTAAATTATCGACTTTGACGGTGATGAAGGATTCAAAAATATTAGTTTAATAATCTTTCAGATTAATACATATAATAATTACATCATCATCAAGTGTCTACTAAAAATCTTCATCTTCAAGTTTAACTGTCAAAAACCAGGTCTGCTACACTCTACTTAGATCTTTCTAAACACCACCTCTACTGCAAAACTTCATAAAAGTCCAACTAAGTCTATGTTTCAAACACGTGGCGCAATAGGCTTTCGTATTCATATGTTGTAGTTGGCAATTGTCAAATATCTTAGGTCAGATATGGTATGCATACGTATCTATTAATGGAACTGTAGGACATCTGTAGCTGCAAACGTGGTTATCGATTTGAGATACAAATGAGTCTTCTGTGATATAACGTTGTCAATATTCGATTCTAAATACTGCAGAAACTTCCCGTTTCTATCCCTTGCTTTTTTAAAATATGTTATACTTTTCAAAGTAAACCACTTTTTGTTCTCCCATCACAGTGTACGTCAAAAGTTGTTTTTTCGAGCCTAAACAGATTTCGCTTGTAATGGTATTTTAAGCTATACAATGGTTTTGAATATTAACTGAAAATAGTTAAAAGACATCATTTGCAACTCTGTTCGAACTATTTTTTTAGCAAACACCAAATAATAACGAACTTGTTCTTTTTAAAAATGTCAGTAGTGTCACAGGCAATTGCAAGAAACATATCCAGACATTAGATGACGTGCTTCAAGTGGTTAGTGCGTCGTACTACTTAGCCAGCGGTCTTGGGTTCGAATCCCGCCGGAAACACCTAAAAAGTTTTTCACAGTGTCCACCTCTTCCGAATGCCTGACAAGCGTTCAAGAGTATCATTTGTGATGTAAAGCTTCCCAACTCGCCGTTCGGAGTCGGCAGAAAACTGTAGGTCCCTTCCATTCGTGCAAAAATATAACGCGCACACACAAATGGTTGCGGGAAGCTAGGCTTCGTTCTACCTAGGACTGCTGAAGCCAAATATTATTTAATTACCCGCTTGGCACATCATTTGTATGATATCTCTGTACCGGTAAAAAGGGCGTCAGAAATAGTAGTAGGTACACATTTTGCCAGATAACTGAAAGAAAGTTTGATTTCTTTTCAATAAATTTATCACGTCCAACTAAGTTCGATCTTTTAATTTTGTTTGCTGCATAAAAGTCATCAGACTTTAAGAGCCTATTAATGTACTTGCCTGAACCTTTTCGACGGCTGTTAAAATGAGTCCAAGAGTTCATGAAAGTTCATTTTTACTGTCTTTATGTCGGAACTGCTGTTGACTTTTCTGAACAGAGCCAGTACTGTATGTGGCAGTCATTTAACTTAAAAAAAGTCGCCTGTCAAGCTTAATAGAAGTGAATAGAATAGAATTATTAGGTCTCTTCCCGTACCTGTCCAAAACTGCGAAAAGCTACGAAAATCAGTCAGTTCTCGTACAAAGGTTTTTCGTAGTTTTTCGCAGAAGAAATAGCTAACAAGAGAATAAGAAATTTCGCCATGCGGCAAATTTTAGCCAAGCAAATTTCTTTGGGTAGCTTTATGAAAACTGTCAAATGTCATACATTTTCCATTTTTTGTTGTTCAATGCGTTATTTTACTTTTTCACACTTTTAGATCACTTTGAGACACTTTTTTATAGAAAGTACGGGAACAAACTTATTATGTTTTCTATTTGAGTTGGTCGGAAAACTTTGTGCTCTATTCGCGATTTTATTCCCAAGAACTTCAGTTTTCATAAAATTAAAACATTACTAGGTTTCCTAACTTTGACTGTCAATTTACATTTTGGAATACAACCGACGATGACAAGAAACCGTATTAGTATTTGTAATACAATTCGAATGCAATTAGAACCTTAAATCGTCGGTTTGTTGCATTTATTAATCTAACCTTTCGCAGCCTTCAAATCGAAATGCGTCTTCCAACCTTGTGGCTATGTTTCTAGAGCCACGACCTTTTCGGATTCGGTGGAGCTTCCCCTTTGGTACGTTTGGGTAGTGGCTCGACGCACGATGATTTTGGTTCGTCCGGAAAATGATTTAGGCCAATGAGACTCGCGAGCAATGCAAATAATGAACTTAATTTTGGGTGCTAACGCAAGTTCACGCAAAAAAAAATATTTTATAAAAATGTACGTATGTTGACAAAATGTGCATCAATTATAAAAGCCAAAAAGTTGCTTATCCACAAACCAGCATTCGTGTAGCAGCAAATCGGCCCCGCTACCCAAACAGTTTACGAATCGGCCTAAATTTGTCTGATGACGGGGTCGCCGAGGCATATTTTTGATGCCAAATCCCAATACAAATATTTTTTGTACATAAAAGCACAATGTTATTAAACTGAAGTATAAAATTCTACCCAATTTGACATTATTTTGCATACAAAATTCCATTTTTTGGACAGTAACAAAAGTCATTGGTTGAATTGATTGTGTGACAAGTCATAGAGCTTCAGATCTTCTTGGAAAAAATGTCAGTTTGAAATCGTATTTAAGGTAGAATTCCACCTTAACGCCAATGAACGGTTAACCGATATCCTCTTTGTAGAGGTGGAGAAATATCGATAGTCAGTGCCATCGATAGTTGGCTTTTGACTATCGATAATTATCGATATACATATATCGATCGTTTTTTCTCTGTTAAGGGTTGCAGCTTTTCTCACCGAGAGATATAAGATTCTAGGTACTAATGCTCCTATTCCTAAGTTGCTGAATCCTAAAACGGGGAATCCCATTTTTAAGTTAAGAGAAAGACAAACAATAATCCTCCTATTTCTACGTTCTACGGGGAATTCCCTTTTTTCGTCGGCTTATGATTAGGTATGGACCAGTTAAAGAAATATTTAACCCTTGGTTACTACTCTATATGACCCTGTTAACTTCGGAAACTCATATTTCCAAACTATTCAGAACATAAGTAAATATGCGTCCTTTCATTTTTCATAAATAGTGTATTTTAATTGAATATTTCTATTTGTTAACAAAATATACAACCAAGGGTTAAAAGGCTATCGAAAACAATCGATAGTGGTCAAAAAGCATCGAATGTTTTCGATAGTGGAAACTATCGATTATAATCGATAGTGCAATCGATAGTTTTCCAACTCTACATCTTTGTACCTACTTCTTTTTGCAGTTATTTACTTTGTTGTGTAATCAGATAGAAATAGATGTTTCAAAATATACCGACAGTTAAAACTGATTCTTTAAAACAAAATAAAATCTATGATATAGTAAATTATTGTTATACGAGTATCTCCTGAAAAAAAGTAATAAATAATAAATACCTAATTATTATTGACAGGTAAGTAAAAATATTTCATTTTATTTTTACAAGTATCTCAGCATTTTTCTCATCATGTATTTAATGTTCTATATAAAATCTCTATCTATACACAAACATTACACTCGTTTCATAATAATTTTTTTTTTTTAACACACAAATTAATATTTACCAGGAATTTGGGTGCCCCAACGGAAGGTTATTTTATAATTTTTCTATATCGCATTTTTTTAGAAAATCTCTGATGTCTTAATTTAATTTAATGAAATATCAAAATAATTGAAACATTTTATATTATCTTTCAGCCAAAAATTAAACTCCTACTAATACCACTTTAGGAACACTATTCCACTCCCAAAAATAAAACTCAATATCGGAATCCGGTTTCACCGACGTTTTAGACAATTTCAAACCAACAGAAATATTTCCAAATACCTTAACCACAATGCTTTTGTTTCAAAAAAAAAAATATTAATCCAACAAATCAGACACAGAAAAACAATATAACATTACAAAAAAAAAAATAAAAAAATAATTCAACTCAAATAAGAAACGACGAATGAAAAGAAAAGTAAATTTTATTTTCTAAATTTTAACCAAAATGCAATAAATAAGCAATCAATACACAAAAAATAAGAGAATTCAAAAAATATATAATTTTTCAAATTGTAGTTTAAAGCTAAAATTAATTTGAAAAAAAAAACAAATTGTTTTAAAATTAGGTTTTTAAAAGTTGAAAAAAGTGTTATTTTTTCATATTTAAATAAAGTAAAATATAAAATGCCTTTGAAAATACTTAAGATAAACTGCAGTGTCATATAAATATATTTAAAAAAAAAAGTATTTAAATATGTATGAACGTAGTTATTATTATATAAATTTAATTTAAGTGTGAAAAATATTATGAAATCAGGACATCTTTGTTTTTGTTTTTTTAACAGACTTGAATGGGTTTAAAAAACGTATTTTGAGTATTTTAGTGAGTAAAGTTTGTTATTCTTTTTATTTTTTTTTTTTTCTTCTTTAAAAATAAAATATTCTTATAATAAAAAATAATATTTTTCGTTAAGAGGAGATTAATCTTTTTTAGGTTTTTATTAAGTGGCGTATTTGTTGATTCGAATTTAACGTAGCAGAACAAATTTAATTCATTCGATTTAAACTGTCTTATTGAGTTATGAAGTAGGTGATATTGAATCACTCCCCTCTTATTGATATCTACATTTGTTTAGTTTTTTTAACATTCTGAGGGAATCTAGTGTATTGAAACAGCACCAGCTGTAAGGCGCACAGTGACTGCTGAAGAACAGTTGGCAATAATTTCATGACTGCAAAAAGATTTTAAATACATATAATTAAAAATTAATCGTTAACCCGAACATCAAGAGCACTCGCCTCCCCAGCACTCGAATTTTACAAGAATGGGCTAACCAATTTGGCATCCTTAAATGGAAGAAAGATTTTAAAGGCTCAGAAATTTTGGTCAGCAAAATTTTTGGTGAAACAAAAATGGGAAAATAAAGTTACCACCAACATCAGCTGTCAACCTGGCACTTGCTGGAAGGGGGATTGGAGTGAAACAGAAGCTTCTTATCATCGGTAAGTCTGCACATGCTGATGATACCGATGATAAACTGGATTATTTGCCTTTGGAACAACTCGCTAAAATTGAACGATTGAGGATAGATAACTACTGCTACTGGGAGATTACATTAATGTATGTAAATCGATAGCCATGTTTTGCCGCTTGACCCTAAAAATCAAGAGGTTATTGTAAGCTTCAGTTTCAGTGAGTTTCCGTCTTCTATTTAAATGCCACCTCAGTATGGTTGAAAATTTAAACATTTCACTATCCGAACACAACAGGCTCATAGCATTTTTTTTTAACAAATTTTACTACTAAAAATTTATTTAAACGTCAACTCCACAAACTAAAATTAAAAACTTAAAAAAATGGTAATCTCCTCATAATTCCCATTAAAATACTTCAAGTATTTTTATAAAAATAAATAAGTAAAAAAAAATAAAAAGTGAAAAAACCAAATAAACGATATTTCATGATACAACGACACTAGTACATTTATATACCTTTCATAATTAGCAAATAGGATTACTAAAATAATATTCACAATAAAAAAAAATTCTTTTCAGTTTAGGTGTTATTCATAACAAAAATCCAAAAAAAAAAAAAGAATATTAAAATAAATTAAATTTTTTGTTTACATTTTCAAAGAAAACAAAAAACAAAACATATAGTAGAGTGAACTTATTTTATAATACAAAAAATAATACATATACATATTTAATATAGTATTAAACAAAAAAGCATATATATATACATTTTTAAACTGGAAATACCTAAATGGTCTATAAAACAAAAAAATACTTACATAATGACCGACTGAAATTATTGTTAAAATAAATGAAAAAAAAAAAACATAAACCTTTTTTTTGTGAACTGTATATTGATATAATCAACTTGAATAAAAAGAAAATATATAAACTTTATATATATATATATTAAATAAATGACGAATTGAACTTGTAAAAGTAAATAAATAATAAACAAAAGTTAAATTCCAGAATTCTTATATGAGAAAAAAAATTAAATAGTAAAACATTTTAACTCCTTACAACTCAAATATGATTTAAATATATATTCAGAGCTAGAATGAAATAATGTACCCTTGGTCAGCAATGTAAATATTGATTGCTGGATGGGAAACGGTCCCCAGGAATAATACATTCGCGATAGGCCTGATTAATAATTTCCCAGCTGATTATTATTAAATAAACTTTTATCTAAAATTTGTTCACTTAGTTGATTAGAAAATAGAAAAAAAGTCGTTTACTATTAACTTAAAAATATATCAAAGGAAACCTGCTGAGTTTATTATTTTTATTATACCTTTTGGGTAAATGTAGTGTCCAGAGATTAAATAAAAAAACAAGAAAAAACAAAGAAAACTAAATAATAAAATTATATAATATATACACATTTACATAAAATTGCATATAACAGAAAACAGAATTTATATATGTCTGAGATGTATATATATACAAATTATATATAAAAATATATATGTATATACAAAATATATATATGTAAAAGTTTGAATAATGAAATTTATTATTTCAAAATTCGCAACTTAAGGTTAGTCGCATATTAATATTATTAATATAACTATTATATTAAACAAAAAACAAATTGAATTAATTTATGTAGTTTAATACACAAGTTTAAATGTGTATTACTGTTGAAATATATATTATGAAAAATAAAAAATGGAAAAAATAACGAATAAAATTGCATAAACTGAATTGACAAAGAAAACTTTATTGTGGTTTTATTTAAAAGTAAGAAAAAACAACAGTTTACAACAACGGTGTTTTGAAATATTAATCAACCTGCAAGTAAGTATAAACCTAGAGCAGCACATCCATATACATATAGGGTCATCCAACAAGAGGTGTCATTTTAAATCAATAGAAAAATGCACCATTTTTATTAAAAGTGTTAATATTTTTATTTTAATCTAATTTACCAACTCTGAGATTAGCAATGAAACGCAATATCTGCCAAATGTCCGCATCGGCTCTGCCTACAAATAGTCATTATTCTGATCGAATTTTTCATCGCGTTTTCGCGTCATTGCGGCTGTATTTCGCGAATAACTGTGGTGATATTTTCTTATAGTGCATGAATCGTCGGTGGAAGGGGTACTTCAACTATCAGAAGGATGGATAATTCCGTGGTGTATGTGGCATCAACCATATTTGGAGCAAATCCTGTCGGAATAGCTAAACATTGACCACAATTTTGAAAGTCGCATTTACATTACAAAATACGAGTATGGTCGCATGATACTCGCAAATACGATTTTCGGAATTGGGGTGATTATTCGCGTAAGACATTCACCCACATCACCGTTTCGAGACCTCGTCTTGAAAGAATAATATAACAAAGCTATGCGATGGAACCGATGGGATGGAGCAAAATCTAATAAAGGGTTCTTCAATAAGAGCGCTACAAAAGTTTTTTTAAATAAAACAAAAACGGTTTTGGATATCAATGAAGCTCTTTATTCCTGTGAAAGTACGTTCGATGCCATTATGTATGGAACTCGACTTCTTTTGCATGGCCACCACGGGCACGCTTGCAGAAGTCCAGACGCTGAACCCAATTTTCGACGGTTTTCAAGCATAAATCAGCCGATACTGCTGCAATTTCACGTTCGATATTCGTACGTAGTTCATCAATCGTCGCTGGCTTGTTGGCATAGACCATAGACTTGACGTAGCCCCACAGAAAATAGTCTAACGGCGTCAAATCGCACGACCGAGGCGGCCAAGCGACTGGACCATTTCGTGAGATAACACGTTCTCCAAACTTGGTTTCCAATAAATTGATTGTGACATTCGCTGTGTGGCTTGTGGCGCCATCTAGCTCTTTATTCCTGTGAAAGTACGTTCGATGCCATTATGTATGGAACTCGACTTCTTTTGCATGGCCACCACGGGCACGCTTGCAGAAGTCCAGACGCTGAACCCAATTTTCGACGGTTTTCAAGCATAAATCAGCCGATACTGCTGCAATTTCACGTTCGATATTCGTACGTAATTCATCAATCGTCGCTGGCTTGTTGGCATAGACCATAGACTTGACGTAGCCCCACAGAAAATAGTCTAACGGCGTCAAATCGCACGACCGAGGCGGCCAAGCGACTGGACCATTTCGTGAGATAACACGTTCTCCAAACTTGGTTTCCAATAAATTGATTGTGACATTCGCTGTGTGGCTTGTGGCGCCATCCTGTTGGAACTCCTCCAACTCCTCCAAGTCCATATCATCCAATTGGGACCAAAAATATTCGGTTATCATTGAACGGTAGCGATTCCCATTCACAGTAACGTGCCGGTCTTGATCATCACGGAAGAAGTACGGCCCAATGACGCCGCCGGCCCATAAACCACACCAAACCGTAATTTTTTCGGGATGCAATGATGACTCATGGAGTACGTGTGGATTGCTGCCTGACCAATACCGCATATTTTGTTTACTGACGAAGCCATTCAGCCAGAAATGAGCCTCATCGCTGAAGATGATTTTTCGATGAAAATCCGAATCATTTTCAAGTTTTTGCTCAGCCCAATTCACGAACATACGACGCTTCTGGTGGTCAAGCGGCTTCAGTTCTTGCGTCAATTGAATCTTGTTAGGACGTAGGCCAAGATCTTTTCGCAAAATTCGCCACAACGACGTCACAGAGATGCCCAACGCTTGAGAACGACGTGTGAGAGACACATTTGGGCTTTCTTCAACTGAAGCCTCAGCGGCAGCAATATTCTCGACACTACGGGCACTTCTTTGTCTCACTGGCACGGGAACATTTTGTACTGTGCCTGTGGATTCAAATTTTTCCACTAGACGCTCAATTGTTGATCTGCTAGGATGATTATGACGAACATAAATTGGACGTAGCGCTCTTAACGTTGAGGCCACTGACTCCGAATGTCGGTAGTAGATTTTAATAATTTCGACTCGTTGTTGGCTCGTATATCTTTCCATCATGAAATGGCATACTGAAGAGAAATGTCAATAGAGCGGCAAGAAATATGACGTCGTTTGCTGTCCCTGTCGCTCTACTTTTGTAGCGTCCCTGTTGAAAAACCCTGTATATAAAAATCTCATGTCACGGTGTTTGTGGTCAAACTCCTCCGAAACGGCTCGACCGATTTCTACGAAATTTTTTGTGTATATTTGGTAGGCTTGAGAATTCTTTGTTGAGTATATTTCATCCCGCTAGGTGACGCTGGAGTCAAGTTATTAACAGCTTCTATATTTATGGACCAAAATGGCCCATATTCACAATATATGTTGGTTCAGTGCCAAAAGAGAAAATTATATAATAAAGTCTGGACCCGATAGATGACGCTGGAGTCAAGTTATTAGATCTATATATATATATATATATATATATATATAAATGAATGCATGTATGTATGTATGTTCGTCTCGTATAGAGTCAGAAACTAAGCAACCGATTATGGTACAATTTTCAGAGTACGTTTTTCTTAATATAGAATACAACATAGCATCAGTGCGGTTACTTAACAACCAGTAGTTTTGGTACCTGTCATACAACGTTTCGTGATTTCAGGTGAAATGTGAATATGAAATATTATGGTCGATTAATATAGACCGACAGACAGACAGACAGACAGACAGATAGACAGACAGACAGACAGACAGACAGACAGACAGACAGACAGACAGGCAGATAGACAAGCAGATAGACAGATAGACAGACAGACAGACAGACAGACAGATAGATAGATTGATTGACAGGCAAACAGATAGACAGACAAATAGAGCGTCCGATTCTTCGAACTAAATGACAATGTACATATGTATGTATTGTGAGTAACACTATATTTTTTCGAGTCGGGCGGAGCCGGGCGGAGCCGGGCGGGTTAGCTAGTATATCATATTTTCGATAGAAGAAATGGTGTTGGTCAATTTTAACTTATTTAATTGATGTAGGTAGCCATTCAAAACGCGCTCCATAGGAAAGGAGGAGAAAATCTTTCCAATAAACAATTCTGGCGAAGTATTGGAAGTTGCAACGCACTATTGCAACAAATATAACGATCTTTGGCGAATTTAGAACGCCAAGAAGTAATAAATACAATATTTCGGATGCTGACGTACCATTCGATGGATTGAGTAGTTATGAAGGACCATATGCAACACGGCGGAGGTGCGCATACCAGTTTTGGAAGGCCACGACTCGATTAATTTGAAAGAAGTGTGATGTTGGCATTTGACCATAATGTTTTGAGTGTTGCCATCTGATTTCTGCGAACCAATAAAGTTTCTGTTCCGCAATTCTGCATTTTGTTTCTCACTTTTTGCAAAATCGTATTTATATGCGGTATGCACAACGGTGATGCATGAAAAAAACAATTGCCCAACCTAAAAACCACTCATTGTAGACGGAGAGGTTATGCCACTATTTTTCTTGAGTTTTCGAAGCCCAAGATGTGACAGTTTTGTTTGTTTACGTACCCAGGCAGATGGAAATGAGCCTCATCACTCAGAATATTTTGTTTTTAAATCATGATCTTGTTCAGGTCTCGGCAAACTCCGATGAGGTACTTGAGAGACAACTGCTGCTGCCACGACAATGCGTTGTCCAAGCACCATTTTTACTGCACCTTGAAGAAAATTATTTCTCATCAATATTCAGATTGGATAATACATATACCTATACACAAGCTGACTAGATCCAAATTTAGTATGGCATCTAGGTTAGGTTAGGTTAGGTAGATATCCACCGAGCTCGGCAGGATGCACTTAGACCAGAGCAGGTCCGGTCCATTGCATTGCCACATGAGCCGATTCTTATCGGAACTCTTGGAACCATTTTGAAAGTTGGATAAGTTTCCATATTCTATTGAGGAAATATCTTGTAGGCCTGTATAGAAGTATTCTCCCACAATATTTTTTTTTAAAGGAGAGTGCTGGGCAGCTGTATAGGAGGTGATAGGGATTCCGCCTTCTCCTCATCCATGCAGCTGTGACGGAAGTCATTGGCGAGGATTGCCAGCCTGCTGGCGTCAATATCCAAACTTTAGCAGCTTTATCTGTTTGCATAAATTCTGCAGGTGTATTTCCATTCGTCAAATCGCATAAGCCTGATCATAATCTTAAACTGGTCGACAATATAGAATTCACCACAGGCTACAGGCGTAACATGCGAACATAGCCACGATCAGCCATCTTCTTTTGGAGCTGTCACCTCACCTTTTTCCGGCCTGGCTCTTTCTCTTTTTCATACCTGTAGCGACGGCAATCGCACGTGTCAAATACACACAAACAAAACGTGTTAATCTTCCTTTTTATTAAATAAAATTAAACCTAGAGTTAGTGAGTGAAAGAAAGTATTTTATTTAATTCGCTCCACTCATGCACATTCGCACAGGTGCATGGGTATAAGAAGCTCCTCCTTTATAATTGTTTTCTCTATACTGAAGAAAGATTCAAGAGCTATAAAGAGAGGGCATTTCAGCCAATATACTGGCAAGTTTATGTACCCGTACGCAGTAGGCAAATGGTGAGATTTGTAAGTTTCTTACACCCAGTTTGTTTTGCATTTCTAGGTATTATCAAACAATTTTAGGTTTGATGGCTTGAACTTCGATTGCCTTGACAGCTGACATTACTACCATTTTGCTTCTAAAGGGTGATTTTTTAAGAGGTTGAGAACTTTTTTTAAAAAAAAAAACACAAAAAATTCGAAAAAATGAATGAAATATTTATTTGAATCGATAGTTTGAACCTTGCAATTTAATGTTTAAAGATAATTTCATGCAAATGTTGACCGCGGCTGCGTCTCAGGTAGCCCATCCGCTGAGTCCAATTTTGGCATACTCTTTCACACATATCGGCCGGTATCTCACGAATGAATGCATGGATGTTGGCTTCCAGTGCGTCAATCGAAGCGGGCTTGTCCCTATAGACATTAGCCTTGACATACCCCCACAAAAAATAATCTAATGGTGTCAAATCGCACGATCTAGGCGGCCAATTGACCGGCCCGAAACGTGAAATTAACTGTTCACCAAACTCGCCTCGCAATTGCGCCATTGTTTCGCGTGCTGTGTGGCATGTGGCACCGTCTTGTTGAAACCACATATCATGCAAGTCAAGAACTTCCATTTCGGGCAAAAAAAAGTGCTGTAACAAAGGCCTAACTGCTGGGAACGGCGCCGAATCGACATTTCGCGGTCTTCTGTCACACTAGCTGATACGGCCGCAATATTTTCTTCACTACGCACAGTACGTAAACGTGTTGGTGGTTTAATGTCCAACAAAGTAAATTTGGTGCGAAATTTGGTCACAATCTTCCGAATAGACTGCTCAGAAGGTCGAGAATGCCGATCATAAAATGGAAGCAGCGCGCGATGAACATTTCGAACCGAGCACGAATTTTGATAGTAAAATTCAATAATTTGCAAGCGTTGTTCATTTGTAAGACGATCCATGGTTAAATTGCAAACCAAACTGAAGCTGTTTGACAGTGACACAAGGTACTAAACACACGTCAGCTGTCAAAACCAGTGTTGCCAAAACCAAACCAGCTAAAAAATCACCCTTTAGTTTAGCGTTTCTCACAACTGAATTGGGCACATCTATCAATAGCGCAGATTTCGAACTGAAAGATGCTTGTGCAGTAACTTCTACACATGTCCCTTTTTCGGTCCTTGTACCATCCGTGTATAATTTTATCGTTTGAGGACGCTGTGCCTAGATTTTGGATTTGATGCTCCAGTCTTTCTTATAACTGAGTTTACTGTGGAGATTCCAGTTCAAATTTCTGATACCAACGCTCCTACGAAAGGCCAGACGGCTGAACTTATTCCCCATTATAGCAGGATACTTAAAGCTAATGTTGTAGAGTCGTGGTGCGGTTGGAGAAGTTCTCATTGCATCTGTAATTGACCTGTGTCTGTATCTTTTACACATTGTCCAGTCTATTTCTTATAAATTTCAGACTTGTTCTTTTTCCAATTAATGGCACTTCTACCTTTTCTATTTATTTAGACTTTCTAGAAGAACGGTCTTTAAGTGCATTCTGGCTACAACACCCATTTCTATATTTTTTTCTTGCTTAACCAGGATCAATAATTAACGCTACAACTTAAGGCCGAGAGATTTAGAGTGGTTGTGATACTAGTGCCATCATAAAACACTAGACACCAGAGTGGGCCCAACGCGATCCCCGAAAAATCCATCCCAGGATGAGACCTAAGCTGCCACAGTTTCCTCAAAGCATTTTATTACCCTACACAATTTTAGAACTAGTCTATGGTGATCCAGATCACCTGAAATCCTCTGCTATACCTACGTATGTATGTACACTGAGCCGCCCACATACGCGGTCTCAGCATACGCGATTTCGCTTATACGCGATTCAGTTTTTCCGATTTTTCCTCAACATACACAGTGCTTATACGCGATTTATCAAAAATTCGCGTTCGTTCTTATATCTTTGACCACATAGTTTTTGAAAATAGAAGTCGCAATTGCAACATTTTTATGATCACAAGCTTCCAAACAAACATTCAAGAAATTACTTGTCTTGAAACCCATCTCTACGTGTAGGTACATACTCGTATGTAGTACATACACATTTTCATAGTTTCTAGTTTCAACATACGCGAATTCGACATACGCAGTGGTTTTTCGGAACATATCCTTCGCGTATATGGGGGATTGCTGTATGTACATCTGCAAATATCCGTGCATGTGAGTCGAAACCTCTTGGCGTGCTTACCGAAGAGGCAAATATTCGTATAGCTATTCTAATTTGTGCCCTGCTTAGTTTAAGGACTTCACTATAGTCCTTTTCCGATCCAGTGCTGGCCCAAGTGCCTTAGAAACCATATGTCCTACTATGTTAAAAATATCATCGGACAGCTTTTCTTTCATATTTTAACATTCTGCTGCTCATTTCACTCAAATCAATTTATCGCATTCAATTCTACTAAACCCAAAATAAAAGCCTCAGACCAGCGCACGTTCCTATTGATTTAATACGTAAAATAGAAACTAAAATAAAATACGAGTATACAAAAAACTAAATCTGTCAAATACCTTCCATGTGAATCGTTTGTCGCATTCATCCGATTAGCATAGTTATTGGAGCATGAATATTGCTCGTACTCGCACCCCAATTCGTCGCCCATTGACCCACCACTATCAACAAGGGTTGTGCACAGTAACTGCAAATGGTTGTTCGCAAATTTGGGTACACTGCCACCACATTCCTTGGTGTGCCGCAACAACTTATTCATCGGTTAAATTATTCGACAGGACATGTAGCGACTGCTAAACAACTTTCGGCCGATTACGCACAGGTAGTAGCTACTTCGGCGAAATGATTTATCTGACCGAATTAGAAAATGACAGTAGCCGCGCTGCTATTAGGTGTGCTGCGTGTACCTTTGTGTGTTTGTGTTTGTGTGATGCAAAGGGTTTGCGTGCCTACAACTACCCATGGAAATCTATTTAGAACGTTGCCGTACCATATAGGCCTCTCCATTGTGTACTCGAGGAGCGTAATTTTATTGAAACGCGTGTTGAATAAATTAGAAACACTCGGCGTACTCCACGTAGTAAATATTATCAAAGCGAATAAATTTCCAGGAACACATTGTCGGGTGTATGTGTGTGTCTGCCAGGAGCCTGCTAACAAAAATATATTTTCAACTGATTATTATTACTATAAACGCACTGTTGTGTTTGAGTGTATATGCGGAGATCGTTAAGGAGAAAATCGATTCCAAGGACGATGCCAGAATAGATTAATACCAAGGACCTCGATTTTTCACTTTAAATTATGTGAAATAGAGGTTGTGGTGAGAAACTACGCAGAGAAATTAATTTCCAGTGGAATGTAATGGTTTACCTTTAATGGGTGGTGGGTTGACCGTAAACGCACGCCAACCACTATGTGTGAATGTGATAATATTGAATTGGAAAATTAAAAAAATAAAATAAAAATCGCGGCGAAGTTCCAAGGAGTTTGTCATAGCGGAACTCTTTGAGCGATCGCAGCTTCAGAGGTAGACTACATTTGAAAGACAATTCTCAGGCAGAAGCTATTTTTAACTTCACAATCTTTCACCAAATGAATGAATTGACTAGCAGGAGGAAAGTGGTCAAATACCCTTAGATTTGCAATCCAAATGCTTAGATCATTAACAGGCTAAGAGCTCTAAGTAATTTACGCACTAGAGCCTGGACTCGTATAAAGCAGTCAGAAAAGATGAAGACTAACTTATATGTACTTGCGAATGCACTATCATTTTGCGGTAGCCGAACTACGCCGGCCGTCGTCGCTCTAAGCCAAACTTATATACGGCTTTGGGATCCATTTTCAATTAAGCTAGCTTTACTTGAGCTGTGTATTTTTGTTGTGAAAACATTTAATCGCTCATCTTCCTTCAATTTAGAGCGCTATAGATCCATGAACCATGACTACCAACTTTTTCCATCCTCAATTTAATGAGACAACTGTGGGAGAACTGTGGTATAAACAAGACGGCCCAACATGACATTCAGAGCGCGGAGAAAACTTTCGGTGAGCTCATAATTACACATAATGGACATGTGGCCCCCAAGATCGTGTGATTTAACACTTTTGGATTATTTTATATTCCTGATCCATGCCATTAACCCAGAGATAATGGGTGACTTGAAAGCCAATATTCCCGCGTTATTGTCAATGTAGTCGTACGGCCCCAGCTGCTCGAAAAGTGATCGAAAACGATTGCGCTTTATTTGAGCCAACTAGAGATGAAAACTAGGGAAAAGTAATAGAAGTCCAAATCCAAACTACTATTGACACAGGAAAGTTGATGTAGAAGCATTTGACTTTAAACCAGCTTGTCATGTCAGAGGGCAGTTTTTTTTTATGTTACAAGTTACCTAGTTGTTTTGACTTCAATAATATTTAGCCCGCTTCCGGTCTGTGTAATTTCCCGTTTCGGTTTTTAGTATTGGCCGTCCAGATCATGCGATCTAACAACGTTGGTTTTTTTAAGTCTAAATCTTGATGAGTGGCTGTGGCGTAGTGGTGGTCGTCGACTGTTGTAACGCTGAAGGTTCACGGTTCAAATCCAGATGTCTCCGAAGATGTCTCAGGTTCAGAAGTTAATGCTAAAACTTATGACTGAAGAAATTGATCGCAAAAACAATAATAAGAAACATCTAGGAAAAACTTCTGTGAATCATAAGCAAGGACAAAACTTTCAATAATACACACTCCAGTTATACTGGAGACCAATCATAAAATTAGTTGAAACCTAACTGTTTCCTATCACTTCCAATCTGTCTGTCTTTTGTTCTCGTCCTTCATGTGCTCGCGCTGTATGTAAATATTACAGTGAAATCTCTCATGAGCGGACCTTAGATTCAGGGGAACCAATTTCTAATTTCCCATACAAAATGCGTACTTACGGACAGCTGTCATTACCGAACAAAAAACTCCGTTCCCGTGGGTGTATACTGAAGAGAGATATCACTGTGTAAGGGTATACCGTATACATATTCTGCTGCGCTGCTTCGTAACGGAAACTAAGAGTATTATGCACTCCCTATAAAACAAAATAATAAAAGCAAAAGGTTTTTTTTGAAAATTTTTAGTTTTCGGAGAATCCTAATAAAACCCATCATCAGCCGTGTCCGTTCAATTAGGAATAGACGAGTCGACCTTATTCAGCATACGAGTCGTATGTGGGTCAAAATCTTTCAGCCCCCACTCGAATGAACCGTTCCACTTCCGTGCACTGTCAGCATCAGCAGACGAAACGGTGTGTCCTTCTAGTTACCTTTACGAATCTAGAATCCCATCTGCCACTAAAAAACGAATATTTTTCATTTACGGCTATCAGACCGATTCACTGTAGAACGAGTAGGTAGGGTAAGCATTCCATTTGTTGACAAGCCCCCAAATGATTGGCATGCAAAACTTAAACATTTTCTTATAAGTTTTTTTTTTTAAACAAATATGATTGTTTGTTTTAACCTATAATTTTACCTGAATTTTCAAGTACTATTTGGCATCACTATTTACATTTTCTTAACGTTGGCAGTGTTGAAATATATAGATTTGTTATAAACGGCATTACAAGTTCGCGCCTTTTTATAGTGAACGTTGATAAAACCGTAGAGTAGTGCGTGGCAATCCCTGATTTTGAAAGTGCTTTTTACCAAACCAGCATATGTAAACGTGCATATTAGATTATTTTTATTTATTGGGTGTGACAATTAATGGCAATGAAAAATAACTCTCTTTCTATTGTTGGCACTGCCAATCATTACTAATTATTGGTAATGATGATAGGCATGGTGCTAATCAACGGGTTATTGGCACCATGCCAATCATTGCCTAAAAATGACAGCTTCACATAATTTCACATCAAATGTAAGGCCGTTGTCACATATCTTAACAGTAACTTTATCTTGGTATAATCAGGATTGATGTATTTTAGATGCCGAAACTACCCAAACACTTTAAATATTGTAGAAATAACAATGAAGAAGCAGTTAACGAGGCCAATATCTTACAGTGCCAATAGTGGGACAGAAGACTGCCAATAACTAGCAAACTATGCCAATAAATGGCATAAATGGCGTTAGTTTTATGTTTTTTTTTTTTTTAATAGATTCTAAATCATTTGATGTTATTTGTTATTTTTTTTTATGTTTCTAACAAACCAATGAATTAAAAAAAAATATACCTAGGTAAAACAAAGTTTGTATTTTAGTTCGATCTTTAAAGGCTAAAACTATGGTGAGTTTTCTTAAGGTGCCAATCACTGGGTGGCTTACCCTATCTATTTGCGGGCGGAGTGTTATCCTGCAATGGTATTAATTACTTGCCAACAAAGAATCTCGTGCATCATACCGTTACAGTTGTTGTATTGATATTGATACTGCAACTAAATGTGTGTGGATTTGGGTATCGTTGCCAGTTGTCCTTGCCTTGAACAAAAAAGCACACACAAACAACATGTGAACCAACTATTCGGCTCCTGTTCGCTTATGTCGATTCGAAGAGTGGAAATCCATTCCCGGTTTTAATTATTTGATTGGAATTTTCCGATACTTTGTATCCACGTTACACGAGTATGTGCTCGTATCTCCTCCTGATTGCATTCGTTTCGTTGTGGATTCGGAATTTTTCATTTCTGCTGCCGCTTTGCGGTGAATTCAACCGAAATGGCTAAAAATGTTTTATTCTCATGTGTGAGTGTGTGTGCGTGGAATTTCATTTTATTCATATAAAGTTGTATGTTTTCCTTGTACCTACCATCAAGGAAGTGAATATTGCAATTCTTTTTGGTATTTTTAAAATTGCAACAAACTATAGCAGTATGTTATGTTATTGGTTTTTTTTCGACTTTTCTGGCTTTTGTGAGCTTTTACGGTTTTACCTTATCCATTGTGGAATTACAGCAATTCAATATTTTATGATTAACGGGTGATGAATGTGAATTTTTTTGTTTAAATTTAATTACGAAAAGCCGGGCACACACATCATAATCGTGGATTATGTTATCCATCCAGCTGCAGTTGGAAAAGTTGCAAAAGGAAAACTTTCAAATAATCAGAAAATTATTGATGTAATAAAATTTGTAGGTTCTCTGTATTATATAAAAATTTGAAATATATTTAAATATAATACACGTTAACTGTTTGAAGAATTTAATCTGAATGCGATTCCCAGGAGTGGGTGAAGTTCATTGTTTCCCATGAGGTCTCATTTCGGACAGTCCGCTATTCTGTCACCTGTCAAGTATCGTGCTGTCATTTTTTAACAGATAACAAAAAAACGATATACGCTTCAACGATGTGCATTGAAATTCTTAACACTAACTGGAAGTGGATGTAAAACCGATCCCCAGGTTTGTCCCTTGCAGAAACTGAAGCTAATATAAAGGTTGTAGGATTGAGTAAGAATTCCACTGCGAAGTCATTCTGTGCGATGTGCTTCAATTCCAAATCCAGGGTTCTTGGATAAGAGCAATCCCGAGGTGGTTAATATCCTAGCTATCACTGCTGATGCAGCTTAAGCGTGATGGACGTTTACCTGGGCAATGCGAATCTTATTAGCGGAGGACATCGAGCTTCTGCTCTTGTGGGGCGGGCGCTACCCTCCTCAGCTAAAAAGAAGCCTTTCTCATCCGTCGACAGCTCTATGGATAGGTGGATGGCTGTTCTGTTGAGGACCTCCACATTCATGTCATCATCAAGGAGCGAACTTCTAGCTCAGCATGCCGCCGTAAGAGACAATCGCTGCATGCGAATCCTGATCGATTCTGACCGTTAGTACCTGCACGGCGCCTTCGTCACGATTGTACAGAATTCTCCACGCATTTATATTGAGCCCTTCATTTTGGGCTACCAGCAAAGCGAGAAAGTTTGCAGGCTCCTGTCCCGCTCTTCTGGGCAGGAACATCGTGAAGGTGTGTGCCTCACACCATGCAGTGAGTTCCACACCATTACGTCGTCACAGTTTCGGAATTGCTACCTTCAGCTATGCCGCAGTTTGTGCTGTCTCGTACTCAAACAGTAGCATCCCATGTCTAAACAGTATGCCTAGGAATTTGAGCTTACGATCCCATCCCAGTATTACTTTCATCAGTAGTGCCTAGGTTCTTCAGGTCTTCGGCGCTTAGCATTTCCTGTGGATACTTTTAGGGAGTATCGCCCTGGCGTAACTTTGCTCACCGGGGTTTCACATGCCATTATGAGCTTAGCCATCGACCTTTAAGTAACTGGCAAATCCGATCTGTGGCGTTTCTGCTCATCCCTTGTGGGAAGAGTAATAGTTTCGCTACCCTTCCTGAGCGCTGAAGTGTCAATTGAACCGGGCTTAGCCCTAAGCTCCTCCGCTTTCTTTCTTGCTTCCTCAGGTGCAAAGCTCTTTTCGAGGTAACGCAAATACCATTTGCTGCTTGCTCCGCTTAGTTCTTTTCTTCGGTGGTCGTCTTTTCTGTCGGCGGCGTTTGGGGGATGTTATGTTTGCGGGTGGGCTCAACCTAATTCGGGGAGTTTGAGCAGGGCTTTAAACCCTCGATTTAGATTCCGCCGTAACCGTTTTCATGGCTGTGTCATCTTTTGAGAAGGGGTTGGCTTGAGCATGGCTCCCACCTTCCCTTCTAGCTGCGGCGGTCTTCTCAGTCGGTGTGTGTTGTTGATTTCAGTGTCCCTGCACTTGATCTGGTTTCTCTGGCTCTCGGTTAGCTGTTTGCACCCACCTCGAATTTTTTCCACGACTGCTACTTGGTTTGTCACCAATGAAAATTTCAGCAAAGAGCTGGTGCTCCAGTTTGCTTGCCTACGATCTCAGTAGCGGTTAAGTCTCGCATTTTATTAATTTTATTTTTGGTTTCACATTTTTCTGTTTTCGGTTTTTCCAAATTTGGTCCCACGAGTATGACGGCAATTAAATGTCCGCTACGCCAAAGCCCTCCATGACGTGGTAAGGCCATGGTTACTCCTCAAGTTGTCCCGGTATATCGGAGGCTCCGAACAAAAACAGCCTGTATACCCCCTGGCTGCAAACTCTCCAATAAGTAACGGTCGCGTTACACTCTGGATGAGGGCGGGTGGCAGATCTTAGCTATCCCTCCTTAGAATCTTTGATCAATACAGGTTATCCTATTGCTAGCTCAGGCCCGCAGTAGAGTATACCCAGTTGGTCATAGAGTCTGTGTCATTGGGATTTAAGCCCCCGCACCAGTGTCAATGTGTCTACCAAACAGGGGATTTAGGGATGTACTGGTGCATACTCTTGGTGTTGGCCTAATGTCATGTAGCGTTGAATTGGTGCAAAATCTATCCATTAAAAAAAACATTGACATTTAAGAAACTGACAGCTAGTTAGACAGTTATCCCTAGTGTTAACCCTGCGCCTCTTTAAAAGCATACTTTACGTCGGGCATTGCTGCTCAGTAGGGCGATTATACACACGACTGTCGTTGTGGCGTTTTAGGCTTTATCTTCAAAAATTGTTTGAAAGTCAAGACTTTCATATGAAGCCGTAGATATTTCTACCTTCGGGACTACTTGTTATATTTCTGCACGAATGGAAGCGACCTGCAGTTTTTTGCCAACTCCAAATGGCGAGTTGAAAGAATCGTCGTCGTAGCTGAGAGTATGACTGAAAACCCAGGAGTGTCCATTACGAGACAATCACAGGAATTTGGCCCATTCACAACCACTTTGTACCGAATGTTGCATAGAGAACTGGGCCTACATGCTTATAAGGCCCAGTTGATACACATAACGTCAGATGCGATTTGACCCCCTTCCCTTTTCAGAACCTCCCTTGGCTGTTTTGTGTTCTTAATTTGCCCACAGATTGTATATGGGGCTTATATAAGGCGATTTAATGGGCATTTTCAGTACCCGAGGACAGTTTCGGGTGTTTAGGGCCTTTTGTTTGGGGTCGTTGTCATGGTAATATGTACTTTAAAGTAGCTCTAATTCGCAACTACATAGGTGGCGCTAGTATGCAAATTATTTTTCACGATATTAATTTACTTATCACCGTCCATTATTCTGTCAATAAACACCAGATTACCGGCTACCCCACACTATAACCGGACCACCCACGTATTTTACGGCGAATGCCAGACTTTCCTTATTTAACCCAGATCTGGGTTTATTTTATACTTTCTGGTGCCCGTCTGACCGGAATGCATTAAACTTTGACTTGTCAGCAAATATCACCAAATTCCAAAAATCATAATATTTCTTAGAATATTGTTTAGCAAATGTCAAGCGCTTCCATCGATTTGTTTTGCTAATAAGAGGTTTTCTTCGTGCGGTCCTGCTCTTAAACCCATATTTTCTCAATACCATTCTCATAGTTTCAGTACAAACAGTCTTTCCTGCTCTTTCACCAGCTTTTAGAACTAATTTCGGTGCACTTATTTTGGGATATTTCTTGGTTCCTATTAAAATTTGCCGCTCGTCTTGATCAGTCAACACTTTTCGGTTTACATTTCTTAGTTTATTTGTAAAAGAATTTTCACTGTTGAACTTGTTTATTACGCATTGCACTGTTGAATGCCTTCTTACAATCACTTCACCATTATCGCGATAAGTTTGACCCTTTTGGTGTAATGA
Source organism: Brachyopa scutellaris (assembly GCA_949775065.1). Taxonomy (NCBI): domain Eukaryota; kingdom Metazoa; phylum Arthropoda; class Insecta; order Diptera; family Syrphidae; genus Brachyopa; species Brachyopa scutellaris. The sequence continues at coordinate 87,610,436 of OX459114.1, read as the reverse complement.
AACAACAAGTTTTCGCACTTCTTCGGACGTTTAAACTCCTCTGCTTCTCTGACTTTTTCTAACAAGCAACTGCACCAAAATGAAAATGATTTCAACTCAAATTTCAACTAGGAGCAGGCGAGCAAAAAAACTTAACTTCCACATTCTTAATAACCGTTAGTTTCGAGGGTTTGTGCTTGTACGAATAAGAAAGTGACGTATTATAGCTAATGAAGTCTTTTTCCTTTTATTTTTTTTATTTTTCAATACTCGTTGTTTTGAATAAAAAAGCTATTGTTTTTTATTACTGTAATGTTGATAAGAATTTTGGTTAAAAAAAGTAATATAAACCAATAAATAATTTCGAGATTTTCATTGATAATGCAGTTATAAGTGTTTGTACGAATATGGATGTGAGATACTGTAGATACTTATTTCCTTCACCAGCACCACCACTAAATCATTTGAATTTATGCAAAGTCTCTTCATCCCATTTAAGTGAATTTCTTGGGTCGCATCCTTCAGAATTATGCTACTGCCACACAGTTCATGCTAAACGTAGGCCTAAAAATTGCACCCAAATAGAGGCTCTCTACGTATACGCACGTATTGCCATCGGACAGTACCTACAGCAGTACATGATTAAGGAATAAACAACAATCATCGAGCATTAGCATTGTCCTTATGGCCGGCGCGGGTAGTTTGCAGAATTGCAACCGCATCCTGCAATCCCTAACAGTACGTCGAAGAACGACGACAATGATTGCCTAAATAGAATCAACCGACTTGCAACAACGAAGCAAGCAACAACAACAATTTAATTCCTTGAAATCGTAATAAGCCACAGACTTTCATAGAACATTCCCGTGTGTTAGCGCGGGCAAAGCTGACAAGGACAACAGACACAGAACAGCGAATCCTCTTTAAAAGTACAAAAAAGTGGTAACACACAAAACATCCTTTGAAATTGTTTTCAATTTTTCCTTCAGAATGTGACTTCCAAACGGCGGGCGCGCGGCGCTGGAACACTAGGAAAATGCGTGGCGGAAGATTATTTATTTCCAAGGAACGACGGATGCTACACGAATGATATAATATGCAGGGCTTCGGTTTTTGCGGGTATGTGTTGTCGGACAGCAGATGAATAAATGGTTTATTGTTTTAATTGCATTTGCAATTCAATTCCAAGAGCAAAAGTTGGAGAATATAGATAAAAATTTTATAACACAACCGCCAAACCAGAAAGTGCTGCATGCATACATACGAGTGGAGCCCATATCCGTTTAGTGCCTGTCAGAAGGACGAGAAAAACCTTTTAAATGAATTTGATAGATTTTTAATTTAGAAAAAAACATTTAAAAGTGCTTGAGGAGTCGTAACATTGCACAGGGGTTCCGCTCTCGAACAATGGCGGTCATAATTACTTGCCCATTGAAAAATAACCAAAATGAATTCGTGTTCGAGTAATTTGGGGAGCTGATTCCAAATCTGCAATCCGTTTTGCTCTATCAAGTCACGCTTTCGAGATAACGGTACGGTGCGGTACGGTACGATTCGGTATACAGGGTGATCCGGTTTTGGGGTGCATATGTTTTGGGATCTGATTCATTGGTTAATAATATGAAAAAAATCGTATTGGAGTGGGGGTCTATCTTGAACAGCCACTGAGCTACAGGGTGTTTAAAAAATATCCTTCAGGGAAAAAATACCAACAGTTATTCAATTATTACTTCGAGTATATTAATCTTAGCGCATCCACGGTAGGCTCGTTTCATATACAATTGTTTAGTGCCTATCACAGTAACAGTTGAAAAAAAATTACCATTCGTACTTTAATTTGTGAGACATTGGTCTTCAAACACAGATCTTTTTAATTTTTTGTTTTACCAATTTTTGTGAAAATCGCATTTATCTCGGGAAAGTGTGCTTATAATATTTTTTATTAGTAGTATTTTCGTGCGTCATAATGTCACCTATAAATTCACCATACCAAGTTTTTACCTAGGACTTACAGTTTTCCTGGTATGAAGTTAATTGAAACACAAGAATCATTCAAAAACGAGCATTACCTTGCATGCCTCCATCAGACTAAATGCCATGCTATTAGAAAAATCAGGCGAAAAAGTTTGCAGATCAGATTTGTTATACTCAAGCAGACGCCTGGCTGTATGGTCTAGTAAACATAATCACCCCTGTGATCAATTCCGACCGGTTTGAAAACGCAAACCGATTTCAAAAACGGACGAAATGAAAAAGGGTATTCTGAAATTCGCCCGAAATGAAACAAATTCGAAATAGGGGAAATCGATCTTCGTTGAACGGCTGCATAATTGCGTAGGTAGCGAAAACAAGGGTTGAACAGACAGCACCAAATAAAAGGGTTTCAGTTGCAGTGGGATTGCTGCGTGGAACGATCGTCAGTGAGACGCCGGCATCCTTTCTATTCACACACAGTAGCGAGTATTCATACCCAGCGGGAAAAATAGTAAGCGCTACCCAAGTATGCAGAGAGTAAGCGCTTACTCTTCATAACTCTAGGAAGCTTTGTGAAAGCAGCTAGTACAAAATATACATCGAATAAGGGACTGCTTTCAATAACATCCTTTAGAAGCTTATAAGAAGCATTTCGATACATACGACGCGATGGCTGTCCAGCCAGCATGTTTAATCATGCTACCAAGAATCCAGTAAGTGGGCTTACTGTTCATACCCAGTAAGAAGAAAAGTAAGCGCTTCCATAGGTTGCAGTGTGTAAGCGGTTACCCTACATATCCGGCGGAAGCTGTTTGTAAGCACTTCCATGTTAAAATCGTATTGAATGCTTACAGAGTGATTCCTTTAGTTTAGAAGGTCGTATGTATTATCAAGGCAGCAGCTGCAACACTTTTCTTTATGAATTACATTCTGTCGACACGTGATCATTCTTGAACTGATTTTTACGGAGAATAGGTGCATTCTGCTGTTTTTCCATTTTTAAAGAAAAAGTGCATTCAAGAAAAAGTGCATTCAAGAAAAAGTGTATTGAATTAAATGCAATGGCTGCAATATTTTTTTTAACTATTTCTTTAAATAAATCTTTTGCATAGTATGTTGAAAAACAACGTATTTTATTAAAATATAAACTTGAACTATTGGAATGCTTCTTGCTTCATATGTGCTTTAACGGTAGCGTAGAGTCAGCGCTTTCCATTGCCTTCTTCTGAAGCAGGTTAGCAGCGCTTCATACGGATCTTGCCGTAAGCGCTTACGTCTGCGGACATCTATACTATTTATAAAGACGTAACTACTTTTATGTATGTTCTGGCTAATATCGGGAACTACTGAACGGATTTTGATAAAACCTTCGCTTAAATATTTGTTGAGTTCCTCTGTAATGGATTGCATATATATTATCGTGCTTTATACTTTTTATTATGCACAAAAAATTTTTTTTTATTTGTATGCTTACAATTTAAACACTTCCATGCACTTTACGTGATAACGCGTGCACCTATTTCAATGAAATTAATTTGGTTGATTTCAGCATTTCTTGCCATAGATTATAAGGTATAAATCATTTTCCTACGTTACCTAGAAGCTGCGAAATAGACATAAATAGTGTGATTGTTAATGGTTTTAATTAAAAAGCACAGAAAACCATTGAAATTGTCCGTCAACCTGCTGGGAGAGGATCACGTTGTTGAATTACGAGTATGTAAGCTTTTCTCTTCGCTTTTGCTCTTGCAGTATGCTGACGCTGAGTAACTGGCCGAACACAATGGTGAAGCTGTAGTGGAAGTAGAAAGTTGAAATTGGCTGAACTTTGCGCTTCACCATACAATTCATACTACAGCATTAGCTACGCATTGTGTTCGCGCTATAGGGTTTACGTGTATTTTAACTTTGACAGCGCTGCCTACTTCCACTACAGCTTCGCCATTTTGTTCGGGCAGTGAATCGTGTTTTGTTTTTTTGTGGTCGGTCTGGCGATCATTTTCATCGCTCATCCGATGGTGGTGATGATGATGGCTGATGAAACTTTGGGGAGTTGCTGTGTGGGTGTGCATACTGGTGAAGGTTATACATAATCTTTATTCATACGTGTGCATATAAAAATGAATTTCTGCTTGTTTGTGTTTATTCAATAAATTCCGATTTCCGAACTACTTTGCCGCTTGAGCTCAGACTTGGACATAAAGTATGTTTTGAAGAGAGAAAGACTAAGCACATAATACAATTACTTTACGGTAGGTGAACAAATTTATATTAAGGACAAAAAAAAACTTTTTGCACAACTGAGTTATAAGAGAGCCAATCTAATATATACAAATTAAAGTTTGTTTGTTCGTCTTTTCTCCATTCGCGCATCGTTCATCTGATTGCGATGAAACTTTGCCAAGTTATTATATGAACCGCGTTCGGAAAGTTTCTGGAATCGGTTCAGTAGAGAGTTTCAGAGACTACCCCTTACATACAAATTTCACCTCTTATTTCAGAAACCTACCCCGGCGTGCGTACAACAACTCCTTTTGAAAAATGATGCTTAACCTACCTCAGTACCACTCCGCTTTTGACCTGCATTTGGAACCCAATGTGATATTGATTGTAATCCCTGTGACCAGTTCCGTCAGAGTTTTAAGGTCACTTCTGTGTATGTACTTTTTTAAGAAGATAATGACAAATGAAAATACATAATTCATAGAATTAAAGGTCATTCATCATACTACCAAACGCGTGCCGTGCGTGGATATGACGGAGAGTGGCCGAGTGTTTAGGTCAATGCAACACATTTAAAATAATGAACGTTTGACAGATTTTTCAAACAAAATCATCTTCAGCGATGAGGCGAATTTTTATCTTGATGGCTTTGTTAACCATCGAAATTGTCGTATTTGGGATTCAGAAAATCCAGGAGTGATTGATAAGACACAAATGCATCCACAAAATGTCACTGCATGGTGCACATTTTGGGCTGGACGCATTGTCGGACCATTTTTCTTTTAAAATGCGACTGGTCAGACAGTAACAGTTAATGGTGCCAGCTATCGCGACATGATAATCCAGTTTTTTGTGCCTAAATTGCAAGATATGGATATGGATGACATGTGGTTTCAACAAGAGGGTTCCTTTATTTACTTAATGAATCTATAAAAAAATAAGAACCGGTGTTTTCTATCAAAATTACTTCCTGCGTGAACTTTGGGACACCCTTTATATATATACAGTGAACTGTCTCATAACCGGACCCTGGCGGTTATGGGAGAAAAAAATAAATTGACATTTTTTAAAAAAAAGTAACACAATAGACATGTTGTATTAATTTTATTTTATAAACGTATTCATTTTTATGTGATAAAGACAAATTACCGAAAAATACTTATTTCTAGCACATACATTTAAAATACAAACCTATTTAAAAAATGCAATAGGATTTATAAATGAACATACACATAGTTGTTGAATAACACGTTTGCGGACAAGACAGCATATGCCGTCAATGGTTGAGGAAATTAGCGGGGCCATGACAATTTTAGGTATGTTAGGACAAGACGGGATACCCTGACGAGAAATACAGGATGCTTCCATATTCCGGTATTATTTGTCCTATCAGAGAAAAATGTTCACTTCACTGTGACCAGCGGAATCATTTTAATTTTTATACAAAATTCGCACAATATAATATAAAATATCTCTCAAAATGCCGGAAACATACGTGTGTAATTCTAGCGTTCCCCACAGAAAATCAAGTGTCCGCGAACGTGATAGTAAAGCAAAGGCACACTCCATACCTTACATTTTTGTTTCGTTTCTTTGCAAAGTTTAAAACAAAATAAAGTATTTGTCAATTTATCCATTTAAGAGAGAGCGATATTCTATTGCGGTTACGAAAATTGTTGTCCGTGTACGGTTATGAGAGAGTCCGGTTATGGGAGAATTTGTAATATGGAAAATCGTGTATTTATTTCCATTCTTTGAAATCTGCCCGGTTATAAGAGGTGTCCGGTTATGAGAGGTGTCCGTAAGGAGAGAGTACACTGTATACATATAGCAATATATTAGAAGAAAATATTTTGTTTTCTATTAAAAGTTGCTAGAAGGCGAAGCAAGGCGAGCACGGGTCAGCTAGTCATGTAATAAAAACGAAATGGAGGGTCATATAGTCAGTAAGCGCTTCGAGCTTCTTTTTATGCGCTTACAAAGTCCTTCTGAAGTGCTTTTTTTCCCGCTGGGTATCTTACAGTCAAATACATGTAGGGGAAGGTCATGTACCTTGGACCGGAATTTACTATTTTTACTGCAACTTTTGTTCGACGTAAATGTTTCCAATTTAGTTTGTTTATGTTAAAAGTGTATTATTTTGGATATTCAATAGTGTTAAAACGACATCTTAAGTATTTACCGTATGCTTAGAAAATGCTTTTTTGCAAGGAAACCTCAAACGGTCCGAGGTACATACACTGAATGTACCTTGGACTGTAAGTGTATGTACCTTGAACCGAAATCAATTGTGTTCAAATGATGCAGTGTAAATACTATTTTATTTCATTAAAAAAAATTCAATCCATTTATTAATTCATTAAAAAGTACATTTCAGAGAAAATAAAAGAACAAAGACCAGAAACAAATAAGAAAAAAAAACGTTAGAAATTTAATATTCTTTTTCTGGCAGCTGTGAGAAACTCCGAAATCGACCAATCACTTTGCCAGGAGATCTTCTTCTTCAAGCGAAAATATTTGGCGGTGGATAATTCGGCTTTCATAAACAAAATCAGAATGGTTCGATGCTTTGTGCTTGGCGATGTTCCGCATTAAAGTAGTCTTGGAAACGTTGAACATATTCGCTGCAGTGTTTTGCATGGATTTTCCACTGTACACTACTTTCTCCACAGCTCGCCGTAAAGCGTCAACGTCAACAGTTGGTCTTTTTGATCCTGACTTACTCCTGGGCATTTTTTTGAGGAAAATGGAAAACAGAACTCTTAAAAAAAATCGAAAAGCATGTACCTTGGACCGGTCCAAAGTACATGCATGGACATAGATCCAAGGTACATTCACTACACTTTTTTTAGAAATACAAAATTTTAACACATTATGTTGTATAATTGTAGCAAATATAATATTGAATTTTGAAATATATACATATACTTACACATTAAAACCAGTAACTTGAAAGAAATATAATAACTGAATGAACAGAACACTTCAAAAAAACATAAAAAAAAATACTTTAGAGTGTGTAATTTATATTATGTTGTTTTGATTGCACGTCCGTCTCATGCGATAAATGAACACAAGCTGAAATGAGTCCCATAAACATACTGGAAAATTTATTGAAGAACTTGTTGCAACATGTTCAGCCAATTGCCAGGAATCGGCACTCGGTCCAATGTAAAATCGGTCCAAGGTACATGACCTTCCCCTACGCACCAGAAAACTTCCATGCGCATCAATACATAAAGTAGTAAAACTTAAAAAAAAAAAAAAAACAACCAATAAAACTCACTCGTGTCAGGACATCCTCGAGAAAAAGAAAATATTTGAATGGAAAAAAAAATCCTGCCTTACAAACTAAAGAAAAAAAAATTAGATTTGTCCTACTCTAAAAAGTAAACAAAACATTTAAGATGACGTGCTAAGTGAAATTGTTCCCCTACGAATTTCAACTAGAATCTCTGATTCTGTTTCACCGACAAAAAAATTTCCGACTCGCTTTTTTGGTAAACCCCTTGCCAAATCAGGATATTTTGCCATGAAGTCAATCATTGATTGATTGATTTTGGTTGAAATTTGTATGTTTTCCCCTAAATTAGGTAAAAATAATTAATATTTTATGTATAAATCATCTAAAACATACATTTTGAGTCTTCCGGATTCAATTTCACCAACACAAACCCGAACGAATTGAAAAGGTCAATTTCTTTGCATTTTTCAATTCCGACCGATTCTCAGCACACCCCTAATTCGTTCGAATTCGAAGAAATCCGAAAATCATCACACCAAATAGGCGAAAACGTAACCGATTGGATTTCGACCGAAAATCATCACAGGGGTGAATATTCTAGTAAAAGAGTATTTAGTGATAGCACTTGAAATAAAATAATAAGAGGTATGGTCACTTATAGCCCTATTTGATCTGAATTCGCAAATTTCCGCAAATGATTCGACTTGCATTAAAAAGTACAGAAATCAGCATTACTGACAATATATGTATAATATACCGGGGGTCTCGGGGGAACACAGTTAAAAGTTTCACACAAAACAAAGAGCGCAATCTTATTTGAATTTGTTTCCCCGCGCTTTCATAGTGCCACCACTTGTACAGTTAAACATATGTATCATACTTCATACCTAAAATAAAATATACAACGGAATTCTTACCTTTTACTAATACCTAGATCCATTCCAAAAAAAACTGTTTGCATCAACGAAAGTAGATGAAAAATAGAAAATCCAGTGACGCTTATTACGCATAGCACTTAAACTCAAAAGCGATGGACTTGCTTTGGAAATGAAAATCAAACGGTTTTGACTTAACATATCATTAATATGAACTTTGGGTTGTTCTCTGCTAGCTTAAGTGGTTTTGGGTGAAAACTTTTACAATGAATTTTTTGACTTTTGGCCTACGGTGGAACCACTGTGCATTGCCAGGGTACGAGTCACTTCTGCCTGCGAGAAGGATGTAATCTTTGGCTATTTATTTAATTGTGATTCGTGGGTGATTCCATATTACACATGACATATGTACATGTGTTTTTGTGCGGATATCTCTCCTGCATACTTTAGTTATCACAAGCTCTGGGTCCTTTAAGCGGATTCCATAACATGAGCTTTTGTAGTACATATCTCCATTTCTAAATATGACCACTTCACTGCCACTTTTATCGTAAGATGGTAGTGGGCACCGTAGCGCAAGTGGTTAGTGTGTCGGACTACTGAGCCAGCGGTCTTGGGTTCGAATCCCGCCGCAAACACCTAAAAGTTTTTCACAGTGCCCACCTCTTTCGAATGTCTGACAAGCATCAAAGAGTATCAGTTGTCACGATTGAGCTTCTCAACTCGCCGTTTGGAGTCGGCAAAAAACTGTAGGTCCCTTCCATTCGTGCAAAAATATAACACGCACACACAAATGGTTGCGAGAAGCAGGCCCAGGTTCACCTCGAGCTGTAGCGCCAACTAAGTAAGGTAGTGCCTTGTAGTTCCGAACCCGTTTTCTCGCAAAGATGTTAATTTTAGATACGATCGGGCTGAAAATTGTCAAGGTGCTTTGTTCGGAGTCGGCAAAATACTGTAGGTCCCTTCCATTCGTGCAAAAATATAACACGCACACACAAATGGTTGCGAGAAGCAGGCCCCGATTCATCTAAAATCTTGGTTTGGCGCCGCGAACCTAGCCAACTGAGAGAAATCGCCACTGCTACCTACCCACCTACCCTACCAACATACTTAGACCTATATGCAATGTGTAGAGTAGCCCCATCTTGCTGGAACCACATCTCGTATTCGTTTCTTCTCTGCTGGATGAATTTAACAGTATTCCCTGAAATAGTGCCATAAAATCCATCCGAAAATATGTAGCGCACCTGCCCTACATCAGAAAGGGTTGTGATTTCCGTTGATTTATAGATCTTGGATTTTGGAGTCTTCTTTAATTCGACGGCTCTATTTGTTGACGTACTTATTAAATTCCGGTTATTTTCGCACTAATCGTTGTAAAAAAAAAAACCAATTCAAATGTTGAACGTCTAAAAGTTTAAGCCTAAACCAATGTTTTTTTTGGAAATTCTAAAACCTAATATCTGATAGTATGACTTTCTAGATTACGGCTTGATGAAGTGTTTCTACCAAAACAATTTTGAGCTTAATACGAAAAACAACAAATCTGGCAGCACAGTTTTACAAATGTCACTCTTGCTATCAGCTTCACATTAAAACCATGCTATGATTAATTAATTTCTAAAAATGATTCAAACTAATTAACCTGGCAGCACTGAGTACGCTATTTAAGCAGCAGGCAATACGTCCGCAATCGATTATCTCCCTTTTGTAATATTGTTTAAATCAGGAAAAATAAAACTTATTTTTCTGCTCAATAAAGTGGTTCCAAATATTGACACGTATAGCATTGCCATACTGGCACGTGGCATCTGACATCAGATGGCATATACAGCAGCACGGAACCACTTTTAGTCCAAAGTCTCCTTTTGTTGCTACTTGTCATTTAAATCCTCCAACTGATCCTCCATCCTGAATTCCCTTAGAGAGAGATTAAATATATCACTGAAAACAAAAACTTAAAAGTTACATGTGTTCCGCAGGAAAATTAAAAATTTCCCTGAAATCCTTTATCCATTTCAAAGAAAACCAGAATCCCAGCATTGATACTAATTAGACCACCAAAATAACTATGTAAATGCACGCAGAAATATTTCACAGGATGCTGCAGAGTGCACCGACACCGATACAGCGCTGCCTGCATGGCTGGCAAGGATTATGCCAATTTACCCTTTGACAGACCTCGGATGAATAATGATGTCCCCGAAGGTTAAGCGAAAACTGAGAAATACCACCACTCACCAGAAACTGAAGCCTAATTGTAATCCTTGCAGTGGAAATGCAATTAGAGGTCGTACCCAAGACAAAAGAACGTGACTTTTGACGAAATCCTTGTAAAAAAAAAAATATTTTCTCTTTTTATTTTCCTCCTTTTTACGGTTACATTTTTTTATTTTATTGTTTAACATTGCCATCGTTATTTTTCGCCTGGAACGGGAATTTTAAAATTCAAGAAACGTTAGTTGGTTTCTTTGGTTTCCTGGGTGGGTAAAGTTCTTAAGCGAGGACATCGTTTTCCGTCTTCGTGGTGAGGAGACTTTCTAAGAGAAATGATTTCACTGAAACGGAAAGGTGTTCCGTTAGAAGTTGAATGTGAGTGCTGAATGTTTCCAAGGACTTTTGGTTTTTTAATTATTCCACTAAAGGAGCAGTCTTTCGCCATTGTTTAACGGTGTACAGAGGCAATCTTCAATAGTTTGGACACTTTCCGGTGGATCTTTTTTTTTTTCTTATTTAATTTGTATAAACTGTACGACTAAGCTTTGTGCATTCAGAGTGAAAGCAAAAATTGTTGTAATTGAACAAAAAGCATAAAATGCTTAAAAGGGGTCTTCAAAATATTTGTATGCTGTTTCCATTTAAATATAAATAAAAAAGGGCCACTTGTCCAGTCTTAATTATACCTCACATCGAACGTCACGAAAATACTAAATTTTTCGAAATAGAAACGATTCGATCTCGGGAGCAGTGATGCCACTACAATTTTGCAATCTACTACTATGATACTCAAATATTTGTGTCTACTCTGCTACGTCCTGTTTCTTTTTTTTTTTTTCTTAAATAACAATTAACTTATTTTCTGCGTTTCAATAAGAGCAGTATTCTTCAAAACACAGTTAATAAAATGTTCGACGTTTTAATTGTGAATGATTTTTTCGGCAATCGTTTTTGCATTTATTTTTGATGTGAAACTTCTTAACTCAAACGAAACGAAAATATTCACAGAGGGGAAATTTAAAGGGATAAAGAAATAAAATAATTTAAAAAAACAACCTAATTGTTCATTGAAAGTGACAAATGACAATTATTGACAAAAGTAAACGAAATTATTCATAGAGGAGAATGAGCGCTTGTAGTGGGGGACGCATTCGAAGGGAAAAAGAAAGTGGATAGTGCTACCGCTACAGCCTAAAACCTAAACTAGTCAACCGATTTCAACAAAAAGAGTGTCGTTGGATTCGATTTGTCATAGAAACATTCAATATGGCGGACAACCCAAGACGGCGGGTTACCGTTATCTTCACGACTTTCTTAATATGGGTATCAAATCAAAGGGTTTGACAAGACACACAATACGCTAAGTGATGCCATTCGAAATTCAACATGGCGGTCCACCAAGAAGACGAACTACTGTTATATTCATGACCTCCATTATATGGGTATCAAATCATTTTCAAGTCAAGTTTCACTTCTATCGCGCAGCTTTCTACGTTTCTAAAGATTTTAATTTATAAATAGAGGTCTTTCATTTATATTGGTGGCGTATTGCTTTGAATAAAATATGTTTGCGTTACACGCGGTTTTCCCTGCGGAATTGAATCCTTTAAGATTGTATATAATATAATGTGTGAACGTCTCAAGTCCTCTCGCAGCAAATGTATCGGCAAACTAAGACATCCTGGAAAAGACCAACGAATCTCAAGTCGAGACCCAACATCTTTGGAGCAAACCCGCATGGCATACGACAGCAATCATCGTCTTGAGCTCTACACGTCTACAGGGCGATAGCAAAATCCGGAAACCAGCCAAAACTGATCCAGCTGTGTCGCCTTAAGCTGGAAAACACGCGATGCAATGTATAGCTTGGAAACAGTACTTACAGAGATGCGCCATCATGTAAATTCTTCAATCTAGCGCTGGAACTTTGAATAGATAGTTTGTAGGGCAGGTCTCAACGTTTAAGGTGATGTAGAAATTTACTTCTCCAGTTTCCTTCCGTCCATTTCGCGACATCGCTGATCAGCCTCGCAGTCCACCTTCCTCTTGTTTCGGTATTCGAGCTGTTTTACCATCTCTGCTTCGTGATCTCTTTCCTGTCTGCAGCTGCCATTTCGGGGTGGCGAAACAACTACATAGGTTCATAACAAAACTCCTAGAGGCCCCGACCCATAGACTGCGGCAGTGCGCTACTGCGTGCGTTATAAATGACAGCTCGATAGAATAAACGCATTCTTATGGAATGTGGCCCATAACCAACGCATATGAAAGCCCCGACGCAGAAAGTAGGTTTACTTTCTACTTTTTTCTGTGCGTTGTGCGTTGGGTGTTCACACATTCATGCATTGAAGTTCACGCCTTCACATATTTTTTGGTCGGTTGGAAAATGAAAATTGTACTAGAGCGATTAAAACTGCTCGAGATAAAAAAAAGTGATTGCAAATTTTGTCAGGTCCTTATAACAACTAATAGAACTCTATTGGTAAGACATTAGTAAGAAAACTCCAAAGGCCATCATAAAATTATGCTTGGATTGAAAAACCAACCGGAGATCGATAGGAACTTACTTAGTTGGCGCTACAGCTCGAGGTGAACCTGGGCCTGCTTCTCGCAACCATTTGTGTGTGCGTGTTATATTTTTGCACGAATGGAAGGGACCTACAGTTTTTTGCCGACTCCAAACGGCGAGTTGAGAAGCTCAATCGTGACAACTGATACTCTTTGATGCTTGTCAGACATTCGAAAGAGGTGGGCACTGTGAAAAACTTGCAGGTGTTTGCGGCGGGATTCGAACCCAAGACCGCTGGCTCAGTAGTCCGACGCACTAACCACTTGCGCTACGGTGCCCACTATAGGAACATACACGAAATTCAAATAAAATTCAAAATTCTCAGCGCTGATATACGACGCATTCTATGGGACTGTGGTAAACGTTAACGTCAACGTCAGCGTTAAACGCACCGACGTCGACGCAGTCTATGGGTCGGGGCCTTAAATCGGAAGACGAAATGAATGCTCTACAAAACATTGATCCTGCAAAATCAAATATTTGTTCCCATATGCAAGGTGGACGATTGCAGGAGAAGATACCACCGCGAACGCTATGAACGGTATCAAAATGTGGATGTATGTAGTCAAATCAAAACATGTCGACTACTTACTCTAGCTCGGATTCTAGCCAATGGTCCCCAGATTTGAGGCGACAAGGAAGACTGAACATTTTAAGGACCAATCTTTGGTTTGGAAAACTCGAAGCAGTTTGCCCAAAACCGAAGAGGATGGAAGTCTGCCTTGTCTCAGGCATGGACACTCCACGGGTTGGAGTGTGTCCGGTATTTGGATCATATATTTGGACTTTTTACAAAGTTTGCTATGTTCATGGTATCTACTTCATAATGGAGTCTGCTGTTGCTTCTTTACTTCTTTGTTTCTTGCAACGTTTCAATAAGCCGTTTATTACTGTGCTTCACCTTTTCAAAATAAAACAAGGCGCATTATTCGTCTCAGACTGTAGAGACCATCAAAAAACTCATCTGTACTTAAAAACAGCTCTCTTTCCAATTTCTTTCTAATTGCACATTTGATCTGCAATTGACGCCCCATCTACATGCAAATCTTAGTCTAACAAAGGATATCACTATTCGCTCGACACTCAAACGAGTAAAGAATTTCCATTGGAATTGGAATTCCAGTTCATTAAAAGGCAAAGGCACACAAAGCGGTTAAAAAACTCAATCAACAAACAAAAACCGAATGAAAACTAAATACGAACAGAAGTATCTTTAGCTGTTTGGATTCCGATTCCGATTCCACTTCAACTTCAACCCACCCGCATTGTGCCACCGGAGTGAAGCTCTAAGCCTTAGCAATTGGATCAGTTGTCGGAAACTGTGGCAATTAAATGTCAGCTGTGTGCTGTATTCCGTAAGCCGGCGCATCGGTCGGAACTTCATTTGGCAATTTCCAAAAAGAAAAGACTGAAACAATTAAAATCCCCAGCACCAGAGATGTGTGTTCTGTTCTGTCTTCTCCCAGTAAAGAACGAAGGTAGACGTAAAACTGGGCATAATGCTGTTAGTCCCCCTGGAAGGAGTAAACTCGCGCTGAAGCGTTAATTTCAAATGAAATCCTTTCCACTTGACTTCAGACTTCAGAGACTGACGTACTCGAGCACTCGTGTATCTGCAAGTCTCTGTGTTTTTTTTTTTTTTGGGCCAAAATGTTGTATGCAATTAGAAGATATTTGTGTTTGAAGATACACATCCTGAGAGATGAGTTTCACAGATTGTCTCCGACCGGGTGTGGGTGCGCTTAATGTGTGCTTAGAATTAATGAATATGTTGTCATTACTTAAAATTATGAACATGTGTGTGTGTGTGCTGAAGAGATCCGTACGTAAGAATAACAAGAACCAGAGCGCTGGGGAATGGGATTGTTTCCCTGTTGTTGCTGCGTTCAAATTAACAAACAATAGCTTTTTGTTGAATTTTGATAAAATGTAAATAAGTACGAGTACATAAGTAGATACACGTATATATTGCCAGAGTGTAAACAGGGAATCATGTTGAGTTTAATCCTTTAAGAAAATTGCTTACCATTCGTACGTAGCATGGAGCCGCTTGGAGATGATTTAAATGTATGCTTAGTAGGGTTTCATTAGAAGAAGTATGTTACATATGTATGTACATAAATACCACTGTATGACTTTAGGCATTTAAATTTGTGAAACTGTCAATCTTAATACTGGCGGATTATCGCGGTAGTGAGTTTTGTATTTACCCTCCGCCTTAGGGCTGTATTCTTAATCGATTGTCTTTAAAAATAAACAAAATTAAAATTGAAGTTCAGTTTTCATTACTTTCACACTGATGTAGGACTTGTCCAAGATAAGAAGCCCAACGGGGTACCCAATGCTAAGGACGAACTTAAAACTTGGAGTAAACGCCAGTTACCAAACCGATTCTCACCTAAAAAGTGGGCCATTGGGTATTTCACTATGAGAGCGGTGAATAAAATCTAAATGTCAAAAAAAAAATTGTTTCATTTTGACATCTGTCATCTACGGTCAGTAATCACTTTGGTTATACGAGTACATACATACAAGGTGCGCTTTTTATGTTCCAGATCGATTTTGTTTGGCTGCCTTTTTGGTTTAGATAGTTCACCTTTGACAGTCGTAGAGAGTGGTCGATAGCAATTTATTATGGAGAAGCTTACGTCGCAATAATTGGAGTGCTCGAGTTTAACAGCTCAGAATAGAGGCTCACCATTTTGGCAAAAAAATTATAATGAACGACGAAGCACATTTCGTCTTGGCTGGCTATGTTAATAAACAGAATAGCCGCTATTGGGGCAACGAAAACCCTCCATTAATACATCAAAGACCACTACACCCTCGTAGAGTAACTGCATTGTGCGCTCTTTGAGCCGGCGCTGGCGGAATCATTGTGCCATATTACTTTGAGACAATGCTGTAACATTTACGGATCAATTAGGCCTACAGATCATGTGGTTTTAACAAGACAGTGCCACATACATATAGTATATGCCGAATAATGTCAAAAAGTGGTGATATCAAGTGGCCCCCATTTCCTATAGGGGTAC
Organism: Brachyopa scutellaris; assembly: GCA_949775065.1. Classification (NCBI taxonomy): domain Eukaryota; kingdom Metazoa; phylum Arthropoda; class Insecta; order Diptera; family Syrphidae; genus Brachyopa; species Brachyopa scutellaris. The sequence continues at coordinate 87,594,320 of OX459114.1, read as the reverse complement.
TTGAAGGAAAAGTTGTAAACCAACAAACCAACCACAACCTTGATGCTTACGGACACCATTCGAAATGAAATCGCTAAAATAACACCATAAGATTGCGAAATTATTATGCAAAATGTGCTGAGAAGAGCTCTCCTTTGCGCCACGGCCAGGGGCGACCACTTGACCGTCATCATACCATATTCCATACGTAGTGCTAAAGACCATAATATTTGATCAATAAAGTATCTATCTATACCTACATAGTATAAAAGGAAGTCCCAAAAATGTGTCTCTCTGTATGTATAGGATTATCTCGAGAACCACTGAACGGATTTAGATGCGGCTTTCACGATTATGATCCGCATTTTCTGGCAGAATTAATGAGTGTACTGAGACTACACCATTACTTACAGAAGCTGAGAATTTGAGATCGAAGCGGCAGAAAATCAAATTTTTCTGTCATTACACAGCTTTAACTCAACAAAAGCTTATTGGATTTAAAACCAAAAAAAAATTGGTTGTAGTAACTTCCTTTAAGATTCATTTGAGGTATTAATCATCCTTCCGCGTTGTCCTGGAGCTGAGCTATGCTCAAAACAATTCATGATATCATTGCCAACAATTTTCCATCAGTGGAGACCGAAGCCAAAAGTCGTGCAGCAGTGGGTGACGTCATAGTGTGTGTATGTGGCAATTTTGTATTTTTGCGTATTTACTGAAATAGCATTCTACTGATGTTTTGTGCCCGGCCTACTACGATGTAAAAGCAAAAGGATGCTATACGGGTTTTGCACTTCAGAGGGTGGTTCTTAACCGGGCTTCACTGTATGTACAATCACAGAAATAAAAACACCAGAAAAACGTTGAATATCTTCAGGTTTTATATGTGTTTGAAGCTGCGTACGCAGGCGTACGGAACCCCAACGAACAGACAGACAAGAAAGCGAGTTAATATTGCATTGTCATCCAGTTCTGAGCTATGATTACAGTTTCAAATCTCTATCTCATCACGAAGTTAGTGTAAAATCAATTGCAAAATTTGTACAACAAACCGACCTAATAAAAACGTAGTAAAATTAAGTTTTTGGCTTTGAATTGTAGTTATGTCACAATGACTTTATTATTATTTATTGTTACTTTCGCTATAGAGTCGTTTGGGGTTAGAGTGCGCAGCGGGTAGGGTAGAGTAGGTACGCAGTGCCATTTTCTCCATCTGTGAAAGAATTAGCAGAAATCGCTAAATGAGAAAATGTGTGCTTCAATAACCGCCAATGAAGAACAACTTCTATGAAAATATTCCAATCAACAGTTCAAAGAAAAACAACAAGAAAAGAAAAACCGGATTTTTTAAAAGTGTGTCAGGAAAGCTTGACAACTCGATACCCCATAAGTAGTATGTAGGCATAAACAGTGTATATGTGTGTTTGATTTAGGATACAATTTTAGTGGATAGTATTATTCCTTCTTAGATTTTCAACACAATGAAAAAAAAATAGCGTCTAGGGAAAGAGTGCGCAGTCGTTCTGTGCGTAAGATTGCGCAGTGTTTTCTTACCCAAAATTTAACTTTTTGTAATAATAACAATTTTTGGGCTATTACGGTCTGTCGTGAGATGCAACAAGCACATCATAGTCGTAGGTGGTAAGTTGTAGCTCTTTCTTTCTGGTTTTGTTTGTCCTGAAAAATGCCTACTAAAAACAAACGGAAAGGAAATTGAAACGTTTAGAATGAGAAGGTGTGACATTTCGAAAATTTTGACTTTCTTTAGCCGATAAAGGCGTTATGTGACTACTTAAATTTTCGTGTACTCGGCGTACCTCTACTGTCCTTATTTAAGAAGTTGGCTTGGGATGAAGGTGTTAAATACACGTATTTTTTAAGTTTCTTAGCGAAATAAAGTGTTAAGATCGCTTAACACCTTTATACCCTCTGAAAAATGAATAGGTAGGTTTTTTGCATCAAATTATTTTTGCATAAAGGTGTTAAATGCGCACAGAAAGTGCAATTTAAGAATTCAACACCATGCACATCTTTTTTATTGTTTGCTAAAAAGAGTCAACAAAAAACGGTACTTTTCAGCTTAGGTTAGGTAAGGTTTCACTGCAGCTCCGTTGGTTCTTTAAATAAGGTATGGCTGCGGGTCCTGACAACAAAAATTTAAATCAAAAAGATATAAAAAAAAAAATACTAGAAATGTATATGTCACTTAACACCTTTTTTAATTTTTTGGAAAAATGAAACCAAAACTATTTTTGCATAAAAGTGTTAAATACATAAAATTGATCAAAAAACCAAGTTAACAATAGTTTAAATAAATGGAGTACTATTGTTCTCAATAATATATTTTTTCTTAATTTTTATGTGGTATCTATTAATTACTTTTGCATTTACAAAAAAAGTTCTGTGCAAAAAACATTAAATGCTTCTTACTCAAAACTTCAAATTTGTCACTTAACACCTTCTCATTCTCAACGCTTCAATTGATAACCTAAACGCAAATTTGCGAGGCTAGGAAGCTGATTTCAAATGGAAGCAGCCCATGGAAGGCCGCCCAAGAATTTAGTTTGAGTGAGAGCACAGTTTCAAACATTTTAAAGTACGAAAACTGTGACCTAAAATGGCTGCGCACTCTAACCCTGACTTCGGGGCAAGAGTGCGCAACTTGACTTCCTTTTGTTTTTTGATCAAAACATATGAAACATTAAAAAAAAATGTAAAATATTTTTGCATAAATTTGTTCCTAAAATATAGAGCTACCAAACAATAGGTTCTTTTGTTTGTTACCTGTTGTAGATTTTCCAGAATTTAAGCCCGAATTCCAAAATGCGCACTCTTGCCCCGAACGACTATAAGCATTTCTTTTTTTCAATAAGCTAGCTATTTATGAAATACATAATCCAAAACGAGATTTTTGTAATTTCTTTCTGTTTGTGTGTTTATTTATTTTTCACTTTTTATCCCGTATTTCGCTCCAAAAAATATGGTCACCGTAGATATGCCGTATGCTCAACTTATGTGGATTCTTTGTTGCCACCCTGCAATTGGGTTTGAACGCATTACTTTGATGACATGATATACAGCTGACATACCCAAACCAAGAAATCTAAACACTATGGTAGCGACATTTGCAGATGACACTGTGATACTTTCCTCCCATAATTGCCCTCAAACGGCTACCAACGTACTACAGGACATAATGGATATAACAGCGGACTGGTTCAGCAGATGGGGAATTCAAGTCAACGAAGATAAAACAATACAAGTCATCTATACCACCAAAAGAACCTTTAGCCCTCAAGCCATTTACTTAAACAATAAGCAAATTCCGATCCACAATCATGGGAAATACCTCGGAGTTCATATAGACAACAAATTGACATGGAAACATCACATAATACAAAAACCAAACCAAATCAAAATCAAATTTGGACAACTGTACTGGCTCCTGAAAAGAAATTCAAAACTATCAATTGACAACAAGCTGTTAACCCAGATTCTCCTGAAACTTTTTTTTTATCAGAAATTGATGAATTTTATTTATGTACCAAATATTGGTCTAAATAACATTTAAAAAATACAAAAAAAAATATTGGACCTTTGGGTCCCGAATTATGGGGTGTCCCCTATAAGGGACAGTAGGAGTTCAAAGAAAATAAAACATTTCAATATTAAATTTTCTTTGATATGAAATATTTTAAATCATCGTTCATAAAGTCCAACGTCGCATTTTTCGCATCGAGTTGGTGATTTCAGATGGCATACTCTACAGCGAGTTCGGTTCCCTTGCTCTACCACGTAATGGTCTACGATCTATGTGGTCGAATCTTAAGTCCAAATTTTCCAATGCAGATAGGACGTGAAGGACTTCTTTTCTTATAATGACAATTAGACTCTAATAACAATAGAGCAATTCTTCGTCGAAAGGCAAGTACACGCATACATATTATCGCCACTTTGTTTTTGTAACTGCCAACAATTGTTGAAGGTTACATCGAGAAGATACGACACGAGCGGACTGTGCCACTTTTTCCCCCTTATGTTGATGTTCGGTACATACAACGATATGTTTTGATCAGCACATCATATCCTCTAAGGTCCAAGCAACATTTCGTGTAATGAAACATTTAAGCTTATGTTCTTTTGCATGGCGTAACTACTGGTGAGAGATATTGCCATTTCGTAGAATTTGTTATCGAAAAATTGATCTAATATCTCTACTAGCGTTTGATTACTGAGCACACTGCTATATATAGCGTCACCTGAAGTAACATGCAAATCTCTTTTGGTCCAGGTTAGATTTTCAATTGCATTTAATTTATTTTTTTTAACAGCTACAGATAATGGAATGTCGTCGTCATTATCAAATCCGTCATCATATGCAACTTCAGCGCCCGCAAGTAGTTGACTGCGTGGTAAGTTGAATATAGCCACTTCATTTTTTTCCCATGAATCTTCATCCATCAAATCTCTACACGCATTATTTGGCGTTACCAAGGCTATTGTAGCCTGTGCTTAATTAGTATAAATTCGTCTTCTTCCAAAAAAGGCTAGGATCTCGTCAAAATTTACGCACCTACAAAAAAAAGCAGATATGAACTCTAATCTCCTATTGTCCCATATATGGGACACCAATAAAAAAAATCTTTATTTTACCAAATACAAAAAGATTTTCATAAATCTTACGAAGGAAATCAATAACTTGAAATTCTAACATTGAATTGTTCAAATATTATGTATACACTATTTTTGTAAAAATGGTGTTAAACTTACCTTTTTGAAGACACTGTCCCATCAGTTTACTTCCCTTCACTCAAAAAAAGTGAATAAAAATAAAATGAGGGAACTATCGCTGGTTTTTTCTGTTGGTTACTAGGCAACATATCCAAAGGAATTAAATATGTAGATTTCAAACATTTTTTGAATCTGGTCTGCTTATATAATATATATATAAATTAAAAGCATAGGTGTCCCACATATGGGACAGTTGGAGAATCTGGGTTTATACAAGATCATAATCAAACCAATCTGGACATACGGAATACAAATATGGGGCACCGCCAGTACATCAAATGTAGCCATTATTCAAAGACTCCAAAACAAAATCCTTCGGACAATTACAGATGCTCCCTGGTACATATTGAATGACAGTATACATCGTGACCTTGGCATACCTTCAATCAACGAAGAAATAAAAAATATGAGCACACAACACACAAGAAAGCTATCCACGCACACCAACAGCGACCTACAAGCTTTACCCTACCAAGAAACCATCATAAGAAGACGACTTAAGAGACGCAGACCCGTCGACCTTCAACAGCGATAATAGAAGAACCACAAAAATCATATCAAAAAAAAAAAAAAAATAAAATAAAAAATTATATATATATACATTTGTATAACCTTCTTATAAAATCAAACAAAAGTTTCAAGATAATGATCTTATTTTTGTATTGTTGTGTCCCGTGAAATGCATGTAAATGTAAATGTACAATCAATACAATGACAGATGTAAATCTTTAACTGGGAAATAAAAAAAAAACTTTGATGACTTATTATGGCGTAGATCTCAGTGACATGGATCTTAGCTTCAACCACTCTGGGGTAAAAGCCCAAAGACCACAGCACCAAGACCAGTGGTCATATTCGATCGGTCCGTATATTATACTAGACTTTTAGGGTCTAGGGCAGGTCCCCATTGTGAACTTCGAATTTTCTGCCAAAGCAGTATTCACTTATCATATTACCAGCACGGTGCAGAACATGTCCTGATCACTATTGTTGATAATAAACTGCGTTCATCCATTTTACAGTCTTGGTTTAGTATATAACATAATTCCCAAACTATGCAGAGGTTAGGACGATAAAGAAGTCCAAGTGTATCCTTTCATTGCATTGTAGCCCAACACTCGAAAAATTCTAAATTCAAGGCTCCATCCTTGGAATCTGTTGGGTGGATGATTGTCCAAACCAACGCAGCCCAACTTAAATGTTTCTTATCAGTGAAAGTCCCCCCCCCCCCCCCCCCACCAGTCTAGTCATTTGTCTTCTTGTAAAAGGACATTATTGTACTATTTTGCTGCCACTTTCATACATTCGCATTCGAAAAATGATACTGCAATGGAAATCCTTTGAAAAGTTAGAACAAATATAGTTTTACCAGGAAATTACTTGGCACCACCCTCATATGAACGTCATATGGGTAGTCTGGTATTATGACCTTTCAAGATTCGCACGCAGGCCAGTCCCAGCCGGAGGTATAGCAAAATTTTGCATTTTACTCAAACAAAATTGTATTCACTCAGACTCAGAGTATCCATTGCCATTGCAGTAGGCACTCAAAAAGGACTTCTGGCTGGCCACCCACTTTCTGTTGTTGTGTTTTAGCAGGCATTCACTTCTACATGCTTGGGTACTTGTATTTATAAATTAAGAGACTAATTTTCTATTTTCATGTTTACCCCAAGTTACGCAAAAAAAAAAAAATGGGAAGACACAGAATTATCCTTGCAAGCGTTAAAATTAAATTAAATCCACAACACATCCTCGTATATATGCGCATGGGACCGAGTGATGAATTTTCCTCGTTACTGAGCTCGAGATTAAAAACTTTTCAAATGTTGTTTATACTTTGTTTAAGGCGAAAGGATGAGCACAAAACAGAATTTTAAATGACGTAAACTTGTTCATAAGGACGAACACCAGCAGCCAAGTGAATATAAGCGGTGAACCCAAAAAGTTATCAATTCTACTTCGAGACACAGAAGGAAAAACAACAAAAAAAAATGAAAACTTACAATCACTGGGTGTTGGGAAGAAAAGCGAAGTCCTTGTGGCTTCTTTTCTCTTTAATTGTTGACACAAAAAAAAAAACAGTTATGATTCACTTGAGTATGGAGTTGGAGTGTTCTTGCTCACCCCACTCTCAAATCTCGAGACATCAACTCCAACAATGGCCTCATCATTGCCTGACTCCTCGCGAAGCAAAAAGGATGTATGCAATTTGACGCGTCGACATCTTCTTCAAATAACCAATCAATGGAAATTGATTGTATCCCCCCGACGCGACGCGACGTTGGCGATGACTGCGAGGACGACAGAAGAGTCTTCTCGGGATGTTCCATTCATATCGCAGTCAACAGATATGACTCCGAGCAGCGAGCAACGAGACTCTATTCACTTTTGTAATTGCAGGGAGCGTGAAGAGTTTTCGTCCGCATTTGTCGAAGTTGATTACGAGGTCGAACTTTAATTTCAATTGATGCATATTTCTACTGCTACTGGTTCGGGATGGCATTGGCTGTAAATGGCGTCTGATAGAGGGGTAAGCGCTGGAGCGTTCGCTTTGTGGAGGACAAGAAAACGAGGGAATTTTTCTACTTGACGCTTCATTATATATTTAATTTGGTAAACGGTTCTCTGCACAGAAGAAGGTCCTGTGCCCTATGACTTTAAGGTCACTATTAAATTAAGAAATTATGTCCAATGTTAAAATTTTGAATTACTGTAGTCATCTGTTATGCATCTCAGAAGGGCTTTCAACGCCAACCTACGTTTTTTTTTTCTTCTCAAGATACCAGAAGCCAGCGCTGCTGGCATGCACAAGGCTCATCATTCTTCAACCGGACACCTTTCGCCATCGATGCCCTAGAGAGGGTTAGATCTTTGGTCTCAACCATAGTGGTTGAGAAGATTGCTGGCCGAAGACTGCTTTACTGATCAGTTCAAAAATAAAATATCTTCTCATTCCAGAATTCAGCACTATGTGTCTTCCTTGATATTGAAAGTGCCTCCGATAATACCCGATATGATTGTACTAACCGATGGTTTAGAGCGCTGCTCGAAAACTAGAAAATCTACACCTGTTCTGAGCCTCTGAGGAACCCGACATAAGTCTCAGTCTCAGCCGTTAAAGGCTCTTCACAAGGAAGTAATCTACAATTGTATGGACAGTGAGACCAATTGAATATATAAAATTATGACATGACCCATCATCACATCACAGCTGAACTCATCAGTGGTATAGTGGATAAAAGACTACAGTTGAATCTACCATTTAAAGGCTGCAGCAGCTTAGCAATCCGTAGCACAGATCAAGCCAATATTACCCTAAAATCCCAGAGCTTGACATGATCTGAGCATAAATGACTGCAGACCTAAGCTTTTATGATTCGGCAGGAGGTTCGATCGTAAGCCGGGAGTACGGAACTATGGAAAATCCAACCTCAGACCTAAAAGGTAACAAGTAGCATATGGATGGATCAAAGATGGATACCGGGATGGATGCTGGTATATTCGGAGTAATCATAAAAATCTCCATACCTATGGGAAAAATTCCAGAGTATTTCAGGCGAAATGTGTTCCATCCATATACTCACACAGCTATAAAAGCACTAAGTTCAAATCTTATAACCTCCAAGTCAGTCCTAAACTACTTCAATACTCTCCCAGACCTCTCACATAAGAACAAAGTCAATCTTTGGTGGGTGCCGGCAAAGGAGTTGTAATGGTAATGAAAGAGCCGGCGAACTAGTTGGAAAAGGTTTGGCGAAGTTTGGATAATCACGCAGGGTGACGTGCAGATTATTTTACCTCAAGACGCTCTGCATGAATACTGATGGCGCGGAACTCAGTAATGACACGAAAGACCTGTATTCGATGTTTTCAATTGAATAGCAGTGGTTAGTGCGTTGGACTACTACGCATGCTGCCCGGGTTCAATCCCAGCAAACACCCATGGTGCCACCTCTTCCAAATGTCTGACAAGCTTTCAAAGAGTATCATTTGTAATGATGAGCTTCTCAACTCTCCGTTCGGAGTCGACAAAATTTTGTATGTCCTTTCCATTCATCAAAAATTATAACACGCATATACAAATGGTTACGAGAAACAGGCCTTGCTTCACTCCGAACTGTGGCATCACCTAAAGAAAGGAGAAGACAAGGAGTTGCCAGAAAAATGTTTTTTTTTATTATTCTTTTACAGTATTTCTTGAACACATATTTTGGGAGAAAGTTCGATGGAAACATATTGTCGTAAAAATCGGAAAAAAAATTAATAAACTACACTCGACATCGTCGTACTGTAAAATGCTTTAACTTTTTCAAATTGATGGCAACACTGTATAGAAAATAATTTGCCGGCTAATTTGTTTGATTTTTACCGAAGCAATTTTGAAATACTATTGGATGCAGCTGGGATGCTTCGGTTGACCTGCAGTGGCAAGTTTTTTTAGTCCAATCTTGCATAAGCCCTTTTCCGAATTAAGGACTAATATTTCTGAAAGAACAGGACAAGCGAAGTCCAGACGAAGTTACATACGGTGGACGAAAATCCTTTTTTTTTCCTCACAAACTAAGAACAAAAGTTACGTCATCCGCTCAACAATGTTGTCATGTCAGATTCTTGACAGTAATTTGGTTAACGGAGTGTTTTGACCACACACACACATGTGTAGCACTACCCACTACCTTTACGTACTTGTTGATTACACTGATTAGTGCTCAATGTATTTATTTCTGGGGAATGCACTTGCGACTACCATTGTCTACCATATGTCCATAATTGCATTACAGTAATATCCTGACAGACAATCCTCTTTGTGACAACCTCGCATTAGTAATCCTCATCCAGCACTTCAATCCAACAGAAACTGCCACCATTCTATCAAAAACTTTACACGAGCCACACACAGAAGCGTGGCAAGGATACGATCCGTTCCATGTCCCATCTTGGCGATAAGCACACACACATGTGAGTAGTAGATGTGGTAATGGCAAAGTGCCATATCAAAACCAGCGAGGAGGTGTACGACGAGTATAGATAGATTTTTAAACCAAAGATAAATTGAATCGTGTTTAGGTGTGGCAATACTTTGATGATAAATCCTCGTCCTTTTCATCTCTGTGTGTTTGTTGGTCTGATTACGAGTATGTGGAGGTGGTTTTCGAAAGATTTACAAAATTTAACACAGATAAGGTAGAAGGTAATGATTCCAAAGTTGGAAGTCGAGATTAGCAGCGATGATGTACAAGTACGAGTATCTGTATGTAGCCGTGTAGTTTGTTTAGACACGTGCTGATGAATTTCTAATTGCTTGTTAGTGCAGAGAACTAGCAGCAGTTGCAAAATGTATCCAATTATATTCAGATACATGCGGTTGTATCTTAGATTCACTAACCAGTTTTGTGATAAAAATAGAATTTGAGTTTTATTTTGATGAATTATGCAAGGACCTTCATACTGTTATCGTTCAAACAAAACTTCGTTCGAACTGACAAAACTTCTGTCAAAGATATTTTAGAAGAGAATAAAACATGAATTCGGATACTGGAGCAAGAATATTTTCGAAAATACTTCACATCAACCCGTCCTATGCAGGCTAAGAACTATATGGTACAAAAAGTCAGTCCAGAGACATTTAAACAATCGATTTGCATGGACAGCACTAAAAACACTCAACTCCAACCTGGTTAGCTCGAAATGCGTCCATAATTTGCTGTCCATGAGACTATTGTGTCAAAGGCAGTGGGCTGGGAGAGTAGATGAATTCCTTAAAAAAAGCTTTAAGATACTTTACTTTGACTGACATATACCACCGTGTTCAAAAACGATGTAAGCACACCGCTGTAACTTTCAGAAATGTCGTGCTATGAGACTTATATTTGTTGGAAATATCAAGGATAACAAACAGAAAAATTAATACAAATTGGTCAAACAAGAGCGCCACGGGAAACTTTTTGAACAAGGTGGTATCACTAGCTTACCACGAAGAGGTTGTAAGTTCGATTCTCACCAGCGCCAGCGCACAGTTGTTCCACCGTAGGCCAAAAGGCGAAAGATTCATTGTAAAATTTTTCACTCAAAACCAATAAACTAGCTGAGAACAACCCAAAGTTAATATTAATGAGAAAAAAAACTGTTTGATTTTCATCTCCAAAGCAGGTCCATTGCTTTTCAGTTTTAGTGCTCTGCAAGTAAGCATCACAGGATTTTCTATTTTTCATCTACTTTCGTTAATGCAAACAATTTTTTTTGGAATGGATCTATTAACAGAAGGTATGAATTCCGTTCTATATTTTGTTTTAGGTATGATATGTGTAACTGTACAAGTGGTGGCACTATGAAAGTGGGGGAAAAAAAAATTCAAATAAAATTGCGTTCTGTGTTTTGTGTGAAACTTTTAACTGTGTTCCCCCGGCGACCCTCCCTCCCCCCCTACCCCCTGGGGCATTTAGTCTGATAGAGGACATGGTTTACAAGGTAATGCTCGTTTTTGAATGATTCTTGTGCTCCAATAACTTTATACAAGGAAAACTGTAAGTCCCAGGTAAAAACTTTGTGACATTATGGCGCATAAAAATAACACTAATATAAAAAAAAAAACTACGAGCACACTTTCCTGAGCTAAATGTGATTTTCAGAAAAATTGGTTTAAAAAACTTAAAAAAAATCTGTGTTTGAAAGCCAATATCTCATAAATGAAATTACGCATGGAAATATTTTTTTTACTGTGATAGGCACTAACCAATTGTCTATAAAACGAGCCTTCTTTGGTCGCTTTAAGTTTAATACATTCAAAGTTATAATTGAATAACTATTAGTACCTACTTCTCTGAAAAAACTTTTTTAAACACCCTGTTGCCCCTTCCGTACGATTTTTTTTAATCATAAATCAATGAATCGGATCCCAACATATCTGAATCCCAAACCAGACCACCCTGTATACCGTACCGTACCGTACCGCACCGTACCATTATCTCGATAAGGTGACTTGATATAGCAAAACGGATTGCAGACTCGGAATCAGCTCCCCCAAATTACTCTAACATGAATTGATTTTGGTTAATTTTCAATGAGCAAGTACTTATGACCGCCTTTATTCGAGAGTGGAACCACTGTGCAGCGGCTTGATAACTTATGGGATCCTGTTCGGCTGTACAATGGGCCGATATAGAGTCTGAGTAGGGAAGAGCGGAGTTAGAAATAACAGGGCTAGGAAATAAAGGGCTAAAGAGAAAAATATTTGTCTTTTACAAAGCAAACGACATGTCTACTTCGATTTTGAATTGACCGTCAGTGGGTGCGGTCCACGAAACTGAGATTTGTAACTTTTTTTTTTTTTTATTTTTGGTATTCCTATTCACACGAAAGAGATATAGTGGCAGTTGCTTTTTTAGCGAAGTTTTTTTTTATATATATGTGAGATTTGTGCAGATTCCGGTTTAGGTATGTACAGTGATCTTTGTGTACAATTTTACTGGCGAGGCTAGTTGTAACATTTTTGCGGGCCAAGTTCCAACATGTTAAGATTCATCACCTCATCAAAACTGGTTGACCAATGCCAAGAAAAACTCAATCAATTGAGCAATCAGGCTAGAGTCACTCTTCTCTGGGTTCCAGGACAAAGAGAGTCGACGAACAAGCTAGGCGACGTGACGGTCAGCCCTTAACAGCTCACTCGAGGAAAATGCTCACATTCCTATAGGGAAATATACTCTCACACCTCTTAAAACTAGCTGGTCTCAGTCTTACAAACTGTGTTATGTATATCCAGAAAGATATGGCCAAATTACAATGAGTGAAAAACAAATGAGCGAGAGCCAGGCAGCGCACTTAAACTCCACCCTCTTTGCGCTATTTGAGTTTCTTTCCACCGAAACAACCACCTCTATTATTCTTTAATTGTGATTTCAAATGTTTATAAGAACTTTCATATTGTTTTAATAAGTTTTCGAAATAAATTAATATTTTTTTATTAAAAAAAAACTCATGATACGAGTTTTCATTATTTTTGTTACAACTTACCCCGTAGTCGGGGTCAACTCTCCTGCCTCACCGATGATGTGCCAAGAACATCCTGCATTGGGATTTTAGGGTCGTTTAGAACAACACCTACATCGGCTATGGAGGCCAATGTACATACATAGGTCTGATTCCGCTAGATCTGCACTAAGACTAAATAAGGCGGTGTTTTGGTCACTAGCATCAAAAGTGCATGCCTCTATCTTAATGAGATGACAATAATTAACTTCATCACCGCGCAAATTGTTGCTACTATTCCGAAAAGCGAGCCCTTTACAGTGTACGAAGAGTAACAAGTAATACACTACGACTTGTGTTGCTTAGTTTACCCAGTGCACTCGTTTCTGATCCCAACGATTGCAAGGATAAGTTAAGGATTGAAACCAACTTCTTACGACATAATAAAGTTCTCCTCTCTGTCTGTACGTGGGTTAAGGTGTGTGTTTTTTTTCGCGCAAATATTACTCCATTAACTGCAACATGTGTTCCAACACTTATATCAACGCAAAAAGCCATAGCCACATTATTAAAAAAGCACGCGAACCGTAAAGAGAGCTACGAGAGTAGGAGAATGTAAATCAAAAACTAATTTACATACACTGTCAGCCGCCGAGTATGTGTGGGAGCATGGTTGGGCGCCATTCATCCAATCTGCGTATCTGCATCCTTTGAATTGCTACAAGCTACAACCACCGAGCACCGGTGAGATCAGTTCACAATCACGATGCCGAGCGACGGTGTGACGAAGACACATATCCAATATTGCTACTTACTTACCACAGCGGCAGCCACAGTGGGTAAGGATATGCAGGCAGGAAGTACTTCATCAACTCGGAGAGGTAGGTGAGTGGTGTGGGATACTACTGCGAACCAAAAGAAAATTACTGTAAACGACGCAATGATGATGCACGACAATGTCTTTGTTTTTTCACCCACTGCGGGTGTGTTTTTTCTGTTTTTTGTGCATCGAAGAATCCGTCCCTGGGAAGTGCTTTCGAATCCATCCAAGCAGGAGCACCCCCTTTTCATTTATGCAAGTACACACGTTTTCGCTGTGAGATTGTAGAAGGAATCCTTATTGGGTTTCTTTTTTTTTAGCCAGATTATGAACGGGTACAATTCATTATCCTTGTCGGCAGATACCAACCAACTATCCCCGCTGAGAGCCGCTTTTGCAAGGTGTCTTCAGAACTAAGCAATGTCAATCAATATCTCATGGCAGCTAGGTTGGATGTTCCGGAATGGCAGCGAAATCTCAGAGGCTGAGAATGGTAGAAACAAGTCCTGTGAATTTTTTTCAGTACTTAGTGTACGTTGGATAAATTGACGGCCGGTCAGTTCCAGTGGTCATGAAAGGATGTTTCATACCCAGATACTATAAGAGAAATCGAAAAGTGAAAGCAAAAAAAAAGGAGTAAGCAGTTCTTGCAGTTAACATTTTTGACATTTTAATTGAGTTTCGAGGTGCTGTTATTTACAGAAACGGTTCAAATGTTGCGGGTAATCTACCAGAAGTCAATTCAATTTATATTATCCTTTATATGGGGACAACTCATACGAACTTCTGTGATTATCAGCACGATGTTCCGGCCATAAGCTCTCGCAAGCTCGATGATCTTAATTACGCTAAATTCTCAATTCAGCGGTCGATAATTTATACCGATGTAAAGTAGCGAGATAATTTTCTTAACGATTATGTGTATGGATTAAATTCACCAGAATACGCATATCTACGTTGCGTTGGTGCAAAACAAAATCCGGCTCGAAGGACCACATTGTAATAGTTTTAAAGACTACTCTAAAAAAAAAAAACAGCCAAGTGCGAGTCAGACTCGCGCTCAAAGGGTTCCGTAGTTTTAAAACTAGTTATATTTTGTATAACTGTTTCGTTTCGTTAACACAAAAAACGAAAGCGACCCACCCCTATATTCACTTAACAAACTTATAATAAGTAATTTCATTCACTATGAGAAATTGGATAAGCATTAAGAACGCGGCTGAGTTTGTAGCGCGTCCATTAACATTTTTTGCGCTGTACTACTGAGTTCAGGGGTCGGTTTCGGACAGATTTTAATTTTCCCAACGTTATTTCCCCTGTCTTAGTGGGAAACCTATGCGTAGTGAAGTGAAGTGAAGTAGGATTTTACATTCGATACACATACAACAACCCGCTGTGCTTCACTTTCAATAACATCCGCGGCCGAAGTCTAGTGTCGATAATTGTTTAAGTTCGATTGCGGGTTCGATTGCACGTTCGACTGTTTTTTCATGGAAGTTGGTACGCTTTCGGTCATATTTAGGTTTTGTTCGTAGAGTGAAGCTAATTTCAATAAACTCAGTACAACAGACCACCAAATAACTTAATGCAATCGTAAAATATAATCACTATATTTTGACCTAAAAAAATCCTCTTATCATTATAACTTTATATCAATTTTCCTGGAAGTTTATAGGTCCGTTCGCGTACTTTTTGCACTAAATATGTGTTATCTGTCAAATTACGAAGAGTGTGGGTGAAATTCTCTCGAAGACAGAAAAATTACGAAAAAGTAATCGAACGCATTAAGCACCAAAAAATAAAAAATATATGTGATTTGACAGATTTCATATATTACACCAAAGAAATTTCTTGTGGTAAAATTCATAGCATGGGGAAATTTCTTACTCTCTCGTGAGTACATACTCTCTTCTACGAAAAACTACGAAGTTTTTGCGTACGCGTACGGAAACGCACCTTATATTTTTAAAGGTATTCAATATAAATTAAATCAAACGACATTTAAAGATTTTTAATAAATTTTTAAACCATTGCGGTCATACTTTACGAACAAACTCACTTCATTTTGTGACATGTAAATATTTTAATGTGCTTATCGTAAAATGTCAAATCAAGAAAAAAGGTAAAATGTATAGGCATAAATAAAAAAATATTGAATTTCGATTTTAACAACTGTATCTAATAGATGTCATAAACCAAAAAAAAAAACATTGGACTAAGGAAGAAACGAAGAGTCTTCTGGATTTTTATGCGGCAAGAATCGAGGGATTTTAACACAGTCGGCGAAAGAAATTGAAAATTGAATTGAATTGTTTTGAGAGCTAATGTCACCGTGGGCAAACACATATGTAGTACCAAATTTTAAAAATAAAGACCAGGCAACTGCGGATCGTTTTATTGGGAATGTTTCACTTCACTATTTATAAGTAGTGGTAATTTCTTCAAAATTGGTCCAGAAGCTTACGAGTTAATCGGTTGAAAAATTGAACTTTTCGACATAAATTTGAATTTTTCGACGTGAATGTCTCAAAAACTATACAACTTACGAGACTCTATATATTATTATTTATATATTTATATATATCTATATTTTTCTTTAAAAATATTGTTAATCACCTACGAACTATGATTTTTTCATATTTTTGACTTCAGTAATTTCTGAGAAAATGTGTGGTACCTTTGGTATGATATTTTGGACACTTTTTTTTGGCAATTACTCTCAAAGTTTCTAACGGAAAAAATTAAGAAAAATATCTTTGGAATCTTTGTTTTGAGCCCTTCGAATGGTGAAAAAGGGAGTTGTTTACTGGTTCTAGATCCTTTTTTGTCCTGGGTGGCTGTGGCGTACTGGTAGTTGTCGTCGGTTGTCAGGCTGAAGGTTCACGGTTCCATTCCAGATGTCTCCGAAACATTTTTTTTTTTTGTCACGAAATAAAAATAAGTTGATCAGTTTCAGAAGTAAGTATCAAAACCACTAACACAGGCAGTAGGATGGTGGTATGGCTGAAGAAATTGATCGCTCAAACTATAGTAAGAAACATCTGGAAAAAACTTATGTAAATCATAAGCAAGGACAAAATTTTCAATAATACACAACTATCCAGTTAGCCTACTGACCATAGAGTAAGTTGAAACCCAACATCTTAGTTTCCTATCACTTAGCCGATCTGCCTGTCTCTCGTTCTTGTCCTTCGGGTGCCTGCGCTATGTGTAAGCATTACAAGGGTATTCATATCCCCTTTAGACCAGATATATATCCCTTAATAACATTACAATCGAATATTCTAATGAAGTTAAATATCTAGGTATGGTTCTCGATAAAAAACTGAATTGAAACTCACACGTTAAGTACAAAAGTATTAAAGCAAAAAAAGCCATGTGGGCCTGTCGTCCTTTGTACGATAAGACCTGTGGAATTACCCCAAAGGTCACAAATTGGATATATACAATTATGATATAACCTATCATCACATACTCATCGGTACAGTAGGGTGGTGGAGCAAAACTAAAGAGAAATCCACCATCTCAAAACTTCAAAAAGCTACAACGAACGGCTTGCCTCGGCACTACAGGCGCTATGCGCACTTGCCCAACAGCCGCTATAGAAACACTTATTGGCCTTACGCCGCCACCTCTTCATAAAAAGGTTGGCAATTAGCAGCACTATCAGGCTACTGCAAACGGGGGAGATTAACTGCATAGATCGCACAGATCAGGTGGATCTTCTCTCCGAAATCCCAAAATCCCAGAACTTGACATGATCTGCGCGGTAAATGACCGCTTACCTAAAACTTTATGTTTTGGCAGGAGAGAGAAGCATGGAAATATAGAAATCCAACTTCTAACCTAAAAGGTAAAGTTTTTTTTTTTTTTTTTTTTTTTTTTGTAACGAAGGTGGAAAGCAAATCAATCAAAGCAAATCATGGATCAAAGATGGAGGTGCTGGTATATTTGGACCAAACACTAGAATATCAATACCAATGGGACAAAATCCCAGTGTATTTCAAGCTGAAGTTCATGCCATTCAAGTGTGCGCCAACGTCATCCTCAAATCGGGAATAACAGGTGTCTTCATCCATATACTCACGGATAGTCAAGCAGCCATAAAAGCACTACGCCCAAACCTGATTGACTCCAAATCAGTTCTGAACTGCTTTAATATTCTCCAAGACCTCTCCCATAGAAAAAAAGTCAAACTTGTCAAACTTTGGTGGGTGCCCGGACATGAGGGTGTTGATGGAAACGAAAAAGCTGACGAACTTGCTAGGAAATGTTCGGCTTACTCCTTTATCGGCCCTGAGCCGTTTTGTAACATTCTTAGTTCAGCTATTAAATTAAAAATCAAAAGTTGGGAAAACAACATGTTTATTTCTTATTGGGAAAACACCCAGGGTCTTCGTCAGGCTAAAAGAGCCATTAAACCCTTCCAAAATAAATCCAGAAACAACCTACTCCTCAGTAGAAATGATATCAGATGATTAGTGGGATCTCTATCAGGGTATTGCCATCTCCGATATCACCTAAACAAAATAGGTCTTATTCAGGAAACTGAATATCGTCTTTGTACGGAACAGGGCTGCCGTTTTGAAAATTCGAATAGGAGTATTTAAGACGTTCACAGGGGAGTACTTTGTGTCTGAGAGGAGTACAAAAAAGAAACGATACAAATCAAACAACAATATCAAGGTAGCCTGTTAAGACTCTTAAATTCAATTATTCATCATCCAACTCCATAAACATTAACTTTTCTTGCATAAAAAGGATGTGTAAACACAGTCAAAAATTCAATCATTACAACGACGAGGTTTTGGGCTTTACATGTGAGTCAGTACTTCGTACAACCTCATCGCCTCGCAATAACTTTGAAAATTCTATTAGCAAATTCTATGCCAAGTTCTGCAGAACTTCTCCATTGATCTCGATCTATGACTGAGCTATTTGTGTTTTTAGCTCTTTGACATTCCTGTACTCGCCTTCTATAAAAACCTTTCCAGCCATGATCCCCCACATATTTTCGATTGGGTTCAGATCAGGATTACATGATGGCCATGGCAAACACTTTGTTCCGCTGACTTGCAACCATCCGCGAACTGTTTTTGCCATGTGAATAGGGGCATTGTCTCGTTGAAAAATTAATTTTTCCCCCGACGGAACTTTTCGAAATGCTCCTAGATCATGTTCGAGCATCTCTCTGTAATTGTTACAATTCATTTTTGGTGGTAGCCACATCAAAGTGATTTTTCCATGATACCCAAAGGGACCCCAGGCCATCGCAGTTCCAGCTCCGGAGTGCCGGCTCATTTTCACTGCTTTTTCGACTCGCAAATCATGCTAATAAAAACTTAATCCATGAGAACAGTTTGCCTTTAGCAGTTGCTACCCTCTTCTTACTGCCGGAAGTTCCAAATTGCACCTTATCTGAGCGGCATTCAGCGCATGTTTCGCCTGTCATCCCGTATTTTAACTAAGTACTATTCAATGAAAAAATGGTACTCAAATTACTGCTTATTTTAAAAAATGAAAATATTTCAAAGGGGAGTACAATCATGACGAGGGGAGCACAGGAGTACAGTGTTTGAGAGGATAGTACGAATACTCCCTTAGTACTCACTTCGGCAGCCCTGGTATGGAAGACGACGAAACTGCGGAATATACATATTCTATGTGACTGCATAGCACTCTGTGCCCTCAGGAGACAGAACTTCCACAGAGAAATCCTTACTTCCATGGAACTTTGTAAAGTCTCCACCGGTGAGATCCTCAATTTCATCAAAAGAATTGAGCCTCTTCTGGTCCCCTAAACTGACTTCGTGGTACAACAGATCTTTTAAGTCGCGGTGCCCTCCACTAATGGCGGGTCAGAACCTCTTTAACAAAAAAAAAAAAAAAAATACCCCGTGTGTAAATTATAAAAAAAAATATGGGAAATTGAGTTTTATAGACGTACATATGCAAACATTACATTGCATCTAGAGATGGGACTCGAGTCGAATTTTACTCGAGTTACTCGAGTTATTCAGTTTCAACTCGTACTCGAGTCAAATGTTTTTATATTCGAGTGAACTCGTACTCGAGTCAATTCGTACTCGAATAGTTTAACTGAAACTGGCTTGGATGAATTCGACTCGAAAAACACACACAACGAAATAGAGTCACCGCCGTTTACATTACATACATACCTACATTCACACAAATTTATATAGTGCTCGCGCTTGCATTCACTTTCAATACATGTTGTAAACAAATTACAGTGGTGGTCCAGTATAGCGAATGCCGATATAACGAATGATCGATATAACGAACACTTTTTTCAAACGCATTAGTGTCTCTATATAGCGAACGAAAAAAAAATCGATATTCGATATAACGAATGTTGTTACAATATCTGTGTACATTCTTTGAAAAACAAATAAGACAAGTTTACTTAAGAAATACATATGTATATGTTTCGGAAACGGCCCATGGAAAAATCTGTGGCGATAAGCGATAACCGCTTAAGTCTGGAACGCAATTTTCGGAATAAGTTTTTTGAAATTGCATTTCCCTAATTGCATTGGCATGGCAAAAAATATCAGTGGTTGTGATTGACAAGTGCTGGAAAAATATGTTAACTCTAAGCCCCGAAACAGAGTTTGAACATCTTTCAGTTCTACGACGCAAAAAAGAGACTCTTGATCAAAGAATGTTCGCATTGTAATATAATATGTATTAAAATGTTATGAATGAGAAACAATATTTATACATTTATTTAATGTTCTAAGCAAGAATTGAGTAAATGCATATCTATACATATATCTACACATATATATATATATCTATTTTTCGTACAAGGAACATGTGTTCGATATTACGAATTTTTCGATATAGCGAATGCAACTGGACATTATATCATTCGTTATATTGGACCACCACTGTATTGCAAAACGTACGTTTATGTTTTTTAAGTTTATGGTAGGTACTCGTGATTTAATTGGTAAAATGAGTCATAAGAAATCGAAGGTTTGTTTTATTTATCATTTTATGTTTAAGGATGAACAATAATTCGTTTTGCATAACCTATAGGTATGTGTACCTTTTTTTATTGAATAAGTTGTCAAAAGATTTGTGAACTTGCATGTAACTCGAGTCAGATTTCTACTCGAGTAGAACTCGATTATTTTTGTAAATGACACGAGTGACTCGAGTAAAATAAAATCACTCGAGTCCCATCACTAATTGCATCTATGCCGGAATTAATTTTTTTTTTCTCAGTAAAATACGATAAATTTGCGTATAAACGTTTAAGCGGTTATAATTTTTTGGCATGGAAAATTCCTAGTTCCTTGCGTTACATTCCGATGCCAGTTGTACAACCGTCTGTGTATAGATACATACTTTAAAAGTTTTGAATATGAATCCATCTGCCTCCCAGCAGGCCGTCGTTTCACAAAATCCCAAGAGTACAGCATTAAGTCATGAAAACTTGTAAATAAACATAAATAGCTCATTCTATTGTAATAAATTGGAAGCATATTCCATCGTCTCATCGTAAACACAAAGTCTCCCTCCACTCGACCCTCCAAAAAAAGAAGAACAAAAAATGCAAGAGATCATCAGATGCATCAGATACTTAGAGACAATGTATACAGAAGCCTTTAATTAACTGTCCCGGTCTCGGAATTGGTCCCTGTATAGGTCCTCCCAAAACACGACTCTCACTTCATAATGTGATGATGATGATGGGTCTTTTACAATGCTTCCCGCTGCGAATAACGGGCTGATCGGGTGGCGGTTGGTGTATATAGTACGTGTAATTATTATTTAAATTTCAATTACTTTTCAGTAACTTCTTCAAATGGCATCAGCATATTTCAACCCGAGAATATCCTTTTTTTTCTTGATTGTCCTACCCGGCGAGTATTTGCATTAAACAAAGATAATTTCATTATCCTAATTACCCTGGAATGAAAGAAGCGTAAAAGTGCGCGCAAAGTGGTTCAAAGTTCGTAGAAGATGATGAAGAAGAAGGAGAACAAGGACTTCTTTCTTCTGAACAAACGAAAAAAAAAAACAAAAACGGAAGACGAACAGCGACAATGAGGACAAGTTTAGTACGCTATTACTTAAGCCTTCGATAACATCGGGATCATTTTTGTTAGCACAATAAACAGAAAGCCATCAAATGGCACATGAACTTCAACTCCACCATTATTCAGTTCGCTTTGAGAGAACTCAGATACCGTGCGACGATGGTCCGTCGTCCTGTGTGTAAGGTACCCATTTGAACCGTTGAATCCAAAATGCCGTTAGAATATTGTTAAATTTACTTAAAGGGAGCTTAGAAGCTTAATGCGAGACACAAAAAAGGAAATAATCTTTTTTTTTTAATTAGCTCGAACTAGGATAGCAGAGAAACGGTACTGGGTGGGGTTCTGTTTAGGGATGGGGGCTTAAACAAATTTTCGTATCCCTGTTTTAATGGTAGCCTCATCAATCACTAGAGTGAATTATTAAGGTAAGCGTGTAGCTTTGGTGTGTAATAATGCTACATCTGTTGTGTATTCGAATAGAATTTGAAAGGGGGAAGTACCTACTTAGTAATAAAAAAAATGTATTCAAGGACCTTTCGGAGCTACAGGTTTAAGGTACTTGCATCTTCGGCATCAAAGTAGCTTTGTTCTTGGGTATTAAATACTTACTGCACCTGCAAAAGGATCTTCAGGAAAAGATGGGGATTGCAACCCTGCATTATTCACTGGGCGTACACCGGAATCATCATCCAATGACTGGTGGATAGCTATAAAAGTAAATAGCTATATGAATAATCTGAACAAAGTACAAAGCTTAGCAGCACTAGGTACGGTACGGTACAAAAAAGTCACCCACAAGCAGGGCTGGATATAATTCTTCATAACCTTCCTCTTGCCTTTTATTCATCAAATGTTCAGCAGCAAAGGGATCCCTCAGACTAAGAGATCCGGGCCACACACCCTTCCCAATCTAAGTCTACCTTGGGTATTGATGTTGATATTGATTTATCAAGCAAATACTGTTGAAGATGCTATGTTATTGGACTGCAGTTACTTTGAATCTCCCTCATGTAAACCTTTCTCTCTTAGCAAGGACCTATGACGTTTTTTTGATAGAAAACTTTTGACAAAGAAAGTAAGAGGTTGAACGAAAATTTGAGTTTTGAGAGACGTGTAATCATGGAAAATTATGAGTCATGACATTCGAAAGCTACTAGAGTCGGAAAAAGTGATAAACGGGTAGGAACGGTAGAAAATGCTTGAAATTTTGCCCATACCGAGAGCTAAGATGTTTACACATCAAAAAACATTGTTTTTTGCTTTGTTGGTTGCATTCAAAATAGGTTTTTATATGGATCTATCTGCGTATGTGTATACGATACTTACATATATGTAGAAAGAACTTCTTTTAGTAAGATTCCAGCTGGAGTTTCAAAATCAAATGATTTTGATTCCAGGCGGTTCAACAGAGCTGATGCAGTCTTGCATGTTTGTAGCTAGATGTTTTTAACCAAGCAAGAAGCTACATATATTTTTTTGTTAACTTTTCTGTAAGTACATTAACCTTTTGTTTATTAAACAAACGTTTTAAAACAAAAAGAAATGTTTCCCTCTATTACTCGAATTATTCCAAAACTGTCTGTAACTCGAACAAATCTTGGTAGGTGAAAATTCGACTTAGGGAGAGTCGGCTGTAATTGTATCTAATCCTGGGCCTTTTTCAATCTCGAATATCTTTGATTGGAAAAGAATTGCTAATCAAAATGAAACACGGCTGATTAAAGCAAATTTAGGAAGCAATCACAGATTTACGTGCATGTCCAGTGCGCACATACTACTTATGGAAAAATTGCTACTGTTGCCCGAAGTCAGCATAAAAACTCCAAAACATTAGCTCGCATTTGAAAAAGACTGAATGTGTGTTTTTTGAAGTCGCCTTTACTTCTTTATAAATTACGGTAACTCACCAATGAACCGTGAACTGTGAAATAATACATCATATACTTCGACAAGCTTTAGTTTCAACAAGATGGTGCAACGTGTCACCACCACATCAAAGAATCGATCATTTAGACACTAAATTCACGAACAGTATTATCAGTTGTTTTTGAAAATGTGCCTTGAGCTTGACAATCACACAGTTGCGAATGAATGTCACTGGATTTTATAATGATGAAATATGATGGATAATGATAATGTCAATATGTGAAACATCCATCGAGCTATTCACATAATCCATCCATCGAGCTTAGCCACATAAATGACGTTTCCATTAGAATTTACCGCGCCCTTAAACATTTACCGCGCGTAGCTCAATTTATACACATATCCATTCCCGATTCCACTTATTTCCGCCAGAGCTATGCAGCGACAACAATCACTTCCGCTTTTATTATACGAAAGCTTCTGTTTTTCTTTCACTTGCACTCAAACAGTTAATTGCATAATAATTATCTGCAGTTAAATATCGCCTGCGGAAACAATTGCGTAATTGAAATTGTATTATTTATTTTTAATCTCACATAATAACATTTTGTCAGCTGTTGTACTGTTTTTTGTTTTTTTTTTACCATTCGATTAATTATAATTGTTCTCCATCTCAATCATAATAAATACTGCACTGCAACTGTTATTCCTCGCTGTTCACTATTGCATTTAAGTCCTTGTGCTTTGTTCGTATTTATTAATTAAAATTTAATTAATTTTTCAAAAACAATCGAAACAGACGCCTGAGTGGTTATTGGATGACACTGACACACTGTTAGAGGAGTCAAAGATAACCAAACCAAATCCCATTAACCTACTCGATTTTTTTTTTTTTTTGGGCAAAACTAAATTAGCGTTATTTTCACGTACCAATTTGAAAAATAAAAGGAAAACAAACAAAAAATCTCAAAGGATACCTATGTACCTGTACGAACAAAAAAAAAACAGAAATCGGAATACCACTTCCACCTCTCAACGAACCGGAAACAAAATACAAAGTAATTTCCAATTTGTCGCCTGAACTAACTTCAATATTTTCCTGGGATAGGTAGGTACTTTTCATTTGTATATCCTATCCGATAGGGTGCTGTCGATTAGTTGCATTCTAAGTAACACAAAGAAGGGGTGATGATGATATATTTTTTTGAAAGTACGATTGTTATACAAAAAACAAAACCGGCCAAATGCTAGTCAGACTCGCGCTCAAAGGGTTCCGTAATTTTAAGACTAGTTACATTTGTGTACATATATTTTGTTTAAATAACTGTTTCGTTTCGTTAACACAAAAAACGAAAACGACCCACCTCTATATTCACTTTACAAACTTATAATCAGTAATATTATTCACTATGAGAAATTGGATAAACAGGTTCGTTTCCTGGCAAAATCCGTATTTTTATTAATTTTTTTAAATTTTTTTTGTATGGCAGCACAATTTTGGATAGCCTTTAATTTTTCCAAAATTATTGTTAATCGAGTAGTGATAATTTCAGTGAAATTGGTCTAGTAGTTTACGAGTTAATCGGTTGAGAAATTGAGTTTTTCGACTTAAAATTGAATTTTTCGACGTGAATTTCTCAAAAACTATACAACTTACGAGACTCGTTATATTTTTCTTCAAAAATATGGTTAATCACCTACGAACTGTGATTTTTTCATATTTTTGACTTAAGTAGTTTCTGAGAAAAAGTTCTGGTGCTTTTTGTATGATATTTTTCACATATTTTTGACAATAACTCCCAAAGTTTCTAACAGAAAAAACTGAACAAAATATTTTTGGAATCTTTGTTTCGAGCCCTTTCGAATGATATCCCACATGATATATTTTTCAGAATTTTTTTTTTTTTGAGCTCACATTTTGCCCACTCTGTATAGTTGTTTCACAATATTTTTGAGTAATATTTTGTCCATGTATGTGGACCACCATAATGTATAAGTGTGCCAAATTTCAAGTTTCTAGGAAGAACGGTTCTTGATGTTTTTATCGTGACAGACATTTTTGAGTTAGAGCGAACTTATAATGGTTCCGTATTACCATATGGCTGCGGAACCCTAAAAACTTTAAAAAAAAAACCTCCAATCTTACGGAGGCGAGATGACTGAATGCGCATGTTATGACTGTGTGGTTGTGTGTGAGAGAGAGAAGATCTCTCAGCGTGTCTACTACAGGGACGTGGCGTGATGTTCTAAGCAGGGTGTTCTACTTTTTTTTTTGTTGAATAATACAAACGTACATATGTATATACTCAGTTTTCTCCAGTACCACGACGAGGATGTTAAGTAAACAAGGCCAACAAAATAATTTATTTAGAACGGGGCAACCACACAACCAAAATTTTCTTTCATAGTTAGGAATCTAAAAATGTCTAGTAAAAGCTTTACTAGGTAAACCTTACAAATCAAATCCGGAAGAGACGGTGTTGGCCTTCCAAAACTAATTATTTCCAGTCTTTCTTCCGAATTTAATTGAGAAAATGGTTTCTTCAATAAATTTTCAATAGCGCATCGACAGGTCATTTTTCTCTTATACTATTTGGCTTAAAAGAACGACATGCATATCTAACTATTGCCAAAATGCGAATGATCAATGATGATGTAAGAATAAACATGTTTCCGCAACATGTTTTCAATGCAAATATTTGAAAAAAAAACACGCCTATTGTTGTGTTGCTTTTTGCTTTCGCTTCAGTCGATTATGTTCTACAAATATAGAGCACATCGAAATCGAACAAATAACTAATATCAGGAGAAGAGAATCGAACAAAATTCAACCAAACAAACGTTAACATGCGAAATAAAACAAAATATGAAAACCAACAAAATACCCACAGGCCACAGCTAACATCTTCCTCGCTAAGGAAAGGGTAGAAAATGTATTGTATCGAGCCTGCCTGCGTGCGCAGTTTGCTAGGGAACTCAAATTGATGCGAAACAAAACAGAATATGAGAAGCAACATAATACCCACAGCTAACATCTTCCTCGCTAAAGAAAAGGGTTGTATCGAGCCTCAGTGCGCAGTTTGCTGGAGAACCCAAATTCATGTTATTGTACAGATGATTGTTGGGACTTTGAATGTGGTAGAACGTTTTTTTTTATATGGATATTTCCATTGGGTTGGTGCGCTAGTAAGTGGAGAACAACCGGGCGAGTCGACGTCGAACTGAATTTAATAAAAAGTTGGTTTGGATAGGTTGCTGGATAGAGGTTTGAAAGTATATATGTATGACGGCGCGCACCGTTCAATTTACTTACGAAAAGAGGAGAACATTTTGTTCAACGTCAATTTGTGTTGAATGGTTTATATACATTTTGGTATTGCGATTTTGACTGCGGTGTTTGGTTTGGTTGATTTGGCTATGGACGGTGCGGCATAACAGAGTGAACAAAAGTGGATGTTTAAGCATTATTTTTAATTAAGTATTTTTGAATTGTAACTCAATTAGATATTGTTAGCGCATGTATATAAACAAATAAATTTTTCATAAAGATGGATTTCGTTGGGGTGTGCGGAGAACACCTGCGCACCTTAGAGTAAACGTCACTGGTCTACTAGCACTTCCTGGTCTACCGTCTGAGAGATAGCAGACCATTTTGAAGAAAAGGGTTTCACAACTTGACCTCTGTCTAAAAATTGTGTGGCGCTTTTAAAATTATTTTCTCTTCTGTGTATACTTACATAGTATACAGCAAAGTCCCGATCGGTGTCAGAATTACGTTTGTGGTTAAGGATCTCAAGAACCGCTGAATAGATTTTAACGATTCTTTTGGTATAAGATTACTTATTTCTCGGAAAAGGTTTATCAATGAGCTTTGAATTTGTAGTTTTAGAGTTTGTACATACATTCATTTTTATACATATTGATCTAATAACTTGACTCCAGCGCCACCTATCGGGTCCAGATTTTGTTATATTATTTTCTCTTTTGGCACTGAACCAACATATATACAGTTCTGTGTAAAAAATTAAGACCGTTAGGATAATTTTATAAAAAATATTGACTTTCAACTTTAACATATTTTTAATTATTAAATCGCTAGCGCACGAGCTTGTGATTCCTCCTGAGAGTTTATTCCTGCACCGATTTTATTGATTCTTACACTGATCGAAAGCTTAACTTTGTTCATCTATATAAATAATTTTGAAAAAGTCCATATGAGTAAAGCTGATACCTATACCTACGGGTATAGGGTTTCCACATGCGAGAATGCTCGCACCGGTACACTAGTAATTAGTTATTCTTTTTACACACAACAATGGACCTGACTCTAAAGGATAAACAACTTTCGCGGATTTTATCAAAGTAAACCTTTGAGCAGAAGAAACAATGGCATGGGAACCCAGGGAATCAAAAGCTTTTTTTACAAGGGTTTTATTTTTCTTTTTTGGGGAATCGGGGTATAAGCAATGTTTGTATTTACTCGAAGATGAAACAATGGTATTAAGGGTTGGTTCAAGCCATTTCGATTGATGAAGGAGTTTTCAAATGGGGCATTGTCGACGGTCCATTTCTTAGAGTTTCCAGTTCGCCGACTGGCTCTGAGCCCGGGGTACTTGCTTTGCTAATTTCAAAGAGCATGCGAAATCGAAAGCATAGGCGAGAATCCAAGTAATTTTCCACAAGCGCATTGCTCTATGAAGGTAGCGGGTGGAGAAAAAGAAGAACAAGATGGAAGCGGAGAGAGGGAACGAAACGGAGCTTCTGGTACGATTTTTGAACGCAGCAATCTGTAGTGGTCATTTGACAATGATGACGACGCGCGCCCACTAGAAAACAGTTTAAGACTCTGCAGCTTTTCGTTAAGGTGGATCCCGTTCACTTGCTTTAATTGGATCTATTCACTTTCGATGTTAAAAGAGTTGAGAGTTACGCTATATTTGGTTCTATACCTTACTAACTTTATAAGGTTTCCGCAAAGGGCTCCAAAATTGGTCACTGAGAGCTCTGTGTACTTCAACAGACACCGCTTTTTACTCCGAATAATCTGATCAAACATGAGTTTACACGAACGTTTCCAGAGAGAGAGAGGGAGAGAGAGAGAGAGAGACGGATTTTCCAGATCGACCAGCTGCTACTTTCTACATTTAAGTTCACTTCACTATCTTGGACAAACTTGAGCCACAAGGCTCTCTAAATGTATTTTCAATGGTAACAGTTGAATTTCAACAGCAGGGGTTGCAACCTTTCGGCAGTTCTTCGCAGTCCAGTCTTGGCTTTAGCTTCCTCGTTATAACTGGTGTTAGACTTGGCCCACTGGTCATTGTCATATGTGGGTGTTATTTGTGTTGCAATTTTTAAGCAGTTTACGTACGGAAGCTATCTCCAGCCTCCAGCCTACTCCGACCTAGTAATGGAGATACTGCATGGACTTCCCTACTGTGTGCTATTGTCCAATTGTTCGCATCCCCTGATAAGCTTCTACAAAATTCCTCGTATTTTGATAGTCAAATAAATCGCCGAGGTAAGAGAGGTAAAATAAACGACAGACTCACACCCACCTGATGGCACTTAAGTTGAATGTCAACTGTCAGCAGATGGTGCTCATGGCCGATTATACCAAAATGGTCGACTATATCATTTTATTAACCCTCCAAGAACTCACAATATACGAGTCTGTAGCCACATTACTGCCATTACCCTCTTCTAAGTGGATTCCTTTGAAAGACGATCAAAGCGTCAGTTTCCCCAAAATAATTACACCCATCTTAATATACCAGCTGCCCATAATTAGTTGCACACTGTTTGGAATAGAAAAATAGAGCTCGTCCTAAGGAAAACACCGAAACACCATTCGCATACGCCAATCACCCAACTCCCCTCGCCCACCCACCGCCACAGCAAAGATTAGAAAGGACATGAAGTGTTCCTACATAGCTCCATCGTCGGTCGTTTCTCGTCCTCCGTCGGATCTGGCGCTGGAATAAGATTATAGTGGCTGACCTTTTTGGTTATGCCGCCGCAAGTGTAATTTAAGACCCCGTGCATTTGGTTAAATCCATCTTCACTGTCGGATAAAAGCTTTTTAACAGCCTTCTAATTGAATTTGGATGTGAGGAATGCCGGGGTGTTTGTTTCCTTGCGTTGCGGATGCTGTTTCTGGGGCCAAAAGACGGAGGCAGAACATCATAACGCAATTAGTGAAGGAGGTACCGACCTTGGGGCATTTTTCCGAATTTAGATTGCTCGTATAACACTTTTCTTTTGGCGCAAGTCTTTTAACTGCTGTCACTCTGGAAACGTCTCCTGCATCTCGTAGATCTTCTGCGTGATATATCCTTGAGGTGCTGATGATACAGTACACGTTCGCTCCTTCCTCTTCCTGTAGGTACGAGTACATACATATAAATACCGAACCAGAGATTTTTAATTAGACAGACATAGATTAAACAAGTTCCAGGGAGGCTGGCTAAGAGGGACTAAGGGACGAAGGATAGTTGCCTCAAGTTAAGTTCTTGTTGACGAAAAGTTCATCAAATTAACTCGAATGTTGTTTAACCAACCAAACGAACGAACGAACGAACGACCGGGAACGGATGATTTGATGTACAAACTTTCGACAGACTTAAGTCCATTAGTACTGGCGCTGGGATTTTCAATTGCCACCGGCGTTAAGAAGACTGAATTGGGGGGGCGGTTGCTTTACCGTAGCCCTTGCCATCTGTAGAAAAGTTTCTCAATCAAAATTTTACGGATTACGTGTTGAAAGACGTTTAATTGAAGATTTTCGACGATGGACAGAGTCGGCGCTGATCCCATGGATAATACGACATTTAACTTGTTTAACAATATTGTCTCATTTTGACAGGTACAAATAATTCAATTTAATGAAAGGCAGGTGCGAGTTATGAAGATTTCCCGATGACACTGATCTGGAAAGGGGAGGTGAATAGGATTATCTACTTCTGCCACTGGCTGTTTTATTAGTTTAGTTGGAGCGCGTCAGGGGCGTATTATAAATCGATAAAGCGACGTCGAGCAACGGTTTAGTTTGTCAGTAAAAGAGAGGTTAACACGTTTCGACTAGCAACTGATAGGTGGCTTCAAGAAATGCATACGCCTACGAATATTTTAAGTTGCAGAAGTAGGCAACTTATAGTAAAGATGTGCACTGCATTCAGTATTTAACCCATTTTGGACCAGCGTGTGGTCTACCACACGGCTAACTTTGACCAAAAACTAAAAATATTAAAAAAATTATATTTAAATAATTGTTGGACTAATAATCAGGTTTGGTATCTTGGCAATATAAAAATATATTTTTGGGACATTTCTCACCTGTACATTGGTACACCTGTGCAGGCAGAAAAAGTGTCCAAAAAAAGAATTTTTTTAACTTAAAAACTAAAAATAAAAATAAAAATAAAAATTAAATTATTTGTTATGGCATATGTTGGCAAAAGTCCAAATATACTTTTGATAATGTTTGCGGGCCCCACAGGTAACTCTACCTACCGCCAGGTGTCGGCGAAAAATGGCGTGTGGTTGACCACACGCTGGGCCCCATAGTACTTTTTGTACATTTTGATATTTTATTGCTTGGCGCAACTTATATACATATTACAAGCCCAAAAACAGTAACATTTTCTGTTTCGCATTTGTTTTAGACTGTTGAAAATTCCCGTAATCAAGTGTAGGTGTTTTTCACTTGTTTGAGATCTCTGATTATTTGTAAAATCGATGAAAACAAGATTCCAATTCGCTTTGGGTAAAACCTATGGGCCTTTTCTTCGGATAGTGGCTGTGTGTATTATATTGGGGTTCAGTTTATATAGCTGAGTGCCTGTTTTGTACCTTTTCTGGCTAATTCGTTTGCTTTACAATTACGTGCGATGTCTCTATGACCAAGAACCTAGTACAGGGTGAGCATTTGAACATGGATCTGCTCGATATCTCGTTCAGAAATGTGCGAAAGTGCTTAAATAATTTTGAACCTATAATTGGTGATTCGAGTGCTTTAATAGCTGCTTGGCTATCGGTATAAATGACAATATCGCATTTCTACATTGACTTCATTGATAACCACTCAGCGGCTTCACGAATAGCCATCACCTGCGCCTGGAAGATACTACAATGATTTAGAAGTTTTACATATAAGTTCAGGCTGAGCTGGCCTGAGAAGACACCCGCTGCTATGCCATAACATGTTTTAGATCCATTCGTATAGATCTCCAGTACGGATTTGTCATTAAGACAGGTATTACCTACACTTTGGTTTGCTATTAAAACCTAGGAGCGGAGTTATATATTCCGTAGTTCCTATATTAATACTATTAATTGAAAGTATTCTGGCGTGCCCTAAGTTAGAAAATTCCCATTGTGAGGTTTCTTTTAGTCGAAATGACGTTATATCCCCACCGTGAATGTCTAACGGAAGCATGTTGAACATGGTTTCAAGAGCAGCGTTGGGGTGGTTCGCATAGCTCCACTAACGCAGATTTAAGCCAATAATAAATGTGCAATGTTATAGCAGAGAAAAAAATGTTGGTTCCACAGCCACATATTCAACAGTAACAACCGATACATGGGCGTCGACAATTCACACGATAATAGAATCTCTAATTAGTTTATCGGTATCAGAGGTAAAAGTGGCGGTGACAATTATGGGTACAGTATTTGGATAACGCTGTGGCGTTAAAATTACAATGTTTCTTTGTCCCAGTTAGATCTCAAGAATTGCATTAAAAACGATATATTAGGACTCACTGCACAAAATCTGCTACTACCGAAATCAAAATAATAGCGCACCAGAAAATCTTTACCGTCCCAGTAATCTACTATCTGTGACTGGTATGCTCACTACCATCAATACTCCAAATCGCCGTCGCTGTTTTGTTTGCACCCCATAAGCCACAGTTGTTACATACATATGTATATGTGAAAAATGCTTCAAAATATTTCATGGAAACAAACAATATTATATTGATCGCAGATAAAAGCGTA
Organism: Brachyopa scutellaris; assembly: GCA_949775065.1. Taxonomy (NCBI): domain Eukaryota; kingdom Metazoa; phylum Arthropoda; class Insecta; order Diptera; family Syrphidae; genus Brachyopa; species Brachyopa scutellaris. The sequence goes on along the minus strand of OX459114.1, from coordinate 87,561,824 downwards.
AATATGTTTATATTAATATTATTATTCATTTAACTCATCAAATAAATATTTGAAACTTATTAAATTTAGCTTTCATACTTAGCTGTGATTAGATAAACTTACTTTGCAATATTTACTGCTCTTAATATCTACCTAAATACTTTACATTTACAAACAAAAAAAAATTTGTGAAAAAAAGTCAAACATACTATGGGGCCCAGCGTGTGGTTGGTTGACCACACGGCAAGCAGAGAGAAAACTACTCGATAGAATTTTTTTTTTTTGCAGGAATGCTTTTTAGCATAAAATAAGACGATCCTGAGAATTTCAGCATAAAATTCCAACGTTGAAATGTTCCGGTCCTTAATGGGTTAACAAGTGAAACAAATACATTGGAAGCTCTACTTGCGGACAGCCCCGATAAATGGACTATTCCCCTAAATGGACAGATTTTCGGGAACGAGCATTTCTATCTAGTTTTCCATACAAGTGTTCTTATAAATGGACACTCTCTTCAACGGACGCGGACACTTTTTTAACTCATTTCAAATAGAAAGTCTTTCATAAACGGACACATTAATTAAATAAAGGGTTATTTTTGCACAAACATTTGACATAGGAAAATGCCGTGGATCCATTTTCAATGCAGTTACTTTTTTTCCTAACTCACAAGCAAATCCATGAAAAATCTCCGTTAACCGGACACGAAGCTCTATTAACTAGACAGGGCGGTATTACTTTGTGAATTTATCATGGGGTTCTCCCTGCGAAGGTTGCCGGACGAGCCAAGGAATTTTAATGAAAGTTTCTCACATCTTTTCCTCGGTTAAGTTTTTTTTTTATAAGAAACTGTGTTTTTGTCTACTGGGTCGTTTGGCGTGGAGATGCTCTGCGCAGCTTAGAACGCAGGAGGTGCAGGTTAGAATTCAGGTTCTTTTTATTTCATACTTCCTGTTTAAACGTTTAAATACATGTAATTCATTATCAGCTGAGGTTGTTCAACTCAGAGTACTAACGATCAAGTTGCATCGTTCACATTATTGTTATTTTTAATTATTTTTGCTTATTATGCTTATTTAACAGTTTTGTTTTGTCTTCAACTCAGAAGTAAATTTGTAGAGTAAGCTAATTTAGCTTTAAGCATTGATTGTAAATTGAGTATAAATAACCACCAATTTAATAAATCGATTGCCAATCGTAATAGAACAGTGAAACAAGACTTTCAATTTCTTCTCAAGTGAGTCTTCTTGAGACCTGTTTTCAGCGATTACCGTATATTCGATACAAGAATCGACATATACATAGCACCAACAAGTCTAGGTTTATGCACCTATGACTTTCCCTTTGAACCAGGTTGGATAAAAAGTCCATCATCAAACTCCTCCCGTAAGTTAGTCAGTGGGATGAGCATTTCGAAAAATCCGAAGTCGGTATTTGCGGGTGAGTCTGGTACGAGAGGGCTTCTATAGTCCGAACAATTGTTCGATAAGCGGACTCGGTCGCATTATGGTCATAACGCCACGTGGTCCGATGCGAGAGGTGTAAACTTGCTCTCTGAAACAAAACTGTTAATAGTCTGCCGGAGGTTCTGGTAAGCTATGGACTGGGCTAGGAAGTCAGCATTGCCAGTGAGCTTTAAGAAACTGATTACATCGTGTGTTAAACTAGTTGGTGGCCGTAAATGTTACACTGGAGTTTTTGCTATGCGATACGGCGATCCTTCGTGGTTGGAGCTTTTTTCCCTTATTTTTTTTTAATTATCCAGGAACACAACCTGTTTCACGTATGTATTATCGCAAGTGTCAAATCTGGACGTGTGAAGGACATGTTGTTGTGTGATGTGACTTTGATGTGTTGGACTTTCTTCCTCATTTCTGCCACGTCTGCAGAAGTTGTTTGAACGGACGCCAAGCCTAGTTGAGTGCTTGCCTATAAGGTAGTGTTCTGCGATGACACCAAAAATAGTGCTTATGTGTATATTTAGGTATATGTATGTGGCATTTGTGTCAAGTTTATGTGATAGCTTGTAAGTACGTGTAGCAAGGGGCATATCTATATTTTTCTTATCCGGTAGAATAAGTTTTGTTGTTCCTTGTTTAGTGAATAGAGGTGAATATTAAACTGCTTTCTTTTTCACTTTTCCTTGTTTCGGCGGCATAACTCTTACCATGCATTCAAAGTGCAACTTTAGATTATACAAGTACAGATGTGCGATGCGAGAGGGCAATATTTTTTTGTATATTTTTTTTTACATATTTTTTAATTTCTTAAGTGATTCCACTTCATGCTATCGCAGTGAGTTTTAACATTACGCAACTCTCCTCTTGGATTTGCTCTATTTGATCATTTTCTGATTTTTTAATAACGGTCTACTGTCAATCCTTACTTGAAAGTACGCCAGCAGATTGGGAATCATCGCGTCGACTTCTATCGCAGCTGCATGGATTAGGAAGAGGAAAAAATCCCTTATCACCTACTGTGCAACTCCCCAGCAGACTAACAGACCTACAAGATATTTCCCAAACAGATATCAAGAAAACTAGTGAACCGGTGCGAGGAATCTCGCATGTAGGAACCCTATACCCGCAGGTATTGGTAATAATGTTTTTTTTCGTAATAACTTTACTCATATGGACTTTTTCAAAATTATTTATATTGATGAACAAAGTTTAGTTGATAATCTTTCGATCAGTGTAAGAATCATTGAAATCGGTGCAGGAATAAACTTTCAGGAGGAATCACAAGCTCTTGCGCTAGCGATTTAAATATAATGATGATGATATAGAAATTCTATCCAACTCTCAAAATGATTTCATGAATACCGATGAGAATAGGCTCACGTGGCAACGCAATGGATCTACCCTGGCTTCGAGTCATATCGCCCAAATCTTAAAAATATCGCATTGCCCAAAATTTTTGGGCGATTTAACACTATGACAAGTCGCCCAAAAATTAAAAAATGTCAAACCGCCCCAAGAAAGTGGGCGTTTTGTCAAAACTCATGATTCCGATCGCCCAACTTACTTACTTAGTTGGCGCTTCAGCTCGGGGTGAACCTGGGCCTGCTTCTCGCAACCATTTGTGTGTGTGTGTTATATTTTTGCACGAATGGAAGGGACCTACAGTTTTTTGCCGACTCCGAACGGCGAGTTGAGAAGCTCAATCGTGACAAATGATACTCTTTGATGCTTGTCAGACATTTGAAAGAGGTGGGCACTGTGAAAAATTTTTAGGTGTTTGCGGCGGGATTCGAACCCAAACCCGCTGGCTCAGTAGTCCGACGCACTAACCACTTGCGCTACGATCGCCCAAAATGAAATAAAATCCGAAATGTGTTAAATCGCCCAAAAATCTTCGCGCTTGGACCCTTCCACCCTCCCCCGCTCGTTTGTTTCCCCCTAGATTGTAAGTGGAGCCTGACTTTTTGTTTCGATGTATCCATTTCTTCAATCTTTCATTTCGGATTAAAGCTGTTTTTCTTTTCATTACTTACTTCAGATCGGGCCATTAATACATTTCTCAGTTCTTAAAAAGTTGACCAGGACAACATCGGATATTGAAGCCTACAATGGTGTACTCGGACGGATGCTGAACAAAAAAGAAAACTTTTTCAAATTCGGCCAAGTCCTACAGCATGAGGAATTCATGAAAAGCCGTAATTTCTCCATGCTTATAGAAAGTGGTGGAATAATTGGTACCAAAGGGTTGCGATAAAACGCCAATTTCTTCTTTGGGTTATTTGACATTTCTCTTTTTTGGTCAATCTGTCATAGTGCTATGTTAAATCGCCCAAAAATGGTGGACGTTGTGACATTTGGGGGCTTTGGTGTTGGGCGATATCTATGACACAGATCCGTCTTAAAAAAGCCGAAACACAAAATCGTTCAAAATCACTTTTTTGGGAATTTTGACATTATGCCAAATCGCCCAAAATATAAAAATGTCTAATCGCCCTAATTTTTTTGGGTGATTTGACATTTTTTTGCATTTTGGGCGATTTGGATTTGGGCGATATGACACGGAGCCGTGAATCCTACCGAGTACAGTGGACAGCCACCTAAGCCAACGTAACCTAACTTAAAAGTAACAGCTTTGTGCCAGTCAGACCTTCGAATTCTATAAAAACTAAATATATTTCCCATTAACATATTATATATGGACTGCTAGTGAAATGTCACTTTCATACAACGTCGGCGGACAATTTGGTTCCCACATAACTAGCGCCACGTGTTTCGTAGGGACAGCAATGTGAAACAGTTATCCGCCATCATACTTATTTTACATAGAAACTGAGGCCATCTATTGCCGTATATACGAGTTACTGCGAAAATACGTTAAATTTTAAATTGTTGCCGCGTTGGTACCAACAGATGCCACTACCGAAATTTCAATACAAAATTTGAAAAAAGCCGTTACTTTTCTTTATTGACCCATAAACTAGATAAATATGTTAAATTTATTTGGAATTCATGTTTTGTGTTGATTAATACTTTGTGTTTTTGCTGTATAATGCAGTACAACTTCTCACAATTTATTAAAAAAATACTTAAATCACAAACCAACGGCTTTCGTGAATTCAAACACAGTCTAAGTTTCCACATTTCTCCGCTACGAAACAAGAGGGCTAGTGCTTATGTTGGAACCAACGCGAAGTTGGGTACTAGCAGTCCATATATAATATGTCAATGATATTTCCTTTTCTGTCGCGTGCAGAGATGATGCCATGAGAGATGTCATGTGGTATTCGGGGATTCCCAGTTTTATATTTTTATCCAACTAAACCGAGATAAAACGAGATGTTTTCCCAATATTTTAAGTTTTAGTTTTTTAAATAGATACATAATTTCACAGATTCTATTTGCATCGCATGATTTCTTAGATTGCAGAGTTGCATAAACTTTACGAGTTTATAGTACTAGAACAACCATTTGGGTTTTTTTTTTTCCTTGAACTTCCCAAACAAAAGTGATTTCCAATCCTTTCTGCATTCCTACGATTCTGTAGTTTAGGAACTTGTAATTATTTTCCTAGAACACAACTAATCACCTATACAAAAGCAATGCAAGCAAAAACTTTAACGTTCTGCAGCTCTGCACGAATTTTCTTCTTCAAATTTTGTTTTCCTTCGCACTTGCAGTACAAAAACTTTTCACTCTGTAAATAATAATTCGTTGAAACTTTTCCCTAACAATTCATACAATCAACGTCACACTTTTCAGTATCAAACTTCAACTTCTCGCTGCGATCTTACGATGTGACGTAAATCGATGCTTTTCGCCAGCAAAAAACTTTTCGCAACACTTTGAGCGGAGCCACCGAAAAATGGTGGAACGTCAAAAAATGACATTAAGACCTTTTTCGCAGCGTTTTGCTGTCAAATGTCATCGAAAGTCAAACAACACGAGTAAAAGCAGAAAATATATATGCGCGACGTTATAGTAATAATCCGCAGCAAGGAACTTTGCTAAGCCGGCAAGGAGTACTTAATAAAGTCGCCCAAAGTGCATTTCGCTATACCTTATCACTTAAAGAATTACATGGAGAATATTCGCTCGAATCTAATATCCTGGAGCCCTTAAGCTCTCTGGATTATCATTTCGCTTCGGTGGTGGTGGTGATGGTGATGGTGGTGGTGGTTTTTTTTCCTTCCTCTGTTTTGCTCATCCATTTCATTTTGATACGGAAAATCTTTCCTTTGGATGCATTTTGTAATTTTCACTAAGAAGTATTAACAGGATTTTCTTCGCTCTCAGGAAGCAAAGCAACAACTTAACCGGGTTTGTATGTGTGTGTTTTCTTTTCTTTTTTTTTGTTGCATTATGCAACTTTTACCGGTGTTCACCGGGCGTAAAGTGTGTAGTGTAGTGCGATAGCAAGTGACTCCTTTCGTCCTATTTACATGAATGTTCGCTTCACCCGGCAAAGGCGTTTAATTTCCTGTAAGAGTCCCGTGCTGGCGGGTAGTCAATTTGAGTATATTTATCGTCCTCTGCGGCACTGTTAGTGGTGGTGGCGGTAGCGGTGGTTGTTGAGCCGGTGGGGGTGCGTTCACTCTTGAATTAACAGAAAATCTGTTGAAAGGGTGAAATTATAGTTTTTCCTTTTCTTCGCGATAATCAAGTGGAAATTAAATTTTTTATGTTAAAATGTAATCCAAATCCAAAGATGACTCGAGTTGAATCTAAAAAAAAAACACATTTGGAGAATTTTGGATTAAATATTGAGAATGCTCGGTTATTAATGGAGAAGCAAATATCCTTGCTGATAATTTCTGCTTGCTATTGTAAAAAAATCACATAATTGGTGTCAACTCCATGTGGACATGGACTTCTATGGTACCTCTGCACAGTGATTCCACTCTCGAACAAAGGCGGTCATAATTACTTGCTCATTGAAAAATAACCAAAATGAATTCGTGCTAGAGTAATTTGGGGGAGCTGATTCCGAATCTGCAATCCGTTTTGTTCTATCAAGTCACGCTTTCGAGATAACGGTACGGTGCGTTACGGTGCGGTACGGTATACATGGTGATCCGGTTTGGGATACATATGTTTCCGGATTTCGGGTGTACCTATTATTCTTCTAAGAAACTTAACCCTAGGATAGCAACAGGGGTGACACATTACCCCATGGAAACAAAAAGCTCTTCATTTCATATATATCCCGTGACATGTTGCCTCTCTTCTTTCTCTATTTTCAAACGCTTTCAATCGAGGGTCAAAGCATGGCCTGTTAGGTCCTAGTTTTTGCTTTACAGCCATTGTTGGGGTGACACGTCACCCCTGTTGCTATTTATATAACTTTTTTTTTAGGATTTTGTGCTTTGAATTTCAGTATTTTTCACTATTGAGAAAAAACTTGGTTTGGGCCTTATTTTTTTGTTCTTACAATAAAATAGGTACTAAGATTAGTTCAACATAAGTTATAGAAAGCGGTCTTTGAACAAAAATAAAAATATTTGAACTTGGGTAGTTGGTAAGTTGGGCAGAAAATGGGTGTACTCGCTTGAGTACACTGGTCGAATGTAGTGTAATTTTTATTTTTTCGTGGAACTTTTAGAAAATGGATTTCCGTACAATAAATTGCCGAAGTTTTTATGGAATGCGCTATCCACACTTGTCCATGGCTTAAGATGATATTCCCGATAACGGGGATGTAACGGACATTATTTTAATTCCGCCGGAAGTAGACGTCCAAACGGATGATGACGAAGTTGACATAGATAATTTGTCCAATTCTGATTTTCCAGCTGACGTTCCTGGAACAATTGAAATGCGAGTGGATGTGAATGATGGTTTTGAAAGTGAAGATGATGTTCTTCTTGCACAGGTGAGAGAAGAAGCAATTGGATAGTGAAGTGCAAATATTGGAACATTTTTTGGATGAAAAAAAAAAAAATATACGGCGTCAGCAGTCCTACACAGAACCAAGCCCAGCTTCTCGCAACCATTTGTGTGTGCGTGTTACTTTCACGAATGGCAGGGACCTACAGTTTTTTGCCGACTCCGAACGGCAAGTTGAGAAGCTTCTCATGACAAATGATACTCTTTGATTGCTTGTCAGATATTCGAAAGAGGTGGCAACCGTGAAAAACTTTCCTAGGTGTTAGACCCGGGTTAAAATTGAACCCGAGCAGCATGCGCAGTAGTCCAACACACTAACCACCACGGCCACGGGCGCCTTCCATCATAAGTGTGACAGTAAGAATGGAATTTTATTCGCTGGATGGAAGGACAATGCGGTAGTGACAATTGCCACAAACTATGACAAGCTAGAGCCACTTACGAAAGTTAAGCGATGGTCGGCATTGGAAAAACGAAAAGTTGATGTCCCTCAGCCTAAACCTTTGGCCACTTATAACAAAGGAATGGGTGGAGTCGACCTTCATGACCAGTTTGTAAATACTTACCGAATCAGAATTCGCGGAAAAAAGTGGTGGTGGCCATGCTGAATTCGATGGTGGTTAATTCCTGGCGACTTCACTGCTTGACTAGCAATGATAATGAAAGAGGAGATCTATTGAGGTTCGGTTGGAATATATCGAGAACATATTTGCGATCATTGCCTCTAACAAAAACACCAAATAAAGCGGTCAATCCAAGAAGAATAATAAGTAGCGAGGGTGGACACTTTCCAAATCGAGTTTCGAAACAATTGCGCTGCACAATATGTCATAGCCGAGTTCGATGGATTTGTAGAAAGTGTAATACTACTCTTTGCGTTGAAAAGGATTGCTTCGTAAACTATCATACAGCTTGAATTTGTACACCCACATTGGGCCAGTGTACTCGCTTGAGTACACCCCTAAATTGACCACCCTGTATAATATTTTTTATTTTTAATCATTTTGTTGTTAATAATAGAGCCTGAATAAATTACTCACAAAATGTTTTTAATTTTTTTCCATTTTTACTATGGTTGGCCGGTAATGGGTTAAAATGGCCCTTCGCTCTATTGAATTTATGGAAAATATATAAAATAAGTTTGCCTAAATGATTCTGATGAATCAGTTAGTTGATTGATAGCATTGAAAAAAACGTTGCACAAATACAGTGCCAGCAGAAATATAAGACGAATTCCAGTTCGATATTTCGTTGGTATGTTAGATCAAGCTGGGATAAATGGGATGATACTTCGTATTGCTGCTAGTAAGCCAGCCAAATACTGTCGAAAGATTTTTTGACGCAGTTACCCTTCCAATTTCCAACTGAACTTCAAAAAGGGGTGCCCAAGCCCATTATAA